>OU342612.1:3950000-5266666 GCA_910589645.1 Tinea semifulvella
AACAAATATCGCAGAAAAGATCAGACCTATACAACGCTTGTACCCGATGGAGATTAATAATACAGAATTACCGACTCCAATTACACCCAATGATGTTCCTGTTGACGTTCCTGACGTTACTGTGACACCTAACCTTACAATCACAACAAGAAGTGGACGCGTTGTAAAGGCACCCACGATATTGAATTTATAGACATTATTTTAATTTATTTTAATATCTTTAATTATTTATTTTTATTTGTCGTTCGGAGGATGTTCAGAATTAGAAGTATATTGTCTGTTTATTTTTTGATATGTGTCAGTAAAATATTAATACTCAAAAAACTATGTTGTATTATTTATAAGGGAAAATAAAACCAATAATTTCCCAATTCTCAACAGTATTATAGTATCTTGATCTGGTCGTCTAACTATACATACCTATACCTACTTTTTATGTTGGTATCATAACTTAGTCTAGGAGTACATAACATATTTATACATATAATATTTATTTATTTTATTTAACTAATTATTATTGGTCAACAGTAATATTTTTAATTGTAATTTATAACCTAGAATAATAAGCTCTCAAATAATGTCGATCTCTTTGCATTGTCGCCTGTTTCTTACAGAAACCAGGTCTTGCAAATGTTAACTTAAGAAGAAAGAGATAATTAAAATGGTATATATCTAGTAGTTATATTACTGTACCAAACAGGTTGTTTTTTTTTTTTTAATTATTATTATTATTTTAAAACAACTCATGGGTTACATTTACTTCTTTTAACATTTGGATTACTGAAGCTGGTTGTGCAGATATTAATATTGTTTGTAAAACCAATTTATTGTGTATTCTCTCTCTGTACAATTGTTTGTAATCCTGTATATAATAAAATAAAAATAACTCCCATAACACACGTAGCTTGGTGTGGAGTTAGAAAGTATACTTAAATATAATAAATAATTAAGACCGCCTCCGTGGTCTAGTGGTAACAAACGTTGCCGTGAACTCGGGAGGTCGTGGGTTCGATTCCCACCGGGAGCAAGTTGTACATTGTATAATTTGTCTCGGTCTGGGTGTTTATATGTATATATTTACAAAAAAAAAGTATAATATGTAGTTTATCAACCATCTAGTTTCCCTAACACAAGCCTCGTAGCTTACCACGGAAATTAGATGGCGCTGTGTGACCTGTCTGGAAAAAAAAAAAAAAAAAACACCCTTTTTACAACTAACAAATAGCCTTAAGTACTATACAAACACAGTGTATCATTATGAAACTGTTGTATAAGTAAAAAATATTATTATTTAAAAAAAAATGGATTGTGCTAGCGATAAGGGGTTTATGATATTTATGATAATCCGTCGGACACGGCCTAGTTCGTCAATCAATCGATATTTAACCTTGTACCTTTATTCCAATTGACAAACCGTTTCGATTGCGCTTATAATAATAATAGTCCATTACTTAGAGAGACCTAAGGTGGTTAAAGACGCGAAGGTACCAGGTTCAATTGCTGCATGAAACACGATAATTTATTTGTGTAATTTCGTGAGTCTGGTACGCTAGTCGAAGAGTTTGACACTTTTTATAGTAAAGTTTGCTAAATGTGAATCTACTTTTGAAAAAAGCTTGACGCCTAAAGCGTAGATAAGCTGAGGTGCCCATCATCATAGCCAGCAGTGCAGTCAGCAAGGACCAAGGCTTGTATAATTACTCAATCAAAAAAGGTTGACTTTTCTCAAAGAAGGTTGACTTTTCTCAAAGAAGGTTGACTTTTCTCAAAGAAGGTTGACTTTTCTCAAAGAAGGTTGACTTAGCTCAAAGAAGGTTGACTTTTCTCAAAGAAGGTTGACTTTTCTCAAAGAAGGTTGACTTTTCTCAAAGAAGGTTGACTTTTATCAAAGAAGGTTGACTTTTTTCAAAAAACGTTGACTTCGCTTAAAAAAGGTTGTCGAAGTAATAAATATCCTTTCCAATCAATTTTGTTAAACCTTCAATACTTGCGAAGTTTATCGAAGCTCGTCTAAATCAATAAATATTAATGTGTCCTGACCAGGAATCGAACCCGGTACCTTCGAGTCTCCGAGGCAGTTAAATATCTAGCGGTAAGTCCGTGGATTTAGACTCGGAGGTACCGGGTTCGATTCCTGGCCGGGACACAAAATTATTTATTAATATAAATAAATACATTTAATTAATATTTAATTTATTTGTAATATTTCTCGAGTTTGGCACGCTGGAGACATCGACGAGCTTGCCACTTGTCATTAATTAGCATATAGTAAAGTTGGCTAAATGTGAATCCGCTCCTTTATATGCGTGGTTTCTGACCACCCCGGAATGGAAACGGTCGTGATGATACTTTACTATTATTATTTTTTCAGATAGCGTATATATTGTTCCTGTTGATGTTTACATATACCGTGTTAGTGAAGATGCATCCAACGCCGGAATGGCCAGAGATATATTCAATATGTTATATACTAACATTTCTATGCGAGAAAATAAGAGAGATAGTGACTTCCGAACCGGTCGCCATTAGGTAAATACATTTGCAGTAAATCACTTTTATGTTTCCGCCTTTTATAGATAATTACGTGATTGCGATATTGTATCGAATGTTATTTATTTGGATCTATGCGTAAAATATAAACGCATAGAATGATGGTTTTATATATATTACTATACTATATCCATTTCTTTATTTTCTCGATGACAGTTCCTGTAGAATGTAACTGCGCATATTTTATTTATACAAAACTTTTTTACATTGGTAAAAATTATGTAAACTTTTTCATTTTATTAAGTTATTTCTTACTGTTTCTTAATGTGATATAATTACATATAACAATTTAGATTTTATTTATTTATTTAACACTTCAATGTACAAAGATAAAGGCGGGCTTTAATGCCGCGAGACATTCTATCATAGCCAACCATTGGGACAACTTTCAACACTTAACTGAAAAGTAGGTGTACACATATTAAAATATAAATTATGAGTTATATTTTATAACTACATATATATAAATAATAATTATATATATATAGATATAAATTAATAATTACATCTTTGTACCTACCATGTTTTTGACAAATAAAGAATTTGATTTCGTTTAATGCCATTTCATTTAATTAAGGTATATTTTTTTTCACTTATTCATTACATCATCATCATCAGCCTGTATATCTCTACTGCTGAATGTAGGCCTCCCCTAAGGCTCGCCACTTAACACGATCTTTCGTTACGCTCATCAAACCCCCACCAGCGACCTTATTTAGGTTATCTGTCCATCTGGCGGGGGGTCGTCCCTCATTCATTTATTTGTTTCATTTCATTATTTATTTTAAAACTTTATTGCACAAAGCACAAAGGCGGACTTAATGCCCGTAGACATTCTCTGACAGCCAAACCTTAGGGACAAATTTGAACAAATATAGGTGCAATGAAAGTAACAGTAATTTACAATTATAGGATAATTCAACAAATATTATATACCTACTTATATATGTATTATAATATCAATATACTAAATACTAATACATACACAAAATTGTACATAAACATACACAAATACAACTTACTAACGTGGTTTAGAGCTATTCATAAAGTGTGAATAGACCAGTTTCTTAAACGACAATCTGTTACCTGCCTTATGTTTACTGGAAGATCATTCCATAATTTTGTGGTTGCTACATTACTATGTATTAACGCATATAATGACGATAATCCTTTTATTTTTTAAGGTACTATGTTATATACAACATTGTATACAATACAAATTGTATACAATACATTGTATACAGTACAAAATATCTAATATAAACACTGTAAAATCCGCCTATCATGCTTACATATCTTCTACTTTGCGGTTTGGGGTACTGTTTTGGGGTAACTCAACGAATAAAGATATTGTATTTCGGGCACAGAAGAGGTGCATAAGGGCTATGAGTGCAATACCATCTACTGAAAGCTGTTTACCAAAATTTAAATGTTTAAAAATCTTGACATTGCCTTCTTTATATTTTTACGAAGTGCTAATTTTTGTAAAAAGCCACATAAACCTGTTTGCTGAGGTAAAAGTCCACCCGATAAATAAACGTCTGCGACCACGTCCACGTAATCAAATACGTAGGATTAAAAGTAATACAGCATTATTGCATAAATGTTTTTTTCGTTGGGCTCCAAGAATATATAATAAACTGCCAGATAGACTTAAGGATTTGCCATTACATAGGTTTAAAATACATTAAAAAAAGATATTATTGGATAAATGCTACTACACGATCGAAGAATTCCTAAATGACAAGGCAATTATATAAAAATTTGGTTGGACATGAATTTTTTAAATGTATATTATGTAGGTATTTTAGCTAGAAATAGGTTAGACTATTTGCTCGGGCAGTGCATGGGAGTAATTTTGAAAGAGAAAATCTTTTAAATTCGTTTGAAAAATAATTTGTTTGACATATTTTATTTTGTTTTTTTTTTTGTCTGTTTATTAATAAAATGTATTGACCTAAATTTAATTATGTAATGATGACTAGACTTATATATTTTAAATAAAAACAAATTTTGCATGCCACAACAATGGCTAAATGTGCAGAGCCAACTTACTAACCATATTACCGTATGTACCACATTTAAAGCAAATAAACGATTTTGAATTTGCTTTTATGATGGCTTACACGCAATAATTCCAATAGAAAACGTTACATTTAAATACAAATCCCGAGAACTATTAACACTATTATTTGATTTTTTTTAACGGATTCTGAATTTTTTTTAGGCATAAGTTCAGTGTATGGGCCTGGAATATGTGGAACACATACGACGCTGGGTTCATCATCTTTTTTCTCGTGGGCTTGACCCTTAGGCTGCGCGCAGGCTCCATGGATACCGGCAGGGTCATATACTGTGTCGACATCATCTACTGGTACCTTAGGATACTCAACATTTTAGGCGTTAATAAGTATTTAGGTAAGTTTTTTAAACTTGACTTTTTTGAACTAGAGCCATAACAAGTGCTCCGGTTGTTGAGACTAGATTCGTGAGCCACAAGGGCGGTGTTGTAGTAGGAACAGCGCCCAGCACCAAAGATGCGTTGAATTACCGGCGGGTAGTTAGCCGCCAAGATCCTGCCGGGGAAAACGGGAGATTATCCCATCCCCAACCCAGACCTGGATGACTCCGCTGTCTATGTGCCTTTTATTTAATTACATTTATGAAAAATTTAACCGAACCACACGCACAGGTCAGAATATGCACCCACATACCGTAGTCACTATCCCTTCGCGTACCTATAAATTTGGTGACTCATACATCTGTCGCACAATAAAGATGTGGAATGCTCTTCCAGCCTCTGTGTTTACACTTTCCTATAACTTGGAGTCCTTCAAGCGAAGTGTGAAAAGGCATCTAGTCAAGCCGGCATAGTGTTAGGGACGGATGTCGGACATAAGGGTCTGATTCCAGTTGCTAACATTCATGGACCCTGCGCGCCACTTACCATCAGGGTCACATGTCGTGCTAGTATAAAAAAAAAAAAAAAAAAAACTAATGAATATAAAAAAATAAAGTATCATCACCGTTTCCCTTTCGGGGTGGTCAGAAACCACGCTTATAAATAAGCGGATTCACATTTAGCCAACTTTACTATAGACCAATCATGACAAGTGGCAAGCTCGTCAATGTCTCCAGCGTACCAAACTTGAGAAATATCACAAATAGTTTTGACCAGGAATCGAACCCGGTACCTCCGAGTCTAAATCCACGGACTTAACCGCTAGACCACGGAGGCGTTTTATTGAATGAAATATAAACTTATAAATATATAAACTAGTGAAACATAATATGTTATATGACCTAAAAAAAATTGTCTAAATCACGCTAAAATCTACTATTAAAGATCTTGTTTGTATTTGCGCTCGGAAACACTGCAGTTGCAAATGGCTGCCGAATGACGTCACCTCACACATTAGGTAATAAATCAAAAATATGGCAAATACTAAAAGAATTATATAAGGCCGCGTTCGTTTTAAGAAATGTTAGCATGAAAATACCACTTTAGCACAAGTCGTTCGTTTAATGAAAATTCCAACATTACTTTTTGACAGATGTCATTAACCTATAAAATGGTTTGTTTACCATTTTTATATACTTTATAGTTTTCTATTATATTTGTTAAAAAGGCATTTTAAACGATTTTATGTAATAAATTCAAAGACCATAATAATATCATGTGTGTTGGATGCCGTGGTATGATAAAACATGAACGAAAGCACTTGTCAAAAAGTAGCCTCACCGCTCGTTTTATTTAAGAAATGTTAGCATTGTTAAAAAAAAAGGTATTTCTTAACAAAAACGACATTTCGCGCTGGATAATGAAGTTGCTACGAAATGTTGGAAATGCTATAAAAATAACGCGGCCTAATATTATTTTTTTAATGAACGCATCGTAACGTTATTTTGTTGTCGTGGAAACCTTTATACGAGAATACCAATTTTAATAGCGTTTTACACGGAGTTCTTCGCGCCATTTTGCGTGGACATGTCAAGTTTTTGTTTTGTAAAATAATTTACTGTGGATATTATTGGTCAAAAGTGGTGTTGTTTTGTTTAATAATGTGCTACAATGTGAATAATTATGGAAAAGGATAAATTGGACGTTAAATATGGGGCACAAGTTGCAGTTTATTTTTTGCGGTTTTCCCGCGCTGTCAACTCCTATATTTTACCCGACGTGTTTGAGCTATGGTGCCGCGAGTGACTCCAAAAAAGCATCAAATTCTGCTGCATCTGGAATTTGATGATAACCTCATTAACTCATGAAAAAGAAAGATATATTACGTCAGACTTGGCTGTATGGGCTAGACCCTTTGCCTTTCCTATCATATCATTCATCATCCATCGGGAGAAGATAACCAAAATAAAATTATTATTTAAAAAAATTGCCCCTTTTTGCAATTACACATAGTATATATATTATAGATTTGTTAATTAAATTTTGTTTTAGGTCCACTGGTTACTATGATGGGAAAGATGGTAAAAAACATGATATACTTCGTGGTATTATTATTGGTTGTGCTTATGTCGTTTGGGGTGGCCAGGCAAGCGATATTGTACCCGGATAAGGAAGCAAGCTGGTATTTAATAAGAGAAGTAAGTTTTAACATTATACATACCAACTATTACAGAAAGAAACATTTTAATACAGAAAGCAACACTTTAATACAGAAAGGAACACTTTAATACAGAAAGGAACACTTTAATACAGAAAGGAACACTTTAATACAGAAAGGAACACTTTAATACAGAAAGGAACATTTTATTACAGAAAGGAACACTTTAATACAGAAAGGAACACTTTAATACAGAAAGGAACACTTTATTACAGAAAGGAACACTTTAATACAGAAAGGAACACTTTAATACAGAAAGGAACACTTTAATCTCGATTATTTTATTCTTGATTTTAAATAAAAATCATAAATTTAGTCTTTAATTTTCATTTATTGCGTCTTCATTTCGTTGTCATCGTCTGTGTTCTAAAATTAAAGTCATTCTGTCATAAAATGATGTCGTCTAAAGTTGTCCAGTCAGAAAGGAGGTTAAAGTCCGTCCAAAGAGGTTGCAAAAAGCCGCAACACCATCATAGAAATATATTTCTTTAATGCACGAGAAAATTAACTTACTTTTTTCTTAGAGTAATGCCCAATAAAATGTTCTCGTGCCATAATGATTTCTTTTTAATTTGATAGTTTATATATTGTGTTTTCATTATCTGTAATTAATTTTATTTATTTTACCCTAACATTACGACAATTGATAAAAACTTTTTTAGATTGATAATTATATAGTATCGATTCCGCCGATATAATTGGAGAATTATGAACATTTTGAAATCCAGTGTTTTGTGTATAATAAAGTACCTGATCATAATAAAGAACCTAATCGTATAAATAATGCTTTGTAACTAATCATCATCGTCATCATCAGCCTGTGCCTCTCCACTCCTGGAAATATATAGGCCTCCCACAAGGCTCGGCACTAAAAGTTCAAAAACATATATTAAAATAAGCTCGGAAACGCTGCAGCTGCAAATGGCTGCCGGATGACGTCACGTAATAGTAAATAAACAACTAATTTACGACATTAGCTATTTGCTTTTATAAAAGTTTGTTCCAATTTGTTTTTTTAACTTTTACTTTGTGCTAATGTAGTCGGCAAAAAAAAACAACAAGCTCGGCACTTCACATGATCATCCGTCCCCTACCAGCGACCTTCCTCAGGAGTTGCCAACTAAAGTAAAGTGTGGGTAAAAAGATGGTGGCCTCGTTCTTCGGAAGGTCATTAAGCGATAATTGTTTTAGAGGATCAAAAAACAGTTACTGCAGAGTGGTACACTAACAATTGTTTGCCACTTGTCTTTGAAAAAGTTCGGGAGAAACGACCAGACACATAACGAACACAGTGAGATCCTTCTTCACCACGCCTCGACTATTTGGCGACGTCAGACGTGGAATTACTGGGTCATCCGCCGTATAGCCCCGAAATCGCACCTCGCACATTTTTATTATTCCCTAAAATAAAAGAAAATCTTTGAGAAAAACATTTTATTATGGCAGAGGAAGCAATGGCTGCGTTTCAAAAGGCGAGTGGGCAAAGTGCTTTTCTCAGTGGTTCCATCGGATGCAGCGATGTATTGACGTGAATCTCTATTTTGAAAAGATATAATAAAACTAATAAGTTATTAGTTTGCTCAGTTTTTTTTTATAATGTTATTTTACTTCTTTAATGTTATGTTAATACTCGAATTTATGTTAAAGCCAAACTGAAAAAAAAAAAAAAACATGACATTATGGATCGGTTGGAGCTGTCAATAGTGTCCAATTTGCAGGTCTTTTTCCAACCCTACTTTATGTTGTACGGAGAAGTGTTTGCTGAACAAATGGCTCCACCGTGTGGGTTGCCAGGCCTAGAGGAGTGCCGAGTTGGACACTGGGTACCGCCGCTAGTAATGAGTGTTTATCTACTCATAGCCAATATCTTACTAGTCAATCTACTCATAGCGGTGTTTAACAACATTTTTATTGAAGTCAACGGCGTTTCGCATCAGGTTTGCGTAGTAGCTGTTTTGAGTACGCTGGACTTCGTTTTGTGCTTTTGATATAGTATTTATAGTACTTGATTTTAAGTTAATCGTTGTTATGTTATGCTATGTTGTGTTCACACTTATTCAAAGCTGTACTTTGAACGTTTTTCTAAATTGATCTCGGCTTACCATGATCTTCTTGTTACTTTTGTTTGACGTCAATACAGATTTAAGTAAGCGTTACTTTAGTGAAACGTTAAAAATATATTTTTCAACTATTTACACTTTTATATGACTTTTTTATTTGCTAACTAGTGTTTCTTCTGTTAAATATAATGTCATCGATTAGCTTAAATGCTAAATGTTATTTTGACTTTTCTTATGCTGGGTTTCTAAGAGGATTAACAAGATTACGAGCGTTTCTATTTTTGATAATAAGGCCAAACATGAGTGGCTCATTTATCTAAGTGTCAATGTCAAACTTAAAATATCTTTACTCATGTAAACCTTTTACAGGCATTTGTGACACGTCATTAGTTAAATTATTTTTAATGATTCTACTTGGAAGACTAAGCAGCAAAGTGGTCCTAGGAGTAAGCTGTTAACAGAAGACCACCAACAAAGGGTCGATTTCTTATTAATTTCTGCAGAAACCCAGCTTTAGAACCCTTTTCAGTCAAGCGGATTTATAAGCTCGCGTGAGATGGCCCTGTGGCATACACGACAGGAAAAGCACCTATGATTCCTAGATGGCTAATGGGCCTGGGTTGGGCACATTCCCCCATTTTCCAATACAGGCAATCACCCGCCGGTAATTCATGAACTTTTGGTGCTGGGCGCTGTTATCTGTATGGGATCTAGGCTTCACTACTTTAGGTCTCTCATGGGGGGGGGGGGGGGGGGCAAGACAGAGCGATATTCTGGAGATGCTTGAAGTGTCCGTAGTCAGCTCGATAGAACTTACGTTCAGAACGACGACAAACTCTTCAATCATAGGCATCTTCAGATTAGAGCTATGAAGGAATTACGCGCATCACGAATCACCGCGCCAGGGAGAGCACTCTGAGCCATATGTTCTGCTGACTTTGGATCTTGTCTCTGTTGGTTTTCGCCAGAAGGTGATGCTGGCCCAGCATAGGTAAAACTGAAACGGATGAACATCTTGTAGTTCCTGACCTTCAACCTGAGCGGCAAGATGTAAATCATAACAAGACGCATCATGACTCGGTCCGCCTTTGTCTGATTGACGGCGTGGTAGCCATTACACCCATTGTTAAAGTCCTGTCAATTATGCTAATGCTATAGTATCCATCTCATAACGCGGGTAAATCCGCTTGACTGGAAAAAGTCCATTAGTTTGTGTATTCTGTAACTTTATGCGAGTAATTCAAAATTATGTCTAAAGCACAAGAGTTGAGCCCTAAAAGTCAGCAAATATATTGAATGATAATGTAATGTGATTGTCAATTTATTTGTTAATATTTCGTACAATTAGATTTATTATTTTGTTATTGCTTCCTTTTTTTAGCCTGTTGCGAGATTTTGAGGTTATATTTTCATTTAGTAGGTTATTGTAGGTTAAATCTGATTGGTGGTGGTTTTATTTAGTTTTTTTTTTTGCAAAAAAACAAATTTTTGTTATTCTTTTGTTTTTTATTTTTGTTTTAGATATTCTTCCAGCCGTACTTTATGTTGTACGGTGAGGTATTTGCCCCTGATATTGACCCACCTTGCGGCCAAGATGTAAAAGATGTCAAGTGTGTACCTGGCAGATGGATCACCCCAGTTGCAATGACAGTGTACCTCCTCGTAGCAAATATTCTTTTAATTAATTTACTCATTGCAGTCTTTAATAATATTTTTAACGAAGTCAACGAAGTCTCGCATCAGGTTTATTTTATTTTTTTATTTTATTTTCGTTTTTTAACAGCTTGTCCTTTATCGTTTTTTGATGTTCTAATTCATTAACTGTAAGTACCTTTTTATTCTAGTCTGATTTATTTGAATTATTGTAGTGTTTTGTTATCAGGCTATAATAAATATATACATACAGCAGGGTGAGGCGGAGTGCATAATTGCCCGAACGCGTAATCGCTTCCTCGCGCGACGTAGCGTGGACGAATCGTGAGCTGTCAAGGGACGGACCTTAGTCAAAAACGATTGTGCTTCGCCTCACCCCGCAGTCTAACCTTACTAATTATTGAACAATAGTTATTAAATTAATAGTCGACAAAGCACCTTTTTATAAGCACGGTTGCCGTCTAAACGGCTCGGCGCCGTGCTCTTGGGGTCCGGGTCTTTACGAAATTTACCACCAAATGTCTTCGTCGAATACTACAGTATTTATATATATATCCAGGCAATCACCTCGTTTTTTGGCAATGTGTCCGAAGTACTGGAGTATTCGACAAAGAGATTTGGTGGTAAATTGCGCAAAAACCCGGTATAACGTTTGCATATGGCGCGTTATTGATGCTACATTACACCGGTTAATTATCAGAAACCACGCTTATAAAGAAGCGTATTCACATTTAGTCAACATTACAATAGGCTAATCATGACTAGCTTGCCTAGTTAGATTGTCAAAATAGTGAATTCTGTTATTTACTATCACTTTTATCCCGAGTTTCTCCGATCATAGCCGACCTTACGTCAAAATAGCGTTTTCCACTATACCAAAGGTCACCCATGGGGTTGCAACTTCAAAATCATTGGGTAAGCGTGAATTAAATACTTAAATTCTCCGCCGCGAATTTATATTAAAGTTAACATTTACATTAATTAAACTACGATTATATATTTACATTAAACCTAGTTTTGTAACACACATTAGGTAATAAATAAAAAATATAGCAAATACTAAAAGAAATAAATAATAGTTTTTTTTAAATGAACGCATCGTAACTTTATTTCGCTGTCGTCTGTAGTGGAAACTTTTATACAAGAATACCAATTCTAATAGCGTTTTACACTGACAGTTCCGTTATTTAAGGGATTCCACTATATAACGCTTAAGTAACAAAATAACACTGGTCCAATAGTCAACACAAGCGTCCATGATGCTGATGCCAACGAAGACAGGAACGGGTGGCGTGCTATCCTCAAGACCCACACTAATTCTTTAGGAGGTCACGATCGTCAGTAACGAGGAAACACGACGCAATTTACCTCAGATTGACATTGATTCACTAGTAGAAGTGTGGCCTACCATATGGAATAAAAATAACCCCGCGTTCGTTTTATAGCATCTCCAACATCTCGTAGCAACTTCATAAACCAGCGAGAAATGTCGTTTTTGTTAAGACATACCACTTTTTTTAACAATGCTAACATTTCTTAAATAAAACGAGCGGTAAGGCTACTTTTTGACAAGTATTTTCGTTCATGTTTTATCATACCACGGCATCCAACACACATGAGATTATTATGGTCTTTCAATTTATTACATAAAATCGTTTTTAACAAATATAATAGAAAACTATAAAGTATATAAAAATGGTAAACGAAACATTTTATATGTTAATGACATCTGTCAAAAAGTAACATCAATAACCCTCCTTTCAACACAGTACTGACATCAAGTGTCATCAAATGTTAGAATTTTCATTAAACGAACGACTTGTGCTAAAAAAGTGGTATTTGAATGCTAACATTTTTTTAAAACGAACGCGGCCTAAGTCCATTGCGGCTTATTAAAACAGGAATGAGACAAAACAAAACAGGCAACCGTGCTTAAACCGGATACATGTGAAAGAGCTAACACGGCATGACGCCGAGCTCTTTATAACCATTATTAGACGACATAAAAACTTTGATCTATATTGCGTGAAATTTATAAAAGACCAAATATTTTTATATTCAAATCTAGAATAAAAATAAATAACTACGTTTTTTTTTTTTTAATTATTTAGTAATAAAATCATAAGTTACGGTGCGGAGAAGTCTTTATTTTATTTTTATTTAAAAACTTTATTGTTTCGATAACAAAAGGCGTATGTAATGCCGATTGGCATTCTCTTACCATTAACCTTCGGGACATTGTATCAATTAGGTAGGTTTATAAAAAAACATAAAATAAAGAATATTTAAATAATTTTGATATTAATTTAAATTACGTACTTATAACTAAATAAAAAATCATTTTAATACTTTTATCGTCAGTAGTTGCAGTTTTTGGACGTCCCGAACGTTCATCGTCTCCCAAGCTCTTACGGCCACGTTTAAATTCAGCTGCCCAAAATTTCGCTGTGGTAAATAATGGTGCAGAGTCCCCGTCCACAGAGTCCAACTCATCTTTGATTTGCGTAGGCGCATTACCTTTCAAAAACAAATATTTTATGACAGCTCGATACTCTCACAAAAAATACTCACATCGACTCACTCAAACAACTCAAAATACGCGTCCAAAATGACTGAAAGTGAGTACCTGTCTGAAGATGCACAACTACATTCCCTGACTTTTATTGACAAGTGCTGCCATCTTCACGTTGGGGTCGGAAATTTTTCAGACCACGCTCGTATTCCACGAGCTTGGTAGTTTGTTAGTTGGGTATTTAAGCGCTTCATTAGGCATACGTTAAAAATGACAAAAGATAATAATTTTCAACTAGCCGTATAACTCCCCAATCTTTAAATATTTATCACGATGGATATCAGATTATATAGTAGTGTTTTGTTTTTGTGATAATGATTTTTATCTTTAAAAATGTTACCTTTTTTATTTCAAAAAGGGGATCTACCAATGACACCTGAAGCCTAACAAAAATATTTGCTCTTTTGACAATAACACGCGGCATATATCCTTTGCAATATATATTCCAGAACAAATCATGAATTGATTATATGTATCTCTACTCGTAGATTTAATACAAAAGATGGTGGCAGGAAACCTTTAACGAAGTTCTTACGTTTTGATGTGCGATATAAAAGAATCGTAAAATTCAACCTAACTAGCTACACGTGTACAATACTTTGCTAGAGATCGTAAACTTGTATATAAAACCTTAAGGACTGACGTCAGTTGCTTTAATTGACTTCGGGGCCTCGTTTCTTGAAAGTCGAATATGTTTTTTATTGGCAAAGTGAATACAAGTGATATTAAATATAAATTAAAAGCTACCTAAATAATAAAATTAAAAATAAACTCAACTATAAATAAAAAATGTCCTCTAGAGACGTCCCATCCGAGATAGTCCCAAGGAGACTGGCAACATTTCCCCCCTGTATAGCGAGGCTAATACGTTGGCAGGAATACAAGTGATAGTATGTAAATTTCGATTAACGAGTTTTAGTAGCCAGATTCTGTTCCTTTAAACGTAAACGTTACCTAAAGGAATTCTTTATTAATATTGATATTGAGCAACGTCACCTTTAGAAAACTAGATTTCACACATCTTATAAAGTCTGAAACTGCCTCCGTGGTCTAGCGGTTAAGTTCGTGGATTTAGACTCGGAGGTACCGGTTCCGATTCCTGGTCGCGACACAAAAATATTTATGAATGTAAATAAGTACATTTAAATGTACAATTTAAAAGTCTGGTACGCTGGAGACATTGACGAGCTTGCCACTTGTCATGATTGGTCTTTAGTAAAGTTGGCTAAATGTAAATCCGTTTATTTATAAGCGTGGTTTCTGACCACCCCGAAAGAGAAACGGCCGTGATAATACTTAACTTTTACTTATGAAGTTGCATTGAACCTGCTTTACTGACTTTTTTTTTGTGTTCTCTTCTGCCGATGGATGATGAATGAGGTGATAGGGAAGGCAAAGGGTCTAGCCCATACAGCCAAGTCTGACGTAATATATATTTCTTTCTTATGAGTTAATGAGGTTATCATCAAATTCTAGATGTTACAGAATTTGATGCTTATCTTGGAGTCACTCGCAGCATTATAACCCAAACACGTCGGGTAAAATATGGGAGTTCACAGCGCGGAAAAACCGCATAAAATAAACTGCAACTTGTGGCCCCATATTTAAAGTCCAATTTATCGTTTTCTATAATCATTCACATAGTAGCACAGTATTAAACAAAACAACACCAGTTTTGACTAACAATATCCACAGTAAATTATTTTACAAAACAAAAACTTGCACTTGACATGACCGCGTAAAATGGCGTGGAGGACCCCAATTATTTTTTTGTTTTAAGGTTATGTGTAGTTCTATTTAAATATATGTTATTTTTTTTACTTTGTGAGAGAGACAGAGAAAATTAAGCCACGTATTCATGGTAAACTTGCTAAACTGATTTTTACGCCTGTCAACCGAGGACATGCATTTCGACATGTAGTAATCAACTTTGCAACACGCAGTGAGGCCTATAAATACGTGGTTTTATTTGCTCCAGCTCCTTGCACAGGCAAAAGCGAGTTTGTGCGTCCATACTGCTCGTTGAAGTAGCCCGCAACTTTGCGCTCCAGCAACATGTACCGTGTACAAGCACTGTACAAATGCGGGCCATAATAGCCAAACAAGTATTAATAATGTCTAATTCTAGGTATGGATGTTCCAACGGTTCACTGTAGTTATGGAATACGAACAGAAGCCAGTTCTACCACCGCCTTTAATTATATTCTGCCATATCTATGCTACCTGCAAATGGATCACTCGAAATTTCTCCCATAAGAGATTTCAGTATGACAATGGTCTTAAACTGTTTTTGGAAAAGGAAGACATGGAAAGACTCTATGATTTTGAAGAAGAATGCGTTGAAGGATATTTTAGGGAACAGGTAAATATTGTTAAGCTATTTCTTTATATATAATATGGGACTTCACACCGCGCGAAAACTGCAATTTGTGCCCCAAATAAGAATGCCCATTTTTCTTAGAGAAATGGGCCCAATAAAATGTTCTCGTGCCATAATGATTTCTGTTTTATTTGATAGTTAATATATTGTGCTTTCATAATCTGTAATTAATTTTATTTATTTTACCCTAGCATAAAGATAATTGACAAAAACTTTATTTTATGTTAATAATTACATAGTTTCGATCCCGCCGATTTAAAATCCAGTGTTTTATCTATAATAAAGTACCTGGTCATAATAAAGAACATAGTAAAAATTATCAGGTTTTGCAATAATAAGAAATAATAAGGATAATGGAAAGTTGTCAATTTCGCGTTTCACAAAGCAATAACAAATAATATAAATATTAGAAGACAAATTTCTAAGCATTCCATGGATTCACCGTGTGGGTGCCGGGTCCATCGTGTGTGGGTAAGAGATGAGAAGAATGGTGTCTCGGGCTTGCGACCGACAATAGGCTGGTTTAAGAAAAGGAGGTCTCCCTTTTTTAATTTATTGCGCGATAATACGCTCACCATCCACCATTCTACTTCTCTCCCTACCCAACCAAATACTGTATGATTCCGTTAATGCCGTCTTGGAAGCTCGTTCCATAAATGTATTGACGGCAGACCTGCTTAGGCCCAATTCTTTCAGTAAGTGATGCAAAGATTTTTCTGGAACTCCTCTAGCACCAACTTCCACTGCGTAAAGCTGACTCTTGAACCCGTTCCTGATCATTTCTTCTGTGAGATCATAATATTTATTCGACTTCATTATGTGGTCTTTTGGAATATTTGATTCCCACGGAACAGTAAGTTCAATAAGGATAACTTTTTTTAAGTTCCGAGAAAACACTAAGATGTTTGGTCTATAGGCTGATACAGCTAGTTCATCTGGGATCCTATAATGGTGTTCAAATCCAATGGAATTTTCCAGTCTGATGCGGCGCCAAGGATCGAGGTGGGCTTGCATTTAGTTTTCGTGCTTTGCCCTTCCTTTACAAATGTGGTCAAAGTTTTATTTGTAGTCCGTCCTTCACGGATAACACCAAGGACTTTGTCATGTCGGCGTGAGTAATAGCCCTTTTCTAGAAGAGTAACGCACCCTACAAGTGTGTGTCTAGCAGTTCCTATGGCAGCACCACACAATGTACAGGTCTTTTCCGTAGCTTTTCCCCACCTTACCAGAATAATATGTCTAAATTGTCCGTAATTTTATTTACTAGAAAGTAGATAGACTATATTTCTCAAACGTACATTCCGACTTAAAGCTTAATAACTTTCTTAATTTAACATTATTTTTCAGGAAATAAAATTAAATCAATCTATGGAAGAAAGAGTGAGAACCACAACGGACCGAGTAGAAAACATAACCACGAAACTGGAAGATGTAAATCAAAAAGCTCACTGCCAAATACAATCTATGCAAGTAAGATCTATTGCACTGTCTGATTTGACTTAAGTCGCGATTATCATCATCATCAGCCTGTATCATCACTGCTGGATGTAGGCCTCCCCCAAGGCTCGCCACTTAACGCGATCTTTCGCTACCCTCATCCAACCCCCACCAGCGACCTTCTTTAGGTCATCTGTCCATCTCGCGTCTTCCCGTACGTGGTCTATACCTATTGCTATGTCAGTAACTTTCGTTCTCTGACGAATATCAACGTTTCGAATTCTATCCATTAGAGATATACCAAGCATAGCTCTTTCCATGGCTCGCTGAGCGACCTTAAATTTATGGACCAGACCCACTGTTAGTGTCCACGTCTCTGCTCTGTACGACATAACCGGGAGGACGCATTGGTTAATGACCTTCGTCTTTAGACATTGTGGTATAGACGATGAGAGGATGTGCCGGAGTTTCCCAAATCGCGATCACAGCGACAGTATTGCCGCTCGGCCAATACCACCATTGGATCGGTGGCCAGCGCTCCGAGCGGCGCCCACGAGAGCGGAATCAATCCGCGCACCGAGCGGTAACACGTTTTTTCTCTCACAATTTTTATAGCCTTTTTACTCAAGTTATTAATTGAATTTCTATTTCTACAATAAACATATACAGTCCGCTAAACACTCTTTAATTGAGCCATCAAAGACCCGCAGCAGTATTATATCATTTTTTTACACCATAAACAGAATAACTTACCATAACTTTCTACTATGTACTTAGATATGTATTTATTATTTATGTATACATTTATTTAATATGTAGGATATGTATATTTAATTAGTATGTATTTATATTTCATTATTGTTGATCACAATAGTATTTCTGCACCCGCTTATAATTGCTCTCCATTCAAAAAGGTTAGTTGGTAGAAAATGCATTTATAGCATTAAGCTCGCCTTTGTACCCACACTATTTTTGGTTCTGTACAATAAAGAATTTATTATTATTATTATTATAAAAAATAGGTTGGCAGAAATAATTGCCAGCTTTCCTATCTCCACTAAAAAACAATAAATAAATCTATAATATGACCTGGTGGTGATTTACAAGTTGTTAGTAAGTCTTATTTCAAGCGATGTTATTTTTATATAACCGTCTCCGTGGTCTAGTGGTAACAAACGTTGCCGTGAACTCGGGAGGTCGTGGGTTCGATTCCCACCGGGGGCAAGTTGTACATTGTATAATTTGTCTCGGTCTGGGTGTTTATATGTATAATATGTATATATTTACAACAAAAAAAAGTATAATATGTAGTTTATCAACCATCTAGTTTCCGTAACACAAGCCTCGCAGCTTACCACGGAAATTAAATGGCGCTGTGTGACCTGTCTGGAAATATTTATTTATTTATTTATAAATATAACCATGGCAAGCTTACAGTATTAGTTCTCCTTGAAAGTAAAAATTGGCATTTGAAATCATTGCAAATGTCACATACTCTCAACGAGAACAACAAATAGGTGGTAGGTGGACTGATGGTGGTAATTTTCCCAGTCTGCCGGGGCACCGTTCCACCGTTCGTGCCGATAAACCCAGTAATGTGTATTCACATGTTTCGTGATCAGGTTCGAATTACCGTCATGCCCAGTCAAGTCGACATAGTGTTAGGGACTGAATCCAGTCATGAGTGTGTGATTCCAGTCGCTAACATGCATGGATCAGATAGGCGCAAGGCTAATTGTCGTTCTACAATTAAAAAATATATTTGACGATGTTTTAATTTTAATTGTAACTTTTCAGAGTGTAGAGTTTAGGTTAAGAAAGCTAGAAGACGTGGCTGAGCAGACTATGAACCATTTGGCAGTTATACACCGGTTCATGGCGACCCATCCTTCTCTAGTCAATAGAGGGTCAACAGATACTCTGGGACCGCCTCCTCCAACCTTCCAAACTGGGCCAGCCAGACTCAGGACTGCTAGCGAAAGATCCGAGGTAAGAATTTATAACATATAACTGTTTTTTTTAACGCAAGGATTTTGAGCACAAAGAGCGGTTCAAAATTATGTCAGACTTAAATTAAGTATACCGTTGTAATTATTAAACAAGCATTCATTTAAAAAAAAAAATCTGAAAAACAAAACATTATTAATTGATCTCGCTCACAACTGAAAGACAAAAGAAAGAGAGGAACAAATAATAAGTCAACGTTTTAAATTTTAAATTAGGGTCGGTATGAGTTGCGATATTTTTAGGATAACTTCTCTGCACCGTAACTTAAGATTATATTACTGAATAATAAAAAAAAATACGTATTTCTTTATTCTAGAATATAATATTAAATTATTTGCACTTTAAGAAATTACACGTTAGTTATACTAACTGTAAACTCAATTTATCCCAAATCCTTAATTGTCATTTTGGTTGATTCTTGAATCAATTTCCTCTGAATATAGAAGTTCGATATACTACTAATTCTTTAGAAAAAGTTTGAATATATTTATTTTAAAAAATCAGATTACATTTTAAGGAAACTTATTTTTTTTAATACTACCCTCTTTGCGCTCAACAAACTTTAATGTGCCGCAACTGTATGCTCCATACTCTTCTGTTATGTCCAACTGCTGTCTTTTTTCTCTTTCTGGCATTGTTATTGCTGTGTACTAATTGTCATATCCCCTATTCTTTCTAATATAATAATAATAATAATTAACCTTCGACATTAGGAATAATATACGAGTAGATATTTTTACATACATCATTTTAGCGTGTCACGAAGTTTATTGCATGATTAGGAATTGAGTTAAATTCCGACATTACAATGTGTAACGTTAAAAAAACACAAACACATATACGTAAATTGTTCGCGAGCATCCAAAAGCATTGGTACATACATATTTTAGCTCACGAAGGCGGGTTTTAAAATAAAGTAATTTATTCACAATTATTTAATTATCTAATTTCGTCCTCTTATACATTATTTTACAAACAATGTAAATAACTACCTTTAAAGAGAGTCCTGCAGCCCTATTCTATTACTTAAGCGCAAAAGTTATATAATGGAATCCGTTAACTATTAAAGTTGATATTTGCACGGCCGCTGTCAAGGTCAAGCGCTTAGAGTTGAGAAATGAATAATATTTTGTAATTATGAAGCAATCTCTGACGTATATAATGAATTCCACCAATAACGTTTGCGACTAAGTAACAGAATAGGCCTGCCGATTGGCATTCTCTTTGAGGTCTCATCATCATCGAGTTTAGGCTATTTTTGTACTACTTGTGCTGTGCACAATGATAAAAAAATTGTGACTGACTGCGGTGACTGATGACCGTTTTTTATTACTGGCATTGAATTAACCCTTAAGTGTTTTTGACTAACATTGGCCGCAATTTTCGGTAAGACCCAATACTGTCAGTTGTTTTTAAAATACAGCATTCAATTTTACGGAAAATTTCAAATTATTTGTGAATTCAACCAGGAGTCCATGACCATCAGGACACGTCTAAGCATCCCGACCATAAAAGAAACCACCTGGAAGGTTCACGACGGAAATCTGGCTGTCATGCTGGATTGTCCTGGTACAAAACAGGATCTTGATAGCCAAGTTCGTGCCTTTCAAAATACTGTCTATGACTACTTCAGTGAGCACTATCCACCAACGACCACTCATGCTCACACCAATAAGGAAAACACTTTTAAGCTGAAATTGAGGCGAAAGAAGAGGGAGCTAAGAAAGAGACTTAGATGCGCCAAAAACATTGGAGATAAACAGCAGTGCCATCAAGTGGCTAGAGCACTTAGATCAATTCTCAAATTGATCCAAGGAATATCGCTCCAAATTAAAGATAACTCCAATCAATACAATAGAGCCAGACACGAAGTCCTCTTTGACAACAACCCCTTCGTCTATGCCAGAAAGATATTCAGCGAAAAAAGTGGTGTACTGTCGCTGACCAGAGATCAAATATATAAATATTACAAAGAGACATACACAGAAATACAAAAAGAGGAACAATATCTGGACCCACCCTCGCCTCGACCCGTCAGACCTTTAGAGGACTTCCGATGCCTACCACCAAGCATGGAAGAAATGGAGGAACAAATCAAAAGAAAAAGTTCCAAATCGGCACCAGGCCCAGATGGCATTCCGTACATTGTATATAAAAAATGTCCTCACACCCGTAAGCATTTATATAATATATATCGAAAAATCTGGTCTACTAATCAAGTTCCAAAGGCATTTGGCGAGGCAGTCTTCGTTCTCATACCAAAGAAAACTGAGGTAAATGATCCCAAAGATGCAAGACCGATCGCTTTGACGAATACAATGTCCAAAATCTTCTTCTCCATAGTACAAGCAAGAATGTCCCGATTTATGATCAAGAACGAGTACTTCTCACGCCAGCACCAGAAAGGTTTTTTGCCGGGAGTTTCTGGCTGCTTAGAACACAACACCTTACTCGCTGAGTGTTTGAAGGATGCCAGGAAACAGGAGCGGCAACTAAGCGTCTGTTGGATCGACTTGGAAAACGCATTTGGGTCGGTGCAACATGAATTGCTGCAAACTGCGCTAAAATGGTATAACTTTCCAACACTAATCAGAGATATAATTGCCAATTATTACAAGAACTTGAGATTTGTCGTAACAAACAAGGACGGCTACACAGACACACTAAAATACAATGTGGGCCTGTTCCAAGGCTGCTGCCTATCACCTGTAGCTTTTAATATAATTATCAATATCCTAATCGACAAACTTAAATCTCGTGAGAAGAAGTGGGGATATAGATTCAAACAAAACAACATCTATACGGAATCCGTCTTAGCTTTTGCAGACGACTTGGCGGTGATAACAAGAAATCCCAAGCAATGCCAGGGCTTGCTGAAAATAGTGGATGATTTCTGCTCATGGACAAAGGGAATGAGAACGAAACCATCAAAATGCTTCAGCCTATGTCTGGCTAGGCGAAACACTACATTTACGTCTTATGATCCTGGACTGAGTATAGCAGGGCAGAGAATAGCTCCGGTAAATGAAACCATGCCCTTTAAATTTCTTGGCAGAAGGATAAATTTTCAGGGAAAAACACCATCCCTAGAAGTAGTTGTAAAACAATTCACTGACGACATGAATAGGGTTACTCAACAGCCTATAAGCAATGTCAAAAAAGCTTGGATATATGACAACTACTTAGCATCTCGCCTCACTTGGCCTTTCCTAGTATATGATTTCAACAAAAGCCTACTATCAAGTCTGGACGCGGACGTCATAAGAACATTGAAGTCTTGGCTTGGATTAGCCCAGGGTGCTGACTCCTCAACATTCTTTAGAGGACGGAGAAACTTCGGAATGGATCTGAAAAGACCATCTGAATTATACAAACTTCTACGTATAAGCAAATATCAAATTCTAACCAGCTCCCAGGATAATACAATTTCATCCCTTCCAAGAGACCCTCTGGTCTCAGATATGGAACCGAGACTACTATTCTTCAAGAAATTCATGACAGGTGCCCAGACTGACAAAAGAGGCATTGGCTGGAAGAAAAAAGAAAGTGACAAAGAGGTTATAAAATCCTTCCTCAGGAAAGATGAAGAGCATGAATACAGAGTGCACGCGATGACTCTAGAAGTTCAAAATGACTGGCTAACTTTGGGCGATTTTTGCATCCCTCCAGCCCTAAAGTGGCGCACACTAATGTACGATTGGTCTCCGGCGTTGCTAAAGTTCTACCTAAACGCTTTTCAAATGTCCCTCCCGGACTAGAGTAATCTGGTAAGGTGGGGAAAAGCTACGGAAAAGAACTGTACATTGTGTGGTGCTGCCATAGGAACTGCTAGACACACACTTGTAGGGTGCGTTACTCTCCTAGAAAAGGGCTATTACTCACGCCGACATGACAAAGTCCTAGGTGTTATCCGTGAAGCAGTAAGTCTTTCTATTGCAAGAGCCAGAAAGGGACTGACTACAAATAAAACTTTGACCACATTTGTAAAGGAAGGGCAAAGCACGAAAACTAAATGCAAGCCCACCTCGATCCTTGGCGCCGCATCAGACTGGAAAATTCTCATGGATACATTTGAACACCATTATAGGATCCCAGATGAACTAGCTGTATCAGCCTATAGGCCAGACATCTTAGTGTTTTCTCGGAACTTGAAAAAAGTTATCCTTATTGAACTTACCGTTCCGTGGGAATCAAATATTCCAAAAGACCACAACATGAAGTCGAATAAATATTATGATCTCACAGAAGAAATGATCAGGAACGGGTTCAAGACTCAGCTTTACGCAGTGGAAGTTGGTGCAAGAGGAGTTCCAGCAAAATCTTTGCATCACTTACTGAAAGAATTGGGCCTAAGCAGGTCTGCCGTCAATACATTTATGGAACGAGCTTCCAAGACGGCATTAACGGAATCATACAGTATTTGGTTGGGTAGGGAGAGAAGTAGAATGGTGGATGGTGAGCGTATTATCGCGCAATAGAAAAAAAAAGGAGGCCTCCTTTTCTTAAACCAGCCAATTGTCGGTCGCAAGCCCGAGACACCATTCTTCTCATCTCTTACCCACACACGATGGACCCGGCACCCGCACGGTGAATCCATGGAATGCTTAGAAATTTGTCTTCTCTCTCTTCTTATCGTATATCGGTTAAAAAAAATCCGTTTAAAAATAATGACTAGCCTAAGCCTGTTTGATCAAATAACTTGAACGTCTATGACATGCATGATATAGATATCGTTAGGAAATGCCGATACTGCTGCCCTTACTTAGTCGCAAACGTTATATAATGGAATCCATTAACTATATATCACGGTATTAAAATTGATATTTGCACGGCTGCTGTCAAGGTCGAGCGCCGTAGTTAATGACAACAAATTGAATAATATTTTGTAATTATGACGCAACCTCTGACATAAATAACGACATCCACTAATAACGTTTGCGACTAAGAACAGAATAAGGCTGCTGGAACCAACCTTTACCGCGTCGACATCTACGGTATTAACCACTAGACCATGGAGACAGTACAAAAGTAGTTAATTGAATAACTTAATTGTAAAATTCCTCATATCTTCCTTGGTCCTTGCTGTACCAGGTATTGTAATCTCATAGGTACTGATAATTAAATTTAAAAGGTTATTAATTGATCGTTGTGGTGCAGTTCTGTATATGTTTTATTTTGTAAATCTGATATAGCTGAGTTTTCCTTGCAGATTCCTTTCTCAGTCAGATTAAACATTAACAGGTCACTGGAATTTGCTAAGCTGCTGGTCTTCTGCTAACAGCTTACTTATTGGACCACTTTGCTGCTTAGTCTTCTACTAGCAGGAGTAGAATCATTCAAAATAATTAAATTAATGACGTTTCATAAATGCCTGTAATAGGTTTACGTGAATAGGATATTTTGACTTTGACTTTGACCTTCAAGCTACTAATTAACTGAGCTAACCAGCACGCCTTCGTGAGTTAATATTCATATGTAAATAAAGGCCGTGGCATATAAATTGATTTGGTGTGGTGTGGACAGCAGGTGCTGTCGGACAGTGAGACCGGCCTTCCAAGCCGATTCGCCGTCAAACCTGTCCAGGAAGAAGACGAGCGAGGCTCTCAAGCATCAGACGTAAGAATACAAGAGTTACACACATATTCTAAGACGTCCTCAACAGCTCCTCGACTCTAAAATTCCTTTCAGCTGTCATACGGATATTCTTAGTTGTAAACTATCCAAACCTCGAAAAGCATAAATGTTACCATTTAAAATATTTCCGCTAAAATAAATTTGTTTTCTAGCAACATTGAAGATTGCGTTCCCGTATTGTAAATATTCATTTTGTCTATAATTACTACACGCTCTAGCACTTTGACATCTATAAGTCCGTCTCTTTCATATTATCAAAATTCATATGTCACGAAAATTATTTATAAAAATTTAAACGAAATCTGATTTGAATAAGTTTGACAATTTGTTTCGTTTTAAATGTGTTCTAGTAATTTACAGATGTAGTGCATAATGGTTTTTTATCTTATTTTAACGGAAAAGTTCGTATTTATGATGCTCTCTCTTTCTTGGGTGGTTTTAACATCTCTATATAAATTAACTTTTTAACACTAAATAATAAAGTTCCATATTAATGGATATCAAAATGTCATTTATTTAATACAATGCCCAGCCAAGCCGGCATAGTGTTAGGAACTGATGTCAGTCATAAGTCTCTGAGTCCAGTTGCTAACATTCATGGAATTTGCGCGCTAATTACCGTCAGGTGGGCGGAAGTTCACATGTCGTTCTCGTATTAAAAACAAAAACACAATGTTATTGGTATAATTAAAAATAATATTTACAAAATAATAATTACAAACTACTAAAATTAAATTAAATAACTTTAAACTAAACTAAATAAAAGAATAAAATAAAAATATTCTCAAAGACATCCTATCAGAGATAGTCCGAAGAAGACTGGCAACATTATCCCTCTGTATAGCGAGGCTAATACGTTGGCAGAAATAATTGCCAGCCTTCCTATCTCCAGATTTCTGCGTCAGCCGTTTTGGACAACTCCTCGGCCAGACACTTTGCTGAGAGTCCCCATGGTCCCATCCTCTCGACCCCAAACGGCGCAAACTCGTAACCTGTACCGAGGTTGGCGTGTTTACGCAGCTTGAGGTTCTCAGCAGAAACCACAGCACTTCCCGCGCTGGACGAGGTTGCCTGGATGTGAGATGGGGCTTATGTCATCTCGCATCCCACACCAAAGACCTGCCAACTTTCCACAGCCCAACGGTAATGCCGTCGGGTCTCTTGTCATCGCGGATGTGAGCCGCGTGACGAGGAATGCGGCCGGCACTTCTGGCACAAGAAAGCACTTGTGGTGCCGTCGTATTCCGATAGACCCGAGTTTTCCCGAGGGAAATACATTATGCACTATATCTGTAACTAAATATTAATAAGAAAAAAGAATAATATACTCGAAAATGTTAGCTGAATATGTAAAAAAGAATCATCAAAATCAATTCATCATTGACGGAGAAATCGCGTAATAAACATAAAAAAGAACCGTACGGTCGAATCGCGATCCTTCTTTTCTGAAGTCGGATAAAAATAACATGAACACGCTTCAACGAGGTTTTAAGGTACGTCGCAATGTACTTTGACAGTTCTATTCAATTCAATTCGATTATTTTCTGTAATTAGGCATAGGACAAAAAAAATGTATTTTGCACTTTTACATGTCAATTTTACAATAAGTATACTATAATATTAGGCTGCATAATTTCACACCATTCTACCAGGTAGAACGCCATGAAACTACACAACCTTACTTAAATGTAGAGCAGTGCGTTAGAATATAAACATAAAAAAACATTTTTAAAAAAACCTACGCGATTTATACACTCAATAATAATTCCACACAAAACTACACTTATAATTATAGCTGCTGTAAATAGGCATTGTCATCTTATCAAATAATATACAACTATAAAAAATATAACTCTCACTTATAACTTATTCCTCGAGGTATCCCTCCGTTTGACAGCTAAAAGGAATAATTGAGTTAAGGAGTTAAGTTAAGGAAATGTCAAAAAATACGGGTGCCAATATCATACACGTGTTCCGAACTGTCAAAATTTTTAATAATAAAAATTATGCTACTAAAGTATATTGAATTTAATTTTAAAGGTTTCACGTTCAAAATGCTGCTATTTAAATCTCATGGATATGTTTGAACATCATTATAGGATCCCAGATGAACCTATAGGCCAGACTTCTTAGTGTTTTATCGAAACATTAAAAAAGTTATCCTTATTGAACTTACCGTTCCGCGAGAATCAAATATTCCAAAAGACCACAACATGAAGTCGAATAAATATTATCTCACAGAAGAAATGATTAGGAACGTGTTCAAGACTCAGCTTTACGCAGTGGAAGTTGGTGCGAGAGGAGTTCCAGCAAAATCTTTGCACCACATACTGAAAGAATTGGGCCTATGTAGGTCTATGTAGCATCCTTTTCAAACCAGCCTATTGTCGGTCGCAAGCCCGAGACACTATTCTTCTCATCTCTTACCCACACACGATGGACCCGGCGCCCGCACGGTGATACCATGGAATGCTTAGAAATCTTCAAATCATTTCAATCATTTTTCGTGTTCTCGTTTCGTGTAACTCTACGGTGGCAGTAATTTATTAGCTAATTAATCTTTTAATTTTGACTATTCGAAACATGAGCTATGATATTGGCTTTTAAACTAGGGCATAGTCTTTAGGGATGTTATGGAGTTTCGTATCCGTAATCGAAACTATCGGATATTCGAAATAGAATTATAATTGCAGTTAGTCTTGCTTTTTCAACTTACAATATTAGTTCTCCTCAAAAGTAGAAATTGGCATTTGACATTATTGCAAAACATTTCAACGAGAACAACAAATAGGTGGTAGGGGGACTGATGGTGGTAATATTCTCAGTCTGTCGGGGTAGGGAAGTATCCACCGTTCGTGCTGATAAACCCAGTAAAATATACCTACAAGTTTCGGAATCAGGCTCGAATTGTCGTCATGCCCAGTCAAGTCAGTGTTAGGGACTGATGTCAGTCATGAGTGCCTGATTCCAGTTCCTAATATTCATGATACCCAGGTACCATGGGCAAGATTACATGTCGTGCTTGTATAAAAAAATATATATCCGTAATTGTAACCGAAACTCTCGGATATCTGAAATTAATTTATATCCGTAATATGATATTTCGGATAGGCACGGAGTCTAATTGATGTGTATATTTTATTAAATTTAAAATTATCTTGACTAATGCTTAACAAAACTACTGTTACAAATATGTGATTTTGTAAAATCAATTAATTATATAATTAATAAAAAAAGTTTATACACAACCAGAGCCTTACACACTAGCCTTTGTAAAAAAATAACCGACCGACACACCGACCATCCAAACCGACACACTAGCCTTATCTATTTGTATTATACTTTTACAATTGTTTAATTTCTAATATCCGAAACTAACGGATAATCCGAAATATCTGGAAACGTTAACGTTAACGTTATTCATATATCCGTATCTACGTGTATATCCAATCCATATCCGAAATTTTATATCCATAACATCCCTTGTAGTCTTTTAGCAAATCAAGACAGCACAGCAGAAAAATGATTAAATTTTATGGAACACGCACTATTTAATTCTGATTAAGTGTAATTGAGATATTTGTAAATATATTAATTTTGTTTACCTACTAAAATTATCTTAGCCAAATATCGGATAGATTTTCTTCCATTATTAGGTAGGGTAAACCCTTAATCCTAAATTTTATGTTTGCGGTTTTGGCGTTTTTCTTTCCCCACTTTGCCTGTTGTGTGTGTTTATGCCAAAATTATTTGTTTTTATGTTGTGATGTGATTTAACCAAAACTTCATTGTTTTTTAATAAAAGTAACCAGAGTCACTGTGTTATAATAGTTTTACTTACTTATTTAAAAGTAATTCAACAAAATATATCACTACTTTAAGAATTAAAGGGTAAGCCGACCATCTTGTTTTCACTACTCGTTTTACATCCAAGAACAATGCAATGCACCATACACATTAATATATTAACACTATAAACAATACACTAGTGTAATAATGCATTAAATTATTACCAAAACATTTAACTTCACTAATATTAAACAATAAAAAAAAAATCCTTCCAAGCGCAGGCTAACTGTCAAAACTTTTGCAAAACATTAAGTTTGCAAAACAACAAAAAAGAGACACAGAGAGCGAGATGCACAACAGATACGCTCTTTCTCTTTTCTTCACAATAAATTTTATATTATTTATCTTCCTCTTTGAATGAATGAGATAGAGCGATCACATCGTCTATTTACGGCTAACATGTATCTTCTAAAAACAGGACGAGTTGCCCCAATCGGGTATCGAACCGGCTACCAAGGACGAGGACTCCACATCCTCATCATCAGGGGGCAGTGCTGTGGGACGAGACACCACTGTGGTCGTACCACAAACGCCTACCATCACTCCTGCTAGGCAAAGATCTTCTGATAGCAATAAGACGGAACCTAGCGATGAGAAGAAAGGTTAGTATCTCTGTCTCACAAGACTTGCTCTGATTGGAAATATATATTTGTTTCTGAAAATATAAATTTATAGTTTTAAAAAAAATGTTGAAAATTGGAATGGTTATAGATAATAATGATAATAAAATTCTTTATTGCACATAATTTACAAATGTATGTAATTACCGAAGGCATTCTCTACCAGTTAACCTTTGGGATGGTAAAAAGTGAGGTAATAGAGTGATTGAGATTAGAAATAATAATAGTATAGATACAACATGAATAAATATACAAATAAATACTTATGAGATTAATTATTAAATTATATGTGAAATTTACTTATAATAATAATGCAAACAAATACTTCTATAAAATAGTAATAAAAATGATAATATAATACAATAAGTACATAAATAAACAATTTAATAAACGTACACATATACAAAATTTACTATGTCAAAGCGTGAATTGGGTCATTTTTCAATTTAAGGAAATGACTGTAGACCTAGTTTTTAAAGATGGCGATAGAAGGAACTTGTCTGATTACCAGTGGAAGCTTATTCCACTGGCGAGCAGCCGAAACAGTGAGAGAATCTGAATATCTGCTTGGAGAGTGTCGAGGGATGGGAAGTTGGTTGTTCTGAAAAGATTGTTGGATACATGTTGACCAACATGTATCCAACAATGTATACAGAGTTTGTAAAAAAATATTATGTATACTATAACGCCTAACATAATATGTTATTTATCAATAGTTATGTACAACTTTGTCGGAGCAAACGAAATCGTCGGAAAAGTAGGTAGTTTTGGAAATATTTCAATTCATCTACTGTAAGTGTTCGATATATTCAAACAATCTAAAAAAAACGCAATTGTCAAACATGTATCCAAAAATGTACACAGTTTGTAAAAAATCTATGTATACCTACTGTAACGCTTAACATGATGTGTTATTTATAAATAATACTTATGTACAACTTTGTCAACACAAAAGAAATCGTCGGAACAGTAGGTAGTTTTGGAAATATTTCAATTCATCTACTATAAGTGTTCGATATATTTAAAAAGTTACCAATTAAAAAAAAAACATATTTAACAAAATTAAGAAAAAAATGTCTAAGCCAGAGTCTGCTTAAGAACAATTCAATTAATTTTTTTACTTGAAATGAGAATGCCCATTTTGGGCCATTTAGGAAATGGGACCAATAAAATATTCCCATGACATAATGATTTCTTTCTTATTTAATAGTTAATATATTGTGTTTTCATAATCTGTAATTAATTTTATTTATTTTACCCTAGCATAAAGACAATTGACAAAAACTTTTTTACGTTAATAATTACATAGTTTCTATCCCGCCGATTTGAAATCCAGTGTTTTATCTATAATAAATACCTGTTCATAATAAAGAACCTAATCGTATAAATAGTGCTTTGTAACTATTTCTTACATAAATTGTAACCAATTGACTAATTTTTTTTAAATTAATTAAATTATATTTAATGCTGGGGTAAAAGAGATGTTGTAATAAAATTTAAAAAAAACACATTTAATTGTTATGATTGTAAAAAAATGTATTTAGTTGGGGCACGCTGCGGAAAAGTTGGGGGCTGGTTTTAGAGAATCTGTTTTGAAATAGTTATTTAGTTATTACCTGTGCCTCCGTAGTCTAGCGGATTTAGACTCGGAGGTAACGGGTTCGATTCCTGATCGGAACACAATTATTTATTTAATTTCAAGAGTTTATTTATTATTATTATAGGATAATAAAAATGACGGACGCAATTACAATTTATTAAAAACGAAACCGTCTGGCCAGCGTGACGAGTGTAGGCCAAATTCTCTAGATATATGTTCTGGAAGGCCCATCTCCAACAGTGGTGGTCTGGGACGCTGTGTTCTAGGGGCTGTAATGAAAAATGAATGAAAAACGAAAATACTTAATACTTAATGTAAAAAAAGAAAACATTTATAGAGCAAATAATTATTATAGAAAAATAAATCTGAGCAAGAAGTCTTGCGACACTCTTGCGCACGAAGTCTTGCAACCATATCAATGATCTTGGTCAGACAAAGACCAAGACTGCAAGACCAATATTGGCCAATTAATTATTTCAGCAAAAAACATGTCAAAACATTATCAGCCTTTCTGCAACCGGCCGTAAGAGACGCAAAAAAAAATATTATTAATTTTTGTTTATAATCACAGCTACTTCAGCCAGCGGTGACGACGCATTCTTGCCTGACGTGAAAGAAATTCCATCTAGTAACAACACTTTACGACCTAGAACCATTTCAGGTGGTACCAGACGAACCGCCAATACTAGAAGGTCAGTAATACACATAGGTATAGAAAGGCCATGCATGTGTCCTTATTTCCGAAAAGATCAAATTTATTCTACTCTAAACAATGCTGACTACTTCTGAACTGACTTCAAAAAAAGAAGAATGTATAACGTTCATTTTTTTTTTTTTTTTGTATATTTATTACGCGATTAGTCCGCCAATTATGATCCGATTTTGATCATTCTTTTTTGGTTTGGTAGGCCAGACTTCAGAGCTGGTCGCATATAAATTTAATCAAAATTGATTCAAAGCTTTTTGAGAAAATAAAAATAAAAAACTATAATATATACACAGATAATGTTTTGGTTTGTGTTCCCTTTTTGGTTTTTTTAACTGTCACCACAGAAACATTAGCTTTAGTTGGAGTTAGGGATTTACTATCTGTTTAGTGTTATTTTATCTTTGCTATTCAAATATCTCGTTGATAAGTTAATTTATTATTTATCGAACATCCTTCATTTTATTGTATTTTATAAGTATCTAAAAAAAGGTGCCAAACGATATGAAAATCAAAGCTAGTATAATCATCTCAGAATTAATTAGTTTATGGCAGTTGTCGGTTATAGGGGAGATTGGGGTAATTAAGAACGCGGGCGATCGTCATTGGCAGGTGGCAAATGTAGGCCAGAATTTTTGGAAGGCCCACTGGGGACTTCTAGGCCTGTATATTCTAGGGGCTATAATGATGATGCTAAATGTGAATCCGCTTCTATAAAAAAGTGTGGTTTCTGATGTCGTGATGATACTTTACTCATGACTAATTTTTATAATAAAGGATTTTACGATTAAATAATAAATTAACATTCAAAGATCAGCTATTGTGATCATTTAGATTTCACGCATGAAAAGTCTGCCCTTCATTTTCCATTATAAGCAAAAACATGTTTTTATGATTGCATTCCAAATATGCAATGTCAAGCCGGAAATGGGTTCTTTTCCGATCCTACATTACTTATTGTCCCCGTGCGATATTCTACTTGCCTACAAAGTGGAACAAAGAATGGAATATTTGTGGATATTTTTTTATTAATAATATATACCGCGTGCAATGGAGTGTATCACTAACTTTTTATCACGATAGATAGCGCATGATAGATGGTACCTAATAGAACTGTCAGTTGCATAGAAAACTTGACTTTTTATTACGAATTTTTTTATTTTCTGGATATTATGCCGAAGTGAGCAGCTTTTAAGTGTACAAATCGAGATTTCTAAGCGAAATCTAAGATATGGTTATCTCAAAATTGCCGTTCTATTAATAAAACCTTTTTTGTTTTTAAAGTCGGTGTGCGCTTTCTTAATTTGTCTTTTAAGATAGGTAACGTTAATTTTAAATACACTTTTCTGTTATAAAAATAAAAAACTCCAAAAACTTTAATAATGATGCGATATAGGTGTAAAACAAGGTACCAATGCCGCTAGCGACATCTACAAAAAGCTTTGCCTGATACACCCCATTGCCAAAAGAGCAAACATTTTTTTTAGGCTTCAGGTGTCATTGGTAGAACCTCTGTTCAAAATAAAAAGGTCACTTTTTTATAGATAAAAATCATTATCCGTAAAACAAAACACTAATGCATGGTGAATTAGGCCGCGTCTGAAAATCGTGATAAATACCTTAAGGCTAGGGAGTGTTATTATTAATTAATATCGCCGCAGCCGAGAGATGAAATAGAGAGAGAGAGAGAAAGAATTAGGTAAGTCAACGTTCGCGCGATCATCGACCTCTCGCTACCTACTTGATTAGGCTCAGTATGAGTTACGATATTTTAAGGAAAACTTCTCTGCACTGTAACTTAAGATTGGATTACGGAATAATTAAAATAATAAATACGTACTTCGTTATTTTTATTCTATAAAAATAAATAAAAATAAAAATCGTTATTGATCCAATTAACTTAAATCTATTACATTTTTATATGCTCAATGACCTGCACTGGTGGCAACCGTGCCGCAGGTCGTAGCATACCATTTTGTTTCATCCGGTCGACAGAAAATACAATTTATTTTATTATCAAACAAAACAGCACAAACAAATACCCACCAAAATTGTTCTGTGTGGGTATGTAGGTGTGAGTGTATATGTAGTTGTGTGTGTATGTGTGTCTATATCAGCGTGGATCGGTGAAGAGGCCAGACTACCTAACGACAGCTAGAAGGTTTTCAGTTTCCGTGTAATCCCTCTGACTGAGCCATTTTTTGTACCTAGTGAAGAGTTGTCTATGTAATAATGTTTCTATCTTGTCACCTCCTAGATCTTGGACATACTTATTTATGGCTCTGGGGCCAATTACAAGATAGGAGCTATGTAACGCTTTTTTGGATGTAGGTACATCTAGTAGGCATATTCTCTTATTGTTTATAATTATTTTATTGCATTTAATAAATTTCTGTACAGCCTTAGCAATGAACATTTGTCGGACAGATATAACTTGTGTATCTTTATATAGGTCCGTAGTTGAGTAACGAAATGGCTTAGCGAATAACACCTTCAGTGCTGCTCCCTGCGCTCTTTTAGCTCTAATTAATGCAGATTCGGCTGCTCCCTCCCAGGCAGTGATACAGTACATGATGATAGATTGCGCTAGCGCCTGATATATATTTTTAAGGAGGGACGTGTCTTCTAGTCTTTGGAGGGGTTTAAAGACACCGATAAGCTTACGCAGTCTATTCGTAATCAACTATTCTAAATTAAAATATTAAAATGTTTGCTCTTAAATAAATTCCACCCGTCATGATTCCAACGTGTGATGCCGGTGTAAGGCAAAACAATGAAGTGCAGGCTTCACAAGCTAACTCATATACTCGAACATTGTGTTATTAGACTCATCACGTTCATTATGAATAATACAAATTTTATATCGAATTGGCTATAATAATATACTTCTTACAAAATGCAAGTTTACTGTGATATTTTTTTTGCTGTTATTGATTAATTAGCCAACTTGACCAAAGAAGCCGACAGACGCATTCAGCTAGGATAGGCAGCATTCAGGAAGTTACGTCAGAAGATTTTAACGAGTGCGTTCTTCCAGTAATGTTGTATGGAGCAGAGACGTGGGCACTGGCAGTGGGTCTGATATGGTTTCTGAGGAAAAGTTGTTTGTTTCTATCAATAGAATGACATATTATCTAACGTTAGAACATACAAAGTCACACAGTATATGAAAAATGTCGCATTACATATTGTGTTAGATGTACGGTAATAATATGTACCCGGGTTAATTATTGAATATTTTTGATGTTTTTCAAGTACTTGCATTTTGATAGGATATCTGTAAAGGCTTAGGACATGATACTATAATTATATCAATTACCTTTATGGTTTTAAGAGTATACATAGAATAAATTGTTCTATTTTTATCCACCAATTTGAAAAATTCAACCACTATATTCCTTCTCGCTCGCACAATCAAATATCAAATGTCTCAACTAACTAGGGAATTACGGACTTTATATTACAAATATATTATTGAACTGCCTCCGTGGTCTAGCGGTTAAGCCCGTGGATTTAGACTCGGAGGTACCGGGTTCGATTCCTGGTCGGGACACAAAAATCTAATTATTAATGTAAATAAATACATTTAATTTATTTGTGACATTTCTCGAGTTTGGTACGCTGGAGACATCAACGAGCTTGCCACTTGTCATGATTGGCCTATAGTAAAGTTGGCTAAATGTGAATCCGCTTATTTATAAGCGTGGTTTCTGACCACCCCGAAAGGGAAATGGTCGTGATGATACTTTTATACTTTACTTTTTTATATTATTGAAGATTAAAATTGGACTTTTAAGCAGGTCTGCCGTAAACACATTTATAGAAAGAGCTTCCAAGACGGCATTAACGGAATCATACAGTATTTGGTTGGGTAGGGAGAGGAGTAGAATGGTGAGCGTGTTGTTTCGCAATAAAATAAAAAAGGAGGCCGCGCTTTAAAACCAGCCTATTATCGGTCGCAAGCCCGAGACACCATTCTTCTCATCTCTTACCCAAACAATGGACCCGGTACCGACACGGTTAATCCATAGAATGCTTAATGCTTAAATATTTCTTTGTCTAAAATTAAGTACATGAAAGTGGAAATATGTCCAAAATGTTGACTTGAGAAATTTTTTAAAATATTATATTGTGCGAACGAGAGGAGCGCAAAACGTTAAACCGTGTTAAGTTCAAAATTTATGAAAACTCAAATATTCATGTCTATAGCCTTAACGAATCGAAATTTTGCGCATTCATAATGTTTTTAATTTTATTTATTGTTACTTTCTTGCATCAATTAGGAGACGATTGTGGAAACAGTAAGTTGTTTTGGACATTCCGCATTTTGATTTTATGCATCCTAGTTAGACGCTTCCATTGTCACATTCGATGTTTTACGCTGCATTTTTATGTGTTTTTTGTTTACCTATACGACACGTAAAATATAATATTGTCTAATGTTTTACGCGCACATACTCCACGTTCCAGTTATAAGCCGCGCTAACATAACATGCTAACATCATAAATCGCCACGTTTTTTTATTTATATTTCTTGTTCCATTCTCCCATGATGGATTTGGGAAGGCAAAGGGTCTAGCCCATACAGCCAAGTCTGACATAATATATCTTTCTTTTAATAAGTTAATGAGGTTAACATCAAATTCCAGATGTTGCAGAATTTGTTGCTTTTCTTGGAGTCACTTGCGGCATTATAACACATCGGGTTAAATATGGGAGTCCACAGCGCGGGAAAACCGCAAAAAATAAAGTGCAACTTGTGCCACATATTCAAAGTGCAATTTATCGTTTTCCATAACTATTCACATTGTAGAACATTATTAAACAAAACAACACTACTTTTGAACAACAATATTCACAGTAAATTAAATTACAAAACAAAAACTTGCACTTGACATGTCCGCGCCAAATGGCGACTTTTTTTTTCATCTACTGCAGGAACTCAAATACCAAGAGTCATCCGATTGCCTTTTCCAGACTGAAATTACACCCCATTAGTTTAATTTAAAAAAAACGTGGTGGTTTGCTTTTTGATACTAATCTATATGTATAATTAAATAATCCTAATGTATAAAATTAATCGTGCAATAAAAAAAAACTTAAAATAGGCTTAAAAAAGAATAGACTGATGGTGATAATTTGCCCAGTCTGTCGGGGCGGGGAAGTATCCACCGTTCGTGCCGATAAAGTAAAAGTAAAGTGTTTTTATAATTTTAACGGGTCTTTACGCGATTTACCTTAGAGACATATTTCTCCCGACGATTCAGCCAAGTTGCATTGGCCGTGGTCACGGGCCGACTGAAGCTATGCGGTGTAGTCTCGTACATACTGGGCGGCAGATGTAAACCTACCCACTTATCACTTTTAAAGTAAAGTGTGTCCACACGTTTCGGGATCAGGCTCGAATTTTGCCATGCCCAGTCAAGCCGGCATAGTGTTAGGGACTGATGTCAGTCATAAGTGTCTGATTCCAGTTGCTAACATTCATGGACCTCGCACACCACTTATATATCGGCGCTTCCGTGGTCTAGTGGTAACAAACGTTGCCGTGAACTCGGAAGGTAAGGTTCGATTCTCACCGGGGGCAAGTTGTACATTGTATAATTTGTCTCGGTCTGGGTGTTTATATGTATAATATGTATATATTTACAAAAAAAAAGTATAATATGTAGTTTATCAACCATCTAGTTTCCGTAACACAAGCCTCGTAGCTTACCACGGAAACTAGATGGCGCTGTGTGAGCTGTCTGGAAATATTTTAATAAAATATTTTTAAAACATCAGGTGGACGCAAGGCTAGCACGTGATAGTATTTATATATTTTTTTTTATTAAACATACACAAACAATTTTTATTCGTATTTTAATGTAGCACTATATATTAACCAAACACTAATAATTCACTTAATAATAATTACACTTTATTTCAGCAAACTATTTAGTTAAAAATTGGGAATTTACTGATATTCTCGTTTTTTATTAGGTACTAGCTGTTTGACCCGGCTTCGCTCGTGTAGTAATCTGGTCATCATGTGCCATCGATTTGGTAGATGTGGCAAATGACATAAAGACTATATAGGTACTTTAGTTGAAAAGAGTTATATGCCATTTGAAAGACAAAACTCTACCAATTTATGTTTCATAGTTATTTAAATATTGTTATGGGTAAACTATAAAAGGTAGACATATGCTCTCGCGGACTTTTTTAAAAATAATGTTAAGATGAACAATTCATCCATAGAGCATTTTTGTATAACTTTAACTATATGCTCAGCGCACGCCACGGAAGGCCTCAGAAACGATACTTTTCCCCCGTTTTTAAAACATTTTTGGTTACTGCTCCACAACTATAGGACCTAGCGTGATATTATATAGCCTATGTTACTTCTGAATAATGCAGCTTTCTAATGGTGAAAAAATTATTGCAATCGGTCCAGTAGTTTTTGAGTTTATTCATTACAAACATACAAAAATACAAATCTTTCCTCTTTATAATATTAGTATAGACTAGCTGACCCGGCGAACTTCGTACCGCCTAACAGTTATTGAATATTTGTATACCTTAGTAAGCACGTAGAAATCCACAATATCAAATACTAATACGCAATGCTAATGCCGATTGAATCTTCTCAAAAAACTCTACACTATGTGATGGCTGGGCAGCTTCACTCTTCCAGGATTAGCGTCTCGGTTATATAATAATAATAATAATAAAAACGTTTATTGACTTAAAAACCTAGATACATCAATCAGTAAATACGGGGATCCCTGTACTATGACCCAGAAGGTCTGTGATACAGGGAGCCCCACTCTTGCTTACAAAGGCATTCGTGATCAACATGCATAAACAATAAATTTGAAAACAGTTTAGACAAGTATAAAAAATAAAAATAACACGATATAAAATCACAAAACTACAGTATTTATAAAAACTCATTGCATAAATCAAGTATGAATAAACAAATAAAATAGATAAAAAAAAGTTTTACGTGACAACGACTTTGAGTGGAAAAATAATTTTAATGTGAATATTCATTCGTATAGTAGGAAGAAGGATGAAATAATACGAGTAGTAACAATTTAAAACATTTATTTATACAAAGAATTATATTTAAAACATTAATTTATACAAAGAATCTCGCACTGAATTTCATATTAACAAAATTTTATTTTTACCTTTACACATACATACGTATTTATATACAAATATACATACAATAACTTGCAATACATTTGCGTACAATGAAACAGCGTTTACTACAACTTAACTTGTTCCTATCTGAGTGATTTTGTTGAGGATAGGGCGATGATAGGAGAAATATGAAATGAAAGGAAGTGTTTCTGCTGTAATGTGCCTAGAAAATGTCAAGTCAATGTCTTTCACTTTTTATGTCTGTCTCTCTCGCTCTTAGGCGGGCTAACCATGCCCGAGTGGAAGGGACGCGTGCCTCTCACTCGCTCTCATTGTGAGCGCATAACGTGAGCGGAGCGTAACGCAGTTTCTTGAAGTGTCACCCGGCAAACCAATTTATAAGACGTTGTCACGTCAATAAATAAACATATACATATGATATAAATACAATAGATAAAATATAATATAATATAATTATGTTGGGAGAGGTCCATTTACCCGTTGAGCGGTAAATTGTTTGACTTGGCTTTATTTCTGTATTCGATGATAGTCAAGCGAAGAGTGGGCTCGCGCAGGAGTCTCAAGAGCAACGACTGAGTAACTATATATATAAGCGCTAGGGAGTTCAAGGCCCCACAAATTACCGCTGAGGCGCGCCACCTATCGGACAACAGTAGTACTATGTCAGAAACCTTTCCCGATGTTCACACAACATATTCCCAAAGTTTCATCCCGATCGGTCAAGTAGTTTTGCAATGCATAGGGCACACACACACAGAGACATTCACCTTTATATATATAGATAATTTAATTTAAATCTCTTTACAGGTTTATTAAAATTTTAATTCGTTTTTCGCACGTTGTTGACTCTGATTAAAATTCCCCTTATAAATTCAGTAATTTATTAACAGTTCAATTTTCTCTCGAAAATTCAACCACTTATGAGAATAATTGAATTCTATTCCTGATGACTGAAAGTATATTTTGTATATTTGTATATTTCACCTATATAACAATCGTCATATTTTGGTATGTCAGTTAACAAATATTAAAATGATAACAGTAATGCTATTAACACCATGCATCGTAGACAAAGGAGCATAGGAACACAATACAGTAGAAGGCATAAGACCACAAAACTATACAACTATTTAAAAGAATTTTCCGTCAAAGGCATGTCAATAAATTCTGACAGGTTATAAAAAGCATTATTTTGGAAAAAGATTTTCAATTTTGTTTTAAATTCACTTGGTTGTAGTCTAGTTATAATCTCAGGTAGTTTATTGTATAATGTAATTTTCAACTGCAAACCTTGTTTAAACGTTTTTCTTAACCTGGTTTGCCTTATATAGATTTCATTCTTGTTTCTTAGGTTATACTTAGTCAAACTAGATATTTTTGGAAGTTCATAATAACTATTATACTCTAACTAATTATTAAGTAATAACTATTATACTCTATTTATTTATTTTATTTAAAACTTCATTGCACTATGTACAAGGGGCGGGCTTAATGCCGCTAGACATTCTCTGACAGCCAACCTTAGGGACAGATAAAGCATTTAAAGTGAACGGTAGGTGCAAGTAAAAATCCAATATATTATAACTAAACGATCACATTGTAAGCAACAAACAATATGTTAATTATATACACACATAAACACATACATACATACATACATACAATAATACATACCAATACAATACATATACATACACATACATAAACATACATATAATACAATATATATACATACACTAAGTAGGTCTCTTGTTAGGAGCCATTTAAGAAATGCAAATAGACCATCTTTTTAAATTGAGCTCGATTTGATGCTTGTCTTATATTTAAGGGCAGGTTGTTCCACAAATTCGCAGCAACAACTGCAAAAGAGTTTGACACAAAGGAAGAATGATGCGAGGGAATTGAAGGAAGAGAGTTATGTGAAGAGCGAAGGGATCTGTGTTCTATTCCACGACAACTGATAGTGACGTCATTTTAACAGTCAATACAGGTGTATTCAACCTTTATTTTTTTTAAATATATTTTATTATTTCTTTTCACCTCATCACATCACAACTGCCTCCGTGGTCTAGCGGTTAAGTCCGTGGATTTAGACTCGGAGGTACCGGGTTCGATTCCTGGTCGGGACACAAAAATAATTATTATTGTAAATAAATACATTTAATTTATTTGTGATATTTCTCGAGTTTGGTACGCTGGAGACATCGACAAGCTTGCCACTTGTCATGATTGGCCTATAGTAAAGTTGGCTAAATGTGAATCCGCTTATTTATAAGCGTGGTTTCTGACCACCCCGAAAGGGAAACGGTCAATGATACTTTACTTTTTTTTACATCACAGCCCCTAGAACACACAGTCCTAGACCTCCACTGTTGAATATAGGCCTTCCAGAATACACTTTTTGGAGAATTTGGCCTACACTCGCCAGACGGGTTGGCGAGGGTCTGATGTCAATTTTAATGACAATTTAATAACGATTCCACAAGTTGTTATCAATGGAACCGGGACTTACGAATTAACGTGCTCTCCGAGGCACGGGCACGGTGGTATTGTAAATCTATGACAAATGTACGTAAAAAAAATTATTTCTAATTGGACTTGTACTATTTGGAATTTAAGGATTTTTTTTAGGAAATAATTGTTTATTCACTTATTGAGTCGCTTAAATTTGTATCAGAATATTACTAACAGTGGTAGCTTGGCTAAATGTTAACTAGGTCCTTATAGAATCGTGGTTTCAGACCATCCCACAAGGGATACGGTCGTAATGATACTAAAAACAAAAAGAAAACAATAACACAAAAATAACAGCCAAAATTGGTAACACGTGTTTTGTTCGAGCTTGCCTGACACCGAATTATCAAAAACAATTGTTTGCTACGCATGGCTAAACACCGACCGGTACCACGAAATGTAGCTTTGTTTTTTTATACGTCTTTTTTTATTGTTTACTATAGACAGCGACAACAAAACGATATTTACACTTTTGTGTGTAACGGAGTAATGTTAGACGCGATGACGTCACTATCAGTTCTTGTGGAATATAGTTTAGGTAAATTATGTTAATTGCATTTATTCAAAAATTTGAACTGTCAGCTGGATCCATGCCACGGATCAATACACGTGCAATGAGCAAGATTGATAGTATTTTCACTGAAATAAAACCATGAAAAAAGCCTATCGTGCATGATAGGTTAAACGCCAATCGAAGCGATTGACGTCATTCATTCACTGCGTTTAAATAAATTAAATATATTAAAAAAAAATGCGTTCCAAAATTATAAAAAATATTTATCCTTTATCTGTATGAAAGAGACATCCATATGACTGCCAAAAGTGCTAGAGCGAATAAAAATTTTACTACAAATGAAAAAATTGGATTATAAGAACTCAGCTAAAATATATACATATGTATTGTATGGTTCTCATAAAAATAATCCCCTGACAATGTCTATTTTATTAGTATACGCAATGTAATTACAACAGAAATTTCTGTAATGGTAGTATGTCTTTAGAAGTTTCACAATATGCAAAACTTCACTATAACTAAATTAAACTTCAATTCCGCATTTGTCTAACGCAGGCGTTCTGAAGGCGGAAACGACTGCGGAATGGGTAGTCACCACTCTACCCAGCACTTAGCACCTAGAAGACAACTTTCCCAGACGCATTCAGAGCCCGATAACTCCGGAGTCGACGCCTCGTCACTGCATAACTCTGTCACAGGTACAATTCATTATTTACAGAACATTTGCAATTGCTTGCAGACTGACGCGCAAGTCGTCGCATACACAAATACGCCATTATCTAGTAATGCACTTGACACATCTAGTATAGCAGCCCCATTCTGTTACTTAAGTGCAAACGTTATGTAATGGAATCCGTTAACTTTATAAACCGCATGTAATAGTTAAAGGACCATTTTTTTTTTAGGTTGCAGGTGTCATTAGTAGAACCTAGTAGCATAATAATAATAATAAAAATAGACCGCCTCCGTGGTCTAGTGGTAACAAACGTTGCCGTGAACTCGGGAGGTCGTGGGTTCGATTCCCACCGGGGGCAAGTTGTACATTGTATAATTTGTCTCGGTCTGTGACAAACAAAAAAAAAGTGTAATATGTAGTTTATCAACCATCTAGTTTCCGTAACACAAGCCTCGTAGCCTACCACGGAAACTAGATGGCGCTGTGTGACCTGTCTGGAAATATTTATTTTATTATTATTATTTTTTTTATTTATCTAAAAACTTTATTGCACTATGTACAAGAGGCGGGCTTAATGCCGCTAGGCATTCTCTAGCAACCAACCTTTGGGGCAATGAAACGATTTGTGTTGTGAGGTAGGTGCAACCATTAAATAGATTAAAAGATAATTCAAGTTAAATCTAAGTATTATATCTATATAGACAGATACATACTAATATGTACACAATACTACATATACTACATACTATATATATATTTATTTAAATAATGAAGGGCAATTTTAAAAATAAAAATTCGTAAAACAAAACACTACTATATGGTGAAAACGGCGGGAAACGAAATAGAGAGAGAAATAATTACGTAAGTCAACGTTCGCGCGATCGTCGACCTTCGCTACCTACTTGATTAGTCTCAGTATGAGAGGCAATATTTTTAGGATAACTTCTCTGCACCGTAACTTCAAATTTTATTACTGAATAATTAAAATAAAAAATACGTAGTTCTTTATTTTTATTCTAGATTATAATATAAAAATATTTGTCTTTAATAAATTCCACGCAGTATATCAAGCTATTATTTATATTTACCTTGGTGTTATCCGTGAAGCAGTAAGTCTTTCTACTGCAAGAGCCAGAAAGGGACTGTCTACAAATAAAACTTTGACCACGTTTGTAAAGGAAGGGCAAAGCATGAAAACTAAATGCAAGCCTACCTCGATCCTTGGCGCTGCATCAGACTGGAAAATTCTCATGGATACATTTGAACACCATTATAGGATCCCAGATGAACTAGCTGTATCAGCCTATAGGCCAGACATCTTAGTGTTTTCTCGGAACTTGATAAAAGTTATCCTTATTGAACTTACCGTTCCGTGGGAATCAAATATTCCAAAAGACCACAACATGAAGTCGAATAAATATTATGATCTCACAGAAGAAATGATCAGGAACGGGTTCAAGACTCAGCCTTACGCAGTGGAAGTTGGTGCGAGAGGAGTTCCAGCAAAATCTTTGCATCACTTACTGAAAGAATATGGCCTAAGCAGGTCTGCCGTCAATACATTTATGGAACGAGCTTCCAAGACGGCATTAACGGAATCATACAGTATTTGGTTGGGTAGGGAGAGAAGTAGAATGGTGGATGGTGAGCGTATTATAGCGCAATAAAAAAGAAAAAAGGAGGCCTCCTTTTCTTAAACCAGCCTATTGTCGGTCGCAAGCCCGAGACACTCTTCTCGTTTATATTTGCACGGACGCAGTCAAGGACGAGCGCTTATAGAGTTGAGTGTTCAATAATATATTATAATTTTTACGCAAGCTTTGACGTAATAACGAAATCACATTTAAGTTGGGGACGTCATTGTATTTAACTTTGGAATGGCAAAATACACTGAGTGAGAGAGCATTCCACATCTTCAGCTTGCGACAGATGTAAGTGTCTCCAGATTTAACCCGGCTTTACATTCTGCTAAATCCGTAAGTTGGATTCAAGATGAAAATCATGTAAAGTTGAAAATTCGCCAGCTGTTGAAGCTCAATTTCTAACAGTTTATTAAATATATTTTTGTCTGGAACTTACGAGAAAGTTTCTTAATAATCTGAGGCAAAGCAGTTTACGCTACAGCAGCCTTACTCCTACAAGACTCGTTTTAAACTCTACATTTTAAAAATTATAAGTGTAATATAAAATCATATTATGTCTTATTATTTATTTTTATTTGTTTTTTAACGTCTTAGGAGCAGTTTTAAACTTAGAATTGATTTTTTTGTTGTACATAATTTATTGGACTAAAAAGAAAAAATAATTAAAACTAGTTAAAATAAATATAAACTAAACCTAATAAAATAAATAACTGCCCCCGTGGTCTAGCGGTGGATTTAGACTCGGAGGTACCTGGTTCGATTCCTGGTCGAGACACAAAAATATTTATTAATGTAAATAAATACATTTAAATAATATTTAATGTGATATTTCTCGAGTTTGGTACGCTGGAGACATCGACGTGCTTGCCACTTGTCATGATTGGCCTATAGTAAAGTTGGCTAAATGTGAATCCGCTTATTTATAAGCGTGGTTTCTGACCACTCCAAAAGGGAAACGGTCGTGATGATACTTTACTTTTTAAACCTAATAAAAAATAAACTATATGTAAAAAATGTCCTCTAGAGACGACCCTTCGGTGATAGTCCCAAGAAGACTGGCAACATTTCCTCTCTGTATAGGCAAGCTAATACGTTGGCAGAAATAATTGCCAGCTTTCCTGTCTCCAGACTTAGCCGTTCGGACAACTTCTTGGCCAGACGCTTGGCTGAGTGTCCCCATGGGCCCATCATCTCGACCCCAAACGGCGCAAATTTGTAACTTGTACTGAGGTTGGCATATTTGCGCAGCTTGAGGTTCTCAGCAGAAACCGCCGCACTTCCCGCGCTTGACGAGGTCACCTAGATTTGTGGGGCTAATCTGTCTACACATGACGCATAATTATGTAATTTATATGTTTCCTTTATAGTTCTATAAAAATATGTATAATTTCTACAAGTCACTTTTTTATGTTATATTTTGTAGTTTTTTTTTTTTTTGTTTTGTTTTAAAAGTAATGCGTTTCTAATTTCTTCTTCTTTTTATATTAGTGAATGCTGTGACACCTAATTGGTACCTATAAGTTATAATTATACTATGTTATGTGTGTGATAATATATGTACTGCTGTTTGTTGTTTAGAATTTGACAGCTGCAATCGCATACATAAAAATATACAAATCAGTGGATTATAATAAAAATATTAATCTATTTATTTATTTATTTACTATAGGTACACAAACAGATCACAATCAGTTCACATTTTCCAGCAATTTCTTAAGTTCTAGATTGTAATCCAAAAGCAGTGTACACAGCATGCTTATTGTGATTTAGCCATGACATTGTCATTTCAATTAAATTATTTCATTTCAGTGAAATATGTCAAAAGGAAAATAATAATAATAAAAAAATATGGTTTGTCAAAGAATAAGGTAGTAAATCAATAATAAATTAAAAAAAAAGCAATGAAAATTTAAAATAGAAATAATAATATAATCGATCATTTATCTATAGGAGATTTTTAAACTTATTTCGTCTACAGCCCTCTTGACCGAATATAACTAAATAATCGATGTTGTATAATAGGTTGGTTTTAATTCCAGTGAATTTTAAAATACAAAATCATTCCAACGCCTCCCATTTCTTTCTGGGCCCCTTTCCGCCCCCCTCAAGGCGTCCAGCGCCCTCAAGGGGGACGTAACGCCTGAAATACTGATATATGATCGGCTATACAAATCTGTCAATTCTCAAAATATATCGGCAATAAACCTATGGAATAATCTTCCGACCAACATAAGGCGAGCTTAATACCAGGTCGTCTTTTAGAAAAACTAGCATATTCACATTTTATAAATAGCTCCAAACCACGGTAGTAAAGTCAAAGTCAAAGTCAAAATATCTTTATTAACGTAAACCTATTGCAGGCATTTATGAAAAGTCATTAATTTAATTATTTTGAATGATTCTACTCCTGCTAGTAGAAGACTAAGCAGCAAAGTGGTCCAATAAGTAAGCTGTTAGCAGAAGACCAGCAGCTTAGCAAGTTTTATATATGTATGTTTATGTATAATATTATGTAAATATTTGCATTTATTATTGTGTATTGATATTATAAAATATATAAGTAGTTATATATTTTTAAATTATCCTATAATTATATTAATGTTACTGTCACTTTCTTTGCACTTATATTTGTTCAAAGTCCCTAAAGTTTGGCTGTCAGAGAATGTCAAATCAAAATCAAAATATTTTTATTGTGGATCATAGGTTTTTAGTATAGGTATTGTACATGCTGTTATAATGGTCGCTTTGTTCCGTCCATTGGATATACAATAATTATTTAAATATTACAAAAGGTTTTTACAATGTTGTTAATGGGTGATGGTAAGGGGGCATGCTAATTGTTCCTCTCATGTTTCGGAAAGATAGTCTGCTACGCTGTAGTAGCATCTTTCAGACAGAAAGCTTTGAAGCTTTGACTTAAAAACTCATGTTTTCAACTTCACGGATGGATTTGGGAACTTTATTGTAAATTTGTGTCACCATACTTATAACATTCTTGCTAAAAAAAAATCGTTTCAGATACTTTTGTACACAATAGGTGATTGTGTCGTGCGCGAGTACGGTACGAGAACATTCTTATATTATTTTTTACAAATATTGCACTTTCATAAATATATCCTCGCCAAGCCGTCTGGCCAGCGTGGCGAGTGTAGGCCAAATTCTCCAGTTTTGGAAGGCCCATCTCCAGCAGTGGAGGTCTAGGGCGCTTTGTTCTAGGGCTGTAATGAATGAATGAATGAAATATATAGTAATGGAAACGTTAATATATTATATCTTTTTAAGTATGGACGCCATGAATCCATCCGTTTTAATTTTAAACATTGCTCTAACACATCTGTCGAATTTCCCCAAAATATAACACCATATCCACTAGGCATGTCTACGGGCATTAAGCCCGCCTTTGCACTTTTAAATAAATATCATCATCATCATCATCAGCCTGTGTCTCTCCACTGCTGGATATAGGCCTCCCCCAAGGCTCGCCACTTCACACGATCTCCTGCCACCCTCATCCAACCCCCACCAGCGACCTTCCTCAGGTCATCCGTCCATCTAGCGGGGGGTCGACCCACTCTGCGTCCTCCCGTACGTGGTCTCTACTCTAGAACTCGTCTACTCCATCGTTCATCGGTTCTACGACAGACATGTCCAGCCCATTGCCACTTCAGCTTACTAATTTTAAAGGCTATATCAGTAACTTTGGTTGTCCGACGGATTTCCTCGTTACGGACTTTATCCATCAGAGAAATACCGAGCATAGCTCTCTCCATAGCCCGCTGAGCGACCTTAAATTTGTGGACCAGACCCACTGTTAGTGTCCACGTTTCTGCTCCGTACGACAGCACTGGAAGAACGCACTGGTTGAAAACTCTCGTCTTCAAAGACTGGGGTATGTTTGATAGGAAGATGTGGCGTAGCTTCCCGAATGCCGCCCATCCTAGCTGAATACGTCTGTCGGCTTCTTTGTTGAAGTTGGCTATGCCTAATTGTATAGTCTGTCCAAGGTAGATGTATTTTTGCACAACTTCTAGAGTGGCATTACCAACGCAGATTGATCTCGGTACGACATGGTCGTTATACATGACTTTTGTCTTGTCCAAGTTCATACCGAGGCCAACCTGCTGGGACGCTACGTTTAAGCCGTTTAGCATTCCGCTAAGATCCTCCAGCGAGCTAGCTATTATGACTATGTCATCCGCAAAACGGAGGTGTGAGATGTATTCTCCGTTGACATTTATGCCGCAGTTTTTCCAGTCCAGCATTTTAAAGACGTCCTCCAACGCGTTGGAAAACAGTTTCGGCGAATTATAATTAAATAAATATATAAATAAATAATTTGGCACTGTCAAAACTTATCGATTGCTGAAAGCCAATCAGTACAATTGTCCAATCTCTGAATACACAGGACAAAGTATTGATTAAAACTGTCAAAAGTAATGTAAACTGTTTCAAAATCGCTCCACGTATTTTTATCTAACAATGAAAGTAAGCTTGCCCGTTTTTAGTTCAAAACTTGGAAAATTGTGGATTCAATTTTAATTAAAACTATCTCCATGTAGCCACTTGAACTATCAGTTTCAAAGGAAATTGCGAACATTGCCGTTCGAAAACCCAACTAACCAAGTACAAATACTGTGGAACAATTTGCCTCATAACATTTTTTTTTTTTTTTATTTTTAATTTAATTCCGACCTCCATTGGTCCAACTGGTTTGGCATCATGCAAATTAAACCTCTTGAGTATATTTCACTACAACTACTAATCACTTTGATCAATCCAAATCTTCCCTTCTGCTTTCTCTCTCGTAACATTGATTCCAAGACATTTTTTATTTCACCCATATCTTTCATCAAAAATACTGTTTTTAAATTATCCTTTATTTCATACTAGCTATTTCATCATAAAATATTAAAACCTACGACCGCTATTTAAAAAAAAAGGTCTATTCGCATTTTCCCAACATAATTTATAGTCTGTGCACGAGTATTAGTATTGAATTTATTATATATATATGTGTACAGATATAGTGCATAATGTATTTCTTAACATAAGTTAATTGTAAGTTAAAATATTTGGATTGAATTATTATTGTTATTTTTTGTATTAATTTTATCATGATGTCGGATTGATTTATTTATTTATATACTTACTCACTTTTTATTCAAATTTTTATTGTTATGTATTAACTCTATTATTTCATTGATTTTATTATTATTATTTCTTTGTCTTTTCTTTCTTTTTATTTTAATTGAAAATGTATGTATTAATTATAAGATTGACTGCATTAGGCTTTACTATCATGGGGCACTGGGTACATACTCACATGTATGTGCCCAGTGCCTCAGGAGGGCAAGGCAAATATAAAAAGTAAATGTCCTCTTTTTACTAATATAGAATAAGCAAACACTATGTTACTAACCCCTATGGATACTATTCCGAAATAAACGCATTTTTTTTTTTTTTTTATTATTATTTATTTTTACTGTTAAATGTAATGTTTTATTATTAAATAAAAATTTAATGTTCGAAGCCACTTTAAAAAAAAAATGATCTACTCGCATTTTCCCAACAAAATATTATGTGTATAGTTTATGTACGCGTATTAGTATTGAATTTATTACATATATAGTGCATAATGTATTTCTTAACATAAGACCACTATTAAAAAAAAAAAAAAATCTATTAAAATTTAGTCTATTCGCATTCTCGGCTTGACATGATTATTGAACATGACTTTCGACTTGTCCAAGATCATTCCGAAAAGCCACACTTAAGCCGTTAATAAATTATTTTTAATTAAATAAATTAATACTTTTCCAGGTCAAAATTCCGGTCTTGAAAACGGAGCCGAAGGCATACCAGTTATAGGTTCTGGGCGTTCTCGAGGAGTAAAAGCACCCAGGTCTTTGCTGCTAGCTATGCATGAGTATACCAGCATCACTGACGAATTGGAGACAGTGTATGGACTAACACCGATCACTACTCGTCTACTATCACCAGCAAGAGCAGCATCGCCATCATCACGCAGAAGACATGCCAGCGAAATGTCCAATCCAGAATTTGCTTTGTTCATGGAAAAAGAACACTTGAGAGGTGCTGAAGAAGATGATTATCTGATCATGGAAAATCTTATCCAGAGGCGGTGAGTTTGTTTTGATTTTTTTATTTATTTATTTAAAAAAATTAACTGCACTATGTACAAAGGCGGACTTAATGCCGCTAGGCATTCTCTGACAGCCAAACCTTTAGTACATTAGGACAGTATACATAGTAAGTAGGTGCAATAATAGATATAAAACAATAATTTATAAAACAAATACATAAAAATAATACCTACTATTACATATACAAATACATAAATATATATATATATGTATATATACAATAATATATATAAAATAAAATTACTCATGTGATGAAGGAAGCGGGACAAAAGTAGACGTCGCGTCGTCGCTCGTTGTGAAAGTGTGAATCAAGAGAGTGGCAATACAATAGAAGTAAAAAAATCAGTTTAAGTTAAAGATAGTATTTGTACACCCCATTCTTGAATATAGAATGACTAGAAGCTTGTCTAATATCCTTAGGTAATTTATTCCATAGATTTGCGGCGACGACAGCAAACGATTTAGAGACGAAAGAGGTGTGATGAAAGGGAATGGAAAGAATGGAGTTGGAAGAGGAACGAATTTTATGTCTATTCTAAATGTTAAAGCCAGTTCTGTGACCCATCGGTGGGGATAGTCGCACCTTATTCTCGGTCGGCGGCGGACGTCAACAATTTGTGTTTCGGTGACGTCACACCGCGTGTGCTCAATTTTCGGTGCTGCAGCAGTGTCTACTGAAAAGCCACGCGATTGTAATTTTCGGTGTCGAAACTGTTACTTGGATTATTATGTGAAAAGAGTTTTAGCATCAGAAGAGCTGGTCTTCTTCTGGAACCCTGGGGTCGACTCCATTGAGACGTTGTCAGCTACTGCTGGAAAAGGTAAGTGCTTCTGCCCCTTTCTTTGGACTTCACGGAGCTGGCTCGGCATCAAACCTTCCCCAAACCATATACAGTCCACTCATCTACCACGGGTGAGGGAGTCGGAAATCTCCCCCCCACTAAACAACGGAGGTTTATGCAATTTTCCTTTGAGATAAACTACTTTTGCTATCCCCTTTCAGCACACTGCTCGTTCAATTAACAATTATGTCCAAGTCTTTACGCGATTTACCTTAGAGACATATTTCTCCCGACGTTTCAGCCAAGTTGCATTGGCCGTGGTCACGGGTCGTCTGAAGCTATGCGGTGTAGTCTCGTACATACTGGGCGGTAGATGTAACTTGTTTAATTGGCAGACAAGTCAGCAATAGCAGAACACCTAATGGATAGTGGCACAAACCATTGGATTGAGCTGCATGATCCAAAGATACTCTCCACCGATCGTCACTATTACCCTAGAATAGTACGTGAAGCGATCGCAATAAAGAAACACAAAAATTTCAATCGAGACGGTTATAAGCTATCTTCATTGTGGAATTCATCAATTACTAAATAATAGGTTTCGATGCCGGGAAAACTCGCCCGGTGTCGCCAAGGATATTGTAAGTGTCGTGTGTGGTGATTTCTAAAAACTTTTAAAAGTGATAAGTGGGTAGGTTTTACATCTACCGCCCAGTATGTACGAGACTACACCGCATAGCTTCAGTCGACCCGTGACCACGGCCAATGCAACTTGGCTGAAACGTCGGGAGAAATATGTCTCTAAGGTAAATCGCGTAAAGACCCGTTAAAATTATAAAAACTATTATGAATGTGCGCGAAAGTTTAATATGTCCAAGTCGTTTGCAGTTGTGGCTGCATGGCTTTGGAATGATCTACTGACAGAGGTTAAAGATGCTCCAAACAGAGCTATATTTCAAAGATTACTTTACAGACTTTCTGGGTTCATAATTTTCATTAACTTTTGCTTTATAAAATTGGAACAGTTACGTTGATGTGTAGAGTGGTGAGCTAAAAGCTTATTAATCCTACGTAAGAGTAGAATTAATGAAAGTAAAGCTTCTTAGGATCCAATTAGTGTTTGTATTGTCTTATTTTTGTATATTTTAGGAGACCTAGGATTAGGAAATTTAATTATTATGCAATTGGAATAGTTACATTGATGTGTAGAGTGGTGAGCTAAAAGTTGATTAATCCTACGTAAGAGTAGAATTAATACAAGTAAAGCTTCTTAGGATCCAATTATTGTTTCTATTCTCTTATTTTTGTACATTTTAGAAGACCTTATATTAGGAAACCTCATTATAATGCAATTGGAACAGTTACGTTGATGTGTAGAATGATGAGTTTAAAAGCTGAATAATCCTACGTAAGAGTAGAATTAATACAAGTAAAGCTTTTTAGGATCCATTTAGTGTTTGTATAGTCTTATTTTTGTACATATTAGAAGACCTTATATTAGGAAATCTAATTACTATGCAATTAGAACAGTTATATTGATGTGTAGAGTGGTGAGCTAAAAGTTGATTAATCCTACGTAAGAGTAGAATTGATGAAAGTAAAGCTCCCTAGGATCCAATTGGTGTTTCTATTGTCTTATTTTTGTATATTTTAGGAGACGTAAGATTAGGAATCTTAATGTTATTGCAATTTGGAACAGTTATGTTGAAGAGGAGAGCGGTGAGCCTTCGGATGCCAATGCGATCAGCATCGTCTGCGTCAATACAGAAGAAAAGGGAGCTCCACCTACTTCGTTACTGACTGTCACTGATAGAAGACTGCCTCATCAAAGGTTAGTGATTATCGTTATACAGCCATTGAACACATAGTCCTAGATCTCCAGCCGTCATAATAATAAATAACCATACTTATTTGTTCGTAGGTTTTTCACAATAAGGTCTTATTAGTATTGTGTTTAACATTATAAAATAAATATTTCCAGACAGGTCACACAGCGCCATCTAGTTTCCGTGGTAAGCTACGAGGCTTTTGTTACGGAAACTAGATGGTTGATAAACTACATATTATACTTTTTTTTTAAATATATACATATAAACACCCAGACCGAGACAAATTATACAATGTACAACTTGCCCCCGGTGGGAATCGAACCCACGACCTCCCGAGTTCACGGCAACGTTTGTTACCACTAGACCACAGAGGCGGTCAATTTCATATCAAATTTCAAATCATTGCAGACATATTTCCACTTTCATAAACTTTACGTTTTAGACCGAAATAAATACAAATACATTTATAACGGTTATTCTCTATTTTACTAAAATCTATCCGTAGTCAGGCACGCAGGCCCAACAGTGAAAGGTTGGCGCCTTGGGGTCTCCTTATGAGGCCTCATTGTGATTCGGGCATGCGACCTCCCGCGGTGGCCCTTCAGGCTAGGGTCGTATCGTCAGGCGATTTTGCGCTCTCCGACTTTAAAAAAAAAAAACGAAAATGTCTGTAATTATTCCTAAAAAGTTAGACTCTTTTTAAAATTGAGAGTCATAAAAAATATTGGAAGCGATTGTGCGAGCGAGAGGGATGCAAAAACGTTTCATTTATTTTTTTGGTTTATCGTTATTGTGTGTATTTCTATACTATCGTTTATTTCGATCTAAATTGTAACTTTCTGGACATAGAGTTTTAGACTTCCACTGTTAGAAATCGGCCTTACAGTAAATTGTGGAAAATTAGGCCTACATTCGCCACGCCTGGCCAGACGGGTAGCCGAACGATTTAATTAATATTTAATTTATTTGTGAGATTTCTCGAGTTTGGTACGCTGGAGACATCGACGAGCTTGCCACTTGTCATGATTGGCCTACAGTAAAGTTGGCTAAATGTGAATCCGCTTATCTATAAGCGTGGTTTCTGACCACCCCGAAAGGGAAACGGTCGTGATGATACTTTACTTTACTTTATATATATATATTTTATAAACCTAAAATAACTAATTGATCGTCGTGGTGCAGTTCTGTATATGTTTTATTTTGTAAATCTGATATAGCTGAGTTTTCCTTGCAGATTCCTTTCTCAGTCAGATTAAACATTAACAGGTCACTGGAATCTGCTAAGCTGCTGGTCTTCTGCTAACAGCTTACTTATTGGACCACTTTGCTGCTTAGTCTTCTACTAGCAGCAGTAGAATCATTCAAAATAATTAAATTAATGACGTTTCATAAATGCCTGTAATAGGTTTACGTGAATAAAGATATTTTGACTTTGACTTTGAATATTAGTAATAATATATGACAAATGTAGGTAAAAAAAGTGTAGGTATTTCTTATTGGTACATGGGGGGGTTTCAAAGCGTTTGTGCACAACCGCGCCACCACCGCTTGTCTTTCATGAATTATTTATTCTAATTTATGTATTTAGGCATTCTCTGAGAAGATCATCAGCTATAGACAGTCGTGAGATGCCCTCACCACTACAGCCGCTCCTGGGAGAAGGAGAGATCTCACTGCCAGTGCCTAGACAACCTTCAGGTAACCGTTTGATGTCGTGTTACACAATCTATTTCCAGATATTTCTTCACCTCCAGGTCGTCCATCTCCGGATGGCAAATAGGCATGTTTTAAAAATTGTGTACCTACACTTTTTTCTGACTGCCTCCGTGGTCAAGCGGTTAAGTCCGTGGACCTGATGGACTGGAATCAGGGGCTATTCAAGCCCGATCCCGAAACGTGTGGATACACTTTACTGGGCTTATCGGCCCGAACTGTGGATACTTACCCGCCCAGCCAGACTGGGCCATCACCTATTTGTTGTTCTCATTGAAAGTATGTGCCATTTACAATCAAAATCATCAAAATCAAAATCATAAAAAAATATTTCCATTGGTTCTCTCAAAACAACTTGGATACAGTCAGAACTAATAAAATCAATACAATTATCAAAACATATGTGGTAATAATGGTTGGGCCGTAAACAGGCAATAATCCATATTTATGTATGTTATGCACAACATTATTGCTACAAGCAAGTAACTAACTAACTTAGAAACTACTTAAATAAGATCGTGGCTGTAAAGAGGCCGTGTCAGTTTACATTCTAAATACTTAATAATTATGATGTATAGAAATTATATACATATTTTAGATAATTTATAAATGTATAAAACAAAAAAAAAACATAATAATATATATAAAAAAAAACGTATCTTATAATCTAAATAATAATAATGATATGTCAATTAAACATAAATTCATAGCTGTAAATGGGCCGTGTCATCTTATATAGTCTAATAGCATTAATGTTAAGTAATATTCGTGGCTGTAAAATGGCCGTGTCACCTTACAATCTAAATCAAATTAGAATGTCAAGTAAAATAAATTTAAATTTAAATTCGTGGCTGTAAAAGGGCCGTGTCAATTAAGAATAAATATAAAATTAAATAATTTAAATTGAAATATTAAGAATGATGTTAAATGCCATTTTTTACTTTCAAGGAGAACTAATATTGTAACCTTGCCATGGTGATATTTTATGTAAAAATAAGGTGCATTAAAAAGCCATCGCAACAAACGGGCATGTATGAAAAGGTTGATGAATGTCGAAGAAGCAAAAGAGGTATGTCGTGATCGTGACAAGTGGCGCTCAATTGTCTCTGCCTACCACGCAAGGGTTTTGGCGTGAAGATATGTATGTATGTATGTATCTCTTGCTAAGGTCGAGGAGACCACTTCTTTGGACTGTACATAATGTAATTTTGTATATTTTGTGTTGAGTAATTTTATTATTATTATTATTGACTATTCTTCATTGTTACAGGTGAGACGAACGCATCTAGCGATCTCTCCCTCTCTCATATGGTAAGTGAAAACCTTCCACCTCGACCGTCCATCGTTCTAGACTCTTCGCAGTTGCCAAGACAACGGAGCGCAGAACAACCGCCATCACCGCAACCACCAACCCCAGGAAGACCAGAAACCATGTGCTAGGATTAACTATAACCAAATCATGTGTTAATGTTTTAATTAACATTTAAGAGGGTGTTTACACTCGCATCCCTCTCGTTCACACACTCCAACATTTTAAAATATTTTTCATATATTTAAGAATTCTTACACATATCTTCACGCCAAATCCCTTGCGGTGTAGGTATAATAGTCCCGATCAAGACATACCTCTTTCGCTTCTTCAATATTCATCAACCTCTTCATACATGCCTTTTGTTTCGATGGCTTTTTAATGCACATTCAGCTATTGTTTTATTTATCTGATCGTGATAAGTGAGTCTTGGTCTGCCACAACTTTCGCATTATATATCTGTTTCATCAATCTCTCTTCATCCTTTCAACAACCCGAACAATCGGCCCATGACATTTCCTTCCTTTTTGCGTATTTCATCATTATATGACCTCATTTCTACTGCATTAACTCTACTCTCATGCGTATTCTGACATATCCACGTCTCGCTTCCATACATAAGTGTTGGTACCAGCATGGCATTGTGTATATATAGTCGAGCTTTGTCACTGACATTTCGACTGGCCACACTATTTCCCGCGTTCACTTTTCTTTCACAACATCACTATCATACTTCCCATCCGCAGTGAAAACACTGCCCAGATATATAATTTCATTTCCTTGTTCTAGAGTTTCATAGTTGTTAGTACGTTTTCCTATTTTACAAAATAAACTATTTAAAGTTGAATAAGATAATTAAAGTTGAAATTAAATTCACCTTTGAAAACAAAACCAAGAACGGTGTGTAATATCAGCTCTATATAATTCCACTCAGAGAGAACACATGCAGTCACCGACCGCCCGATTTGTTTTCGATTGTGTACACATGATATTGACTTCTATTTCTTTCGAACAAGGTGCAAAATGCAAGTGCAATGTTTAGGCTCTTACGATTCAATGATTCGGGTGTTTCCGGGAATACGACAATTAGCGAAGATCTGTATGTGCATTATTAATTTGGGAATACTGTACCTTGTTTTTTCTTGCATTCAAACGGAGTCCTTTTTCAGCACATCCCTCTTTCATTTCTGTGACTAGTGATTGCAGTAGTTGTTCGGACGATGCCATAAAAACAGCATCATCTGCATAAAGCAGCAGTTCAACACTAGATCACTTATCTTTATCCCTATATATATTATGATTTTAGATATACTTTAATCACATATCTAAACTTTTTATACTTTTGCGCATGATTATATTAGTTTATTGAAATTTAACGGATCTTTACGCGGTTTTTCTCAGAGATTTCTTATCACGACGAGAAGTTAAAATTATAAAAAACTATAATCATACTCGTATATCTGTTTTAGTGAAATAGAAGAAATTCATTATATTTTTTTTTATATTTTGCTCTGTTTAAAATTTGTTATATGATTGGTGCTACGTTGAGAGCACGTTTAAAAGTGCAACAAAATCTGACGCTCCATACCATTGTCATTCATAGGGATATGCGGATGGAAATACCGGACGAATATTTTCAACTAGTGAGAAACCTGCAGCCCTATTCTGTTACGTAAGCGCAAACGTTATTAGGGTATTTCATTATTTACGTCAGAGCTTGCGTCATAATTACAAAATATTATTCGATTCTCAACTCTATAAGCGCTCGACCTTGATAGCGGCCGTGCAAATATCAACTTTAATAGCGTGATATATATAGTTAACAGATTTCATTATATAACGTTTGCGCTTAAGTAACAGAATAGGACTGCAGGTCCCTCTGCACGTAATCGCGGCCAGGCTCGTATACTTCAACCTGTAATTGTTACCCCATGCCCTGTCCGTAGTTGCGGAAAGCGAATGCAACCTCTGTAAGAAGGCAAATACTTTCACATAGATTCCTCACTCCCCCCCCTGCAGGGGGTGTGAGATTCCTCTATCCCCCCCCCCCCCCTTCAGGGGGTGTGAGATTCCTCATGAGATTCCATTCACTGTGAGAAGACCAGTCGACGAGAGTTAAAATGTGTGTAATTTGATTGCGTAGATTGACTAATCTCAATAGTACACGTGAAACAACGTTAATGTTAATTAATTGTTTAATGTTGGATTATGCGAGGGAGAGGCATGCTAATGATTTATAACCTATTTTACTTTTATTCGCAATGATAATGAAATTTGCTTGTTTATTACTATACAACCACTTATACTTTTAAATAATTATTTTATCTTTTTACAAGGCCTTTTACAATTTATAAATATGTTTTTTTTTATATAAATAGATTAATTAAAAAAAAAAACAATAAAATATCGAACACTGCTTTTAAAAGTCTTATTAGGAGAACAAATAATTAGTTCCGTATTGTTCTTAATATAAAAAAAAAATCTGGAAACGAGATACGCTTGTAACGTAAGTGACGAGTTAATAAACATATTATTATAAAAGTTAATTAACAAAATTAAACATTATATGTATGACATACATAAAAACTAAAATGGGATTTTTACAAGACAGTCTAAATCCGGATCTAAGTTTCTCCACGCTCATTGGGGGGGGGGGGGGGGGGGGGGGGCAATAAATTTATAAGTTTTCCATCCTTTGAAAACAGTCACGTATCCAGAGGGGAGGATAGTTGGGATTTATCTATGGGACTAACATTAATGCCCAGTCAAGAAAGGATAGTGTTAGAGAGTGATGAGCTCGCGTGCCACTTACCATCAGGTGGGCGCACATTTCGTGCTAGTATATAAAAAAAAAATATTACAATACCCCCTCCCCAACCCCTAGAATAAAAAGTGTAGAAAAAACATGTGTCTCCGACTGTACTTTTTAAAGGGGCGGAGCGTCACTAACCAATAATCTGTTTCTACGCAATTTCCGGCAAGCGTTCTTTTTATTTTATATTATTGGTATTATTAGATGTCATAAATTGTACGTTTATAGAACCCTGTAACACCAATTTTGTAGTTCTAAATGAATAGCGTGATTGCGTAATTGTAAGTCGAGTGCAGATGATAAATTGCAAATATATAATAGACAATTTAAGCCTAAGGCTGTTTATAACAGTAAAGCATGTATAAAGTTTTTTTTTTTTAACTCGCAGATTATAGCCAAAAAAAATCGAATTCACGTGAGGAGCCATTAATTTATTACATAAGACACAATTTAGGGGGGAGGGGGGGGGGAAGAACCATGTCTTATTTTTTTTTATAACGTGGTGAAAGGGGTTCTCGCTAGTTTCAGAATCAAAATATATTATTGTGAGTCATAGGTTTTTGTACCTTACATATTATTGTAGTCGTCGCTACGCCTCGTCCGTGCTATCAATGTTGGTGATGGGTGAGGGCGTGCTAACTGTTCCTCTCATGTTTCGGAAAGATAGTCTGCTAATAGACAGATAGAAAGCCTTGAATCTTTAACAAGACTTCACGGATGGATTTGCAAGCTTTTTTGTAAATTTGACCACACATTCTTGCTAAAAATAAGATTACGTAAGATTACAAAAGCTATTTAAAAGGCGCGGTGGTGCCTCAGTTGTACAAATCCTACAACCCCCCCGGCATGTACTAATGAGAAATACACTTTTCTTACGTACATTTGTCATAGATTTACTAAACCACCGTTCCCGTGCCTCGGAGAGCACGTATAGCCGCCGGTCCCGGTTCCACTAATACCAACTTGTGGAATCGTTATGACTTTGTATGTTCTTATGTTAGACTTATACAGGGTTACAGGGAAAGTCGACCTAGATCCGTTAAGCTGATTCGACTATGGAACACCCTACCCCAAACTTAACCGTGTTCGAGATATTCGACTTTTATTTTTTTAAATAAAATTTGCCGATTTTTTGGCTATTAAATTACAAATTTTGAAATTTGTAAGTCTAATTATTATTATTATTTTTAAATAATTATGATTACACCAATTCTTATTTTTTCTTACATAGGAGGAAAGGGGGTTAAAATTGTCTTACGTGATAAATTAATGGCCCCTGACAGGAAAAGCAAATATGAATCGCTTACTCTATCACATGGATCATTTTACTATTATATGTAATAGTGTTTTGTCTTACTTAAAAAAAAGTATGTATTTTTACCACAAATAAATATTTTTTCATATTTTAAATTATTGTTTACTTAGTGATATATAAAATAAGTTGTTTTTAAAAAATCGACAATACTATGTAAATTTTGGTGTGTTCGAATAAGTGAATCGGTTTGTGACGAATAACCTGGTTTTCAATAGGATAATTAAATTCCATTATGTCATTTTAGTTTAGCTTGAGCCAATTACGTGCTTGTTATTTATTTAAACTAAATTTTTAGTACTTAATTCAAAACAGGTAGTTACACTTATTTTTGTCATTTTTAAAAAATTAAATGTACTTACTCATTATTTTTTTTACAAATACAGCCAGTACACCAAAAATAAAAATGTATTTACTTCTATTCTGTTACTTAAGCGCCAACGTTATATAATGGAATCCCTTAAATAACGGAACGAACTGTCAGTGTAAAACGCTATTAAAATTGGTATTCTCGTATAAAGGTTTCCACTAGAGATGACAGCAAAATAACAGTTCGATGCGTTCATTTAAAAATAAAAATTTTATATATTTATTTTAGTATTTGCCGTATTTTTTATTTACAACCTAATGTGTGTTTTTTTGTAAATATATAATCTTAGTTTAATTAATGTAAATGTTGTTAACTTTAATATAAATTCGCGGCGGACAATTTAAGTATTTAATTCACGTTTACCCAATGATTTTGAAGTTGCAACCCCATGGGTGACCTTTGAAAAAGTGGAAAACGCTATTTTGACGTAAGGTCGGCTATGATCGGAGAAACTCGGGATAAAAGTGGTAGTAACAGAATTCACTATTTTGACAATCTAACGTTTGCGACTAACTAACAGAATAGGCCTGCTGCTCCCATAAATACTGCGTGTATTTGTCAAAAGAGCAAAAATTTTCTTTAAGCTTCAGTCGAGTGTGCGACATTTATGAAGAACTGAGTATAGTAACCTGCAAAAAAGATATTGGAAAAATTTAAGTGGTCATTCTGATGTAACGGTGACGGGTTCCCATGAAACTATAAGAGATAGGTGGGGGTTGCTTAAACTAATGTTGTAGAGGACTCTTGGAGACGAGGTAATGTAAACTTTTTTTTATTGTTATCATTTTAAATAAAAAATAGTATATTATTTAAAATTAAAAATCATTGTCCGTTCAACAAAACACTACTGTATGGCGAATCTGAAAATCACATCAGTGATAAATGGCTGGAGAGTTATTTGGCCGGTTGCAGAAATGATGATAATCTTTTGACATGTTTAACGTATGCCTATGAAGTACGTCATTGCCCTAAATACCCAAAGTGACAAACCAATCATGGGGAATATATCATATGATTATTTTAATCATGCTTTCTGCAACCGGCCGTAAGTGTTATTATTAGTTGATCTCGCTCACAGCCGAGAGACGAATTAGAAATAAACAATTACCTAAATCAACCTTCGCGCTTGTCGACCTTTGATTACCTACTAGATTAGGCTCAGTATGAGTTGCGATATTTTTAGGATAACTTCTCTGCACCGTAACTTAAGATTTTATTACTGAATAATTAAAATAAAAAATACGTAATTCTTTATTTTTATTATAGATTATTATATTAAAATATTTGCTCTTAAATAAATAACACGCAGTATGCATAGTATTTTAGCTATTTAGTGTTATTAAAAAATAAACAGTTTTAAAAATAATGTTTTTTTTTTTTAATTTCTAAAATCATAATTTTGATTGTGATACGAGTATAAACATAAAATATGTATAGTTAAAATATATTTACAAAAAATTTCATGTTATTTTTTTATTTGGATAAATTTTGGTTAAGCTATGTTTTTAAATACTAATGTTATGCGAGAGCTACGAACCACGAAACTCCAAGTGCGTGTTTCGTGGCCTTCGGGTTACGCATTACGTACACAAATTGAGTTTATGATTAGTCAATATAAACACCTGTATTATAGAATACCGCCCCATATTTTACGTCGTTTTCTCCATGTTTAAGTGATGATTTTGATTTATATAATTTATTTTTAGTATTTTTGGATAATCAAATTTCTTACTATAATTCGCTCGTTTTCAAAATAACAAGAGCTCGCGACAAAAATTGGTAATAGGTATGTAATGGATCATAATTCTAAATCTCCCAAAAGGCCCAAAAAAATTCTCGTGTCATAATGATTTCTTATTTATTTAATAGTTAATACCTATATTATATATGGCGCGGTGGTGGCTCGGTTGTAAGAACGCGTTCCTTAGATCCTACAAAGGTCGGTTTAAACCCACCCGGCATGTACCAATGAGAAATAAAATTTTCTTAAGTTCATTTGTCGTAGATTTACAACACCACCGTTCCCGTGCCTCGGAGAGCACGTTAAGCCGTCGGTCTGGGTTCCACTAATACCAACTTGTGGAATCGTTAATAAATTGTCATAAAATGACATCATATCCTCGCCAAGCCGTCTGGCCAGCGTGGCGAGTGTAGGCCAAATTCTCTAGATGTACGTTCTGGAAGGCCCATCTCCAGCAGTGAAGGTCTAGGACGCTGTATCCTAGGGGCTGTAATGATGAATGATGATATTGTGTTTTCATAATCTGTATTTTTTTTTTTTTGCCCTAGCCTAACGACAAATGACAAAAACTTTTTTTACCTTAATAAATTACATAGGGATAGAAAATCCCGCCAATTTGAAATCCAGTGTTTTATCTATAATACCTACCTGTAACTGGTCATAATAAAGAACCTAATCGTATAAATAGTGTTGTGTAACTATTTTATACATAAATCTTAACCAATTAACTATTTAATTAAATTATATTTTAATGCTGGGGTAAATCAGATGTTGAAATTAAATTTAAAAAAAAAACACAATAAAAAGATATGATTATTGAATTATATTTAGTTGAGGCACGCTCCAACAAAGTTGGGGCCTGGTTTTGGGCAATCTCTTTTATATGTGTAAAGAATTGAATTTGAAAACTGGTAAACATCTCTTTTACCCCAGCATTAAAATATAATTTAATTAAATAGTCAATTGGTTAAAATTTATGTATGAAATAGTTACAAAGCACTATTTATACGATTAGGTTCTTTATTATGATCAGGTACTTTATTATAGATAAAACACTGGATTTCAAATCGGCAGGATCGAAACTATGTAATTATTAACGTAAAAAAAGATTTTGTCAATTGTCGTTATGTTATGAATACACAATATATTAACTATCAAATAAAAAAGAAATCATTTTAGCAAGAGAACATTTTTTTGGGCCTATTTCTCTAAGAAAAATGGGCATTCTCATTTTATAATACGTTTTAAAACGTTGGAACGTTTTAAAACGTATTATAAATTTACATAGTTTACATAGGTTAGGGCATATAATACAGTGACAAATACAGTTCAGCTGTGACATCTGAAATAGTCGGTGTTCCAAATGTCATTGTAGGGATTAGTGCTTTATTTGGATTATAGACCTTACATAGAATATATATATATAGATTTTAGACCTCGACTGTACATAGTCGGCAACCACTCGTAAGGTCAGCCAGTGGAACACTTTAATGCTTAACAACATATTGTACAAGTATTTTGTAATAATTGAGTTTAGAGAATTTGTCTCGAGTTTAGTCTATAAAGTGGAGAAAACGACGAAAAATAAAAACTACACAAACATCACAATGTGCTCAGTTATACCAAACAAAAGATAATGTTTTACAATCAATCTTGTAAATGTATTAGTCAAGGAGCCCACTGCCTAAAATACTTATCACATCTTACACCTCAAGCATAATAGATAATGGTGAGTTAAATCTCTACTAAAATTATCACTCAAATTCGAACAGAATTAAATACATTGTTCCGTTGATCGCATAATATGTTTAAGTTAATTTAGTACAAACTAAGAACCGGCAAATCATTTCTAACTAAAGTGGCTTTTTTTACAGAAGTGAATTGGCAACGGACCACTTAGGTTAGTCTCTAACTAAGTATCGGTTTAGTGAGTTAAGACTAAGCTATAGTCAGTTTCATTTTTTGGTATTAGGAAATTTATGACACCATTAAGCTGTTACTATGGTAAAGATTCAAATTCAAAGTTCAAATTTTGACAATAGTACGAAGCTTTTTTTAAAATAAAAAAATCTTCTTTGCGGCTTCTAATAGGTATAATTTGTTTGCTCCAATAAAACCTACAATACAAATTAGCTCTAAACCTATTGCTACAATAGGTATGCAGGTAATTTGTTTTGCTGTCGTGCTGTTCAGTTAGTAAATTAACAAACTGTTAGACTTTTCCGAATTAGATCTACTCAACTCAACTAGCGCTACTTTTAGGAATATACAAACAAAACATTGGTTTGATCTATACATCGATGTATATAGACAGGCCCTCACTGATATAAAAACGTTTCCGCAAAACCAATCGAAGTCATGTAGCTGCACCAACAGCCACGGGCCAGCAAGCGTCAAGAGCGCCTAATATTAATATTTATATCGAGTGAAAGTAGTCTTTTTGTAACAGAATTTTCGATAAATATTTCATGTGACATTATCTTTGCTTGAGAATTGCCCCCCAAAGTTGATAGGTACACGTAGCAAGCCGCACGTTTTAGAGTGAGTTTTGCATTGAATAGGCCATCTATATACATCAATGGATCTATATAACTCAACTAGCGCTACTGTTAGGAATACACAGAAAAAAAAATCGTTTGATCTATTTAATTCAACTATCGCTACTTTCAGGAATACACACACAAAACATTGGTTTGATCTATTTAACTCAACAAGTGCCACTTTAAGGAATATACAGACAAAACATTTGTTTAATCTATTTTATTCAACCAGCGCTACTTTCAGGAATATACAGAATATTCGATCTCTTTTGGTAAAACACGAAATTTAATACGGTATGTTTATATATTTTAGTAGTGGGCTCCTAGACTATTTTAATTGTACAAAGTGTATTAATTTCTTTGACAGCGCAAGTATTTTGTATAATGAGAATCGTATAATTGTAGATTTTTAGTGTATATAAGTAGAAAAATATGTTTTGCTGTATTTATAGATTTGTAATTATTAGGTAACATAGATTTACATGTAAGGTATGATATGATTGCTGTTTTAGTGAACAAATTGCAAAATATAATTTAGAAAAATTGATTTTAATTAAATATTAATTAATGAGAATTAAAAAAAAATGAAATTTACCGACACCCAAAAAAAACCGGTAGTAGTTCGGTTGTAAGAACGATTTTCTTAAAATCCGAAATAATACGCGGTTCAAACCCCGGTATCAGAATTACTTTTATTACGTACATTTGTCTGTACTGCCTGCGTGGATTGAGACTCGCGAGGTACCGGGTTCGATTCCTGGTCGGGACACAAAAATATTTATTAATGTAAATAAATAATATTTAATTTATTTGTGATATTTCTCGAGTTTGGTACGCTGGAGACATCGACGAGCTTGCCACTTATCATGATTGGCCTATAGTAAAGTTGGCTAAATGTGAATCCGCTTATTTGTAAGCGTGGTTTATGACCACCTCGGAAGGGAAATGGTCGTGATAATGATTATTGTTTTGCTATCACATAGTAGCATATCCACCTTATTCGCCAGATCTAGCACCCAGTGACTACTCCTATTCCCTAACCTCAAAAAATACCTTGGAGGACAACGATTTAGCAGCAACGAAGCGGTTATTGATGCAGTAAACAGCTATTTTGGAGAGCAGAACGAATAATTTTTTAGAGATGGCTTATTAAAGTTACAACACCGATATGAAAAATGTATCAGCCTTTCTGGAGATTATATTGAAAATTATAAATAAAAATTTTGTTCTAAAACGTTATTTTCTTTAAGCTACGGACTTTTCAGCCGACCCTCGTATTTGTCCGTACTATACCTACATGTAAATCTATGGTAGAAAACTATGCAATAAACTTATATTATTTAGATTAATGATAACGCTTCATATCAACAAATATATCAAAATGTAAATAATAGGGAATAATCAAATCGTGTTAACTATCAATCACTTTTGTTATACTCGTAACTACACCCGGCGTTCACTGACGGGACGGAAAAGTCCAATTCTTTTTTTAGTTGAATACATCGATATATTGTTGCACCAATACGAACTACCTCCGTGATGTAGCGGTTAAGTCCGTGGATTCAGACTCGGAGGTACCGGGTTCGATTCCTGGTCGGGACACAAAAATCTTTATTAATGTAATTTTAATTAATATTTAATTTATTTGTGATATTTCTCGAGTTTGGTACGCTGGAGACATCGACGAGCTTGCCACTTGTCATGATTGGCCTATAGTAAAGTTGGCTAAATGTGAATCCGCTTATTTGTAAGCGTGGATTCTGACCACCTCGGAAGGGAAACGGTTGTGATGGTGATGATATATGAAAATAATTTAAAAACTTTTGCTGTGCCGGCCCGTCAGTAGCGCCACGCCCTTAGGAGCCATTTATTTATTACCTCTATATTGGACTTTTTAAATTTTATTTCACTTTGAAAGTTTTAAATGATTTAAATTTTTCTTAGAGAAATGGGCCCAATAAAATGTTCTCGTGCCAATTTGATTTCTTTTTTATTTGATAGTTAATATATTGTGCTTTTATAACATAACGACAATTGACAATAACTTTTTTTTACGTTAATAATTACATAGTTTCGATCCCGCCGATTTGAAATCCAGTGTTTTAACTATAATAAAGTACCTGGTCATAATAAAGAACCTAATCGTATAAATAGTGCTTTGTAACTATTTCATACATAAATTTTAAGTGTTCTTCGCGCCATTTTGCGTGAATATGTCAAGTGCATGTTTTTGTTTTGTAAATTAATTTACTGTGGATGATATTGGTCAAAAGTGGTGTTGGTTTGTTTAATAATATGCTACAATGTGAATAATTATATAAAACGATAAATTGGACTTTAAATATGGGGCACAAGTTGCAGTTTATTTTTGCGGTTTTCCCGCGCTGTGGACTCCCATATTTTACCCGACGTGTTTGGGCTATAATGCCGCGAGTGACTCCAAGCAAATCATCAAATTCTGCAGCATCTGGAATTTGATGATGACCTGATTAACTCATAGAAAAGAAAAATATATTACGTCAGACTTGGCTGTATGGGCTAGCCTTCCCTATCACCTCATTCATCATCCATAAATTTTACCCAATCGACTATTTAATTAAATTATATTTTAATGCTGGGGTAAAACAGAAGTTGTAATTAATTAAAAAAAAAACACAATAAATTGTTATGATTATTGAATTATATTTAGTTGAGGCACGCTGCAAAAAGTTGGGGCCTGGTTTTGGGCAATCTCTTTTTACTAAATTATAAGATTCATCTTTAACACCTATTAAATTGTCTTACGTATGTCGTGTTTGATTTAAAAACAAAGCGAGTTTTTTAACTGAATTTTGTTTAAACGCGTTTAACGCTTGTGTTTCCCTCTCACTCGCACAATACAGCATTTTTAAAGTTTATTCCAGGAGTCAAAAACTGTCAAATATCGTCTTACGTAATAAATGAATGGCACCTTATCAATTCTTAGAAAAAACATTGTCAGCAACAACAATATGCATTTAATTCTTAGAAAAAACATTGTACAAGAGAGAAAGAATCACGTAAGTCAACTTGATTAGGGTCAGTATGAGTGGCGATGTTTTTAGGATAACTTCTCTGCACCGTAACTTAAGATTTTATTTCTGAATAATTAAAATAAAAAATACGTATTTCTTTATTTTTATTCTAGATTATAATATAAATATATTTGCTCTTAAATAAGCTCCACGCAGTATACTAACTCAATAAAACAAGCAATTTGTGATCCATATTTTTATTTATTTCACATTTTTAATCGAAAATGTTGGGTACATAAAACAGCCGTAGACAATAATGTATGGTCAAAAAAAAAATTGAAACTTAGGCCGCGTTCGTTTTAAGAAATGTTAGCATGAAAATAACACTTTTTTTAGCACAAGTCGTTCGTTTAATGAAAATTCTAACATTTGATGCTAATTTCGTATGTCAGTACCGTGTTGAAAGGAACCCATTGATGTTACTTTTTGACATATGTCATTAACATATGAAATGGTTTGTTTACATTGTTATATACTTTATAGCTTTCTATTATATTTGTTAAAAAGGTATTTTAAACGATTTTATGTAATACATTCAAAGACCATAATAATATCATGTGTATGCCATGGTATGATAAAACATGAACGAATATACTTGTCAAAAAGTAGCCTCACCGCTCGTTTTTTTTTTAAAGTAATGTTAGCATTGTTAAAAAAAAGTGTTATTTCTTAAGAAAAACGACATTTCACGCTGATTTATGAAGTTGCTACGAAATGTTGGAAATGCTATAAAACGAACGCGGGGTTATCAGAGCAATTTTGACCGCCTCCGTGGTCTAGTGGTAACAAACGTTGCCTTGAACTCGGGAGGTCGTGGGTTCGATTCCCACCGGGGGCAAGTTGTACATTGTATAATTTGTCTCGGTCTGGGTTTTTATATGTATAATATGTATATATTTACAAAAAAAAAGTATAGTAAGTAGTTTATCAACCATCTAGTTTTCGTAACACAAGCCTCGTAGCTTACCACGGAAACTAGATGACCTATGTGACCTGTCTGGAAATATTTATTTATTTATATTTATATTTATTTAATTGGTTTTATTAACATGAGACAACAAAAAGAAAAGGTTTAGGGGTGTAATTCTCGCCCTGTAAAAATATTTCGCATGCGTTATACAGGTATTTTAAGTGGAACTGTTTTTATTGTACGCATTTTGACAGATATTTTGATAAATATCAAGAATTGGGTAGTTACAAGCCATTGTTGTTGCTGGCTTTGAAATTCTGTTGGTTGGTTTAAGTCAGTGCAGTTTAAATTCTTGCACAAAATGTTTTTTGCAAATCTATTTAGAGCACAATTCCTATTTAGGTAGGTAACGTAACTGTACCTATTATCAACCTCCACAAAATGGCCATATATGTTGATTTTTTACAACTAGCAATTATTATTATGATTGTGTTATTTTTATTTGTTAACTATAGTGGTTAACACGGGCAACAGCTAGTTATATATTTCCTATACAATATTTACTAAGTATTCTCTATAGAATTTCTATTAAAAGCATACATTTTAAAATATATTGGTGCCCATTTTAAAGGGGGTCGACAATAGGTGCCGTTTATCCTACAACTTTATTCTCCCCATTGAGATACTTCTCTGAGTGATAAATATTTAGGATACTGCTGAGTGTTAACTTAAACATCTAAGTACAATAATAATAATAAATATGTTTGTAATAAACAATTTTGTTTTATTTTCCCAAGTATGTTTCCACAGCGACATCATTGCCGCTCGGCCAATACCACCGTTGGATCACTTCCATACATTGCATTGGGAAATATCGAGGGTTGCCATTAATTTACAGTAAAAAAAGTAAAGTATTGTCACGACCGTTTCCCTTTCAGGGTAGTCAGAAACCACGGTTATAAATAAGCGGATTCACATTTAGCCAACTTTACTATAGGCCAATCATGACAAATAGCAAGCTCGTCGATGTCTCCAGTGTACCAAATTCGAGAAATATCACAAATTAAATATTAATTAAATGTATTTATTTACATTAATAAATATTTTTGTGTCCGTCTAAATCCACGGACTTAACCGCAGTTTATACTAATACAGCCTGTTAAACACTTTAATGGGGTGTATCAGGCAAAGCTTTTTTATAGATGTCGCTAGCGGCACTGGTACCTTGTTTACACCTATGTCGGATCATTTTTTAAATGTTTTTGTAGTTTTTATTTTTATAACAGAAATACGAATTTTAACTTAACGTTACCTACCTTAAAAGACGAATTAGGAAAGCGAACACCGTGTTTAAAAAGAAAAAAGGTTTAATTAATAGACCGGCAATTTAGAGATCACCATATCTTTAATTTCGCTTGGAAATTTATATTTGTACACTTAAAAGCTGCTGACTTCGGTAATATATCCAAAAAATAATAAATTTCGTAACAAAAATACAAGTTTCTATGCAACTGACAGTTCTATTAGGTACCGTCTATCATGCGCCATCTATCGTAATAAAAAGTTAGTGATACACCCCATTGAGCAATCAAAGACCCACAGCAGTATCCGCACGTGGTTAGTTGCTGCTAACCAGAATAGGACCTGTAGCCCTATTCTGTACTTAAGCGCAAACGTTATTAGTGGATTTCGTTAGTTACGTCAGAGATTGCGTCATAATTACAAAATATTACTTAATTCTCAACTCTATAAGCGCTCGACCTTGACAGCGGCCGTTCAAATATCAACTTTTATAGCTTGATATATATAGTTAACGGATCCATTATATACTTAACGTTTGCGCTTCAGTAACAGTATGCCTAGTGTGACAGTGAAGTTTCGTAAACGCAACTATAGTAGTAGAGTTTTTTTACTGAATTTTCGATGTTCATTGCCTGATATTATGGCCAAACTTGCAATAACACGCAATGTAAAACAAAAAAACGTAACTACAGCAGTTACGTTTTCCGAAACTTGCATTTTACACTAAGCACACAGAATAGGGCTGCTGACGACTTTACGACACAAAGTCGAAAGCATCGAAATTAACGATACTTATTTATCTATATTTTTTTTATCGCTTACGCTTCCGTACCAAGTTTAGTAGTACGGGATGGGGTAAGGCATGCGATCAATCGAAGATAACAAACTAGTTCTTTTTGGGGGCAGCTGTCTCGTAAAAATCGTAAAGAGGTGGGTGTGAACCACGGCATGTACCAATAAGTAATACACTTTTTCTACGTACATTTGTATAGGTTTACAACACCACCGTTCCCTGCCTCGGAGGGCACGTCGGTCCATTGTGGAATAATGTTAATAAATTGTGAAAAGAGATTGCCCAAAATCAGGCCCCAACTTTTTTGCAGCGTGCCTCAACTAAATACAATTCAATAATCATAACAATTAATTGTGTTTTTTTTTATTTAATTACAACATCTCTTTTACCCCAGCATTAAAATATAATTTAATTAAATAGTCAATTGGTTAAAATTTATGTATGAAATAGTTACAAAGCACTATTTATACGATTAGGTTCTTTATTATGACCAGGTACTTTATTATAGACAAAACACTGGATTTTAAATCGGCGGGACAGAAACTATGTAATTATTAAGGTAAAAAAAGTTTTTGTCAATTGTCGCCCATGCCCATTCCTCTAAGAAAAATGGGCATTATCATTTTTGGAAGACCCATCTCCTACAGTGGAGGTCTGGGACTCTGTGTTCTAGGGGCCGTGATGATGATATATGATAAAATGTTCCCACGAAACTAATATAAACTGTAAAAGTCTATTGTTGCGAAATCCTATCGAATGCAGTTTTTAAATGGATATTATTCTATACTCCATTTATTTCTGGCATTGTCATTTATTATCCTAGCTGAGGATCGAACCCAAAAGCTTTTATAAAAGTTAACTGAACTACTTAAAGTTACTAAGACTACCCTTGTTGAAAGTTTGAACATTGCAACTTCCAGAGGTCCACTCCGAACGTACCAAATTCAAGACCGCGGTTTTGAAGTATCAATAAAATAACTTGCTTTTATCTTGGGCGTTATTATGATTTTTATCATTATTATTCTTCCTTTCAAATCATATATTTATTACTTTTACTTTTTTTCTCACCTTTTCAAATATTTTTTTATTTTCAAAATCTATAGGTATCTAACAATTTAATATATAAATATTATTATTATTATTTTTTTAAATTAAATTAAATAAATATAATCTAAAACCTAATAAAAAATAAACTATAAGTAACTGCCTCCGTGGTCTATCGGTTAAGTCCGTGGATTTAGACTCATAAGTACCGGGTTCGATTCCTGGTCGAGACACAAAAATATTTATTAATGGATAAAAATACATTTAATTAATATTTAATTTATTTGTGATATTTTCTTGAGTTTGGTACGCTGGAGACATCGACGAGCTTGCCACTTGTCATGATTGGCCTATAGTAAAGTTGGCTAAATGTGAATCCGGTTATTTATAAGCGTGTTTCTGACCACCCCGAAAGGGAAACGGTCGGCAAGCTCGTCGATGTCTTCAGCGTACCAAACTCAAGAAAATATCACAAATAAATTAAATATTAATTAAATGTATTTTTATCCATTAATAAATATTTTTGTGTCCCGACCAGGAATCGAACCCGGTACCTCCGAGTCCAAATCCACGGACTTAACCGCTAGACCACGGAGGCAGTTTTATTTTATAGTGTGTTTTTACTATAAAATTATTTTATATTTTTTATTATCTATTTGGTTAACCTTTTATGTATGCACCATACTATATCTATTTATATATTAACACCTCGACACACTCCTAACAAGGGATTAGCTGAAAATCAGCGCTGTGGCCCACAGAGCGAGCTCCATGCTGAGCTGATTCCCTATTTGTCACCACACATTTTGTTTACTAGACTAGAGTTTTTTTGTTTAAGTTGTATTTAAGATTTAGCGAATAAAATATCTTTCTTTCTTTCTTTTTCTTGTGAAATTGTGTTAGTGAAATCTAATAGATGATCGACATGAGCCGAATAGACGCCTTAAGGTTAGTGCATGCTTCTCTTTACCTACACCTTATTATTAGTGTGTCCTTCGTTTTTTTTATATTACAAATTAACCGCAAAATAAAAAATAAAAAAATAATAAACATTTATTCGTAAATAATATTTACATAATATAAAATAAAATTAATATTAATACTAAGGATATGGATATAAGTCCCGTCCGCGTGGAATGGTGGCAAAAAAAAAAACCGTAAAATTTATTCGCTAAACCAAAGCTACATGGGCTTGGTAATTTTTTTAAATTTTAAGATTTTTATTTTTGGACCGCAATCGATTATTCGGCAGTCAGCAGTAGACGCTTTGCGGCATTCAATACTCAGTTGAATGGCACCAATTACGCGGGGTGTCCATAAAATCTTTTTCGCTAAGTCAGCAGACGTCCGCCTGATCGCCACTTTATCGCTGATTGGCGGAGACCGGCACTCAAACGAAACTGTCAATTTACTACCTCCAATCACTTGGTACTACTGAATAATGATGTACTTATATAAGCCAAATTATAGTCTAACTAAAGGCATCGTCAGGTGCAGCTGCAAAATCATACATTCGTGGTTCCGTAACATCTAGATATAAATAATAATAAAGAAATATTGTATAAATAAATATATAAAAGTAACATTAAGTATCATCACGACCGTTTCCCTTCTGGGGGTGGTTATAAAGAAGCGGATACACATTTAGCTACCTTTACTATAGGCCATTTTTTTTTTACATCAGGAAATCCTTACCGGCCCCCCGAGTCGGGGGACAGGGGCGAGGTCACGTCGGGCTCGCACCGACTAAAACCTGATGGTGTTCCTCATGACGCCTCGTGTTGCAAACGACCACCGACCTTTAATATAGGCCAATCATGACTAGGGGCAAGTTCGTCGATGACTCTACAGAATTAACACAATTCTACAAAAAACGCGTACAAAACTCTGGAAATATCACAATAAATATTTATTTTATTTATTAAAATTAATAAATATTGTGTGTTGTGTCCCGACCAGGAATCGAACCCGGTACCTCCAAGTCTAAATCCACGGACTTAACCAGGGCGTAACCAAACCTCTTGTCACTAGAGCAGACAATTAGACGAGTGGTGATGTTTTTTTAAAAATGTTTTAGCTCTTGAACTTCACGTGCCTACAGTCTCCACAGCAATCGGCACAAAAACGGGTAGTCTTTGATTACACTGGTCGCCAAAAAAAAAATATTTTTTTGGTGCGGTTAAAAATATTCAGATATTGATTTTTAACAAATCGTTTTCAAAACTAGAGCTGATACAAAAAAACTAAATGCATATTTGAAATCAGTGTATCTCTTAATCAGGTCTCAAAATTACGGCAACAAAAACTGTGTTGGCCACTGTTATAGATACGTATTTGCGCCGCTTGCCAGACTTTGCGCTGTCAGCTGTTCCCCTGAGGTGTGACAAAAGCAAAGTGAATCAGAACACTAGTTGCGGTTCGTTAGTGTGTAGCCGGCCTAATACATGAAAGCGTTGTAAAGGACACCTGCCATGAAGCATACCACAGGGGCTTCATAAATTTTATTAAATAGTCGAATTGCAGACAGCTCCGCATTTTAAATTCTACAACAGGTATTGCCAACTGTATTATTGGCCGAGCAATTTTGTAACTAAACCCGTAAATGACATAACATTTATTTATTTATATTGAAGTAATATACAAACAGTATAAAATAATTTCAATATAAATTAAAACTACTTAAAAGTAAAAATTAAAATAAATATAAACTAAACATAATAAAAAATAGCCTATCCAACTGCGCAGAGGCGTGCGACAGGGGGATGTCATATCCCCGAAACTGTTCACGAACGCGTTGGAAGATGTTTTTAAAATGCTAGACTGGAATTACTGCGGCATAAGCATCAATGGAGAATTCATCTCACACCTCCGATTTGCGGATGACATAGTCATTATGGCCAGTTCACTCAAGGATCTTAGCGGAATGCTGAACGGCTTAAACGTAGCATCCCAGCGGGTTGGTCTCGAAATGAACTTAGACAAGACGAAAGTCATGTTCAATGATCATGTCAAGCCGAGGCCAATCTGCATAGGAAACGACACTCTCGAAGTTGTGCAAAATTACGTTTACCTCGGGCAGACTATCCAATTAGGAGCAGCCAACTTCAGCAAAGAAGCCGACAGACGCATTCAGCTAGGATGGGCGGCATTCGGGAAACTCCGGCACATCCTCTCATCGTCTATACCACAATGTTTAAAGACTAAGGTCTTTAACCAGTGCGTCCTCCCGGTAATGTCGTACGGAGCAGAGACGTGGACACTAACAGTGGGTCTGGTCCATAAATTCAAGGTCGCTCAGCGAGCCATGGAGAGAGCTATGCTTGGTGTATCTCTGGTGGATAGAATTCGAAACGTTGATATTCGTCAGAGAACGAAAGTTACAGACATAGCTTTTAAAATTAGCAAGCTGAAGTGGCAATGGGCCGGACACATCTGCCGCAGAACCGACGATCGATGGGGCAAACGGGTTCTAGAGTGGAGACCACGTACGGGAAGACGCAGAGTGGGACGACCCCCCGCCAGATGGACAGATGACCTAAAGAAGGTCGCTGGTGGGGGTTGGATGAGGGTAGCGAAAGATCGCGTTAAGTGGCGAGCCTTAGGGGAGGCCTACATCCAGCAGTGGAGAGATACAGGCTGATGATGATGATGATGAATAAAAAATAAACTATAAGTAAAAAAAACCCTTCAGTGATAGTCCCAAGAAGACAGAAATAATTCCCAACGTAAATAATAATAATAATAATGATTTTTATTAACCAAAATAAAGAGTACAATATACAAAAAAACCTTAAATCTAAGTACAAATAAATATACTGCAAATATGGGGTTCTCTGGCCTCCATAAAAAGTTAACTTGCGTTATGGAGACCAGTTGATTCCCTACAATTTGTGAAAATAGTTACATCAAAATTTCTATAAACAAACTTAATAATTAAAACCATTAGTACGTATAACTATCAAACAAATGCAACTGCAAATATAAAATAATACATAAAATGCAGGTAGTCTGAAATTGTAAAATAATACATAAAATGCAGGTAGTCTGAAATTGTAAAATAATAATAAAGTTATTATGCAAATAGGTATGTATAATAAGTTAGTAACACCGTAGCAATTTAATTAATTAATAATTCTCGTTTTAACGTTGCGGAATTCGGCTAAACCGAAATGACTGTTCGTTCCAAAAAAACTTGCATCATAGAATCTATCCTTGGCAAATTGGAACTAGATATTTGATTTTGTAAAAGTTCCAATTTATTCTTTTACTTTGTGCTAAAATACTTGGAAAACAACTTAATTATGCAGATTGACTTGTGTGGCAGTTTACAATATTTACTAATAAGTGACGTCACTCACGCTAACTTATGTTTTGAGATAACGTTGCTATATCTCCAAAATAATGTATTTATTTTATTAAAATATAATTTCGTTAAATAAAACGATGGAACAGACTGCCATTGTTTATCAGACAGGCACCTACTTTAAACATATTTAAACATCGTCTATCTTCTTACTTTCTTAAATAGCAAAATGATATTTAATTTATTCACATGACATGGATTATTATTATTATTAGTGTATGTATTTATATTTAGATTATTATTTATATAAATATTTGTGTATGTTTATAAATGTATATTTAATGTATGCAACTGGCATGTTAATTTATTTATTTTCATTACATTTTAATATGACATACTCGTATGATATACCCAGTATAGCATTTAGTTTAATATTTATTCTCTCCTCCTAACTCTCCACCCCACAATTTCTTATGTCGTTCTCCCAAAGGTTATTAAGCTCGCCTATGTACTTCATTTTATTTTGTATATTTTAATGTGCAATAAGGAATTTTATTATTATTATTATTATTCTAATCAGTGAGATTTCAGGTACCTTAATAAAAAAACATATTGAATATAGTCAACTACTTTTACTCCTACTATTATTTATTATTATTACTATTATTCATTACTGTTACTATTATTCATTATTATTATTATTATTACAATTATTCCTATTATCAATTATTATTATTTTGGCCGCATTCCTCGTCACACGGCTCTCAACGACTTCATCCGAAGGATTCTTGTCACTCCTGAAGTGCCCGTGGAACCCTTTAGGATTGCACGAAGCGATGACAAGAGACGTCATCACCGTTGGACCGTGAAAACTTGAAAGGTGTGGGATGCGACAAGTGTAGACACATTATCACATTCAGGCAACGTTGTCCAGCGTTGGGAGTGCGGCGGATTCAGCTAAGACCCTCAAGCTGCGCAAATACGCCAACCTCAGTACAGGTTACGAGTTTTCGCCGTTTGGGGTCGATACGATAGGGCCATGGGGACGCACAGCCAAGCGTCTGGCCAAGGAGTTGTCCAAACGGCTGATGGAGAAATGTGGAGACAGGAAGGCTGGCGATTATTTTTGTCTTGGGACTAGCGGCCATTTTTATTAGGTTTAGATAATAGGTATTTAAAACGTATTCATATTTAATTTTATTTCTTTTATTATAGTAAAAAGCATCACGACACAGAATGCTCAGAAACCATTTCTTCACATTTAGCCAACTTTACTATAGGCCCATAATGACAAGTGACAAGCTCGTCGATGTCTCTAGCGTACCAAACTTGAGATAAATCACAAATTAAATAAATTATTGTGTCGGTATTAGGGAATCGAACCCGGTACCTCAGTCTAAATCCACGTACTTAACCGCTAGACCACGGAGGCAGTTTTATTTTAGTAGTTTCTAATTATTATTTAAATATGTAAATGAAAAAACTTTGTTTTAATAATTTGTTTTTTAATAAAATTTATAAGTACAATAATTAAATTACAAATAAATAAAAAAATGCGAAAAACATACATAAATAATGGAAATACTATTCTAAATTTAATAATAACTACAGAAATTACATTTTGTCAAATTAACCTAGATAAGTATAAAATCGCATCGCCAACCCGCCTGGCCAGGCGTGGCGAGTTAAGGCCAAATTCAACAGAAATATGTTCTGGAAGCCTATTTCAAGCAGTGGGGGTCTAGGACTCTTATAAGAGCTGTAATGATATGCTAGGCGCCTTTTCCGAGTACACTGTTACCAAGCCCGCTTTCCAAGTATGCTTTTACCAAGCCTTTTTTTCCAAGTACGCTTTCTCTAAATACGCGTTCACCAAGCCTTTTTTTTTCAAGTACGCTTTTTCCAATACCAAGCTCTTTTCTTCAAGTACGCTTTTTCCATGTACGCTTTTACCAAGCCTCTTTTTCCAAGTACGCTTTCTCTAAATACGCTTTTACCAAGCCCTCTTTTCTTCAAGTACGCTTTTACCAAGCCTATTTCTAAGTATTTCTTTTCTCTAAATTTTTCTAAATACGCTTTTACCAAGCTTTTTTTTCCAAGTACGCTGTTTCCAATACCAAGCCCTCTTTTTTTCAAGTACGCTTTTATCAAGCACGCTTTTCCCAACTGAGACGATACGTTGAGCATTGACATCGGTCGTGTACGAAGTTTATATGAGAATGCGTGCGCGTACCATCAATATTTTTTTACGTGACTTATCGGAGATCTTATCCCTCTCGTTCGCACAATACAACATTTTTTGAAGATTGTTTAAGTCAGAGTGTACTTTTGAGAAATGTAATCTTTCTAGGAAATAAAATTATGGACATTTTAAAAGATATTAATCATAGATTTGTTTTAGTAAATAAAATGAATAAAATCGTTCTTTTTGTTAAATTTATCTGTCTGCCTTCGTGGTCTAGCGGTTAAGTCCGTGGATTTAGACTCGGAGGTACAGGGTTCGATTCCTGGTCAAGTCAAAGTCAAAATATCTTTATTCACGTAAATCTATTACAGGCATTTATGAAACGTCATTAATTTAATTATTTTGAATGATTTTACTCCTGCTAGTAGAAGACTAAGCAGCAAAGTGGTCCAATAAGTAAGCTGTTAGCAGAAGACCAGCAGCTTAGCAGATTCCAGTGACCTGTTAATGTTTAATCTGACTGAGAAAGGAATCTGCTCGGAATTTGGTCGGGACACAAAAATATTTATTAATGTAAATAAATACATTTATTTAATATTTAATTTATTTGTGATATTTCTCGAGTTTGGTACGGGAGACATCGACGAGCTTGCCACTTAATTTGCCACATAATTTTATAATGTCCGTAAAGTTATTTCCCAAAAGTACACTGATACTTGATGATTTTTTAAAATTATTATTATTGATTTACTACATTTTTCTTTGACAAACCATTTTTTTTTTATTATTATTTTCCTTTTGACATATTTCACTGAAATGAAATAATTTAATTGAAATGACAATGTCATGGCTAAATCACAATAAGCATGCTGTGTACACTGCTTTTGGATTGCAATCTAGAACTTAAGAAATTTCTGGAAAATGTGAACTGATTGTGATTGTGTTCTGTTTGTGTACATATAGTAAATAAATAAATAGATACTAAAATAATCTTTGCAAATATTGGAATGTGCGATACTAAAGTTATGAATATTAAAAAGTCTGTGGTCAAAAATGGTACCTTGATTCAAGTGTCCGAACCTTTGAAATAATTTCGGGTAATTGGCAATAAAGCGCCTTAAAGTATTATTGTTTAATATCCGTTTGGAGCATTTTCGACTTGGTTTTTTTCTTTTTGATATTGCTTTTGCGTTTGTTGCTTACATTGCTGGTCTTAGCCGATTTTTGCAGCAATTGAGCGAATAATTCGTATGCTCTGGTTTTTGTTTTTCGACGGTAATATTGTCTTGGTTCTTGTAAAGTATGTTTTTTCTTTAATTTCGATGTAGACGCTTCTGGGTCAAGATTTCTGGATGGTTTCGGAAATCCAGCTTTACGAATTTCATCTATAGAGAAATCGCTGCTGCTACTTCTAGCAGTCCGAAATTTGTCAACGCTTTTAAAAAACATATCCATAACATCGTGTTTTCTTTCCATTATTCGTGTAAAATTGCTATTAAATTGAAAATATCGAAAAAAATAGCTATCAGAAAGTTTTCGTGATTTTTGTAATATTTTTATGATTAATTGGTAAACTTGACATGTGTCAGTATTTCTCGATTTGCTATTATTTTTTTACTAGCCTCCGTAGCAGATGAAGACTGAAATCTAAAAGGCTGACCACTACGATTTCTGAAAAACCGTTTTGTAATGACGATCTGCTATACCCTCATTCCGAATCGTGCTCAGAGCGCTTAGAATAAATATGACACTGACCGCGTCGTTCCGAATCAAATATCGCGATTTGGATGCTCAGAGGGTGATATCAATTCGGAACGGCTCAATCACATTTTCATTCAACAATATAGTTTTTTTTTTTTAATGTATGGAAGATAAATTGCGGATTCCACATCTTTGAGTATGAATACTACAAACATACATCTCTCGGTTTATTCATCTTTATATGTGTAAAGTTTATTATTAACTTATTTTGGTATTTTAAAATAGTTTGCCGTGTTACAGACTTTTTTTTTTCACTTCTTACTTAAATATTAATTATAGATTTGTTTAAGAAGTAATATACAAACAGTATAAACGAATTACAATATTAAATAATTTAAAAGAAAACCTAATATTAAATTAACTTGAAAATGGCGCGGGACATTATGACAAACAACTGACAGCGCTCAGAGCGATCTACCTCGATATCGTGAACAGTGTAAGCGCGAGAAATGATGTCATTTGTGACGTCACATAGCTTTGGCAAATCAGTTTAAGCACGTCTCGGAACACCTTTAAGCGTGCTTAGGTTACTATTATCGTGTCTCGGAACGACGGGATAGTCTGCCTAATGAAAGTAGAAACGAAAAAGCGCCAATTATTCAATAAACATTAGGATGGTATCAAATAAGAATGCCCATTGTTCTTAGAGAAATGGGCCCAATAAAATGTTCTCGTGCCAATATGATTTATTTTTTATTTGATAGTTAATATATAGTGTTTTCATAATTTGTAATTAATTTTATTTATTTTACCCTAGCATAACGATAATTGACAAAAACTTTTTTTTACGTTAATAATTACATAGTTTTGATCCCGCCGATTTGAAATCCAGTGTTTTATCTATAATAAAGTACCTGGTCATAATAAAGAACCTAATCGTATAAATAGTGCTTTGTAACTATTTCATACATAAATTTTAACCAATTAACCATTTAATTAAATTATATTTAATGCTGGGGTAAAAGAGATGTTGTAATTAAATTTTAACAAAAACACAATTGTTATGATTATTGAATTGCATTTTGTTGATGCACGCTGCAAAAAAGTTGGGGCCTGGTTTTGGGCAATCTCTATTCCTATCAAACAATTGATCATCTATGATCGGGTTATTAGACTTGTTAGCTATACGGCAAAAAAATAGAAACGAAAGGAAAGGGGGTTCTTGGCGCCATTTTGCGTGGACATATCAAGTGCAAGTTTTTGTTTTGTAAATTAATTTACTGTGGATATTATTGGTCAAAAGTGGTGTTGTTTTGTTTAATAATGTGCTACAATGTGAATAATTATGGAAAACGATAAATTGTACTTTAAATATGGGGCACAAGTTGCAGTTTATTTTTTGCGGTTTTCCCGCGCTGTCAACTCCCATATTTTACCCGACGTGTTCGAGCTATGGTGCTATGGAGCTAAAAAAAAATAAATGAAAGGGAAATGCTTTCACTGAGAAGATTACTTGTTGCAAGTATCAAAATCATAAATCATACTAACCTAAGACCTTCAACACCACACGTAAACAATCTTGTTGTTGGTTGAATTCAGCTTCTTTTTTTTGTTGTTTTTCTTGGAATTTGGACATTATGTAAAACAATATCTTTCGGTCTCAACTTTTGAGTTTTATTCATATTTACTCATACACACACACACGCTAAACTCATTTTAATCTTCGCTTTTTTTTTTTGGTTCTCTTCTCCCAATTGATGATTAATAAGGTGATAGGGAAGGCAAAGGGTCTAGCCCATACAGCCAAGTCTGACGTAATATATCTTTATTTTTATTGAGTTAATGAGGTCATCATCATCATCAAATTCCAGATACTCCAGAATTTGATGCTTTTCTTGGAGTCACTCGCGGCACCATAGCTCAAACACGTCGGGTAAAATATGGGAGATGACAGCGCGGGAAAACCGCAAAAAACAAACTGCAACTTGTGCCCCATATTCAAAGTCCAATTTATCGTTTTCCATAATTATTCCCTTTGTAGCACATTATTAAACAAAACAACATCACTTTTGACCAATAATATCCACAGTAAATTAATTTACAAAACAAAAACTTGCACTTGACATGTCCACGCAAAATGGCGCGAAGGACTCCTTTTTTGGTTCTCTTCTCCCGATGGATGATGAATGAGGTGATAGGGAAGGCAAAGGGTCTAGCCCATACAGCCAAGTCTGACGTAATATATCTTTCTTTTCTATGATTTAATGAAGTCATCATCAAAGATGTTGCAGAAATTTATGCTTTTCTTGGAGTCACTCGCGGCATTATAGCCCAAACACGTTGTGTAAAATATGGGAGATGACAGCGCGGGAAAGCCGCAAAAACAAACTGCAACTTGTGCCCCATATTCAAAGTCCAATTTATCGTTTTCCATAATTATTCCCTTTGTAGCACATTATTAGACAAAACAACACCGCTATTGACTAACAATATTCACAGAAAAGTAATTTACAAAACAAAAACTTGCACATGACGAGTCCGTGAAAAATGACGCAAAGAACTTCCCTTATCTTTTTTTTAAATAAAACATATTATAACAAATACCTAATGTTTATTTATTAGTTTTAAACCTAATTTAAAAAAAAAAAATATTATTATACTGTGTGGAATTTGTTAAAGAGCAAATATTTTTATATAATAATCTACAATAAAAATAAAGAACTAGGTATTTTTTATTTTAATTATTTAGTAAAAAAATCTTAAGTTACGGTGCAGAGAAGTTATCCTAAAAATATCGCCTCTCATACTGAGCTTAATCAAGTAGGTAGCGAGAGGTCGACGATCGCGCGAACGTTGACTTACGTAATTCTTTATCTCTCTAATTTCGTCTATCGGCTGTGAGCGAGACCAATTAATAATAACACTCCCTAGTCTTAGGTATTTATCACGATGGATATGGCGATTTTCAGACATTGCCCTATTAACCATGCAATAGCGTTTTGTTTTTCGGATAATGATTTTTATCTTTGAAAAAGAGTGATCTTTTTTATTTTAAATAGAGGTTCTACTAATGACACCTGAAGCCTAAAAAATATTTGCTCTTCTGACAATTACACGTGGTACAATTATGTATAAACAAAATCATGGTCCACATCCAAATTGTTTCGTAATCGGTGGGGTAACTCAGCAACTATGTTGGCTGGAACTTTATCTAGAAAAAAAAATCAATGTAAAAATAAACATGTAGCCACAGCCAGTTTCTAGAACGTATTTTTGGTACTTAATTATTACTGAAGTAAAAATAAACCTGTAAATTTTTACTTAAGTAATAATTAAGTACCAAAATACGTTTTGCCAGTCTCAAAAAAAAAAAAATGTATTTATTTCTTTTAAAATAGTTTTTTTACAAAATTGACACCGAGAGATTTACATTATACAAGGCCGGTTAGGACCCGTGCTACAGGCAGCCCCGCTCCTACTTCCAGAGTTTATATAATGAAAAGAAAATAAATAATAATAAATTCGACCTAAAAACTTATAACTATAGTTAAATAATAAAAAGAAAATTAAATATATATACTATTAATATAATAATATATTATTAATACATATACATAACACAAATATATAATATATAATTATTAATAAAGTAATAAAATATAATAATAACAATAGCAGTTAAGTTTTTCCTTTTTTATACTAGTGTCCTTTTTTACATTGCACCACGTCGTTAGTGGCGCGCTAGCTCCATGAATGTTAGCAACTAGAATCAGACTCTCATGACTGACAGTCCCTAACACTATGCCGGCTTGACTGTGCAGTCTAATCCCGGATACGCTTTACTGGGTTTATTTGCACGAACGGATACTTTCCCGTCCCAGAAGACTGGACAAATTACCACCTTTAGTCTGCCATCTATTTAAAAAGTTAAGTGGATTGTGGATTTAGACTGTAAAATACCGGGTTCGATTCCTGGTCGGAACACAATTAATGTTTATAAATTAAAATTAATAAAATTAATTATATACACGGGGCAATAAAAAAAATAAACTCACCATTGCATCTATAAATGAGATTGGACCAGATGATCATTTCTTGCGAGAAGCAGAACACGCCCAGCCTACCCCCTTTAAGTGTGGAGTCGTAAACGTTTCCAGAATCGGCCACTAAACGGTTGTTTTCATAGATTTTTAGTCGAATAAGCCCGATCTTTGGTCGATGTAGGAGACGCCAACGGTAAGCGGTTTTCTCACGCCATCCGACATTACGTGGGTCTTTCCAGAGAAGGGTCACCTTAAATAAAACATTATAGATAATGTATAGTAAGCTGAAATGGCAATGGGCTGGATATGTCTGTCGTAAAACCGATGAAACGATGGAGTAGACGGGTTCTAGAGTGGAGACCACGTACGGGAAGACGTAGAGTGAGTCGACACCCCGCCAGATGGACGGATGAGCTGAGGAAGGTCGCTGGTGGGGGTTGGATGAGGGTGGCAGGAGGCCGTGAGAGATTTGTGACTAATTAATTATTTATAAGTTAAAATATTTGGATTTAATTATTATTGTTATTTTTTGTATTAATTTTATCATGATGTCGAATTGATTTATTTATTTATATACTTACTAGCTTTTTTTCTAATTTTTATTGTTTTGTATTTAACTCTATTATTTCATTGATTTTATCGATGTTGAATTTTGATTTTGAATGCGAGAAAAACTAAGGTACTAGTGTTTGAAAAAAGAAGGATGACAAACTTGACGATAAAGATTGATGATGAAATTCTAGAACAAGTAAATGAAATTATATATCTGGGCAGTGTTTTCACTGCGGATGGTAAGTATGATAGGGATGTTGAAAGAAGAGTGAATGCGGGAAATAGTGTTAACGGTGCCCTGGGGTCACTGATCGGCAGTCGAAATGTCAGTGACAAAGCTCGGCTCGCCATACACAATGCAATGTTAGTACCAACACTGATGTATGGAAGCGAGACGTGGATATATCAGAATACGCATGAGAGTAGGGTTAATGCAGTAGAAATGAGGTCGTTGCGTCGCATATGCGGCGTCACTTTGGCGGACCGCATACGTAACGTCGAAATACGGAAAATGGTGGGTATAAAAGAAAGCATAGGGACAAAAATAAGGAAAGGCATGCTACGATGGTTCGGGCATGTTGAAAGGATGAGCGATGAAAGATTGACGAACCAGATATATAATGCGAAAGTTGTAGGTGAAAGAGGCCCTGGCAGACCGAGACTCACATATCACAATCAAATAAATAAAACACTGGCTGAAGGTACATTAAAAAGCTTTCGTAACAAAAGGGCATGTATGAAGAGGATGATGAATGTCGACGAAGCGAAAGAGGTATGTCGTGATCGTGTCAAGTGGCGCTCAATTGTCTCTGCCTACCCCGCAAGGGATCTGGCGTGAAGATATGTATGTATGTATGTAATTTTGATTTTATTATATTATTACTATTTATTTGTCTTTTCTTTCTTTTTATATTAATTTTATACTGTATATAACTATTGTTAACTTGAAAGCTTTATAAATATTACTATTTGTATAGAAAATTAAAACATATATATCATTGTTAATGAAAATGTATGTATTAATTATAAGATAATATACTGCATGGTAAATTGGGCTTTACTGTTAAGCCATGTAATGTTTTATTAGTAAATAAATAAAGTGTGAAGTGGCGAGCCTTGGGGGTGGCCTATATTTAGCAGTATGAACCAGACCCACTGTCAGTATCCACGTCTCTGCTCAGTACGACTTTTGTCTTCAAACATTTTGGTTCGGACAATGAGAATATGTGCCGGAGTTTCCTGAAATTCACCCATCCTAGCTGAATACATCTGTCGGTCGGGTTCTTTGCTGAAGTTTGCTGCGCCTAACTAAATGATTTGTCCTAGGTAGATGTATTGTTAAACAATTTAGAGAGTGGCATTTCCCACGCAGATTGGTCTCACCTTGACATGGTCGTTGAAAATGATTTTTGTCTTGTCCAAGTTCATTCCCAAACCAAATCACTAAAGGCACATTTAAGCCGTTTAGCATTTCGCTTAGATACTAGAGCTGGCCATGATGACTATGTCATCCACAAATCAGAACTCGGATATCATATCACCATAAGAGTAATTTCACCAATCATCACCTAGCTATTATTTCACACGTCTTACCTGATCAGCAGTAGATTCTGTGTTCCACAATGCATTTCTAAGCGTCTTTCCAGGGCCGGTCTTGGAGTTAACCAGTTTCAGTTGTATACCAGGTTCGGCCACCGCTCGGAACGGGAAGGTTTGCCAGTAAGTCTGAGCACTCTTCTTCCACATCACCACGTAGAAACGCTTGTTGCTCTGATATCTGTTGGTATTTAAGTATCATAGATAGATAGATAGATAAATTCTTTATTGCACAGAAAATTATACATTTTACAGTACATAGGCGAGCTTAATGTCTAAAAACATTTTCTAACAGCTAACCTTTGGGAGATGGGAGCAGGGATTGTAAGGTGCATGACCGCTAATAATTGAAATAAAGAGATTTATTGGGTTAAAAACTTATAACTAAAAAAAAGAACGATAATAAATCTAAAATATAAATACATACAGTACATAGATAACACATACATATATATATATATATATATACATACAATAATAAACCGATTTAGTCAAGTTATGTAGACTCGTCTTGCTTTTTGTGAAAGTGTTTAGTGAGCAAATTTTTATAACATATCAGTGATGGTGCTTTACGAATATGAAGAGGGAGTCGGTTCCACTGGCGAGCAGCTGGTACTGTATAAGAATCTGAACATCTGCTGGACGAATGTGGCGGGATTTTTAATTGATTATTAGAGGAAGAGCGAAGAGAACAACTGTGTGTATCGCACAGAAATTGGAAACGATCTTTTAGGTAAGGAGGTGCCATTGGATTAAATAGGACATTGTAAAGAAAGGTAAGTGAATGTGCAGACCTGCGATTTCGGATATTGAGCCACTTTAACTCTTTGCGAAATTGAGAAATATGATCAATTATTAATTCGGATAAGTTTCAAGAAAAACAACAGCTTTTTGCGTGTTGACAGGAAAGTTTATTTGAATTCCTCCTTCCTGATGCTTCTTATACTCGTGATAAACGGTTTAAATTAAATGAGTTTAATGATACCTAATCATATCTTGCCTACATAGGAATCCAGCATAGTCATCATCAATTTGTGTATCTGCTAAATGTATAAATTGTTGATGATGATGATGTTGTCTACAGATAATGTGTCTTTAAAATTTACACCTCTGAAGCTGTTTCTGGTAAACTTTGGTTAAGACGCAATGGATGTTACAGTAATATCTTACCCAAAGTTATTATTGTTCAAATTGCCAAAACAGAGGTTGTCGTGTTTACTAAAAGTGTTTCTATGAATTCCATCTTTCAAATTGAAAATTCTTTATTAACTTGAGACACAGGTATATATATATACATATATTTTTTGACTAATTTATAAATGTGCATCAGTGTGCTCTGCTTTTAAAGCATACAAATATTATAATATAATATCAAATAATCAAAGTCATTTCAATACTTATCAAAACAAAATTAAAATATATAAGGGAAATAGACATGTCACAAGTTTTATAAGATGTCATTTAAGTATTCATTTGTACTATAATATGTCTTGTCAATGAGAAAGTCATTCAAAGACCGCCTCCGTGGTCTAGTGGTAACAAACGTTGCCGTGAACTCGGGAGGTTGTGGGTTCGATTCCCACCGGAGGCAAGTTGTACATTGTATAATTTGTCTCGGTCTGGGTGTTTATATGTATATATTTACAAAAAAAAAGTATAATATGTAGTTTATCAACCATCTAGTTTCCGTAACACAAGCCTCGTAGCTTACCACGGAAATTAGATGGCGCTGTGTGACCTGTCATGAAATATTCATTATTATTATTATTATTATTCATATGGTCAACATTTATTATTTGGCTTGGCAACTTATTATAGATCTCTGGTGCCATTCCATAAACGCAGTATAATGCAATGCAAGTCAAATAATGCAGTCTTGTATATAGGATATATTTTATTGTTCATTCGTAAACTATTAATTAATTTTTACTAACACTAGATATTATAAGATTCTTTAAAAATTGTTACTAACACATATGGAATTTATTCTGAAATAAAGTTTTATTATTATTATAAAATTTACGGTAATAGTGCAAGTTGGAAGGAAGGAAGTAAATATAGCTGATGCTTTTTATACTCGTGGCAACGTAGTAAACGTTTTTAACTGAAGTTTCAGAGCATAAGCTTTTAGAAAAACAACAGCTATGAATTCCACCCTTCTGATACAAAGAAAATTATACACCTCTAAAGTTGTTCCTGCCAAGCCATTAGTTTAGACGCAAATGATGTTACAGTGATTTCTTACCCAAAGTTGCAGAATGTACAACTTTTTGAGAGTTTCCTTTATGATGCTTCTTATCTACTCGTGGTAATGTGGTTAAGGTTTTTAAAATAAAAGATTTTAATTTAATCTTACCCAAATATGAATCCAGCATAGTCATCATCAATTTGCGTGTCAACAAAGAGCGTTCCTTCGAAGTCGACTCCTCCAAAACTCTCATGTCCCACCGCAAGTCCCGGGTCAGAGTTGAGAGTCTGCAGTATTTCTGCTCCCTGGTTGTTGATGACCCAGTTGGGATCTTGTTGGGAATCCCCTTCAGGGTCTAAGCGAACTGTCATGTAGTTTCTATAAGATTTCAAGTGTTTTTATTAAGGGGTCAAATATTTTAGCTATCCATAGCTCTATTGAAATTGAAGGTAATTTAAAGACACTATTGGAAAATGTGATCAATTTAATATTATTGTGTCTTTCATTAAATACATACACATCTTCACGCCAGATCCCTTGCGGCGTAGGCAGAGACAATTGAGCGCCATTTGACACGATCACGATACTTCTTTCGCTTCGTCGACATTCATTCATGCCCTTTTGTTACGAAGACTTTTTAATGCACCTTCAGTCAGTGTTTTATTTATTTGATCGTGATATGTGAGTCTCGGTCTTTCACCTACAACTTTCGCATTGTATATCTGGTTCGTCAATCTTTCTTCGCTCATTCTTTGATTATGCCCGAACCACCGTAGCATGCCTTTCCTTATTTTTGTCCCTATGCTTTCCTTTATACCAACCCTTTTCCGTATTTCGACATTACGTATTTTTATTAAATAACCTTAATTTTAATCCATAATTATAATATGTTTTAAAACAATATAAACTACATTATGATTTTCGAGATACATTATGAAATAACTATTTTGAGTAAAACTAAATTATCATACTAAATAATTGTTAGTATGACAAATTTAATTTAAATAATTAAATAAATTGACCCGACTGTTTCCAATACAACAATACATAAACAATATTCTCGTTGGTAGCTTCCAAAGTGGATTGTTTACATTTTTTTTTAAATTCGGAACTTAATTATTTTATTTTTTTATTTGCTATACTAGTATTTATACCTGAAATCTGTGCGATGGATTCTGGAGTTGTTAGGACAGTTATCAAGTTCGTTAATAATTTTGTCTCCGTCGTCATCGTTAAAGCAAGCATCTCCTCTGCCATCGTCTGTAATGGTTTCAATTAGTTTTAATACATATTCATATTTATTTTGTCTATTAACTATATTATCATTAATTTAAATTTAAGAAATCGTCGATCCTACACCAAAAACGCGAAAGCTTAATCTGTTGTTTTAAGATAAATAAACAACTACTGGAAGTGTGATGTAGGTGTAGCATGATTTGTGATTTTCATCCCATCCCATACTTCCAGCAGATATTCACATTCATTTATTTTTAAACAAGCAATAATAATAATAAACTTTTATTTCGGACTTCACATCCATAAATTGTTAGTAACAATTTTACTTAATCTATATTTAGTATAACTAATAATTTATTTTAAACTATCCGCTACTGGAGGCTGTCTACTTGACTGTATGCAGCTGTATCCAGTGCTCCAGCAGCGGAGAGTCTTTAGGAACCTGTTGGTACTGGTTCTCATGCGGCACAGCATAGACGCAGCAATACAGTATATTTTATTTATTTTTTTATTTAAAAACTTTATTGCACATAGGGCTAACATAATGTCGTTAGACAATCTCTGCCTGTTAACCTTAAATTTTAAATTTAAAAATTTGTTCTTATTAATATTATATTATCTTCATATGTAGATATATGTTAATAAGTAGTCTATGTATACATACTATTTATGTAGTTAATTCAAATTTAAAATAAGGTTAAAACTGCACCCCACATTTTATACCGTCACACTCTCCCAAAGGTTCGCTGTTAGAAAAAGCCGAAATGGCTTTAAGTTCGCCTTTGTACATTTTAAGTTAAAGTGCAATAAAGTTTTTAATAATAATAAATTTTCCACAAAGGTTCTCGTTTTAGCGAATTTTGTTTAGTTGTGTTTTATAAGCCACAGTGTACGTTATTCATTTGGTCAATAATGAATCGCAGAAATTTAAAAATGTTTCAATCAACTTTTAGCGCGCTTTACCATTTCCTCTTGTTCAGTTATTCCATGGTGGCAGGTACCCTAAATTCTATAGTCTATATCTAGGATTTATTTACAAACGTATTTTGAGTTTTACTTACTATCAGAATCCAATTGGTCAGGATTATTGACGAGTGGACAGTTGTCTTCTCCATCAGGAATGCCGTCGCCGTCGTCATCATCATCGCACGCATCTCCTGCTCCATCATCATCACTGTCCAGTTGATCGCTGTTGGGGTGACGAGGACAATTGTCTAGGCCGTCTTGAACTCCATCTCTGTAATGTATTATACATTATTTTCGTTTTCTAAAAAGAAGATATTCAGATTCTCTCACAGTGTCTGCAGCTCGTCAATGGAATAGGATACCGTTGGTCAATGGACATCTTTTACTTCCTTAAAAAGCAAAACGAACCTATATTATCAGTATATATATTTAAATACAGCCTCTAGAACACAGAGTTCTAAACATTCACTGTTGGAGGTAGGACGTTCAGAAATTTCTGGAAACCTTTGAAGAATTTGGCCTACACTCGCTACGATGGCCAGGTTGGAGGGTTTGATGACATTTTTTTTATAACACTTTATTAACGATATATTTTTTCTCCCAAAAATTAAGTATCCTAATTAAAAGGGGAAATGCTGCTAGTGTATTGGGCACCATGCCACAATACAGCGATTTGAAGGGGCAATTTTTTTTTGTAAGTTTTTTTTTATAGGTTAAATTTTGATTTTCAATAATTATTTTTATTTATTTAGGTTCACAAACAGTAACACACATATATATTTAAATAAACAAATTGTTAAGTATGTTACCAACGACGTAAACCACAGATTATATAAATAGGTTACGTCAGATAGTGAAGTTAAACAACAATTAATAAAAAAAGGAAAATATGAGTAAAGAGAAGAAAAAAATAAGTAAACAACAATAATGATAGGTATTAATAACACAGTAAGGTTTTAGTATATCCTAAAAGCACCGGTAGTCGAGTCAATGATGTCTATAAAGTGAAATTTGTTATTGAATGTGTCAACCAGTCGGTATATTGGCGATCGTTTATTAAAAACTGAATTATTCAATTTCTTTATTAACTATTCGACAAATTGCTATTAGTGAAACTTAACTTTAGGCTGAACGTGCTCTCAGAGGCACAGGAACGGTGGTGTTGTTAATGTATGACAAATGTAGGTTGGAAAAGTGATATTAGAATCAAGCCACCACTGCTCTTGTATATATAATTAATATATATTTATGTACAAACACTGAGTTATTTTTTTTAAATTATATTATTAGTATTTTCACACTCGTAGCCATAATAAATTTCTCACTTTTCCAAAGTTTAGTTGGTAGAGAATACATTCATGGTATTTGTTTATTATATTTTATCCTATAGGGTGTAATAAAGTTTCACTGGTGTTTTTACTTACTGATCTCTATCCACATCACTGTCACAGGCATCTCCGACTCCATCACGGTCTGCGTCGTCTTGTGAAGGATTTCTAACTCTAGGACAATTGTCACACGCGTCACCAAATCTGTCACTGTCCACATCTTCTTGCTGAGGATTATACTTGCGAGGGCAATTGTCGCTTTCGTTGGGAATGCCTAAAATTTTCGTATTTTTATATTATAATACTTGTGGAATGTAAGTAAAGTATCATCACGGCAGTTTCCCTTTCGGGGTGGTCCACCACGTTTATAAATAAGCGGATTGGCATTTAGCCAACTTTACTATAGGCCAATCAGTGCAAGTGGCAAGCTCGTCGATGTCTCCAGCGTACCAAACTCAAGAAATATTACAAATAAATTAAATATTAATTCAATGTATTTATTTGCATTATTAAATATTTTTGTGTCCCGACCAAAAATCGAAGCCGGTACCTCCGAGTCTAACTCAACGGACTTAACCGCTAGACCACGGAGGCAGTTGTGGAATGTACATCTAACAAATTATTTACAAATCTTTTATTCTTGCATCCTTAATAATTTTAAAGATAACCCTGATTATCTGAAAAATCTATATCAAGAAAAAAAAAGAAACCAAGAATAAAAACGTAAAGCAACATCTGTTGATGAGTAGTTAAACTATTAGTATTCTACTCTATAAAAAATCGGAGAAGAAGGTCTGGTTCTAAAAGATGTTCCTCCGTTCCTGTCTTATGCTGAGCCTTCTAGCTAAGACTAACAGATCCAAAGATAATAATATAATCTGCTCGAAATTTGGAGTTGCCTACTATTGAGGAGTTTGTGGCAGCCAGACTAGACTTATGTTCTATCGGGACGACAACTGATGCTTGAAGCATCTTCAGAATATAACGATGTTAAAAAAGCCCAGAGCTACATCTGTTGATATGTAGTGGACTCAAATATTCTTTACATCTTTATCAAGTTTAAAACATATCCACAAAGATAAGGCAGGAAGATAATGTAAGGAAGGCTGGCAATTATTTGTTGACGCATTATCCTCGCTATACAGAGGGGAATATTTCCAGTCTTCTTCGAACTATTACAATAGGACGTCTTTAAAGGGAATTTTTATTGATAGTATATTATTTTTTTCGTTTAAGATGATATTTCATTTATATTAATTCATAACCTAATACATATTTAAAAAAAAACATGTTTATTTATTTATTAACGAAAGCTATTGACATTTAATTCATAAGTATAGATACAAAAATAGAAACAGAAAGTCATTTACAAGTTTTCACTAGTAGTGTTAGAATAATACATATTATGAACGATGAAAGCATCTACAAACTATCACTTCATGCAATAAACTAATAACTGTGCAATAACAAAAACTATTATCGTTTAAAGAAGCTTAAGTTAAACGCATTTCTTTATAAAGCAATTTCATTTATAAAGCAATGATTGACATACATACATATCTTCACGCCAGATCCCTTACTTACTTAGGTAGGCAGAGACAATTGAGCGCCACTTGACACGATCACGACATACCTCTTTCGCTTCTTCGACATTCATCAACCTCTTCATACATGCCCTTTTGTTACAAAGGCTTTTTAATTCTCCTTCAGCTAGTGTTCTATTTATTTGATCGTGATACGTGTGTCTCGGTCTGCCAGGGCCTCTTTTACCCACAACTTTCGCATTATATACCTGGTTCGTCAATCTTTCTTCGCTCATCCTTTCAACATGCCCGAACCATCGTAGCATGCTTTTCCTTATTTTTGTGCCTATGCTTTCTTTTATACCTACCATTTTTCGTATTTCGACGTTACGTATGTGGTCCGCCAAAGTGACGCCGCATATCCGACGCAGCGACCTCATTTCTACTGCATTAACCCTACTCTCATGCATATTCTGACATATCCACGTCTCGCTTCCATACATAAGTGTTGGTACCAATATGACATTGTGTATGGTGAGCCGAGCTTTGTCACTTACATTTCGGCTGCCGATCAGTGACCCCAGGGCACCGTTTACACTATTTTCCGCGTTCACTCTTCTTTCAACATCCCTATCATACTTACCATCCGCAGTGAAAACACTGCCCAGATATATAATTTCATTTACTTGTTCTATGATTGAAATTTCCACATACCATCATTATCCATATCAGGGTCACAGGCGTCTCCGATGCCGTCTCCATCTGCATCCTCTTGTCCCGGGTTGTATTGTCTGGGACAATTGTCACAGGCATCGCCTCTTTTGTCACTCTTATCGTCATCAGAATCCTGCTGATCTGGGTTATAGTGAAGTGGGCAATTGTCCTAAACAAAAAATCATTTTTAAATTGTATTAAAATATTTAACGGTTTGCAATTAAAACGGTTTGGAATTAAAACAATTGACATCAATAATTAAATTTAAGAAGCTGTTAAAAGAACAATGTTTTTTATAGTATCTAGGATTTTTTACATTATAAGTGTTGACATGTACTATTATTTGCATACCATTATGGTAGGATACAGCTGAACTGTAAAATTGTATTATTCGATATCTACCTGTATTCTGTGCAATAAACGATTTTGAATTTGAATAATTTAAAAAAAAAGCTTTTATCAGGTTGCCAATTTCCACACGAGTTCAAATAACGACCACAATCTGTCAAAAGTGTTATAACTAATATAAGTTGATTCTGGTTTCTTTGTCCACTCGAAACACAAAATACCAGTGTATTCAGTATAATAAAAATAATTGGAACCGCCCAAATCTACTATTGACTACTACTATTCACAAATTGTAGCAGTCATTTTTGATTATTCTATAGATATCATACTGTAGATCATGGATGCACAGACCGCGGCCCGCGGGCCGCATGCGGCCCGTGGGTCGAATACTGGTGGCCCGCCGACAGCAAAAATAATACTCTCGTGCATTCGAAAAATATTGAATTCTATTCCAGAATAAAACAAAAAAAAAATATGTTCGAAAAGTAATGTGAAACTCGCGCGCGCGCAATTTGAATCTAGCGCCCAAAATTGCTAAGTCAAGTAACATCGCTCGCTATAGAAATCAAGAATTTTCTAGCGCGGTGAGCAAGCGAGATAGATATAGTCCCGTATTCCCGATTGCTCGCGTATCTACACGAAGCTTCCAGAGTCGTTTGCGCGGTATAAAAATCACGTTAACCGCAGCGGCCGAACAGTTCGCTTTTCATTTGAGTGAAGTGTCAACAACAGAAAGAAATAAGCGCGAAAATACAAAGCGAAGTAATAAGTGATTGAGAATAAGTGCAGTTTATTAGTGTTTTTGGGAGGCAATAGTTCTAGTGTAGATTTTAACTCGACTAGCCGGTGTCATATATTTTGATCCACATTCAACGTAGATTTCCTGTTGCAGTGTTAACCCGTCAAGTGCCGTGTATAATTGTGTTGTGAAAACGTAAGTAAAACTCTGTTATTAATAAGTGTTTCCCTACCTATTTAATCAATTTTAATCAAATTTAGCTTTAATGTTGGCTAAATATTAAAATAAACAAAGAAATTACTATTTTTATAAGAATTTCTCTAACTGTAATAATTACGTCATTATTTCAGATAAAATCTGTATAAAAATCTTAAAATTTCTGAGAAATAATATTTAATCAATTATTTTTGATAATTTAAAAAAGGATAGGTAATTTAAGTGGGTACTGTAATTGTTTTTAGGTGCTGTGTTAATCCTAGCCAGGATTAGAACGCAACATGGAGAAGCCAGGACCTAGTAAAAAACGTAAGGTTAAAGATGAAAATCGGCAGTTTCAAGAAATTTGGACTGAGAAATACTTTTTTGTATGGTCGCATAACAAAGTCGTTTGTTTAATTTGCAAGAATTCTGTTGCGATTGCAAAGGATTATAATGTAAAAAGGCACTATGAAACGCAGCATCCTTCTTTTACCAAGTTTACAGGCGAATTAAGAAAGCAAAAAATGTTGTCTTTAAAACGGGAGCTTATTGGTCAGCAAGCTATGTTTACAAAACACATTCAAGATTCAGAAACGGCTACAGAAGTTAGTTATGAAATTTCTCGAATGATAGCAAAGCGAAGTCGCCCCTTCAATGATGGCGATTTTGTAAAAGAATGCATGGAAATTGCCGCTAAGAAAATGTGTCCAGAAGCAGCAAAAAAGTTTGAGAAAATTCAACTGAATCGTATGACTATCCAAAGACGAATTATGTCCTTGTCAGGTAATATTGCGGAACAATTAATTGAAAAAACTAAGATCATGGAATTTTTTTCATTAGCACTCGACGAATCGACTGATATTAGTTCCACAGCTCAACTTCTCATATTCATACGAGGTGTTACTCAAGATTTTGAAGTCTTCGAAGAGTTATTAGGAATGTGTTCATTGAAAGGTCAAACCAAAGGAGTTGATATACTCAATGGACTTTTGGACGAGTGTTCAAAAACTGATTTGGACTTATCTAAGTTATCGGGAGTTGCGACTGACGGTGCTCCTTCCATGATTGGTATCAATTCCGGGCTAGTTACTTTGCTGAAAAAGCACCTGCAAGAAAAAAACATAAACACTGAAGATCTCATGCAGTTTCACTGCATTATACACCAGGAAGCCCTCTGTTCTAAAAAAAATGAATTTCAAAATGTAATGAAAGTAGTAGTTTCGACTGTAAATTTCATAAAATCACGAGGACTCAATCACAGACAATTCAAACAATTCCTTGATGACATCGAAAGCGAATACGGAGATTTACTGTATTATACAGAAGTAAGGTGGCTAAGTCGTGGATTGACACTGGAACGATTTCTAAATTTAATAGAAGAAATTGGAATATTTCTGGCGGAAAAGCAAAGGGATGTCCCGGAACTTAAAAATCCTGATTGGTTGTGTGATTTAGCTTATTTAGTTGACATTACAAATCATTTGAATGTCTTGAACACACGGCTTCAAGGCAAAAATCAACTGATATCCCAGCTCTATGCTCATGTAACATCCTTTCAATGCAAGCTGACACTTTTCAGATCACAATTGAATTCTGGAAATTATAATCATTTTCCGAATTATAAGAAAATGGCTGAAAAATTCAACAAAACTGCGATTAATTTCAGTTATGTAGAAAAGCTAGATATTTTGATTCAATCTTTTGAAGACAGATTTTCGGAGTTTAAAAAAGTGAAACCTCTGTTGGACATATTCAGCAATCCTTTCACTATTTCAGTTGAAAATGCGCCAGAGTCAATGCAGTTAGAAATTATCGACATTCAAAATGACCAAGATTTACGCAACAAATTCAACGAAGGAGACTTGCTGAACTTTTACCGCTGCATTGATAAAAATATGTACGAAGAGTTGCGCATAAACGCTCTGAAATGTGCCAGCTTATTTGGTTCTACCTATATATGTGAACAAACTTTTTCAATACTAAATAATAATAAAACAAAAAATCGAAACCGCCTTGCAAATGAAAGTTTGGAAGCAGTTTTACGTGTTGCTACAAGTAAATTTGAGCCAAATATAAAAAAGATTGTAAGCACTATGCAGTGCCACGCTTCAAATTAATAATTTCTTTTTTAATTTTAATAAATTTTTATCAATTCTTTATTGTCTTTAACTACCTATACCTACTTCTGGCGGCCGGCCCGCTATCAGTTCATGATTTGGCCGAGTGGCCCCTAGTATTAATAAGTCTGTGCAACCCTGCTGTAGATACTTATTACGATTGCCAACGTCAGCATCAGGATTGCAATAACCTAAGTGATCATAATTTAAAAGAACAAGCTCTGTTTACTTGTAATAAACATTTTATTATCATGTCATGATCTTTTATTGACAAAGTTATTAATATTGCTTGCCTTAGCATCAAGACCATAAAAGGGTCATAGATTATCTGTATTATAAATGTTTTTTCATGTAACATCTAGGATTGTCGCTTACTGGATCATTAGGAATCAGCATAAGAGTAAGGCTCCTAGATCGTCTCAACTATTAATAGGAACTAGTTCACTGTTTTTTATTTAAGTATATTTTAGCAATTATCATGTGCGTTTTTTAACTAGTTTTATACGCTAGAGTATTAAACAGGTTTTACTTTAATAATCTGTTAAAATATATCTAAATTATCCTTAAATATACTTACAGGATCATTAGGAATATTATCACCATCGGCATCAGGATCACAAGAATCTCCCTGACCATCACCATCAGCATCTTCCTGACCAGAATTAGATACGCTAGGACAGTTGTCAGCACGACACCTCTCTTCAGAACAAGAAAGAGTATGATCTGGCCAACCGTCCAAATCTCTATCTGGTCCGCAAACAGTACCATTGCCAGCCCATCCATTCTGTAATTAATTTGAAGAAAGTGTTTTAAAGAAAAGTTGGTCAATGTTGATACAGTTTGTAAAATTCTTTGTAGGGTTATGCTTAACTTTATTTGTAATTGGATATTTATTAACAATCAAAACATAAATCTATCAAAAACGTGTTACTGGTACGGCTATAGATTTCCTTTAAATAGTATGTCTTTCTTCTTCTTTCTATCAATATAATTACAATTCATTCGAGTATTTGCCCTAAATATATTTTTTTAAGTTTATTTATATATAACTTATAATGACTGATTAATAAAACTACGTTTAACATTTGGTTTCATTGGATATGTTGGAATTTGCTAAGAGTTTCATTTCACATAAAAGTTGAGATGGTTTCTTGTCACCGAGTTGTATACCAGAGAGTAAGATCTTGACTTTCTGCTCGTCTGTTTGAGAACATCTCTTAATTAGGGTCGATTTTAGTATTTCGTAATTCGGTTCATTTTCGCCTCTTAATAAATCAGCGACGATTTTCATTGTTTCACCGTCGAGTGATGATATGAGATGGTTAAATTTGGTTCGCTCTCTACTCACATGGGCTAGTTCAAACTGAGCTTCGACTTGCTTGAACCATAAGTCCGGGTCAGACTTCCAAAATGAAGGAATTTTAATGTTTATTGTTGAGATTGCTTCTATTGTGTTATGTTCTTGATTTATTACGTTCATTTTTTCCGTCAAGTGACGTATTTATTTACATTCTGACAGGTGCTTGTCTGTCTGACTTAGGCAATGACAATAAAGGAGGTTACTACATCTCTAACCGCTCGAAAATCTTTTGTTTAATATTTTTTATTGCTTTATCAACATACCGCACAAACGCATCGTTGTCCATATCCACATACAGCGTTATATCGTCTGCATTCGTTAGGATCGCACCCTCTTTGGTTATCTGGTCGAGGCATACAAGGCCGACTTGTGTTCACATAGTAATTTCCAGCACATGGTACGCAGTTGTATGAACCCTGAAAAGATTTTGTATGAAATTACTATAAATATTGTTGATAACGAATTACATATAGATAAAATAACTAACTGCCTTCGAGGTCTAGCAGCTAAGTCCGTGGTTCAGATGCGGAGGTACCTGGATCGATTCCTGGTCGAGAAACACTAATTTATTTGTGATATTTCTTGAGTTTGGTACACCAGAGACATCGACGAGCTCGCCACTTGAAATGATGGGCCTAAAGGTACAGTAAGCTAAATTTGAATCCGCTTTGGAAGCGTGGTTTCTGACCATTTCGAAAAAGATATGCAAGAATTCAATGTGTTGTTAAACGGTATTTTTTTAATTAAGCTGTTTTTGATTTTCATTCGAACTTCACCCTTCACATTTTACAAATTAGATATGGGGTGTGTCACTAACTTTTTATCACGATAGATGGCGCATGATAGATGGTACCTAATATAACTGTCAGTTGCATAGAACACTTGTATTTTTATTACGAAATTTATTATTTTCTGGATATTATGCAAAAGTGAGCAGCTTTTAAGTGTACAAATCGAGATTTACAAGCGAAAGCAAAGATATGGTGATCTCAAAATTGCCGTTCTAACGGTGTTCGCTTACTTAATTCGTCTTTTAAGGTAGGTAATGTTAAATACATTTTTCTGTTATAAAAATTTAAACTACAAATAAATTTAAAAAAATATCATTCATAGGTGTAAACAAGGTACCAGTGCCGCTAGCGACATCTACAAAAAGCTTTGCCTGATACACCCCATTAAAACAATGTTATTTCTCAATATCATAATTTAAATGCTAGTTCGTTTTATTGTTTATTTGTATAAAAATCTCGCTTACTTGCTAAAAGAAGATATTATTGCTAAGGTCTGGTTAAATTTTTATATCATAATTATTACTTACGGGAGTATTGACACAAAGTCTTCCTCTAGCACAATGCGCTGTACCAAGATTGCATTCATCTATATCTATACAGTTTTCTCTTCTATTCTCTTCTCCTGCACCATTCCAACCAGAACTGCCTTCAAAACCAGGTGGACAAGCTCCACAAGTAAATCCACCTTCTTGGTTAATACATGATACCATGTCATCGCAAGGACGGATCAAATCACACTCGTCTATGTCTACGCATTTGTGGCCTGTGGAACATTAACATGGAACATTAAGGCCGCGTTCGTTTTAAGAAATGTTAGCATGAAAATACCACTTTTTTTAGCACAAGTCGTTCGTTTAATGAAAATTCTAACATTTGATGCTAATTTCCGTATGTCAGTACCGTGTTGAAAGGAGGGTTATTGATGTTACTTTTTGACAGATGTCATTAACATATAAATGGTTTGTTTACCATTTTTATATACTTTATAGTTTTTTATTATGTTTGTTAAAAAGGTATTTTAAACGTTTTTATGTAATAAATTCAAAGACCATAATAATATCATGTGTGTTGGATGCCACTATTCATGATAAAACATGAACGAAAATACTTGTCAAAAAGTAGCCTCACCGCTCGTTTTATTTAAGAAATGTTAGCATTGTTAAAAAAAGTGGTATTTCTTAACAAAAACGACATTTCGCGCTGGTTTATGAAGTTGCTACGAAATGTTGGAAATGCTATAAAACGAACGTGTTCATATTATTCTTATTGTCTTTTTCTAATTACTTTTAAGGTGTAAAATTCTTAAAATTATAAATATCTTAAAATATTGCGGACATTTCAAATGCGTGAGTGTTAATCATTTATTTATTTACAAAATAAAATACATACCATTCCACTCAAATCCTCTAGGACATCCTTCGCATTTGTAGAAGGGATGGTCTCCACTCGGATAACACCGTCTATCGTCACCACAAGGTCTATGACTATCGCAAATGTGTTGGCATCTCTTTCCATCCCCATGGTAACCCTCAGGACAAGACCCACATTGAGGACCTGATGCTGTTTCCATACATTCTACCCCTGCAATTGTATTTTGTTACATTTGTATCATAGAAGGATGACAGTAAGAGAAATGATCGAAGCAAAACATTGAAGAGCTGTCATAGAAATGCAATGTTAACATGCTCTAACATGGGTCATTATTTCTTTCGTTCATAGATTGGGATATTTCCCAGTTTCTTTGATAGAATGTTAAGCGTTTACCTTTCGTCAATTATTCTATGAACATATCAAATCGTTTCAACCTACACGATTCCGTTATTACCGTGATGATCTAGGTCAGATTTCTTTATAGTAATATTTTGAATCAACTTCAGAGCTATTCAGAATTAGGTACACAGAATAATAAAAAAATCAGTCTTATAACTTTGTACAGGAACGTTTATTTTGTTTTCTATAGTACTTACCTTGAAAACATCTTATTTCTTCGCATCCAAATCTCCTACATTGTTCCCCATTTCCTACATATCCTGCTGGACATGATCCACAGCGGTATCCACCTTCAGGTAAATCTTGACATTGGACTCCTAGAATACAAAAGAAAAAAAATTAAATGTTTTTGAGTGGACAGCCAAATAATAAAAAAGATGGGTTTACAGATTTTGGCAGCTAACTCCTTAAACACTCTTTTTACCTTGGCTATATGATTTTACAATCAAGTAAAACATTGCATAAGGCCTTTTGGTCTGACTAACTTTAATAGTTTTATTGCATCAAATGGTTCATTTAAAAAAAATGTAATAATAAAAACTTACGTCCCCCAAAGCATGGGTTTGATGAACAGGCAGATCTACATGTTTGTCCGTCACTAGTTTGTCGTCCTGGACAACGGCGACATCTGTAACCTTGGTCAGAGTCTTCGCAATATTCAGCTGGAAAATAAATGAAGTTCTAGATTGATATTTAATGTATTAGAAAGTGACACTATTGGCAGTGGAAACACAATACTGGTTGCCATAACTAGTTATTTAATTATTTATTTATTTATTACAGGAAAACTTACAACTAGATAACAATATAGATGAATAGATATAATAAAAAATGAGCCAATTAAAAGTTTTCGCCTATACTCGTAGCAACTAAATACAATAATACACTGACAAAAATATAAAATTAATAAAAGAAACAAAAAGAACAAATCCTAAAAATATACAGAAGCCGGTGGGTTAAAGAATTGAGAAGAAATTAGACGCCTTACCGCTGCTTTATAGCAAAAATATCAACGTCAATATTGTCATCACCAATCATCTCATTGATACAACAACTAGTTCTAATAATAAAAGTATTTTGTCTGTAGTTACTGTGCACTGTAGGTATTAGTGACGGCCCAAGTCGTCTCTGAGGTCGATGGGGTGTCTGCAAACCAATTTTACTGAGCAACTCGGGACAATCAATCGAGCCGTTAAGCAGGTTCATCATATACATCACATCAGCGATTCTACGTCTGGATTTCAACTATATGATGTCTTTTACAACGCTCAACGTAGGTGTCGTCAAAGCACCCTGTTTTCTGTTATAAAGTAAATTTAATAGTGAAAACAATATCATCACCCACATCGTCTCGCTGGCCTACTACTGGATTCCACGATGACAATAGGTCGTAATCCCCACTGGATTGAAATTTTTGTGTTACTTTATTTCGATCGCTTACGTACTAGGGTAATAGTGACGATAGGTAGAGAGTATCTTCAGGTCGCGCAGCTCAATCCAATGGTTTGTGCCATTATCTATTAGGTGTTCTGCTACTGCTGACTTGTTTATTATGCAGGTTTTTACAGCCGCTATATGCTTCTCGACTCTTTTGGCTATCGTGTGTTTAGTTTGGCAGCTGTAGTCTATACAAGCGTTTTAAATGGGATGACATCCTTTAGAAGTATTTTTGAGGTAAATAGCGTAAAGAACCTTTTAATTATAATAGTTCTTCTGCATTCTTAGGAGAAAAAAAGAATTGAATCTGACTTTTTATTGGATATAACATTCAATTCATCAAATTCTATATTTTCTTTAATCAATAATGATTTGGGATACTTACTTTGTGAACATGGTCGTCTATCGCAGGTAAGTGGTCGACACCTTCTGCCATCTCCGTCCATTCCAGCAGGACAGGATCCACATTCAAATCCACTTTGTGTGTTTCGACACTCCACTCCTGTATTATTGTATTGTTATATTTATCTAAGTAGCTTTTGCTTTCTGAAGATATAATTTTGATATTTGGTCCAGGCAAACATCCCATATCCATATAAATACTTATAAAGGGGTTGGCCATTTCTTTATCTATCATAACGGTTATATATGATATAATAATGTGATTATTTGTCACAATCCTTTAATATTATAATGTTATTGTCTATTTATAAGAACATTTTTAATGTTGTATTTATTAGGCAATAAATCTGTTTTATTTTCTTTTAATGATAACAATTATAAAAAACGATTTTAAATAAGTTGGTTTAACTTTAACTAACTTAATTAAACCCATTATGATAACCAGACAAAAAAAGTAAATAAGCTATCTTTAACATTTCATTATAAGCCATGTTATTGGTAGTTTAATTGTCACTAAGTTAGTGGAACCAATCATGTGCTTAACTAAGAGGGCCTTAAGGTTTTCAGAACTGAAATAATTAGCCAAAAAGTTAGAGACAGTAGCATCACGAGTGTGGCAGATTAAGTTTAAGGCAAGATGGTCGATGTTTCTAGACTCCAAACTCGAGAAACATCGTCAATCCGCGTATAAATCTAAAGACCTAATAGCTACACTACGGAGATAATGCAAAAAATATTGTTACAATATTTTTTGTGACATTCTTAAATGTCGCTTAGTCGTTAAAGAGTAAAACTGAGTTATATATAGGAACTAAATGTCTAGTCGGTTATGTGATAAAATATGATTTTCACAGATAACAGATTAAACTAGCCCTGCTTTAGTTAATGTTTATAAATTGATATATAGGTAGGTAGAAGCTGGGGTTAAAATCCACAAAGTTCTAATTGTCCCAAAACATAGAAAATGTGTTAAAATTGTTAGAAAAGTTAAGATTGATCAAGCAACTGACTTCATTTGTTGTGTGGGAGCAATACAGAACAATGTAGGTCTTATTTCTGAGGTGATTGAGGTAGAAAATGAAACCAGAAATTATTTAATTTAGAATTTAATAAAGAATTCACACACTAATGCCAAAGGTCTGTTGCTTGATTTACCTTATTTTTAAAAACTAACTATTTAACTATTTACAACCACAAGAAGTAAACAAGTTGCAGTTATAAACTGGAATATGATTTACGAGATGGAAAAGGAGAAAGAGATAAGGTGTGAAGCATTTAAGAAGATTAAAAGTTAAGGTAAAGATAAAAGAATTATAAAAATAGTAGATTTAGAAGATTCAGGCAATGAACCAAGTAAGATCTCAATCTATAAGACCTAATTCATAGATGTGGATACTACAATAACTATAGATAAACTTACTACAGAAAAAAAATATTTAGAATAATATATCGTAGTAAAAAAACTATCTAACATGTATAAAGAATTAAATATAGTACGAGTTTACAGAAATGCAATGAATAAAAAATAGGATTGAGAGAACACAAAGTCTAAAGATAAAGTTAAGAGTGAGAAAGATAGAGAGTGAATTTAAGAACTAATATTAAAAGAGATACATAAGAATAGTAAATAATATAGTAATCAGTAACCAGGGTAACACGAAGATCCTGTGCAGCGATCTATTTGTCGATGGCAACACTCCTTCAATTCATTTCGGAGGTCGTCGATTATTTGTTTTTGGCCCCCAATTTCTGTTCGAAGCAACTCTATGGTTCGACGAAGGAGTTCCATCTGACGGATTATTTCATCTGAAAGAGAAGGGGTAAATTTGATTACTTCCAAAATAAAAAAGTTGAGGAACATAAAGAGTCAAAAATCCATTCAACTAAAACAATATTGTATTGACTTAAAAAAAAACTCTTTATCGGCAGACTTAGTAAATTTAGTTAGCAAATTAAAAACTATAGAAACTCTGAACCCATAAAGTCCAAGCACCAAAAATTTTTTAAAAGACGATATCCTGTCGTTTCTTTTGGTAACTTTTTCTTCGTCCAAATAATCAGTATAGCAATTCAGCGAGGAAAAGCAGCCAGCGTTTTTGTCACTATTCCACGCGGACTTATATCCCTATCCGTAGTATTAATATATTTGTCATGTCTACTTTACAAGTATATTCATCATTACTCTCGTAGTCTATATTACTCTAAAACCATAACATAAAATAATAATAAGTCGTTAAAATCAAAGTGTTGTATTTTGTTACTTACCATCACAAGTTTCAATTCCAGAAGAGGGTATATCACCTCTTTGCGTAGTACCAATAAAGTTGCTAGAATAATCATCACCTCCCCTAACATGGTCACCATATCTCTTCTTCCTATTTTTATTCCTTTCTATGAAATCCTTCACTTCTTCGACATCAGTTTCTGATCCATCCACCGAAACTACTTTTGGAGATTTGATACTATCCTCCATATCACATTTTAAAGATTTCAGAGCTAATCGTTCACTACTATAAATTTTCACTGGTGAATTGTCTTCATGGTACTGAAAAAATAATATATTGTTTGTATAATATTAATTATAATTGTTTCCTAACCTAACCAGATTCATGCTTAGAAATGGGAAATGGCTCAGAGATTGAAGATGAGCATGGTTCATTAACGCCTTGTTATAAAAAATATGATAATAAGGAATACATTAATTATTTTTTAATTCAGGACATTGTCATTACAACCCCTAAAACACAGAGCTCTAGATCCTCCTAAATATGACCTTTCTATTTTTAGAGAATTTCACCTAATCGTACATATATATGTTTATAGATATATATAAAGTTAAGCCGATTTATTTAGTTAGTGAGTGACACGCTTTTCACTATCAGTAAAAATTTAAAATTAAAATAATATAAAAGTTAAATTAATAGAATTATATTTAATCAATATTATTTCTTGTGCATTACCTGTAAGTAACAAATAATAAATTGTCCGTAAGGTGAGCAGACAGAGAATGGCTAACAACATTAAGTTGTACTTTGATAACAAACAGCTAAGTAAATAACCCCAAAAAAATATTTCTTTTGTCTATAAATCTCGTGGCTTTTTAATTTTACAGAATTACTGATTTTAAATAAAACTTCATTTATTTTATTTATTTTTTAAAACTGCCTCCGTGGTCAAGCGGTTAAGTCCGTGGATTTAGACTCGGAGGTACCGGGTTGGATTCCTGGTCGGGACACAAAGTTATTTATTTATGTAAATAAATATTTATTCTCGAGTTTGGTAGAGACATCGACGAGCTTGCCACTTGTCATGATTTGGGCTATAGTAAAGTTGGCTAAATGTGAATCCGCTTATTTATAAGCGTGGTTTCTGACCACCCCGAAAGGGAAACGGTCGTGATGAATAAATAATTTACACATGTACTGTATGTATATATATATATATATATATATATATGTATTAGAATGTAATTATTAAGTATTATTAGTATGTATTTGTTGTTATGTCTACATATACCGACATATATCTTACAAATTGTCATTTAATAATATTGCACCTACTTGCCATTGATACTGTCTAAATGTCCTAAAGGTTTGGCTGTCAGAGAATGTCTAACGTATTAAGTTCACCTTTGTACAAAGTGCAATTAAGTTTTAAAATAAATAAATGATAAATAAATTCTATTTTTATTTACATGGATCCAGCTATATTAACCCTCACTCCATACATGTTTATTTTAAAAACTGCTAGCTAATATTTGTGTAAAGGCTGCAGCCTCAAAGCGAATACACGAGGCGTGTGATGCTGCAAGTTTGGACAGCTAAACACAATAATATCATCAGAGCAGAGCGTTGGCGGTACGGGGGAACATGCTCGCACAATGTTCAGATGGTGTTAAAATCACGCTTTTTAAAGCGTACGCACGTCTTTCTACACCAGCAGTCTGTGGGTGAGATACTCTGGTCGGGCCTACAACGCTCTGCGCGTCCAATATAATAATATCTTCAGAATGCTGATGGGACTGCCTCGACGCAGCAGTGCATCGGGCATTTTTGCGGAGGCTCGTGTGGATGGATTTCCGGCCATCATCCGCAAAAAGGCAGCGTCGATACTGCATAGAGTAAGAGGTAGTGACAACGGCATTCTGAAGATGATATCGTCGCGTTTTGACAGCGCTTTTGTTAAGCGCTGGATTGGAGTTGTAACTGGGAACGTGTAAATCTGTACAGCGTTCGCGTTACCCTATGTTATGGGGCTGTGACTTAATGTCACACACAATAAACAATAATTTTTATATTTGCATTGTTTTAATTTTTGATTAATGTGTATTTCTACTAACATAGTTCTAAGTTAAATTGTTACTAACATATATGGATCGAATCCGAAATAAATGAATTAATATTATTATTATTATATTAGTCGGACAAATTCATAATTTAATAAATGTCTTACCAATTGCAAATCTTCATCAGCCAACATTGAGAGTAAATCCTGACTTCCTGGATGAGAATGGGAGTTAAGAAGTCTGCAGCCCATGAAAAGGGACAGTCGATGTTGTGATATAACGAGTACTAAGGACCCGTGGTGTTGAGAACCCAACACCCAAGAGGTTGACTTCAAATTACCATTGTGTTGGGTTTCCAATGTCACTGAAAAAAAAAAGTCTAAGTCTTTTTTGGGACTTGGTGTTCGTTTTTATAACACACTCCCAAAAGAACTAACTAGCTTGTGTTTCGATAAACTAAAAATTCATGTCAAACGTCGACTTATAGGCAAGGCCTATTATAAGATAAATGATTTTATTAGTGACAAAAATGCCTGGTAGATGTGCAAATGTATATTATTAATATATTTTGGACACCTGTTACTGTTGGTGTATGTTTATATTTAGGTCAATTCAATTGTATTGTAATAAATTTAATATAATTTATTTAAATAATTATAACAATGTGATGTGACAATACAAAAGAGCCCGAGAAGGCCAAATTGTAATAAATGATTTGACTTTGACTTTGACTTTAGAAGTCTAGTGTCAGATGGGATTTATTAAACAACAGTTACTGTTGGTGTACCTAAACTTTAAAATTTCATTATTTTAAAAGCAATTGTTCTGTTTGAACTTGGCAGTTTTCTGATGTTGCGTCAATTATAAGGTACGGCATATTATTGTGGGGCAATGCAGTGGAAATAAATAGAATCTTTATTGAACAAAAACAATGCATTCGTGCTATTTTTTAACACACCTCCTATGACTTCCTGTCGTCCTTTATTTATAAAACTAAAATTACTGACTGTTCCTTCTATATATATACTTGAATGCTGTTTATTTGTAAAAAGCCACCCGGAACTTTTTAAAACTTTTGGGGATAATTGCAATTTTAAAACGCGTTATCCTAGTAGAATAATTATTCCAGCTCATAAAAGTACTCAATATAGCCGAAATTGTTATGCAATGGCAACAAAGATATTTAATAAGCTTCCAGTTACTATAAGGGAGCTGCCACTAAAACTGTTCAAATTAAGAGTCAAACAAATGCTGGTTAATAAATGATTTTATTCGACAAAAGAATACCTAGACACTAAGCTCGACAAAGTCATGTGACTTAATAAATATTTGTATGTATAGCGAATCATGTGATATAATTACATATAATAATTTACATCTCTGTACCTACCATGTTTCTGACAAATAAATTATTTCATTTCATTTCATTTGAAATGCAATCTGTAAAGTGCCACCGACGACTATCCCGTGGGTGCTCATACATATTTGACTTGTTTAATCTGCAATCTGCCCATATCATGGGCATACAATATGCTTATGTCAATAGATATGTATTAACAATATTTATTTGTATATACCTAGTTTATATTTAAAATTGTTCTCGTCAATTTATTGGAATACAATATTAATGATGACAAAATTTGCATGTTGAAAACTCTTTTATTGATTAAAAACAGTTGTCAATAAGAATTTTCTTTAACTCAATAGTAAAACGTTTTATAGGTAACTCTCGTATCTCTCTAGGAATTTTATTATATACTCTAATGCACATTATGTGGCAGTTTCTGTTGTAATATTCACTTACACATCTTGGGTAAAATGACAATAAGGCAATCTACAGGTAAAAAAATGATAAACTTTTTAATCTTTCGCGCTCATTCATGATAGTTTTTATAATTTTAACGGGTCTCTACGCGATTTACCTTAGAGACATATTTCTCCCGACGTTTCACCCAAGTTGCATTGGCAAACGTCGGGAGAAATATAAAAGAGGTAAATCGCGTAAAGACCCGTTAAAATTTATTTATTACAATGGGGTGTGTCACTAACTTTTTATCACGATAGATGGCGCATGATAGATGATACCTTATATAACTGTCAGTTGCATAGAAAACTTGTATTTTTATTACGAAATTAATTATTTTCTGGATATTGTGCAGAAGTGAGCAGCTTTTAAGTGTACAAATCGAGATTTCCAAGCGAAAGCTAAGATATGGTGATCTCAAAATTACCGAATTAATTAATTCAATCTTTTTTTTATTTTAAAGACGGTGTTCGCTTACTTAATTCATCTTTTAATGTAGGTAACGTTAAGTTAAAATACATTTTTCTGTTATAAAAATGTAAAACTACAAATAAATTTAAAAAATGATCAATCATAGGTGTAAACAAGGTACCAGTGCCGCTAGCGACATCTACAAAAAGCTTTGCCTGATACACCCCATTAAAGTATGAAACGTGTCATACAGATTTTAAGCTTATTTTTAGTTGCTCAAAACGAATTCATTACAGCCCCTAGAACACAGCGTCCTAGACCTTCACTGTTGGAGATGGACCTTCCAGAACATATATCTGGAGAATTTGGCCTACACTCGCCACGCTGGCCAGACGGCTTGGCAAGGATATGACGTCAATTTTTAATGACAATTTATTAACGATTCCACAAGTTGGTATTAGTGGAACCGGGACCGTTAACGTTTTCTCCGAGGCACGGGAACGGTGATGAAGACAAATTTCTAAGCATTCCATGGATTCACCGTGCGGGTGCCGGGGCCATCGTGTGTGGGTAAGAGATGAGAAGAATGAGAGAACGGTGTCTCGGGCTTGCGACCGACAATAGGCTGGTTTAAGAAAAGGAGGCATCCCTTTTTTATTTTATTACGCGATAATACGCTCCACCATCCACCATTCTACTCCTCTTCCTACCCAACCAAATACTGTATGATTCCGTTAATGCTGTCTTGGAAGCTCGTTCCATAAATGTATTGACGGCAGACCTGATTAGGCCCAATTCTTTCATAAGTGATGCAAAGATTTTGCTGGAACTCCTCTTGCACCAACTTCCACTGCGTAAAGCTGAGTTTTGAACCCGTTCCTGATCATTTTTTCTGCCAAATCCACGACAAATGAACGTAAGAAAAGTGTATTTCTCATTGGTACATGCCGGAGGGGTTTGAACCGACCTTTGTAGGATTTAGGGAACGTTTTCTTACAAGAACCACCACCGCGCCGGATACAACATTTGATGTCTGTGGTCACAGGTGCTCGGCACCTAAATTGCTGGCAGTAATAATGGCAGTGGCATTTTTCCCTCAAAAATTAAGTATTACAGACAGCAATTTAGCCGAGCTAATTATTTTGTAAGTATATAATTTTTATTGTTTACATAATAAGTTTTATTTAGTTTTAATGTATTATCTATTTATTTATTGTTAACTTAAATATTAAATTTAAAATGAATAATGTTCTTTAAATTCCAAATAGTTTTTAACAAATCAGACATAAGCAATCTTTTCAATTTACTTTTCATTTCATTGTTGATGAGCATCCATTACTGTTCTGTAAACTCTATAATAGACATTATTATCATAATCAGCCTGTGTCTCTTCATTGTATATTATTATTATTATTATATGTGAAATAGGGCGGGACTACTCGTCACCAAGTCACTGCGACCAGTAGTAATCTATTGTGACCTTCCTAGACTATAGTTCGTTCGCTAGCCCTACGGCTTCAAGGAACCTTAGTATGGGCTTAGGAGCGAGGCGTCGCACCTCCTCGGGGCTTAAACTGTGAGCACCCAAGATGGTGTTTCGCTTGTGATGCAGGGCATAACAGTCGCAGAGGAGACGGACTGGTGTCTCAGACACCTCGCGACAGAATCTGCACTTATCTGTTTCTACCAAGCCCATGGTAAACATGTGCTTGTTTAATTTACAGTGACCAGTTAGGGCTCTAGTGAGAGTTCTTAATTTAGGTTTGCATAGCTGAATGGCTTTGATCGTGTACTTATTTAAAAGCTAAAATTGTTAACATTGGCTTCAATGTATATCCTTGAAATAGGAATAATTGTCAATAAACATTCTAATCTCTTTAAAAAATATAATACTTGTAACAAATTTGTACCTAGAGGTTACCCGACTAATCTACAATTAAATTACAAGATGTGTAAGTGAATATTACAGTAGAAACTGCCACATAATGTGCATTTGAGTATATAATATAATTCCTAGAGAGATACGCAATAAAATATTTTTTAGAATGCAAATTTTGACATTAACATTGTATTCCAATAAATTGACAAGAACAATATTAAATATAAACTAGGTATATACAAATAAATATTGTTAATAAATATCTATTGACATAAGCATATTGTATGACAATAATATGGGCAGATTGCATTATCATGACATGTACGAGTACATACAACTGTAATTAGAATAAGCAATCTATACAATAAAGAATTTTGAATTTGAATTATATCATATATCCATAAGATCTTTTTCTACTCTCATCCAATCACCACTTAATTAAAGACTTGAGTTCATCTGTCATACTCACCTTTATTATGTTTACGACTATAGTACAGAGTAAGGGTTGCATCGTCAGCTCCTTTTGTGTGTAGAAGCTCTTCTCTTCTTAGTATATGACCGTGAGGTCCTCGGATGACTAAGGCCACTTCTTTGGCATCAGCTCCGGCTACTGCCACCAGCTCGCTAGCTGCACCTACAATAAAAATATTAACTTTAGTCCGTTTCTTAAAACGTTATACAAGGAATCCTTTAACGAACGGACTGTAACAATGTCAACTGTTATTAATGTTGCCAGAACTTATATTTTTTTAAATGGTAGATAACAGTTATGCATTTCAAGGTTTGGAGAGGTTTCAACTAAGAATATGGATTTCGAGGATTCCTTAAGTGAACCATTTAAAAGCTGGAAGGAAACAACTAAAGGAGCCATTGAGGAAACGTCTTAGAAAAAATCATCATCATCATTACAGCCCCACCCAGACCCAGCGTCCTAGATCTCCACTGTTGGAGATGGGCCTTCCAGAACATATATATGGAGAATTTGGCCTACACTCGCCACGCTGACCAGATGGCGCGGTGGTGGCTCGGTTGTAAGGACGCGTTCCTTAAATCCTATAAAGGTCGGTTAAAACCCCCCCGGCATGTACTAATGAGAAATACACTTTTCTTACGTACATTTGTCATAGATTTACAACATCACCGTTCCCGTGCCTCGGAGTTCCACTAATACCAACTTGTGAAATCGTTAATAAATTGTCATAAAAAATTGACATCATATCCTTGTCAAGAAAAAAAACTGGTGTTAATTTCTTTTTTTTCATTACAGCCCCTAGAACACAGCGTGTTAGACATTCACTGCTGGAGAAAGGCCTTCCACAACATATATCTGGAGAATTTGGCCTACACTCGCCACGGTGGCCAGACGGCTTGGTGAGGATGTTATCAATTTTTAATGACAATTTATAAACGTTTTCACAAGTTAGTATTAGCGGAAACGAGACCGACGGCTTAACGTGCTCTTCGAGGCACGGGAACGGTGGTGTTGTAAATCTATGTCGAATGTACGTAAGAAATGTGTATTTCTCATTGGTACATGCCGGGTGGGTTTGAACCAGCCTTGTAGGATTTAAGGAACGCGTTCTTACAACCGAGCCCCCACACGCGCGGGGGTTAATTTAGAAAATCTAAATACAAAAACTTCAACATAGCTTAAAACTATGTAGTTGTAATTTGGTCTAGTGTACCGGGCCACTGCGCGGTCTAGACATTATTAACATTATATAGTTCCAAAGTTAAAAGTAAAATTGTCAAATTAGACATTTACAAAAAATCATTGTCTATAGTCACACACCAAATGTTATAAACTTCTAAATTCAATAAATACTTTTTATTCTCTTTTTTTTTTTTTTTTTTTAAATCACAGCTTTAATTATTAAACATATAAACAAAGTAGCAATTGTGAAACACAAGCCAAAGAGATTTTATATTATATAGACAATACAATTAAAACAGAAATAAGAGTAAAATATAGTAATTAGATTTAAATTTATAATAGTGCAATTGAACTGTGACTTGCAAAAATAATAATAAATAAGTGTAAAATAGGTTAATGATGAATGAGAGGCAGGAGCAAAATTATACTATATATACGAGTATAGCAGTATTCGTATATTTGTGGATTTGCAAAGTCAGTCCGGGATAAGAGCTATCTCGATACTGCCTCCGGTGATTAGTTAGATGTATCAGAGTAGAACATGGCTAGAACGTTAATATAGACAAGTACTTAATTTACAGTAATCTAAACAGGTGAATGAATAAATATTTTAATTATGATCACAAGCTAACAAAGCTTTCAAGCAATATAGTAACAGAGTATAAAAAGTAAACAAATTGAATCGTTAATTTTAACTTAGTTTCAAAGCGTTGACAGAGTTTAGAGTTATTCTTAACCCGCGTGACATTAGTGTCACCATCTGTTCATCCGATCATTTACACGAGCTACCAGAGTTTATTATAGTCAGACTTTTGCTGGCCGTGGTTTAGCGTGTAGCCCTCAATCCCTTACTAATTCTTATTTATTATTATGATTACATATTTATGCCGTTTGCTGTAGAAACTCTAGGCCCATGGAGTCCAAGTGCAAAAAAGTTTTTAAAAGACATAACACCGTGTCTTGTCGTCTCCTCCGGTGACAAGAGGGCTGGCTCTTTCTTCGCCCAAAGAATCAGTATTGCAATTCAGCGGGGAAATGCAGCCAGCGTTCTTGCCACCATTCCACGCGGACGGGACTTATATCCCCCTATCGTTGGTATTAATATTAATTTTATTTTATATTTTGTAAATTTTTTTTTCAAATAAAAGTATTTTTATCGTTATTTTATTTATATATAATATTTACACTATTTTATTTATTTATTTATGTTTACCTATACAATATCCTTCTTATTTACCTACGCTTACGTTGTACTATCATTTACTACATTATATAGGTATATTAATTTGAGTTTAAGGTAACCTGGCTTAATTTTAACGCATAACTGTCAAGGGTCCCATATGTCGAGCTTTAGGCCTAGTGTGGGACCACCAACATTACCTGTAACGCTAATTTCTTTGGTTTAATAAACTTTTTATTATTTTAGTATCTTTGTAGCTTAACACAAGACAAATTGGTAATAGCTAAGACAATCCAGTCAGCTAATACATATCGAAAAAAATATAGTTGAGCGTATAGACCAGACATAACAATAATAATAATAATAAAAATTCTTTATTGCACAAAGTTAAATAACTTAAAACTAAGCTAGCTAACCTTTGTGAAAAGTAACCAATTACAGGCAGAGTGCCAAAAAATATATAAATGATAGATAATGAGAGATACTATAAAATATTAATTTATACTAATACTTACAAATATTATTATAATACTGGTATAATAAACTACATAAACAACAATACATACTATACATACATAATACACACATACAATACACTACACATAACTGAAAGGGTAATATTTACATAGAATACATACACTTAAATGTTTTTTTTTTTTTTTTCACAATACGGAATAGGAATGAGGTCAACTACGAATATTTTGTATAGATAAAAAGTGAAAGTATAGATTATTTTTGAAGGAGCCTGCAGTTTGAAGAGTGCGAAGGGAAAAAGGAAGGGAGTTCCAGAGTGATGCTTCAGTAACAGTAAAAGAATTTGAATATCTGGTCGAGGAGTGGATAGGAATAGAGAGGAGGTGGTTCTGCACAGATCGCGATTCGCGATCATGAGTTGAGAAGAGAAACTTAAAGCGTTCTTTTAGGTATGGTGGCGAGAGAGGGTTGTTAAGGATGCCGAAGAGAGTGGTTAGGATATGCTGATGTCTGCGAAAACGAATATTAAGCCACTTTAGCTGAATACGAAATTGGGAGACATGATCATACTTACGCAGGCTAAATAAATAGCGTATGCATAAGTTGAGAAGTCGATCTAGTTTATTCAGTAGCTCTTCTGTGAGATCAAGATAGCAGACATCGGCATAGTCAATAATGGGTAGCAACAGGGTGTTAGCTAGCGCTAGCTTTGTCGAGAATGGCAGGAAGAATTGAGCCCTTTTTAAGGTATGCATAGATGCAAACACCCGCCTACTGATCTCATTAACTTGGTCATCCCAAGAAAGGTCATCTTAGTGTCTTTCTCGGAACTTAAAAAAAAGTTATTGAACTTGTCGTTCATGAATTAGAACAATTATTTAGATCTCACAGATGAAATGATCAGGAACGGGTCAAGACTCAGCTTACGCGGTGGAAGTGGTGCGAGAGGTATTCCAGCAAAATCTTTGCACCAATTACTGAAATAATTGGGGCCAAGCAGGTCTGCCGTCAATACATTTATGGAAAGAGCTTCCAAGACGGCATTAACGGAATCATACAGTATTTGGTTGGGTAGGGAGTGGAGTAGAATGGTGGATGGTAAGCGCCTTGTTGGGCAATAAAGTAAAGAAGGAGGCCTCCTTAACAACCCAGCCTAATGTCGGTCGCAAGCCCGAGACACCATTCTTCTCTTTTCTTACCCACACACGATGAACCTGGCACCACGGTAAATCCATGGAATGCTTAGAAATTTGTCTCCTCTCTTTTCCATTAATTAAATATATAAGTATATATATTAAAGGTTAATAACAATACATATAACTAAAAACTAAACTTTTAAAACATATAAATTACTATTAATAAAAAAAAACAACTAATAATTAATAATACAACAAATTGTAAAAAAAAAAAAACAAAAAAAATCATACTATTTAGCACTTTAAAGCGCGTTAGCATAGCTTACTCTGCAAATAGGTGCACTATTAATGTAAGTTTAGCATTTGATATCAGTAATCACACCGGTTATAATGATTCAGAACAACTCCTCAGCGTAGTGATATATATTTTTTTATTAATAGTAATTTGTTTTTTTTTTTTTTTTTTTAATTCATTGTAACTTCCTTCGAATAAACAAATATATATTTAAAAAAATATATAAAAATTACTTTTCAATTTGGTCGGGTTATTTTGGCAAAAAACTTTTGGCCGTTAACTTAATAACACCGGTATCATTATATAGTTATTTATTACATCATATATCTACTTTTCTCAGTGCAAGTGTATTAATCTCGCTAACTGTTATTATGACAGTAAATCCGATAGCATTGGGTCAGGAATTGCAGCAGGAAGACCATATAGAGAGAAACGGTAGCTTCATTTTTTACAAGCCACAGTTACTCAACCAGTCTGTGACATCGTGCCAACTTACAAATACCACTACTTACTGCCTGTATAGTCTAGCGGTTAAGTCCGTGGATTTAGACGCGGATGGGTACCGGGTTCAATTCCTAACTTGTTTAATTTATTAAGTAGGTTTATTTTTATTTTTATTATTAGTATTTTATGTTTTAAAATGTTAGTTTTTAGTTAAATTAATAATTTAGTTTTTTTTTAATCTTTGTACCTTACTTCCTTCGAATAAATAGATGGATTTATTTGGTGGTATTTCTCAAGTTGGCAAGAAATACGGTCGTCATGATACTTTTGTGATTTAGATGTAATTTAGTCTAACAAATGATTATACGGGGTCTTTTGGACTTATATGTCATTCTATTGATAGAAACAATATTTTTTTCTAAGAAACCTTATGTCGGAAATGACGAAAATTTTTAGTTTCTCCATACAAATTGGCTATTGTAAATTTTACAGTATGTATGGAGAAGCAAAAAAAACGTTAATAAAATAATAAAAATTAATAATGCCATATGACCAGTGACACTCGCGTAATGAAGACGAATCGATTGACGTGAGAACCATTAAAATGGGCCTATGAACTTATAAACTATTCATTGCACAACAAACTTAAAAATAATGTACAAGGGCGATTTTTTAACAGCAATTTCGGCATTTTATAACAGCTAACCTGTGGGATTGTGGTCGAGGATTGCGGGGTTTATTATTATAAAATATACAATTACATACACTACATAATAATCGTTACATAATTTACTTAAATAATATATATATATTATATTTGTAAACCTTAGTTAGCACGTAGAAATCCACAATGTCAAATGCTTATTCGCAATGCTAATCGCCGATTGGATCTTCTCAATAAACTCTACATAGAAGGCCTATGTGATGTCTGTGGAACTCCACTCTTCCAGGATTAGCGTCTCGGTTATGCTGGGAGGGGTCGATAAACCGTTGAGCGGTAAATGGTTTGACTTGTGACTTTATTTCTGTATTCAACGACAGTCAAGCGCAAAGTGGGCTCGCGCAGGAGTCTCAAGATCAACGACTATATATATAATAAGAGAGTTTTTAGGCTCCCGCTCGGTGCCCTCGGTCGGTATGCCCCACAAATCAGCGCCGATGCGCGCCACCTATCGGACAACAGTAGTACCAAAGTTTCATCCCGATCGGTCAAGTAGTTTTGAAATGCATAGGGAACATACATACTGTTTAGCTGACCAAACATGCCTTGTGTTCTCGTTTCTAGGCTGCAGCCATCATAATTGTTGAGAGAGCAAAATGTACAACAAATATATTTCATTGTAGTAAAGATTAATGTATCTGTGTGCTGTCGGTGTAAATGGAAATTTAGTATTTAAGAATGTGTATATTAAATGATAAGGGGGGGGTCTGAGATGACTTAGTTAGTTAGTAATAAATCAGATTGCAACATTACGTTGTTTGTCTCATTTCCTACACGTTGCCCAAGACACCTTTGCGTGCTACCTCTTCTAGGTACGATCTTGTGAGCCTGCTCGATCGAACGTGTATCCACCACCTTGAATCCCTGCCCGACCTCTGTTAGGATCCATCACGTTGGTCAAGACACCTTGCCGCCTGCCTCCTCTAGGCACAGTCGCGTGAGCCTGCGCGCCTGGACGTGAATACCATCTTCCCCAATCCCTCGCTGCCTTAGGGTATTACACCGGCAGTGAGACTCCTATCTTTACACTACCACTATAATTTATATATTGTTAGGTTTATATATTTCGCTCAGAGCTTGGACTTAGGTGTTAGGCCCTCTGCATTTAGCGTCCACGCTCTGACACATAAATTTATATTTATATTTATATTTATTTATTCGGAGAAAAAAACAGAAATGATACACACAAATAGGCAAAGGATACAAAAACAAAAATCATAAGTTACATTCGAATCACTTTCTTTGATATTTCTCACTTAGAACATATAGGAAGATAGTTTGATAGTTTGAGTACAACACGGACCTAATTATCGTTATATATATATATATATTTTTTATTACCAGTTGCACTAATAAACCATTCAATCAACAATCTTGCTGATCATCAATAAGCACCCTAGTGAAATTGGCCTTGTAACTGCTGCAGCTTTGTGTGAACATGTCGACCGAGGCAAGTCTGTCGTCGTGGACGCGACACATTCTGGCGAGTGGCGCCCGTTTGCCCGCATTCGTTTTGGCACGTGGTATGACAAATAGCGACCGAGATCTAGTCCTTCTTGTAGGGGCACAAAACAGTATCTTTTGTAAAATGTCCGGGCAATTAAAACTACTGTTACAAATCTTATCACACGCCTGCTGTTAAGCGTCAGTGTTTTGTAGCGTTGTAGTAGGTCATTTGGTCAGTCTCCAGTGCTGGGCACGAAGAAATTTCTTTTGTAACATTTCTATTTGCTGCGTGTAACATTCATAATATGGATTCTATATAGTGGATGCGTACTCCAAATGAGGACGAATGAGAGTTTCAAATAGAATTCTGTATGTAGTAGGGCTTTTAAACGGCTTAGCTGTTCTTAGAACGAAGCCCATCATTCTATACGCTTTGTTACATATGCTGTCTATATGCTGGTCGAACAAAAGCTTGTCGTCAAATAATACACCCAGGTCACGAATAGTAGACACACACAGACATTCATTTATATATATATATAGATAAATATTTTTTTTTTATTCGATCTAATTTTATTTATGTTGTTTAAACTTTATAGATACACAAGTCAAAAGTTCACACGATAACAATGAAATCTTGTGTCAAATTGAAATTCGTGAATATTCAAATATTCTTGATAACGATTCTTTAACCTATTTTAATATATAAATACAATTTTACTCGTGTATTTAACGATTAGCGTCACTAGACGCAGAAATGAGAAAAGGATGTGCAGAAAAAGGACTCGGTTAAATGCGACAAAAATTAAGATATAGGGATGGGCCACAGTAACAGACTTCGAATATTCGGAAAAACAGAATACAATAAGCTGTAGGCAATTAAATCACTAAATTATTACTTACTAGCTGTTTGACCCGGCGTTGCCCGTGTAATGTTGTGTCATGCCATTATTGATTATGCAGACGTCTGTTACTCCGACCTCACCGAAGACCTACTAAATAAACTTCTCAACTTATGCATCCGCTATGTATATGGCCTGCGTAAGTATGATCATGTTTCTCAATTTCGCAAAGAGTTACAGTGGCTCAATTTCCAAATCGCAGGTCTGCACATACTCTTACCTTCCTTTATGGTGTCCTTTATAACCAAATGCGCCCTCTTACCTAAAAGATCGTTTCCAATTTTTATGCGACACACACAGTTGTGCGCTTCGTTCCTCTTATTTATTTATTTATTTATTTTCAGAAAAATCACAGCTTATAACTAGGACATAAAAATTACAATATTATAAATTATTAGATCTTAAGCCAGGAAGATTTTATATTATTTGTACATTTCATTTCTCAAAAACAGTGGGTTAAATACTAAAAAAAAAAAAAAATTTACAAATTAAAAATAATAAACATTAGTAAAATAAAAATTAAAATATTTACAAATAGCTATATACAAGTAGCATAGGATTATTATGAAATTAGTTAGTGAAAATCAGTTAACCATTATATTATATAGAAATAATAGGAAACTAAGGGAAGATATGCATAGCTTTAGATCGATAGATAATTAGGTATACTGTTAGGTTAAATATTAAATTATCATTTATAGACAGAATGTAATGAAACAACAACTCAACTGCCAACAAGGACCATTCACTCGATTCAACACTTAATTCATTTAGAAACAACCAATTCTCCCAGCTCCCAATTGATAAGACACGACCAGAGCAATCGCTTTAACTTAAAATGCATAAATATAATAAATTGACAATTAGTCGATAGTTATCCTTAATAAAATTTATGATTAACATTTGCATTTGTGCTTATGTGTGAGTATGCATGCGTATGTAGTCTGAGCGCGTGTGTGTGCAGTGTGAGCGTGTGTGTGTAGTGCGAGCGTGTGTGTGTAATGTGAGCGTGTGTATGTGTGTGTAGTGTGAGCGTGTGTGTCTTGTGTGTACAATACTATCTACACAAATCCCAAACAATAAAGTAAAAAGAGCATATATATACATGAACTACATGTACAATTTTTAATACACATATATGTACATATACTTCCAACAATCAATTAAAAATTCCGACACATTCTTCCAGCAGATGTTCAGATTCTTTTACAGTATCAGCAGCCCGCCAGTGGAACCGGCTTCCACTTAACGTTCGAAAAGCTCCCTCACTTAAGTGTTTTAAAAATTTACTTACCTTACACCTTCACAAAAAGCAAGACGAGTCGACATAACCTCTCAAAATTGGTATAATATTTTATGTATTTTATATATATTTATTATGTATTCATATGTACTTGTGTTATTATATATTTATATATTAGTGTATAAGTATTTTAGCTTTAGTTGCTAGTAATAGTTTAAGATTTTTATTTTTTTTATTATTAATCTCGATTTTAAATTAATGATTAAATGCACCCACAATCATTGCTCACTATCCCAAAGGTTAGCTGGTAGAAAATGTCACTAGACATTAAGTTCGCCTATGTACATTTAAATGTGTTTTTGTTTATTGTGCAATAAATAATTTATCTATCTATCTATGTCATATTTAGATTTTAACGTCTTATATTTCTTATTATTATTTTTTTTCTATTTCTATGACTTATTAAATTCGCATTATCTATTAAATGGAATAGCCGATTTAAACAATTAAAAAATTGGATGAATTAAAACAGTCTTGAAAACAATATGATTTATTTGGATTTAAACGATTTAAACTCGCCTCCGTGGTCTAGCGGTTAAGTCCGTGGATTTAGACTCGGAGGCACCGGGTTCGATTCCTGGCCGGGACATAAAAATATTTATTAATGTATATAATATTTATTTATAATTAATATTTAATTTATTTGTGCTATTTCTCGAGTTTGGTACGCTGGAGACATCGACAAGCTTGCCACTTGTCATGATTGGCCTATAGTAAAGTTGGCTATATGTGAATCCGCTTATTAATAAGCGTGGTTACTGACCACCCCGAAAGGGAAACGGTCGTAGAAGTGGACAATACAAGGAAACATACCAAATCTAATATTATTTTATTTTAAAAGTAATATTTTTGTTTATTATGTAATCTTTGTTATTTTTTGTTAATTTTATGTGTATAATAAGAAAGGATTCAGTTACCGGCCCTTATTTACTACATAACAATTACATCAGACCTTAAATTATAATGTGAGAGGCCAAATTTGGCTTCTAATGAATATCAATACATTTCACGCCTTAAAAGGCTATCACGCTGCATAAATTCTGAGTGTGTGGGCAGGGAACCAGCTGTGTGACCTTATTAAGAATCTTGTATAGCCCAAAAACATACACTTAAAATAAGGTATGGGCCTTTAAATAGCTTTGGTCTTAGTTTGAGATCGATTACAAGTGAAATCGTGTAATTTAATTAAAATTATTGATGAGTGGCTCTTGGGATTGGATTATGATAACACTGAGGAATTGTTAAAAACTGTATCATAAAATAATAAAACAAACACACTAACGCAAATACACATACACACACACATCGAAACTTACACCGATACACAACACTCACGCGTTACACACTCACAATATGAAAACGATAATTTTTGTATTATTAATATTTTTATTTTTTTATATATATTTTATATTATTATTATTTTTTTCATTATGCAATATGCAAAAAAAATAATGCTAGTATAATAAGGTTCAGCTGTAAGTACATATCTCCTGATATACTGACTACTTTTTCGGGAGATAAGGTTCAAAACAAATGTCAATTTATATTTGAAAAACTTTTTTTTTTTGTTAAAATCACCATGAATTGTATTTTAAAATAAGTAGTGTAAAAATAATGTTTTTCTCAAAAAAGTTTCTTTTTTTTTTAATTATTTAATTCATACTGGATCTGTTTTGTGGAAAAAATCTTTAAGTAGTAACAAAAATGGCCGCTTCGCAAGCAAAACTAACCATTTGGGATTTATCGGATCCTGATACAAAGTGTAAACAAAGAAACTAGTTTCTTAATCTTTAACAAACGAATAAAATGAACGAACAACTATTTATACCCACGAATAAAAGGCAAATATAACAACAAAAAAATCATAGCAAACAGTTAATACCTACAAGCGCTTTTTCACTTTATTTCCTGTTTGCGCCTTATCATGGAAGGGTGTGCCTATCTCGCTCTAAAACCTGCGAGATAGGCACACCCTTCCGCTAGTGCGTATGAGAGGGATAAAGGATAAGTATGGCGATATATAAAATTAATAGACAATAAACAATAGACAACCTTAAAGTTGTTTTAAATATAATAAGGCGCAAACTATGCACTATGGTTTACATTCACTTTAAGAAAAATCGAGCTTTGCTTTCAAGTTAAACACGCCATTACACAAAAAACAACATTTTAACAAAGAACTAAACGAGTTTTTTTTTAGAGAACACCCTCGATGGAGTCCACGTAAGTAAAGAATTCCACATATACATTATATGTATATGTATGTAACAGTACGGGGCAAAAAAACAAACGGCATGAGAATCAAAGTTACCAGTAGTAGCCCTATTCTGGTACTTAGTCGCAAACGTTATTAGTGGATTTCGTTAGTTACATCAGAGTTGCGTCATAATTACAAAATATTATTCAAATCTCAACTCTATTAGCGCTCGACCTTGACAGCGGCCGTGCAAATATCAATTTTAATAGCGTGATATATTTATAGTTAACGGATTCAATTATATAACGTTTGCGTTTAAGGGACAGAATAGGGCTACTGTGTTTGATATGCAATGTGTAAAACACGTTCTTCTTCGGCAAGAAAGCCCCGTGTCAGTTAATTTTCGTAAGTAATTAAACATTGTTTTTATATTTTTAATACACGGTACATTCTGAAAGCCATATAACACTAATCATAAGGTTGACATTGGGCTTAATTATTGCTCAGTTGAACATTAGATAAAAAAGTTCCTCTAGTCTATGGCTATTATTGTCGCACATAATTATAATCTTAAAAACACTAGCCATAAGGTTGACATTAGCTCAATGCTCAGTAGACATGTTTTCTTTTAAGTTTTGACCTCGTTGGGAAGCAACTAAGATAGTGATGAATTACCAATCGTAAGAAGAACACTACCAACTTGTAATTAATCGTAAGAATACTTAGTTATCTTAAACATAAGTCAATGTAAAAACGGTATGATTTACATTCATATACTTATTGGTTTCATTACATATCGGTTAAGTTTATACTTTATGGCTTTAATAATGTCGATTTTCAAGTTTCTTTTTTTGTTTATGTTTGTTAATATTTTATTTGTAGGCGTAAACAGTGATTCATTGAGCGTATTGTGTAGAAATGAAGACAGATAGGCGAAAAAATGTACTTGTACACCGTACAATGGGGTCTATCACTAACTTATTATCACGATAGATGGCGCATGATAGATGGTACCTAACATAACTGTCAGTTGCATAGAAAAATTGTATTTTTATTACGAAATTTATTATTTTCTGGATATTATGCCGAAGTGAGCAGCTTTTAAGTGTACAAGTCGAGATTTCTAACCGAAATCAAAGATATGGTAATCTTAAAATTGCAGTTCTATTAAGAAAACCTTTTTTCTTTTTAAAGACGATGTGCGCTTTCTTAATTCGTCTTTTAAGGTAGGAAACGTTAATTTTAAATACACTTTTTTGTTGTAAACATATAAAAATACGAAAACATTTTAAAAAATATGCGATATAGTTGTAAAATAAGGTACCATTGCCGCTAGCGACATCTACAAAAAGCTTTCGCTGATACACCCTATTACGAAATTCCGTTTTCAAGCGCAAACATTATATACTCTTGTTCCGAATCACGCTTAGAGCGCTTAGAATGAATATGATACTAACAGTCATTCCGAATCAAATATCGCGATTTGGATGCTCAGAGCGTGATATCAATTCGGAACGGTCTAAATCACATTTTCATTCATAATATTATAGTTTTTTTTTTATGTATGGAAGATAAATTGCGGTTTCCATATCTTTGAGTATGAATACTAACAAATATACATCTCTCGGTTTATTCATCTTTATATATGCAAAGTTAAATATTATTAACTTATTTGGGCTTTTAAAATAACTTGCCGTGTTACAGACATTTTTTTTTTACTTATTTATTTATTTATTTATTCGAAAAGAACGGACAGAGACAGGCAACATAAGAACATAAAAGATAGCAACAGAGTAGAAGCAATTAAAATTATACATGCCACCAGAATATTTCTCACTTCCTACTTAAATAATAATTATAGATTTGTTTTAGAAGTAATATACAAACAGTATGAACGAATTACAATATTAAATAATTTAAAAGTAAACCTAATATTAAATAAACTTGAAAATGGCGCGCGACATAATAACAAAAACTGACAGCGCTCAGAGCGATCTACCTCGATATCGTGAGCAGTCTAAGCGCGAGGAATAATGTCATTTGTGACGTCACATAGCTTTGGCAAAACAGTTTCTACACGTCTCGGAACACCTTTAAACGTGCTTAGGTTACTATTATCGTGTCTCGGAACGAGGGAATAAAGGAGTCTTTTAACGAATGGACTGTAACTGTAGAGGGTGTGACGTCACCTGCATTTGTGGGCAATAAGAAGAATGATAGACTCATAAATACTCATTTAAGTTGAGAAGTGATTATCGCACGTTTTTTAATTAATTTATGAATGAACTGATAAATATAGTAATTAGATATGTAAATGTTTTGTGTTAATTTGTATAGGATTTTACTTACAAGTTCTATAAAGATGGACTTTAATACGATTAACTGGATCATCATTCATCATCATTCATCATCATCATCATCATCATCAGCCTGTATCTCTCCACTGCTGGATGTAGGCCTCCCCTAAGGCTCGCCACTTAACGCGATCTTTCGCTACCCTCATCCAACCCCCACCAGCGACCTTCTTTAGGTCATCTGTCCATCTGGTGGGGGGTCGTCCCACTCTGCGTCTTCCCGTACGTGGTCTCCACTCTAGAACCCGTTTGCCCCATCGATCGTCGGTTCTGCGGCAGATGTTTCCGGCCCATTGCCACTTCAGCTTGCTAATTTTAAAAGCTATGTCAGTAACTTTCGTTCTCTGACGAATATCAACGTTTCGAATTCTATCAATCAGAGATACACCAAGCATAGCTCTCTCCATGGCTCGCTGAGCGACCTTGAATTTATGGACCAGACCCACTGTTAGTGTCCACGTCTCTGCTCCATACGACATTACCGGGAGGACGCACTGGTTAAAGACCTTAGTCTTTAAACATTATGGTATAGACGATGAGAGGATGTGCCGGAGTTTCCCGAATGCCGCCCAACCTAGCTGAATGCGTCTGTCGGCTTCTTTGCTGAAGTTGGCTGCTCCTAATTGGATAGTCTGCCCGAGGTATACGTAATTTTGCACAACTTCGAGAGTGTCGTTTCCTATGCAGATTGGCCTCGGTTTGACATGATCATTGAACATGACTTTCGTCTTGTCTAAGTTCATTCCGAGACCAACCCGCTGGAATGCTACGTTTAAGCCGTTCAGCATTCCGCTAAGATCCATAAGTGAACTGGCCATAATGACTATGTCATCCGCAAATCATCATTACAGCTCCTAAAACACAGCGTTTTACCCCGCGTTCGTTTTATAGCATTTCCAACATCTCGTAGCAACTTGTCGTTACATGTCGTGCTAGTATAAAAAAAAAAAACTGTCGTCGGTTCTGCGGCAGCATTGCCATTTCAGCTTGCTTATTTTGTATGCTATGTTCTCTGACGAATATCAACGTTTCGAATTCTATCCATCAGAGAAATACCAAGCAATAGCTCTCTCCATAGCTAGCTGAGCGACCTTGAATTTGTGGACCAGACCCACTGTCATTGTCGACATCTCTGCTCCGTACCACATTAAATTTCAATTCTTCCCTGTTAATATACATACATTCGTTCTATTTTTTATAATGAAATCATCTATACCTACTACCGCAACAAATTGTGACTGCAATGACACAAATAAGGTCAATATATAAATTGCATTCAATATGACATCACCTTTACAAGCTAAATTACACCTACCTACTCGTATTTTCTGACTATAAGATTCCTAATAATAGCTGTGGGTTTGGTAAGTAAACTAGTAGTGTTGCCCAAAGCAACTTTGCTTGTGACTTGCATCAGAATACCTGGTCTTGGTCAGACTCTTGCTCTGATTGAAAATATCTGTGGTGTCAAGGAAAAAGGGGATAAGTACATAACTTGAACTTTTCACTAAAGGCAAATTAAGAAAACAAATCATTTTTATAATGGGGTGTATCACTAACTTTTTATCACGATAGATGGCGCATGATAGATGGTACCTAACATAACTGTCAGTTGCATAGAAAACTAGTATTTTTATTACGAAATTTATTATTTTCTGGATATTATGCCGAAGTGAGCAGCTTTTAAGTGTACAAATCGAGATTTCTAAGCGAAATCAAAGATATGATGGTAATCTATAAATTGCCGTTCTATTAATAAAACCTTTTTTCTTTTTAAAGACGGTGTGCGCTTTCTTAATTCGTCTTTTAAGGTAGTTCACGTTAATTTAAAATACACTTTTCTGTTATAAACATATAAAATACGAAAACATAAAAAAATGCGATATAGGTGTAAAATAAGGTACCATTGCCGCTAGCGACATCTACAAAAAGCTTTGCCTGATACACCCCATTAGAAAGTTGTAATTTACGTAATGTTCAATTTCATTAGTCGTATACTTTATGTACGAGTGGACTCTTCTCACTATGCATAACTGAATTATTGGCGGTAAAAGCGCGATACTGAAATAACTCGATTGAACTCTTTTTACTTATTTATACATTTTAATGTTACGACTAGCCCCTTTATGTACGTAGGGGTGTAAAAATAAACTGTACAGTTTATAGACTCATCTCCTTATTGCATTGACGCATATGAATGTTTTGAACTAATAATAATAATAATAAATAATAATAAATTATTTATTGCAGAATCAATTCCATAATTATTAGTAACATTCCAACTTAGAACTATGTTAGTAGGTATACACATCAATTAAAAAGTCAAAAACAAACCGCAAAAATAATAATAATAATAACAATACCTAGCACTTAATTTAAATAATATTAATTCGTAAATATCTGTAGGGATAGGTGCAAAATCTATTTTTTTTATATTTCAACTCATCTCCTTTTTCCTTGACACCACAGATATATAGTTGTATCTAATAGTAGGCGCGGTGGTGGCTCGGTTGTATAAGAACGCGTTCCTTAAATCCTACAAAGGTCGGTTCAAACCCCCCCGGCATGTACCAATGAGAAATACACTTTTTTTACATCCATTTGTCATAGATTTACAAAACCACTGTTCCCGTGCCTCGGAGAGCACGTTAAGGTCCCGGTTCCACTAATACTAACTTGTGGAATCGTTAATAAACTTGGTGACGAGTAGTCCCACCCTATTCACATATAATAATAATAATAAATATTTCCAGACAGGTCACACAGCGCCATCTAGTTTCCGTGGTAAGCTACGAGGCTTGTGTTACGGGAACTAGATGGTTGATAAACTACATATTATACTTTTTTTTTTGTAAATATATACATATTATACATATAAACACCCAGACCGAGACAAATTATACAATGTACAACTTGCCCCCGGTGGGAATCGAACCCACGACCTCCCGAGTTCACGGCAACGTTTGTCACCACTAGACCACGGAGGCGGTCGAAATAATAATAACGCTCCGCAACCTTGGTACCGGTTACGAATTTGCGCTTGGGGTCGAGACAATGGGCCCATGGGGACAAGGGATTTGACGTGAAGATATGTACTTATGTATGTTGTTTTTATTAGAAAACCAGATGCTTCTGTTTCTCAACGTCAGTATTTCTGAAGCACTAACGCATTACGCAAACTGCCTCCGTGGTCTAGCGGTTAAGTCCGTGGATTTAGACTCGGAGGTACCAGGTTCGATTCCTGGTCGGGACACAAAAATATTTATTAATGTAATAAAATACATTTAATTATTATTTAATTTATATGTGATATTTCTCGAGTTTGGTACGCTGGATACATGGACGAGCTTGCCACTTGTCATGATTGGTCTATAGTAAAGTTGGCTAAATGTGAATCCGCTTATTTATAAGCTTGGTTTCTGACTACCCCGAAAGGGAAACGGTCGTGATGATACTGTTTTTTTTTTACTTTACTAACGCATTAACTTGTAGCGTTATTGCTTTTTAGTAGGTATATACGTTCAACGCATGTAACAAAAAAATAAATTTACTGCCTGAATTATTTTAACAGTGATAATCATGGAGTTAATTAACGATTTTGGTATTGTCATCAACTGTTGTTTTTATTAGAAAACCAGATGCTTCTGTTTCTTAACGTCGCCGCGTCGTCGGTAGTATTTCTGATTTGTTGCTTCAAGCGCTTTATTTCTCTTTATGGCAGTTTCTTATTTTTTTTTTAAAGGTATGTATTTATTTATTGAAAAGATTAAAACTACTTAAAAGTAAAAAAAAAAAAAAAAATATAAACTAAACCTAATAAAAAATCAACTTTAAGTAATTTAGGCAAACTGTCGCACCTAATATAAATTTATTTTATTGTAATTTTATTTGATTCATGGGGCTCAGTGAAAATCAGCGCTGCAGCAGAAATGTTGCAGCCTATGCTGACCTGAGTGCCTGTTTGTCGCAGCAGCTCACTCATTTATTTTTTATGTATTGATCATGCCTATTTTTTGTTTTTTTGTTGGTAATTTTATATATTTTTTTTACGTTTTGATTATTGTATTAGCTGTTGTGTGCAAATAAATATTTTCTTTCTTTCTTTCTAATAATGGCAGTTTTGTATTTTTTTAAATCATTATTAATTGATTAATATAATTAAAAACTACTTTAAAAATAAAATATATAGGTATAAACTAAACCCGTAGATTTAGACTCGATTTATTAATTTAAATATATAAATTAAATGAATAGGTACTAACATTTTAAAACATAAATTACTATTAATAAAAATCAACTAAACCTAATAAAAAATAAAGCTATCAATAAAGAATGATCTCTAGAGGCAACCCTTCAGGAATAGTTCCTAGGGGACTGGCAACATATTCCCTCTGTATAGCGAGGCTAATACTTTGGCAGAAATAATTTTCAAATTACCAGTGTCCAGACATTTCCGTTGGCTGTTTGGGCAACTCCTTTGCCAGACGCTTGGCTAAGGGCCCCCAGGGGCCTATCGTCTTGACCCCAAACGGCGCAAATTCGTAACCTGTACCGAGGTTCGCAAATTTCCGCACCTTGAGGTTCTCAGCAGAAACCCCCGCACTTGACGAGGTCGCCTGGCTAATGTGTCTACAATAGTCAGTTGTGGGGTCTTTTGGCATCGCACCGCGCAATCCCAGATGGTGCGCGGGTACTCGAACAGTGACAAAAACCCTTCGGATGATGTCGTAATTTTGTGATTGAATTGAATTGGTGCCGTTAAAGTGTCAAAAAGTCATAGGGTCAAGACACAGATGGTAAAGCCATAAAAGGCTATAAGGTACGCAATATTATTGATATGTACAGGTCGCGCGGTAAAAGATGAGCACTATGTTATGTACGCACACTAGTGCAAAGTTTTTATTATTGGTTAACATTTTAAACTCTCTTAGTTTTTAATAATGCTCAATCATCTAGGTTTTGGTCTTGCATTCCTTAACTTGGTCGTGGTCTTGCGCAAGAGTCTTGCTCTGACTCAATATATATATATATATATATATCCAATTGTACTAAGGAAATCTTGTGAATATCTGTCCGCAAACTACTATCTCGAGTACTGGTCTGATTTACTTGAAATTTGAAATAGCTATTTATTCAGTTAGTTATCACCCGTGCCTCCGTGGTCTAATGGTTAAGTCCGTGGACTCGGAGGTACCGGGTTCGATTCCTGGTCGAGAAACAATAATTTATTTGTGATATGTCTCAAGTTTGGTACATGGTTTATAAGCGTAGTTTCTGACCACCCCGAACGGGATACGGTCGTTATAATTCTTTACTTTTTTAAATTATTGCTATAATCAATTTCAAAATGGCTAAAATTCTGTATACTGACTGTATTTTTAAACAGCGCAGCAGTATAAAGTCATTTAATTTGTTATTTATTTTACATTTGGTTTAGACCACAGAGCACAAAATGGTGGATTCCTTGCTCTGTGGTTTGTATGAAATATTTTGAACATGCCGTCTGTAGTAGCGGGCGGCGCGCGTAAATTCCGTGCTCTGTGGTTTAGACTATAAATTTATAAAATGGTTTAGACCAAATAAATCTATTCGCCACAGTTTGTTAAAAAAATATAACGTGTCTACCAAATTTGATGATTTAATTCTCTAAGGCGGAGTTGCAGCAAAATAAAGTCGCCGAAAATGTAACGATTCAAATTTAGATGTCGTCCATTGTATCTTGTCAATTACAGAGATCTCACATTGGTGCAACTTAGCCTTAATGAAACCACAGCCGCCAAAATTTTAATACGGCAAGTTTATTTTGCTGCAACTCCGCCTTAGAGAATTAGATCATCAAATTTGGTAGACACGTTATAACTGTTTAACAAACTGTGGCGAATAGGTTTATTCGGTCTTTACGACAAGGCTGAAATATTTATTGTTAATTTTCTATGACTCCTCGAATCCGACAAATAAAATAACTAAATAATTACAGAATGTTTATTAGTTTAATATTGTGTTGAGTTTTAGTAGTTCTAAATGCAACGATTTGGTTTGTTTTTCGTCTATTTGTAAATACGGTTGAGAAAGCGTCAAATATTGACTTAGATATATAAACCGGGCATTAACCAGAAAAATAATAAGTTTGATATAAAATATACTATCATCGCGATCGTATGCCTTCCGAGGTGGTCAGATACCAAGCTTTTAAAGAAGCGGAATGATATGTGGCAAGCTTGTTGATGTTTCTAGCGTGCGACACTTGAGAAATATCACAAATTGATTATTGTATTCCGACCAGGAATCGAACCCGCATCAAAATTTTATGACTTCTATTTTGTTATTTACTACGATTAGGGTTTCCAACCTGTATATATGAGATATAAGAGACCTGATGGTATGACGTCCCCTGGGAACGAGGACGTCCTCTGGTGTGGGACGCCACGTGAGTCGACACCCGCGGAGTCCAGCAAGCAATATATGTAAGTATATTAAAAGATTACATATTTGTGCCGTTTGCTGTAGAAAGTCTGGGATCATGGAGACCAAGCGCAAACAGTTTTTAAAAGACATAACACACCGCGTCTTGTCATCTCCTCCGGTGACAAGAGGGCTGGTTCTTTTTTTGGCCAAAGAATTAGTATTGTAATTCAGCGGGGAAATGCAGCCAGCATTCTTACCATCATTCCACGCGGACGGGACTTGTATCCCTAACGTTAGTATAAATTTTATTCCATATTGTGTAAATATTTTTTTGTAAATTAGTTTACTGTGGATATTGTTAGTGAAAAGTGGTGTTGCTTTGTTTAATAATGTAAACCAAAATCCTGTGCTGTCCTCCCTCAAGAACGAATGTAGGTTCACATTCGTCAATATCCCGAATGTGTAACACCTACGGTAGTCTCTGCAGTGCCAATAATGATATAGACATATTTCATGACCGTTACAATGTATTCAGAAAAAATGTTCTCAAACATTTCAAACCATCAATATATGAGTAGATTATAATTTATTTAACAAGTGTATATGTTTATATGTTTTCTTTATAGTTCTTTTAAAAAAGAAAAAAATGTACAATTTTTTTTTAGAAGTCATATTTTGTAAATTTGTTAGATTTTGTTAAATTTATTTATTTGTTTTATAAGTAATAATTTTCTAATTTCTTCTTCTTTTTATATTGGTGAATGCCGTGACACCTAATTGGTACATATATTAGATAAGTTATAATTATACTATGATATGTGTGTGATAATATATGTACTGCTGTGTGTACTATATAAATAAATAAATAATGTGCAACAATGTGAATATTAAAGAAAACGATAATTTCACTTTATGTATGGGGCAGAAGTTGCTGTTTATTTATCGCAATTTTCCCGCGTTTTGAACTCCTATATATACCCTCCCGACGTGTTTGGGCGATTTGACGCGAATTACTCTATCAAATTCTGCAATCCATGGAATTTGATGATCCCAACTCGGATATGTCAATAAATTACGTGTTTAGAACTAATGGATTATGTGCAATGTACTTTAAAAATATTTTTATTTTTTAAGTTTTTTTATATGGACACAGTTACGCAAAAAGTTCCAATCCATTTTTTTCTGAAGTTTATGACAATCAGGTATAACTATGATGATATCTTTAATATCAAAAACGAACCAGATAAAAATACCGATTTTGACATATAATAATAAACGTTTATTTCACTTTTTACAATACAAAATCAAAAAACAACAATATATTGACCAATTTCGAAAAATTACCTATGAAATTCTTAATTGAGAGTCAAGTGTGATCCCCGAACGAGGCTGTGCCTGGATAATGCATATTGTAAATGTATTAATTGTTGGACTAATCTATGTTCCAATTGCTATTGTATAGCCTATAATTTTAATGAATGTGGATTGAATCCTTTTTGAGTAACTACGTCCAGTTTATGAACTTATTAGCCGAGGACGGCTAAATAATATAAAATGCCCGGTCGCATTGTAAGTCATTGTTTAAACTCGGTCGCTGATGATCACATAAATAGTTTCCTCTATATAAATATACTTCTACTAAACCTAAATGTGTTTTTTTAAATTTCTAACCAGTAGGTAGGTAACTGTTACATTTGTCACATTTTTTCTATAACTATATATTACGAACGAAACTAGTAAGTTGCGATAAGTACGACAAATAGTTACTCCTAGTCAATCTTTTTCCACCTTACGCCGATGAAAGTCCTGTCTTCGCAGCAGGATGACAGAAGAATAGAAGAGCGATTGAAATTGTTTAGGACTTATGTATTCTGTACCATGTCCTTAAATAAATTTAAAAAAAAAAAGAGCGATTGAATCATAGATATAGAATACTAACAAGATCAACAAAGAAAATTGCAAAATACGCCAAAAAGTTATTTATTTTAGTGTGCGTAATTATTCTAGTGTGAGTAAAATTTAGAGATGTTCCATAGTAATATCGATACATTTTGCAGCAATATATTTAAATAATGCCTCCGTGGTCTAGCGGTTAAGTCCGTGGATTTAGACTCGGAGGTACCGGGTTCGATTCCTGGTCGAGACACAAAAATATTTATTAATGTAAATAAATACATTTAATTTATTTGTGATATTTCTCGAGTTTGGTACGCTGGAGACATCGACTAGCTTGCCACTTGTCATGATTGGCCTATAGTAAAGTTGGCTAAATGTGAATGCGCTTATTTATAAGCGTGGTTTCTGACCACCCCGAAAGGGAAACGGTCGTGATGATACTTTACTTTACTTTTCTATATTTAAATAATCACTCCTCGTCATTTACTTTCATATTTTAGGCTTAAACAAAACATATTTCAATAATAATAACTTTATGAGTTAATGAGGTCGTCATCAAATTCCAGATGTTGCAGAATTTGAAGCGACGACGCGACGATCCTATGTCTATGGATTGAATGGCCTTTAATAATGCATATCCATCAATACGTTGCGACAAAAATGAATGATAATAAAGTGCTAGACCTGTTTTACGATTTTCAAAGCGAAATAAAGTAAAAAAAAACGCTTAAAGCGTCAAGTCAAACGCAGAGTCAATGACACCACAAGTAATACAACAATAAATTAAAATGAAACTTTTTAAGCCCTAACTTACTTAGGCGCGGTGGTGGCTCGGTTGAAAGAACGCGTTCCTTAAATCCTACAAAGGTCGGTTCAAACCCCCCCGGCATGTACCAATGAGAAATACACTTTTCTTAAGTACATTTGTCATAGATTTACAACACCACCGTTCCCGTGCCTCGGAGAGCACGTTAAGCCGTCGGTCCCGGTTCCACTAATACCAACTTGTGGAATCGTTAATAAATTGTCATAAAAATTGACATCAAATCCTTGCCAAGCCGTCTGGCCAGCGTGGCGAGTGTAGGCCAAGTTCTCCAGATATATGTTCTGGAAGGCCCATCTCCAGCAGTGGAGATCTAGGACGCTGTGTTCTAGGGGCTGTAATGATGATGATGAAACTTATAAAATCCAAAATATCTATAGACGGTGTTGATGTGTGTATTTCTAATAATATAAATAAATAATTTCTAATTGCGTATTATTTTTACTAAAGTTCATAGCCATTGCTTACCTAAAGCAACACTTATTTTTTTTCCGTTTTGCCATTAGTAACAATTTGCCAGTGTCAAAGTTAGGGAAAGACGGGTTAAATAAAAGTGATTCGAAAAATTTGGAATAGGATCAAAGACGTATTTATAAATATAATAATTTATTTATTTATTTAAATTCTTTAATGCACTTAAAAAATAGTACAGAGGCGAGCTATAATGCCAGTAGGAATTCTTTACCAGCTAACCTTGGGGATCGAGTAAAGTGATAGGCAATATGAAAAAAAAGAATTTTTAATGATACAGTTATTAATACAATAATAATTTTAAATTAATACAAAAATAAGAGACTAAGACTACTAATTAATAAAGAATATACAATAAGGATACTTAGTTATATTTATATTTTAATATTATTATCTACAATGAATGAACCAATGATATATTATATATGAATTTACTTCGCTTATTATATACCTGTCTGGAAATATTTATATTTATATAAAGGGCAAGAAAAAAAATATAATTCAAATCCTACACGTCCACAAAAATCTTTTTTTTTATTACTGTAAAATATCAGATCTAAGTAAGATACTGCTACTATCGGCTTCGGAATCAAATCTTTAAGTTAAAACGTAGAGCAAATGATCCTAGAGTTCTAATTATTTACGAAATAGTTCCATAAAACATCAATTAAAACAAAATTAGCATACCATCGTCCAATGTGAGAGTGTTGGATGCAGCGACCACGGCCAAAAGTAGAAATGCCCGCGAAAACATGGCCCAATCAGCCATGTTCACAGCTACACGAAAAAAACATTATTTAAAAAAAGAACACATTATTTTAAAATCAATTTTAATTCATCACTATTATTTTAATTATTTAAGCAATTAAAAGTTTGTATTAAAACACTTACCGCGTTAATTTTAACTTTATGCGATTTTTTACGTTAGCAAGTAGGGCAATTCGTAAAAGCGCGCGCGCATAGCCCGTGCGGCCGCTGAATGAAGAACCACAGATTATATAGTAATGAGAAGAACTGAGGCATCGCGCATCGAATCGAATTTAGCATCCATCAATAACAAAAATAATAATTGTGACTTCCAGAGTTCATTGTATGATTGTTAAAATAAACAATTGGATATCTACAGTATATATCCTATATTTATATTCGTTTTCTAACGGCCACTTACCTACTTAAATTGTCTAGTTTTCAAATACTTCAATTTTATCACAGCCACTAAATAATAAAAATTCGGTGGCTGCAGATCTATTTCACTCGATCCCGTGCTCGGTATTTTGTTACTACCCAAATGTTACTTTTGGACATTGTGTGATAACAGCTTATAGTCTAAGATATGTCAAAGAGCGACCTTCACCGATTCGCTTTTCATATAACAAAATACTCCAATAATAAGAACGGTGATGGGTTGCCTAACGAATCCCATGTTCGATTTGTCGATGTAAGCTATTTTATTTCGCTCTGAAAGTCGTGAAAGCGACTGTGCTTTGCTTGCAAACCAAACACAGCAGAAATATAACTATAAACTATATAATATATAACTATTATAATAATAAATAAAACTGCCTCCGTGGTCTAGCGGTTAAGTCCGTGGATTTAGACTCGGAGGTAACGGGTTCGATTTCTGGTCGGGACACAAAAATATTTTTTAATATAAATGTATTCAACATTTAATTAATATTTAATTTATTTGTAATATTTTCGAGTTTGGTACGCTGGAGACATCGACGAGCTTGACACTTGTCATGATTGGCCTATAGTAAAGTTGGCTAAATGTGAATCCGCTTCTTTATAAGCGTGGTTTCTGACCACCCCGAAAGGGAAACGGTCGTAATGATACTTTACTTTATACTTTTTTTATAACTAAAATATAAACACGTAGATTGTTACAAATACATCAAACAAGGCCGCGCACTATTAAATTATTTGGCTTTTTTATTTTTGTATAAATAATGCCACCTCTAGCTGATAGTGCCGCTTATAACAATCAAATTTTGGAAAGTAATAGTAAACTTCAAACTTAAGAAAACTATATTATAAAATATATATATACCTATATATTTTTTTATTTTTTAAATTAAAATTGGCCCGGAGAGTAGTTTCCGCATTTTTCGATATTTCGTAGTTTAGACCATACTGACAATAGCCATCCACGTGTATTTTTTACGTTTATTTATCTTTTTGTCGTATGTTGCCCGTACTATATCATAGCCCGTGCAACTGGAAAAGGGATACCGAATGAGTGTGGTACAAGATCGCGTATAAAAGTGAGCCTTGGGGAAGACCTGCTATATATATATATTAAATATTCTACTTTGATACTGCCCACTTCTGATGGTAAATGTCTAGTATTAAGAAAACTGACACAAGCCTGTGAGACATCAGTTCCTACCACTATATGCTTAAGAAATGTATTTTCAGACTAATGGACTTCGGGTTGTGAGCATGGAGGACAGGATAGAAGAACATTTCACATCTTCAGAGAGTTTCTAGATTACATGCCAAGTAGACATTTTATTTAGTCCAAGGAACGTGATAGAAGATTGATACAACCCTAACCAATTTTAATTGTGACAACACTTCGCCGCATTACAGTTATACATTGCGTTTTATGCTTAGACCAAACACAATTTTGATACAAAATAACACGCAATGTAATATGAAAATATTATTATTGGTTTTAAACCCCGTAGTAAAAGAACAGTGTTTGAGTTAAGATTGTCTATGAACTTCGTGTTTGACTTTGGTATTGGTTATTGTTTGATATATTTTTGTCAGTAATTGTAGATGTCATAGTGTTTTTCATCCCAAATTTTTACCACAATGGAAGAAACCAGAGAAGAAATATTAGCTAATTTCCAGGTAACATTGTGTATATTTTATTTCCAAAATTAAATATGTAGGCTATTGTTGTATATACGTAAAAAATGAAGGTTATGTCATTCTCGAAAACAATGACTTGAAATATATTTTGTTTATTTCCTTATTATATTAGCCTCAAATGGTATTTCCACTTCAGGATTGTCTTATTGCCTTCTTCTGCAAATGCCTTGTTTATTGTTAAATTTTCAGTTTACATAGAAGCGAGTTTGTTCCTTTTTTCCAGGGCATAACAGCTATTGATGATTTTGCAACGGCCTTTTACTACCTTGAAGAAGCCAACTGGGATCTAATTGTAAGTAATTTACCTTTAAAATAACATCATTATTAAATTTACTAATATATGTATTTGTTAAATTCAGTAGGCAATTATTTGTGCATCAATCAATTTGACTTAGAAGAATATATTTGAACTAACTTTTAGTTTATTTTTATATATTTGTCTAAGCTAGTGTTATAGAAAAATATGTCTATAAACTGAGGGGCTCCAAATGTTGGTAAAATTTTAAATATAAAAACACAAAGGAAATTGGACAATATCCATACATGCAAAACTTAACTTTAGAGATAGACTATCATAGTTCTCAGATTATTTTCTTTAGATAAACAAGACTGCATAACATGACAATATGTATAATGTATCTTATATATATATATATGTGTGATATTGTGTATGTATATTGTATATATGGAATATATTATTATTTGTATATGTATGTTATTGTTGTACGATATATTTATTGTTTATTTAGTTAATAACTAGGTTATTTTAGTTAGTAATTTTAAAATCATAGTTTCTAAATATACTTATACACATGCACCCACACTCTCTTCTCACTCTCCCAAAGGTTAGCTGTTAGAAAATGCTTAGACATTAAGCTTGCCTTTGTACATTTGAATGTTTTTATTTATTGTGCAATAAAGTATTTATCTATCTAGATAGTTAAAATTAATTACCATTATTTGTTTTTATTTTGTCTTGTTCACAATTCAATCTTGAATTATTTTGATACTATTGCTTTATTCTTTTAAACTACCTCTGTGGTCCTTTGTTAAGTCCAAGCATTTAGACACGGAGCTACCAGGCGTGATTCCTGGTCATATTTCTCAAGTCTGGTACGCTAGAGACATCAATGAGCTTGCCACTTGTCATGATTGGCCTATAGTAAAGTTGGCTTAATGCAAATCCTCTACTTTATAAGCTTGGTTTCTGACCACCCCGGAAGGGAAACGGTTTACTTTACTTTTTAAAAGCAAATAGCTATATCCAGGAACATTTGCTAAATCAGGCCTAGTTAATCCCTCTTTAACAAAACTTTAATACAACCTGGTTTAGGCAGAGTACGCATAAGTTAAGACATTAGCTGTCTAAGGCTGAGTTGCACCAAAATGAAGTATTTGTAATTTGGTTAAAGTTTAAAATGGTGTCAAATGATCTAATATTATTTTAAAGATCAGCTGTCAGCTGACAATTTCATGTTCAAATGAATTTATTCGTATGAAAATTAATTTAATGCTTTTTTAATCCATAATATAAATTTTGGCATGTTCTCTATTAGCAAAATCCTTCATCATAGTTTTAATGCCATGCATTTGAAACATAGCTCACAGCAAACTCGAAAATGCACTATCCCTACCCGCACTATGTCTGGGACCTCATCATCATTACAGCCCCCTAGAACTTTATCTTATTTAGTATTTGTTTTCAGACGGCTATCAACAACCGTATGCCACAACAGGACAGCAACATGGAGGGAGAGGATGGAATAGAGATAATAGATGACAACATATCTGTGATAACTCCTGCTAATACACGCCCACCAGGTACCAAATATTATTATCTAGCAGAAGAAATGATCACAAACAGATCCAACACCCAGTGGAAGTTGGAGATTCCAGCAAAATATTTGCACCAGTGACTAAAAGAATTGAGCCTAAACAGGTCTGCTGTCAATACATTTATGGAACAAGTTTCCAAGACAGTGTTAGCAGATACATCAGTATTTTGTTGGGTGAGGAGTGGAGCACAATTGTGGTGGTGGATGGTGATATCTTGCGGCCTGTGACACCATTCTTCACTTTTCCCCACACTCGATCCTGGTATCTGCACCGCACCGTTTATAATAAAGAGAAGACATATTAGATGTGATTGAGTGGAGGAGCCATTGTGTGTGATCTTTACTCCGTCACCGGAGCCATCCAATCTTCTCCAGGAAGGCCAGGAAACCCTTCACATCCCTGCAGACCTCTAGGCACAGCCACACTGCGGCATTCCATGAGAATGTACGCGGCCGTCTTCTCCTCTTCCATGCATCCTCTACACAGTGGGCTATCTGTAATGTATAGGTGTTTATTAAATGCACAGTGTCCCGTCATCACCCCTACTATTGTGTGAAGCTTAGCTCCTGCAGACCTCCTTAAGAGTTCCTGCAGTCTGAAGGAACTTCCGTCTAGCACCCATATTATTTTTAGTAAGCCCCAAAAAGTATTAAATATAATTATTAATATAACCGATGTACGATATCTTTATAATTAAAAAACAAACCAAAACACGAAATTTAGAAAAACCCGACAATGTATTAAATATTACTATTAAATGAAACAACATATGAAATATTTACAATAGAAAAATAATACAAAGCACGACGATGACTATATAAAATAGAAAAGAAAGGAATGGACAAAATTTGACATTATTTTTGACCATGGACAAATTGCTTTTAAAAAAAAACTTTCGCAGTAAAATCATGACGTCATTTGCTGTGAAACCCGCGTCCTTGTCTGGTTATTCGACGTCATCAAAAACACAAAGCACTTGGAAAAGCTACCCTAACGCCTATCATAATTAAGTGAAAAAAAAAATCGCTTACAGTGAAAAGTCGAACATTAGGTTGGGTGGTTGGAATACAGGAACGCAATTTTCAATGTTGCCAGTAATAAAAACTCATTTAACTTTAATTATTTAAAATAGTAACATTTATGCCTTTCGGGGTTTGGAGAGTTCACAACTAAAACAAGTGATCCGTTTGACAAGCAAAATTGTGTTTAATGTTATGTATGTATGCTGTAAGTTGTCCTAACATAAATAATCAGCTCTATTATTTTTTTAGATCTGGAAGATTGTCACGCAGCCTCTACATCTACAATAACAAATAATACAAATAACTTCATAACACTACAAGTTAATTACAATAATAAAATATATGATATTAGTTTGCCAGCAACAGCTACAGTCAGTGAGTATAGTTTTTTTTCTTTTTCTTGTTGTGTTCTCATCTCCCAATTGACAATGAATGGTGATAGGGAAGGCAAAGGGTCTAGCCCATACAGCCAAGTCTGACGTAATATATCTTTCTTTCTTATTAGTTAATGAGGTTATCATCAAATTCCAGATGTTGTAGAATTTGATCCTTTTCTTGAAGTCACTCGCAGTATTATAGCCCAAACACATGGGGTATTCATAGTGCGAGAAACCCGCAAAAAATAAACTGCAACTTTATTTAAAGTCCAATTTTGAAGCAAGAAGTTTGATAACAGCTTAGCTACACCATTTAAATCCTCCCGACTGTTTAAAGTCGCTATGTAATAAAAAGTATACATACTGGAATCGATTTGCACACCCAATAATAAATACCTAATGAAAAATTTTTATTTTTAGTGGATTTAAAAAAGCGCTTAGAAACATTGTGCGCAGTTCCGTATTGCAGACAACATATTTCTGGTCTTGGCGGGTCCAAGGCCATAGCTTCTGCCACTATATCTTCTCTAAACTTGGCCAGAAATGCACCAATACATCTTAAATCTGCTGATGACGCTACAATGGGAGATGACGAGTAAGTAAAAACACTTATTAATGTTAATTAATTTATATTATTATTCTATACAATATTGCATATAATATAGCTCCTATCCTATAGCTCCCTCTTGTCTTAAAAAAATCTTTGTAATTCGCAAGACCGCCCTCTTCGTTCTTCTCATAACAACCAACTCAAAATCCCACTCCACACTTCCAGAAGATATTCAGATTCATTTACCGTATCAGTTGCTCACCAGTGGAACAAACAGAACTTTCCAAATGAGAATACCCATTTATCTTAGAGAAATGTTCTCGTGCCATAATGACTTCTTTTTTATTTGATATTTAATATATTGTGTTTTTATAATCTGTAATTAATTTTATTTACTTTATTCTAGCAAAACGACAATTGACAGAAACTTTTTTTTGTTAATAATTAAATACTTTCCACCCCGCCGTCATAATCAGAGAATTGTTTACATTTTGAAATTCAATGTTTTATCTATAATAAAGTACCTGATCATAATTAAGAACCTAATCGTAGCGCTCTTATCCAATACATAAATCTTAACCAATTGACTATTTAATTAAATTATATTTTAATGCTGGGGTAAAACAGATGTTGTAATAAAATTTACAAAAAAGACAATAAATTGTTATGATTATTAAATTATATTTGGTTGAGGCACGCTGCAAAAAAATGTCTTTTCTATGTGTGAATTCTACATGTTATTGTCAAAAGAGCAAATATTTTTTTTAGGCATCAGTTGTCATTAGTAGAACCTCTATTTAAAATAAAAAAGGTCACTTTTTTTTAATAAAAATCATTATCCGATAAACAAAGCAATATCCATCGTGGTAAATACCTAACGGCTAGGGAGTGTTATTATTAATTGATCTCGCCCACAGCCGAAAGACGAAATAGAGAGAAATAATTACGTAAGTCAACGTTCGCGCGATCGTCGACCTCTCGCTACCTACTTGATTAGGCTCAGTATGAGTGGCGATATTTTTAGGATAACTTCTCTGCACCGTAACTTAAGATCTGATCACTGAATAATTAAAATTAAAAATACTTAGTTCTTTATTTTTAATTTAGAATAATTTAGATTATATTATAACTATTTTTTTTTTTAAATATTTAATAGACAAATGTTTAATTCCCAATAATTTTTCACTCAAGATTTTTCTTAAATTTCCAGGGTAGCCGAACGTCTAACGCAAACGTACAGTTTGCGTGTAAAACATGACAACAGGGAGTTCCTTCTTCAATTCCCGGGAACCAAAACTGTGCAGGAAGTCAAAAACGATATCTACTCATTCACCGATATACCTGTCAGACATCAGGTATGGTTATTAAATATATATATATATATATATATATATATATATATATATATATATATATATATATATATAAATCTAATGGAAAAGTTATGGACACAGAAGAAATCATCAGGACTGGAGAGGAAATCTAGAAAAATCTTTGCACTGAAAAAATTGAGCCTAAGAACCTGCCCTATTCTGTTACTGAAGCGTAAACGTTATAACTATAGTGGAATCCATTAACTATATTTATATATACAATATAATACTATACTTTATATTTTAGAAGTTGCTAATTTCGTAAAATCTAATCTAGAACTTTTTCCACTGAGCAAAGATAAACGTAATAGAGTACTAAGATATGGAAATAAATTATGCCCTCCAAGATCACGTACGGCGTTAATGTATAAAAGTATAATCTGTATGGGACCAAAAATATTAAATATTATTAACGACGACATTAAACTTTTACCGCATAGTCTGTTTGAAAAGACGTTGACTAAAGTTCTAATTGAAAAATCACATTATTCTGTGCAAGAATTTTTAAATGACCCAAATTGACATCTAAATATTAATTTTAATTTGACCACAACCAGAATTAGATACAATTTTTTTTACTGTGAATTAACATTTTATTTTATTTTTTTGTGTTGTGTAATAATGTAGTTATATGTATCTTTACAATATACATATATAAACAATATTTGTATGCCACATGGCAGAACACAGCTGCACTTTTATAAACTAGGTTAATATATTAACTAGATTAGCTGTGTTGAAACAAATAAATGATTTTATTTGATTATATATATATCACGCTAATAAATTTGATATTTGCACAGCCGCTATCAAGATCGAGCGCTTATAGAGTTGAGAACCGAGTAATGTTTTGTAATTATGATACAATCTCTGACGTAAATAACGAAATTCACTAATAATGTTTGGGACTTAGTAACAGAATAGGAACTATTGCCGTCAATACATTTATGGAACGAGCTACCTAAAAGAAGCCGTATCTTAATAATTGCTAAACTGCCTCCGTAGTCTAGGTTGGGGCACAAAAATATTTTATCATCACGACCGTTTCCCTTTCGGGGTGGTCAGAAACCACTCTTATAAATAAATTGTTTACATTTAGCCAACTTTACTGTAGGCCAATCATGACAAGTGTCAAGCTCGTCGATGTCTCCAGCGTACCAAACTCGAGAAATATCACAAATTAATTAAATGTATTTATTTCGAACCTGGTACCTTCGAGTCTAAATCCACGGACTTAACCGCTAGACCACAGGCAGTTTATTTATTATTACAAAATATTATTTATAATAAAATTCTTTATTGCACATAATTTACAAATAATCCAGTTAACCTTTGTGATGGTAAAAAGTGAGGTAATAGGGTGATTAAGATTGGAAATAATAATAGTATAAAGATATAAATAAATACTTATGATAATAATTATTAAATTATATGTGAAATATACTTATAATAATAATGCAAACAAATACTTATATAAAATAGTAATAAAAATAATAATATATTACAATAAGTACATAAATAAACAATTAAAAAAACGTACACATATACAAAATTTATACAAAAATATTTATTAATGTAAATAAATACATTTAATTTATTTGTGATATTTCTCGAGTTTGGTACGCTGGAGACATCGACGAGCTTGCCACTTGTCATGATTGGCCTATAGTAAAGTTGGTTAAATGTGTATCCGCTTATTTATAAGCGCGGTTTCTGACCACCCCGTAAGGGCAACGGTCGTGATGATACTTTACTTTTTATCTTAATAATAACGATACATACCCATTATAGACTGATGAAGAATGAAATTTAATAGTTACATGATTTTGTTGATACCTTTTCTATTTTTGTAGGAATGGAGTGGATGGCCTAATATAGTGGGACTCGATGATACGGTATTAGCTATGGTGGGGTTAGACACACCCCATCACGACCTCACAGTCAAGAAGTGTCAACAGAAACCACACAAGGAATATAAAAGGGTAAGAGAAACCTATAAAAGAACCGTGTTCAGAACAGAGCATTCGTCGTTCTATAAATCCTACTATTGATATGGTAAAAATGAATTTTACTATACTGTCTTACTCTTCTTCTTAAGGTGCCATCTCCTATCGGAGGTTGGCTATCATTAAGGCGATTTTGATTTTGTTGGCCGCTGTCCGGAAGAAGAATCTGGTGCTCATCCCGAACCACTCCCTGAGGTTCTTGAGCCAGGAAGTGCATCTTCTCCCCGGTCTTCTGGAACCTTGTATCTTGCCTTGCATGACGAGCTGCAGCAAGCTATACTTTTTATTGCGCATGATGTGTCCCAAGTACTCCAACTTCCTTCGCTTTACAATTTTTAGTACTTCATCCTCTGCAAGATAGTTTCGTTTCTTACTCTGTCCTTCCATGATATGTTCAACATTCTCCTGTATATCCACATTTCAAAAGCTTCTAACTTCTTCGACATTGTGTTTGTCAGGGTCCATGATTCGACACCATACAGGAGAATGGGAAATATGTAGCATCGGACGAGTCGGCATCTTGTAGGAAGTTTGAGATTGCGATTGCAGAGAAGGTGGCTCATTTTAACAAAGGCGCTCCTAGCTTATTCTATGCGGCATTTTATCTCAGTACTGTGATCTGCTTCTTCGTTCACAATGGAGCCTAGATATTTGTATGATTTAACTCTATCGAGCGGTTGATCTTTAATGTATTGTCGACATTTGTCCGTCCGACGACCATGAACTTACTCTAGACTAATGTTATTCTATTTTAATAGGTGGTAGTCGGACTGATGGTGGTAATTTACCCAGTCTGCTGGGGCTAGGAATGTATCCACCATTCGTGCTGATAAATACAGTAAAGTGTATCTACACATTTCAGGATCAGGCTCGAATTGCTGTCATGTCCAGTCAAGCCGGCAGCGTTAGGGACTGATGTCAGTCATGAGTGTCTGATTCCAGTTGCTAACATTTATTTTGCTCCCCACTTACCATCAGGTGGGAGCAAGGTCACATGTGCTAGTATTTAAAAAAAAAAAATTTTCTTTGAAAATATATGTTTAAAGTGACTTTTTTTTTTTTAAATGTCACTTCCGACATATTGTTTCTTAAAAAAGTTGACTTAGTAAGACCATACAAATTGACGCCTTAAAAAACGTCAGTCTTATCAATAAAAAAATCGAATCTACTATATATATTTGACCGCCTCCGTGGTCTAGTGGTAACAAACGTCGTGGGTTCGATTCCCACCGGGGGCAAGTTGTACATTGTACAATTTGTCTCGGTCTGGGTGTTTATATGTATAATATGTATATATTTACAAAAAAAAAGTATAATATGTAGTTTATCAACCATCTAGTTTCCGTGACACAAGCCTCGTAGCTTACCACGGAAACTAGATGGCGCTGTGTGACCTGTCTGGAAATATTTATTTATATTTTTTTATCGTTTTACACAGCACAAGTAGTACAAAAATTGCCCAAAATGGATGACGTTATTAATAATATTCGTATTAATTTACCAACAGATAATAGTGGAAAGCTCCGATAGTGATAACAGTTCCGTTGAGGAAATAGAAGATACTGCAGGATTTGGAGGTGAAGAGGATATGTTTGTGGATCTCAGAAGACCAGCGAGGTTACAGCCACTATGTAAGTACCTAATAAAGAAAAAAAAAACATATCAAAATAAAAATATCTTTGAAAATATTGATTCAATTTTTTTATACTGCAAAAATAGGACAATAAATATAATGTATTCTACACTTAAAATTTCAAAAAAATGTTAATTATAACTAAAAGCTTATTTTCTGGGAAATAGCTTGTATTTGGAGCATCACATTACAACCTAAATATACATAATACAATATTAATCATAATATTATAGCTGCTGTAAAGTGACATTGTCATACTATAAGCTAAAACAATTATTAAAATATCACTTGAATTATAGCTGCTGTAAAAGGGCATTGTCACATTACAAACTAAGACATACACAATTATAAAATAAATACACTAAGGTTATAGCTGCTGTAAAGTGACATTGTCATACTATAAGCTAAAACAATTATTAAAATATCACTTGAATTATAGCTGCTGTAAAAGGGCATTGTCACATTACAAACTAAGACATACACAATTATAAAATAAATACACTAAGGATTATAGCTGCTGTAATGAGGAATTGCCATACTATAGCAATAAAAAACAATTTAAGATGTTGTAAAGTGGCATTGCCATACTATAAACTAAAACAATTATTAAAATGTCACTTAAATTGCAGCTGCTGTAAAAAGGCATTGTCATACTATAGCTTAAAAAAAACAATTTATAATGTCGCTTAAATTATATATAGCTGCTGTAAAGAGGCATTGTCATACTATATACTATGACATAACAAATGACTTTGAAATAAATTAGGACCAAGCACGCTTGTCATTAAAATACTCGCTAGCAAAAATCCTCTTTAGCACTATCTGATTGTTGATGATTTAAATTGTTTTTTTTTTTTATTGTTTCCAGTATCAGATCGTATAGACGATGAAGCTACAGGTTGCATTATGTTTGCCCAAAGATTTCGGGAACGCTATGGCCCTAATATACCTAGCTTTTTCGAAGGAAATCTTCAAGATGCTATCAAGGAAGCCTGCACTAAACCTGCTAACGAGGTAATAAATTTTTTTATATACTAGCACAACATGTGATCTCCATGAATGTTGGCAATCAGAATCAGATGCCGGTTTGACTGGGCATGACGGCAATTTAAGTCTGATCCTGAAATGTGTGGATGCACTTTACTGGGTTTATCGGCACAAACAGTGGATACTTTAATTACCACCATATATGGAGGAACTGAAATGTTACCAAACCCACTATAATCCTCTTTGGTCTTGGTTAGAGCTCTTGTGTTCCCTATTTTTCTGTATGCTGCGGAGATGTGGAAACAGAAAAAAAACTAATTAGTGCTCTAGAGATGTTGGCGGAGAATGCTGGACGAATCATTGATGTAGTTTCGAACCAACAAATCCATACTGGAGCAACTGGGGATCAGACAGCGCCTTTCCTCGACTGTACGCATTCTCACTTTCTCCGGACATGTGTCACCGTGTGGAGAAACATCCATTGAGCGCTTGGTAGTCCAGGGGAAAGTCAATGGCAAGAGAATGCGTGATAGGTCTCCGATGAGATGGACCAATCAGGTGAAGGTTCCCATGGATCATCACCTACATGAGTGCACTAGGAAAGCTGGGGTCCGAGAGGAGTGGTGACGGCTAGTTAAGCGTGCCACTAGCCAAATGTAGCGACTAAGAAGAAGAATGGAGCAGACGGTGACACTGACAATGGGTCTGATCCGCAAGTTCAAAGTAACTCAGCGAGCTATATAGAGAACTATGCTCGGGGTTTCTCTCTAAGATAAAAATCCAAAACGTTGACGCACAATTTAATTTGACTTTGACCTGTATTTAGACAATACTATATATATAAACAATAAAAATGGCGCGGTGGTGGCTCGGTTGTAAGAACCTGTTCCTTAAATCCTACAAAGGTCGGTTCAAACCCACCCGGCATGTACCAATGAGAAATATACTTTTCTTACATACATTTGTCATAGATTTACAACACCACCGTTCCCGTGCCTCGGAGAGCACGTTAAGCCGTCGGTCCCGGTTCCACTAATACCAACTTGTGGAATCGTTAATAAATTGTCATTCAAAATTGACATATCCTCGCCAAACCGTCTGGCCAGCGTGGCGAGTGTAGGCCAAATTCTCCAGATATATGTTCTGGAAGGCCAATCAACTGAAAATCCCATCCCACTCCTCTAGCAGATATTCAGATTCCTTCACTGTGTCTGCATCCCGCCAGTGGAACAAACTACCACTGGCCATTAGACAGGCAACCAATTTAAAATAAAATAAAATAAAGGCCCATCTCCAGCAGTGGAGGTCTAGGACGCTGTGTTCTAGGGGCTGTAATTATGATATAAACAATGACAATTATCATGTCGCTTTTACAGAGAAAACTGTTTGGACTATACTTGCATCACGAGAAATCTGTTCTGTCAAACGTGTTCTGTGCACAACTTCTGGGCTGTGAGACTGTTCTACAAACATTGGCAGCCAACTTCATTGTGTACGGCTGGGATCTCACACACACTAGCAACTGTAATATGTAAGTAATAGTTCATTATTACTACGGCATTTGTCAAACTTAAACACATTCTTTTTTACCCGACTGCGCTACGCAAAGAGGAATGTATGTATGTATGTTTGTTTGTATGTATGTTCATTTGTGGCACACTGGAGAGCAAACGCGTGATCTTATTTTGATTATTATCACGTCAATCGATTCGTTTTAATCACGCGAGTGTCACTGAAGATATGACATTAATTGAATTTTAGTAACGCACCAACCAGACGTCATATTGTGGAAAAGAATAAAAATAAAGTCGAAGTATAGGTATCCAAAGTTACCGATATAGCCTTCAAAATTAGTAAGCTGAAGTGGCAATGGGCTGGACATGTATGTCGTAGAACCGATGAACGATGGAGTAGACGAGTTCTGGAGTGGAGACCACGTACGGGAAGACGCAGAGTGGGTCGACCCCCCGCTAGATGGACAGATGACCTAAGGAAGGTCGCTGGTGGGGGTTGGATGAGAGTGGCAGGAGATCGTGTGAAGTGGCGAGCCTTGGGGGAGGCCTATATCCAGCAGTGGAGAGACACAGGCTGATGATGATGATGATAGGTATTTAAAAATCATGTTGAGGTTTCTCTTATCATTTTTCATTTCGAGTGATCATTATCATTTAAATTTTCTGACCTGCACTTACCTACCCATAATAAAGTTCATATACCCCTAGTTCCGAATCATGCTCAAATCGCTTAGAATGAATATGATACTGACAGTTGTTCCGAATCAAATATCACGATTTGGATGCTCAGAGCGTGATTTCAATTCGGAACGGTCTAAATCACATTTTAATTTACAACATAATAGTTTTTTTTAAATGTATAGTAGATGAATTGTGGATTCCACATCTTTGAGTATGAATACTAACAAATATACATCTCTCTGTTTATTCATCCTAATATGTGTAAAGTTTAATATTAATAATTTTGGTCTTTTAAAAGTTACAGACATTTGTTTTTCACTTTCTACTTAAATATTAATTATAGATTTGTTTTAGAAGTAATATACAAACAGTATAATTAAATTATTAAATAATTTAAAAGAAAACCTAATAATAAATAAACTTGAAAATGGCGCGCGACATAATGACATTTTTGACTGACAGCGCTCAGATATCTTAAACAGTCTGAGAGCGAGGAATGATGTCATTTGTGACGTCACTTTGGCAATACAGTTTATGCACGTCTCGGAACACCTTTAAGCGTGTTTAGGTTACTATTATCGTGTCTCGGAACGAGGGAATAATCGCATATTAGGAAGTGTGGATTAATTCAAAAATATTTAATGTCACTTTTGTATAGGTCAATTTTTATTAACCGCCAATACTTACAGACACTGACTCTGTGGTCTAGTGGTTAAGTCCGTGGATTTAGACTCGGAGGTACCGGGTTCGATTCCTGGTCGGGACACAAAAATATTTATTAATGTAAATAAATACATTTAATTTATTTGTGATTTCTCGAGTTTGGTACGCTGGAGACATCGACGAGCTTGCCACTTGTCATGATTGGCTTATCGTAAAGTTGGCTAAATGTTAATCCGCTTATTTATAAGCGTGGTTCCTGACCACCCCGAAAGGGAAACGGTAGTTCCACTAATACCAACTTGTAGAATTGTTAATAAATTGTCATCAGATTCTTGGTAACCCGTCTGGCCTGCGTGGCGAGTGTAGGCCAAATTCTCCAAATATATTGTTTGGAATGCCCGTCTCCAATAGTGAAGGTCTAGAACGCTGTGTTCTCTGTATATTATATATATTAGCCAACTTTACTATAGGCCAATCATGACAAGTGGCAAGCTCGAGAAATATCACAAATGAATTAAATATTAATTAAATGTATTTATTTACATTAATAGATATTTTTGTGTCCCGACCAGAAATCGAACCCGGTACCTCCGAGTCTAAATCCACAGACTTAACCGCTAGACCACAGAGGCAGTTTATATATATATATAAAATGTACATGAGTTAGGGTGTTGGCATAACAACAGCATTAGTAGTGCATCACATGACTGAAGCTGAGCCAAGACCGTTGCCACATCATATTAATTTAAATTGTAAATTATTCAAATCAATTTATTTCCTTTGGTTGTCACAACAACACTTGGATATTGTCAATACATTTTTTCTCCATAGTTTATTATCATTTACGAGGGGCGTTCAAAATATTCTCGGTATGTGGATAAAAACAAACAAGTACGAAAAGTTTGATATTTTTATTTTTCAATATACTCCCCCCCTATGTTCATACACTTATAAGATCGATCAATTATTTTTTTTAATCCCTCATAAAAATATTTTTTATCTTTGGTGTAAAAATGCTCCTCCACGGCCGTCTTCAACGCTTCATCGTCAGAAAATTTATTTCCACGCAGATCCTTTTTAAGATTGGGAAACAAAAAGAAGTCGCTTGGGGCTAAGTCCGGACTATAGGGTGGATGAGTAACAGTTTCAAACCCACATTTAACAATAGCTGCCTTGGCAATATGAGCAGTATGGACAGGGGCGTTGTCATGCAGAAGCAGAACACCTTTGGTTAACTTTCCTCGCCTCTTTTCTTTGATCGCATCTCTTAATTGACGTATAACGTTAGCGTAGTACTGCCCTGTGATATTTACACCTTTTTCTTTATAATCGATAAGCAAAACTCCTTCACAATCCCAAAATATTGTGGCCATGACCTTGCCAGCTGACGGGATTACCTTGAACTTCTTGGGATGAGCTGAACCCTTAATGTGCCACTGCATGGACTCCTGTTTGCTCTCTGGGTCATAATGATGAACCCAGGTTTCATCTCCAGTAACTATTTTTTGCAGCACCTCATCGGGATTTTCACCACACAGGTCGATAAAATCTGAACAGCAAGCCACACGCATATCCTTTTGAAGAAGCGTCAGCATTCGCGGAACCCATCTTGCACTTACTTTTGACATATTAAGATGGTCATGTATAATGTCATGTACGGTACCAATAGAGAGATTGGTTACTTGAGCTATAGATTTTACCTTCACTCGGCCGTCTTCCAATATAAGTTTTTCCACTTTATCAATATTTTCTTGTGAGGTAGCCACTACAGGCCGGCCAGGTCTAGGGTCATCTTCAATACTCTCCCTTCCACGCTTAAATTCGCTTGACCATTTTTGAATAGTAGATAAAGAAGGAGCAGACTCACGGTAAACACAATCCATTTCCTCTTTTATGGTTTTTTGATTTTTACCCTGTTTTGTCAAGAATTTTATGACGGATCGGTGCTCTAATTTCGTTAAAATTGTTAATTCGCTCATGGTGTTCATGTTTGTTCGGCAATTGCAGAAAAACAAAAGAACATCTCGGTTCCAATTTTACTTTTTTTTAATTTCAATGGATGAATCTTAGCGGCCAGTAACAAATATATATATAAAAGAGGTTGTAACGTATCAATACCGAGAATATTTTGAACGCCCCTCGTAGATTATAAAATAACCAACAGCTACTATGAGTGGACCCATCATATCAGCTATATGATCATCTTCGACCAAAACACTGTTGCCATAATCAAGTTTTTGCTTAAGACTAGGTAGTTAAAAGTAATTCGTGGCTGTAAAAAGGCCGTGTCAGCTTATAGACTAAAATAAATTACACATGTTAGGTTAATAAATTAATTCGTAGCTCTAAAGAGGCTGTGTCAGCTTACAATCTAAATATACATAAAAATTGTATTAAACTACAATATTTATGTCAATAAATGTAAATTCGTGGCTGTAAGGGGGCCGTGTCAGCTTACGATCGAAATAATAATAATTATTATAATTGGTATGTTAGGTTAATAAATTAATTTGTAGCTCTAAAGAGGCTGTGTCAGCTTACAATCTAAATATACATAAAAATTGTATTAAACTACAATATTTATGTCAATAAATGTAAATTCGTGGCTGTAAGGGGGCCGTGTCAGCTTATGATCGAAATAATAATAATTATTATAATTGGTATGTCAACTTACATATTCGTGGCTGTAAAAGGGGCGTGTCTACTTACGATCGAAATAATAATAATTATTATAATTGGTATGTCAACTTAATACATATTCGTGGCTGTAAAAGGGGCGTGTCTACTTACGATCGAAATAATAATAATTATTATAATTGGTATGTCAACTTAATACATATTCGTGGCTGTAAAAGGGGCGTGTCTACTTACGATCGAAATAATAATAATTATTATAATTGGTATGTCAACTTAATACATATTCGTGGCTGTAAAAGGGGCGTGTCTACTTACGATCGAAATAATTATAATTGGTATGTCAACTTAATACATATTCGTGGCTGTAAAAGGGGCGTTTCAGCTTACAATCTAAAATAATAAAATTAAGAATGTTAAATTAAACTAATTATTATTATTATTTTCTCTGATTGTAATATTTTATGATGTGGCATAAAAATATGTATTGTTGCAGGTTATTGGCATCAATAAGCAACGTGTTAGGTCCCGTGGCCAGTATGACAGTGGGCAGTATACCTGTGGAGCGACTACCTGCCATTATCATCATCATGAAGGTTCGCTCCAACACCGAGATCTACTCCGTCATCAACGGTCAGTATCATTCACATCTTTAGCTAGTTGTACTAAGAATAACTTTTGATCTCACACAATAGGGAGTATGAACGACAGTGAAAAGGTTGTTAAAAAAATTATTATATATATAGGGTTTTCCAATAGGGACTCAAACTTTAACCCCTCATTCCGAATCGCGCTCAGAGCGCTTAGAACGAATATGACACTGACCGTCGTTCCGAATCAAATATCGCGATTTGGATGCTCAGAGCATATACATATATTCACTTAATAATACGAAGACTGTGTTCGACTTGAAAGCAAAGCAAAACGCGCTGGTTTTACTGAATTTTGCTTAAAGGTAAGAAAACGCGCTTGAACGACTTTCAATGCGAAATTAAGGCCTCGTTCGTTTTATAGCATTTCCAACATTTCGTAGCAACTTCATAAACCAGCGTGAAATGTTGTTTTTGTTGAGAAATACCACTTTTTTTAACAATGCTAACATTTCTTAAATAAAACGAGTGGGGAGGCTACTTTTTGACAAGTATCTTCGTTCATATTTTATCATACCATGGCATCCAACACACATGATATTATTATGGTCTTTGAATTTATTACATAAAATCGTTAAAAATACCTTTTTATCAAATATAATAGAAAACTAAAAATGGTAAACAAACCATTTTATATTTTAATGACATCTGTCAAAAAGTAACATCAATAACCCTCCTTTCAACACGGTACTGACATACGAAATTAGCATCAAATGTAAGAATTTTCATTGAACGAACGACTTGTGCTAAAAAAGTGGTATTTTCATGCTAACATTTCTTAAAACGAACGCGGCCTTAAGCTGATACAAAAAATAAATTAAAATAAAATTGTCGGATCGGCTCTATTTTAAACTTTAATCGCGTTGGAAGCATCAAATTCTGCAGCATCTGGAATTTGATGATGACCTCATTAACTCATTAAAAAGAAAGATATATTACGTCAGACTTGGCTGTATGGGCTAGACCCTTTGCCTTCCCTATTATCGCATTCATCATCCATCGGGAGAAGAGAACCAAAAAAAAAAATATTAATCGCGTTTGACATATGGAAGGATATGTTGAGTGCAGGAGGCCTTGAAGAAACGTCTTTAAATACTGATGAAGGCCATTATTATATAATATTATTATATTCAGGTAATGTCGGTGTATCGGAGCTAGTCGGGATGTTAGTCGAAGCTGTGGAGAGATTTGGTCAACAAAGGGGTCAAGATGCAAAGGCAGAACAGGAGAGGGAAGCAAGACAAAAAGTCAAGTTAGAGCAGGATGAAGCATACCAGATGAGTCTCGAGGCAGATAGGTGAGTCTTAATTTTATTTTTTTTTATTAGTATTATTTCGGTGACAAAAACTTAAGTCGTAGGTTAGTTGTTTATTTACTATTTTGTGACGTCAATTCAAAATAAATACATTAATATAATAATAAGCATTCCGTCGCAAAAACGTTCGAGAACCGCTGAACTACACCATTGAAATAATTTTATGATTGATACACACAAAAAACAAATAATAAATTCTTCAGTCAGGACCAATAATCAACAGAAATAGGGTTAGTTAGCAGCCTATAAGCAATGTCAAAAAAGCTTGGATATATGACTAAATTTGTTTTATTTCTTAGTATATGATTTCAATAAAAGCCTACTCAATCAATCATATCAAGCATTGAAGTCTTGGCTTAAATTAGCCAAGGTGCTGACTCCTTAACATTCTTCAGAGGTTGGAGAAATTTCGGAATGGATCTGAAAAGGCCATCGACCACTGTGCTGTTTTAGATGTTATGAGTGGACTGTATTTAAAAGAAGATGCCTGCACCGGCTGACTCAGACCCACGCTCAGCTGTCCCGAGCAAAATACTCGTGTAAACCGACATGAAAATATAAAATAGAATAAATATAGGCTCACCCCAGTCCATAAATAAAGATCTTTGTCACAGTTTGTTGTACAAGAATGTTTTTTCACCACAAAATTGCGCGCATATGCGGCGAGATCTCGATCGCTTCTGCCGGTGCGTACGTGACCAATTTTTTGTTGGTCACCCAATGGTACCCGCAAAATAATTTAGGAAGCAGAAAGTAATGTAATACAATACAACTAAATAACTATGTGTCTATATATCAGTGTAGAATACCGGAAGTATTTGAACTATCAAAAACTGAACAACTGCTATTATTTGTTGGGAAGATTTGAGCCGGTCCTATTAAAAAATGGGTCCCGACTGTTAAAGCCACATGTTTCGCTTTACAATTGATTATTTGTTTTTGTGTGTATCAATTTTCAATTTCAATTTTTAATTTCAATTTTCAATTTCAATTTTCAATTTCAAATTTCAATTTCAAATTTCAATTTTCAATTTTCAATTTAAATTTTCAATTTCAATTTTTAATTTAAATTTTCAATTTACAATTTCAATTTTCAATTTATTTATTAACCATAAGATACATTAAGTACACTCGGTTTTGTCACTTATACAATTTATTGGTTACCAATCATGGCAGGATAGCAGAAGTATACCATTAATAGCAAAGAACAGCCATCGTCATTTACCACTTAAAACTAATTTACCACAAACAATCAATACCTACATAGATGCTGCTGTACAAGGGCGTTGTCACTTAAAATCTAGAAAATAAACTATATTAAAATTATATAATAAAATAATAATTATTATTTTAATAAAAAAGAAAAAAAAACATATAATTATTTAATATTTTTAACCCTTGGGCTTTTTCTTTTCAGATTTTTATTTAAAGTTATTTTTTACATTGTTTGGTTCTTAGATTTTATTTATTTAATTCTCTTCAGTTTTTTATTAAAGAAAACTTTTCGCGTCGAGTTTTTTTTTTCATTTTTTTATTTTATACCTTCACATCACCTTTTTGGGTATTCTAGTCGGCTCTCGGCCATATCGAATACTTAAGCAGTCCCTAATTGTGCTACGATTTTTTATTATTAGACCTATTTAGAAGTGATTTTAAATGTCTTTTGTTTCAGAGCTAAAGAAGAATTTAAAAAACAACAGAAGTTGGAAGAGACTCAGGAGTTTGAGAGAGCGGAAAACGCAAGAGTCATCGAGGAGACAAAAAAAGAGGTATATTAAATTAACTAATAATAAAATGTATAGTATATACGGGGGAGTCGGTAACCACCTTTTTTTTTTCAATAAAGCAGATTCACATTTAGCCAACTTTACTATATATCATGACAAGTGGCAAGCTCGAGAAATTTTAATACTAAATTAAATAATTTATAGTGCCCGACCAGGAATCGAAAAAGTGTATTACTCATTGGCCGGGGTTCGAACCAACCTTTTTAGTTTTAAGGAAAACATTCTTGCAACTAAGTCACCACCTCAACTTATCCCCTCGTTCCGAGACACGATAATAGTAACCTAAGAACGCTTAAAGCCGTTCCGAGACGTGCATAAACTGTATTGCCAAAGCGCTTAGACTGCTCACGATATCGATGGAGATCGCTCTGAGCGCTGTCAGTTGTTTGTCATTATGTCGCGCGCCATTTTCAAGTTTATTTAATATTAGGTTTTCTTTTAAATTATTTAATATTGTAATTCGTTTATACTGTTTGTAAATTACTTCTAAAACAAATCTATAATTAATATTTAAGTAGGAAGTAAATTTAAAATGCCTGTGACACGGCAAGTTATTTTAGAGGTCCAAAATAAGTTAATAATATTAAACGCTTAAATATAAAGGTGAAAAAGCACTCAAAGATGTGGAATCCGCAATTTATCTTCCATACATTTATAAAAAAAACTATTTATCTTATGAATAAAAATGTAATATTTGATTCGGAACGACGACTGTCAGTATAATATTAATTCTAAGCGCTCTGAGCATGTCTCGGAGCATTTAATAATGATGACGTATATGTGTATAATAGGAATTACGCAATAAGGCTGCGGCTCGCGTGCCTCCCTCACCGGCAGAGGGCGCCACCAACGTGAGTCGGATCCGCGTTCGGTTACCGCCGCCGCACGACATGGCGCTCGAGAGGAGGTTTTATGAACACGACACTTTACAGGTAACTATATATCGTCTGGTCATAACTAATGTTACATTAAAAAAAAAAAAAACATTTAAAGGGTAGTTGTAAAAAAAATTTTTTTTTTTCATAATCTTTTATTATTTAGTACCTAGTCAGGCCACGCAGCATCTTCACACCCTACGTGTTAAGCACTTACAGCGTCCTAGACCTCCACTGTTGGAGATGGCCTTCCAGAACATATATCTGGAGAATTTGGCCTACACTCGCCACGCTGGCCAGACGGGTTCTTTCAACTTCTTTCAACTAAGCGGCGCCTAGTACCTTAAATCGGCAAGATTTACATTTTAACCAAATTATTATTATTATTTTTTATTGTATCATCATCACGACCCTTCCGTGGTGGTCAGAAACCACGCGGATTCACATTTAGCCAACTTTTCTATGGGCCAATCATGACAAGAGGCAAGCTCGTCGATGTCTCCAGCGTACCAAACTCGAGAAACATCAGAAATAAATATTTATTAAGTTTGTTTATTTAAATTAATAAACATTATTGTGTCTCGACCAGTAATCGAACCCAGTACCTCCGAGTCTTAAATTTACGGACTTAACCGCTAGACCACGGATTCAGTTATTTTTATTAGGTACACACAACAGAAATGAGTAACAAGATGTATGATGTCCTTTGGTATGTGGCCATTTGGCCTGTTGGAAGGCTTGTCAATAGCCCACCTTAAATCACTAACCTATCGTTCCGATACGCGATAATAGTAACCTAAGCACGCTTAAAAGTGTTCCGATACGCGCTTAAACTGTTTTGCCAAGCTGTGTGACGTCACAAATTACATCATTTCTCGCGCTTAGACTGCTCACGATATCGAGGTAGATCGCTCTGAGCGCTGTCAGTTTTTTGTCATGTCGCGCGCCATTTTCAAGTTTATTTAAATTAAGTTTTCTTTTAAATTATTTAATATTGTAATTCGTTTATACTGTTTGTATATTACTTCTAAAACAAATCAATAATTAATATTTAAGTAGGAAGTAAAAAAAAAGTCTGTAACACGGCAAGTTATTTTAAATTACCAAAATAAGTTAATAATATTAAACTTTACACATATAAAGATGAATAAACCGAGAGATGTATATTTGTTAGTATTCATACTCAAAGATGTGGAATCTGCAATTTATCTTCCATGCATTTAAAAAAAAACTAACATTTTATGAATAAAATGTGATTTAGACCGTTCCGAATTGATATCACGCTCTGAGCATCCAAATCGCGATATTTGATTCGGAACGACGGTCAGTGTCCTAATCGTTCTAAGCGCTCTGAGCGCAATTCGGAATGAGGGGTAAGATAGCGATCGCTGTCAAATGTCAAAACAGCATATACAATACTTTCTTAACCATATGTTTTTGTGTTATAGGCTCTAATGGATTACCTAGCATCTGAAGGGTATCCTCAAGAGACTTACAAAGTGATCGCCAGTTGGCCCAGAAGAGATGTAAGTAATTGTAATTTAATACAGACACCGGCTGTTAAGGAGTTTGGGAACATCAGACTTGTGCCCGCACCAAATCAAACAAACCCGTCTGTGGTCAGGCCATTTATTGCTCAAAACATTTACAATCTTAAACTAGGACATGCACAAAACATAAACCTGACTTTGTCGCTTGCCGGGAAGACTACTTGCTCTGCTCTGGATGACCTAACTTCAGGTGGACAACAAACGGCCTGCAGAAACCCTGCTTGTGGAGCACCACCACAATCGCCGAAGTGGGCCTAGCCTCAGCTTCAGCCGAATGCCCTGGCAATGGACGCTCCTCACACCATTTCTCCAATCCTCGGCCACAGTCAACGCTCTCCAATCCACCATAATTGGCGCCAATTAAGATAAATCACCAAAGTTAGCCGGCCGGCCCCATGTTGCCAAACGTCAAAGTCCCTTTTTTCCCTCGGCCGAGGCTAAAGCCAAGTCCCTCAGCCAAGCGACAAAACCAAAATAAAAAACAAATATAATTCTAAACACCAGCAGATTAAACGAATCAAAGAAAATGTCTGTATTATTCCCTATAAAGTAGAGGTAGGCACATCTCCAACAGTGGAAGTCTAGAACCAGGGAGTGGAAACTTAAAACAACTTATTGTCAAATTTCGGTTCACATAGAAAGTGGTGCGTCAAAAATTCAATTCAATTATATATTATTTTGCAAGTAGGCGTAGGACAAAATGTTAAGCGTTATTCTGTATTTATAATTTAGTTATTTTTATTATTTTATTGTTTCTCTTCCCAAATGTTGAAATAATAAAAATAACAAAATTATAAATACAGAAGAACGCTTAACATTATAGCTGCTGTAGATAGGCATTGTCACACTATAAGCTAAGACAGACACAATTATAAAAATATAAATGCCAGTTAAGAGCTGCTGTAAAGAGGCATTGTCACACTAAGCTAAGACAGACACAATTATAAAAATATAAATGTCGGTTAAGATAATAGCTGCTGTAAAGAGGCATTGTCATACTATAAGCTAGGACAAACAATTATAAAAAGACAACTTAAAATTATAGCTACTGTATAAATGCATTGTCATACTAAACTAGACAATAACTAAATACAAATTGTATAATAAATGAATGTCCCTTACCACTATTATTCGTCTAGGACTCTTTGTCTAGGACTCTGTCTAGGACTCTTTGTCTAGGACTCTTTGTCTAGGACTCTTTGTCTAGGACTCTTTGTCTAGGACTCTTTGTCTAGGACTCTTTGTCTAGGACTCTTTGTCTAGGACTCTTTGTCTAGGACTCTTTGTCTAGGACTCTTTGTCTAGGACTCTGTGTTCTAGGAACTGTGACGACATGCAGGATTATACCACCACTCTTTTTAATTTAATATTTTGTTAAAATTAATATTTTAAAGTCATTTTTAATTGATTTATTTTCAGCTCACAATGGAATCTCAAAGCAGTACATTGAAGGATTTGAAGCTATATCCACAGGAAACCGTCATGCTGGAAGAGCGGTGAAAAGCGAAATTCACACCAAAGCGCAAGTCAAAATCATCGCCATCTTATACATAAACCTGTAATTCTGCATTAACAGATACATTCAGAGATACATTCTAAAACTAACACCCGTATACTTAGATGTTTCCTCAACGGCGCCTTCACTCAACAGCCACTCCACTCTACTTGACAATTTTATTGACACTAATTTAACAGCCTACATACCAGGGGGTGGGAACTTAGAACAAGCAATTGACAAAATTCTGTTCTTACAGAAAGTGGCATCTAGTAGGAATCTTAGAGAAATGGGCCAAAAATAAGGGTATCAATTATTACTTCCAACTATCAAACGACTTCCTTCAGAATCGGTATTCTGAGTTGCACTTATGCCTTGTAATTGAGCTTCACCTGACACGATAACGACATACCTCTTTCGCTTCTTCGACATTCATCTGTCAATTTTTTATTTATTTTTTATATTTCCAGACAGGTCACACAGCGCCATCTAGTTTCCGTGGTAAGCTACGAGGCTTGTGTTACGGAAACTAGATGGTTGATAAACTACATATTATACTTTTTTTTGTAAATATAAACACCCAGACCGAGACAAATTATACAATGTACAACTTGCCCCCGGTGGGAATCGAACCCACGACCTCCCGAGTTCACGGCAACGTTTGTTACCACTAAACCACGGAGGCGGTCAAATGTTTTTAAACAATTGGTCACTAACTTGTTTCTTGATAAGCAGGAGCACACTGCATCTAGTACAAATTAAATATTTGGCACGCAATATGTTTGTGTATGTCTATTTGTATATTTATATGTATATATATATATGTTTATAATACTTGCATGAAATTTATGTAATTTCTTGGTATGTAGTGTATTTATTTACTTGATCGTGATATGTGAGTCTCGGTCTGCCAGGGCCTCTTTTACCCACAACTTTCGCATTATATATCTGGTTCGTCAATCTTTCATCGCTCATCCTTTCAACATGCCCGAACCATCGTAGCATGCCTTTCCTTATTTTTGTCCCTATGCTTTCCTTCATACCAACCCTTTTCCGTATTTCGACGTTACGTATGCGGTCCGCCAAAGTGACGCCACATATCCGCCGCAACGACCGCATTTCTACTGCATTAACCCTACTCTCATGTGTATTCTGACGTATCCACGTCTCGCTTCCATACATCAGTGTTGGTACCAACATGGCATTGTGTATGGCGAGCCGAGCTTTGTCACTGACATTTCGACTGCCGATCAGTGACCCCAGGGCACCGTTAACACTATTTCCCGCGTTCAAAAGAAAGCATAGGGACACAAATAAGGAAAGGCATGCTCCGATGGTTCGGGCATATTGAAAGGATGAGCGAAGAGAGATTGACGAACCAGGTATACAATGCGAAAGTTGTGGGTAAAAGGGGCCCTGGCAGACTGATATTCACACATCACGATTAAATAAATAACACAATAGCTGAAGGTGCTATACAAAGGCATCGAAACAAATGGGCATGTATGAAGAGGTTGATGAATGTTGAAGAAGCGAAAGAGGTATGTCGTGAAGATATACATATACAGTCGACCAAGAAAGTGGTTTATCAGTTTTGATAAAGCTTTCATTGTAATTCAAATATTGCTAAGGTCGAGTATTCGAATGATCGTACTAATTTCAGGGGAAAATCAACCTTATTGTTAGATGAGGTGCAAATAAATCTCAACCGTCAGGTGGTAGACCACTTTTTTGGTCGACCGCTTTTTTGGTCGACCGCTTTTTTGGTCGATCACTTTTTTGGTCGACTAGGCATATCGATTTTAAGGGAACTTGTTTGACAGTTGGAAGGAATGGTTAAGTAGAGTGGTGAAGAAATGTAGGATACGGGTGTAGGAATTAAATGTTTTTGTCACTTTTTTGTCATTACCCCGAAAATTTTATACAGGGTGGCTTTGTATGCTCCTTCTCTAGACTAATGTTGTTCTATTGATAGAAACAGAATAAGATATATCGGAAGTGTGAAATTTGTTTGGCTATATTAAAATTAAAAGTTTGTATAGAGCGGTGGTGGCTCGATTGTGAGAACGCTTTCCTTAACATCCTAAAGAGGTGGGTTCGAACCCCGGCATATACCAATGGAATAAAATACTTTTCTTACGTAACTGTCTCTGTGGTCTAGCGGTTAAGTCCGTGCAATTAGAGTCGGAGGTACCGGGTTCGATTACTGGTCGGGGACACAAAAATATTTAATAATTTTTTTTTTTTTTTTTTTTTTTATTTATTTAGGAAAACTTACAGCTACAATACAAATATAGGAAAGATAATAATACTTTAAAGCCGATAACAAGAATTCACAGATAGTTACAATAGAAAGCATGCAAGAAAAACTTTTAGAAAATAAATACGTAAATAAAAAAAAAAAATGTAAATAAATACATTTAATTAAATTTAATATAATTGCGATATTTCAAGAGTACGCTGGAGACATCGACAAGCTTGCAACTTGTTATGATTGGCCTATAGTAAATGTGAATCCGCTTCTTTATAAGCGTGGTTTCTGACCACCCCGAAAGGGAAACGGTCGTGATGATACTTTACTTACATTTGTCATAGATTTACAACACCACCGTTCCCATTCTCGGAGAGCACGTTAAGTCCGATTTCACTTATACTAACTTGTGGAATCGTGCATAAATTGTAATTATAAATTAACATCAGACCCTCGCCAACTCGTCTCTCCAGCGTAACCAGTGTTGGCCAAATTCTTCAGAAATTTCTGGAAGGCCCATCTCCAAAAGTGGAGCTGCTGTAATGAATGAAATGGAGAAGCTTACTTTCAATATACTGTGTGACTTTGTATGGTCTTACGTTAGACCAACATGTTATTCTATTGATAGAAACAAACGACTTTTGCATGTGACTAAAAAAAATGTCTTCTTCATACAAACTGTTAATTTTAAAATAGCCAATTTGTATAGAGAAGCCAAAAAAAATGTCATTTCGAAATATGGTTTCTTAGAAAAAGTTGTTTATTTCTATCAATAGAATCACGTACTAGTCTAACGTTAGGCCATACAAAGTCACCTTGTATTATGGTTTCTTAGAAAAAGTTGTTTATTTCTATCAATAGAATCACATACTAGTCTAACGTTAGGCCATACAAATCCATAATTGTATTATGGTTTCTTAGGAAAAGTTGTTTGATTCTATCAATAGAATCACATACTAGTCTAACGTTAGGCCATACAAAGCCACCTTGTATTATGGTTTCTTAGGAAAAGTTGTTTGATTCTATCAATAGAATCACATACTAGTCTAACGCTTGGCCATACAAAGTCACAGGTTTCTTAGAAAAAGTTATTTATTTCTATCAATAGAATCACATTCTAGTCTAACGTTAGGCCATACAAAGTCACCTTGTATTATGGCTTCTTAGAAAAAGTTGTTTAATTCTATCAATAGAATTACATATTGGTCTAACGTTAGGCCATACAAAGTCACCTTGTATTATGGCTTCTTAGAAAAAGTTGTTTAATTCTATCAATAGAATTATATATTGGTCTAACGTTAGGCCATACAAAGTCACCTTGTATTATGGTTTCTTATCAATAGAATCACATACTAGTCTAACGTTAGGCCATACAAAGTCACCTTGTATTATGGTTTCTTAGAAAAAGTTTATTGATTCTATCAATAGAATCACATAATGGTCTAACGTAAGAGCATAGGAAATCACGCCGTATCTTTCATAATAAATCTTTATCCATTAAGTCCATTGCATTTCGATCGCAATAGTTAATCGTTTGTGCCTAAAATTAGGTTTATAATGTCCAATTCCCAAATAATCCAATGTATAAAAAAATAAAGAAAATCCCATTTAAAGTAAAGTATCATCACGACCGTTTCCCTTTCCGGGTGGTCAGAAACCACGCTTATAAATTCGGATTCATATTTAGCCAACTTTGCTATAGGCCTATCGTGATGGCAAGATCGTCGATGTCTCCAACGAACCAAACTCGAGAAATATCACAAATAAATTAAATGTATTTATTTACATTAATATTTTTGTGTCCCGATCAGGAATCGAACCCGGTAACTCCGAGTCTAAATTCACGGAGTTAACCGCTAGACCACGGTGGTAGTTCCCAATTAAAATCCCATCGTGTTTTAAATTCATTAAACTTAATCCCTAAATATCCTATAATCCTTAGAATATATCCCTAAATATCTAACTATTCCTTTTTATCCATAATATTAATTATCCCTAAATAACTGCCTCCGTGGTCTAGCGGGTAAGTCCGTGGATTTAGACTCGGAGGTACCGGGTTCGATTTCTGATAGGGACACAAAAATATTAATGTAAATAAATACATTTAATTTATTTGTGATATTTCTCGAGTTTGGTACGCTGGAGACATCGACGAGCTTGCTATCATGATTGGCTTATAGTAAAGTTGGCTAAATGTGAATCTGAATTTATAAGCGTGGTTTCTGACCCCCCCCACCCCCCTGAAATGGAAACGGTCGTGATGTTGATACTTTATCCCTAAATTTTTATTAATCCCAACTACAGACTAAGTGCATAATGGTTTTTCATTTCGTATTTATCGTGCTCTCTCAAATAGCTTCAGTGCAATTATTTGACACTAAATAATAATTATTCTAGTACCTTAGTAGTAAATAACTAATTCTATTCCAAGTAAATTAATATACCTCTCGTTCCGAGACACGATAATAGTAACCTAAGAACGCTTAAAGCCGTTCCGAGACGTGCATAAACTGTTTTGCCAAAGCTTTGTGACTTCACAAATGACATCATTCCCCGCGCTTAGACTGCTCTCGATATCGCGGTAGATCGCTCTGAGCGCTGTCAGTTGTTTGTCATAATGTCCCGCGCCATTTTCGAGTTTATTTAATATTAGGTTTTCTTTTTAATTATTTAATATTGAAATTCCCATACAGATACTGTTTGTATATTACTTCTAAAACAAATCTTAAATTCATATTTAAGTAGGAAGTGAAAAAAAATGTCTCTAACACGGCAAGTTATTTTAAAAGACCAAAATAAGTTAATAATAATAAACTTAACTTTCATCATATCATCATCATAACAGCCCCTAGAACACAGCGTCCTAGACCTCCACTGCTGGAGATGGGCCTTCCAGAAAGAACATATATCTGGAGAATTTGGCCTACACTCGCCACGCTGGCCAGACGGCTTGGCGAGGAACTTAACTTTACTACGTTAGTATTCATACTCAAAGATGTGGAATCCGCAATTTATCTTCCTTACATTTTAAAAAAAAGCTATGTTATGAATGAAAATGTGATTAAATTCGGAACGACAGTCAGTGTCATATTCATTCTAAGCGCTCTGAGCACGATTCCAAACGAGGGTATATATTAGATTTTCTTTTAAATTATTTAATATTGTAATTCGTTTATACTGTTTGTATATTACTTCTAAAACAAATCCCCCCCCCCCGTATATTTGAATATATATATCCCTACTTTCCTGTCTATGGTTTCGTTACTGGAGATCTAATTTTGACATTTGTTCCACAAACGTCGAATTTTGATCTCCACGATAGATAAAACATTGGTTATACCGCGTGTGATTGTCAAAAGAGCAAATATTCTATTTTTAGCCTTCAGCCCTATCTTGTTACTTAGCCGCAAACGTTATTAGTGGATTTCGCTATTTGCGTCAGAGATTGCGTCATAATTACAAAATATTATTCAATTCTCAACTCTATAAGCGCTCGACCTTAACAGCGGCCGTGCTAATATCAACTTTAACAGCGTGATATATATATAGTTAACGGATTCCATTATATAACGTTTGCGCTTAACAGAATAGAGCTATAGGTGTTATTGGTAGAACTGCCTCTGTGGTCCAGCGGTTAAGTCCGTGGATTTAGACTCGGAGGTCGATTCCTGGTCGGGACACAAAAAAAATTGTTAATGTAAATAAATACATTTAATTTATTTGTGATATTTCTCGAGTTTGGTACGCTGGAGACATCGACGAGCTTGCCACTTGTTTGCCTATAGTATTGGCCTATAGTAAAGTTGGCTAAATGTGAATCAGATTATTTATAAGCGTGGTTTCTTACCACCACGAATGGGAAACGGTCGTGATGATACTTTACTTTTAGTAGAACCACTATTTAAAATAAAAAAAGGTCACTTTGTTTTAAAAATAATAATTATTATCCGAATATTAAAACACTATGCATGGTGTATTCACCCGTCTGAAAATCTTGATTTGATCTCACCCACAGCTAAAAGACGAAATAGAGAGAAAGAATTACGTAAAATCAAAACACTACTGCATCATGATAAATTCCTAAAGGCTGGGGAGTGTTATTATTAATTGGTCTCGCCCACAGCCGAGAGACGAAATAGAAAGAAAGAATTACGTAAGTCAACGTTCGCGCGATCGTTGACCTCTCGCTACCTACTTGATTAGGCTGAATATGAGTTGCGATATTTTTAGGATAACTTCTCTGCACCGTAACTTAATATTTTATTACTAAATAATTAAAATTAAAAATGCTTAGTTCTTTATTTTTATTCTAGATTTTAAGATATAAATATTAGCTCTTTAATAAATTCCACGCAGTAAGTATATTATAATAAATATTGAGGATATTTTGGGGATTGGATGAAACGTTCCAAGAAAATATATATATATACAGCAAATTTTATATATAGCTTTTTGAACCAATTTTGTATAGGTAGATAATAGAAATCATAGTTGATCTATTTAAGAGAGTAAATTTAACACAACAAAATAATTTTAGATTTTAGTCAAGGTTCGGTAAATCGGTACTTACACCTGTTACTTTCAATATTCCTTCCAGCTGTCAAACGGTGTCACTACGCTCGGGGAATAGAATTGTCAAACTCAAGGTACATCGGGACGTACCTTGAAGCGTGTTTGTTATTTTCGACACAAACTGTTAAACTCATTCAAAAGAATTATGGAAGTCAAAGTGCTAGAGCGTGTAGTACAGACAAAATAAATATTTAGACTACAGGATTATTTTTTTCATTGTCTTTAAAGGACATTGTAGAAGACAAATTTCTAAGCATTCCATGGATTCACCGTGCGGGTGCCGGGTCCATCGTGTGTGGGTAAGAGATGAGAAGAATGGTGTCTCGGGCTTGCGACCGACAATAGGCTGGTTTAAGAAAAGGAGGCCTCCTTTTTTCTTTTTTATTGCGCTATACGCTCACCATCCACCATTCTACTTCTCTCCCTACCCAACCATAGAATACATTAGCCCTAAACACGTAATTTATTTACATAATACATGTTTATAACCGAGTTGGGGATCATCAAATTCCAAGTGTTGCAGAATTTGATGCTTTTCAAGGAGTAAATCACGTCAATATCGCCCAAACACCGAAGGGTATACGTACGGGAGTTCACAGAGCAGGAAAACCGCAAAAAAAAAAAGTGTAATTTCATTATTGCACATTATTGAACAAAATAACACCACTTTTGACTAACAATATCCACAGTAACCTAATTTACAAAACGAAAATCTTGGACTTGACATGTCCGTGCAAAATGGCGCGAAGAACTTCGTAGAATACAGGAACGTATGCTTCAATGTTGCCAGAAAAAAAACTTACCTTGTCAGAAATATTTAAAATTTATGCCGTTCGACGTATGGAGAGTTTACAACTGGACGTAGTTATGCAAAAAGGATCCAATCCACAATTTTTCAGATATTTAATTATGAATAATATCAGTTCCTTAGGATGATGTCTTTAATATCATTTTATCCAGATAAAAAAAGCCTTTTTTATCTGAATTTCAACTTCAACAACCTATAACTTTAAATTATGTTAATGTGGACTGCAGCCCTATTTTTTTACTTGGTCGCAAACGTTAGATTGTCAAAATAGTGAATTCTGTTATTTACTACCACTTTTATCCCGAGTTTCTCCGATCGTAGCCGACCTTACGTCAAAATAGCGTTTTCCACTATACCAAAGGTCACCCACGGGGTTGCAACTTCAAAATCATTGGGTAAACGTGAATTAAATACTTAAATTCCCCGCCGCGAATTTATATTAAAGTTAACAACATTTACATTAATTAAACTAAGATTATATATTTACATTAAACATAGTTTTATAACACACATTAAAAATATTGCAAATACGAAAAGTTTTTTTTTAAATGAACTCATCGTAACGTATTTCGCTGTCGTCAGTAGTAGAAACCTTTATACGAGAATACCAATTTTAATATCGTTTTACACTGACAGTTCCGTTATTTGCCTCCGTGGTCTAGCGGTTAAGTCCGTGGATTTGGACTCGAAGGTACCGGGGTCGATTCCTGGTCGGGTCACAAAAATATTTATTAATGTAAATAAATACATTTAAATAATATTTAATTTATTTGTGACATTTCTCGAGTTTGGTACGCTGGAGACATCGACGAGCTTGCCACTTGTCATGATTGGCCGGCAGTAAAGTTGGCTAAATGTGAATCCGCTTATTTATAAGCGTGGTTTCTGACCACCCCAAAAGGGAAACGGTCGTGATGATACTTTACTTTAGTTCCGTTATTTAAGGGATTCCACTATATAACGTTGGCGCTTAAGTAACAGAATACTGGCTACTGGACCTTTTATGCGTAACGTTATAGGCTGTATGTTTATCTGGATCATTTATGATACTAAATATATTATCCTCGGGAACTGATCGGCATTCATATATATATTTTTTTAATGTGGATTGGATCATTTTTGAATAACTGCGTCCAACTAAGAATACCGTTTTCAAGGATCCCATGAGGTGATTGGTTTGACAGTTGGAAGGAATGGTTGAAACGTTTTAGAATACGAATGTAATTGCTTCGTTTAAAATTAATTAGTCGAAATAAGGCCAGTACTAATAAATCGATCTCAAGATCCAAAATTCTTTGGTAAAAAGACACCGATTTATTAATACGGGCCTTAGGGAGACTAAACGGAGTGAATTACTGTTTTTTTATATACACATACATCAGTGGCGGATTTACCAGGGCGGCAAATTTGGCCCATTCTTTTTTTATCTTACATATAAAAATATATTTTATATATTTTAGTAATGCGCAGTATACTGAATACTCTTACGTCCGTAATCCGTATATACGAATTATATTTAGCATAAAAATAATCTAGAAACTGACACAACTATCCCCTAGTTCAATAATACTAATAACGAATGGAAATTGGGGCTGTTCCTTGCCATACTGTATCACCATATCTGGCCAGGTATTTTGTTTAGCAATGTTAACCGAGTGTTCCGATAGGATTCTATGGCCATAAATATATATTAAAAAAAAAAAAAAAAACGAAAAAAATCTGATGTAATAAGGACGATAGAACACAAATGTATAAGTGTTGAATTTCAATGGTCTGTAGCGGCAGCAATAATTGAAAAGCCTACTAGCGGCAAATTTGTAAATCCGCCACTGACATACATAACTATATACTTGCGTAAGTTTAAAAAAATGAAGAAAAAAATGTATTTCGCATCATAATAGTTATTGTAATTTTAACGGGTCTTTTAAAAGTGATAAGTGGGTAGGTTTACATCTACCGCCCAGTATGTACGAGACTACACCGCGCAGGACTGAAAGGTCGGCAGAAATATGTCTCTAAAGTGAATCTTAACCTTAGAGACACACTTCTTCCGACGTTCCGGCCAACTCGACACGTGACCACGGTTAATGTTACTTGGCCGAAACGCCGCGTAAAAAACCGTTAAAATTATAAAAAAAAACTATATATTTATTTATACACTTGAAAAATAACAATTACAATAAAAATGTGTAATAATTTGCACAAACACAAGTTTGTACAAGTCTAGAAAATCTTCCAACACATCTAACAGTATATGAACGCAGTTACGCTCAAAACGGATCCAATACACAATTTCTCAGAAATTTTATTATGAATTTAATCAGGTCCTTAGGATGATATATCTCATATCAAACACGATCCATATAAAAATACCGTTTTTTGACATTTTCTGAATTCCACCTTTAATGGCCTTTAACTTTTTATTTATTTATTTATTAGGGTCGCCAACAGTGACAGCAACAAAAGATACATCGATTTTTACTTACAACTAAGACAGAATACAGATGCTGCACCAATTACAGGCAACCACCACATGCTATTATACTGTATCCATTAATTGGGCCTTTGAGTAGCGAAAACAAAAACACAATACAATTACAGCAACAACTAAGTAAATCTAAGCAAAAACAAAAACAAAAGAACATGATACAATCAAGAAACACAATTCCAAGGATCAAAATTGGTTAAACAGCAGTTCAGTTTACAGTACCAGCCAGGATCCGCTGCAGTGACAATGAATTGTGCTTAAAAATAACTTAATGTGGATTGGATCCTTTTTTTGCGTTGCAACTTGCGCCAGTTGTATGTATTTTGGTCGGCGAAAACGATCCGTGTAAACGGATACAACACTATTTATCTATATATCACGTTTAATTAAATTATTGTCAGCAATTTCAAATTATCAAATTATAGTACATACGAGTTATTTAACTTATATTTGTAATAGTTGAATCGGTTAATTATGAGCAATCTAAATTTCCAATAACCACGTCTGCTACCACTAGATGGCGCTACGTTACTTAAAGTTGCAATATTCCTTAATTAAATTCGCAACGAGAAGTACCCACTTTTGGATTTGCAGAAAATTGTTTTCATTATACTCACTGCTTCCGTGGTCTGGGCTAGCGGTTAAGTCCGTGAATTAGACTCGGAGGTACCGGGTTCGATTCCTGGTCGGGACACAATAATTTTTATTAATTAATTAAAATTCTACAACTAGTTTTACATACGTTTAATAAAATAAAATACAATTATTTAAAAATCACGCGTCCGCCATATTGGCTTGCTACACAAAACGGAATGCCCCCTCAACATAGGTTAACGACTTATTGGGTTTAAAGATCCTAATATGTACATGACAGTCAGGGCACAATTACAATCTCAGTTTTGTCCTTTTATATATATATATATATATATATATATATTAGCACGACATGTGACTTTGCGCCCACCCCATGGTAAGTGGCGAGCAAGGTCCATGAATATTAACAACTGGAATTAGACGCTCATGGCTGACATAAGTACCTAACACTATGCCGGCTTGACTGGGCATGACAGCAATTCAAGCCTGATCCCGAAACGGGTGGATGCAGACTGGACAAATTATCACCTATATATGTATGTATCATATACAGTATGTGCCATTTGCAATGATGTCAAATGCCAATTTTACTTTTATTGCCACACTTGACCCCTATCATCACGACCGTTTCCCTTTCGGGGTGGTCAGAAACCACGCTTATAAATAAGCGGATTCACATTTAGCCAATTTTACTATAGGCCAATCATGACAAGTGGCAAGCTCGTCGATGTCTCCAGCGTACCAAACTCGAGAAATATTTTTGTGTCCCGACCAGGAATCGAATCCGGTACCTCCTAGTCTAAATCTACGGATTTAACTGTTAGACCCTATTCCCCCCCAATTTACGGTAACGGTTATTTGGATCACCTGACGTCTCGCTAGATCTGTAGGAAGTCGCTGAAAACCCAATCACTGCAGGTTTCTTGCCGTATACCTACAGAAATCTAAAATGCTCGCTTTTTGAGTTAAAACAGCTTTGATACATCAACTTAAAATATATGGTTTACGTTTTGCGTCTCGTTCGCACAAATATAAAAAAAAAAAAAAAACTTTCTAGGGAATAAAATTACGGACATTTTGGACATTATGATAATCATAGATTTGTTGTTTTCTGTTCAAAATTAGGTATATAGAAGTGAAATTTATGTCTAAAATATCCTAAGTTTATCTCCTAGTAAATTAATAGACATTTGTCAAAAGTACACTCAGAGAAATCTGTGAAAATGTTGGATTGTGCGAGCGAGAGGTATGCCAAAGCGTTGAACCCTTTTAATTTACTTTTGTTAATTAACGATGTGCATTTTTGTCTATTTATAATTTTGCATAATAAAATGTCGGGAGTGTATTTGACCCTTGTATAAAGCAAATTATTGTACCTAAATAAATACAATTAAATTTAATTCGTGTTTTATTGCATAACCCTTATCTTTAGATAAAAAAAGGAGAAGATACGGTACGAGGACATTAGTATTGGAAAATACGGATTCAGCTCAACTACGACACCATTCCATTATGCGTGGAACTATACGTCTAGCTAATGTCTATCTGTCACCTATTTATATAATCTGTGGTTTACGTCATTGGTAACATACTTAACGTTCCTTGCTAAACAATTTGTTTATTTAAATGCAATTATATATCGTCATGATCGTAGAACAGTGACGGATCTGCTATATTTATGAAATTTTCATGGCGGCCATTCAAAGTTATTTCAACTGTTTTTTGTCACTTCTTTAAGTTAATACTAGTCTCATAATAAGTGCAAACCTTCTAGATTTCATTTTGGAACCCTTTCTAACATTTGCACTATAAATTATAAACCACAAACAATTTAAAACTATATGTAAAATCAGATTTTTTAACCAAGTTATAATAATTCCTATTATTTGCTATCGAAATAATGCAAAATTATGGGTATTTTTTTTAATCCGACACTGTTCTACGATCATGACGATATATGTGTTACTGTTTGTAAACCTAAATAAATAAGAAATAAATAAATTGGAAAAAAAAAAAAAAGCAGACGCGTAAAGAAAGAAGGAGCGAAAGAGGCATCGGTAATACGCGCGGCGTGCGCATATCTGCCACTCTTCCCCTTCCCCGCCGCGCTGTTTCGAGAGGACGAAAGAAGGAGCGGGAGAGAGGCAACGGCTATACGCGCGCGCCTATCCGCCCCTCTTCCCCTTCCCCGCCACGCTGTTTCGAGAGGACGAAAGAAGGAGCGGGAGAGAGGCAACGGCTATACGCGCGCGCCTATCCGCCCCTCTTCCCCTTCCCCGCCACGCTGTTTCGAGAGGACGAAAGAAGGAGCGGGAGAGAGGCAACGGCTATACGCGCGCGCCTATCCGCCCCTCTTCCCCTTCCCCGCCACGCTGTTTCGAGAGGACGAAAGAAGGAGCGGGAGAGAGGCAACGGCTATACGCGCGCGCCTATCCGCCCCTCTTCCCCTTCCCCGCCACGCTGTTTCGAGAGGACGAAAGAAGGAGCGGGAGAGAGGCAACGGCTATACGCGCGCGCCTATCCGCCCCTCTTCCCCTTCCCCGCCACGCTGTTTCGAGAGGACGAAAGAAGGAGCGGAAGAGAGGCAACGGCTATACGCGCGCGCCTATCCGCCCCTCTTCCCCTTCCCCGCCAAGCTGTTTCGAGAGGACGAAAAAAGGAGCGGGAGAGAGGCAACGGCTATACGCGCGCGCCTATCCGCCCTTCTTCCCCTTCCCCGCCACGCTGTTTCGAGAGGACGAAAGAAGGAGCGGGAGAGAGGCAACGGCTATACGCGCGCGCCTATCCGCCCCTCTTCCCCTTCCCCGCCACGCTGTTTCGAGAGGACGAAAGAAGGAGCGGGAGAGAGGCAACGGCTATACGCGCGCGCCTATCCGCCCCTCTTCCCCTTCCCCGCCACGCTGTTTCGAGAGGACGAAAGAAGGAGCGGGAGAGAGGCAACGGCTATACGCGCGCGCCTATCCGCCCCTCTTCCCCTTCCCCGCCACGCTGTTTCGAGAGGACGAAAGAAGGAGCGGGAGAGAGGCAACGGCTATACGCGCGCGCCTATCCGCCCCTCTTCCCCTTCGCCGCCACGCTTTTTCGAGAGGACGAAAGAAGGAGCGGGAGAGAGGCAACAGCTATACGCGCGCGCCTATCCGCCCCTCTTCCCCTTCCCCGCCACGCTGTTTCGAGAGGACGAAAGAAGGAGCGGGAGAGAGGCAACGGCTATACGCGCGCGCCTATCCGCCCCTCTTCCCCTTCCCCGCCACGCTGTTTCGAGAGGACGAAAAAAGGAGCGGGAGAGAGGCAACGGCTATACGCGCGCGCCTATCCGCCCCTCTTCCCCTTTCCCGCCGCGCTTTTTCCCCTTGAGCACTGTTCTGACGTACGTTCAACGAAATAGGGACCAACCAAGCGCGCGCAATAAAGTTCTCACTTTAAGAATATCTTCTAATGTCTAAAAGGAAGCTGTTTCTTTGTATCATAGTACTTCATTGTCACTATTTCGTACATCAATATAAGTAGTGCCAAAACCATTCCCACTACTAAAACTACTAAAGCCATCCCAAAGTCATGTATATTGACATTGAACACGCTTGTGTCAGGCGTGTTAGTACACTTGGGCTTCGGTTCGTCCCATGTTTGCTGGATTCGGGCCATGATTCCAGTTTCAGCCATTCTTCGTATGCTAAAAAACAAAAGGGTATTTTTAAAATACTAGCTATACCTGACATTAATAAATAAATAAATAAATAAATATAATAAATAAATAAATAAATATTTCCAGACAGGTCACACAGCGCCATCTAGTTTCCGTGGTAAGCAACGAGGCTTGTGTTACGGAAACTAGATGGTTGATAAACTACATATTATACTTTTTTTTTTGTAAATATATACATATTATACATATAAACACCCAGACCGAGACAAATTATACAATGTACAACTTGCCCCCGGTGGGAATCGAACCCACGACCTCCCGAGTTCACGGCAACGTTTGTTACCACTAGACCACGGAGGCGGTCATTGTGGTGACTCAGTTGTAATAACACTTTCCAATCCAATGAGAGTTTCATTCGTTAATTCATTACAGCCCCCAGAACACAGCGTCCTAGGCCTCAACTGCTGGAGATGGGCCTTCCAGAACATATATCTGGAGAATTTGGCCTACACTCGCCACGCTGGCCAGACTGGTTGGCGAGGGTCTGAATATCGGGCACAAGATAAAGTTTACTTTTGCGTTATTCCCGCTCTGTTAACTCCCATACAATACCCGACGTGTTTGGTAATGCCGCGAGTGACTCCAAGAAAAGCATCAATTTCTGCAACATCTGGAATTTGATGATTACCTCATTAAGTCATAAGAATGAAAGATATATTACGTCACTTGGCTGTATGGGCTAGACCCTTTGCCTTCCCTATCACCTCAGTCATCATCCATCGGGAAAAGAGAATACAAAAAAAAAAACATTTGAGAACTATTTATTAATACGGGCCTAGGACTTTGTATTCTAGGGGCTGATGGTGCAACGTATCTTACCCACGGGCCAATATTTCTTTATAGGGAGATCCTTTGGTTACTACGGAGACCATTTTCAACGGCGGAAAGAGTTGCACCTCTTGTAACTCACACGTCTGCCGCTCGTTAAAACTTTCTCGAATTATCTTGTAGCCTATAAAATAATGATTAAATGAATTTTTCAAGTGGGCGTGTATAGCTAATGTAGGGCGTGTTCACGTAGCTCGCTTTTTAAGTGTTCTAAGCGCTGTTAATCCCTGTGATTGACTTGTCGCTTTAGGCGCTTATTTCACTTAATTTCGCTCTGTGGTTTTTATACAATTTAAGCAAAATTCGGTAAAAAAAAGTTAAATTTTAAAAAAAGTTGCTTTTAAATCAAACACGACAAATGTAGGTTTCGTACGACGTCATCGTTCACAATACGCTTTATTTTCGGGGTAGTGCACAAACGCACACTAACGCATTGAAATGTCAGTCATAATCGTTTTTAAGCGCCAAAGATTTTAAAAAGTAAGGTATCATCGCGACCGTTTCCCATTCGTGGTGGTCAGAAACCACGCTTATAAATAAGCGGATTCACATTTAGCCGACTTTACTATAGGCCAATCATGACAAGTGGCAAGCACGTCGATGTCTCCAGCGTACCAAACTCGAGAAATATCACAAATAAATTAAATATTTTAAATGAATTTATTTCAAAGTCAAAGTCAAAGTCAAAATATCTTTATTCACGTAACCCTATTACAGGCATTTATGAAACGTCATTAATTTAATTATTTTGAATGATTCTACTCCTGCTAGTAGAAGACTAAGCAGCAAAGTGGTCTAATAAGTAAGCTGTTAGCAGAAGACCAGCAGCTTAGCAAATTCCAGTGACCTGTTAATGTTTAATCTGACTGAGAAAGGAATCTGCAAGGAAAACTCAGCTATATCAGATTTACAAAATAAAACATATACAAAACTGCACCACAACGATCAATTAATAACCTTTTAAATTAAGTTATCAGTACCTATGAGAATACAATACCTGGTACAGCATTTACATGAATAAATATTTTTTTGTCCCGAATCAAACCCGGTACCTCCGAGTCTTGACTTAACCGTTAGACCAAAGATTTTAAAATTTAAAATAGAAAATCTGTGAATAGGTAACCATAGGTAGGGAATTGTTTTAATTACATTTAAGTACCAATAATATTCAGGAAACGATTATAACGCGTGTGAAATGTCAATTTCTAAATGTCTGGTCATGTAGCTATATTTTGTTCTTTAGCGCCAATGGGGTGTATCAGGCAAAGCTTTTTCTAGATGTCGCTAGCGGCACTGGAACCTTGTTTACACCTATGCATAGCTGGGCATTAACTCGTTAATCCGTTAATCGTTAATTAACGAAGTTAATATTTTGATTAACGGGTAACTTTTAAGTTAACTTTTAAAAATGTTAACGGACACGTTCACTTCCATTAATATGCAGAATTCCGTTAATCGTTAATCCAATGCCACTATTTACCGCACGTCACCGCGGTGTGGCTCGAAAAACCTGTTCAGACAAGTATGAAACGACAAGTGCCGGGCGCGGCGGCGCGTGAGGCAAAAACAAAACTAGATATATTTTGCCGGCGCGTGCGAGTAAGAAAACTGCGAAGTACTAGCGCCAGTGCTTAGAGTGACGAGTGTTGTTATTATAAATTACTGTCAGTGTTAATAAATAAGAGTGCAGTGTAATTAGTTAGATAGAAAAGTGTAATTAAAACTATATCATGGAAGACATGGAATCGGATTTCAACGGTCCTGATGAGAATCCTTGGCCACATTTGACTGAGTATGTGGAATTTGTATCCAGATCGGGCCAGCAAATACTTTTTGCTTGTAAGCGTTGCCTTGCCGAAAGACACCAAAATAAAAGTTCATGTATCAAGCCTGAATAATTTGAAACAACATGTAAGAAGGGTACATGAGTCACAATACGTACAGTTTGAAGAGATTGTTAAGGCGGGCTCTAATCGAGGCAAGACAAAAAAGAGAACTCATTCTGACAATATTATATATTAACCTGTAACTTACAGAACCTAAACCAATATATATAATAAGTTCACTAACGCAACGATATAAAAATGCAATTTTAGACATATTAACGGATTAACGATTAACGTTAACTTCCGTTAATTCTTACGAAATGTAACGCTTTAACGTTTAACGAAGCTAACTTTTTTTGTAGCGGATTAACGATTAACGAAGTTAACCATTTGATTAACGGTGCCCAGCTATGCACCTATGACGGATCCTTTTTTAAATTTATTTGTAGTTTTTTATTTTTATATCAAAAAAATGTATTTTAACTTAACGTAATAAGCAAACACCGTCTTTAAAATAAAAAAAAGTTGAATTATTAGAACGGCAATTTTGAGATCACCATATCTTTGCTTTCGCTTGGAAATCTCGATTTGTACACTTAAAAGCTGCTCACTTCTGCATAATATCCAGAAAATAATAAATTTCGTAATAAAAATACAACATTTCTATGCAACTGACAGTTATATTAGGTACCGTCTATCATGCGCCATCTATCGTGATAAAAAGTTAGTGATACAGCCCATTGATAAATTAACAGGTACACACTGATAATTGAGTCAACGCAACGCACCGGCCGCCGCAATATTCTCCATACTGAGCAAAATTCAGTAAAAAAGCGAATTGAAATGAATTGGCAATGGATTGCCTTACAGCCTCACCACTTTAAAGTAACAAATGTTCTAGTCGAACACAGCCAAACACACGAGTAAACGAGTGAGTGAGCGACTTGCCTTACCTATAGAAGAGTCGACGTGAAACGCATACCCTCCTTTCTTTACCAGCTCCATTCCCTCTTGCGGACTCAGTACATTCCGACCATCCTTAGTTACAACTTTCTTTTTGTAGATCTCTATAGCTATGGGATCTGTTGTCCTCTAAAATACAAATAATATACAATTAGTGTTGTCCAATCGTGGTCTACGGGATGGGGATGACGTAGAGTAGGACGGACCCCTCGCTAGATATATATAGATTGCACCGTGCAGTGCAGTGACACTTAAGCAATTCATATTCAGTGATCCATTTTACGAGTCTTCATAGAAAACTGTCAAAACGGGTGAATTCGTGATGAATTCATATTATAAATAAATAAATATTTCCAGACAGGTCACACAGCGCCATCTAGTTTCCGCGGTAAGCTACGAGGCTTGTGTTACGGAAACTAGATGGTTGATAAACTACATATTATACTTTTTTTGTAAATATATACATATACAATATATACATCTGACTATTTCAATAAACATTGCTCACATATTGACATATCATGTACTACCCCAGCCGCTGCCCGATGTGGCTTGACTCAGGACTACTTTACAAATGCCTTAAGCCGATCTGTATAAGTGTTCTATTTCTATGTTATTTTGTCTTATTCTGCCTCATATCATCTCATTCTTTTTGTAATAGTCTACTCAGTGTTTAGTTTTATCTATGTTTCCATATCTATTTCTGTGAAAACTTGTCATTAGCCCTTTCTTACTTTATCTTTTTTCTTTATATTTAAGTATTGTTTAGCTGTAAGTTTTCCTAATTGTATAAAATAAATAAAAAAATAAAATAAACACTCAGACCGAGACAAATTATACAATGTACAACTTGCCCCCGGTGGGAATCGAACCCACGACCTCCCGAGTTCACGGCAACGTTTGTTACCACTAGGCCACGGAGGCGGTCAATGAATTGTAATATATAGAACCATTTTATGATTTCAAATGTGAATCATATTAGGATCCTAATATCAGTATGATTCATCAATAGTGGCTTTTTTAGTTGACGAAAATGTATTCAAAAATGTATACAGACGTTGTAACCAAAATTTGTAGGTAGCAACAAAAAATCGTCAGGGCCACATCGGAACAGTTTTGGAGATATTTCAAGTCATCTAAGGGTTCGATATTTATTACCCCTGAACCCTAAAAAAGACAAAAACGAAAGAATAGAGCTAAATTTGTAAAATAAAAAATGAGCTTGCCCTAGCTTTTATTTATTTATTTTTATTATTTCAAAAACTTTATTGCACAAAGTACAAAGGCGGACCTAATGCCTGAATTATCTGACAGCCAAACCTTAGGGAGAAATTTGAACAATTATATGTGCAATCATAGAAATAATAATAATACTATAATTATAAAAGGTAATTTAATATGATTAATATATACCTACTTACATTATATATATCATAATAACAATTGTTATTAAAAGGGCTCTAGCCACCATCGAGGTTCCAGCTCTTCTAGAGCTTGTTGGAGTTATCCGAGACGATGGCAAGAGACCCGATGGTATGACGTTGGTCCCCTGGGAACGGGGACGTGCTCTTGTGTGGGACGCCACGTGCGTCGACACCCACGCCGCGTCGCATCTCAGGGGGACAGCGCATAAAGCGGGAGCCGCGGCGGAAAATGCGGAGTCCAGCAAGCGGCGCAAATATGTAAGTATATTAAAAGATTACATATTTATGCCATTTGCTGTAGAAACTCTGTGCCCATGGAGTCCAAGTGCAAAAATGTTTTTAAAAGACATAACACCGCGTCTTGTCGTCTCCTCCGATGACAAGAGGGCTGGCTCTTTCTTCGCCCAAAGAATCAGTATTGCAATTCAGCGGGGAAATGCAGCCAGCGTTCTTGCCACCATTCCACGCGGACGGGACTTATATCCTTAGTATTAATATTAATTTTATATTTTGTAAATATTTTTTTCGAATAAATGTTTATATAAAATATCAATATACTAAATACTTACTAATAATACATATTATTATACATAAAATAAGGCGTGAAGTCACATGTGTTGTATAATAAAAACTAACCCCAAAATAATCCAGGACATAGAGAACATTTTCCACTCCAGCTTTCAAAGGGCTGTTTAGCAAATCTTCCAGGGTACGAATATTTTTCGGCGGTTCTTGTAAAAGAGTCGATACAATACTTGCGTTATAATATTGATATAGATTTAACGCAAATATAAATATTACATACGTGATCACTCGGACAGAAATTGAACTTCTGTTTACGTATGATCCTGAAAAAAATAATCCGTTTATAGAAATTAGGAGCTAGCATAATTTATAACATTATTTATTATTCACACTTACATTATTACACATTTACACACCTACACTGTCAATACATATTTACATATACACTTAACATAATGATGCGTAGATAATTTTTTTTAATATAGTCTCTTTATTTTAATTTTTTAGGTAGCTTAAAATTAATAATAATTATGGAAAACCATAAATTGGACCTTAAATATGGCGCACAAGTTGCAGTTTATTTTTTGCGGTTTTCCCGCGCTGTCAACTCCCATATTTTACCCGACGTGTTTGAGCTATGGTGCCGCGAGTGACTCCAAGAAAAGCATCAAATTCTGCAGCATTTGAAATTTGATGATGACCTCATTAACTCATGAAAAAGAAAGATATATTACGTCAGACTTGGCTGTATGGGCTGGACCCTTTGCCTTCCCCATCATCTCATTCAACATCCATCGGGAGAAGAGAACCAAAATAAAAACTACACAGTTTGGTTCTAGACATTATTTTAAGGTTTGGTTGGAGTTCTTCGCGCTATTTTGCGTGGACATGTCAAGTGCAAGTTTTTGTTTGTAAATTAATTTACTGTGGATATTATTGGTCAAAAGTAGTGTTGTTTTGTTTAATAATGTGCTACAATGTGAATAATTATGGAAAACCATAAATTGGACCTTAAATATGGGGCACAAGTTGCAGTTTATTTTTTGCGGTTTTCCCGCGCTGTCATCTCCCATATTTTACCCGACGTGTTTGAGCAGTGGATGGTTCCGCGAGTGACTCCGAGAAAAGCATCAAATTCTGCAGCATTTGAAATTTGATGATGACCTCATTAACTCATAAAAAAGAAAGATATATTACGTCAGACTTGGCTGTATGGGCTGGACCCTTTGCCTTCCCTATCATTTCATTCATCATTCATCGGGAGAAGAGAACAAAAAAAAAAACTACACAGATTGGTTCTAGACATTATTTTAAGGTTTGGTTGTTTGTTATTACTTGTCAATGTCAAAAAAAAACCTTAATCGTTAAATTTATCGATACTAATGGATATAAAAAAAGAAACACAGCTTAAATGAAACGGTTGGTGGCGGTGGTTCACGATGTTACGATGGTTTACGAAAGTAGGCGTCATCAAACGCCGGTGTGAACGCACCATTAAACCTACAAAATGTCACAGCTTAATATACTCGTAACTAGCCCGTGCTACTGGGTGACGTTTAATTAACCTCACCTTGCTGACAAAGTGCCCCTAAGATATACAGCCCAACAACACTCCACGAAGTATCAGGATCATCTGCCGGGGAAGTCCATAGCTTGGTCTTCAGCATCAAATTCAAGGCTACTATGGAAACCACGAGGAAGGCCAGCGTGCAATACCAAGCCCCGCTGTCCAGTGGCCGCGTGAACACGGCGTAGAACGCGCCAAATCGCTTCGGATGACGAAATATAAACGTTTGCCTATATAAAAAAAAAGGTATAAACATAACACAAAGCGAAATATAATATATCCGCTTCATTCCTCTGGAACAAGCTTCCTGTGTAGAGTTTTTCGCGCCATTTTGCGTGGACATGTCAAGTGCAAGTTTTTGTTTTGTAAATTAATTTGCTGAGGATATTATTGGTCAAAAGTGGTGTTGTTTTGTTTAATAATGTGCTGCAATGTGAATAATTATGGAAAACGATAAATTGGACTTCAAATATCGACCGCCTCCGTGGTCTAGTGGTAACAAACGTTGCCGTGAACTCGGGAGGTCGTGGGTTCGATTCCCACCGGGGGCAAGTTGTACATTGTATAATTTGTCTCGGTCTGGGTGTTTATATGTATAATATGTATATATTTACAAAAAAAAAAAAAAAAAAGTATAATATGTAGTTTATCAACCATCTAGTTTCCGTAACACAAGCTACGCTTACCACGGAAACTAGATGGCGCTGTGTAACCTGTCTGGAAATATTTATATTTATATTATTTAAATATGGGGCATAAGTTGCGGTTTATTTTTTGCGGTTTTCCCGCGCTGTCAACTCTCATATTTTACCCGACGTGTTTGGGCTATAATGCCACGAGTGACTCCAAGTAAAGCATCAAATTCTGCAGCATCTGGAATTTGATGATCCCAACTCGGTTATGAACATATATTATGCAAATAAATTACGTGTTTAGGACTGATGTATTCTGTGCAATGTCCTTTAAAGACAATTAAAAAAAAAAAAAAAAACAAGCTTCCTGTTGAGATCAGACAGGCACCCAGCAGAGCAATATTTAAAAGAAGAGTGTATACTTATTTCTATGAGTCCATATCCTAATTTTGATTTTTTATTTGTTTAACTTTTTTATGATTCTTATTTTTTTTTTAATGTCTTTATTATTGTATTTCTTACTGTAACTAGTTTACGGGAACGTGGCAGTTGTTTTGAAGGTATCATTATTATGATATATAGGAAATCCGTCGGAGAACCAAAGTTACTGATATAGCCTTCAAAATTAGTAAGCTGAAGTGGCAATGGGCTGGACATGTCTGTCGTAGAACCGATGAACGATGGAGTAGACGAGTTCTAGAGTGGAGACCACGTACGGGAGGACGCAGAGTGGGTCGACCCCCCGCTAGATGGACGGATGACTTGAGGAAGGTCGCTGGTGGGGGTTGGATGAGGGTGGCAGGAGATCGTGTGAAGTGGCGAGCCTTGGGGGAGGCCTATATCCAGCAGTGGAGAGATAGGCTGATGATGGTGATTATTATTTATGTATTATGTTATAACTAATTATATTCAGTTTTTAAATATTATTACGATTGATTATTCTATTTATTTGCACCGCACTCAATATTAAATGATCTCAATGCCCCAAAGGTTAACGGGCAGAGAATGCCTAGCGGCATTATGTATTTTTACAATAAAGTTTTAAAATAAAATAAATAAATATAAAAGATCTATTAAAAGTTACCACAGACTAAAATAGACCTCCATGTTAAGACCCCTCCCCCCCTCCCTTCCGGGAGAAGACGGGAACTTGTAACGAGGTGTTGGCCTTCTAACAAAAATAGCACGTGACCACGGCCTGGGCGTGTGGAACCTTTCTTATATTAGGTTAAAATTTAATACTCCTATAGTATGTTAAAACTAAAGACAGTGTCATTTTAGATAGGTACTTACTTTGATAATGGGTTAGGAAGGATAGGAAGGAAAAAGTTATTTTGTTTCATATTATTATCTCATTTTATTATTATTATGTTTTACTTTTATATTCTTATTAGTTATTACTTTTACTTTTTATAGGTTTTACTTTTAATTGCATGTTTTATATATTTTTTTACTATCAACTTTTTAAATATATTATTACCATTTATTTTGTGTACATTTTTTATCAGGCTAGCAAACCCTTTGTTTGTCTATCATTTCAATAATTGTTTTGTTTGTTAGCTGTTATTTGTACCTTACTTCGAATAAATTAATAAAATAACTAACCATGGATCCATCGTGTGTGGGTAAGAGAGACTGGGAGACAATACGCTGGGTTAATAAGGAGGCCTCCTTATTTTCTTTATCACCAACCACCGTTCTACCCCTCTCCCTACCCAACCAAATACTGTATGATTCCGTTAAAGCCGTCTCGGGAGCTCTTTCCATAAATGCATTGATGGCAGACCTGCTTAGGCCCAATTATTTCAGTAAGTGGTGCAAAGATTTTGCTGGAACTTCTCTCGCACCAACATCCCTACCCGGCACCCGCACGGTTAATGCTAAGTTCTCTCTCTCTCTAATATTGATTTACCTACTTGGTATCCCAAACCTGAGCAGCATAGTCGATATAGTACTGGCGATCTTTTCTCAGCAAGACAGGAGAACCCCCGATATCAACTTCATGTCTTTGCAAAGCTCCGACCATGCCATCAAAAATAGTCCGATTATGAAGGTAGCCCCAAGAATTAGTCCTATACATTTTGTACCTAAAATGGATATTTACTCAGAGATGTAATGGTGGCTAACTAAATCAGGTAACTAACCTGATTTTAGACAAATAATAATTGCACTAATAAATTATAACAATATTTCTCTATGTTCATGTTATTATAACGATGTCCTGACTGCCTCCGTGGTGTAGCCTATAATAAAAAAATAATGATGAAAATGAATAATGAAGTGAAAATATATCGAAAATGTCCGTAATTTCAAGTCATCATCATCGCAGCCTCCACTGCTGGAGATGGGCCTTCCAGAACATATATCTGGAGAATTTAGCCTACACTCGCCACGCTGGCTTGGCGAGGATAGGATGTCATTTTTTTATGACAATTTATTAACGATTCCACAAGTTGGTATTAGTGGATGACACAATTCTTCTGGCAGATACCTTAAACGATTTACAGATTCTGCTAAATAGAGTGGATAATGTAAGCGCCAACTATGGTTTAAACATGAACATAAAGAAAACTAAGTTTATGGTCGTCGGACGGACAAATGTCGACAATACTGATGCGCTTTACATTAAAGACCAACCGCTCGATAGAGTTAAATTATACAAATATCTAGGCTCCATTGTAAACGAAGAAGCTGATCACAGTACTGAGATAAAATGCCGCATAGAACAAGCTAGGAGCGCCTTTGTTAAAATGACGACAGACACCTTCTCTGCAATCATAATTTCAAACTTCCTACAAGATGCCGACTCGTCCGATGCTACATATTTTCCATTCTCCTGTATGGTGTCGAATCATCAACCTGACAAACACAATGTCGAAGAAGTTAGAAGCTTTTGAAATGTGGATATACAGGAGAATGTTGAAGATATCATGGAAGGAAAGAAACGAAACTGTCTTGCAGAGAATGAACAAAGGCCTTGAACTACTGAAAATGGTAAAGCGAAGGAAGTTGGAGTATTTGGGACACATCATGCGCAATAAAAAGTATAGCTTGCTGCAGCTCGTCATGCAAGGCAAGATACAAGGCTCCAGAAGACCGGGGAGAAGACGCACTTCCTGGCTCAAGAACCTCAGGGAGTGGTTCGGAATGAGCATCAGATCCTTGTTCCGGACAGCTGCCAATAAAATCAAAATCGCCTTAATGATAGCCGACCTCCGATAGGAGATGGCACCGTAAGAAGAAGAAGTATTAGTGGAACCGGGAGCGACGGCTTAACGTGCTCTCCGAGACACGAAAACGGTGTTGTAAATCTATGACAAATGTACGTGAGAAAAGTGTATTTCTCATTGGTACATGCCGGGGGTATTTGAACCGACCTCTGTAGGATTTAAGGAACGCGTTCTTACAACCTAGCCACCACCGCGCTCTAAATTAAATGTAAATTATAATTATTAAATATTTAGAATGTAAACTGACACGGCCTCTTTACAGCCACGATCTTATTTAAGTAGTTTCTAAGTTAGTTATACTTACTTATAGCAGTAATGTTGTGCATGACATACCTAAATATGGATTATTGCCTGTTTACGGCCCAACCATTATTACCACTTTGTTTAGTACGTACCTACATATATGTTTTAATACGATATACGCAAAAGGGTAGGTATGAAAGAAAGCAAAGGGACAAAAAGGGATGGTTCGGGCATGTTGAAAGGATGAATAAAGAGAGATTGACGAGCCAGATATATAATGCGAAAGTTGTGGGTAAAAGAGGCCCTGGCAGACAAAGACTCACATATTACGACCAAATAAATAAAACAATAGCTGAAGGTGCGTTGAAAAGCCATCGAAACAAAAGGGCATGCATAAAGAGGTTGATGAATTTCGAAGAAGCGAAAGAGGTGTGTCGTGACCGTGACAAGTGGCGCTCAATGGGGTGTATCACTAACTTTTTATTACGATAGATAGCGCATGATAGATGATACCTAATATAACTGTTTCAGTTGCATATAAAACTTGTATTTTTATTACGAAATTTATTATTTTCTGGATATTATGCCGAAGTGAGCAGCTTTTAAGTGCACAAATCAAGATTTCTAAGCTAAATCAAATATATGGTGATCTTAAAATTGCCGTTCTATTAATAAAACTTTTTTCTTTTTAAAGACGGTGTGCGCTTTCTTAATTCGTCTTTTAAGGTAGGTAACGTTAATTTAAAACACATTTTTTTGTTATAAACATATAAAACTACGAAAACATTTTTAAAATATGAGATATAAGGTGAAACATAAGGTACCATTGCCGCTAGCGACATCTATAAAAGCTTTGCCTGATACACCCCATTGTCTCTGCCTACCCCGCAAGGGATTTGGCGTGAAGATATGTACGAGTATGTATGTATATTTTAATAATCGTATTGTATTAGTTCTGACTGTATCCACGTTGTTCCAATGGGGTGTATCAGGCAAAGCTTTTTGTAGATGTCGCTGGCGGCAATGGTACCTTATTTTACACCTATATCGCATCATTTTTAAAACGTTTTTGTGGTTTTCATTTTTATAACAGAATAATGTATTTTAAATTAACGTTAACTACCTTAAAAGACGAATTAAGAAAGCGCACATCGTCTTTAAAAAGAAAAAAGGTTTTATTAATAGAACGGCATTTTTGATATCACCATATCTTTGATTCCGCTTAGAAATCTCGATTTGTACACTTAAAAGCTGCTCACTTCGGCATAATATCCAGAAAATAATTAATTTCGTAATAAAAATACAAGATTTCTATGCAATTGACAGTTCTATTAGGTACAATCTATCATGCGCCATCTATCGTGATTAAAAGTTAGTGATACACCCCATTGAACTAAAGGAAATAAACTATTTGATTTTGATTTTAAATATTTTTAGAGAAAATGGCGGTTTAATGGAGCTGAAGATACTTACGTAAACTTGTACAGGTCTTTAAAGTACCCCATCATCACGAAATATTTTAATTTGTTCAAATTGTCTATCGGAGTTGGAGGCGAACGATCTAGATATTGTTCTAGAGTTTCATTTATCGGTCTTGGATGGGTAATTACAGCCATAGCTTTAAGAGTTACACCACTTAAGTTGTAACTTCTAGAATAATCCATGCTTAAACTGCCATTCCAGAACCCAATTGCTACTACACGAACGCTCCCGTTAGTATAAAATCCAGAATTATATATATCATATAGTTTATAAACATCGTCGGTTTTGTAAATCATTACAAAGTCTGAATCTAGTTCAATAGGAAATGTCGATAATTGATTGACTGTTTCGGAGAAGTCTGTAGCTACAATTAGCCAACTTTCCGGTAATTTATATCTCGATATTTGATACATGCTAGCTAAAATGCCAGTCCAGTTTTTGCAGCTGGTATCCAAAATGAACGCAGTTTTGTAATCTAATATTTCAGTGGTAACAAAATCATTATATATGTAGCTGGATATGATGCCGGAATTTATCATTTTCTTGTGGTTTTGCACTTTTTGCTCCGAACTGTCACAGCTTAGAATAGAAGCGTAGTTAATGTGCTTCTTTCTTAATATATCCAAAACTACTGAACCTAATGCGTGGTAGGATAGTAAGATAAATATTGTTACGAGCAAATTCATTTTCTTCTTGGTATATTTTACACAGCAGTTAAATATCCACTGCTAAATTTTCCTTATCATCCAGTGCCCCCTAGTCAGTTGTAGTTACACTTTCAACCGTTTCAAAAGTAATGTTATACCTAGGCACTATATTATTACTTATAGGGAAGTATATTTTCCAATTTTTATTAAAGCTTTTGAGGTTATTATTTATTTAGTTCAGCCAAAGACATTAAATATAACAAGACGGGACAAGAAGCCAAACAGTATGAGAATTTTATAAATTTAGTAGATGACCCGACACAGACGTTAAATTCGAATGGGGTGTATCACTAACTTTTAATCACGAAAGATGGCGCATGATAGATGGAACCTAATAGAACTGCCAGTTGCAGTGAAAACTTGTATTTTTATTGCGAAATTTATAATTTTCTGGATATTATGCAGAAGTGAGCAGCTTTTAAGTGTACAAATCGAGATTTACAAGCGAACGCAAAGATATGGTGATCTCAAAATTGCCGTTCTATTAATTCAACCATTTTTTTATTTTAAAGACGGTGTTCGCTTACTTAATTCGAATTTTAAGTTGGGTAACGTTAAATTAAAATTCATTGTTCTGTATTTTTTTTATATAAAATAATCTCTATTTCCTTTGGTCATCGAATCACGCGTGAACGAATGGAGTACGAACCTTTCTAATAAAAGAAATAAGGAAGTTGAGCGGAATGTGTTAAACGATATTTGCAGCGCGCATTCTGTCAATGGCTGACAGTTATTTCAGATTTATGTTATGTAAAATTAATATTTTCCCTGTTTTCTTAAATTTTCTACTGTTCCGCTTAACTTTCTTACTTTTTCTCTGTCAATAGAACATTTTCCTGACAATAATAAACAAAACAAAAAATAATCTGCGAAATTGTTTCATCCGTTCACGCGTGATGCAAGGGAAATATAAATTAATTTGTATACATGTACATAACAAAATGAAGAAAAAAATGCCAAGTACAATTGACACAACAAATAAAACGAGACAGAGATAGATATTAGGAAGTCGGATTATTTTGTTTAACAAAGAGATGGGCAATTTTTAAATATATTTATAGAATTAGAGTTAGGACCAAAGAGTTATAGTTTAGGACAATGGACTCAGAAAGTCAGAAATAACAGTGCATCGTCAAATGGTGCTCACTCAATGTGTTTTGTAGATGTCGCTAGCGGCACTTGTTTACACCTATGACGGGTAATTTTTAAATGTTTTTGTAGTTTTTTATTTTTATAACAGAAAAATGAATTTTAACTTAACGTTACCTACTTTAAAAGACTAATTAGGAAAGCGAAAACCGTCTTTAAAAACAAAAAAGGTTTAATTATTAGATCAGCAATTTTGGGATTGCCATATATTTGATTTCGCTCGGAAATCTCGATTTGTACACTTAAAAGCTACTCACTTCTGCAATATATCCAGAAAATAATAAATTTCTTAATAAAAATACAAGTTCTCTATGCAACCGACAGTTCTATTAGGTACCATCTATTATGCGCCATCTACCGTGATAAAAAGTTAGTGATACACCCCATTACCTTCAGTACTATTTGACACTAAATAATAAAGTTTCATATTAATGGATATGAAAATGTCACTCATTTAATGCAATAATTGATTGACACTTCGAGCGCCGTCGTATTCCGATTGAGTCGTGTTTGAGGTGCACTTTCAAATAATAAGTTTTCGAAAAAAAATTACAAAATGTAATATTACGGATACGGATATAAGTCCCGTCTGCGTGGAATGGTGGAAGTAATTGCATTACTCTAATTCTTTGGATGAAGAAAGAGCCAGCTCAAGTCATGGTGTATTATCTTCCAAATTGATTTTGTTGCATGCTAAAGATTTACACGCGTTCTTTTTCGACAGGAGAAGAATAACGAAGTAGATGGCGTATTAAAATATAACACACATTCCACCTCCGTGGTCTAGCGGTTAAGTCCGTGGATATAGACTCGGAGGTACCGGGTTCGATTCCTGGTCGGGACACAAAAATATTGATTAATGTATATACTCGTAAGTATTAATATTTCATTTATTTGTGATATTTCTCGAGTTTGGTACGCTGGAGACATCGACGAGCTTGCCACTTGTCATGATTGGCCTATAGTAAAGTTGGCTAAATGTGAATCCGCTTATTTATAAGCGTGGTTTCTGACCACCCCGAAAGAGAAACGGTCGTGATGATACTTTCTTTTTTACACATTTTGTGTGAAAATCTCAACCAATTCCCGCTCTGTTTTATAGATGATCTCTTTGTACTCGGCCAATCTCGTTTAAGTTTCAACTAATCTTACAATTTTATACTGACAAGAAAATTATGCATGATAGCAGAAATTACGTATCGTTGACACATGTCACATTAATATTTTATAACATCACTATTGCTATGTTCGACTTGATAGCAAATCTAAGCAAATATCGTTTTTTTTTAACGAATTTTGCTTAAAATGCATAAAAACCCTAGAGCAACGCCAAATCGACTTTCAAAGTGAAACACGTGTGTATGTGTACTGGCATAGTGATAGGGACATGTGTCACATTTGTTTTGTTTTTAAGGTACTTACACACTGCATAATTATATATTAAAAAACCCGTCAGCTTTATTCAACCAGTGTAGAAGCACCTTTAGGTACAATAAAACAAAATAATTATTTTTAATATATTTATTTCAATAATACACATTAATTATAGGCATTAATACCACTAATAATACTACAATTAATAATTTTAAATATGGAATATTATAAAAATAGTTTTTTTTTTTAATTAGTAGCTACTGTTTTAACAGTAATCTTAATACTAAGGATTATTATTTTTAAACAAGATATTAAAAATGTATTATAGATATCCGATAAGGATTTTTAAATATATAACTAAAAGAGTATACAAGAGATATAAAACATGTATATTAGAATTACATAGAAAAGACATCTTCAAATGGAAACTCAGCTTTGCTGGGCTCCATCAGATCAGCCAGGAAGCAAACAGTACCAGCCACCCCTTCATATAACGAGTATGCGTGATCCGGAGTTGCAGATTTAGCATTAAATTCTGAATCAAAGAGGAAATTGGCAAAGCAAGTCGCTTGATACAAATATTTTACATCGTTAGTCAATCTGTACAGGATCAGAAAGACATAACCTGAACCGGAAACTCCATGACAAATCCCAACCCCTTTCCGGAGCAACCCTTTCTTCCACACCACCTCTCCGGCTTTAACACATGCCTTCATGTATCTTTCGTCCTTATAAACCAGAAAAGCTCGAGCCATCAAATACACTATTCCGGGAGCTCCATGACACCAATGAACCAACTCATTCTCATTCACAACCTCATCCAAAGAACTCGGCCAATTTCCTTCCTCATCTTGCAACGATGCTATATACTCGATGGTCTTTTTAATATCTTCGGCCGCAGCTTTATTAAATTCAATGTATCCAGGAACCGTAATAAGCATTTGCATTATGAAGCTTACTCCGTGTGCTGCACCCAAATATTCTGTGTTGTAGTAATGATACATCAGAGGGCATGGGCTGTCATGACCCTTAGCATAGGCTTTACCTGATTTAACAATCACATCACACAATTTAAATAAATCCATATCTGGGAACTTTTCATCTTTAAATTCCCGCTTCAGCCACAAATATCCCACCAAATACCCAGCACGTCCAACAAACAGCTCATCACCACCACATTTAAAAAAATTTGGATTCAAGTAGGTGTTATACAGCGCCATGTATTTAGCAATTAATTCAGCATAAGGTTTATCAGCGCATTTGCTTACAACAGCTCCAACAGCATAACTCCCAGCATCGCCCAACAAAAAAGACGTCTCATCCCCAGCAGGCTTCGCAAGAGCTGGCTTCAATAAATCCATAGCTTTCTGCACAAACAAGGCTTTATTCTCTGGTAATGATGAATTTTTACTCAGTTTGTAATACATATAGGATATGCCTGTTACTCCAATGTATAAGCCGCCGTTGACTATATCGCGGGTCTCGCCAGGATGCTTAAGACCGGCATCAATAATATTCAAGAAGTTAAATATACGGCGAAGAGACACCTCTTCGTCCTTCTGGATTAGAGTACCAGGACGGTAATCGTCGAAGTTATTGGTAAAATACCTTGGCAGCGCCATGATGCAGCTTGCAGTCAGGAGCTCAGCAATGATATCCAATCAGGTCGATTAATAATAAATATTAGTTAGCAAGAAACACAGTTCCCTTTGTTACTGTTTGCAGGAATGGAATGAAATAGGATCAAAGATTTGAGTCATTCCCCTTTAGTGCGCGCCGGTATCAGGTGTCAAGCAAAAACAATGGATCGATTAAGGCCTCGTTCTAATATTAAGAAGAAAGCTACCTGAGGATTATTTCTCTCTCTAGCACTTCTGAATGTCTTAAGTCTATCTCTTCCTTGGGATAAATATTAATATGTAAGGAAGAATATTTTTAATTTTGGAACACATTTTTATGTTATTGTTTGTGCGCCTCTAACCCACTACGCGCAGCTTTCATTGTAACTGTAGAGTTTAAAATATTTATCGTTCATTGCGTGTTATTTGTAAACTTAACACAAGCTGACTTGAGTATGACACGTAATGAACAATAAATTTAAAAAAGAGTCGTTAATTGTAGATTAGAATAATAGAAGTCTATAGCTATGCAAAATACTAATTTTCAAACTAGAACCTTAAGTCTATGTTATATGGTTTAAATTCCTTATCGAAAACTAGTATTACCGCCCTTCCGTTTCGGGACCAGCCGTGCAAAAATTTTCACCACTAAATTAAAATTGAAAACTTTTATCAACGATAATACATTAATAACAATTTATCGATAATTACAAAACACTTTATCGATACCGGGTTGGAGAATGATCAAAGGTGTAATTTATTTTATTATTATTTAATTACACAATTATATATATATATATATATCTACAGACCTATGAATTATGTTTTCATCATTACAGCCCCTAGAACACAGCGTCCTAGATCTCCACTGCTGGAGATGGGCCTTCCAGAACATATATCTGGAGAACTTGGCCTGCACTCGCCACGCTGGCCAGACGGCTTGGCGAGGATTTGATGTCAATTTTTATGACAATTTATTAACGATTCCACAAGTTGGTATTAGTGGAACCGGGACCGACGGCTTAACGTGCTCTCCGAGGCACGGGAACGGTGGTGTTGTAAATCTATGACAAATGTACTTAAGAAAAGTGTATTTCTCATTGGTACATGCCGGGGGGGTTTGAACCGACCTTTGTAGGATTTAAGGAACGCGTTCTTTCAACCGAGCCACCACCGCGCCAATTATGTTTTAGCACATAGGAAACTATGAACTATAAATTGGTAGGTCGCGCTATAGTCGTATTGTAACATTGTTGTAGAGAGTAACGCTGGTCCCGAAACGTACAACATGGATAATTAATATTTTTCTATTGTTTTAAACCTAGGACTGGCTAGGACCAAGAATTGATCCTAGTTGCTTATTTAAATTGTAGCGATGTAATTTAAGATTCTCTGTTAGTCGGCAACTACAACAAAATATTTATTTCAATAAAACATTCCCAACGACTACGACGACGCGATGATTTTTCATTTGGTAACTAGGTACGAATTTCTACTTGTTATGATTTTCTTATTTTTAGCCATACGGTCGTGAGAATACATTTTTTAGTTTTACAAATCTAAGAAATACCCAACTACAAGCTACAAGTTACACTAACAAGCGTAGGTAGGTACTACAAGCTAACCTTTACTGAACGAGGCCAATATCTTTATTTTGTTTGTTTCCAAGCGACAAATGATCAGTCGAAGATGTGTTTTACTGCCTTTTGTACGAATTTATTTTTAATAATTCTTAATAAAGTTTGTTCAGGGTCCAATTTTCGGGTAGTCAATATATAGCAATAAGTGAAATACTGTATTTAACTTTTATTATATTTAATCAATGCCCATTACGTATAATCGTGGAAATGTAAGTACTTACCTACTATTATGTTTAAAATACTTACCATTGCCATTGATTTGTGGCTACAAACACAATTTTTTTTAATTTTTGGATGCTTTTTTAATCCTAGAAGTGTGTTAGTAGATACCACAAAAATCCACACTTTGCCTCATAGCAATAAGGAGCATTCTCGATTGTTCGCATCTGTCATTTTTAAGAGTTTAATTTTAATTTATAAGAAAAAAATAGGTAAAGGATAAGTCTGGGAATGTCATATCTTAAAATAATCATGTGATTTTTAGTTTTTAAGTTTAAATTATGTGATTGACGAAGCCTTTACAGCGGATTTAATTTATAGCTTTTTTAGAAATTTGTGACATATTATATATTAATTATATTGACATTTTTTACACATATATATATATATATATTTAGTTATAGTTTTTTGACACATCTAAATTAGAATATAGTATTTTAAGTAATATTTATTAAAATACCCGACGAGGCATCTTTAGACCTATCAAAAGAGACCTAAATTATTATATATTATAATAATTATTAGGCTTGGAAGTGGAAGAGATAGAGTTAATAATAATAAAATAATAATAATGGAAATTGGGGCTGTTCCTTGCCATACTGTATCACCATATCTGGCCAGGTATTTTGTTTAGCGTTGTTGTTAAGAAAAATTGACTTAACCGAGTGTTCCGATAGGATCCTATGGCGATAAATATATAAATAAATAAATAAAATAATGCTGGTACCTATACTAACGCCATAATCCAAAATAAAAACTGATATACGATTATCGAATACAAAATAAATAGGTAGGTAAGTGTTCTTTGTTATTTTTAAAGTAATATTTATTATTTTTAATTATTTCAAAATTACTGCCTCCGTGGTCTAGCGGTTAAGTCGGTGGATTTAGACTCGGAGGTACCGGGTTCGAATATTTAATAATTTTAAAAAATAATTTTAAATTAATATTTAACTTATTTGTGATATTCAAACGCTAGAGACATCAACGAGCTTGCCACTTGTCATGATGTCACTTGGCCTATAGTAAAGTTGGCTAAATGTGAATCCGCTTCTTTATACGCTTGGTTTCTGAATTTAAAAATTATTTCAAGCTGACACTGGCTTTTTTTAGTCTTTTGGTAGCATTCGACTATTGTCTTTATTTAAAGGTCTTTTGGTAGCATTTGACTATTGTCTTTATTTAAAGGTAGCATTATTAAAACGTAAAGTATAATTAAGATTGTAACCCATTCGCGGAAGTGCATCTAATCTAAAGAAAGAAATAAAGTTGATTTTATGTTTTTCCAACTTTACGAGGCATAGATATAATAATGATAAGTCGCAAGCTCGCCAATGACAGGCCAAAAAGTTAGGTACAAATAAATAAATTATTGCCACCATTGCCACAGATTATAGAATATTTTTTTTTGGCTCTAGCACGAACAAAAAAGTATAGAATTTAGACAGGGCGCCAATAGGCACGACGAGAGAGCGTTTTCAGCTGTGCTTATGTTGGCAATGAACTACGAAGCAGGCTTGGAAGTCAAACATTGATATTTCTGCAATTGTATTTTTTAAATTTCTAATAGTTCTTTTTGTGTATTGTGCAACGACATTTTTCATTTAAGCCTAATTAGAAAACAAATAGTCTAAGGGGGTCTATAGGGGCTATCCCAGGATTACGCATCAAAAATCCCGTCATTACGGGATTGAAAAACATGCTCAGGATTGTATTCTCGAGGTACGACGTAACAGAGCTACAAACTGACAGTTCGGATATCTGAGAAAATGTTTTATTTATAAACCGAATTTGTTTGTACTAGAGTTACAGGAATCGAAGCCAGTACCTCCGTAGCAGTGGAGGTGCTGGGTTCATTCCTGTACACATGTTTAAGGGGCTGCGATAATTAGGTTTAGCTAACGATTCTATCCCGTATAGCGTACCTATCTATGGCACATTGTGTACGTATTATGACTAGGTAAATAAATAATCGATATACTTCATTATTCTTTATTCGAGACATTCAGACTTCTTTTGTATTCGATGTTTACCATTTTTATCATCAATTTTCTTTTACAATGCTGTATTTGTTTGCGTGTTGTATGATTTTTGTACGTAGTTTTATTTAAGTAGTTTTATTGCTTTTACTCACATGTAAACTATGCATGCGATGTTAAAATTGTTGTATCGATGATCACTTTCAACTTTTAACAATAACATTCCACTGTCACGTAATAGTTTCTGAACCAATCAAGATTGGTGGTCACTTTTTGAATAGATAAACCGCACTCTGTGCAAGTGTCCGGGGCCCAGCGATCGATAAGACCCTGTTATTCCTGCCAGGGCCGGCAGTCTCTTAGTGATTGCGTTCGGTAAGATATGAAAATATGTTGCCAATAACCTTTTAGTGATATTCAGAGATGCTACAAGTATATTTATACAGAAAAGTTGAGCAAAGTGAGTTATGGGTCAATTGTAAAATTGGCTAAATAAGAACCTGATTCTAAAGAAAGCATAGGATTCGATGTGATGATACTTTGTAATTTAACCATGACCTGATGATGGAATTCTTTGGTGTTTACTGAAATTCCCTAATTTAAGGTAAGAAGAATAGCATTCCACAGCCGCGGTCGTTCAGCCCAGTCGCTCGATGGTGGAGGTCCGCGGGCCGACGGCGCTGGCGGGGACGGCCGGCTGTTTCTTCAAATACGACCAGCTCTGGCTGATTCCAGAGCAGCACTGCTACACAAATCTCATACTACGCTCACTGGGTTCGATTTATTTATTACTTTTATCTGTCTAAATTTTTACTTAACATGTAAATGACCCCGCGCGTTATTTATTCGGCCATATAGCCCGCAAAACACCTGGTAACCTGGAAAGGCTTGTAATCACAGGGACAATGAAAGGCAAGAGACCACGTGGCCGAAGCCCCATACGCTGGTCTGACCAGATCCGCACCTCACTAAATACCCAGATGCACGATGCCCTACATGCAGCCGTGAACAGACCCGGATGGCGCAGCATCGTCCGGGACAAAGTGATCCGTGGAGGGGGTCACGACCCTCAGCAGTGAGGAGAACGACGCAAGGAGGAGGAGGATCCGCTTTCCTACTTCGCCTCCAAAAAAACTTGATAAAATGTGTAAATCGACGACAAGCGATACGCCACACGTCAGCTCGCGGTCTTAAGACAACGAATCCTTAAAGCTCACCAAAAAACGATGATTTTATAAGTGACACAATTTAGTATCATCATCACGACCGTTTCCCTTTCGGGGTGATCAGAAACCACACTAATAAATAAGCGGATTCACATTTAGTCAACTTTACTATAGGTCAATCATGACAAGTGGCAAGCTCGTCGATGTCTCTAGCGTACCAAACTCGAGAATATGACAACTGCATTAAATATTAATTAAATGTATTTATTTACATTAATATTTTTTTTTGTGTCCCGACCAGAAATCGAACCCGGTACCTCCGAGTCTAAATCCACGGACTTAACCGCTAGACCACGGAGGCAAAAAAAAAAACTTTTATATTTGATATTTAGATAAAATTTTAGATTAATAGTCGGCTTGTAATCTATGAAATCAGCATTTTATTAGTGTGCTTTAGGAATTATTATTTTTTCTTTTTAATTCGTTTATTCAGATAAAAACTTAAACTATTTACATTTTATAACAGTTTGTTGGCGAATAGTACACTCTTTTTTTACAGTATTTTTTTTTTACACTATATTTTTAAAACACAAAGTTATTTACGATTAAATCACATTACGGTTGTATTTACCTAGCAAAAGCAACTTTAATTTTACTTTAAATTCTATTTTTGACATTTTTACACAGTCATCAATGGGCATAATATTATTAAATATAATGGGAGTTAAAAACTTTCTTACCTTATTAGTAGTTCACCATTGGAAGATAAAATTCTACTCCTGTGGAGCCTTGAGTTAAACATGGAACACCGAAAGGCGCGTTCACTTTTACCCTGCGATCCGGTGTGAAGGTTTCTTCGCTACCGCATAAATTACAGAGACCATTCTGTTACTTAGTCGCAAACATTATTAGTGGATTTCTGTGTTTACGTCAGAGGTTGCGTCATAATTACAAAAAAATATTCAATTCTCAACTGTATAAGCGCTCGAAAGCGGCCGTGCAAATATCAACTCTTACAGCATGGTATATAATATATAGTTAACGGATTCCATTATATAACGTTTGCGCTTAAGTAACAGAAAGGGCTGCTGCAGCCCAGCTATATTTACGGGGTGGTATGTCCGAGAACTTATTTCTAGCGTTTTTAAAATCCTTTTTATTATCATCACAGCCCATAGAACACATAGCATAGACCTCCATTGCTGGAGATGCGTTTTCCAAAATATATTTCTAGAGAATGACCACGGCTGACCAGAACAGTAGATGTCAATTTTATTTTGACACGTACTATACCAACCACGAGTTGTAATTAATAGATCGTTAACCACCAACGCTAAAACGATAGTGTTGTAGATGTAAGTATGACAAATATAGGTATATAACTGTAGTTATTTGTCTTTGGTACCTCTAGGAGAAGTTGTATCTGCTTTCAGTGACTATAAACATGGCATGATGTAACAAAATTTAACCGTTATCTGTTTCCAAAGAACGTTGTGAAAACTATCTACATCAAGTCGCGTGTTCAAAACGAAACGTCAAGTTGCAACTTTCTCACTCGCACTCGGGCGAATGAAGGACTTTGGTCCTATTCCTTTCATTCGTACGCAACGCTTCGCAGTCTGTCCGTCGCTACGAAGTTATTTCAAGTGGAGTATTTAAAAAAGTAGATAGTTTTATTTTGCTAGGAAACGAGCAATCGTTTTGAACCTCGGTAGTGTAACCCGCCTTGAAGTCGCAAGATTATCCAACGCCTGCGGTTGGATGTAGTAGCTTTTAATTGTTACGGAGAGGATTCTACGGAACTCCTTTTTATACTTTATATTTTCGATATTACTAATACAAATGTAGAAAAACTAATCACTTTCCTACGTAGGACACTATTACGCGGTAGACTTTAACTGTAATTATTATTTTAATCCTAATATTTATAAAAATACTCGCTCTGTCGACCTCTCGGTCCGAGCTGCCGATCTTCTTTTTTTTCTTCTTTAAAACAAAAACTCATCAACTCTGTCATTGTCGTATATTGACAATAAAACTCTGTAACCTACATGTACCCGTATATAGTATATATATATACAGTATATAGCGCCCATCTGTAGTAACGACACCGTGATTACTGAAGGTGACACAGTAGCATTGTTTAGAGTCGGGCGGTTCGGCGTGCAGAGGAGTCAGGTTTCTGATTTGAGATATCTGACACCTAAACCGCTCACATACCGTCCGCTAGATGACTCACACACTCGTCCTTTTCTTTATCTTCAGAGATTACAAGAATAATGACAACGTAAGAGAGGAGACCTTGATAAGTCTGCAAGCAGTGGGAGAAGGGAAGGTCCAGCTATCCAGAACACCTCAAGAAAAAGACAGACTGCCAGATAGAATTAGTCTTGATAGGTCTGTATGGCATTTCTTTTTCTTTAAAGGACATGCATTAGTCCTAAACACGTAATTTATTCATAACAGAGTTCATAACCGAGTTGGGGATCATCAAATTTTGCCCAAACACGTCCGGGTACTTCCATACAGACACGCCGGGGACATATGTGGTAGGGGACTGATGGTGGTAACTTTCCCCGTCTGTTGAGCGGGGAGGTATACACTTCGCGATGAGACTTGAATTGGTGCTGCAGTCGAGACCACGTACTGGAAGACGCAGTGTGGGACGACCCCCCGCCAGATGGACAGATGACACTGGTCATCGCTGGTCGCTGGTGCGGGATTGCGGGAGAGGGGGAGGCCTATATCCTGCAGTGTAGAGACACAGGCTGATGATGATGATGATGATGATGAAAGGTTGTCGACGCAGTAGTGTTGGGGCGAACAGTCGGCTACTAAGCCATTAAAATTTGAATTTACATTGTTTTTTTTTTTTTTAGGAGAGGTCTATCAACAATACCCAACATTGTGGGTGAACCTGGACTGAGGTTACTGTCTCTTCAGCACAACCTCATAAACAGTTTGACAGGCCTATCGTCTTTAGACCTAGGAAAACTGGTCTTTCTAGATATCTACGACAATCAAATAGACAAAATTAACTCTATGGAAAAGCTTTTTAGTCTACGAGTTCTCCTTATGGGGAAAAATAGGTACCTAATATACTTTTTTTAACCCTGAAAAACCGAAATGTGAATTTTTTTATTTTATTTTATTTGTTGTTGTTCTCTTCTCCCTATGGATGATGAATGAGGTGATAGGGAAGGCAAAGGGTCTAGCCCATACAGCCAATTCCGACGTAAAATGTATTTATTTACATTAATAAATATTTTTGTGTCCCGACCAGGAATCGAACGCGGTACCTCCTAGTCTAAATCCACGGACTTAACCGCTAGACCACGGAGGCAGTTTGTCCCTACCAGGAATCGAACCCGGTACCTCTTAGTCAAAATCCACGGACTTAACCGCTAGACCACGGAGGTAGCTACTTGTGCCCTATATTTAAAGTCCAATTTGTCGTTTTCCATAATTATTCACATTGTAGCACATTATTAAATAAAACAACACCACTTTTGACTAAAAATATCCACGGTAAATTAATTTACAAAATTTGCACTTGACAAGTCCGCGCAAAATGGCACGAAGTACTTTTTTTTTTTTATGTTATTTCATTCTCCCGATGGATGATGAATGAGATTATAGGGAAGGTAAAGGAATTGCAGCTATGTTTGTCCTAATATATTCTTTGTTTTTTATGAGTTAATCATGAAATTCCAGATGTTGCAGTTTTTGATAACTACAACAGTATATACGTGTGTACAGTGGCCCATTTAACGTTTTCCATTATCATTCACATTGTATTAATTATTAAACAATATATTCTTTGTTTTTCATGAGTTGAACAATATATAAACAACAATAAACACTTTTTACTAACAATATCCACAGTAAAGTAAATTAAAAAACAAAAATCCTTGTACATGTCCGTTCAAAAGCGCGGGAACGCCTTTTATTAAACATATCTGGTATAGTTATGACTAGTGATTAGCCATCTTACTAGCGATTATGCATCAAAACTGGTTAAATTTACAATTAGCAAATTACTAGTACACAGTTACTTTAAATATTATCGCACTTTTATACATACAGACACACAGACAAATCTCCTCTTTCTCATATTTATTATTTTCAGGATTCGAAGAATAGAGGGATTATCGACATTAATTAAATTAGAAGTGTTAGATTTACACGGGAATAGGATAGCCAAAGTCGGTGGTCTGTGCAATTTATTGGATTTAAAAGTATTGAATTTAGCCGGAAATCAAATTAAATCAATCGGCCAAACGGACTTGCAGGGTCTTGTCTCGCTCAAGGAATTAAATTTAAAGAGAAATCGCTTGAAAAAACTTTTAAGCTTTCAAAACACGCCAAAGCTTCAAAAATTATACCTTGGCAATAATGATTTACAAAGGTAAGACTTACTCGTATAAACAACAATTTGTAGAGTAAGATTTATTTTATTATTTACATATTTTATTTATAGAAATAGATCAGTGGTTCTCGATTTTTTTTGGATATTTGACGAAGCGCTAAAATATATATCTGGAGAATATGGCCGAGACGCGCGACGCTGGCCAGACAGGTTGGCGAGTATCTGATGTCAATGTTTAATGACAATTAATTAACGATTCCACAAGTTGGTATTAGTGGAACGGGGACCGACGGCTTAACGTGCTCTCCGAGGCACGGAAACGGCGGTGTTGTAAATCTATGACAAATGTACGTAAGAAAAGTGTATTTCTCATTGGTACATTCCGGAGGGGTTTGAACCGACCATTGTAGGATGTTAAGGAAAGGGTTTCAACCGACCCACCACCGCACTTTTTCAGTTTATTTGTATTTTTTGTCACTAATCATGATTTTATTTACATCTGCAACCATATAGCTTAGATTAAACAAATATGGAATATACGGTACGAAGACATGTATGGAACATATATATCATTTTTAATTGTATTTATTTATTGTGTGTACATTGTGTTCCTAATAGAATGCAATGCTGTTCTGTAAGTAACATGTTTGCTAAACTAAGAAGTTAGCTCATCATCATCAGCCTGTGTCTCTCCACTGCTGGATGTAGGCCTCCCCCAAGGCTCGCCACTGCACAGGATCTTCTGCCACCCTCATCCATCCCCCACCAGCGACCTTCCTCAGGTCATAGGTTGTGCGGCATATGTGTCCAGCCCATTGCCACTTCAGCTTGCTAATTTTAAAAGCTATATCGGTAACTTTGGTTCTTAGACGGATGTCTTCCGGTGCAACCGAGCGGGTTGGCAGGTTGTGGATAGCCAGAGCGGCCCTCTTTGTCAATAAGTAAGTTGGCAAAGAGGACCGTACCCCTAGGGGTCCCGAACAGCGGAAGATGCCATGGGTAATCCTAATTAATGCCCATGGTAATACTCTTACCTTCTTCCTGTGTTCCGTGGGCTTTGGTGCCGAGTTAGACATATACTTAAGCTTTATGTCTATCTGGTCATTACGATCCACATCCCTTCAGTCCCCTTTTCTTCCTATCATACCTAACTCCTTCCTTCATACTCCTGGAAACTGATTGATAATGGGCAGCAGCGTCATCCGTCACAACCTTTCCTTACTGCAATCACCAAGCCGCCTGCCAAGCGTGGTAATTACGGCATAAACCCCCCAATGCACAGAAGTTAACTACTAAATCATAATTTATAAATGAGAATACCTATTTTTCTTAGAGAAATGATCCCATAAAAATGGTCTCGTGCCATGATTTCTTTTTTATTTGATCGTTAAAATATTGTGATTTCATAATCTGTCATTGCACGAAATCTTTAAATTAAAAATATACATTAAATATAAATTAAAAGCTAAATAAAAAATAAACTAAATTATGAATAAAAAATGTCCTCTAGAGACGTCTCAAAGAGACTGGCAACATTTCCCCTCGGTATAGCGAGGCTAATATGTACGTTGGCAGAAATAATTCTTGTATACAGATCTTTCCGTCAGCCGCTTTGACAACACCTTGCCCAGGCGCCTCGCTGATGGTCCTCATGGGCCCATATCGTCTCGACCCCAAAACTGCGCAAATTCGTATAATTTGTAATTAATTTTATTTATTATTATTCTAACGTTTATTCAAATTTGAAATTCATTACGACGATTTATTTATCATTATTATCAATTGTAACACTCCAAAAGCCCTGACAGAGATTTTCCGGAGCCCACGGGGTATGTATGAAGCTGTAATAGACTATATTATTTGTTATATTTCAGTGTGGAGGACATGTCTTCGCTTGCTGATGCGTCAGAATTAGTAGAAATATCTTTAGATGGTAACCCGGTCGCTTTGGGAGGTGACTGCGCTCCATTCTTGGTCTCATACCTTCCGAATCTACTGACATTAACAAATATGCATGTCACTGAACAGGTTGGAATAAAAATTATATTAAATAACACAAATATTAGATAAATAGGTTTTTTTTTTTCAAAATGTCAAGAGATTTTACGAAATATAATACAGATATCTGGAATCGAAACTAATACCTCTGAATTTAAATCCACGGACTTAACCGCTACACTAGAGACTGCTAGGGAAACAATAATTTGTGATATTTGCAGAATTTTTATTGAAAACTATTCCTGCAAGGTTTGACTTGAGCCAGTCATTGAAAAAAAAAAAAAAAAACTTAGAATTAGGTACTAACAATACTAATATAGTTTTATAGATGCATTGTTACTAACAAACTACTAATAAATTATGAACTAAGTTTAGTTTGAAATAAACGTTTTATTATTATATTATATTATTTATTTATTTATTTTATTTATTTATTTAAAAACTTAATTGCACAAAGGCGGACTTAATGCCGCTAGGCATTCTCTGACAGCCAAACCTTTAGGACATTAGGTCTGGGTGTTTATATGTATAATATGTATATATTTACAAAAAAAAATGTATAATATGTAGTTTATCAACCATCTAGTTTCCGTAACACAAGCCTCGTAGCTTACCACGGAAATTAGATGGCGCTGTGTGTCCTGTCTGGAAATATTTATTTATTATTTATTAGGACAGTTTTCATGGTTCAAATAATCGATATAAAATAACAATTTATAAAACAAATACATAAAAATAATACTTACTATTACATATACAAATACGTAAATAGATTATATATTATATATAAAAGTGTATATATACTAATAATAAATAAAACAACTCATGTGATGAAGGAAGCGAGACAAAAGTAGATATCGCGTCGTCGCTCGTTGTGAAGGTGTGAATAAAGAGAGTGGCAATACAATAGAAGTAAAAAAATCAGTTTAAGTTAAAGATAGTATTTGTACACCCCATTCTTAAATATAGACCGACTAGAAGCTTGTCTAATATTCTGAGGTAATTCATTCCAAACATTATTATTATTATTATAACGCCTTCTAACCTTTGCATTGGAATGGTTGTAAAAATGGCAAGCTGTATGCTCAAATTTTGAGATGAATGAGCACCTCATAAATAAATAAATTATACATTATTGAATTGGAATTTGGAACTTAGTCGATTGGTCGTTCGGTCGTGTAAAGTTGCAAAAATGTAGTTGGTGCCTTTCAAGCTTCTATATTGCCTATATTTAAATCATACACAAAACTGACAGTAAGAAATAGTAAGTTCCCAATTCATTTACGGGTATTTATTACAGTTATTTGAAAGACATTGTTCAGAATACGAGGATATCAGTCCTTAACATGATATTTCGGAGTTGAAGATCATCAAATTCCAAGTGTTACAAAATTAGATGCTTTTCTCAAAGTGATTTGCGGCAATATTGCCCGAATACTACAATAATACTGGAGTTCACAGCGCTGGAAAACCGCAACCTCTGCTTAGAGAATTTATAGTTTTTTCATAATTATTCACATTGTAGCACATTATTAATCAATATAACACCACTTTTGACTAACAATATCCACAGTAAAGATTTATAAAACAAAAAACTTGCACTTGACATGTCTGTGTCCAAAAGCGCGGGAACGACTCTCATAGAACATAGATACAATAAGCTAAATGTGGAGTAGTGATGACTAGTGATTAGCCATCTTACTATCGATTATGCATCAAAACTGGTTAAATCTCCTTTTAGTAAATTAGTAGTACACAGATCATCGCACTTTCGACAGTTCGACTTTCCGCTCGAAATTTTACGAGCAATTCTCTTTTTTGTGTGTGTTCTCTTCTTCCGGTGGATTGACGAATAAGGTGATAGGGAAAGCAAAGCGTCTAGCCCATACACACATACATACATAATAATCATTAATCTGTGACACGCGCATATTTTTTTTTTTTTTTTGCTCAACTTATTTTAATATAATTTATAAGTTTAAACTCTTTAAAATAGTATTTTAAGGATATATACAGACATAAATAAGTGACTAAATTGTTATTGACTTAATAATTGGACTTTAAATGGTGTAATTATGTGAGAAATTGTTTAGTTAAAATTAATAACGTGAATTTGTGAACGGTATTTTGTCATCGCGTATCGTGACTTCTCTGTCACACTTGGACTCGAGCGCATAATCTGCCTCGCTTACACACCGCTTCAAACCTCAACACCTGGTTTTCATTGTCATTTTATGAATATTGTTTACAAGATGAACTGTTTAGCGTGCTGTAACCCAGTTGCTAATGATATTTACTTAATAAAATGCGCCTTATGTAAAGGTATGTATCATTGTCAATGTCTGGGAATGACGAATGAGTACTACACTGAGCACATAAATGAGCTGAAGGGAACTTGGAATTGTCCTCAATGTGAGAGAGTTACTCGTCGTAGAAATAATGATACACCAACTCGTAAGCTCTTTGAACATTCCGCTGCCCTCGAGACTACCACTACTATGACCAATAACATGTCGTGCGATGACTTTCCCAACACCTCGGCTATTAACCTGTGTGAGACAATTAACCCCCTGAACCATCAGACTCAGGATAATTCCACAATGACGGGACCGCATTTATTTAAGATGCTGCAACAGATTAGCTTGGATATCAATTCGCTTCGCACTGAAAACAAAAATCAGCTGGATAGTTTTAGGACTGAACTACTTATCTCTATTGATGCTAAGTTTAAAAGCTACGATGATAAGGTTAACAAGTTGGCGACTAGGGTGAATCATTGCACAAATGAAATCTCTAATATCATAAACTCACACACGGACTTGCAGCAGTCATGCAGCTTCCTATCTACTCAGCATGATGAAATAAAGAAAAAAGTGACCATGGCTCAATCGGACATCAAGTATGTTAAAAATGAACTTACCACATTTAAAAATAGGGATAAGACTGTAGACGAACTCACAGCTAAATTAAATGAATTGGAACAGAAAGCAAGGTCTGACAATATTGAAATCTTTGGTATTCCCGAGCACAAGACCGAAGACTTACACAATTTAGTTCTATCTTTGGCTCACAGGCTGGATGTTCCAATTACCAGCAGTGATATCACATTTGCAGTGCGCGTTCAACCCAAATCCAAAATTAACCACCTACCCAAACCCATCATAGCTAAGATGAGCTCCACTCTTAACAGAGATAAAATGATTAGTGCTATTAGAAAAAAAAAGGCACTTTCGTCGGAGGATCTGGGAATCAAGGGAAAGTCCTGTCAGATATATGTAAATGAACATTTAACCCCTGCTAATAAACAGATTTTTAATTCAGCAAAGAGGGCATGTAAAGATATGGGGTTTCGTTATATATGGGTGAGAAATGGAAGAATTCATGTACGGCGGGACGATACTTCACCAGTAATGGACATCAGGACCCCGTCGGATCTGGCCAAAATAAATATGAACATTTAGAATTATTAGTTTTAGTTTATTTTTAAGAAATTTATTTAGTTATCATTATAAGAATTACTATCACTATATTGTATGCATATATTATTGTAAAATCTTACTTTCTACAATTATATTATATAGATTATTAATGTTATATAAGTTCAGTATTCAATTAGCACTAACCACATCACTACTTTTTATTACACATACTTACTTCCTTAACCTTACAATGTACACCAACTCATATATACATATACATAATTTAATTATTCAGTTCACTTACATAATTACATATAATTTAGTTTATCGCCTTACTTTCATACTTACCACTACTTTACCTATACCACATTGTTATACCTATATATATTTGCCGTTTAATTTAACCCAGACTTTAGAATACATCTCTTTTCATTATATTTATTATGTACTTGCCATCAAATTTGAAAATATTAATGATTATTATAAACCAGATCTCACATTCCTAATTAGTATTGATAATCCTTTGACACCTAATATTGATAACAATATATGCCACTGCTATTATGTTTTATTTAAAAATAATATAATTATTTTACCAAAATGTATGAATTAAGTATTTATCTCCAGAATACACGCAGTGTGCGCGGCAAAACACTTGACTTTAGAATGGGACTGTTGAGAAATAATTATGACATTTTGGCTATTACTGAAACATGGTTTAATGATGGAATTTTTGATTCAGAGATATCGGATGATCGATATGAGGTGTACAGATGTGACAGAGATGTGTCGTCCACCGGGAGTGCTCGTGGCGGCGGAGTGATGCTGCTTGCCCACCGGAGCCTTGCCGCACGCAGACTGGACCCTCCCCCTGCGACCCCCAATGCTGCATTTTTTGACGCGGTGCATATCACTGTACCGGCTCGGTCAATCTCGTCGCAACATGATTTACATGTTATTTGTATTTATTTGCCAGGCTCTCGCTTGTACAGTTCTGACCCTGCTTTGGATGATGTTATTCGCTATTTGAGTGAGTTGTATAATTTGTTTCCCGAGGACCTATTTATGATTGTTGGGGATTTCAATATGCCATGCGTGAAATGGGAATATCTTGGACCCGAATATGTACTTTCCCCGACTGGTAATCTATCAGGTGATTCTATCTCCCATTTCACTGCCTTTTTGGATGAAGCTCAGCTAAATCAATATAATCATATTGCTAATGGAAACGGCCGTTTTCTTGACCTAGTCTTTGCAAACACACACGTGAACGCCCTTAGGGAGTCCTCACCTATTTTGGCGGAGGATATGCCACATCACCCGGCTTTATCCCTGAAGCTTACTGACCTACATTTTAAACCTATTTGTCAGCCACCAAGCCGAATGTATGCTTACCGTAAGGGTAACTTTGAAGAGATGACAAAATTTTTATTTAACGTGGATTGGTCAGGAGAAGTAGCCGGCCTGACCTTGGATGAAGAGGTTGCCTTTCTTAGTGCGAAAATAAATGAAGCTACTCTAAATTTTACACCTAGTTATACTACTTCATCCGAACGCTATCCCTTATGGTATTCAAAAAGCTTGATAAATATAATTAAGGAGAAAATAAAGTATCACCGTAAATGGAAAAAACACCACAATCCTCGCGATTATGACACTTTTGCATTACTTAGGGATAGGCAAAAGAGGGTTCAAAAGCAGTGCTGGGCACGGTATATTGATCATACAGAATTGGCTATAAAAAATAATCCCCGGGCATTCTGGAGGTATGCAAAGAACCTTAAGGGCACTGGCGCGATACCTCATCAGATGAAATACGGCACTCGCACCCTAACTAACACTGCAGATATCTGTGACGGTTTTTTGGAATATTTTCAGTCTGTGTATTCGGGGTCAGGTTCGCAGGTGTCAGTGTTGCATGCTGATTCGATTTCTCATCATAGTACCCTAATTAGTGGCATCGACATAAATCAGAACCTCGTGTTAAAGTATTTACAAAAAACTAATGTTAACAAGGGTCCTGGTAGTGATGGGATCCCGCCAATTGTAGCCAGAAACTGTGCCAAGGCTATAGCAATACCTCTTTATAAAATATATACAAGGTCCTTAACAGAGGGTAGGTTTCCTTCGAAATGGAAGGAAGCTATGGTTGTTCCTGTCCATAAGGGTGGTCCTAAAACTGATGTAGGGAAGTATAGGCCAGTTTCTATCCTTCCGGTCTTTAGCAAATTGTTCGAAAAAATTGTGTATGATCAGCTTTACCCCTCTGTTCAGCATGTCATTCCCTATAGCCAACATGGTTTCATGCGTCGTCGTGGGGTTGTTACAAATCTATCTGTTTTTGTCACTGATGTCGTCAATGTGATGCAGAATGGAACCCAGGTTGATGCAATTTATACCGATTACGCGAAGTGTTTTGACAGGTTGAATCACAACATTTTGGTTTCTAAGTTGGATCATATCGGTATTCATGGTGACCTGTTGCGCTGGCTGGACTCCTATTTAAGAAATCGCTCCCAGGCCGTTAAAATAGGGATTTCTTGCTCTCAATTTGTTTCTATACCATCTGGTGTCCCACAGGGGTCTCATCTGGGACCACTGCTCTTCAACCTTTATGTTCACGATATATTCAAGTGTTTCCTGCATTCTAGTTTCTCTATGTATGCAGATGATCAAAAGATATACTTACCGATCGCAAACCATAATGACTGCTTGAGACTGCAGCAGGATCTCGATAGACTGTCTCAATACTGTTATCTTAACGCCTTGGATCTTAATGTATCCAAATGTCAAATTATCACATACACTCGTAAATCAAATGTTATCAAATACAAATATACTCTTAACGGGTCTATGCTGACCAGAGTGGAAAGGGTCAGGGACTTGGGTGTACTGCTCGACTCAAAGATGACTTTATCTGACCACTATGAACATATAGTTGGTAAAGCATACAAAATGCTTGGTTTCCTTATAAGAATAACAAAACCATTTAAATGTGGAGCATCAATTAAGGCCATCTACTGTGCGTACGTCAGGAGTATCCTGGAGTTCGCTTCCCCAGTCTGGTCACCGCAATACAAAGTTTATATTGGTAAGATTGAAAGTATACAAAATAAATTTGTACGTCTTTTAAAACGTAGGGGTTTGGATACTGTGCGTGATCGTCGCGGCATGGAGCTTCAGAAGAGCTTCATGTCTCTCAGTAACCGACGTGTGATAGCTGACATGATGTTACTCTATGACGTGGTGAACGGTGTGGTTGACAGCCCTCAGCTGCTTGATAAAGTTAGGCTCAATGTTCCAAATACTCGTTTGAGACGGCGCCCCATCATGTTCAGTGTCCCACGTAGTCGAAGCAATTATGCACGGAATTGTGTCACGCACAGGTTTGCTGAAACTTATAACAAAAGGTTTATTGATATTGATATTTTCTTGCACAGCAGAACCCTTTTTAAGAAATTGTTATTGGATTGCTTGGGGGGCGAGGACAGGGGGTCAGATAGGGAACTTGAACTTGAATAATGCAAATGGTGTCATTCCTTCCTCTTTCTTTTTTTTCCTTTTTCTTATTTATTATTATGTCCTATTAATTCTTTTTATTTTATTTTTATTGATGATAAATATATAATGATAATGTAATACATTCACATACACACACATACACACTATACACTTTACACACTCATTCATATTATTTCACATAGTACTTGATGTGTTTATGGCAATTTGTGACATTTTGATTATTTATTAATTTTGTTTCATTATTATTATTATATATTTTTTGGACGTAATTTTTATTTCAGTTTATGTTTAATAATTTGTTATTTATGTTTGTATTTAATTTAATGTTAAATTCGATTCAAAATGTAATTTACTTGTAGATCAGATTATAAATGTATTTTAAACCGTGAAATCCTTTGGTTTGGCATGTAAAATTTTAATTGTATTGCTTTGTAAAATGTATTGCTGTTTTGGATTTTCTTAATAAATAAATAAATAAATACAGCCAAGTCTGACGTAATATATATTTCCTTTTTATAAGCTAATGAGTTTATCATCAAGTTTCAGACTGCAACTTGTGTCCTATATTTAAAGTCCAATTTATCGTTTTCCATAATTATTCACATTGTAGCATATTATTAAACAAAACAACACCACTTCCGACTAACAATATCCACAGTAAGTTACTTTACAAAACAAAAACTTGCACTTGACATGTCCGCGCAAGAAAGCGCGAAGTACTCAATTATCTTTTTTTTTATTACCGTCTTTTGGTTATGGTCGTCCTCTTTCAAATTATTATTTTTATTTCAAATATATTGTATGTAACAAACAACTCCATCTTATATTTCATCTCTTTGAGGTATACCTACCTTTTAATAATTAAATAACGTTTACAATCCCAGGTGCGCCGAGCTGCTATGGCTTGGAGAAGAAATAAAGAAGCAGCTCATGCGGCATACTGTGCTTTAGGAGGATCAGCACAACAAGCTGCCAGAAGAGACCAAATCATACACAACGCTAGAACTAATTGGGAACTGCTACGGTAAAAAAAAACAGATTACTTAAACAATAAAATACGAATAAGTAGGTACATAATAACTATCTGGCTTTAGTAGAAAAGGAATCCGGCCACTGTTAGCTTCTGCAAAACAAGTTTAATAATATAAAGCCACCATCGATAATCCAGCTCTTCTGGAGCCTGCTAAAGTAATTAAATAGGAAACTTGACAAAGATAAAAAATCATTTATAAACTTCTTTTAAATTGCTACCACATACGACATTATGTCGCAAAGAATATAGATATGACAATGTTATAGCGTCCAAATAAAAAAAACTTTGTAAAAATGTATTGTGGTTAGGTACTCGTATGTTCGTAATATTTCAAATCTTCCAATAAACGTAACTTATTAATATTATACCAACAAAAAATAATAAAAATGTGAATTAAAATAAAAATCTACCTAAATTATTTTTAATGAAATCAGATTTAGAATTTTATATTTAATGGAAATTTACTGTATTAAATTTATCCCTATGCCAAACTAAAATACCTTTAAATTTTAGATCAGAAAACAAATGCTTCACCCCAGCTTCAAGTCCAATTAAAAACGTGGATTTGGAGCGAGAATTTGTTCTGGAAGCGTCCATTGTACCAACACTGAGTGGAGGAACACAGACTATGGAAATAGGGGCGTTACCTGACGTGGTAATTTCTATGCAACACGTAGAAAATCCAGAAGACTCCGATAGTAAAAATCTTAGTGACAATCAAACTATAACCAAACCTTCGTTGAAGAAGCTACAAAGAAGTAATACAGCAAGAAAACCTTCAGAAAGAAGAGTTAATTTCTCTGAAAGAAGTGCTTCCCAAGATACAGATGCTTCACATTCTACATCAACTAGCAGTGAAATTAGGCTACCACCAATATTACTTCCAATTATCTCATCTTTGGAAAACGTAAAACTATCAGACAATAGCGAACCAATTCTAAAAAGATGGGAAAGCATTTCAAGTGTTGAACCAATAGTAGATTCTTCTTTTAGCTCAATGCCTTCTTCCAGTAGTGATAGCGAAGCAGAAGGAAACAAAAGGAAATATAGAAGAGCTACATCATTAAGAAAGCGAGCTAGTTTTTCTATACGATCCAAATCTGTTTGTGATCCCGAAACAAGAAGAAAGGGCAAAAGTGCTGATAATAGTGAAAATAACAGCAACATATCTTGTGGTACTAATGTTGGTTCAATAACGAATTCCTCTACATCAGGTAGCGATCAGAATAGCAAATTAAAACGAGAAGGTTCGGTTAACAGTAGATTAAATGATAGAAATATACGCAGTGCAACAATTTCAAGAAGAACTGAAAGGGCGTCTTCTGCAAGTAGAGCTTCAACTGCTAGAGTTAAGTCTGGAAAAAGTTTAGCTAATCTAAAATCTTCCGAACCTGTTCCGAAGCCAATGCCAGTCGTTAAAGATAGAGAACAAGGTAGGATTTAATAACTAGCCTTAGCCACCAAATTATCTGCAAAATAAAGCATAAGATTTAAATTTGCATTAGGTTTTAAATTGTATAATAATATATATAAATAATAAATTCTATAGACATAAATAATATGTTATCTTAAAGAACTAAGACATTTTAATGACAGATATAACAGTTTTTTTTAAAGTTTGTTTATTGTACAGAATATATTAGTCCTAAAACACGATATTTATTTATTATATTTGTTCATAACTGAGTTGGGATCATCAAATTCCAAGCTTTTGGGTGCTTTTCATGGAGTAATTCGCGTCAATATCGCCCAAACACGTCGGGAAAACCGCAAAAAAATAATTGCAACTACGACGCGTACGATTTGTCGTTTTCAATAATACCACTTTTGACTAACAATATCCACTGTAAATTAATTTACAAAACAATAAACTTGGACTTGACATGTCCGTGGCGGGATTCCAGACATGACAGACAGACACAGACTATAACCATAGACTAATACACATCACACTCTTTCTTGTAATTATACACGACTAATACATGACAACGAGCATCCTTCCATTACGTATACTTAAATGCAGTGCAATTACCTACTGGTACATTATTTCCTAGGTGTGGATTACCTAGTGGAGATATGTGACAACGTAGTAAATGCATGGGGCGCCGGCGCAGTCCGCCGTCTAGCTCGGGACTGGGAGTGGGAGCGAGCTAGAAGAGTCACGCGAGCATCCTTCCATTACGTCCACTTCAATGCAGTCGCCCAATCTCTGCCTGATTTGAAAAACAAGTAAGTTTAAACAATGAAGAATACGTGAAAATAAAAATATCTAGGTGCCTTATAAAATGCATTAACTCACGTTCCAGACCTAAAATGGCCAGTCGAATTCGACTACTAATTCGACCCTAAGTTTAACACTATTGGTGCTTCAACTGACTGCTACAATGCGACTAGGCCCTTCTTTCCCATTAAGCACTCTGGGCAAGTGCCTAGCGGGCCGAGGCGGAGCACATTCGTTTTCACTATCGTATCTAATAATGTTCGTTCAATGACAGCATTCCGCCTAGTTTTGGACATAGACACAGAGGTAAACGATCTTAGACGGCAGAGGCAACTGCCCCTACCCCCCTGGAAGAGCGGTTGCAGAAGTAGAGCTTCTTCTAGCTCATAAATTATTATAATCTGTTATTTGATATATTTTATTAGATTCCCCAATGTAACCCACATCTCTGTACGGGCGACTGGGTTGCAGTGGCTCGGTCAGTTGCACGCGCTGGCAGAACTGCGTGGGCTGACAGGGTTAAATATCATCCCCGAAGGAAACCCAATACAAGCTAAAAGTTGGCGCGAATACGTTGTCTACAGACTGGCGCATTGGGGATTGAAGGAGATCAATGATGAGCTGGTAATACTATTTATCTTTTAATTAAGTTATTGTTTGGTATTTGAACCCTTATAAAGTTAAGTCGTGTAAGATTAGCCGGAGTATCAATTATCACCTTCAAGAAAATACTAATCTTATTTTCTTTCAAATTAAATAATTTCTGTCAAAATCAATAAATAATAACTGGGAAAAAGCTATTCACATTGAATCGCATGAAAAAAAAAACGGACTTTTTTAACACATTTTTGAGTAGATATTATTATTGTTGTATAAGGTTTAATGTAGAGAATGTTATGTTTTTTCAAATTATTCACTAAAAATATTTTTCGTTTCTGTTTTTATTATAATACGAATACAAGTATAAAAGGTAGTTATACTTTAATATATGTGGTAAATCTATAATGCGAAGTAAATAGGTGCAATATAACAAAATTAAATAAAGATAGGTTGCAAAGTTGTAATTCCTTAGGTGGACAATAGCTGACGATTTACCCTACTATTTATATATTTTTAATAAAAATCTATTTTTAAATTTAAAAATATAATATTACCACTTAATTAGACACTTACTAAAATCTATATATTTCTTCTTTGTGCTATCAACATAATAAATAAATCCTATCCAGATAACAGAGGAAGAAATAAAATCAGCAAACGAGACGTACAACGGCCTTAGCGAGATGGTGCTCCGTGCACTTCCCGACGCTCCTTTGCAGCCACTCCTATCCAGACTTGGGAGGAGTGGCAGCAGCTCTCTTAGTGCCAAAGCCTGGCTTAGAGCCGCCGACCCAGCCTTGAGAGACGTCATTGCCAAAGAAGCTTTGCAATTCAAAAAAGGAACTGTTTCTCAGGTTAGTACCACAGATTAGCACAGACCTAACACAGATTAGTAAATACCTAAAAATAAGCGTGCCACAATGTTTTTTTTTTTTTTTGTTGTGTTCTCTTCTCCCGATGGATTATGAATAAGGTGATAGGGAAGGCAAAGGGTCTAGCCCATACAGCCAAGTCTGACGTAATATATCTTTCTTTTTTATGAGTAAGTGAGATTATCATCGAATTCTACCGACGTGTGTGACTGTTCTTGGGCCACGATTCGCGTTGAATATTAGACACTGTACAATATTTTTCTTGTTTCCAGGAGGATATGACATGGAGAATTCGTGGACGATCTCAATTGGCCCATGCCATTGAGCTAGCTTGTGGAGCCGCCCAAAGGTTACGGTCACTGGAGCTGCAATGGCCAGGGATTTTGATAGAAATGATAGAAGATGCCCTTAAAGACTTTTCTGATATGGAAGTCCATATCAAAGACCAAATGAAAATGCTAACGGACTCGTTGTAATTCTATTCTATCTTGTCTGTTGGCCAATATTGTAACCTCGCCATTTTGTTCCTTATTCATTTTTTATTAAATAAAAAGTTAAGTCGTAACAATTTTAAACTTATTCAAAAATTCTTTTTACCTTACAAACATTGCTCAATTTAATGATTAGATAGTTCAATTTGATATTTTGTAAACGTATTATATACACAGAGATGGTAGGTCCTAGTTATTGTTAACATATGTATGCTAGAATAACAGTATATAACAGATATTCATGAAAATGAATAATGGTTTTTAACAATAACCTTTAACTTTTTATTGTGGCAGTAGTATTTACTATAGGTATTTCTTTTATAAGTTTAAATCATATAATAAGTAGGTTAAGTAGATATACAGTAGGTACACTACACTTTTTACCATTTAGATGTAGGTAGGTGTTTTGTAAAGTACAATAAAGGCGTAATTTTTTAAAATGTAGTTTAATTCTAAGGCTTTATCCTAATTACTACCCTATTCATGGTCCTAGTTACTATCGTTAGGTATATTTTTAATGTAAAATAAAATAAATTTAAATATTCAGTGAATGTTAAACTAAATATACAACAACACTTGTTTGCAATGCTTTTGTTTGTTGTTTGTTCTCTTCTCCCGATGGATGATGAATGAGGTGATAGGGAAGGCAAATGGTCTAGCCCATACAGCCAAATCTGACGTAATATATCTTTCTTTTTTAGTTAATGACGTTATCATCAAATTCCAGATGCTGCAGAATTTGATGCTTTTCTTGGAGTCACTCGCGGCATTATAGGCCAAACACGTCGGGTAAAATATGGGAGTTGACAGCGCGGGAAAACCGCCAAAAATAAACTGCAACTTGTGCCCCATATTCAAAGTCCAATTTATCGTTTTCCATAACTATTCACATTGTAGAACATTATTAAATAAAACAACACCACTTTTGACCAACAATACTCTCAGTAAATTAATTTACAAAACAAAAACTTGCACTTGACATGTCCGTGCAAAATGGCGCTAAGGACCTTGATTAGCTAGTCTGTGCTTGCCTTAATGGTTTAAATTAAAAAAAAGTGTTAGTTTGCTTTTTATAATACGTTTACCGATTTTATCTTAAAATTATTGAAAAATCAGCATTGAAACATCCTATTATTGTTTAAAATGAGTTAGAATCGTTATGTGGCACTGACTAGCAATGGATGACACGGAAAGTACAACCTCAGTGGAAGATAATCTTGGTAATCTGGATAACCCTACTCGAGATACTCTGGCTGAAGGATTACTCGGTCTTCTGAAGCCTACCATAGACCAATTAGATGATAGAGTACGTGCTACAAGGTAAGCGGTGTTATTTAATACTTTAATTTCGATTTTTTGTACTGCCTACTAGTTGTTTGACCGCGTTGCCTGTGTAATGCATTGGTTGGGACGAAGCCTTTTATGTGGCTCTGGTCGTGCTCAGAGAATGGTAGATATAGCCTATATCTATCCCTGGGTTCCCAAGAGCATATATACCAAATATTATCTACCTGCTATATTAAAATTAATTTCATTGTTTGTACCTAACAAGTAGCAGGGCGCGCGGCCATCGACTATTTGCTGAGGAGAGTGCTCGTACACACCTATTTGTCGCCACACCTGTATGTATGTTTCGGTATATAGAATAGGCATACATTTTGATTATTCCCTCTGTTGTGAATATCGAACAATCACAAATTTTGAGTGTCATGATGAATGAAAAAAGGCCCATTTTAAACCTATATTAAATTGAAATCCACCATATGGACCTATAAATAGGTGGTAGGCGGACTTATGGTGGTAATTTGCCCAGTCCGCCGAGGCGCGGAAGTATTCGCCTTTCGTGCCGATAAACCCAGTAAAGTGTATCCACATTTTTTTGGATCAGGCTCGAAATGCTGTAATGTCCAGTCAAGTCGACGTAGTGTTATGGACACATAATAATAATAATATAATAATAAAAACATTTATTGACTTAAAAACCTAGATACATCAATCAGTAAATACGGGGATCCCTGTACTATGACCCAGAAGGTCTGTGATACAGGGAGCCCCACTCTTGCTTACAAAGGTATTCGTGATCAACATGCATAAACAATAAATTTTAAAACAGTTTAGACAAGTATAAAAAATAAAAAAATAAAAATAACACGATATAAAATCAAAAAACTACAGTATTTATAAAACTCATTGCATAAATCAAGTATGACATGTCAGTTTCCGTGTGTCTGATTCCAGTTGCTAATATTTATAGACCTTATGCACCACTTACCATTATTATATTATGTCATATGATTAGGGTCATATATTGAGCTAGTATAAAAATTTAAAAATTCTATGTCCAATCACCTTTGTCTTATGTACATTATGTTTTGCCTACAGGATATCGCAACTAGAGTTAAAACAACAGTTAGACTTGCTAAATGAGGAATTGTTGAAGATACGGGAGGCCCTGAACGACCACCCTGACCTGGAGCCCTACGTCAAGAAGTTGATAGCTTGCAAACATAAAGTCACTGTAGTATTGAATGTTTTACAAGTATCACAGGTAATTTATTTAGTTTTAGGTTAATGGCATATTACAGCTCCTAGCTTTACATTGCTGATGATAAGCCTTCATAAGACATAATAGTCAACTATTTTCTTATAAAAATCTATTTAAAAAAATATTATAAGTTCGTTAAGATGAAATTTTACCTTTTATCTGTTAAGTATTGACCTAAAGCAATTTTAATAGCCTTCTGATGAATCATATCAATTTTTATTTATTTATTTATTTATATATTTATCGCCATAGGATCCTATCGGAACACTCGGTTAAGTCAATTTTTCTTAACAACAACGCTAAACAAAATACCTGGCCAGATATGGTGATACAGTATGGCAAGGAACAGCCCCAATTTACATTATTATTATTTTTTTATTATTATCTCTATATCTTCCACTTCTAAGCCTAATAATTATTATAATATATAATAATTTAGGTCTCTTTTGGTAGGTCTAAAGGTGCCTCGTCGGGTATTTTAATAAATATTACTTAAAATTATATATTCTGATATATTATGACAACCGTAGCTCCTTCACACTTAGTCTCCGGAAGACATGAGCATGACAGTGCATGAGCTTCGTTCCGTGCAGACATCTTCATAGAAGCTGCAGTGGACGGTGCCGGCGTCCCTGCTGGGGGTGGTGCAGAGAGAGACACTTATATTACAGAAACCTTGTGAATCTATGTTGATATCTATAATATAGTCCTGCTAGAGACATATTTAAGCAAAGCAACAAGCTTGCCACTCGTCATGATAGGTCTATAGTAAAAGTCAAAATATCTTTATTCACGTAAACCTATTACAGGCATTTATGAAACGTCATTAATTTAATTATTTTGAATGTTTTACTCCTGCTAGTAGAAGACTAAGCAGCAAAGTGGTCCAATAAGTAAGCTGTTAGCAGAAGACAAGACCGCCTCCGTGGTCTAGTGGTAACAAACGTTGCCATGAACTTGGGAGGTCGTGGGTTTGATTCCAAGTTGTACATTGTATAATTTGTCTCGGTCTGGGTGTTTATATGTATAATATGTATATATAATATATATATATATTTACAAAAAAATATATAATATGTAGTTTATCAACCATCTAGTTTCCGTAACACAAGCCTCGTAGCTTACCACGGAAACTAGATGGCGCTGTGTTACCTGTCTGGAAATATTTAAAAAAAAAAACTTAGTAAAGTTGGCTAATGGTAAACCAACTACATAAAAAACATGCGTTTCTGCAAGGGATTGAAGTAATTTAAAACGATATTAATATTGTAATTTACTATTTGTATACTAAATCTTAATTTTAACATTTGCAGGATAGACTGGGTGAAATACGACGGATGGTAGGTATTGAAAAAGGTGTACACAAAGCTATAATAAGAAGCGCAGAAAGTTTGGAACCAATACAAAGTACTAGTGGGGCCACTGACTCTTCAAACTGAGAAGAAGAACTCAACAGAGTAGAGGTACTCCTCAAACTGACTAATAAATACAGCTATAAAATACAGCACAGAACATTTGCCTACAATTAAAATCACTCTTCAAACTGTCAAAATGGAGACACCTTACCAAAGCCACATAAACAAGGCTGATTTCGACAGCGTTTACGAACCAGCCGAAGATAGTTTTCTAATTATAGATGCATTGGAAAAAGATCTAAGTCAAATTAAAGACAAGAAACCCATTTTTTGTTTGGAAGTCGGTTGTGGGAGTGGTGTAGTTATCACTGCTCTCGCAATGGCTGTACCTAATTGTGTTTATTTTAGCTCAGATATCAATACTAAAGCTTGTATTATGTCTAAAAGTACTGCAGAATATAATAAAGTTGATGTAGAAGTTATAAATATGAATTTAACATCACAATTTGTTGATGGTAAATTTGATTTAATCATTTTTAATCCTCCGTATGTGGTTACTGAGAGCAGCAATTGTAAATTTGATGATATATCGGCTAGTTGGGCCGGCGGAATTAAAGGCAGAGAAATAACCGACCGGCTTTTACATTCGATACCAAAGAAACTAACAATGGATGGCGTTTTTTATCTTCTACTAATAAAAGATAACATTCCAAGTGAAGTTATAGAGATTATGCGCAAATACGGGTTTTCGCATGAAATTGTTATTGAAAGAAGGGTTCGAAATGAACAGCAGTTGGTGTTGAAGTTTTTTAGACAGCAACAATAAATAAATCAGTTCCAGCAATCTAAAATAAGGCCCATTTTACATGCATACTTTTCCGACTAAACGGCTTGGCACTGTGCCTTGTTAGCTCTTTCTAGTGTTGCCTAGTCTTGGTTTAGCTTTTTTGCAAGACCAACAGCCTGTTACTTAAGCGCAAGCGTTATTAGTGGATTTTGTTATTTGCTTGCGTCATAGCTACAAATATTATTCAATTCTCAACTCTATAAGCGCTCGACCTTGTCAGCGGCCGTACAAATGTCAACTTAAATAATAATAATAATAAATTTTTTTATAGCACATAAAATATACAATATAAAGTGTTGTACATAGGCGAGCATAATACCATGAAGGTATTCTCTACCAGCTAACCTTTGGGAGAGTGAGAGAATTATATGATGGGTGTATGAGATTTTTTAAGTAAATGTAAATATGGAAGAGAGAGAAGACAAATTTCTAAGCATTCCATGGATTCACCGTGCGGGTGCCGGGTCCATCGTGTGTGGGTAGGAGATGAGAAGAATGGTGTCTCGGGCTTGCGACCGACAATAGGCTGGTTTAAGAAAAGGAGGCCTCCTTTTTTTTTATTGCGCGATAATACGCTCACCTACCACCATTAGAATTAAATAATTAAGTACGTAAAAATATAAATACTTTATTTAATACATATTACATAAATTCGACCTACACAAATACTTATATACCTAAATACAATCTATATAATACTTATATACATAAATATAATAAATACTAATATGTCAAGATGTCGAGATTAGGGTTCATTTTGTTTTTTAAGAAAGTGTGAAAATAATAGTTTTTTAAATATATTTAAAGACGGAGCCTGTCTGATAAATAGAGGTAGTCTGTTCCACGAGCTGCAGACACGGTAAGAGAATCTGAATATCTGCTGGAAGAATGAAGAGGTATAGAGAGTTGGTTGTGCGAAGAACGAAGAGAACGGGAGTGAGAGTCGCACAGATATTCAAAACGATCGCTCAGGTAAGTGGGTGTTTTAGGGTTATTGAGTATGCCGTAGATGAAAATAAGAATATGCTGAGATCTGCGGAAACGGATATGAAGCCACTTTAATTGAATGCGAAATTGAGAGACATGATCATACTATATTTTTTTGTCGCTGTGACAAAATTGTACGTATTGATGAATTAATCATAAAGCGTTTATATAGTTTTTGTTACAATGTATACAGACATGGATACATTTTGGTAAATAATATCTATAACCAATCCAAATTTCAAGTAAATTAGACCAGTAGTTTTCATTACAGACACCAGTCTCACAACGTTTCCTTACTACAAGAAACAAATATATATATTCAGTCAGAACAAGTCTTGCAAGACTTGGACAGTCTTGGTCTAGCTTTGAGCAAGACTAGCTCTTTCACATGTAAATGATTTCCACACGGACGCCTGTTTTATGGCTTAGTTTTTGTTTTGATAAGCCGCGATGGTCTTATCCCATATGGTAGACCGCACTTACTAGTGTAATCGAAATCTGGGTTAAATCGCATAAAGACCCAGTATATCTGGAATTTGATGATAACCTTATTAAACTCATAAATAAGAAAGATATATTACATCAGACTTCTGTATGGGCTAGAACCCTTTGCCTTCCCTATCACCTCATTCATCATCCATCGGGAGAAGAGAACACAAACTAAATTTGACACTAGCAAATTGTTGCTAATGCCAAAAAAAAACGCAATGTATTAGAAGCAAGTTATTTTTAATAATAGTATAGTAATAATATAAAATTGTACCTATAACTTTAAAATATGTAAATATTTAATAATAAAAAGTGGAATTCTTAAGGTTGGTTTTATTTTAAGTTGTTCTTGACGGCTTCTCCGAAGCATTTAGCACCGTCCTGATTCTCTTCGTATCCTGGAAGAGCCGAGCACTGCTTGATCCAGCGCTGAATGTTAGGGAAACTGCCAACATCCCAGCCTGTAGCCTGAAAGTCGACATACGGATTAAAATCTTTAATTCTTAAGAGTGTTTTCGCACATTTTTCCAAGAAGAGAGAGGACATGTTTCTATGGATTCATCGTGCGGGTGCCGGGTCCATCGTGTGGCAAAGACATGAGAAGAATGGTGTCTCGGGTTTGCGACCGACTATAGGCAGTTTACAAATATATCTTAAATGTCCGTAATTTTATTTTCTAGAATTTTGATGGACATTTTTTAAAGTACACTCCTAGGCCGCGTTCGTGTTATAGCATTTCCAACATTTCGTAGCAACTTCATAAACCAGCGCGAAATGTCGTTTTTGTTAGGAAATACCACTTTTCTTAACAATGCTAACATTTCTTAAATAAAACGAGCTGGTGAGGCTACTTTTTGACAAGTGTTTTAGTTCATGTTTTATCATACCATGGCATCCAATACACGTGATATTATTATGGTCTTTGAATTTATTACATAAAATCGTTTAATATACCTTTTTAACAAATATAATAGAAAACTATAAAGTATATAAAAATGGTAAACGATCAATTTGACATCTGTCAAAAAGTAACATCAATAACCCTCCTTTCAACACGGTACTGACATACGGAAATTAGCATCAAATGTTAGAATTTTCATTAAACGAACGACTTGTGCTAAAAAAAAGTGGTATTTTCATGCTAACATTTCTTAAAACGAACGCGGCCCTAATTAAAAAATCTTTATTGGATTGTGCGAGCGAGATGGATGCAAACGCGTTAAAAGAAAGAAAGAACGGGAGTCTCTCGCGCTATTTTGCGCGTTTAATTTACTGTGGATATTGTTAGTTATTGTTACAATGTGAACAATTATGGAAAACGATAAATTGTACTTTATATATGGGATACAAGTCGCAGTTATTTTTTTTGCGGTTTTCCCGCGCTGTGATATATAAGAGTATCATACCCGACGTGTTTGGGCTATAATGCCGCGAGTGACTCCAAGAAAAGACCACGGAGATAATCGTAACATAAAATATTTTCTAAATTAGTTATCATGACCTGGTAAAGATTAAAAAAAACAACTAACCACAATACTGGAGACCGAAGCATAGATGGATGTGTCGGCAATGGTGTAGTGGTCTCCGGCGACCCACTCTGAATCCTTCAGGAATGTCTCCAAGAATGCCAGAGTCGCGTTTAGATCGTCCTTCAGGTTCTTAGGGATAGACTTCTCACCCAAAAACAGGATCGGGAACTGAAAACAAAAGAACAATTATGGTTTTATTATTATTTTGTTCAGAACAAATACATTAAATATATAATAATCTATGTTAGCGCGGTGGTGGCTCGGTTGTAAGAACGCGTTCTATAAATCCTACAAAGGTCGGTTCAAACCCCCCCGGCATGTACCAATGAGAAATACACTTTTCTTACGTACATTTGTCATAGATTTACAATACCACCGTTCCCGTGCCTCGGAGAGCACGTTAAGCCGTCGGTCCCGGTTCCACTAATACTAACTTGTGGAATCGTTAATAAATTGTCATCAAAAATTTACAACATATCCTCGCCAAAGCATCTGGCCAGCGTGGCGAGTGCGGGTCAAATTCTCCAGATTTTTTTTACTACCACATTTAGCCCAATATAAAAATAAAATAATATTTCAGTTTTCTTTTTAAATAAACGCATCGTAACGTTATTTTGCTGTCGTCTGTAGTGGAAACCTTTAATTATTTTTATTTGTATTTCCAGACAGGTCGCACAGCGCCATCTAATTTCCGTGGTAAACTACGAGGCTTGTGTTACGGAAACTAGATGGTTGATAAACTACATATTATACTTTTTTTTTTTTGTAAATATATACATATCATACATATAAACACCCAGACCGAGACAAATTATACAATGTACAACTTGCCCCCGGTGGGAATCGAACCCACGACCTCACGGCAACGTTTGTTACCACTATTATAATAATTAACGAGAACACCAATTTTAATAGTTTTACACTGACAGTACCGTTATATAAGGGATTTCACTATATCACGTTGGCGCTTAAATAACAGAATAGGCCTTACAAGCCACTGTAACCTTACGTAACTTACAGATTTTTTAGTTTTATTGAATTTTATCTTTAAATTGTTTGTGTTAATTATTTAGGTTTAAATCACCCCAATCAATGTACAAATTTATATGTCCTTAGTGAGTACTTTTTTATGGAATCTAGCTCACATATTGTTAATAGAAAAAAGTAAAGTATCATCACGACCGTTTCCCTTTCGGGGCGGTCAGAAACCACGCTTGCAAATAAGCGGATTCACATTTAGCCAACTTTACTATAGGCCAATCACGACAAGTGGCAAGCTCGTCGTTGTCTCCAGCGTACCAAACTCGAGAAATATAACAAATAAATTATATATTAATTAAATGTATTTATTTACATTAATACATATTTTTGTGTCCCGACCAGGAATCGAACCCAGTACCTCCGATTCTAAATCCACGGACTTAACCGCTAGACCACGGAGGCAGTTAATATATATATAACAGGTATTGTTAATACCTGTTGATAAATACTTTAGCTATGATCTCAGTTTGTATTCCAAATGTTAAATAAATAAATTAAATCATCCCCAACTCGGTTATGAACAAATATTATGAATAAATGGGGTGTGTCACTAATTTTTTATCACGATAGATGGTACCTTATATAACTGTCAGTTGCATAGAAAACTTGTATTTTTATTACGAAATTTATTATTTTCTGGATATTATGCCGAAGTGAGCAGCTTTTAAGTGTACAAATCGAGATTTCCAAGCGAAAGCGAAGATATGGTGAACGCAAAATTGCCGTTCTATTAATTTTACCTTTTTTATTTTAAAGACGGTGTTCGCTTACTTAATTCATCTTTTAAGGTAGGTAACATTAAGTTAAAATACATTTTTCTGTTATAAAAATGTAAAACTACAAATAAATTTAAAAAATGATTAATAATAGGTGTAAACAAGGTACCAGTGCCGCTAGCGACATCTACAAAAAGCTTTGCCTGATACACCCCATTACGGGTTTAGGAAAAGAACGTTCATTAAATATTATTAAGGTGGCGTGACATAGTTTTTTCGAAATGACATAACTAAACAAACAACCTCCAAACTTGTTTTTTTGTAAAGTAGGATGTACTTATAACGTGCTAAGTGATACAGTCAATAAAAGAACAATATTTGCTATCAAATTAAACCTTCAAGGATTTCACATGATATTTGACTCATTATTAGCATTTGACATCACTGCAAATGGCACATACTTTCAACGAGAACAACAAATAGGTAGGTGGTAGGCGGACTGATGGTGGTAATATTCTCTATTTATTATACATTAATAAATATCTTTGTGTCCCGACCAGGAATCAAACCCGGTATCCCCGAATGTACGAAAATACGATTAATCAACTAGGAAATATTCCTTGTTGCCAGACGATCCTATTTCTTACTATCATCAAAAGACCAGTATGCCTAGTGCGACAGTGAAGTTTCGTAAACGCAACTATAGTAGTAGAGTTTTTTTACTGAATTTTCGATGTTCATTGCCTGTTATTATAGCCAAACTTGCAATAACACGCAATGTAAAATGAAAAAACGTAACTACAGCAGTTACGTTTTCCGAAACTTCACTGTCACACTAGGCATACAGGTCAGCAGAAGCTTGTTTCACTGGCGAGAAGCCGATGATGTTTACATGGACCTTATACATAGGTTTTTTCCCAAGGCCATGCATATTTATAGACATGATAATAAATATTTTTTTGTTCATATAATAATTACTTTGTGACCAAATAAATTAGCGAGCAAGTGTTAACATCATTGACCTGGTACTACAGTTTTTTTTTCATATAGGACTATATAGCACTTATCAATACAATGGGCTATTTGACAATGCGAAAAATAAAGTGTCAATTACTGTTATCAGTATACATTAAGAGTTTAAAAATGGGTATTTATTAATTATAGTTGAAATTAATGATTAATTTATTTAAAAATCCGTAATTAAAAATGCATTTTTTAAATGTTTGTCACGTGACACAAAACGCTCCCGATTGGTCGAGCTTATGATGACGTCACCTGCTTGTAAACACAGACAGACACGCATAGATAATACACTATTACACGCATAAATAATACTTTGTGTGATTTATTTTCAATATTTTACAAATTCTGTCAAGTACTTTTACCATGGACAAAGATTTTGTAAAAGCAGACAGCAGAAACCTGCCCCAAGTCGACGCAATCATAGTCGGATTATTTTTCAAAAATAATTCCGACTTTTATGCCTCGGAGCTAAAAAATGTGAAGACAGCAATGTAAGTATAGTAACACTTTAGTGGTAACTTAAATTATATCATAAGAAAGTGAAATAATGATGAACTTCCACAACAAGCAAGGACTTTTATAGGTTATAAATGTTAAGTTAGTTTGGCGCAGTTTCGTGAACATAAACGATAATTTGTTTACTTTTGCAGGTCTGCAAGGGAAACATATGGAGATGATGCCATTGGATATGTGCAGCTGCGTCGCGAGCCAGATCTTTGCACATTAAAGTGTAAGATTTGTCCTAAGCACAGGGTGAGGAGCAGCTCTTACAATGTCACTATGGTGATAGACGAGAATAAGGGTGAAATTGTTAGCTGTCAGTGCTTGGACTGTGCAGCTTCAGCTGGTGGCTGTAAACATGCAGTGGCATTCCTCATGTGGACCCATCGTCGCACAGAGGAACCTTCTTGCACTGAGGTGGAATGTTTCTGGAAAAAACCAAGGCTCTCAAGAGTAGGTACAACCTTGAAATATGTGACTGTGGAACAGTTGTGTAAGCAAGCTCCTCAATGTGAAACCAATAATAGCCTCTAGGATCTTTAGTAGGGTCAACACATGGGAGCAAAAACCCCAGAGATGCCTGCCATGAAAAGAGGCCGAAGATTAGAATCCTCAGTGATAAAAACCGTGCAAAATATACTGAAAAAGAGAGTGAAGCCCTGTGGAATGTTTGTTACCAAAATGAGGAAAGGTTACTTTTGTGTGGCTCACCCTGACTTTGAAGATTCAAAAAAAGTGGATGTGATTGTAGTTGACTATGACAATGAATATGTGAGTAATTTGTTAATAAATGTTGCATCTTTTTGGAAAGCAAATATTTTTCCACTGTTAATTCGTAGTGTTACAGTACCTAATTAAAAATATTTTAGGTAGTAATATAAGTTCATAATAAATAAATTTATTCTTATGTTATTAAAAACTTAAAATTTTCAAGCTACTTCTATCTATTGTCTATATTAAGAGATACAACCTCAATAAAAATATCAATAAGTGCTTATTATGGCTATGTTTATCCTCAATTAACATATGGTATAATATTCTGGGGTAATAGTGTAAATATTCAAACTACCTTTGTGTTACAGAAAAAATGTATAAGAACAATTTATAATAAATACACTACTAAGTCCCTCCGTAATACACTCAGAGATGAAAAGTTTCTCACTGTAATTTGTATATACATATTAGAATGTTATCTGTTTGTAATGAAACAAAAATAATTTTATAGAGAGAGAGAGAATGTTCTTAGCTATGGCTTCACCATACTGGTTGGAAGGCAGGGGAATGAACTGCAGTGTTAAATGTTACATCAAAAAACACGAATTAGTAATAAATATAAATATGATCTCTGTATACCTCAAATAAATAATACAATGTACCAAAAAAGTACATATATAATTGCAATAAAAATGTTTAATCATTTGTCATTAAGGTTAAAAACCCTAAATGGTAATACATTTAAGTACACATTAAAAACCTGGCTTTTATCTAAGCTATATTATAATTTAAGTGAATATTATAGTGATTACTAGTGTAATATTTTGTGTGTTCATGTTATATAAAGTTCAAAAAGTATTCTTTGAGTTATTATTCTGTTTTTAAATAGTTTTAAAGTATTTTTGTTATTAGTCTGTTTTTGAATAGTTTGTAGACCCACAAACTATTCATAAACAGACCAATAATAATATAACCTTGTCTACCTACAAGCTATTTAAAAGCAGATTACCTACTCAAATTATTGTATGTTCGAAAAGGATAGCTGTTGTAAGGTTTACTACTACCACAATGTAACCAAAAACTGTGGACATTGAATAATATACACAGTTTTGACAATAAAATATATTCTATTCTATTAATTGTAGCTACATTAATAGAATATATTTTATTGTCAAAACTGATAATGAAGGAAAAATAAAATTTATAGTAAAGGTTTTCAAATGTTTTATTTAATAAATTATAAAAATTCCAATATAAACAGAATGCGTAACTAAGTGATTGGATACATATATGACATCCCAGAAAGGTGTGGCAAAATTACATTTCAGAAGCATTGAATGCAGTTTGCACAACTAATAAAACTACATCACACTAATTGTAAAAAAACCAATGATGTATATTGGAATCCCTGTTGACTGCTATTTTTTTATTCATTTAATCCATAAACACACCCACATACCAAATGAACATATATTGTGTTTGAAAAAAATTAAATTAGTTTTTCTGAACTTGAAGATAATGACAGTATCATATAACAGTAAATTATTCTTGAAAAATATTCCAATTATAGCTAGCTTTTTACGCCTTTTTATTGTTAACTTAAATAAACAATCTATCAGAAAGACTTTACCGATTTCATTTCGACACAACTATCACAATGTAAGTTGTATTATTGATTGCCTGGAAATTGACATACAAAAGCCTCCCAAAGCCCTTTTTCAAGCATTAACTTGGTCAGATTATAAGAAAGGTAATACTGTAAAGTATTTGATATCATGTACGCCTAATGGTCTCATCAATTATATTTCTCCTGGTTCTGGGGGCAGAGCAAGTGATGTCTCTATTGTGGAAAATTGCAACTTTCTAGATTGTCTAGATCCAGGTACTGTCATATTAGCTGATAAAGGATTTAAGCATGTGGAACAAACATTAAGTAAAAAAGGAATCAAGCTGTTAAGGCCTCCTAGTGTAGCCTCTGGGTCAAAGTTATCTAAAGAAGAAGTACGGCAAACAAAAATTATTGCCAGTTTAAGGATTCATGTGGAAAGAGTCATAAGGCGTATAAGAGAGTTTAAAATGTTAAAGCAACACTCTGTCATTAATAAAAATTTCTTAAGAGTTGTAGGTTGTTGATTCACATTGTTTAACAAGTTCCATTCTTCGGCGTTTGACAAATGCAGATCGTAAAGGACCAGCATCACACATTCTTTTAATGCGATCTGGCTGGCAATGAAATTTAGAAGGCCAAACTTTATCTTTCAAAATTAATTTCTGGCTGAAACCCATTTTGTACAGTAAGTAATTTGCCATGTCATTTTCCATCTGTAACAAACAAACAAGTTAGTCGGGATCTTTTAGTATAATGCTTATTGAAATCATAAGACTCTGTAGCTACAATTTTTAACTAATATTATGGAAAACATAGGAAGTATTTGAAGTGAGTTGTAATAGACATTCTGTTAAAAACATTAGAGGTATTATTATAACCTCAAATCAATAACGAAAACATTTACATTCTTAATATCTTTACTTACATTGAAATGGTCTTCACAGAAGAAAATATTTGTACTATTCGCTATGTCATTAGGATCCCTCCGAGAAAGTTGCAACCACTTTCGCCGCACTTTGACATTCTTTAGAACACTTACAAATAGTTTTTCCGGATTTTTCAACGACGTATTTGTACATTTTGGAACTGCACACCATTTGTAACTCATTTTATTACATAAATCACTGATAAAATGTAAATCCAATCGCACTTTTGTTTTTTGTTTACGACAAATGTATGCGGATGCACAGACCGATGACATGTGCCACAGGCAAGTGACGTCACAGACCCGATTGAGGCGCCATATTGTCAAAGTAGCGTTTGGCATGCTTTTTAAATATTGTTTTTTCAATTTGATATTTTTCAGCAAATATGTACCAGAATTAAAAAAAAAAACTTTTACTGGGTTCCTTAAACTCTACTGCATAATATAAAATGGATTTTAAAAACCTGTCAAATAGCCTATTATAATAATTAATACAATTACACTTATCAATATAGGTGGTAGGCAGACTGATCGTGGTAATTTGTCCAGTCTGCTGGGTCGGGAAGTATCCACCGTTCGTGCTGATAACCATGTAGTGTATCAATCAATACGTTTCGGGATCAGGCTCGAATTGCCTGCAAGCCGGCGAGACTAATGGGGTGTATCACTAACTTTTTATCACGATAGATGGCGCATGATAGATGGTACCTAATAGAACTGTCAGTTGCATAGAAATCTTGTATTTTTATTACGAAATTTATTATTTTCTGGATATATTACCGAAGTCAGCAGCTTTTAAGTCTTCGAGTCGAGATTTCGTAATCGAGATTTCCAAGGATATGGTGATCTCAAAATTGCCGTTCTATTAATTAAACCTTTTTTCTTTTAAAAGACCGTGTTCGCTTTCCTAATTCGTCTTTTAAGGTAGGTAACGTTAAGGTAAAATTAGTATTTCTGTTATAAAAATAAAAACTACAATTACATTTAAAAATTATCCGACATAGGTGTAAACAAGGTACCAGTGCCGCTAGCGACATCTATAAAAAAGCTTTGCCTGATACACCCCATTGCAGTCATATCAATAAAAGTCATATCAAAGTAGAGTATACCAAAATTATTCATATAGCATGGCAATAAAAGTCTACAATCACATTCCGGAAAATATTAAACAGTACCAATTCGAGACGGTTTAAAAAAATACTCCGAAAGTGGTTAAATGAACGGTGTTATTACTCCGTAAATGACTTCTTAAATGATAGAAAAGAAAATTATGTGCCTGACTATTAATTACGCAATACAATTGACATCTAGAATAATTATTTAATGAATTATATTTGACATTAAAACCTCATTTCATTACAGCCCCTAGAACACAGCGTCCTAGACCTCCACTGCTGGAGATGGGCCTTCCAGATCATATATCTGGAGAATTTGGCCTACACTCGCCACGCTGGCCAAACGGCTTGGCGAGGATATGATGTCAATTGTTTATGACAATTTATTAACAATTCCACAAGTTGGTATTAGTGGAACCGGAACCGACGGCTTAACGTGCTCTCCGAGGCACGGGAACGGTGGTGTTGTTAATCTATGACAAATGTACGTAAGAAAAGTGCATTTCTCATTGGTACATGCCGGGTGGGTTTGAACCGACCTATGTAGGATTTAAGGAACGCGTTCTTACAACCAAGCCACCACCGCGCCTTATTAAAACCTATTGGACCAATAATTATTATTTATGATTTTTAAGACTGTGCCAATGTTTCTAAATTTGTAATTTAATTTTTATAACAGTTGTATAAAATTTTGCATGCCGTCACTGGCGAAACATGTGAGTTGTCTATAAAACTGAGACCATACTCGAATCTGTAACCATGTGTTTTTTAGCAAATAAAATATTTAATTTTATTTCATGAGTGTCTGATTCCAGTTTGTAACATTAATGGACCTTGCGCGCTATTTACCATCAGGTCACATGTCTGGCTAGTATACAAAACAAATAAAAAATACGTGTGGCACTCGGGGACTGCCGCGGTAAAGCTTGCATAGCATATTTTAACAACTTATGCAATTATAATTATTTATTTATGCAGTTTTTTTTTTCTTTGATATTAATTCAATTTTTTTATATTACTGTGGACGCGGCCAAAAAGCACGCTGTCTCACCTAGCATTGTGACTAAAAGAGATAGAATCAGTTATGAGCAGTTAGCAGCTAGTCTACACGCACACAAACACCGTGCCGAAGTCTGCCGAACTGAAACGACGTTAGACGATGCACGGCTTTCAACGCGGCACCGCTGTGCCGGTCGGAGTGGGGGGTGTTAGGTTTATTTTCGTTACGGAATTTCTTGATTCGGTCGCCGCGCTCAAAGCCCGCGATAAAAGCTATGCTTAAAATGCAACTAAAATGCGAGCATTGAGCACATTTTTATACAAAATGTTTGTTATATCATGTTTTAGGCCACCTATAAAGGACAGATAGTTTACAAGCCAGCGAGTTCGCTAGTAGTCCAATCAATCTACTATCATCACGACCGTTTCCCGTTCGGAGTGGTAAGAAACCCACACACTATGAACCCGCCACCAGCATCCATTAAATGCTAAAAGATTCGCGACTTTCTCTATTTTTGAAGACTAATTTTAAATGGCTTGTTGTGAATGTGGTATTAGAATGCCTAGATAATACGAAACATGAACATGCATAGCAATCTCCTGGTTAGTCACCGGCTTTAGACAAAATGGCTCTAATTGTAGTCTGGGAAAAAACATTGGCCTTGAAGTTAAAAATAGATACAACAGGTTTTTTTATGACATTTTTTACTATAAACCACAGATTATATCTATAAACCAGTTACCTACCATAACAAACCAATAAAATTTTGTGTTTTCTCGTATGATGTTATGCTTAAATTAAATATTGTTTAATAATGAGCAAAACCGTTTTTTTTAATAACTACGACATGTAATAGCGCGCTAAGGGTAAACTGTATATATATATTTTAAATCTATAAAATAAAATGTTGGTCTCCTTTGTCAACCAACCTATTGTCGCGTCGGTTGCAAGTACGAGACACTACGCTTCTCATCTCTCTTTCCCACACAAAATCAACCTAGATGACCCGCTCACCCGAACACGTTCGTTTTTGTAACTAAGGCCGCGTTCGTTTTAAGAAATGTTAGCATGAAAATACCACTTTTTTTAGCACAAGTCGTTCGTTTAATGAAAATTCTAACATTTGATGCTAATTTCCGTATGTCAGTACCGTGTTGAAAGGAGGGTTATTGATGTTACTTTTTGACAGATGTCAAATTGATCGTTTACCATTTTTATATACTTTATAGTTTTCTATTATATTTGTTAAAAAGGTATTTTAAACGATTTTATGTAATAAATTCAAAGACCATAATAATATCACGTGTATTGGATGCCATGGTATGATAAAACATGAACGAAAACACTTGTCAAAAAGTAGCATCACCGCTCGTTTTATTTAAGAAATGTTAGCATTGTTAAAAAAAGTGGTATTTCTTAACAAAAACGACATTTCGCGCTGGTTTATGAAGTTGCTACGAAATGTTGGAAATGCTATAACACGAACGCGGCCTAAGTATAGTTACTCGAACCATTTACGAGAAAAATTATCTCCACTAAAAACATATTGTATCTCAGAAGAATGACAATATTAGTATAGTTTATGTTGAAATTTTAGTTTTGTTGCGTATTTCACAGATTATTCACTACCTATTTTTATTAACTTATGATAGGTACTTGTCACTTTGACATTGACAGGAACCCTGAGATAACACCAATGTTACTTGGTGTTAAAAACCTTACATGGTGTTGCAAACCAGCATCCATGAAAATTTGTACCTATTTAGTACCTACTATAATTTGAGCTGAGTTAAGATAACATATCTGCAAATAGATAAGATTATTATCTATGGCAGTTTATTCTATTGACACAAAAAAAAAATGACAGAAATTTGTCTTAGCAGTTGGCCACATATTTAGCATTACCTCAATATTCAAAGAATTAAATTTAATAAATATAATTGTGTCTCGACCAGGAATCAAATTTAACCTAACCTCCGAGTCTAAATCCACGGACTTAACCGCTAGACCAATTGTTATCTTAAATATAACAAACAAATTAAATTAATTAAAAATAAGTCCAAATTAAAACTAAATAAAAATAAGTTTTTTAATGAGCTATAATGCCCTAAAATATTTGTATCTACAGCATCTGTAATATATTTGCATCCATCTGTCTGTATGTGTGTATGAGAGTCCTTGGAACCTAGATAGTGACATAGGTTATATGATGTCATCTTCTGACATGTTACCCCACAGACTTACTGTTTACTGCCAGTTGGATTTGACAGTCAATTATTTAAAAAAAAAACAGATATAATTCTTGAGCATCATGGTATACGGGTAAGCTAGATATATAATAAGATACAATAGAATAAGATATTAAAAAAGTTACTTTCATTAGTGTATCTAATTTGGAACAAGTATTTTTTTTTTATTTACGATCGGTGGTGGTTCATTTGTAAGAACTTAAAATCCTAAAAAGGATGATTGAAACACCTGCATGTACCAATGCTCTTCTTATGTACATTTGTCATAGAATTACAAGACCACCGTTTGTGCTTCATAGAGCATGTTAAACAGTTGGCCCCAGTTCCAGTAGTACTCTTATGTCCGTACTCCGTGCCTCATAGAGCATGTTGGCCCCGGTTCCACTAGTACTCTCATTAGTTTATGATGGGGTTCAAAACACAACCTTTTTTGCTTAGTAAGCATTCAAAAATCTGAACCACCACCGCTCTTAATCTACAAGGGTTGAATGAGGATAGCAAAAGATCACATGAAGTAGCAAGCCTTGGGGGAGGCCTACATCCGGCAGTAGAGAGACGGAGACTGATGATGCTTACGAAATAGGTAAATTAAAAAACTTACACAAATATTTCTGATCTTCACAAATAAGTTAGAGGCGTCAAAGTAAAGCCGCTGGTTGACTAAGGCTCGTCGCTTTAAGTCTTTTGGGTACAGCTTATCGTCCTTTCCATATTTGTCGGCTAAATAGCAAGCTATAGCTCTGCTTTCCCAAAGTACAAAACCTTCGTCATCCAGCGTTGGAATGGTATGCTGAGGGTTGATCTTTACAAAATCACTGTCAAGTTGTTCTTTCTTCATTAAATCCACAATCTTTACTTCTACTGGAACCCCTAGAGCCCTAGCAGCGAGCAGAGCCCCGCGCGACGGTGCGCTGAACGGGAAATGGTAAAGTTTTACAGCAGGCATTTTGATTTAGTAATTTTGTAAGCGTCCGACTCAACCTATCAAACTCAAAACTTGAAATCGTGTGATATAAGTTGAATACAATCGCGTGTTTATATAAATTTTTGTCGAAAGTTCAAGGACATCTGTTTATTTAGTTAATTATGACTTTTTCTGAGTCTATAATTTTTTACACATACATCGTATCTTTTATTGAAAAACAAAATTTTAAGGTTATTGATAACAAGCAGTGTACAGTCTGGCAGTGTACAAACATATTACAAAAAAAACTTGCTATCAACATGCCTTTTGACACTGACACGTTTTAAATTAACTTTGTTAACGTCCCAAGATTAAAAGTAACACTACAGGACTAGGGACTAGTATCCATCCCTCAATGAAACATTTGTTGGAATAGTGTTACAAAATTAAAAATATTTTTGTCATATTATTTATGCTTAAAATAGAGACAAAATAATAGCATAAACGCTAGAGCGAGTAGTTTAAGTTCGTACCGGATAAATATTTTCAAATATTGGAACATATATGCGTTTCTGAGGTTATGTTTTTGTTTGGGTTTTTTTTATAGAATTACACATCCACGTAGAAAATCGTTAAATGAGAAACTAGATTGTAAAACACTAGGGCATTCTTATTGCGAATACTAAAATGTACAAGTGCAGGATTTGTTTAGGCGAAGATCCAGCATTGACTGATATTTTTCAAGTAAACGAATTTATAATGATTTCTATAAAAATAATGTCTTTGGCTAAAGTTCAGGTACGTTACAGTTGTAAAACATTACATTTCCTATCCAGTGTATTATATCTGTAATCCTGTACACTATAATTATACAATTAAAATTTAAAATCATTTCAGATTCACCCCGATGATACCCTACCACATTACATATGTGGTTCTTGTTTAAAAATACTTAACGAGGGCTACCAGTTTAAATTACAATGTGAATATACAGATCGGAAGTTAAGATACTTAACAGAAGTAAATATTGATTGTAATAACTCAGATTCGGGTGAAACTGTAAATTTGGAGATTAATGAGTCCAGTAATTTGTTTAGCGACAGTTTTGATAAAGATTTAAGTAATGCAAGCAATGCTGTAGAGGATAAAAAGGTAATTAATTATTCATTTCTTTTAGGAATATTGTCAATATGCAGACCTGCACATAATAATAATAATATAATGTTGTCAGTAAGAAAAGAAGTTTTGATTTTTATTTTAGATTTTGTTCCAAAACGGTCTGTTTTCTAATAAATTGAAAACTGACGATGGTATTGTTATTACTAGAGTAATTGAAGACAAAAAAAAACGAAATTATGTTCGAGGCAAAAGTAGCAAGAGCTTCAAAGACTCCAACAAGAAAGTACAATGCTTTACGTGTGGAAAGGTTATGTCATCAAGGTAAATCAATTTTAGAAACACTCATTTCTGGAATAAACACCTGGATATGTAATAGTATGGGTTTCTGGTAATTCGACATATCTGTCAGTAGCTAATGCAATAAATTCAACCCCCATATGTATGGCCAAACTTCAATAGTTTTCGAGATAAAAGTAAAGTATCATCACGACCGTTTCCCTTTTGGAGTGGTCAGAAACCACGGATATATAAATAAGCGGATTCATATTTAGCCAACTTTACTATAGGCCAATCATGATAAGTGGCAAGCTCGTTGATGTCTCCAGCGTACCAAACTCGAAAAATACCACCAATAAATTAAATATTAATTAAATGTATTTATATACATTAATAAATATTTTTGTGTCCCGACCAGGAATCAAACCCGGTACCTCCGAATCTAAATCCACGGACTTAACCACTAGACCATGGAGGCAGTTAGGCAGTAGGGTTACTGGTAATTCGACATATATCTGTCAGTAGCTAATGCAATAAATTCAACTCCCTTATGTATGGCCAAACTTCAATAGTTTTCGAGATATTTGAATTTTAAGGGTTTTTCGACATTTACCCAAATTTTTTTAAAAGTTTTTTATCGGAACTTGAAAAAAGTTATCCTTATTAAACTTGCCATTCCGTGGGAATCAAATATTCCAAAAGACCACAACATGAAGTCTGATAAATATTATGAACTCACAGAAGATATGATCAGGAATCAGACTCAGCTTTACGCAGTGTAAGTTAGTGCGAGAGGAGTTCCAGCAAAATCTTTGCACTACATATTGAATGGGTGCTATTAAAAATGATATTGTAGCTGGCACTTCAATAATGCTATGATCATCATCATCAGCCTGTATCTCATCACTGCTGGCTACTTCAGGCTATCTCTTGCCACCTTCATCTTTTCCCATCGTCGGTTCTACGGCAGATGTGTCCGTCCCACTGCCAATTCAGCTTGTTAATTTTAAAAGTCAGTGTCTTTCGTTCTACTTACTTCAAATTCTATCTATCAGAGAAATACCAAGCATAGCTTTTTCCATAGCTTCTTCGCGATCATGAATTTATGGACCAAACCCAATGTCAACGTCTCTTCTCCGTTCGACATTACTGTTAGGTTGCACTGGTTAAAGACATTCGCTTTAAAACATTGTGGTATAGACGATGAGAGGAAGTTTCGGAGTTTCACTAATGCCGCCTATTCTAGCTGAATGCGTTCGACATTACCGGAAGGGCGCACTGGTTAAAGACCTTCGCTTTAAAACATTGTGGTATAGACGATGAGAGGAAGTTTTGGAGTTTCACTAATGCCGCCTATTCTAGCTGAATGCGTTCAACATTACCGGATGGACGCACTGGTTAAAGACCTTCGCTTTAAAATATTGTGGTATAGACGATGAGAGGAAGTTTCGGAGTTTCACTAATGCCGCCTATTCTAGCTGAATGCGTTCGACATTACCGGATGGACGCACTGGTTAAAGACCTTCGCTTTAAAACATTGTGGTATAGACGATGAGAGAAAGTTTCGGAGTTTCACTAATGCCGCCTATTCTAGCTGAATGCGTTCGACATTACCGGATGGACGCACTGGTTAAAGACCTTCGCTTTAAAACATTGTGGTATAGACGAAGAGAGGAAGTTTCGGAGTTTCACTAATGCCGCCTATTCTAGCTGAATGCGTTCGACATTACCGGATGGACGCACTGGTTAAAGACCTTCGCTTTAAAACATTGTGGTATAGACGATGAGAGGAAGTTTCGGAGTTTCACTAATGCCGCCTATTCTAGCTGAATGCGTTCGACATTACCGGATGGACGCACTGGTTAAAGACCTTCGCTTTAAAACATTGTGGTATAGACGAAGAGAGGAAGTTTCGGAGTTTCACTAATGCCGCCTATTCTAGCTGAATGCGTTCGACATTACCGGATGGACGCACTGGTTAAAGACCTTCGCTTTAAAACATTGTGATATAGACGAAGAGAGGAAGTTTCGGAGTTTCACTAATGCCGCCTATTCTAGCTGAATGCGTTCGACATTACCGGATGGACGCACTGGTTAAAGACCTTCGCTTTAAAACATTGTGGTATAGACGATGAGAGGAAGTTTCGGAGTTTCACTAATGCCGCCTATTCTAGCTGAATGCGTTCGACATTACCGGATGGACGCACTGGTTAAAGACCTTCGCTTTAAAACATTGTGGTATAGACGAAGAGAGGAAGTTTCGGAGTTTCACTAATGCCGCCTATTCTAGCTGAATGCGTTCGACATTACCGGAAGGACGCACTGGTTAAAAACCTTGAATGCGACCTTGAAAAAAGGATAATGTGTGTTCATTTCATAGCTTAATTAAAGTGCCAGCTACAATCGAATTAATTAATGGTTCTCATTAACTAAGTGTCGAATTTTTGGTAAATATTGAAAATCACTTATAATTTAAACATCTCTAAATTTATTAGATTTCTACGAGTAGTGCAACCCGTGTTAAATTTTGGCTCCTCTATACTCCTGACGGGTATATGTCGAATTACCAGTAATCCTGTATATATGTATATAGCTAAGATTTGCTTCTCTCTTACAGGTTTCGTTTGAAGACCCATCTACAAACGCACACAGGGGAAAAGCCGTTCGAATGTAAAGAATGCAACAAGAAGTTCTCTTCACAGCAAAATCTCAGAATGCATATGAGGACTCATACAGTTAGTTTTTTTTTTTTTTTTTTTCTGTTTTAGCACGACATGTGAGCTTGCGCCCACCTGATGGTAAGTGGCGCGCGAGGTCTATGAATGTTAGCAACTGGAATCAGACACTCATGACTGACATCAGTTTCTAACACTATGCCGCCTTGACTGGGCATGACGGCAATTCGAGCCTGATCCCGAAACGTGATGGATCCCGAAAATACATTTTACTTGGTTTATCAGCACTTCCCCGTCCCAGCAGACTGGGCAAATTACCACCATCAGTCTGCCTACCAGCATCAAATTCTGCAACATCTGGAAATTTATGATAACCTCATTAACTCACAAAAAAAAAAGATATATTACGTCAGACTTGGCTGTATGGGCTAGACCCTTTGCCTTCCCTATCAACTTATTCATCGGGAAAAGAGAACACAGCAAAAAAATGAGTCCTTCGCGCCATTTTGCGCGGACATGTCCAGTGCAAGTATTTGTTTTGTTAATGAATTTACTGTGAATATTTTTGGTCAAAAGTGGTGTTGTTTTGTTCAATAATGTTCTACAATGTGAATAGTTATAGAAAACGATATATTGGACTTTAAATATGGGGCACAAGTTGCAGTTTATTTTTTGTGGAGTCCAAGCGCGGGAAAACCGCAAAAAATAAACTGCAACTTGTGCCCCATATTTAAAGTCCAATATACCGTTTTCCATAACTATTCACATTGTAGAACATTATTGAACAAAACAACACATCAAAACTGGTTAAGTCCGTGGATTTACACCTGTATTCTAAGACATTTTCTCAACAGATCCTACACTCAACATTTCCTTCCAGCTGTCAAACGAAAATTAGGTTTCTGTAATTGAGACGATTAAAATTCAAAATGGCGTACCATGTATCAGCTTACGGCTGTCCTTCAAAATAAAACTGTCGGCTCGGCTCTATTTTTAACTTTAACCGTAACTATTACAACCTACTTAAAATCCCTCCCCACTCTTCCAGCAGATATTCAGATTCCTTAGTATCTGCTGCTCGCCAGTGGAACAGACTTCCTTTAATTATCAGACAGGCACCATCTCTTAAAATATTTAAAGATAAGCTATACACATACTCATTTCACAAGCAGAATAAGTCGCCATAACTCACTTATTATTTATGCGTATATGTATGTATTTTATATTTAGTTATATATTTATTTGTTTATGTAGGACATTTATTTATGTATAAGTACTATATGTTTGTAATTATTGTGTGTTTTATATAGTAATAAATAATTTCAATTATCATTTTTCTTCTTTTATTATAGCTTTATTATGTCATTTTTTAATATTATTCCTTTCATTTTTTTATTCTTATATTTATGTTTTGCTTATGTGTTGTTTTTTGCTTCTATTATTTTCGTCTTTTGTTGTCATACATTGTGTAACTTTAACGAAGAGCACTTGTCTTCTGGAACACGCTCTGTTTCATCAGACTAGTCCAGGAGACAGAGCACATTTATATATAGGTAAAAGAAAAAATATGTCAAAAAAGTTTTTTTTTTTTTCTGCTGCACTCGCTTATTACATATCTCAGTCACAAAGGTTAGTTGGTAGAAAATGCATTTACGGCATTAAGCTCGCCTATGTACCTGCACTTGTTTTGGTTTTGTACAATAAATAATTTATTATTATTATTATTATTACAGAAACCACATTTTCGTTTGACAGCAAGAAGGAAATGTTGAGTGGAGGAGGCGTTAAGGAAACAGCTTAGAACACGGGTGTTAGACTCCGAGGTACCGGGTTCGATTCCTGGTCGGAACACAAAAATATTTATTAATGTAAATATAAATATTTTTTTTTCGAGTTTGGTACGCTGAAGACATCGACGAACTTGTCATGATTAGCCTATAGTAAAGTTGGCTAAATGTGAATCCGCGTTTTTATAATCGTGGTTTCTGACCACCCCGAAAGGGAAACGGTCGTGATGATACTTTACACAGTATTTGGTTGGGAGTGGAACCAAATAGTGGATGGTCAGCCATCTTGTTGCGCAATAAAATAAAAATGGAGGCCTCTGACCAGCCTATTGTAAGAATGATACACCATTCTTTATATCGCTCTTTCCCACACGGTAAATCCATGGAATGCTTAGTCTAATATTTTACCTTCTTACGTCTTTGGTCTAGCAGAATTTAGACGCCCGGGTTCGATTCCTGGTCTATTAATAATTTGTGATGTTTGCTAAACTTCTTTTATAGTGTGGTTTCAGAAGGGTCGTGATGATATTTTACTTTTTAAATAAAATTTTATTCATTTATTCACTTGTTTTAGGGAGAAAAACCACTAAATTGCAACACTTGTGGGGAGGCGTTTGCCCATGCATCAGGTTTGGCTGCACATAAAAGAAAACATACCGGAGAAATGCCATACCAATGTTCTTTGTGTCCAAGAAAATTCAGAACTATTGGCCATATGACTTATCATTTAAGGTATATTTTTTTTTTTTTTTTTTTTTTATATTTCCAGACAATCACACAGCGCCATCTAGTTTCCGTGGTAAGCTGCGAGGCTTGAGTTACGGAAACTAGATGGTTGATAAACTACATATTATACTTTTTTTTTTTTTTTTTTTGTAAATATATATTATTATTCATTCATAGCTGAGTTTTCCTTGCAGATTCCTTTCTCAGTCATTTATTTAAATAATGGTAAGGAATAATAAAATAATAATCTTTAGATATTGTTAGCACCTATTAACTAAAATATTTTTAAAATATATACTTATACTGTTCCTGAATAATTTACAAAAAAAACCTTTTTTAGAGGTATTTTCAAAAATAAAAACCATCGAGTCAACATTATCAAATCGCGTTTTTGGTCACACCAGACCTAAATAAATATATAAAGAAACGTATGTAATTTTTTCAAAAGTGTAAGTACTTTTAATTATCTTAAATATCCAATCAAAAAGTACATATTCCGTTTGGTCCTCGCCTTAATGCCAATATGTAAGAGTTCACTGTGTAGTTCTAATTGCTATTGTATGGCTATAAAAGTTTATATTCATATACCTTCGGAAAAACTGCCTCCGTGGTCTAGCGGTTAAGTCCGTGGACCTAGACTCGGAGCTACCGGGTTCGATTTCTGGTCGGGACACAAAAATATTTATTAATGTAAATAAAGACATTTAATGAATATTTAATTTATTTGTGATATTTCTCGAGTTTGGTACGCTGGAGACATCGACGAGCTTGCCACTTGTCATGATTAGCCCATAGTAAAGTTGACTAAATGTGAATCCGCTTATGTATAAGCGTGGTTTCTGACCACCCCGAAAGGAAAACGGTCGTGATGATACTTTACTTTTACCTTCGGAAATTAAATTATTACCTATAAATATTTTTAAAAAAACTTTATCTCGCTGGCTGTCTACTAAATGTTTCTATAGTCTTAAGGAATTTTGTGAATACAAATGTTGACATAATTTGAGAAATGACAAATTGTATGTAATGCTATTATTATTATTATTATCATTAAACATTTGCACGCCATATTGAAACTATTCTGTTTTTATTTATGTAACATACCATGTATCCTAGCAAATAAACGATTTCATTTCATTTCATAAACATATTCAGACTCCTTTTCGGTATCTGCAGCTCGCCAGTGGAACAGACTACCTTTGGTAATCAGACAAGCTCCATCTCTCAAAATATTTAAAGACAAGTTATACAATTTTTTACACTATAAACAGAAAAACTTACCATAACTTTCTACAATGTACTTAGATATGTATTTATTATTTATGTATATATTTATTTAATATGTAGAATATGTATATTTAATTAGTATGTAATTATATTTCATAATTGTTGATCACAATATTATTTCTGCACCCGCTTATAATGGCTCCCCATTCACAAAGGTTAGTTGGTAGAAAATGCATTTATAGCATTAAGCTCGCCTTTGTACCCACACTATTTTTGGTTCTGTACAATAAATAATTTATTATTATTATTATAATCAGCTGCCCCCCCCCCCCCCCCCTGCCAAGTCGAACATAGGGTTGGTGTTAGTTAGTAAGGTGCTGATCCCGCTGGATTGAGGGATCCAGTTATACTTTTGTTAATTCGTTTTCATTTAATCATTCCAGAAGACATACAGGAGAGAAGAATTTTGAATGTGAAATTTGTCCCCGGGCCTTTATAACCCGTAGCGACTTGAAGCAGCACTCTTTGACTCATAGTGGAGAAAAGCCACACGTTTGTCCCATCTGCGGTCTGCGGTTAACACGCTCTTCGCATCTTAAACGGCATTTAAAAATACACAATAAACAGTTTTCTTGCAAATTATGCAATTCTAAATTCATGCAAAAATCCCTGTTCGATAAACATAAAAAGAAATGTCAGGTTAAAAAAGAAACTGAGGTTAATGCGGAAGGAACTTAATGCGTAAGCGACAAAATATACATTTCTGAAAGTCAATATATTTTTTTTGTTGTTTTTTTCGGTTTAGTACATGTCTATATAATCTGTGTTTCGGTTCTCTTCTCCCGATGGATGATGAATGAGGTGATAGGGAAGGCAAAGGGTCTAGCCCATACAGCCAAGTCTGATAATATATAGTAATATATCTTTCTTTTTTATGAGTTAATGAGGTCATCATCAAATTCCAGATGTTGCAGAATTTGATACTTGGAATCATTCGCAGCATTATAGCCTAAACACGTCGTGTATGAGTGTTCACAGCTCGGGAAAACCGCAAAAAATAAAGTGCAACTTGCGCCCCATTTTTAAAGTCCAATTTATCGTTTTCTATTATTATTCACATTGTAGCACATTATTAATCGAACCAACACCATTTATGACCAACAATATCCACAGTAAATTAATTTAAAGGGCACAAGTTGTAGTTTATTTTTGGCGGTTTTCCCGCGCTATATTATACCCGACTCCCATACTTTATATATAACCTCATTACCTATATTACGACAGACATGGCTGTATGGGCTAGTTTCCTTTGCCTTTGTCATCCATTGGAACACGAGAAACAAAAAATAAAGCTGAAAGAATGAAGCATATTTCTGGAGAATTAGGCCTCTCGCTACACCTTATATACGAAATTTAATAACACACAATAAACAGTTTTTTTGCAACTTATGCAATACTAAAATCATGCATAAAACTTGCAATTGACATGTCCGCGCAAAATGGCGCAAAGGACTCCAAAATTATTAACAATAATAACAGAAGTTTATCAGAAAGCCGAAAAATATGTGGACAATTACTTCACTTGTTAGAGGGTTAAAGCCTCAGGAAATAAAATCGGTTTCTTTGGCTATTGTTATCTGCCTAAACTTATACACAATATAAATAAAAGTTTAAAAAAAAATAAAAAAAAAAAATTATCATTAAGTAGACGGAAGACTTCTGCTGCATGCTAAAGATGTCTAATTCTCTTCCAGCCAGTATTATCTTTTTTGTAGGAAGAAAGCAGACAGTAGTGGTGGAGGATCTTTGATTATGTCACTCGCTTCCGCTTACCATGAGATGGGTTCATATGTATAATATCGTATGATAAAATAATGTAATGTAAATAGCATCGCACCCATTCCAAGCCAAGCCCTGCCAGCCAGCAACTGGACCTCAATCGCGCGTGGATGGTTGTCCAGGCAGAGCAGCTGTCACACTCCAGCCGTGCATGTTGCTCCGCCGAGTGCTCCTGTCACACGGTCTATGCAGTAGAACTCCAGTCGACCCGGCATAAATGTTTTATGAAACTTTTGCCTCGATTAAAAATACAACATTGACGTTTGACAGATTGCCGCAATAATTTGTGAAAGTATAAAACAAAGAATAAATTAAAAAGAAGATAATTTACTGAAATAATGACTTTTATTTACATCACTTTAATGAGGAAATAATGTAAATACAGCGTGCACGCGCTCTTAACCCCCATCACGTACTAGGCAACACAGACCAACTAGCTAATCTGGGACAAAGAGTACCTATAGTAACATCTAGGCCTAGGATGGTCCTAGATCTCGGAAAAACGCGCTTTTTTGTACTGAATATTGCTTTGAAGAGAATGAAGTCGCTAAAGGAACGTCAAAGCAAAATTCAGTAAAAAAAAAACGCAGAGCACCAAGATGAACACGGCCTAAATTGGCGTTCGTTCATCTTTTTACGCACAATATATTTTGTGTATACATTGTAGTGCTAATAAGCTATTACTTATTATATTTTCTGCTATTTGCTTATTACCCCTTGGATATTAGAGAAGCAAAGGTATTGGCTATCCTTCATATTTTTTTAAAGTGTCTAAATGACATTGAATACATCAGCCCTAAACACGTAATTTATTTACATAATATATGTTCATAACCGAGTTGGGGATCATTATATTCCAAGTGTTGCAGAATTTGATGCTTTTCAATGAGTAATTCCCGCCAATATCGCCCAAACACGAAGGGTATACGGGAGTTCACAGCGCGGGAAAACCGCAAAAAAAAAGTGTAACTTCTGCCCCATATACTCGTATAGAGTCAAATTTATCGTTTTCCATAATTATTAAACAAAATACCACTTTTGACTAACAACTTGACATGTGCACGCAAAATGGCGCGAAGAACTCTCCTTGGCCAACCTTCATATCGATGGTTATAAAATTATTTTATCTGGCAACATTTATTTTAATTCGAAGTTCAATTTCAAATCGGCCGTTAAAACTGTTTGACATTACCTACCGACTTCGCGAAAAATCGTGAATTCTGATTTTTATTATAAATGGTTTTTTAATCAATTTTGCGCGATAAAACTATATTTGTGCGTCCTTCAGTAATATATTTCCTTGGTTTCTTTGTTGTTTGTGCGTCGTGCGAACAATGTCGAAGGACGAAATCTTTTATTCCAGCAAATATAATGACGATGAATATGAATACAGGTAATAAAAACTGATAATTACCCAAAAAAATACAATACCACCTTGTGAGCACAATCCGTCGGTCCCGGTCCAATAATATCATCATATGGAATTGTTAAGAATTTGTTAAAAAAAATATATGACCCTCGCCAACTTCTCATAAGGTAAAGTTAGCTAAAAATGTTTTCAACTTTTACAGTACCTACTATTTATTATTTTGTAGGCATGTGGTGTTGCCGAAGGAAATGGTAAAGTTGGTTCCTAAGAATCACCTCATGTCTGAGCAAGAGTGGCGCAGTATTGGGGTCCAACAGAGCCAAGGATGGATACATTACATGACACATAAACCTGGTAAGCAAAATGAGAAAGGAAGGAATCAGCCTAAGGCCTAGATTGATAGTCTTCAATAAATTAAGTTTCCATACAAAATCTAAGTGAAGAGCTGCTGTGTTGATTATACTTATTTCTATATCTGGTAATCTGTCCCTTATATGACCGGGGCAATGTTAGTATAAGGGACAGAGGTATTTTATTTAATTAAGCAAGCAGTATTTATGTCTATGTATACATACTATTTATAAAGTTTATTGGTTAGAATTGCAACCTATATATACTGTCTCACTCTCCCAAAGGTTAGCTGGTAGAAAAGGTTGAAGTTCGCCTTTGTACATACTTTGAGTGCTATGTTTACAGCGTTTTGTCATAAAATAAGCAAAAGAAATTAATAAACAATAGTTGGTTGGCTGTGGTTAGACAATACTGTTGGAAATAAGAGCTGTTTTCAGGGCCTTGTGTTGACTTGTTGATTTTCTGTGTCCTTTATTTCCTCATCGTAGCCATCCAAATTTCTCTAGGAAGGCCAGCAGCCCCGTCACAGACGTCAGACCTCTGAAAGAGTCCTGCAGTCTGAAGGAACTTCAGTCTAACTGCAGCACTCCATGAGAACATGTGCGGCTGTCTCCTCCTCTGCCATGTATCCTGTACACCAGTCTTTCTCCAATTGGGCGATAACACCATCACAATTGTTTCCCTTTCGGAGTGGTCGGAAGCAGTTTCACATTTAGCCGACTTTACTACAGGCCAATCATGACAAGTGGCAAGTTCGTTGAATATAAATATTAATTAAGATTAATAAATATTATTATACTGTATAATATATCAACGAGCTTGCCTCTTGTCATGATTGGCCTATAGTAAAGTTGGCTTAATGTGAGCCGCTTATTTATAAGTGTGGTATCTGACCACCCCAAAAGATCACAGTCGTGATGATGATGATGAAATATTATTGTGTTTAGACCAGGAATCAAACCCAGTATGGCCGAGTCTAAATCCACAGACTTAACTGCTGCACCACCGAGGCAAAAGTATGTTATTAAATATTGTGTTCCGACCACGACTCAAACCCAGTACCTCCGAGTCTATATCCACGGACTTAACTGCTAGACCACAGACGCTAATATTATGGTAATTTTCTTAATAACCAGTTTTTTGTTTTTATCCAAAACTACAAAGAAATAACTTACTATTTCTACTATTCACATTTAGCCAACTGTACTAGTATATCAAACTCGAGAAATAAATTACTGTGTACTACAATCTACCTGACCAATAACCAAACCAGGTGCCTTTTTGATCAGAAGAAATTTCATTAGGTTGACGAGTAACAACTGCATTCCAGGTTACAGAAATTGTTACTATTATTAACATATATTTATCTTTACTTCCAGAGCCGCATATTCTACTGTTTAAAAGGAAAGTAACCACTCCACCTGAGTAACTAGGGACAATAAAAAAAGGATTTTTGTGTAATGTATCAATCAAGTAAACTTCCTAGTAGGGCTATTTTATATAATAGTAAATTAATGCTGCAAATTGTGTTAAAAATATCGCAAATAAGTAAAGTATTGCTTAGATGTAGTATATACTATAGATCTTGTATACTATATCTGTAGTATATACCTATCTATCTCGCACTAACATACGCGAAACTTTTGGTTTGCCAATCTAACATAGTATACAAGATCTATTGTTTTTAATGTTTTGTTTTTAGCTGGTTCATTAAATTCCCTATAGTTCATTCATTATTATTATTTTATTTGGCTTTATATACAATAAATAATCATAAATGTTCCAATTATAGGCTTAATAAATAATGTGATATTAGAAAATAAAAATTAAGGGGCGTTATTCGATCCACAATCGGTTGTGTTGAGTGCCTAATTTTATAACACACTTTCTTACAATGATGTTATTATTAAGAATCATTTGTATGTATGGTTTAAAATAAATTTCATCTCATTTATTTTTAATTTGTTTTTTTTTCCGAAATATTTTTCCATCTAAACAATATTAATCAAACTTGGGTTTGTGGTTTCATTATACATTGCGTGTTATCGTTGGAACTTAACAAGTTTGGTAGAAAATAACACTCAATGTACAATATAAACATAAATCCATGTGGCTAATAGGCCTGGGTTGGGGACAGGGACACACTCCATTTTTCCCGGCGGCCAACTACCCGCAGCGGCAGTAATTTATTATAATATATTAACATATACATATAACAGTGGGTCACGAATCTAGGTACTACTACAGCTCTCCCCCAGGAGCACTTCTCTGCTGAGGGGCCGTGCACAAAGATGGAGCGATATTCTGAAGATGCTTGAAGTGTCCTTTGTCGGCCCGATAGAATATACGTCTAGTCATGCCGACGAGATCTCGAGCTATGACGGCATTACACACGAAACGGTGCTCAGGAGACCACTCTAAACGATATGTTGACTGCCTCTTGTCCCTGTTGGGCATTGCCAGGCTGAACGGACGAACATTAGGATCTTGTAGATCCGAACCTTCAACCTGAGGGGCAAGCTGAAATTCATAACAGGACGTAACATGGCTCGGGCCGCCTTTGCTTGATTGCATGGCATGCCATTTGACCCAAAACGTCCTGGTAATGATTGTCGGAGTAATAGAAATCTACGGTCCACTCAAGTTTCTGTCTCCTAACATAAATGCAGCCCTTAACCCTTTACCGCATATATTTTTTTAATTAGCCTTAATTATGATTTTTAAAATCTGATGTTATACCAATAAAAAATATACAAAAAAGTATTTGACCTTTAAATTCAGATATACCACTATAGCTATGCTGTTAGGTACATTTTCTATACAGTACCCATAGAGTAATAAATGACGCGCTATTCCTACTTCTATGATAGTACCATATTTGGAACAAATTGCAGTAAAGGTTTCATAGGCATGTCTCGTACGGACAACGACAAGGCGAGTTATTACAATATTTAATTGAATGTAAATTATATAAATAAAGAGGTAAAACATGATTTAATTAAGATTTTTAATTCAAACTTATGATATAATGGAATGAAACGTGAATGATAAATCTTGTTTCTTCGAAAATTTTTGGTTACGTGACCGCTGTTTCTTTTGGTACGCTTTGTCTTTCGTCATGCTTTGGCTAACGGCATGATTTGTCATCCTAAAACTAAATAGATTTATTAATAAAATACAGGAAGCTAGATTAAACACGTGTCAGGATGTGTCAAACAATAGGCTAAATCAATTTGTTTAACTCAATTAGGTACCACCAGAAAGCAATAAAAACATTTTAATATAATTAAATACTTTGTGTCTTAAAATCTTTTATTATCATAATTGCATTCTGTTCCATATTTGAACAAAGATGAGTGTAACTGTTAACGCATATTGTTCCATATTTGTCTCGCAACAGCAATCACCAAACAGATTTTGTAAAACTATAAATACAGAGGAAAAGACTTGTAACGACTAAACTTCTATTATCACGCAAAATGGCAGAATGCAAACTATATCTCCGAAAATATCGTCCCAGAAACAATAGATGGCTACAATGGGGTGTATCAGACAAAGCTTTTTGTAGATGTCGCTAGCGGCACTGGTACCTTGTTTACACCTTTGACGCATTATTTTTTAAATGTTTTGTAGTATTTTTATTTTATAACAGAAAAATGTATTTTAAATTACCTTAAAATACGAATTTAAAAAGCGAACACCGTCTTTAAAAAGAAAAAAGGTAGAATTAATAGAACGGCAATTTAGAGATCACCATATCTTTGATTTCGCTTGGAAATCTCGATTTGTACACTTAAAGCTGCCCACTTCCGCAATATATCCAGAAAATAATAAATTTCGTAATAAAAATACAAGTTTTCTATGCAACTGACAGTTCTATTAGGTACCATCTATCATGCGCCATCTACCGTGATAAAAAGTTAGTGATACACCCCATTGTTTTGAATCACGTACCGAAACATTCAACCAATCATTTTATCAACAGTCATGTAAAACTGATTGTAATATTTTAAACGTTTAAATCATTGTTTCAAATACGGCATGCGGTAAAGGGCTAAAGAAAAAAAAAAAGAATAAACATTTGTCTAATATAAAAAATATAATAATAATAATAATAATTTATTCGATGTAAAAAATATACAGTAATATAAAAAGAGTATACAAATCTAATAATAATATAATTTTGAGCGAAATTTTATAGGCCTTGGGTCGTAGAACAATTTATAGTGAAAATATGATTGATATATATAATAAAAATCATCCAAAAGTTAAATTAATTTCACAGTATATATTGCGTGTTATTTTGTACCAAACTTGTATCTGGTTTTATTATAACACGCAATGTATTTTTTTTAAATATAATTTAATGTTAATTCCTATTGTTAATTCATACTAAATCTATGGTTAATTCAGTGTTGAGGTTAGATTGTACATTGATTTTAAGATATAATCTCTTTCGAACAAGCAATGTACTGTGATACAAACGATTTGGTTCCTTAGCTATATGGTCTGTGGTTCTTGCTATATTTTTTTAGCTGGCAACAAATCTGTTTAAAGGAATGTCAAAAATTAACGATCTTTTTGCTGTTTTTGTCCCACATTTATTATTAAATTATTTCCTCGCTCTTTACTCATAGTATTACGATCTTCGAGGTTTATTGTTAATTTTTGTAACCGGTGTACTGTGTAATTTTTATAAACTGTGTAACCCAGGTGTAAAACAACCACAAAACATGTCTTCAAAGGATAGAGAGATTTACTATTCTGGCAAATATAACGATGACGAGCATGAATACAGGTAGGTTCTACATCCCAACATGAAAGTTCTAGACCTCCACTTGTGAAGCTAAGCTTTTCAGAACAATTTTTTGGAGAATTTTTCCTACTCTCGCCACGCTGGCTGGACTGGTTGGCCAATCTGATACCAAAGTTACAATTACACATATTGGTTTTTTTATTTAAGGTCATGGTACAGAATACATAAGTCCTAAACAATTCACATATTGGTATTAGTGGAACAGGGACCATTTGTAATTTCTGTATTTGTATTTTATAGGCATGTAGTACTTCCCAAGGAAATGGTAAAGCTAATACCAAAAAATCACCTGATGTCTGAACAGGAATGGCGACGTATAGGAGTTCAGCAAAGTCAAGGCTGGGTACATTATATGGCTCATCAACCAGGTGATCATTATTTAATTAATTTTAATTTTAACACTACTGGAGCAAGATATATGTTTGTATAAGCAAATAAAAATAAATAGCCTTTAGAAGTACAATCCTGAGCGCCAGTTTTTGTTTTGTAAATTACTTTACTGTGGATATTGTTGGTCAAAAGTGGTGTTGTTTTGTTTAATAATGTGAATAATTATGGAAAACAATCAATGGACGCTAAATATGAGGCTTAAGTTGCAGTTTGTTATTTGCAGTTTTCCTGCTCTGTGTTTGGGCGTTAATGCTTTGATTGACTCCAAGAAAATCATCAAATTGCTTTAGGAATTTAATGATAACCTCATTAGCTCCTCACCTACAGATTAGTCTTCCTGCCAAATGACTCCTCCTTTAATTTCATAATAGTCTCCACTGCTGGATATTATTACACACATAGTTCTGGAGAATATTGCCTACAGACGGGTTGGTGAGGTTCTGATGTCAATTTTAACAGTATTAGTACAGTTTATTAATAATTTCACAAGTTGGTATTAGTGAAACTGGGACGTACGGCTTATCATACTTTCTGAGGCACATTTCAGCTCTTAGCAACAGGGCAATGAAATAAGAATATGTTTTTATTTGCTTTCAGAACCCCATATTCTACTGTTTCGAAGAAAATTGACAATTGAAAATCAGTAAAGGATCATCTTTAAGCCAATTCAAATGCTATTAGGACTGTCATTTCACGTTTTATTTGCAGTTATGTTCTTTCGGAGTATGGTTGGACACAAGAATTGAAAATGCTGCATTTTTTTTTTATTTTGTTTAAATATTCTGTAAGTTTTAATTTGTTTTATTATTGTAAATATTATTATCTTGTAGTAATAGTATTATTTTTTTGTTGAAAGAACTACAATTAACAAATCAAATAAATGTGTAGACTCGAAAGCGATGCTGACAGTATCGAAGTATAATAGCATCTTAACTGGATTATAATAATTATTTTTTAAGTTTTTAAGCCTGGACAAACTGGATTTGTGTTAGACTATTGTTTGTGAATTAGTTTTTCACCAACAATAGTATATTGAGTTGTAGATTATATTTTAAAAAATTGCTCATAAATATTTATATATTTGTATATTTTGACTTTGACTTATTTGTAGGTAATCATTACCTAATGTGATCATGATTCAATAGTAAAGTTGGCTAAAACTTTGCAAAAAAAAAGGGGCATTCCATTATGACATTAGAATCTTTAACTAGTAGAAGATAAATTTCTAAGCATACCATGGATTTACCGTGCGGGTGCTGGGTAAGAGATGAATGAATGAAGAATGGTGTCTCATGCTTGCAACTGACAATAGGTTGGTTTAAAATAGGGGCACCTCCCTTTTTTAAATTTATTGTGTGATAATATGCTCACCTTCCACCATTGTACTTCTCCCCCTACACAACCATATGATTCCGTTAATGCGGTGTCATATGTATTGACCTGCTCAGGCCAAATTCTTTCAGTAAGGTGGGCTTGCATTTAGTTTTCTTACTTTTTGCCCTTCCTATACAAATGTGGTAAAAAAATTATTATGTACTCAGTCCCTTTCTGGCTCTTGCAATAGAAAGGCTTACTGCTTCATGGATAACACCAAGGACTTTGTCATGTCTGCGCGAGTAATAGCACTTTTCCAGAAGAAGAAGACAAATTTCTAAGCATTCCATGGATTCACCGTGCGGGTGCCGGGTCCATCGTGTGTGGGTAAGAGATGAGAAGAATGGTGTCTCGGGCTTGCGACCGACAATTGGCTGGTTTAAGAAAAGGAGGCCTCCTTTTTTTTCTATTGCGCGATAATACGCTCACCATCCACCATTCTACTTCTCTCCCTACCCAACCAAATACTGTATGATTCCGTTAATGCCGTCTTGGAAGCTCGTTCCATAAATGTATGACGGCAGACCTGCTTAGGCCCAATTCTTTCAGTAAGTGATGCAAAGATTTTGCTGGAACTCCTCTTGCACCAACTTCCACTGCGTAAAGCTGAGTCTTGAACCCGTTCCTGATCATTTCTTCTGTGAGATCATAATATTTATTCGACTTCATGTTAAATAGTAATTAAAGTATCATCACAACCGTATCCCATGCGGTGTGGTCAGAAACCGTGCAGTTTTTTTTTAAAGAAGTGGATTCACTTTTAGCCAACTTCACTATAGACCCATCATGTCAAGTGGCAAGCTCGTTCGATGTCTTTAGCTTACCAAACTCGAGAAGTACCACAAATAAATTATTGTGTCCCAACCAGGATACAAACTTGTTACCACTGCTTCTAACTTAAACGCTAGACCACGGAGGCAGTTAATCGTTCAACTTGTGAGTTCTAATAGGGTTTGTCATCTCTAAACTCTGGCAACCAGGACAAGAAGTGTAAAGACCTTCATCAATAGTACTTTTTTTATATACTTGATAAAATAAACAATAGTTTTACAATAAATCAACAATTATACAGATTTTAAAATAATTTTGAGAAATTATTAACAGACTCACATATATATATATTTTTTTCAAAATAATGTATATTCATAATTCTCTCCAAGGTCTATCGGTTAAGTCTGTGGATTTAGATGCAAAGGTCTGGGTGAGATTCGTATGCAGAACTCATACATCAGTAAAATATTTTTAAAAATTGTGTTTTGATCTCAACCTTAGATCATGTCACTCATAGTGAGTAAGTGTTACATTATAATTATGTAACTATTTTATGAAAAATCATATTGATTTATGTTTGTGTTGTTTATTACCTAACTTCTAATGGCACGTACAGACTATTGAAATGTAACATGTATTGAAAGAATTTGGTTTGTATCAAATTTTGAAACTCTTGGGGATAATAGGCTATTTGACAGGTTTTTAAAATCCATTTTATATTATGCAGTAGAGTTTAAGGAACCCAGTAAAAGTTTTTTTTTTTAATTCTGGTACATATTTGCTGAAAAATATCAAATTGAAAAAACAATATTTAAAAAGCATGCCAAACGCTACTTTGACAATATGGCGCCTCAATCGGGTCTGTGACGTCACTTGCCTGTGGCACATGTCATCGGTCTGTGCATCCGCATACATTTGTCGTAAACAAAAAACAAAAGTGCGATTGGATTTACATTTTATCAGTGATTTATGTAATAAAATGAGTTACAAATGGTGTGCAGTTCCAAAATGTACAAATACGTCGTTGAAAAATCCGGAAAAACTATTTGTAAGTGTTCTAAAGAATGTCAAAGTGCGGCGAAAGTGGTTGCAACTTTCTCGGAGGGATCCTAATGACATAGCGAATAGTACAAATATTTTCTTCTGTGAAGACCATTTCAATGTAAGTAAAGATATTAAGAATGTAAATGTTTTCGTTATTGATTTGAGGTTATAATAATACCTCTAATGTTTTTAACAGAATGTCTATTACAACTCACTTCAAATACTTCCTATGTTTTCCATAATATTAGTTAAAAATTGTAGCTACAGAGTCTTATGATTTCAATAAGCATTATACTAAAAGATCCCGACTAACTTGTTTGTTTGTTACAGATGGAAAATGACATGGCAAATTACTTACTGTACAAAATGGGTTTCAGCCAGAAATTAATTTTGAAAGATAAAGTTTGGCCTTCTAAATTTCATTGCCAGCCAGATCGCATTAAAAGAATGTGTGATGCTGGTCCTTTACGATCTGCATTTGTCAAACGCCGAAGAATGGAACTTGTTAAACAATGTGAATCAACAACCTACAACTCTTAAGAAATTTTTATTAATGACAGAGTGTTGCTTTAACATTTTAAACTCTCTTATACGCCTTATGACTCTTTCCACATGAATCCTTAAACTGGCAATAATTTTTGTTTGCCGTACTTCTTCTTTAGATAACTTTGACCCAGAGGCTACACTAGGAGGCCTTAACAGCTTGATTCCTTTTTTACTTAATGTTTGTTCCACATGCTTAAATCCTTTATCAGCTAATATGACAGTACCTGGATCTAGACAATCTAGAAAGTTGCAATTTTCCACAATAGAGACATCACTTGCTCTGCCCCCAGAACCAGGAGAAATATAATTGATGAGACCATTAGGCGTACATGATATCAAATACTTTACAGTATTACCTTTCTTATAATCTGACCAAGTTAATGCTTGAAAAAGGGCTTTGGGAGGCTTTTGTATGTCAATTTCCAGGCAATCAATAATACAACTTACATTGTGATAGTTGTGTCGAAATGAAATCGGTAAAGTCTTTCTGATAGATTGTTTATTTAAGTTAACAATAAAAAGGCGTAAAAAGCTAGCTATAATTGGAATATTTTTCAAGAATAATTTACTGTTATATGATACTGTCATTATCTTCAAGTTCAGAAAAACTAATTTAATTTTTTTCAAACACAATATATGTTCATTTGGTATGTGGGTGTGTTTATGGATTAAATGAATAAAAAAATAGCAGTCAACAGGGATTCCAATATACATCATTGGTTTTTTTACAATTAGTGTGATGTAGTTTTATTAGTTGTGCAAACTGCATTCAATGCTTCTGAAATGTAATTTTGCCACACCTTTCTGGGATGTCATATATGTATCCAATCACTTAGTTACGCATTCTGTTTATATTGGAATTTTTATAATTTATTAAATAAAACATTTGAAAACCTTTACTATAAATTTTATTTTTCCTTCATTATCAGTTTTGACAATAAAATATATTCTATTAATGTAGCTACAATTAATAGAATAGAATATATTTTATTGTCAAAACTGTGTATATTATTCAATGTCCACAGTTTTTGGTTACATTGTGGTAGTAGTAAACCTTACAACAGCTATCCTTTTCGAACATACAATAATTTGAGTAGGTAATCTGCTTTTAAATAGCTTGTAGGTAGACAAGGTTATATTATTATTGGTCTGTTTATGAATAGTTTGTGGGTCTACAAACTATTCAAAAACAGACTAATAACAAAAATACTTTAAAACTATTTAAAAACAGAATAATAACTCAAAGAATACTTTTTGAACTTTATATAACATGAACACACAAAATATTACACTAGTAATCACTATAATATTCACTTAAATTATAATATAGCTTAGATAAAAGCCAGGTTTTTAATGTGTACTTAAATGTATTACCATTTAGGGTTTTTAACCTTAATGACAAATGATTAAACATTTTTATTGCAATTATATATGTACTTTTTTGGTACATTGTATTATTTATTTGAGGTATACAGAGATCATATTTATATTTATTACTAATTCGTGTTTTTTGATGTAACATTTAACACTGCAGTTCATTCCCCTGCCTTCCAACCAGTATGGTGAAGCCATAGCTAAGAACATTCTCTCTCTCTCTATAAAATTATTTTTGTTTCATTACAAACAGATAACATTCTAATATGTATATACAAATTACAGTGAGAAACTTTTCATCTCTGAGTGTATTACGGAGGGACTTAGTAGTGTATTTATTATAAATTGTTCTTATACATTTTTTCTGTAACACAAAGGTAGTTTGAATATTTACACTATTACCCCAGAATATTATACCATATGTTAATTGAGGATAAACATAGCCATAATAAGCACTTATTGATATTTTTATTGAGGTTGTATCTCTTAATATAGACAATAGATAGAAGTAGCTTGAAAATTTTAAGTTTTTAATAACATAAGAATAAATTTATTTATTATGAACTTATATTACTACCTAAAATATTTTTAATTAGGTACTGTAACACTACGAATTAACAGTGGAAAAATATTTGCTTTCCAAAAAGATGCAACATTTATTAACAAATTACTCACATATTCATTGTCATAGTCAACTACAATCACATCCACTTTTTTTGAATCTTCAAAGTCAGGGTGAGCCACACAAAAGTAACCTTTCCTCATTTTGGTAACAAACATTCCACAGGGCTTCACTCTCTTTTTCAGTATATTTTGCACGGTTTTTATCACTGAGGATTCTAATCTTCGGCCTCTTTTCATGGCAGGCATCTCTGGGGTTTTTGCTCCCATGTGTTGACCCTACTAAAGATCCTAGAGGCTATTATTGGTTTCACATTGAGGAGCTTGCTTACACAACTGTTCCACAGTCACATATTTCAAGGTTGTACCTACTCTTGAGAGCCTTGGTTTTTTCCAGAAACATTCCACCTCAGTGCAAGAAGGTTCCTCTGTGCGACGATGGGTCCACATGAGGAATGCCACTGCATGTTTACAGCCACCAGCTGAAGCTGCACAGTCCAAGCACTGACAGCTAACAATTTCACCCTTATTCTCGTCTATCACCATAGTGACATTGTAAGAGCTGCTCCTCACCCTGTGCTTAGGACAAATCTTACACTTTAATGTGCAAAGATCTGGCTCGCGACGCAGCTGCACATATCCAATGGCATCATCTCCATATGTTTCCCTTGCAGACCTGCAAAAGTAAACAAATTATCGTTTATGTTCACGAAACTGCGCCAAACTAACTTAACATTTATAACCTATAAAAGTCCTTGCTTGTTGTGGAAGTTCATCATTATTTCACTTTCTTATGATATAATTTAAGTTACCACTAAAGTGTTACTATACTTACATTGCTGTCTTCACATTTTTTAGCTCCGAGGCATAAAAGTCGGAATTATTTTTGAAAAATAATCCGACTATGATTGCGTCGACTTGGGGCAGGTTTCTGCTGTCTGCTTTTACAAAATCTTTGTCCATGGTAAAAGTACTTGACAGAATTTGTAAAATATTGAAAATAAATCACACAAAGTATTATTTATGCGTGTAATAGTGTATTATCTATGCGTGTCTGTCTGTGTTTACAAGCAGGTGACGTCATCATAAGCTCGACCAATCGGGAGCGTTTTGTGTCACGTGACAAACATTTAAAAAATGCATTTTTAATTACGGATTTTTAAATAAATTAATCATTAATTTCAACTATAATTAATAAATACCCATTTTTAAACTCTTAATGTATACTGATAACAGTAATTGACACTTTATTTTTCGCATTGTCAAATAGCCCATTGGATATTTAAAATGTGTTATCCAAGAGAATTATTATTTCAACACATTTAAAGTATTTATTTATTTTAAAACTTTATTGCACTATGTACAAAGGCGGACTTAATGCCGCTAGGCATTCTCTGACAGCCAAACCTTTAGGACATTTAGACAGGATAGGTGGTAGGTGCAATTAAAAATTAGATGAAATTTAAATAAAACAGAAATATAATTGTAATATAAATATATACATACTAATATCTACATACAATTTCCATACTAATACATAAATAAGTCATACTATAGATATACTAATATAACATAAATAAAACTACTTACATGATTGAGGAGAGTGTAAAAAATTAACAATGCGATGATGCTGCTGCTATTATGCTGATATTAAGAGAAAAAAAAAAGATTGAAAAGAAGAGTTAGGTTACTTAAAAAGTGTTTGTATACCTGGTTTTTAAATATTGCACGATTGGGGGCTTCTCTGATATCAAATGGTATCCAATATAGCTGAAATTGTTATACAATGGCAACAAAAATATTCGACAAAAGAATACCTAGAGATGTCAACATATCTTTATTCACGCAAATCTATTATAGGCATTAGTGACACGCCATTATTTAAATTATTTTGAATAGGTTCTAGTGGAAGACTACAAAGTGGTCCAAAGAGTAACCTGTAGTCAGAAGACCAGCTGCTCGGCAGATTCCATTAACCTGTTAATGTTTAATCTGACTGAGACTGGAATCTGTATGCCTAGTGTGACAGTGAAGTTTCGTATGTATTTTTTACTGAATTTTCGATGTTCATTGCCTGTTATTATAGCCAAACTTGCAATAACACGCAATGTGAAATGAAAAAACGTAACTACAGCAGTGTTTTCCGAAACTTGCATTTTACACTAAGCACACTACACTCAGCTATATCAGATTTACAAAATAAAACAAATACGGAATTACACAACAACGAGAAATAGGTAAATAACCTTTAAAATTTAGCTATGACATTACAATAACTGGTACAGTGGTAACCTACCAGGTACGTCAAGCGCGACAAGGTCATTTGACTAAATAAATATTTCTGTGTTAGAAATAGCGATGCATGTGATATAATTACATATCAACAATTTACATACCTGTACCACTGTACCTACTATGTTTCTGACAAATAAATTATTTAATTAAAAAAAAAAAAGGCGCAGGCTTCGCGCGTTTGATCCTTGCTTGCAGCGATCATGCAATGCAAGGTTAAATGTACATGTTACATTGCACCGGTCTGTACGCACCATAATACTTATTTAGCACATACTTTAGTTAGGTACAATGATTATGTTTTAATTAAAATATTTTTGTGAATAAATAATGGTGCTATATTGGTAATTTAATTTTCACATCCTTTCTCTACACAACTACGAGTGATTTCATAACATAATATATGGTGCAAATAATCCGCAAAAAAATATTTTATTGAATTGTCTATTTGAATATTTTTAACTTATTCATTATAAAATGTTTGCACTGTGTATTTTGAAATCAATATTTTTCTAGTAGGTTCGTTCATTTAAGCTATATTACTCATCCTTATTCTGTGTTTTACTCGAAAGTAAAGCTTGCTTTTTTACTGAATTTTGCTAATATTGTATGAAAACCATAAAGGAACAACTTTCAAAGCAAAATGAAATGAAAAAATCCCTTAAAGCAAAAAGCTAAACACAGGGTGTTACATATACATGATACCCCTTGAGCTGAAATTATAAAACATGCTTGAACTTTAGCATTAGAATTATGTTTGGCTAAAACTCCCTTCATTCCAGTTACCAGTGTTGCCATCACATGCTGAAATTTTTAGAACTTTAGCATTAGAATTATTTTTGGCTAAAACTTCCTTCATTTTAGTTATCAGTGTTGCCATGCTGAAATTTTTAGCTCAAACTGTAATATTGATACATTATTTGGTAATGGAATGACTTAACTATCTAACTCCTGTTAACCCGTAATAATATACAGCTCCAAGCATTCTTTTTTAATGAATTTTGCTTTAAAGCAAATGGAAACTTCACAAGAAAAACTGGCAAATTAAAAAAAATAATTCGCTTTGAACACGGAATAAGCACCTAATCACATGTAGTCCTACACCTCCACTGTTGGAGTTGGGTCTTTTAAACATTTGGCCTTAACTCGCCACACCGGTTGACAAAGCTATTTTTTGATACTAGCACGACGTGTGGTACGTGGTGCACAAGGTCCGTGAATGTTAGCAACTGGAATCATGACTGACAGTGTGGTCCCTAAAACTATGCCGGTTTGACTGGGCATGACGGCAATTCGAAACCCGTGGATACACTTACTGGGTTTATCGGAACAAACTCCTTGCATCGGCAGACTGGGCAAATTACCAACCACCTATAAATGGATGAGTGATGACAATTCCACAAATTGATATTAGTAAAATAGGAACCTATAGGTTACCATGCTCTCCTGAGGCACAGGATTAATGGTGTTGTAAATCTATTATTATTATTTATTAATAGGCGAGCAGCGCATTGCTGATATGTCTATATCAAGCACTGGTGTAAAGTTTATTAAATTGTCAGTTATACTAAATCTATGGTTATCACCATAGTCTATTTAGATTGTCACTAGCCACTTGTCCAGTTTGTTTTCAAAACTGTTTACAGTTGAGGACTTTAATATAGTCCTACATATTATAATATATATCTATGTAAGATAAAATAAAAAATATTTTTATATGTAATATATATTTTTTCTATTTATTTAATGTAAGATTAGATTTAATTTTCTTATTTTCCTGGATAACTGTTATAAAGTTCTCTGCGACCTACCGACAGTGTCCACTGTCTAACACTGGTATGTTCGATAGGAAGATGTGACATAGCTTCCCGAATACTGCAAATCCTAGCTGAATGTGTCATGTCGGCTTCTTTGCTAAAGTTGGCTACTCCTAATTGGAAGGTCTGTCCAAGTTAGACATATTTTTGCATAACTTCGAGAGTGGCGTTACCCACACAGTTTGGTCTCGGTATGACATTCTCATTGATCATAACTTTTGTCTTGTCCAAGTTCCTACTGAGACCAACCCGCTGGGATACCACATTTAAACCACCAGTGAGCTAGCCATTAAAACTATGTCTTCTGCGAATTGGATGTGTAATTTAATAAATAAACAAAACGTCACTTATAAAATATTTATTTTCTAATTTTCTTTGCATTAGGGGAATTAACACTTTTGACATCTATCTGAGCATCCATTACCTCTGTCTTGATATCCTTTTTAGAGTCTAAAAGGTCTAACCCTTGCAGCTGATCTTGTTCTAGGCTGTGTAACATCTGAAATCCAGGCTCTAGGGATGTGGTAAAACTACCGTCGAGAGCTGCAGGAAAGTGCAATTCTGGAACCTCTTCCAACTTAAGCTGTGTAGCTATTTCCCCTATAGCAACCTTTTCACATTGAGCCCGGAGCACATTGCACTTATGTCTAATCTTAGCATGATATTGAACAACTTTATTCTGATAAAAATCATGCAAATTACCAACATTTAAATCAGCAAAAACTTTACTTATAGCATCTGGGAACCCTGATTTAGTCCCACTGGCCTCTCTATCCACAACGGTTCGCAACAATTTGCACATATTAGTCATGTAATAGTCCAAAGCATCGGTAACACCAGCAAGCGCTGAAGACGTACAGCAATCTATACCTATGTGGCTTATAGCAATGGCTGCACATTGTTTAATAGCTCTTTGGTGGCTTTCAGGTGTAAAAGGAAGAATTACAGGTCCATTACCAACTGAAAAATCACAATAATCTTTTTCGTAAAAATTTACAGGTGTTGTTGGCTTGTGTTCCAATTTCAATATCGGTTCTGGCGGCAAAGTTGGTATACTCAGCGCGTCTAATCTAGCACCATCGAACATTGAATTCTCGGCCTTGTCCAGCATTTCAGAAACCCGCTCTGCGTATGCGTGCAGCTGTATTGTATGCGTTATTAAATTCGGTTTTGGCAACTCTATTGGAGAAGATTTTACTGTTATTGGAATTTCTGGAATATTTTGCATAGCAAGTTCTATAATAGGGTTGAAATTCACGGTCTGTATTACGTTGCTATCTCGCCCCGTGTCTTCAAATTCGCCCCATAGTTTTCTTGTAGACATATTTACTAGCCAAAAGAACTCTTTACAAAACTATTCACTGAGTAAAAGCTTATATTTATTAACAAAACAAGAAAAAATCCACAAATAACAACGTTTGTTTATTTGGTTTTGACAGTTATATTTTTAATTTATCAACTTCGTTCCGAAACGCGATAATAGTAATCTAAGCACGCTTAAAGGTGTTCCGATACGCGCCTAAACTGTTTTGCCAAGCTGTGTGACGTCACAAATGACATCATTTCTCGCGCTTAGACTGCTCACGATATCGAGGTAGATCGCTCTGAGCGCTGTCAGTTTTTTGTAATTATGTCGCGCGCCAGATTCAAGTTTATTTAAATTAAGTTTTCTTTTAAATTATTTAATATTGTGATTCGTTTGTATATTACTTCTAAAACAAATCTATAAGTAATATTTAAGTAGGAAGTGAAAAAAAAATGTCTGTAACACGGCAAGTTATTTTAAAAGAACAAAATAAGTTCATAATATTAAACTTTACACATATAAAGATGAATAAACCGAGGGATGTATATTTGTTATATTGTAATTCGTTTATACTGTTTCTATATTACTTCTTAAACAAACCTATAATTAATATTTAAGTAGAAAGTAAAAAAAAAATGTCTGTAACACGGCAAGTCATTACCAAAATAGGTTAATAATATTAAACTTTACACATATAAAGATAAATAAACCGATAGATGTATATTTGTTAGTATTCATACTCAAAGATGTGGAATCCGCAATTTATCTTCCATGCATTAAAAAAAAAACTAACATTTTATGAATGAAAATGTGATTTGGACGGTTCCGAATTGATATCACGCTCTGAGCATCCAAATCGCGATATTTGATTCGGAACAACGTCAGTGTAATAATCGTTCTAAGCGCTCTGAGCGCGATTCGGAATGAGGAAATGATTAAAGACAAATTCATGCAGCCAAAGGAACTGTCATTTTACACTTGATTTATTCCTGTTACTCGTGTTTGTTCTTTCTTATAACTCTACAGATATTGTGATTAGAATAATTACGTTACTACTTCTTAAACCGACTTAAACACATTACTAAATAACTTATTCTCTAGTTTTTAATTCGCATTTCCGCACTGAAAGTTGAATATCTGTGGGTGGGTAAATGATTGAGCGTAGCGCGTCGCTTCATACTTTCGCATATGTTCGTCTTGATGCGAAAAAAGCGCGCTGTTTTACTGAATTAATTTTGCTTTGACAGGTGTTCTTGTAGCTTTTTCAAACGCTTTAAGTTTTTATACGTCGAGTAATCAAAATCAAAGACGCGGGTGTCACAGCACATTACAGTGTTTGACTTGTCGCTTTAAGCGCTTTTCCACTTTATTTCGCTTTGAAAGTTCGACTGGGCGTTGCTCTATTGTTTTTGTATATATTACGTAGTATATACAACAATATATGGTTATATTTATGCTATGTTAGACTTGAAACGCCAAGTCGAACGACTTTTGACGGCGAAAAAAAGTGCTTAAAGCGACAAGTCAAACACATAGTTAATATTTATCGGGTTTTTCAATAGAAATTACATTCTCTGTCTACGGGTTTTTCTAATTTTCATTACCACCTAGGTCGTGCACTGGATAATTTTTTTATTGTAGGTATCATCATATCTTATATTTAATTATTGTAATCCTCTTTCGTGTTTTACGAGTATTAATGATAATAACAAACGAAAGACAGATGAAATACTGTTTACATGAACGGTTGTCTGGATTGGCTTTAAGCATCTGCGCTTTAAGTGATAAAAAGCAGTAGTCGAACACGGGGTTTATAAATGAGTAATTATTATCCGCTGCATTTTTTTCATCTTGCATTTGACGTGTGAAATGAAGTCTAAAATAGGATATAGCGTAACATTATCTGTTAAACAAAAGGATTTCCTTTTACTGAAAGTATTTGACGTCAATGGTATTTATTTCGCGGATGCAGCAATTATATCGGCTGGTATGATAAGGTCGTGAAACATAAAATTAGTTTTAATCATTCTAAATGAACGAGCTTCGCATTTCGGTGTCATGTTGATCCCGTTTGAATTTGGAACAAGGATAAAGTTAATAACTATTTACTAGCAATGAAAAAGTTTCGACATTCCATTATTTCAAAATTAAACGTCTCCATTTTTGGCAAGTCTTGTTTTAACGGTAACTCATCAACCTTAAGTCGTTTCGTTTACTAAGTAGAGAAATATGTGATATATATGAAATATACCTACTAGTAAGAAATCATTGCATTAGGTACCGTCAGAGCTGCCAACTTTGACATAGGTCGGTGAACTTGCCATAGCCTCCTAGCTGACGGTACCTAATACTTACAGTTTAATTTATATTTATCGAGCGCAACGCCGTATTCTTAATCAACACTGGTCCTACTTTCACTATACACTGCGTGTTATGTTAAACTAACACAATCATGATACAAAAAACAAGCAATAGGTATATAATGAAAAGACAAAATCCGCCGGTCGGAAACTAAATGAACAATCGTTTACCGGCCGTTTTTTTGTTAGTAACGTATAAAAAGACGGCAAAAAACAGGCAAAGGAAACTAACTAGTCCTTTGTCATTAAAAGGAAGATAAATGGCCGACCAAGGTCACAGCTAAAAATAATACATTTTAACGGATCCTTTCTGTATATTATAATCGAAATCGGGTTTCGTCTGCATTAATCCTCAAATATCTGGTTCGAATGGGATTTTTTACAACGATCTAATGTTGGCATACGTCCGAGACATTTTTATTCGTAGGTATTTTATTAAATACACGGGTTTAGATAAGGTCCCGATTGTATGACTTGGAAACAGTTGCTAAAATAAATATCTTCTATATATATAAATGTGAATGTCTGTGTGTGTGTTCCCTATGCATTGCAAAACTACTTGACCGATCGGGATGAAACTTTGGGAATATGTTGTGTGAACATCGGGGAAGGTTTCTGACATATTAGATTGCATAATAAGTAAATCTTAATATATAAAACAAATTTTCACGGTTTTTGATTTGTTGGATTTGTCTCTGTCCCGAATAGCAGAATAACTATAAATAAAATTGTAAAATTGACGAAAAAAATAAAATAAAAGAAAAAACATTTGCCCATACAAAAAGATCGTGGATTTCGTACCTGTCAAACAATGTTGGTTGTCAAATATATATTCAGAAATTTATATCAAGCTTGACCATTAAATAACTGTTAGGCGGTACGAAGTTCGCCAGGTCAGCTAGTCTATAATAAAACCAATAATTCTACATTTGCTAGTGGTTTCTTCAACTGACTGCCTTATTCATACAATTGGGTGTATCACTAACTTTTTATCACGATAGATGGCGCATGATAGATGGTACCTAATATAACTGTCAGTTGCATAGAAAACTTGTATTATTATTACAAAAAATATTATTTTCTGGATATTATGTCGAAGTGAGCAGCTTTGAAGTGGACAAATAGAGATTTCTAAGCGAAATCAAAGATATGGTGATCTCAAAATTGCCGTTCTATTAATAAAACCTTTTTTCTTTTTTAAGACGGTGTTCGCTTTTTAATTCGTCTTTTAAGGTAGGTTTAATTAATATAATAATAATTTAATTTACATTTTTTTGTTATAAAAATAAAAACATTTAAAAATGATGATATATAGGTGTAAAACAAGGTATCATTGCCGCTAGCGACATCTACAAAAAGCTTTGCCTGATACGCCCCATTGACAAAATCCATTTTGAGCCATTTTTGTACTACTGTGGGTGCTGTGTACAATGATAAAAAAAATATGTAAATAGTACCTAGTTTCAATCCTTTTTTCTATTTTTTATTCTCTTATATATTTATTCGAAGTAGATACAAAAATATTAAAATAAAATAGATTAAAAAACTAATTATAAATAAAACTAAACCTTAAATTAAATAAACTAAAAGATAAACCTAATTAATATAAAAACTAAATACTTACAAATATCTTGATTATAATCTACATGTCATCGAATCCAGGAGAAGATGAACCCAATGTTCCGAGGACTCCGGCGACGTTGCCTCGTTGAATGGCAACACTGATCCTCTGAATAAGATATTCCCTACTCAGAGGATCACCTGTTGATGCTCGGATGGCAACGCTTATGTCGCGTATTAAAGATTTAGCGTCCTCAGACCAAGGGCCCATCGTCTCTACGGCAAATGGCACAAAATGGTAACGGTTTGCCAACTCTATGTACTTATTACGTTTGCCATTAATAAGACTAATGTTATTTTTACTAATTATACCTAATTAAGTTTTTTGGAAAATAAGATATGTATGTATGTAGTCAAGGAATTTAATTCCCTACCCAGTTGAAATGTCTTTAGACATTCGCAATGCTTGGTCGAAAATTATTATTCAGTAGGTAATAGTATTGAAATGTCAATACGATTCTTATAGTCATAGTTTGCTTTAGGTGGGTTAGAATAGTAGTTTATGAAACTGTTGCATAATAAGGGGTATTATATACACGAGTGTTTTAATACCTAGTTATGTGCAGTTTCATACACTAATTTATCAACTCAATTGGGATTGAACCTACTAAATAAAAAAAATCACACGAAATGCTATACTACAAAACGTATTAAATGGCGCCAATTTTTATTATTCATTTTTTTAAATGACTATGGTACAGAATACATAAGTCCTAAACAATGAAATGGCGCCAAAACCTAGCTTATGACCGCGCACGCGCTATGGCGGCAGAGGTTCTTCGCACCATTTTGCGTGGACATCTCAAATGCAAGTTTTTGTTTTGTAAATAATGTGCTACAATGTGAAAAAACGAAAAATTGGACTTTAAATATGGGGCACAAGTTGCAGTTATTTTTTTGCGGTTTTCCCGCGCTGTCAACTCCCATATTTTACCCGACGTGTTTGAGCTATGGTGTCGCGAGTGACTCCATGAAAAGCATCAAATTCTGCAGCATCTAGAATTTGATGATGACCTCATTAACTCATAAAAAAGAAAGATTTATTACGTCAGACTTGGCTGAATGGGCTGGACCCTTTGCCTTCCCTATCACCTCATTCATCAACCATCGGGAGAAGAGAGCCAAAAAAAAAAGAAAAAAAAAGCGCTATGGCGGGCGCTGCCATAGACAAGTAAAAATTGGAATCAAAACTTTTTTGTAATGGAACCTTTGCCTTAAAAAAAATAAGTGTTATATAATATGTATGATTCTAAAATGAAATATAACATTATTTTGTTAGAGAAAAAGTGTTATTATGTGATTCTTTTTTTAAATTTCAGCAGTATGTTTATAAAGTATGTCAATATAAATTCGTTTTGAAGTTTTTTAAGTTTAAGTTCGCATTTTACGATATGAGAGTAGATAAATTAAATTTCTTAACTGTACTTAGTTTACGTATCAATCAAGTTCTTTAGTACTAGAGCTATCATATATTAAATATTTCGCACAACTAAACTACGTTAAATAAAATAAAGGGTTTTTTTCCACTTAAATTGTAATCTTAGAATAGTAAAGTATCGTCACGACCGTTTCCCTTTCGGGGTGGTCAGAAACCACGCTTATAAATAAGCGTGGTTCACATTTAGCCACCTTCACTATAGGCCAATCATGACAAGTGGCAAGCTCGCAAGCTCGTCGATGTCTCCAGCGAACCAAACTCGAGAAATATCACAAATAAAGTATTAATTAAATGTATTTATATACATTTTTGTGACCCAACCAGGAATCGAGACGTAACCGCTAGACCACGGAGGCAGTTTGTTAGAATAATTTATCTAAAAATGCATATATAACTGGGAATACAATTTAGCCCAAAGAATGAAGACTTCGCTTGGCTACTATGTTAATATATAATTTGGTGTCTCATTATTTTTATTTTTATGTAAACAATCATTAACCTATTGGATAGGTGAGTGTGGGTTGCCACCTGTGTGGACACTCTGGCGCCTTCCCACTTGTCCTTGACCTCTAAGGACCCAGGAGCTGCTGCATTACAAGCAGAGAACCCCAAACGGCGGAAATACACTCAGCTTATTGGGAGATGTGTTTTTGCGCCGTTTGGAGTTGAAACTCGCACATGAAATTTTTAAGGCGTTGTCAAAATCATCATCATTGCTCATCAATACCTCGGGGGACAAAGGCTGGGCAATATTTGGGCCAAAGGATCAGCCTTGCCATTCAACGTGGCATGGCAGTATCCTTGGCACTTTGCCCATTGGCAGTGATTTGGAGCATTTTTTTATTTATGATGTACCATATTAAGATATTTTAATTCGTGTACAATAGTTTATAATTACTGTGACATAAGGGTATTGTAGTATGATTATGTATAATTTGCACGCGAAATACTAGTACACTATATCCTTTGTCTAAGTAAGCCTGCTTCGTTGAAACTAAGAAAAATTGATTTTTCGTCTAATCTGGAACGATTTGAATCCGTTTGTATTCAGGGCGATGTTTGACTTAAAAAAGAGATTGCCCAAAACCAGGCCCCAACTTTTTTGCAGCGTGCCTCAACTAAATACAATTTAATAATCACAACAATTCATTGTGTTTTTTTTATTTAATTACATCATTTTTACCCCAGCATTAAAATATAATTTAATGAAATAGTCAATTGGTTAAAATGTATGTATGAAATAGTTACAAAGCACTATTTATACGATTAGGTTCTTTATTATGACCAGGTACTTTATTATAGATAAAACATTGGATTTCAAATCGGCGGGATCGAAACTATGTAATTATTAGCGTAAAAAAAAGTTTTTGTCAATTGTCGCTATGCTAGGGTGAAATAAATAAAATTAATTACAGATTATGAAAACACAATATATTAACTATCAAATGAAAAAGAAATCATTATGACACGAGAACATTTTTTGGACCCATTTCTCTAAGAAAAATTGGCATTCTCATTTGTTGGTTTAAAGCGATAAAGCTTTACGCCAATCCAAACAGTTGCACAAAGTAAATCAAAGCGATTACAGCCTTTCAACTCTACGCGAACGGCATTTCGTCTGTCTTCTCTTTGTCTGCCTACGTGCATTCCTGGTATGTGCAGTAGTAAGGACTGATGTTTGCCGACCGAGGCTGGTGTCATTAGCTCCCATTCTTGGACCTTGAGTACCGCCCACCATAAGGTGGGCGCGAAGTCACATGTCGTGCTCAGTATAAAAATTTACTACCGTCAGAATATTTACTAGCTGGTTTTATGTGCAGCATTTTCTGCTGGTTGGTTGAATCTGACTCTAGGTTATTGCCATGGTTTCGCCTCTGTTTCAGGTTGATCAACCTTGTGGTTGATCAATCTTAAAGAGGTTGTTATTTCGTATTTATTTTTTCAATATAATTTTATAATAGGGACAAGACAGTAAAATAACACTTATACTATTATTCACTTCTTTATATTTATTGTGGCTATTTGTGTAGCCAGAGTAATGTTAATTTGTTAATTTTAATCAGCTTGAAATGATGTGATGGTTTTAGTAAATAGCTGTGTCTTGCCACAATTTCTTTACATTTTCACTTTGGGTATCTTCACTCAATGTTTTTCAATGTTTTTTTTCACTCAATGATCTTCTCACATTGTATTATTAAGCTGTTTACTAAAATAAATGGTTATATTATTGGCAATTGGCGGGACAATGGTAATTACTTATCTTAAATAATAAATTGTATATTTTTATTAACCAAAATAGTTAATTGACAGACGGATAGCTGGCTGATAAAATATCAGTAAAATATCTTTTTAATGTTTTGTTTTTAGGCAAAGGAATTTGTCCAACTGCCATATCAATCAGTCTGCCGTCTTAATAAAATTATTCTAACGTCCCGTGGACTTTTACGTTGAGTTTTTTTTTTTTTTTCTTTTAATTAATAATTCTGCTTTGGAAATGGGACTTTGAGCCCAGCCGTAAACTAGAATACTGTAATAGTTTAGTCATATTCTTTATTTGATTTTAGTTATAGTTTTAGCCAAAGTGTCAGTGCATCTATTTATGAAAAGTGTAGGTCTTGCACCTCTTGCACCGGGGATTCTTGTGCTTTACTTATTATTATTAATGCATTTATTATCCAATTATTTCCGATGCGGAGGACTCGTATCTGTACTATACCTACTAATTTTAGATTTTTGTTTGTTAACTTCCAGCTGGCAGGACATGCAGTAAATTCCTAATGTACCATATATATTTGTTTTATATACTTAATATAACTTAGTTTAGCCTTATATTTAAATATTTATTTATTATATAGTATTTATATTATCTTATTTATACACATTAAAATATGGATTCTTCAAGTGAAGATGAATCTTTCCATTCCATCATCAGCACTACATCCTCTGACACATATCATGATGCAGATGCTGGACTGGAATCCTCATTAGATAACGAGTTAAATCTTTTTAAAAATAACTTTAATATTTGTCATATTAATGTACAAAGTATACCGGCTCATTATACTGACCTTCTCTCTTCTTTCTCGACCCCAGATCTAATAGATGCTATTTTAGTTTCAGAGTCCTGGCTTAAACCGTCCTTACCTTCTACCTCTTACTCTCTTCCAGGCTACATCATGATCCGTAACGATCGGACTGGCTCGGCCGGAGGTGGTGTAGCCATTTATTTGCGTGCTGATCTGTCCTACAAAATAATTTCTTCTTCACCCAGTCAGTATTCAGCATCGGCGGAGTACCTATTCATAGAGGTGAAGGTGAGGGGTATGCCAGTGATGGTCGGTGTTGTGTACTGCCCTCCCACTATCAACTACTTTTCTGACTTCGAAGGCATTCTTGAGGATGTGGTGCCACTTTATACTCACCACATCATCATGGGAGATTTCAACACCTGTCTCCTAGATGATCGTCAGGCTGGCAAATCCAGGGCGTCTAAGCTCCGTAACATCATCTCCTCTGTCAATTTGTCTATTCTGCCGTCGGGGCCAACTCACCATCTAGCTACAACTGACACTCTCCTTGACCTTATTTTTACTTCACGCCCTGATGTTGTTGCCAGTCACGGTCTGCTCCTTACTCCATTCTCCCACCACGATCTCGTTTTCATATCTTATAAAGTTAAGCCACCTAGGTACCGCCCTCCTGTAGTAGAAATGCGTCACTTTTCGCGACTAAACGTCGATAAACTGCGGAATGACACGGCTTGCATAGATTGGAGAATGTTGCTCACGACAAACGACATCGACAGTATGGTCGACAAATTTAACCATGAGCTGCTCAAGCTGTATGACGCACATGCTCCACTTCGACCCACGAGATTAAAGCGGGCACCTGCGCCGTGGATCACAGAAGATGTTCGTATGGCTATGAGAAAACGAGACCGTGCGTACCGTAAATATAGGCGAAACCGATGTGATGATAACCTGGCTGCATATAGAGTTGCGAGAAATCGCTGTAATCAGATATGCAGAATTGCCAAACGACACCACTTCATTGATAACATTACTAATAAGTCGTCTGCAAAAATTTGGCAGTTTTTCAATTCATTGGGGCTGGGTCGCTCCCGCGACCAGGTCTACCTTGGCTCCGTGACACCTGATCAACTTAACACTCACTTTTCCTCAGCTCCAGTTCTTGACTCTAATACAAAAACTAGTACTATTGCGGAAATAATGTCTCTACCCGTAAAAGATGTTGAACCATTTTCTCTTGCAGTGGTTTCTAACGATGTGATCCTCAAGACGATTAACTCTATTACTTCAAAATCAACAGGATGTGATTCTATTAGTCGTGCTATGATTATCCCAATTATTGACCTTCTCTTACCTGTTATTGCTCAAATCATAAATTTTTCCATCTCCTCCGGTCAATTTCCTGCCCTATGGCGTAAGGCTTTTATCATTCCACTCCCAAAAATTGCTTCACCCACACTTCCTACTCACTTTCGTCCTATCTCAATATTACCTTTCCTATCCAAGGTCCTCGAATCCATTGTACACAGACAGTTGTCCCTTTTCCTGGGTGAAAATAATCTCCTAAACCCTTACCAGTCCGGTTTCCGCCCTGGTCATAGCACAACTTCAGCTTTACTCAAAGTAACTGAAGACATCAGAAATGGTATGGAGGATACTAAAGTCACAATACTTGTACTAATTGACTTTACGAATGCCTTCAACACAGTAGATCCTGATTTACTAATCGCTACATTGTCTCGTCTGAATATCACACCAGAGACCCTAACATGGTTCTCAAAATATCTCCATGGCCGTCAGCAGCAGGTACGTGTTGATCGGGTGTCATCGGATTGGTGTGAGTTGTATACGGGCGTCCCGCAAGGAGGTATTCTCTCCCCTTTGTTATTCTCACTTTTCATTGACGCCATCTCCTCTCTACTTCATTGTAATTATCATCTTTATGCAGACGATTTGCAGCTCTATGTGCAGTCAGATATCAACACAGTAAATAGTGCAATAGCTTGGCTTAATTCAGATCTTAGTAGTATACACACATGGTCGAAACGGTTTGGGGTCGTTGTCAATCCGAATAAGTGTCAGGCAATCGTATTTGGGAGCTCACGGCTTTTAAGTAAAATAGACATTAACAGTATTGACCCTGTTCGGTTTGACAACGTCCCTATAGCGTATTCCGGCGAGGTGAAGAATCTGGGTGTATATCTAGATTCTAATCTGAGTTGGACTACGCATGTTACCAAAACTAGTAGTAAAGTTTTTGCTTCCCTGCACTCTCTTAATAAGCTTAAAAATTTTCTGCCGTTAAAAGCTAAAATAACCCTAGTTCAAAGCCTTCTCCTTCCTCTCCTCGACTATGGTGATGTTTGCAGCATTGATCTGTCAGAGATGTTGCTCAACAAAATGGACCGGTTACTTAACGCGTGTATCCGGTTCATCTTCTGTTTACGTAAATACGATCACATTTCTGAATATCGTGCTAAGTTGGAGTGGCTGCCAATTCGTTGTCGCAGAAATCTAAGAGTTCTCTGTCTTCTTTTTTCTGTTCTAAACGAGCCCGCGACACCGAAATACCTCAAGGATAAATTTGCCTATCTTTCTTCGTTTCACGACAAATCCCTTCGTTCTTCTCACAACTCACTTCTTTCTGTTCCCTTACATCATTCTGGATTTGTTTCAAATTATTTTACAGTTGTTGCCACAAATTTATGGAACAATCTCCCTGTAACCATAAGGCAAGCGTCTACCAGATCTTCGTTCAAAAAACTCGTCTATCTACACTTTCTAAATAGCTCCCAACAATGTTAATAAGTGTATATATGTATATTTTTGTGTATGTATTAGTATTTAGTATATTGATATTACAGTATATGTTAAAGTATATTATGTAAGTATATATAATTATATTGAATTTATCCTACTATTAATATTTATTTCATTGCACCTATAAATGTTCTAATTTGTCCCTAAGGTTTGGCTGTCAGAAAATGTCTACGGGCATTAAGTCCGCCTTTGTACTTTGTGCAATAAAGTTTTTAATAAATAAATAAATAAATAAATATCGGGCATCGACGAGCTTGCCACTCTGGGCCTATAGTATATTTGACTAAAAGTGAACCAGCTTCTTTAAGTAAAAATAAAAATAGCATGTGGTTTCTGACCACAAGTTCGTGTGATGGACATGCACCGTGCTAATATTAAAAAAAAAAAAAGTTTTTTTAATACCTACAATAAAATATAATTTAGTTTGTGTTTAAACAAATAGAGTCCCGCTGGCAAATAACTCTTTTGATTTCAGCCGGAGACTACGGATGCATTCGTTATCGTAGCATGGACTACGCGTAGCATCCACAACTTTCTCCTGCATTCATAGAGCGGTTACTTCGGGAAATTGCAGAGAATAAAACGGTCGGATCGAAAAATTCCCAAGATTTTGATTCCCAAAATTGTTTAAATTTTAGTTTTCTATTTTCATTAACACAGTATCACCACGACCGTTTCCCTTTGGGGTGACTATAGGACTATAGGCCAATCATGACAAGTGGCAAGCTCGTCGATGTCTCCAGCGTACCAAACTCCAGATGTATCACAAATAAATTAAATATTAATTAAATGTACATATTTATTTACATTAATAAATATTTTTGTGTCCCGACCAGGAATCGAACCCGGTACCTCCGAGTCTAAATCCACTAAATCCACAGACTTAACCGCTAGACCACGGAGGCAGATTAACACATAATTATTAGTAAATAAGGTATGTAAGTAAGCTACCTACTCTTATATAAAAAAAAAAGTGATATTTCACACGCTAGAGACAACAACGCGCTTGTCACTTGTCATGATGGGCCTATAGTAAAGTTGGCTAAATATGAATATGCATCTTTAAAAAGACGTGGTTTTTGACCAGAATGGATACGGTCGTGATGATGATACTGTCATCATCATCAACACAGCCCCTAGAACACATAGTCCCAGACTTCCACTCTTGGAGATGGGCCTTCCAGAAAACAGAGTGCCCGAAACCAGGCCCCCAACTTTTTTGCAGCGTGCCTCAACTAAATACAATTCAATAATCATAACAATTAATTGTGTTTTTTGTAAATTTAATTACATCTCTTTTATAATCTAGCATTATAATCTAATTTAATTAAATAGTCAATTAGTTAAAATTTATCTATGAAATAGTTCAAAGCACTATTTATACGATTAGGTTCTTTATTATGACCAGGTACTTTATTATAGATAAAACATTGGATTTCAAATCGGCGGGATCGAAACTATGAAATTATTAGCGCAAAAAAAAGTTTTTGTATCGTTATGCTAGGGTAAAATAAATAAAATTAATTACAGATTATGAAAACACAATATATTAACTATTAAATATAAAGAAATCATTTTGGCACGAGAATATTTTATTGGGCCCATTTTTCTAAGAAAATTTTTCCACCCCCTGGTTTCCGCATAGATTCCCATGTAGTTTGGCTTCTTACCCCACCTTGATATATAAATTTAATGTTTTTACAGTTACGTATAATTAATATAAATAATTAAATTAATAAAAATATAAATAATAATTAATATGGAACTTGTATCGAATCGTCCGAATTGCAAAGAAATTCGATTATTTCAAAAAATGAGTTGTGGTTGTGAATTTCTATGCAATGGTATAAAACTCTACAATAAATTACCAACAGAAATCAAAAGTTTACAATTTATAAGATTCAATAGTAAAATTAAAGATATCCTAATTAAAAAGAGTTACTATGACCTTAAGGAGGCATTGCTGGATACCATAGCATAGAAAAGCTATATACCTTAGTCATTAATTAAATTTGAATGCGAGAAAAACCAAGGTACTAGTGTTTGAAAGAAGAAGGATGACAAACTTGACGATAAAGATTGATAATGAAACTCTAGAACAAGTAAATGAAATTATATATCTGGGCAGTGTTTTCACTGCGAATGGGAAGTATGATAGGGATGTTGAAAGAAGAGTGAACGCGGGAAATAGCGTTAACGGTGCCCTGGGGTCACTGATCGGCAGTCGAAATGTCAGTGACAAAGCTCGGCTCGCCATACACAATGCAATGTTAGTACCAACACTGATGTATGGAAGCGAGACGTGGATATGTCAGAATACGCATGAGAGTAGGGTTAATGCAGTAGAAATGAGGTCGTTGCGTCGGATATGCGGCGTCACTTTGGCGGACCGCATACGTAACGTCGAAATACGGAAAATGGTGGGTATAAAAGAAAGCATAGGGACAAAAATAAGGAAAGGCATGCTACGATGGTTCGGGCATGTCGAGAGGATGAGCGAAGTAAGATTGACGAACCAGATATATAATGCGAAGGTTGTGGGTGAAAGAGGCCCTGGCAAACCGAGACTCACATATCACGATCAAATAAATAAAACACTGGCTGAAGGCACATTAAAAAGCTTTCGTAACAAAAGGGCATGTATGAAGAGGTTGATGAATGTCGACGAAGCGAAAGAAGTATGTCGTGATCGTGTCAAATGGCGCTCAATTGTCTCTGCCTACCCCGCAAGGGATCTGGCGTGAAGATTTGTATGTATGTATTAATTAAATTCGATCATAAGCTGACACGGCCCTTTTACAGCCACGATTTTAACTTATTTTAATTTTATTTTTATTACTAATATTATTATTTATTTAGTATGTTAATTGACACAGCTTCCTTACAGCCACGAATTAAGTTCTTATTATTATTATAAATAATATTATGACATTTATATTATTATGAATTTAATTTTAATTTGACTCGGCCACTGTCTGTACACGAAATTAATTTAAGTTAATTTGATTTTATTATAATTAGACATTATATTATAATTATTTTAGATTATAAGTTGACACGGCCTCTATACAGCCACGAAATTGTTTTTGTATTTTTTTATTAAGTTTACTAGTTAGTTTAATAAGTTAACACGGTCTTTATAAAGCCACAAATTTAGGTTAAGCTGCAGTACTTGTTTATGGCACCAATGTCACTTACTTATTTCGGTCCATCCATAATTAAATTTTTATTTAATTTAAATAATATTGTATTTTATTTGTAAAAATTGACAATATCCGAGTGTTACCTGTGAACCAAATGGAAATAAATAATTTGAATTTGAATTGTGCTAGGGCACGTTATTTGGAAGCGGCTTCAATTAAACTGCCTCCGTGGTCTAGTAAATTAAGACGCAAAGGTACCGGGTTCGACTTCTGGTCGGGACACAATAATATATTTAATTTATTTGTCATATTTATCGAGTTTGGTACGCTAGAGACATTGACATCGATTGCTAAGTTGGCTAAATGTGAATCCGATTCTTTAAAAGCACGGTTTCTGACAACCCCTGAATACAAATCGTATTTAAAATGCCAAACTATCTCTTTTTATGTGCACTTTGCAGTTGTATGCGAGGTGGGTTACCCACTGAACGCAGCTACTGGTATCCATAAAGATGTCTAAACTACGAAAGATCTTAATAAAACTTTTTTTTGTTTTTTTTTTGTTCTCTTCTCCCGATGGATGAAGAATGAGGCGATAAGGAAGGCAAAGGGTCTAAGCCCATACAGCCAAGTCTGACGTTATATATCTTTCATTTACTATCAAATTCCAGATGTTGCAGAATTTGATGCTTTTTGTGCTTGAGTCATTATCGCTCAGTATACAGCGCGGGAAAACCGCAAAAAATAAACTGGAACTTGTGCCCCATATTTAAAGTCCAATTTATCGTTTTACACAATTATTTACATTGTAGCACATTATTAAACAAATCAACACCACTTTTGACTAACAATATCCACAGTAAAACAAAACAAAAACTTTTGACATGCCCGCGCAAAATGGCGCGAACCGAAACTTTTTTTTTAAACGAAACTGAACATTCGTCACCAAATTTTTTTGATTAACATTACTTATACTAGGGCGTTTAGTGGGCGGGCGGTTTCAGTTAAACACGCAAAAGTGAACAGGAAGCTCCGCTGTACGGTTTCAAAACCTGGTATCTAAAAACGAAATTGCTCAAGAGATAAAAAAAAACACATTTTAGAAAGAAAGAAAGAAAGAAGATAGAAAACATTTATTTATCTATACTTATAATATTATAAAGAGGAAAGATTTGTATTTTTGTATGTTTGTAATGAATAAACTCAAAAACTACTGGACCGATTGCAATAATTTTTTCACCATTAGAAAGCTGCATTATTCAGAAGTAACATAGGCTATATAATATCACGCTAGGTCCTATAGTTGTGGAGCAGTAACCAAAAATGTTTTTAAAACGGGGGAAAAGTATCGTTTCTGAGGCCTTCCGTGGCGCGCGCTGAGCATATAGTTAAAGTTATACAAAAATGCTCTATGGATGAATTGTTCATCTTAACATTATTTTTAAAAAAGTCCGCGAGAGCATATGTCTACCTTTTATAGTTTACCCATAACAATATTTAAATAACTTTGAAACATAAATTGGTAGAGTTTTGTCTTTCAAATGGCATATAACTCTTTTCAACTAAAGTACCTATATAGTCTTTATGTCATTTGCCACATCTACCAAATCGATGGCACATGATGACCAGATTACTACACGAGCGAAGCCGGGTCAAACATGATATATATTTAAAACAGCTTAGTCATAACAATTACAAAAGAGAAAAAAAATAGTAAAAAACTTAAAATAATATAAACTTGGTAAAAAGAGAAAAGAAAATGATCTGCTATGACAAATAGGTGTTCAGGTCAGCATAGGCTGCAACAGTAGATGCTGCAGCGCTGATTTTCACTGAACCCTTTAACAAAACCAATAAATAAAAAATAGAATATAAATTTCAACAAGTGTAACTCTCAGTATTATAATAGAGAAAGTAGTATAATAAAGAAACATGAAACCAAAATAAATAAATTGAAATATATAATGGATAAATAATAAATATATGTATATGTGTGAGTAAAGTCAAATATAAACAGAAAAGTATCAAATATACCTATAATAAAGTAAAAAAATATTAGTAATTTAGTTTTTAGCTTTATTTTTCTAATTACCAGGATAGTAAACAACAACAATTTTAAAACAATACTTCTAGTAAGGCTACACGGCGCAGTTCCAGTTGACCCGTGACGACGGCCAATGCAACCGAAACGACGGGAGAGTATACTCTAAGATAAAAAATAAATTATAAACAAAACTAATAATGTTCGAAAGTTTAATAAACTACTAGAGATAAGATACATAATTATTCATAAACTAAATTTAAAAATATATAAAAATATTCACCCATGATCATGTGCCAAGAACACTTGCAGCATTCCCCCGCTGCACAGCGATGCTGATTTGCTGCGCGATAAAACTGACAACCCTCTTGTCACATACAGCGTTAACCAGCCGGTTAGACTGTGCTTTAAAGAACTCCTTAGCACTTAGTCCCCACGGTCCCATTGTCTCAAGACCAAAAGGCACACACAGGCACTCGCAGCATTCCCCTGCTATGTGTAGCAATGCTGATTTGCTGCGCGAAAAAACTGATAACCCTCATGTCACTTACAGCGTTAACCAGCCGTTTAAACAGTTCTTTAAATAACTTCTTAGCACTTAGTCCCCCCATGGTCCCATTGTCTCAAGACCAAAAGGCACACACAGGCACTCGCAGCATTCCCCTGCTACACAGCGATGCTGATTTGCTGCGCGAAAAAACTGATAACCCTCATGTCACTTACAGCGTTAACCAGCCGTTTAAACAGTTCTTTAAATAACTTCTTAGCACGGTCCCATTGTCTTAAGACCAAAAGGCACACAAGTAGTTATTAGAAACAGAAACGTATTTGCGACAATTGGTCTTTTCAGCCGAGTCCGTAGTAAATAAATATATAATTATAAATAGTATTCATAAATATTTTTGATAAATTTCACACGGCACAAATAAGGAAGTATGTACTTACATGTGTTTTTCCACTTTTGTTATATCGCTCATTTAGTGCAACAATGACGTACTTTAAAAAGTTTATTATGTTAAAATGTACGGACATCCTATTTATTTCATCATCATCATTACAGCCCCTAGAACACAGCGTCCTAGAACTCCACTACTGGAGATGGGCCTTCCAGAACATATATCTGGAGAATTTGGCCTACACTCGCCACGCTGGCCAGACGGCTTGGCGAGATTTATTTATTTTATTTTAATTTAAAAAAATACGAGTAGGTATATCTGAAGAAACATCGACACAATCGATGACCAAGATAGTCGTGATGAAGTCTATTCAAAACCTGTCAACGAAAACTTTGTTTGCTTCTCCTGAGCTGCGTTCGTTTTTGCAACCCCGCGTAGGGTTTTGACGTCATCAGTGTATTACTGTCGAAATTGTCTTTTGAAAATTATCTCCACTAAAGACATATGTATTTTGTATATTATTGGTATCTCAGAAGAGTGGCAATATTAGTATAGTTTATATTAAATTATAAGTTTGGTTGCGTATCACAGATTGATAGCTACCTATGTTTATGTACTTATGGTACTTATCACTTTGACATTGACAGGAACCCAGAGTTAACACTGGTGTGTGGACGCGAACCATTTTCGAAAGACCAGTTACGCTGCTGGGTGTTAAAAACCTTACTCGGTGTTAGTTAACTAACGCAGCTTAGAGCGAAATTAAAAAAAATAATAATTGTAATTATGCCATTATTGCACAAAATGAGCGATATGTCAATTTGATAGTTCTTGACAGATTTACAGCGCCGACACCCACAGCAACAGTCAGCCTTTGACTACAATTTATTTCATTTCAAATTATTTATTGCTTAAGGCATCTTAACTTTATATATACAACGTGTTACAAAATACCCCGTAAAAAATGTAATTAATTATCTAAGCCAAAAATATTTTCAACCCTAGTAAGCTGTCATGTCATTCATCAGGGAACCAAGATTATTTAACAGAAAGGCGTACATACATTTTACCTAATTTTTGTCTACTTTAATAGTTTTTCTGTTTTTCGTTCATAAATGTTTTCTACCTCAATACAAGAATGTCATTATACTCAAGTAGGTACTTGCTTCAAAAAATGTCAAGTTGGAAAAAAAAATGTGTAGTAAATTTTAAATCTTCTAATCGATATCCTACAACTGTTTCGAGTTTTTTTTTCAACATATTTTTTGCAAAATATCATTTTTTTTTAAGTCTGAATATTGCGATATGATGTTATACCAGTCTGCGCAGTTTACTCTTTAATTTAACTGAAATAGGGTTTCGGTTTTACGGGGTATTTTGTAAGACGTTGTATATGTTACAACAATAATAAATTAATATTAACATTTATATACCTACTACGTGAATTTGTTAAGGAGCAAATATTTTTATATTATAATCTAAAATAAAAATAAAGTACTACGTATTTTTATTTTTATTATTCAGTAATAAAATCTTAAGTTACGGTGCAGAGAAGTTTTCCTAAAAATATCGCCTCTCATACTGAGCCTAATCAAGTAGGTAGCGAGAGGTCGACGATCGCGCGAACGTTGACTTACGTAATTCGTTCTCTCTTTATTTCGTCTCTCGGCTGTGGGCGAGATCAATTAATAACTACACTCCTCAGCCTTTAGGTATTTATTACGATGGATATCGCGATTTTCAGTCGCGGCCTTATTCACCATGCAGTGTTTTGTTTTTCGGATAATACTTTTTATCTTTAAAAAAAGTGACTTTTTTATTTTAAATGTATATTCATTTAGGTTTTATTTTAAATAGCCGTCATGCCCAGTCAAGCCGGCATAGTGTTAGGAACTGATGTCAGTCATGAGTGTCTAATTCTAGTTGCTAACATGCATGGACCTCGCGCGTCACTTAACATTAGTTGGGTGTAAGGTCACATGTCGTGCTAGTATAAAAAAAATACATGCACAATTCATTTTAAATAGGTAGCTTAGTACGTGAACCCGGAGATTATAGTTTTTAAGGTCTATAATCTTTTTTTTAAGGTCTTTTGTCCATGAAACTTTCAATTTATCGATGTCTGAAAATAAAGATTTGCCTTGATATTTTATTTTTTAAGCGTACATATAAATTTGGAGACTCTTACACCTGTCGCACAATTACACTTGTCGCAAATATGGATTTTTTCCCAGTATGTTCCTCATTCATATACCCTGAAGTCCTTTAAGCGAAGTGTAAGTGTAAAACATCTTATTAGACCGGCATAGTGGTAGGTTGCTCCAATTAGTGGACCGCGTGGTGGTCGCTTACTATCATGACAATTTAAACTCGCAACATTCGGCTATTTGTAGATCCTGTCTTTATGTAGATCTTGTAGATACATTTATTTAATGGTGGTACTTCAGAGGCAGCTTATAGCCGTTTACCGATCTGTAAATCTACAAATATAGGCAAATTTTTAACTATACTTATTAGGTTTTTAAATTACACAGCTGAGCATCGCGAGATCAGTCCCCCCTCCACCCTATCGCAGGTCCTGCCATAGATTATCAGCTCGCCGTCAGTGCAAATTTGACATCAGTTCGCGACGCACGCGTGTGACCTCGCCAATTCTTCGCCGCCTCTACGAACGAAATAATATTATTTAAATACCTACATGTTTTTAACATAAAATAGTGCTTGAGTGCTTCACGCTGTTCTTTACTAAATAAAGGTGAGTTTTCATTACGTATTTAATAGTAATAGAAATTGAAAAAAGAGGAAATCCAGAAAAAAAAATACACCGCTCACTGTACAATTTGGCCTAAGCACTGAATTTATACTATTTGATTGGTTAGAGAGAATGATAGAGTATGGGTAGTGTGGCAATGCGCAATAAAAAAATCGGTCACAAGCCCGAGACACTATTCTTTGGCTCTCTTTCCCACACCCAAGGACATCTAAGGCAAATTTTATCATATGCATTTTTTCAACGCGTTAATTTTTAGCCAAATTTATTATAAATATGCTATGATGGGCCCACCATCATGATAAGTGGCGGCAAGCTCGTCGAATTTGCACATTGAATTGGCATTGGGCCTCTACAAACGACTATTTTACAACAATAGCAATGATTGGCCTATAGTAAACTAAATGTGAATCCGCTTATTTAAAAAGCGTGGTTTCTGACCACCCCGAAAGGGAAACGGTCGTGATGATACTTTACTTTACTATAAAAATAGCAAAAAATATGTTTTAGCATAATTGTATTTATTGGACTAGAAATTATAAATAATTAAAATTTACTTAAAAGTAAAAATTAAAATAAATATAAACTAAACCTAATAAAAAATAAACTATAAGTAAAAAATGTCCCCTTCAGTGATAGTCCCAAGAAGACTATCAACATTTCCCCTCTGTATAGCTAAGCTAATACGTTGGCAGAAATAATTGCCAGCTTTCCTGTCTCCAGACTTTTCCGTTAGCCGTTTGGACAACTCCTTGGCCAGACGTTTGGCCGAGTGTCCCCATGGGCCCATCGTCTCCACCCCAAACGGCGCAAATTCGTAACCTGTACTGAGGTTGGCGTATTTCCGCAGCTTGAGGTTCTCAGCAGAAACCGCCGCACTTCCCGCGCTTTACGATGTCGCCTGGATGTGTGTCTACACATGTCGCATCCCACACAAGGGACTATTTATTTAAATAGTCAAATCGATATATTTAAAGTCCATATAGATTATCATTAGGTGATCCGGCAGAAAAAGTGCCCAATGGGAAAGAGGGGCCTGCGTCGATGTTTATAGCGCAAACTCAAGAAATATCACAAAAAAAAAATATAATTCGTGTTCTTAACAAAACATAGATTTTATGTTTTTATTTTACTAACATAAGACTATATAATTACGTATTATATATAGACTACATATAAATGCGGCGCGGTGGTGGCTCGGTTGTAAGAACGCTTTTCTTAAAATGCTACAAAGGTCGGTTCAAACCCCCCCGGCATGTACCAATGAGGATTACACTTTTTTAAGTTTGTCATAGATTTACAACACCACCGTTCCCGTGCCTCGGAGAGCACGTTAAGCCGTCGGTCCCGGTTCCATTAATACCAACTTGTGGAATCCTAAATAAATTGCCATTAGATCCTCGCCAACCCGTCTGGCCAGCGTGGCGAGTATAGGCCAAATTCCTCAGATATATATTCTGGAAGGCACATCTAGCATCGATGTGTTCTAGGGGCTGTAATGACATATAAATATACTAAATACTAATAAATACAACTGCTATATGTTAATAATGGATTATAGACTGGGAGGTACCGGGTTCGATTCCTGGTCGGGACTCAATAAATTATAAAATTTATTTGTAATATTTTTCGAGTTTGGTGCGCTAGAGACATCGACGAGCTTGCCGCTTGTCATGTTAGGGCTTATAGTAAATTGGCTTAATGTGAATCTGCTTCATTAACAAATAAAACGTGATTTCTAACCCCGGAAGGAATGCTTGATGATGCTGTACTTTTTTTTAAAACATAATTATTTAAAACCTGCACATATTATTTTGAGTTATTTAGACAATGTGAGTAGACCAGTCTTTTAAATAATGATCTGGTAGTACGAAATGATAATAGCAATAGTACTAGGATTAGAAAAAATCCAAGTACTCGTAGTAATATGGATTTTTAATTTCCTATCTGACTGATGTTAATTGCAAGAAACATTGAACTAAATATATAGTACTGGGCTTTTTATACTACTTCGTATTATCTTCGTATTTCGATATAAAATTAGACATAGACATAGTTTTTTTTTTTTTTTTTTTTTTTTTTTTTTTTTGTAATAATAAAAATAATATATTTATTCGAAGTAGGTAATTCGATACAAAAATATTAAAATAAAATTGACTAAAAACTAATTATAAAGAAAACTAATACTAAAAATACCTATGAAATTAAAGCTATTCTACAAAATAAACTAAGGGCTTACCACTAGGGAGGGTACCTAAAACGCTCGCCGCATTTCCTCGTTGAATTATTATGGACATATTCTGTTTTAGGTAGTTATGGCATTTGGGATCGCCACACTCTTGGAAAATTCGTTTACCCAGCTCTTTTATGAATTTGTGGGTATCAAGAGAATATACCCCCATTGTTTCAACCCCAAATGCCACAAAGTTATAATTTTGTTTAATGCTATTGTATTTGATGTGTTTTCTAAATTCGGCTGTATGAGCAGCCGAACCGGCCTTTTTTGATGTAGAGGAAATGTGGCAAGCGGCAAAGGTATCCACACAGGTGGCATCCCAAACAAGACATCTTCCCTCACTCCATGGTACAAGAGACATACCATCCGGCCTTTTACCATCACTACGTGAAAGTCCTGATGGTTCAAGGACGGACGGGATTTTAGCAGACCACAAACTTCTCTTTATAAACTCATTTAGGGCTTGGTGTCTGGAGAATCTGCCTGCACTCTTTTGACAACTAAGCCCGTGTAGACCCATTTCATCAACTTGAGAACCACACTTGCATATGTGAGGTTGACATATTTTTGAACCAAGGCGTAAAGAAACTGCTATTCTTAAACTGTCCTTATCCAGGAGTGTACCAAGAGGAGCTGATGGGACGGCGTGAAGCCATGCACCAGCTTCCTTCTGGGTAGATGCTAACAGACGGGCACAGTCATAACTATTGTTTGAAATGTCTAGTATTGACTGGTATGATTTATTAATTAAAGGGATGTCCCAAGCGGCCTGGGAACATTTATTATCGGGTTCGCTAACGTCAGGAAGTGAATCTGTCCAAAGCTTTCTGGCGTCTACCACACAGTGTAGATCCAAGTCGACGTTTGATTTAAGAATTAAATCGACCAAGACTCTAGAGCTGTGGGCAGAAGCCAGGTAAGCTGGAATGGAAAGATCGGTTAAACGACGGAGACCAAGTCCACCTAATCTGATGGGTAAACATGCCTGAGACCATGATGTATTTGACAAGTTGATATTTAATACTTTTTCAATTGTGGACTTCAGGATGATGTCAAAATTATGAAGTTTGTCAAGAGCGAGCCAAGATGGACAGCATCTCAATAAGTAAATTAGTTTAGGAGCAGCCAAACAATTTTTAATAAAAAATAAAAAATATAGACATAGTTATAAAAATTTGCCATTGAAATGAAATATTTATTTGTGATTGTATGGTTACAAATAAAGATGAACAATATATTTTTACCTGCAACAATCTACCTTATGAGGCGTACAAATATTAATTTGAATCCTAACACTAATTAACAATTATTCTTAACTACGGCTAAAACAAACAATTTATTTACATACATTAATCTTATATAGGTTCATTACATATGTTAATCTTATATAATATTAATAAATGTCAAAATAATATACCTAGATAAGAAAAATGTTATTATGACATTATTATGACATAACAAGTGGCGGCAATACGATGCAAGGCTTAAGCCTATTTAGGGCCCTGAGCACATTGAATTGGCATTGGGCCCCTACGACAAACGACTATTTTTTAACTATTATAACAAGAGCCAAAAAAAGGTAAGATTTTTTTAAATACTACTTCGTATAATATTCAAATATTTCTTTATTGAATAATTGCGAGATGTTGAGAACCAAACGAGCTTTCATAAATAGCGACCAGAAATGCATACATACATATCTTCACGCCAAATCCCTTGCGGGGTAGGCAGAGACAATTGAGCGCCAATTGACACGATCACGACATACCTCTTTCGCTTCTTTGACATTCATCAACCTCTTCATACATGCCCTTTTATTTTGATGGCTTTTTAATGCACCTTCAGCTATTGTTTTATTTATTTGATCGTGATAGGTAAGTCTTGGTCTGCCAGGGCCTCTTTTACCCACAAATTTCGCATTATATATCTGGTTCGACAATCTCTCTTCACTCATTCTTTCAACACGTACGAACCATCGGAGCATACCTTTCCTTATTTTTGTCCCTATGCTTTCTTTAATACCTACCCTTTTGCGTATTTCGTCAGAAATGGAAGCAGGAATTGGCCGGACACATCTGCCGCAGAACCGACGAAAGATGGGGTAATCGGTTTCTAGACCAGAGACCACGTACGGGAGGATGCATCGTGGGAAGACCACTCGACAGATGCAGAGTCCTTCTCTGCGGAGGTTAAAAAGATCGCGTTCATCGTTCGTCTGCTAACAGCTTACTCTTTGGACCACTTTAGGACGCTGTGTTCTCGGGGCTGTAATGAAAAATAATGAAAGTTTTTTTTAAATTGGAATTGAATTGGATGGCCCAGTCTTTGCATCTAGGTCAATCGACTAAACTCAATCTCGGGTCGGAGTCGTCTGTAAGAATAGTGTTGACATTCATTTTCGTTTTATTTTGGTCGAGAGCACTGTCGCGAACACAATGTTTTATTTTTGATCTGATTCAGTAGTTAGTAATTTGGTCTAGCTATAACAATAGTGTTTTATTTTACTACAGTAGTTCAAACTCACTCATGCTGGAATCGACATTGATGGTATTTTAGACGCATCATGAGGTGCGACTTGACGAAACTACTATATGAAAAAAATAGATGTGATTGTATGGTTTCAAATTAAAGATAAACATTTTTTTTTCTACAATTCACTTTATAATTAATTATAAAATATTAATTCAAATCCTAATACTAATTAACAATTATTCTCAAACGACGCCCAAAACAAACAATTTATTTACACACAATTAAACTTATATAGGTCCATTACATATGTATTATTGTATTAGTGGGACACAAAAATATTTATGAATGTAAAATAAATACATTTAATTAATATTTAATTTATTTGTGATATTTCTCGAGTTTCGTACGTTAGAGACATCGACGAGCTTGCCACTTGTCATGATTGGCCTATAGTAAAGTTGGCTAAATGTGAATCCGCTTATTTATAAGCGTGGATTCTGACCACCCCGAAAGGGAAACGGTCGTGATGATGATACGAAGTAGTTTTAATTATTTTATACGTAAAATGTACGAAAGTGATTTAAAAAACATTATTATTATTACAAAGAGTGCACTATTGTTCACAGTGAGAAAAATTCTGGTGGCGGGTATAATTTTAATTGCTTCTACTCTGTTGCTATCTTCTATCTGCTATGTTGCCTGTCTCTGTCCTTTTTCTTCGAATAAATAAATAAATTATCGTTATACGATGCGGTATTAATTGCACCGTGCAGTGCAGCCCGCCCGCCATAATAAGTTTCTTGACACGATTGGCTGCCCTAGGCCCGGGCCAACCCTTAGGGTAAATCCGCCAATGAGTCCGGGTCAAATTTGAACAGATCTTTTTGAAAAACATAGTTTTTAACCCGAAAGTATTGTCGTAGTATTTAATTTGGTCGATATTGTTTTGGAATGCGAATAAGTGTTTTTATTTGTTTTGGCATCATTTTATTATAGCTTTTTCACAGACGCTGTGTTTTTTTGGCTATTTTATTTATAAACGAAACACAATGTCAAAAGTTCGCCGCATATTTTGTGTTATTTTATTTTAGAGTGTATACTTAACTAAAAAACTGCGGCATAAATGTTAATGGTGAATACATCTCTCACCTCCGATGATGACATAGTTATAATAGCTAGCTCGCTGGAAGATCTTAGTGGAATGCTAAACGGCCTAAACGTGGCATCCCAGCGAGTTGGTCTCGGAATGAACTTGGACAAGACAAAAGTCATGTTCAACGATCATGCCATTCCGAGACCAATTTGCGTGGGCAACGCCTCTCTCGAAGTTGTGAAAAAAATACGTCAGACTATCCAACTAGGCCTAGCCAACTTCAGCAAGGAAGCTGACAGGCGCATTCAACTAGGATGGGCTGCATTCGGGATGTTACGCCACATCCTGTTATCAAACATACCAGTATTGTCGTACGGAGCAGAAACGTCGACACTGACAGTGGGTCTGGTCCACAAGTTTAAGGTCGCTTAGCGAGCTATGGAGAGAGCTATGCTCGGTATTTGTCAGACAAAGTCATTTGGATAGAGTCCGAAACGTAAACATCCGTCAGAGAACCAAAGTTACCGACACAGCCTTCAAAATTAGTAAGTTGAAGTGGCAATGGGCTGGATACGTCTGTCGCAGAACCGATGACCGATGGAGTGAAGACCACGTACAGAAAATCGCAGAGTAGGAAGACCCCCCGCCTGATGGACGAATGACCTGAAAAAGGTCGCTGGTGGGGGCTGGATGAGGGTGGCAAAAGATCGTGTAAAATGGCGAGCCTTGGGGGAGGCCTACATCCAGAGTGGAGACATAGGCTGATGATGATGATGACTTAACTACTACCCTCGATTACTGGTTTAAAAATTTAAATATTTTTGTTGTATGCATTAGAAAAGCTCCACTCTTCCACTTCTTCAAAATTACTGTTGTAATAGAGAAATAAATAGAAATTTTGAAACGTTTAATATCTAATGTTTTTGTATTGAATACAATGGCGCGGTTTGTAAGAACGCTTTCCTTAAAGCCTACAAGGTCGGTTCAAACCCCCGGCATGTACCAATGAGAAATACACTTTTCTTACGTACATTTGTCATTAATTTACAACACGACCGTTCCACTAATACCAACTTGTTGGATCGTTAATAAATTGTCATTAAAAAATTGATATCAGATCCTCGCCAACAAACACCAATCAAGCGTGGCGAGTGTAGACCAAATTCTCCAGAGATATTTTCTGGAAGGCCCATCTCCAACAGTAGAGGTCTAGGACGCTGTGATGAAAAATTAAAATTGAATACAAAAAATATATATAAAATCTCATCCATTAGGAACAAATCAATATCTAGGTAACCCTGATTTTTTTTCACTTCGGTAAATCTACAAGATAGCGGTCACTTTTAGATCCTGTTTTAGCCATTTGACTTGAGTGGTAGTCCCGACTCTACTTGGATAATTTATAGTTTTTTTTTTAATTGCCTCCGTGGCCTAGCGGTTAAGTCCGTGGATTTAGACTCGGAGGTACCGGGTTCGATTCCTGGTCGGGACACACAAATATTTAGTAAAGTAAATAAATACATTTATTTAATATTTAATTAAATTGTGATATTTCTCGAGTTTGGTACGCTGGAGACATCGACGAGCTTGCCACTTGTCATGATTGGCCTATAGTAAAGCTTATTTATAAGCGTGGTTTCTGACCATCTCGAAAGGGAAACGGTCGTGGTGATACTTTACTTAAAAAATATATATATTTAAAAATAACATACACGAATAGCCACTAGCCTTAGTACTCCTAGGTATTGTTTTCTTATCTTATTGTTAGCGTATCTAAAGCTGGGTTCACATTAGCTTTTAACGAATCTCAACCCAAGACGCTCCTACGAGACTGTCCATAACTTTTTGAAATATACAAACGCGTCATTTTACAGTTTTTGAAATAATACTAATCAAGAGAGTGGGCAATTATTATTTATTTTTTAATCCAATCTAATTTAATAAGAATTTTCTAGAAGGCCCATATCCAACAGTGGAGGTCTAGGACGCTGTGTTCTAGGGGCTGTAATGAATGAAAAAAAATTCTCGCCACTATATTATTTTTTAAGTGTATTATATAATAAATAAATAACAAACATACATACAAACAACATAGCAGGCAACAACCCCTTCACTCGAATGTGTAGGCAATACATTCAGATTTATTTGACCGCCTCCGTGGTATAGTGGTAACAAACGTTGCCGTGAACTCAGGAGGTCGTGGGTTCGATTCCCACCGGGGGCAAGTTGTACATTGTATAATTTGTCTCGGTCTGCGTGTTTATATGTAAAATATGTATATATTTACAAAAAAAAGTATAATATGTTGTTTATCAACCATCTAGTTTCCGTAACACAAGCCTCGTAGCTTACCACGGAAATTAGATGGCGCTGTGTGACCTGTCTGGAAATATTATTATTATTATTTCAATTCTTTGCGATTAAAATTAATTTGTGCAAGACATTAAAAAAAATAAAAAAATACGGGTTGTCGCTGCTCTCTATAGTGAATTGTTTCTTGCTTCGGCGAGCAGTAATTTGGTGTGGATAGCGAGCAAACTAAATGAATATTATTGAACAATATCAGTTACTTTTTTTTTCCTTATATCATAACATTTAAATACAACATTATTCTGCCAAACTATAAAATAGTTTATCGGCAGATAGCTCTTATTACAATAATAATATATTACCGCTGTTTAGTTTCCAAATAAATCAAATAAAACACAACAATAACACATTAGGTAGCAGTCAAATAACAATAATAAATAAAGGTTGTATCTTTCTAATCGCACAATATTTTTGAACAAACAATCTATCGATTTTGCTACTCAGTTGTTCAAGAAGTTCTTTCTTAATTTTGTTTTTATATGTCACCCTGGAAAGTTTTTTTGTTCTTATTGCTTGAGATAGACTATTTAGTATTCTGGGAAGTAGATACTCTCGCGTCCCCCTGTATGTCTTCTAGTTATAATATGTTGAGAAATAATTGGCTACTTACTGTGGGTTATTGTTATTGTGCTCATGTTGAGGGAGTTAGTACTGGAATTGCATTAATGAAGTTTTAAAAATTAATAAGGTTTGGTACTTACTTCTGTTTTTTTTTTTTTTTTTTTTTTTTAAGATATTTTAAATAAAATAATGAACAATTTGTATGAAAATAACAACAAACGCCCGCTCTGTCTTATATTTGATATCTTTGCTTGTACATTTCATTCTAAATAATGTAAAACTACCTTTATTACGCTACTCTACATAGCACTATTAGACCAATTAATAACACGACAAGGCTATCAGATTTATGTGCCTTATCTACAGACTAATTCATTATGTCACTTTATTAGCTTAATATGAAGTGGTAAATTTCATTTATTATAATACTGGCTGTTTGATCCGCTCAGCAATCAGCGAATAAACCATCAGGCGGTCGTTGGAACACATGTAATGTTTAGATAAGATACTTTTATCATTTGACGTAACTTTATCGTAACTGTAAGTATTACTTTTAGTCATAGTTCTAATTTTTATATATTTTTTAATATTGTTACTATTATTAATTAAATTTCTTAAACATATAATGTATCATAATTGAATGTAGTTTGACATGTTGTGGTCACCTGTTACTGGGGTACCATTCACTTATGTTTTTTTTTACTGTTTGCTTCTATTGATAGAATTGGATTCTGTTGGTGATCCTAATTAAATAAATAAATAACACATTCCTACATACAAACATGTTTTATTAGGAAGCTTGAGAACTTTAAATTACAAGACAGAAATATTGTTGCAATTATTTTTTTATTATAATTTTATGCCATTTTTTTTTTTTTTTTGGCATATGTCCGACGCAGCTATATAATAATAATAATAATTCATTTATTTCGGATTCGACTTAGAACTTCAACTTAGAACTATGTTAGTAGAAATACACATTAATCAAATATTAAATTAATGTAAATATAATAATTATTGTTTATTTTCATTGTGTGTGACATTAAGTCACAGCCCCATAACATTGGGTAACGCAAATGCTGTACAGATTATATATAGATTATATATATATATATATAGTACATTCGATCAGTCCAATATTTATTTCACTACTTTGCGACGAATCTACATTTCGGCGTTTTCTTTAACACTTCGCTCTACAGCAGCAATATTCTCGTCAGTACGCATATTTCATTGTCTTGTTGGTAATTTTGAACCGAGAAGAGTAACATTAGTGTGAAACCGATTAATGATTATTACACTTGTGGTGATGGGCTCTGTTGTTAGTTTGAACTACTTTAGTTTTCCTTCAGGAGAACTTCTCTAGGAAGAGGAGGCCCCCTCCCTTTACTTTTTAAAATACATTGTATTTAAAAATAATAATGGGAATGTCTATACTATTCTTGTGTAGTCTTTACCTCGATAAGCGGAAGCGTCCATTATGTATTATTCGAGGAGTTCGCCTCGCTTAGTTGTATCCTTTATGTAGTTAATACATTACATGCTCCTAAACTCTACTGTCTGATTGTTTTTATAAATAACTAGCTATAGTTGATTATATGAAAATGAAATATATATATATACCATGGGCTTTCTTGCGCTAGAAGTGCTGGCCGCATTCCTCGTCACGCTGCTTTGAACGACATCATTCGAAGGGCTTTTGTCACTGCTGGAGTACCCGCGATCCTAGAACCCTCTGGGATTGCGCGGAGCGATGGCAAAAGACCCGACGGCATGACCGTTGGGCCGTGGAAACTTGGCAGGTCCCTGGTGTGGGATGCGACATGTGTAGACACATTAGCCCCATCACACATCCAGGCGACCTCGTCAAGCGCGGGACGTGCGGCGGTTTCTGCTGAGAACCTCAAGCTGCGCAAATACGCCAACCTCAGTACAGGTTACGAATTTGCGCCGTTTGGGGTCGAGACGATGGGCCCATGGGGACACTCAGCCAAGCGTCTGGCCAAGGAGTTGTCCAAACGGCTAACGGAAAAGTCTGGAGACAGGAAGGCTGGCAATTATTTCTGCCAACGTATTAGCTTAGCTATACATAGGGGAAATGTTGCCAGTCTTCTGGGGACTATCACTGAAGGGTCGTCTCTAGAGGACATTTTTTACTTATAGTTTATTTTTATTAGGTTTAGTTTATATTTATTTTAATTTTTACTTTTAAGTAGTTTTAATTTATATTGTAATTATTTTATACTGTTTGTATATTACTTCATTAAATAAATTCTACTAATAATATATTTATGTTTATACAAGCAGCCGAGGTTGACAATTTCACATTATACAATGTGTTTAAAATGATGATGAGGCTGTAGACGGTGACGTCCCGACCTCCGCTGTAGGCGTCACAGTGTCACGGAGGCCGGGTTTTGGCGTTGTAGGTGCTCTTAATTGGGGTCGACTATAAATACATATATATATATATATATATATTAATAAATAATAATAAGTAATACCAATAATTTCAATTTATTCGGAGTAAAGTACAAAGATAAAAAAATAAAATAAATTAAGAACTAAATTATAAAAACTAAAAATTAATAAATAAAATTACGACTATTCGATGGGCGTAGTGTGCCGAGGACACTCGCTGCGTTCCCCCGCTGAACAGCGAGGCTGACCCTTTGAACAAGATATTATCTACTCAAAGGGTCACCCGTCGCCAAGTGGAGTTTCTTACCAAGCTCGCGGGAGAACACAAGAGCCTCCTCGGACCACGGGCCCATCGTTTCAACTGCAAATGGAATGAAATGGTGATTGATGATGATCTCCGCGTACTTGTTGCGCTTAAGGCGTGCGGCTGATTCTGCAGCGGCACCTAAATTTGCAGTAATACCTATATAGAATAAAATAAATAATATGGTCTAATTAGGATATTAATATAAATAACTACTGTACAATATACGCCATATTGATTAGTAAGAAGAAATGCCTCGTACGTCATCCTCACCAACCACGGTCTAACTCGCTTGACTCCATTGCGAGTTAACCTAGCAATAGGTATTTCGATATTGCTTCTATTATAGAGTAGAGGACCCATAACTCTGGCATGACGCCCTCTGGAGTGAGTTTTCGTTTTCGGGATGGGAAAGGGATGGGAAAAGAGCCCCGAGGGACGTAGGGAAGGCTTGGGGTATTGTACGCTTCCTAAAAATGAGTGTTGATGGGTCAACATAGACTCAATGTACTGCCTCCGAATCGAGTACAGGTCCCAATGGCCATTGAGCTTCGTCGTTGAAAATCGGCGAGGGAGCCGGCCCATGACCTTTAAAAGCATTCTCTGGGCGCGTTCGGCTTTTACGAGGAAGGTCTTTTTGGCTGAACCCCACGCTAGTTATATGTCTATTTAGTTATATATAATAAGCATTAATTTATAGATGCTTCACTTTCCTATCTTGAAATATCTAAGAAAGATCACTGACAGTGATCTGCTTCATTCTACACAAGGCAAAACTTGTGTTAGTTCGCTGCTTCTTCCCATGATAGACAATGCAGACATCTGCTATCCTGAAATCACAAACTCGATTGTCTGCTGAACTTATGCATCTGCTACGTATTTACCTAATTGCAATCAGCTGAGACAGTCAGAGAATCTGAATATCGGCTGGAAGTGTATAGATAGTCGATTGTTTTGGGAAGAGCGAAGTAGACGACTGCGAATAGCACAGAAATTAGAAACGATATTTCAGGTAAGGAGAAGTTATAGGGTTATTAAGGACATTATACAGGAAGGAAAGAAGGTGCAGATGTCTGCGTAAACGGATATTTAGCCACTTAAATATTTTAATAAATACCTTGACTATGGTGACGTGTGTAGCGTCGATCTCTCGGAAGTATTACTCAAAAAGATGGATCGGTCACTAAACGCTTGTATCTGGTTTATTTATTGTTAACGAAAATATCATATCTCTGAATAACGCACTAAATTAAGGTGGTTGCTAATTCGATGTCGCAGAAATCTCAGAATCCATCGCTTACTTTTCTCTATTCTCAACGAGTCTGCGACATCAAATACTTTACGAACAACTATTCACAGATCCCTTTGCTCTTCAAATACCTTTCAAGAAAATATCTTTCAAGTTTCTTCTAAGCAAGGCCTAAAACCCTTATCGATCTCAGGAAAATATTTGCTGAGTGTACCTATCTATTGTGTTAGGCCCTTTTTTAGTAAACACTCAGAAAAAAGAGATTTTCTTTCGTGCTCTCAGCCAGATGAGCTTTCTGTTTGAATTCGTTATCCTTTCTGAGCTATACTTAACAAATTACAAAAAGTTGTGCTTAACTGATTTGAGCTTAAAGCTCAACAGGTTCGGGGGTCGGAACCTTAGCGTTCGAACATTATTTTATGTGTAAATAAATAATACCAGTTCTTCGCGCCATTTTTCACGAAAATGTCAAATCCAATAAGACATTGTACAGAATACATTAGCCCTAAACACGTAATTTATTTACATAATATATGTTCATAACAGATTTCATAACCGAATTGGGGATCATCAAATTCCAAGCATTGGAGAATTTGATGCTTTTCAAGGAGTAATTCACGTCAATATCGCCCAAACACGAACTACAAACCAAACCTTGGCACATTTCTTACTGACGCTTCTGACAGCTAAGTCGCGTTCATTTATTTACGTTTTCTTCCTATGCGCAAGGTGCGTTCGGAAAGGTCCCGAAGGTTTTAGAGCGAGATAGGCACACCCTTCCGCTAGTGCGTATGAGAGGGATAAAGGATGGGTACGGCGATATATAAAATTAATAGACAATAAATAATAGACCTTAAAGTTGTTTTAAATATGATAAGGCGCAAACAGCTAGAAGGAATCTAATCTATTGTATAAGTGAATCCAGCTTTAGAGGTGCATTAATGTTAATAAGTTTAATGAGTTAATTAGATGTAGTATGGAGATAAATGAAAAAAACCGCATATATGTCGGTAAATTGATTACAATGGCCTTTACCAAGGACACTTGACTAATTCATGTACCTAGATGAACTTTAATAATTATAATTAAACGCGTCAAAGTGTTTAATTGACTATTATCTATCTATAGTAATATTATATCATGACGTCATATTTATGTCCGTTTTGACCATCAAGGACATCATTCATCTTGTATGGGTATTTGGGCTAAATTGTAAAAACCCTTTATTTATTTATTTCACATATTCCACAGCTGTCTTTTACAAATTTATATTCAAATGTTTATTGACCTAGCCAATAACAAAATAACATTATTTCACTAAACATATAGCACGAAAGGATTTTAAAAAAATTAAACCACTTAAAAAATAAAAATAAAGAGACAATATTTTGTCAGAATTACTAACTCGTAATCTGTAACGAGGTTGGCGTATTTGCGCAGCTTGAGGTTTTCAGAAGACACTGCCGCACTCCCCGCGCTGGACGAGGTTGCCTGGATGAGAAATGGTGCTAATTTGTCTACACATGTCGCATCCCACACTAGAGACCGCCCAAGTTTCCACTGCCCAACTGTCATACCGTCGGGTGTCTTATCAGCGCTTTAGTTGAATTATCATAAACACACTTCAAGGAGCGGAAGCTGGAAGGAATAATTTTGTGAAGGAGTCGTTAAGGAAACGCTTTATAATAATAATAATATTAATAAACATTTATTACGGACTTCACATCCATAAATTGTTAGTAACAATTTTACTTAATCTATATTTAGTATAACTAAAAAAATATTTTAAACTATCCGCTACTGGAGGCTGTCTTCTTAACTGTATGCAGCTGTATCCAGCAGCGGAGAATCCCACCGATCTGCCAATACAATTAGGAGCCTGTTGGTACTGGTTCTCATGCGGCACAGCATAGACGCAGATCTTTTGTGCATAATTGTTTGAAAACTGTCAGTCCTCGAATCAGCAAACATACCCGAGGCATTGCAGAACCTCGGCAGCCCCATCAGGATCCTAAACGCATTATTATACTGTACGCTCTCCGAGTATAGTCCACTCATAGGCTGTACGTGTAAAAGGACTGGCAGTACGTCCTAAAAAGAGTCACTTTTACCTGGGCGGTGCAGCGCGCTACGAGCTAACATATCACATCGGACAGCCAACGACCTACGCTCCCGCTCAATATCTACATTGTCTTTAACCCCCTACGATTTAGACTATGGGTGAAGTGAAGTTCCAAATTTAAATTCGAGTAATTATTTATTTAACACCTCAATGTACAAAGACAAAGGCGGGCTTTAATGCCGCGAGACATTCTATCATAGCCAACCATTGGGACAACTTTAAACACTTAAATGAAAAGTAGGTGTACACATATTAAAATATAAGTTATAACTACATATAAATATATACATAAATAATAATTATATATACCTAGATATATATTAATAATATACTTACAACCGTTGAGATAAGAATAAACTCTATTAGTCTTATATTTTGTGGTAGATTATTTCATAGATTTGTGGCAAACCGAACTAGAATTATGGGAAGGGACAGCAAGAAGAGAGTTGTGGGAGGAACGAAGAGATTTGTTGTGAAAAGATAAAAGAAAGGCAAACTTGTCCTTAATCGCAAATATTGCGCGCCAAAAGCTGGCAAACAATTTTGTATAAGCACAAAATATTTTAGACGGGTACAATGAATGCGTAATTAGTGCAGATCACTTGTGGAGCTCTGTGAGCCGCCCTCGGCACCACTTGTGGAGTTGATTCGAGTGTTTATAGAGGGTGATTCATTGGCGAGTAGTGTTGCCCAAACTTGGTCTTTAAGACCAAGACAAACGCAAGACTACCCTAATGTTAGCAAGACGAATACCAAGACTAACCGAGTCTTTCGCGCCATTTTGCGCGGAGATGTCAAGTGCAAGTTATTGTTTTGTAAATTAATTTACTGTGGATATTGTTGGTCAAAAGTGGTGTTGTTTTGTTTAAAAATGTGCTACAATGTGATTAGTTATGGAAAACGATAAATTGAACTTTGAATATGAGGCACAAGTTGCAGTTAATTTTTTACGGTTTTCCCGCGCTTAGAACTCACATATTTTACCCGACGTGTTTGAGCTATAATGCCGCGAGTGACTCCAAGAAAAGCATCAAATTCTGCAGCATCTGGAATTTGATGATGACCTCATTAAATCATAAACAAGAAAGATATATAACGTGAGTCATACAGCCATGTATGGGCTAGACCCTTTGCCTTCCCTATCACCTCATTCATCATCCAAAAAAAAAAAGATTTTTATTGTTTATATTAACTTCTTGTATTTCACCTTTATCATTATAGAAAAATAAAATTAAAACATTATTTTGTGTGTTATATATAATTCTGTTTTTATTTATATTATTATTATTGTGTTTATAAAATACGAGATTGTCAATATAGATTGATTAAATTCGAAGTTTGTAATTCCAATTTTACGATATGAGATTAGATAAATAAATCTTTCTCTCGCCGGCTCGCCAATGGATCACCCTCTTATAGCGAACTCCCGCCCTAAAAGACCGAGGGGCGGGCGGGTGTAGACTACGCTATAATTTTATGCTATTATCAGACCTCGTTATCAAGAATAAAGTAATGTAAAATATGATTTATTTATACATTTAGTCAGCTGTACTATATGCCCATCATGACAAGTGCCAAGCTCGTTGATGTCTCTAGCGTAACAATATCGACAAATAAATACAGATAAAGGCGTGAACCGAACGCGCAGCAAAGGCAAGCGTCGCAAATACGTAGCCATCAAATACATTACCTGTAAAAAAACCAAGTCTCGCAACTCAGTTCTTCTACCGTAAAAAGTTGTTAGATCCATGTATTATTACTAGATTGTAAGCAGACACGGCCATTTTACAGCCACGAATTTACATTTAAGGACATAAATGTTTATTTTATTTTATTTTATTTTTATTTATTCAGGAAACATACAGATCTTAAATCATAATTACAACAATTCTAAAAGTTACACAATCCAGCAAAGTTTCCACTTAAATATTAAACATAGATTTAAAAAAAAATAAAAAAATAATAGGGATAAGCTTAAAAACAATACCTATAGAACAAATACAATTTAATAATATACATATAAGTTATTTTTTTTTTAATTGTCTTTAAAGGACATTGTACAGAATACATCAGTCCTAAACACGTAATTTATTTGCATAATATATGTTCATAACCGAGTTGGGGATCATCAAATTCCAGATGCTACAGAATTTGATGCTTTACTTGGAGTCACTCGCGGCATTATAGCCCAAACACGTCGAGTAAAATATGGGAGTCCACAGCGCGGGTAAACCGCATAAAATAAACTGCAACTTGTGCCCCATATTTAAAGTCCAATTTATCGTTTTACATAATTATTCACATTGTAGCACATTATTAAACAAAACAACACCACTTTTGACCAATAATATCCACAGCAAATTAATTTACAAAACAAAAACTTGCACTTGACATGTCCACGCAAAATGGCGCGAAGAACTCCCACATATAAGTTATAGTAAAATAATGGAAAATGAGAAAAAAAAAATAGTAATCAAAAAGAATTAAAAGTTCTCCAAGCATAATCTTATATTAATTTCTTTTTTTAACCTAGCAACACTAACACTGAACAAATCAATATCACTGAAATTTTCATTGTAATTTAGGCATGATCTTAGCACAAAGGAGTTTTTCAAGTATTTTGTTCCAGCAAATCTGATAGCAAATAACAGTTTGGATCTATTCCTTTTCTTACTACAATTCAAGTTTATTTTACTTAATAAATACGGCGAGCTAATCTTACAATTTATTATCTTATACAAGGAATGGATGTCTCTTACAATACGTTTATTTTTGAGAGAGATGAAAGGGGGTTTGTTGTAACACAGTCCTCTATATTTAAGATGTTTTATGAATCTGTTTTGAATAGTCTCAATATGTCCAACGTAGACCATATACATAGGGTTCCAAACCACTGAGGCGAATTCGAGGTGACTCTTTTACAGCCACGAATTAAATTTTATGTATCTAGTTATAAATAAGTACAAAATCCTCGCTTATGGCAACAATGTTTTATTTATTATAAATTGTATTGCTGATAGATTCGGTCCAGCCAAGCTTATATTCTCATGGATACATTTGAACACCATTATAGGATCCCAGATGAACTAGCTGTATCAGCCTATAGGCCAGACATCTTAGTGTTTTCTCGGAACTTGAAAAAAGTTATCCTTATTGAACTTACCGTTCCGTGGGAATCAAATATTCCAAAAGACCACAACATGAAGTCGAATAAATATTATGATCTCACAGAAGAAATGATCAGGAACGGGTTCAAGACTCAGCTTTACGCAGTGGAAGTTGGTGCAAGAGGAGTCCCAGCAAAATCTTTGCATCACTTACTGAAAGAATTGGGCCTAAGCAGGTCTGCCGTCAATACATTTATGGAACGAGCTTCCAAGACAGCATTAACGGAATCATACAGTATTTGGTTGGGTAGGGAGAGAAGTAGAATGGTGGATGGTGAGCGTATTATCGCGCAATAGAAAAAAAGGAGGCCTCCTTTTCTTAAACCAGCCAATTGTCGGTCGCAAGCCCGAGACACCATTCTTCTCATCTCTTACCCACACACGATGGACCCGGCACCCGCACGGTAAATCCATGGAATGCTTAGAAATTTGTCTTCTTCCTCTCTTCTTAAAATATATGTATTGACAATATCCAAGTGTTGTGTACTAACCTAAGGAAATAAATGATTTGATTTGATTTGATTTGTAATACGTCCTGGTATTAATTTATTTTTTATTTAGTCCCTACTTACGAACCTTCTGTCTTAAGTTATGAGTATTATAGTATCTTGATCTGGTCGTACTATACTATACTATACTACGGCTCATTCAGTCGGCGGCAGTTTGCCTACTGGGAACGCTCTAATAGTTCGTAAGTAATCTGATAATCACAGTTCTAACTGTGAACGTCTGATAAGGAATTGATAACAAATTGACGGTTAATTTGTTTATAGAACATTCCTTCATAAACTTCATCTTGACGAAGATTTTATGATCTTGTGATCTAAATCGGATATTTAATTTAAATACATATAAAGTCAATGATATTAAATATAATATAGAATTGCTTTGGACCCTCTAAGTTATAGAGTTTTTTGTTTTTATTCAAGCACGAATTGCCGCATGACGGCAGTCAAGCCAGTTAGGGACTGATGAAATGAAATTATTTATTTGCATTAAACATGGTAATAGTAAATATTAATAGTAAGTTAGTTCTGCACATTCAGCCATTTCTGGCACACAAATTTTGTTAAACATTATATTTCCAAACAGGTTACACAGCGCCATCTAGTTTCCGTGGTAAGCGTAGCTTGTGTTACGGAAACTAGATGGTTGATAAACTACATATTATACTTTTTTTTTGTAAATATATACATATTATACATATAAACACCCAGACCGAGACAAATTATACAATGTACAACTTGCCCCCGGTGGGAATCGAACCCACGACCTCCCGAGTTCACGGCAACGTTTATTACCACTAGACCACGGAGGCGGTCTAATTATTTACAATGTTAAAATCTTATTATTATATTTATTATTTTAGTCACACTTATTACATACAAATTATTATTAAAACGTATTGTACAGGTAATTGTTATAATACACATAAAAAATAGTTAAAATTTGTGGTTGTAATATTCACTTAGCGAATAGAAGCAACATTCTATCAATAGTTTCCTAATTTGGCCTTTAAACTGATTGTCAGGTATTTTTTTGAGAAACTCGGGTAACTTATTGTAAATTCGAATACACATAATATATGATTTTTTATCAAAGGCTCTGCTTTTTGGTGTTTGTATAGGCAAGAGTATTTGGATGTCGACATGATGATGATGATGATCGATGATGCCAGTCATGAGTGTCTGATTCCAGTTGCTAACATTCATAGACCTTGCGCGTCACTTACAGGTGGGTACAAAGTCAGATGTGGTAGTGTAACAAAAAGGCGAGAACTTCGCATCTCTAGCTATGTAGTATAGATGTGGCCTTTAAGCTGTTCCACAGCGATACTAAGGTACTCTGAATGTTGTCGACAAAGGCTTTGCAGTAGGAACACAGTTTAATCCGCTATCATCCGGATTATGTCGGTCCAAACACGTTCTATTTGATCCGCCATACAGGAATATGTTTAACAGATTTCCGTTATAGTACAGTCACGTACAGAGACTTTAAACATAACTAGACAGGGCAAAAAACCAAACGGTATGAGAATCAACGTCTAGACCAATCGGTTGAATTATTATTGTTGTTAATTGTAAAACACCAGTTGTTCTTCTTCGACAAGAGAATCACGTGTCAGTTTATTTTCGTAATTGAAAGTTAATTAAACTTTTTGTGTTTTAAACTAAGAAATAGTTTCTCTACCCGATCATAGATGGCGTTATTAGAGTTGCACTCAATTATAATATTAAAAACACTAGCCATAGGGTTGACATTAGCTCCATGCATTGCTCAGGTTTTGTTTAGGAAAAAAAAATGATGTAACAAACATTTTTGATTTTAAAGAAATCATTGGCTTGATTTCTTGCACCAATTGAACCTTGTACCTACGCGTGCAAATGCAGAGCATAGTTCTTCTGGAAATGTTTAATTCTTGACCACGATGCCGAATGTATGCTCTTGGATTCTCGGCCACAGACTTCCTTACTGTGGCTATATCGAGTAACCGACAAGAACGATGTCGAATAATGATCTGATCCATCCATTTGGCGCATTATTGCGACTGAAAACTTGACGTAATTGGCGAACTGTTTTCGAAATTTTTATCATGTGGTTTTACAATGTCCTCTGCACTCTGGAACGTGACACATACGCCTCTCTAAAAATTCAGGTATCGGTAGCATATTGAAATATAAAGAATAACTGTGAACAAGTTTAGGTTTGGTCCTGACAGTGATATATTATTAACTTTAGCTGAGTGTACTTAGTAATTACATTGTTGTGTTGACAAACTGCGAGTGGGTGTCGGACGAGCATAATAATTTGAAATTAATTGATGTCATCATGCATCAAGGACTGTTTTGCTGAATTAATTACAAAATCATCACCATAATGAACCGGGGCCAGATACCATATGATACCAGATGAAAAAAGAGCTAACCACCGTTGCCAGTAGTTCATTTCTAATTATTTAACAACGAGGTAGAACGGGCAACGACCAACGTTTTCATACAAAATGCTTGTTACAATATTTTTTAAGCCACCTGACGTCCACTAGCAAAACTTCATTTTGTTTTAGGATATATTTTTTTTATTTAAGTTTAGGAGAGGAAACCCTCTAACCAGTAGATGCGGCGATCGAGGCTTCTTTCTGGCGTCCTTCGGCTGTTTCACTATTTGATTTCAGAGTGATTTATATTGGTTTTAGCGTGGTAATAATTTGAGCACTGCACTTTGGAGGATTCGCGGAATGATTTAGCGTTTTTATCAGCGGAGCGTGGTTGGTTTGCGTCCAAGCGCGGCGGTTGAGCGACTGCCATGCCAACTGGCGTTGGGAAAAGGAGTTAGAGGTAGGGAGAGGAAATTAATAGTGATACATATTGAATTTTAGCTTATTTTTCCACTTAGTTTATACTTTTACTTACTTTTTACTATTAACAATTAGACATTGAATTATGAACCTACTATTTTAATATTTGTAACAATTCTTCTGTTTCATCATAGTTTAAATTTATTTAACCAAGAACTTAAAATAATTTTACAGTTCAGAGAATTTACATTAATAGCTTTATTAATTTTATTATAGAGATAAACTGCATTACAGGGGTAAAATTTGCTCATAAAGGCAGTCTTAAATAAGAGAGTTCTTCGCGCCATTTTGCGTGAACATGTCAAGTGCAAGTTTTTGTTTTGTAAATTAATTTACTGTGGATATTATTGGTCAAAAGTGGTGTTGTTTTGTTTAATAATGTGCTACAATGTGAATAATTATGGAAAACGATAAATTGGACTTTAAATATGGGTCACAAGTTGCAGTTAATTTTTTGCGGTTTTCCCGCGCTTTCAACTCCTATATTTTACCCGACGTGTTTGAGCTATGGTGCCGCGAGTGACTCCAGAAAAGCATCAAATTCTGCAGCATCTGGAATTTGATGATGACCTCATTAACTCATTAAAAAGAAAGATATATTACGTCAGACTTGGCTGTATGGGCTAGACCCTTTGCCTTCCCTATCATCTCATTCATCATCCATCGGGAGAAGAGAACCAAAAAAAAAAAGCAGTCTTAAATAATTTAGGACAAGGAATTATATGGGTTCTCTTACCTTAATTCAGGGTTGTATTTACTCAGTATTTTTTTATCGAACTATATACGATTAGAGTCATATATATCTATTTTTATTAATCTTTATTTATTACCCATTATAAAATATACCTAAGATAAGGTATTATTATACCTAAAGTAACTACTTCTTTGCGTACTTGACGACAGGACCAATAATCTATAGCAATGAGATATAATATTCCTTATTATTTTTATATCAATGTACATTTTTCAAGACGGAATGTTCGTTTATAAAAGCTATGCAATAGCTTAAAAAATAAATAAATACACTGTGAGGAACTTAAAAAGTGATCTGTTGGGCACTTGACGAATTTCTACCGGCAAATTGTTCCACAGATTTGCGGCCACTACTGCAAAAGAGTTAAGACTGAAAGCCAGAGTGATGAGAAGAGGATAGATAGAACAGAATTATGGAACGAACGCAGAGAGACTGTTATGAAATGAGGATAGTTAGTTAAATTTTTAGTTAAAGTTGTTTTGTAAATTAATTTGCTGTGGATATTATTGGTCAAAAGTGGTGTTGTTTTGTTTAATAATGTGCTACAATGTGAATAATTGTGGAAAACGATAAATTGGACTTTAAATATGGGGCACAAGTTGCAGTTTATTTTTTGCAGTTTTCCCGCGCTGTCAACTCCCATATTTTACCCGACGTGTTTGGGCTATAATGCCGCGAGTGACTCCAAGTAAAGCATCAAATTCTGCAACATCTGGAATTTGATGATCCCCAACTCGGTTATGAACTCTGTTATAAACATATATTATGCAAATAAATTACGTGTTTAGGACTGATGTATTCTGTACAATGTCCTTTAAAGACAATTAAAAAAAAAAATCGGGCATTCGCTGTACACGCACCTTCTCAAATAAACGCATAAAAACGAAATAAACAGTCCATTTTTTGATACTTCACCAGCCAACCCGTACCCCGAGTCATGCTACAACGGGCCTTGGCCCCATCATGATCCTTCGAACCGGATGATGTTAACTGATGTTAGGACATTTGGTCTTAACAGAGTATGTTAGTAAAGTCAAAGTCAAAATATCTTTATTCACTGCTAGTAGAAGACTAAGCAGCAAAGTGGTCCAATGAGTAAGCTGTTAGCAGAAAACCAGCAGCTTAGCAGATTCCAGTGACTTGTCAATGTTTAATTTGTCTGAGAAAGGAATCTGCAAGGAAAACTCAGCTATATCAGATTTACAAAATAAAACATATACAGAACTGCACCACAACGATCAAATAATAACCTTTTATTTTATTCGAGAATATAAGGAGGTTACATAGACTGGTAGACAGACATGAGCGGAGTCATCCAGGCCCGGATGTTCAATGGGCCTGGGTTGAGGATGGGATAATCTGGGCGGCTAACTAATCGTCGGTGATTCAACGCACCTTTGGTGCTGGGCGCTGTTCCTACTACTATGGCTCACGAATCTAGTCTTCTAGATTTGTCTACTTTAGTTTTTCTCTAAGAGCGCCTTCCTAGGTAGTGACCTTCCCTCCGGGGATCGTGAGAAAGCGTTGTCAGCCCGGTAAAACATACGTTTAGCTAGTCCGATAACAAATGCCTCGACAGTAGGCATCTCCAGATCTCTTGCAATTACAGAATTTCGCATAAACCACAGCGTTCTGGAGCGATATGTTCTGCTGACTCTGGATCTTGTCCCTGTTGGTTTTGGCCAGAAAGTGATGCCAAGCTGGCGCAGCATAAGTAAGTCGGAAACGGATGAACATCTTGTAGAGACTGTTAGAGCATTCCACATCTTCGTGTGCGATAGATGTAAGAGTCTACGAAGGACATTGTATTCACAGTTATGCAATTGTAGATAAATTATTCTGACAAGATTACAATTTAAGTAGATAAAACCCTTTATTTAATATTATTTAGGTGTGCTAAAATGTTTAAAATATCACCATGACAGCTCTAGTATTAAAGTACTTAATTGTTACGAAAACTACGTGTACACATTTAATTTTCCAAGTACTCGTAACTTTATTGCAAAGTAATATATCACAAGTGGTACAAAAATAGTCAAAAATGGATGATTGATTTTTATATGTAAGCGGAGGGATTGTGGCTACGGTATGGACATACATATTTTGGCCATTGTGTGTGGTTCGGTTGCGGAATGGGAAGGAAGAGACTAGGTTATAGATTTTCTTCGAAGCTTAGATAGGCTACTAAAGCGAAACTGCATGTCCGCGTAGGGATAGTACAGCAGTACAGGGGTGAAAATTTAAGGCATAGTATAGTACAGCAAGAAAATAAAATAATATACAAGTATGGCAAGTTCAAGGAATGTTAGCATATCGAATCAGATATCTCTTCAACTTCAAAAAGTGCTATGAAAAAAGAAAAAAAAAGATTTCATATATATTTACTTTCCAATACATATAACTTATTAAATAACCCGCAAAACAACCACAGTTTGTTGGCGGAGATAATTACTTTCGAAGCTTAATATTAAATAATAAATATTTATAGTAGGTACATAAAAAATATGCGCGGGCGCGAATCACTCTCCCCCCGCGCGAAATTAAACCATTAATTTAAGTCTATCTCTTTCTTAGGATGAACACTCATTTCTTCAGACGATTATTTTATTTTTTAGTAACTAATAAAATTAAATAATTTTTGATGTTGTTGTTGTTAAGATACGCTATAACCCCGGTGGTATGGTTATGTGTCGGCTCGTGTGAGCTGGCAGGGGCGACATGGAGAGTGATTGGCAACACTAAATAAAGATTTCCGCGCCAACATCCGCAGGGGGACGCTCCCACGTCGCCTGATCCTACCTATGTACTATCAGCTAAAAAATTTAGGACAGATATCTTTCGAGTCTGAGTTAGTTGCTCCAATCCTTGGAGTTATGATCCTGGTTGGTTTGGCACATGTAGTAAAAAAAAGGTTGGCTTGTGTAATTCGCGAATGAACTAGTGCGATAGAGCGCTTTCACAAACGAACTACACGTTAACTAGTTGCCACCCGATGTACCGTTTCATAGTTCGTTCGAAGCGAGAGCGGCGAGCGCAACATTTGGTTGTTCGGTCAGTGTAAGAGTAAAGTTTTGACTAAAGAAAAAAAAATATATATATATAAATGGTATTATTATTACTTAAAATAAGAAATGAATTGCACCAAACACTACTACACTGTTATTTACACAATTTGCAAGTTAAAGGCACTATTTACACGTATATAATTTTATATCCCAAGTTAATTTTTATATTAAACTGTAAATATGTACATTATAAAGAAGCTGTTTCCGTGGTCTAGCGGAAGTCCGTAGATTAAGACGCCGAGGTACCGGGTTCGATTCCTGGTCGCAATATGACATACAATAAAATATTTAATTTATTTGGGATAATCTCGAGTTTAGTACGCTACGAGCTTGCCACTGGTCATAGGCCTATAGTCAAGTTGGCTAAATGTGAATCCGCTTCGAAAAGCGAGGTTTCTAACAACCCTGGAAGGAATACGGTCGTGATGATACTTTACTATACTTTTATAAAGAAATCCTTTAAAAAATAATAAACAACTAAAATGATAATAATGTATGTCAAAACGACTGCTTTCAGCCATTCTTTGGTTCGAGACAGGACTACAGGAGCTGACTAAAAGAGCGACCTAGTTCTCTACGAAACCGCGAACTAGATCACTCTTTTATTTCGTGCGTCGTCTGGCACGTTCGCACGCGCAGAGGCGACAGATTTTCCACTTGTGAGAAACCTGGCCTCTCTGCACGCCCGTCCGCCGGACGCCAGACAATGCTACGTTCGACACCTGACAGAGTCGTAAACGCGGCCCCGCCGCCAGGCTCTTACTCCATACCCTGTCCGTAGTTATGGAAATTGAATTGACACAGACTCCCAACTCCCCCCTGTTACTTAAGCGCAAACGTTATATAATGGAATTCGTTAGCTATATAAGTTAGCTGCTGCAGCCCTATTCTGTTACTTACCCCTCATTCCGAATCGCGTAGAGCGCTTAGAACGAATATGACACTGACCGTCGCGTCGTTCCAAATCAAATATCGCGAATTGGATGCTCAGATCGTGATATCAATTCGGAACGGTCTAAATCACATTTTCATTCATAAAATGTTAGTTTTTTTTTTAAATGTATGAAAGATAAATTGCGGATTCCACATCTTTGAGTATGAATACTAACAAATATACATCTCTTGGTTTATTCGTCTTTATATGTGTAAATTTTAATATTATTAACTTATTTTGGTAATTCAAAATAACTTGCCGTGTTACAGACATTTTTTTTACTTCCTACTTAAATATTAATTATAGATTTGTTTAATAAATAATATAGAAACAGTATAAACGAATTACAATATTAAATAATTTAAAAGAAAACCTAATATTAAATTAATTTGAAAATGCCGCGGGACATTATGACAAACAAGTGACAGACAGGCTCAGAGCGATCTACCTCGATATCGTGAGCAGTCTAAGCGCAAGAAATAATGTCATTTGTGACGTCACATAGCTTTGGCAAAACAGTTTAAGCGCGTCTCAGAACACCTTTAAGCGTGCTTAGGTTACTATTATGGTGTATCGGAACGAAGGGTCAGTCGCAAACGTTATTAGTGGATTTCGTTATTTTCATATTCACAAAATATTATTCAATTCTCAACTATAAGCGCTCGATATGGCAGCGGCCGTGCAAATATCAACTTTAATAGCGTGATATATATAGTTAACGGATTCCATTATATAACGTTTACGCTTAAGAAACATAATAGGGCCGGAGTTAGTAGTGCATCCCTATTCAATACAAGAATAGTGGCAAAAGTATATCAAAATGTGATTTACGGGTTATGTCATTAAATCCACATTTCTGGCACGTGTTCTGAGGTTCATAGTGTGGGTGTGAAATTGTCGGAGAAAATCAATTATTCGCTTCTCGACGCACATAACATTGACCCAAATAAATAATATTAATGCTTATAAATAAACTGGTATAATCTTCGTAAGCTTAAATCATTTTATTATATCCTCAGTCCCTGTGAGATCTGTGAGATAAGGCAAGAAAACAAAGTACAAATAAGGTCATGCGTGAAATACTGTTTTTTGTTTTTGTTTTGGTTCTCTTCTCCCGATGAATGATGAATGAGATGATAGGGAAGGCAAAGGGTCTAGCCCATACAGCCAAGTCTGACGTAATATATCTTTCTTTTTAATAAGTTAATGAGGTCATCATCAAATTCCAGATGCTGCAGAATTTGAGTCACTCGCGGCACCATAGCTCAACCACGTCGGGTAAAATATGGGAGTTGACAGCGCGGGAAAAACACAAAAAATAAACTGCAACATGTGCCCCATATTTAAAGTCCAATTTATCGTTTTCCATAATTATTCACATTGTAGCACATTATTAAACAAAACAACACCACTTTTGACCAATAATATCTACAGTAAATTAATTTACAAAACAAAAACTTGCGCTTGACATGTGCACACAAAATGGCGCGAAGAACTCCGCGTGAAATACTGTTCTTACCTCTGGGATGGTTCCGCTAAGTACCTTATGCTCTTAATGTCCAGCGATTCGAATAGTGGACGACACAAGAGTATCTAGAACTTTCGAATCGCAGCAGCATCCCTCTTAACCGACAATTCGACGGCCCCTACATAAAGTACCTATTGAAACTGAAAATTAGCAAATTTTTTTTTTTAAATCAAACAGCTTTTAAATAAAAATCGAGTGGTGTAATACATATCCGTTACTTAAGTTACTTTTCAAACTCCTACAAGGAACCGAATAGTGTTTTTTTTTTTTTTTTTTTTTTTTTTATACTGGACACGACATGTGACATCGCGCCCACCTGATGGTAAGCAGTACGCGAGGTCCAAGAATGGGAGCAACTGACGCCGGTCACCACGACCGACATCAGTCTCTACCACTATGCCGGCCTAACAAGATGCTTTTTCACACTTCGCTTGAAGGACTCCAGGTTATAAGAGTGGGGAAACACACTGGCTGGGAGAGCATTCCACATCTTCAGCGTGCGACAGATGTAAGAGTCTCCAAATTTAGTTTGATACATTAACATAGGGACTGACAAATTTTCCTTTACATTAAATACCAATCTTACACTGTGTGTAGATATTCTATTATACTTACCTACATATTAGAATAAAATCGTGCTTTATCATAAACTTGTACTCGGCCTTCTGTCGTCCATAAACATTATACCACGGTCAAGTTTTACACTGGCCTATTCAATAGGCATTTTTAATAGACGTATAATAAGAAATATGAAATGAAATAATAATTATTTGTATGGAATATGGTAAATAGGTACAAAGTTTTTAAATAGCTCACATACTCCGCCATTTCTGGCTCACAAATTTATACTAACTTAATTAATTACTAATTTATACAAAATTTATACAATAAAAATAATTTATGTAATGAATAAAATGTCATGAATTTAAGAAATCTCGCATAAGATAATACTCGTATGCGAGATTTTGGTCAGTTGATTAATACACTTTATTACAATTTCTAAATTTGTATGAATAAAACTCGCTTAACGAATAAAAGCAACACTCTGTCAATAGCTTCTTGATTCTAGATTCAAACTGATTATTGGGTAATTGTTTGAGAACCTCTGGTAACTTGTTATAAATACGAATGAACATAACAGAGTTATTATCGAAAACTCTGCTTTATGGTGTCTTAGTATAGTATAGTATAGTAGTATATTTTAATGGTATAATTTAATCGGTTAGTAGTTAGTAGTTTTATTTGTACGTATTTGTGTATGTATTAGTGTGTAAATAGTATAAATAAGTAATTAGTCATAAGTATATATTGACGTCTATTATTCTCTATTAGTTTTGATAGCACCTGCCTTATCATGTCGTAACTGCTTTAGTTGTCCCAAAGGTTTGACCAGTATAGAATGTCTAGCGGCATTACTTTGTACTTTAAATGTAAATAAGTTACTTTTAATGTACTGCCCCCTTGGTCTAGCGGTTAAGTCGGCGCACAATGATTTATTTAATTTATTTGTGCTATTTCTCGAGTTTGGTACGCTAGAGACATCGAAGAACTTGCCACTTGTCATGATAGGCCAATAGTACCTCTACTTTAAAATAAAAAAACCAACTGTGGTTTTTGATTACCCATGAAGAGATACGGTCGTGATGATACTACTTTACTTTACCAACCTTTAATATAAAAGTAAATCCCCAAACGCAAAGTTGAATATACCTACATTACTTTATTACCTAACAGTATTTTGAAAATAAATAAGTCTTACGGGGCAAATTATGCCAGGTTTATGTTCGCGTCATAAACAGCTCACCAGGGCAAAGTTTGAAAGCAGCGAAGTTGTTAACAAATAGATCTAAAGATAAATGTCAAGGTTAAGAACAAATTGGCTTTACCCACAACTTTTTTTATTAAAAAAAGTGTTTTTGCAACCGCCACTACTGCTCTTCTGCCTTCTCTTTTAACAAATGCCAAATCAATAAAGAATAAAAGAGACAACTTAATCACAAGTTTGACATCAATATTAAAATGTATTTTCTTAAGTGCCCTAGTATATGTCTATGACATTCTTGCTTTGTAGCACTATAAATATATTTTTACAACTATAATTAGAGTTAGATGTTCGAGAGATGTCATTTATTAACTTTTCATTCGGTACCAATGACTCCTCGTGGAGAAAAAAAGAAATTAAGAACGACAAATTCCTTTATTGAAGATTTAATCGGTGCAATGTGGGTTCATTGCAAATGTCAATTGATAAATCATTTCAAATTACTAACGAATGTATGCAGGCTTTTCCTGACTATGGCGATATGCCTTCGTCTCGGAGCCCGGACTGTCCACCCGCACCAGTGTCGATGCGGAGAACCAGTCGATCAGCTCGTACACCACGAGCTTTCTTGCGCTAGAAGTGCTAGCCGCATGCCTTGCCACGCAGCTCTCAACGACATCTTTCGAAGGGCTCTTGTCACTGCTCGTGGGGTACAATTTTAAAACCATCTGGAATTATGCGGAGCGATGGCAAGAGACCCGACGGAATGACTGTTGGGCCGTGGATACTTGGCAGGTCTCTGGTGTGGGATGCGACGTGTGTAGATACATTTGCTCCATCTCACATCCAGGCGACCTCGTCAGGCGCGGGAAGTCAGCGTTTTATGCTGAGAACCTCAAGTTGCGCAAATACGCCAACCTTGGTACCGGTTACGAATTTGCGACGTTTGGGGTCGAGACGATGGGTCATGGGGACTTTCAGCAAGGCGCCTGGCTAAGGAGTTGTCAAAGCGGCTGACGGAAAACTATGGGACAGGAAGGTTGGTAATTATTTCTGCCAACGTATTAGCATTTTTTCAATAGGTGGTAGGCGGATGGTGGTAATTTGACCAGTGATCCACACATTTCGGGATCAGGCTTGAATTGCCCTCATGCCCAGTCAAGCCGGAATAGTGTTAGGGACGGATGTCAGTCATAAGTGTCTGATAACATTCATAGACCTCGCGCGTCACTAACCATCAGGTGGCTGCAAGGTCACATGTCGTGCTAGTATAAAAAAAGCCCCGTTATACAGAGGGGAAATGTTGCCAGTCTCGGATGGGATGTCTTTAAAGGATATTTTTTATTTATAGTTTAGTTTATTTTAATTTTATTATTTAGGTAGTTTTTAATTTATATTTAATGTATAAAATACGTATGTTCTTAATATAGAATATATGTATATTTAAGATTTAATTTAATCACTTGATTTTAAAAACATGGTGTCTCTTACTTATACCTACATTTTAAATTATTATTATACAATAAAATACCTTATTATGATAGTGAAAATATGTTCAAAATGTCCGTAATTTTATTTCCTAAAAAGTACTTTCTTAAAAGTACACGACCTCAAAAACCTTTAATAATATTAGATTGTGAAAGCGAGACGGATGCGAAACTCACTTAAGGAAAAGATAGAAAGAAATATACCTAGTTAAATGTGGTAAATAGCGAAGTTTTATGCTTCTTAGGTATAAAAATAACCTCCTTGTACGGTTGGCAACGACAGGTTGATATGTTGATTTAAAGATAATGACACAATGTTTATCGTGTGCTTTGCAAATAAATTGTTAGTTTTCTGCTGTCGTTACGCGAATAAATAATACTTAGATAAAAAATAGTTCCTTAGAAGTTTTGTTTTATTATTAAAATACGGCGGTATAGTCTGCATTTTTTTGATAATTCCTATTTTTTTGTAATAATTCCTAAATTTACATGTCAGTTATATACACAAACTATTTATTTATAAACATACATAAATAATATTCTAAATATAAATACATACACTAATAATAATAATCCATGTCATGTATATAAATTAAATATCATTTTGCTTTTTAAGAAAGTAAGAAGATAGAAGATGTTTAAATATGTTTAAATTGCCTCCGTGGTCTAGCGGTTAAATCCGTGGATTTAAACTCGGAGGTACCGGGTTCGATTCCTGGTCGGGACACAAAAATATTTATTAATGTAAATAAATACATTTAATTTATTTGTGATACTTCTCGAGTTTGGTACGCTGGAGACATCGACGAGCTTGCCACATTTCATGAGCAATCTTTGCATTTAGTTTAATATTTATTCTCTCCTTCTAACTCTGCACCCCACAATTTCTTATGTCGTTCTCCTGCTTTTAGATATTTTTTCAAATTGTTTTATTAAGCTCGCCTATGTACTTCATTTTTAATAAATATTTGGCAAATATATACTTTTATAATATGTATTTATTTGTATGTAGTGTATGTATTTATTTGTATGTAGTGTATGTATTTCTTAGTATGTAGTATATTGTTTGTTATCTTATATTATTTAAATAAATTAAAGATTTATTCGAAGTAGGTATTAGGATACAAAAATATTAAAATAAAATTGATTAAAAAACTAATTATAAATAAAACTAAAACTAAAAATACCTATGAAATTAAAGCTATTCTACAAAATAAACTAAGGGCTTACCACCAGGGAGGGTACCTAAAACGCTCGCCGCATTTCCTCGTTGAATTATTATCGAAATATTCTGTTTTAGGTAGTTATGGCATTTGGGATCGCCACACTCTTGGAAAATTCGTTTACCCAGCTCTTTTATGAATTTGTGGGTATCAAGAGAATATACCCCCATTGTTTCAACCCCAAATGCCACAAAGTTATAATTTTGTTATTATTATATTTTATATCGGCACTACCCTTAATCTCACACTCTCCCAAAGGTTAGATGTTAGAAAATGCCTTGTAGGCATTAATCTTCGCCTTTGTAATTTTTTTTTCGTGCAATAAAGAATTTAATAATAATAATAATGTGCAATAAAGAATTTTATTATTGTTATTATTATATATTTAAAATGTCCGTAATTTTATTCCCTTCCCTATTCCCTGATAGACTACAATTCTTTGAGACGATTCAGACATGAAAAATCTGTGTAAAAATTGGATTGTGCGAGCGAGAGGGTTCCAAAAGCGTTAAACCCACTTAATAGTTATAAAAAAAAATTTGGTACCTACTGTTTTTTTTTTTTTTTTTTTAAATTGACAACTTGACCACGATCGCGCTATTCATTACCACTTGCAAATCGAGTAAAAAGATTACCTTTTTTATTTACCAAGTCTTATTTTGATATCGTATAATATTTGTACTCGCTGAAAAGCAAACAGTACCACATACTTGTATTGCTAAGTGTACGATGTATTTAATCAACTGTTTGTTACGTTACGCATTTACTTACATAACCATTAATTACAAATAATATGTATTAAGAAACGACTGAATGCTATTTTAATCGGAGCTGTTTTTTTTTTAAATTAACAATTTATCTATTCTATGAGGTGACAATCGTTAATAAATTGAGGTTAGAATTGACACCAGACCCTCGCCAATCCGTGTGTACGTTTTTTTTTATATTTGTGAGAATCATCCGGCTCGAAGGACCACAAAAAAAAAACTTGGTGATTTGCTTTTGGTTTGATGATAAGAACTCATTTTGATACTTGATGGCTGAACAGGATCAGCACAGTACCGTTCCGTACAGCAGTAGAGATCTAGGATTATTGAGTTCTGGGGGCTGTGCTGATGATAATAAGATATTCAATCTACCCACTTATTTTATATATTTTTTTTCTTTTTAAGAATATATTTATATAACTGCCTGTGTGGTCTAGCTTGAGTACGTGGATTCGGTCGGGACACAATCATTTATTTATGGTATTTATCTGCGTGGTACGCAGAGACATCGACGAGCTTGCGTCTTGTCAATAGGTCTATAGAAAAGTTGGCTAAATCTGAATCCGATATTAAAAAAGCGGGGATTTTGACCACCCCGAAAGGAATACGGTCGTATTTATATATTGGTTAAAACAAGATATTATGATTTAAATAAAGATATTATTTATTTATTTATTAAGACTCAAACAACAGTATATATACTTAACATTAGATTATTACACAATTTGAAAACTTTTCTAGTACATAAACTTTTTACAGTTGAGCACAGCATTTATCAATTTGTATTATTCGAATTAAAGTTATTATTATGATTAAAAAAAAAAAAAAAAATCTAAACAAATATTTTTTTTAATTAAAAATATTATTATAAAATAAATCACTACCCATGGACAAAGTACCAAAGATAGTGCTGCCACTATCGTCGAGTAGAATGACAATGCTGATCCTTTGACCCAAGTATTGCCCAGCCCTCTAGTCTCCTGAGGTGTTGACGAGCTGATTTGACAACGCCTTAAGGCAACTTTCCTGTGCACTTGGTCCCCATCGCCCGAGAGTTTCATATCCAAACGTGACAAGTGATGTCTCCAGCGTACCAAACTCGAGAAATATCACAAATAAATTAAATATTAAATAAATGAATTTATTTACATTAATAAATATTTTTGTGTCCCGACCAGGAGTCGAACCCGGTACCTCTGAGTCTAAATTCGCTAGACCACGGAGGCAGTCAAATAATATTGGCTTATTATAAAACTTTTTGTAGTTATAGGTAATTCAATAGGAAATGATTTTAATTGAAATTCTATACCCGATCGTCCGGTTTGCCAATTAGTGTCGGATTTTAGTTGTTAAATTTGTATTAATGCCGAAATACGGTAAATATTTTACCGGTTTTCGTAATCTCGTATTATAAAAGAGACATAAGCTTTACTTTTTTAAAATACTTTATTGAAAGAAAGAAAGAAGAAATAAATATATTTATTTGTCGCCAAACCATACACATAGCATAATACAAATTTTAAAAAACTATACAAAAAAAAAATAGTAAAAAGATTATGCGCAAAATAATTAGCCTACCAGCACATGTATAGCGACAAAAAGGCGATCAGCTCGGCGTCCGCTACAACCTATAGATAGGCCATAGCGCCGATTTTCAGCCGCCGCCTTACGGATGGAAAACACGTCACGGACACAGAAGTACTAAATACAACCTATTTAACACATACACACATATTGCATGAATACACACATACACACTGTGCATGCATAATGAAATATGTTATTGTTTTCATATCGTGTAACTTTTTTACTGAATAAAGATATTATTATTATTTAAAAAAAAAAAAACATCCCAGCCTTGCATAGTAAAGGTGAACAAGGTTTCAGGCATGCAGCTAGCATGCTCGCTGAGAAGCAATGAGTATTGATTTCAGTTTATCTTTCAATTTATTTATTAACCATAAGATACATTAAGTACACTCGGTTTTGTCACTTATACATATTATTGTTTACCAATCATGGCAGGATAGCACAAGTATACCATTAATAGCAAAGAACAGCCATCGTCATTTAAATAATAAATAAAATCAGTTTTTATTTGTCACAAAAATAGTTAATAAAAATGTAAATATAGTTAAAAAATAAAACAAAGATATAATGACAGAAGGGTCTATGGTTCAGAAAATGGTGTTGGAAGCAGGTTCCAACAACCTCTGTTATTATACCATAGCCGACATTTAAATTTAGTGGAACAGTAATATAAATAAAAGTTATAAAACAATAATGAAACAAAATAAAAAAAAAACAAATAAAAAAAAACAAGTAAATAAATAAATAAAAAACAGAAACCTAGACGGGAGCTGCTCCAGCCTGCTTCACAAGCAGCCATGCTGCACACATTTTACGGAAAGTGGGTAACGTTGTAACTTAACACTACAATTTTTTTACCACTTAACACTACAAACAATCAATACCTACATAGATGCTGCTGTACAAGGGCGTTGTCACTTAAAATCTAGAAAATAAACTATATTAAATTTATATAATAAAATTATAATTATTATTTTAATAAAAAAAAAAACTACAAAATTGTGTATGTCAAAATATATAATCAAATTAAATTTCAAAAATAATAACAATGATAATATAGAATAACTAAAAGAAAGCAGCTGTAGATGGGCGTTGTCATTATAAAATAAGAACCTTAAACTCTAAAATATTAATTTATAATAAAAAAGTCATAATAATAAAATAAACATTAAGAAAAATAAGTGTTCACATAATGTGGTCGTCTTTTAAGGCATCATCTATGGTATAGTATGATTTGTCAATTAAAATTGTCTTAATTTTAAGTTTGTACATGTTATAGTCTAGGTTTTTCGTGTCTTCAAAACCAATAACTGATTGCATCTGGCGAAGTGGCACTAAAATTATTATATATAATATTGCACTAAAATTGTACATAGGCGGGCTTAATGGCCAGGCATTTTCTAACAACCAACCTTTGGGAGCGTGGAAAAACTATGTATGGATGCAAATTTATTATTATAAACTACATACAACTCATAATCCCGTCTCATAGTTCCAGCAGATATTCAGATTCGTTCACTGTGTCATCCGCTCGCCAATGGAACAGGAGCTTTGTATGGTTCTTTGACTCGTATTTACGCTGTTACAAATTTTACTAATTTAATATACTAAATGTTTTTTTTTTTTTTTTAATATTGTATTAATAACAATTTGCCAGTGTCAAAAGGAACAGACGGGTTAAATGAAAAAAGGATTTCAAAAAATTGGATTAGGTTCAAAGGAGTATTTTATAATACATATTATATTGATATATCAGTGTAGAGAGAATAAAAAAACTAAGACTAGACTTTTTTTTTTTTTTTTTATTTTTTTTTTGTCATGCCTTCGATTTATTGTCCCAAAGGTTGATAGTAAGAAAATTCCAAGCGGCATTACATACGCCTTTTGTATTAAACAAAAAACTTTTGAAAACAGTGTGCAATAAATATTATTAATGACCCAATAGTCGTTTGTATGTAATAGACAAGAATTGCATTTTTTTGTTGCTTGATTTTTGTGCAAATTTTGGGCCCCTAGAAAACACAAGTCCTAGACCTCCACTGCTGGAGATGTACCCCTTTCAGAACATATTTCTGGAGAATTTGGCCATCTATTGCTACGCTATTGCTGGCCAGATGGATTGGTACTCTAATATCAAAACTTAAATAGCTTTTTCTCTTATTGCAGAGCTCATTTCGAGAATGCCACTAACTCGGGACAGATGCCGAAAGTTTGTGAAAGACAATCTTTTGACAGCCCTTACTATCATCGGAGTTTGTTCTGGTACCTTCCTGGGATGGGGTCTCAGAGCCACTGGTCATCAATGGACCAAGCGAGAGGTCATGTACTTCCAATACCCGGGAGAGCTGTTCTTGAGGATGTTAAAGTGTCTCATAGTGCCGCTGCTTGTGTCTTCTATCGTCTCTGCTATTGCGTCCCTGGATCTTAGTCTTTCTGGCAGGTTAGTTTAACATTATTTATTACTGGCTGGTATCAATGGAGCAAGCGAGAAGTCTTACTTTCAATACCCGGGAAAGCTGTTCCTAAAATGTTAAAATATTTCAACGTCTCTGAATCTAAACCTTCTCACATTTTTTATTTAAATAATAAAGCCTGTGAACCAATTTCTACCGGTTAATATAGTGATGTTTCAATGATTTTTTCAAGACTACTGCTTGGGTTCTGGAATCAAATTTATTCTTCCAAAGAATGGGAAAGACTGAAACAGACTTACAGCTGTTAAAGTGTGTGAGTACGAAGTTACTTGGAAATAATTGTGACTCTAAATTCGAATTAAATGTAGACCAGTCAACACATATATCGATAGCTATATATTATCTCGAATTTAAATTAACTTCGACATGTTTACTTGCAATATCGAATCTTATTTAATTAAATACTTTTATGATTGTGTGATTTATGTTGCGGATACAATCTCGAATTTGATTAATGATCAACCAAAATAGTTAAACATAAAAATATAAGCGTTACCTTTGATAGTGTACCACTCGACCACTAAATGTTACAAACATACAATTAACAGCACAGTCATTCCTCAGGGTTGGTCTTCGAGCTATCGTGTACTACATGACCACTACCATCTGTGCCGTGATGCTGGGCATCATCCTGGTCAACACCATCAAACCTGGCCAAGACACTCGAGCATTGAACCAAACCTTAACGAAGACGATCAAGAAAGATACCTTGACTTCAGATACTTTGCTGGATCTTGTCAGGTTAGTTTAAAATATAGTAAACACAAAACATGAGCAAGCCGAGCTTTCATATCTTAATGAAGACCATAAAGAAAGAATTACATTTACATAATTTGCTGAACTGCAAGTCTGTGCAAAACTTAATAGATTCATATTTGCGTTAAAGAAACTAAAAACAGTAAGTAACGAGAGTACAGCTCTTTCGGCATATCATGACTAATTTTATGGGGTACCTCAACCGATGTCAATAAGGTATTTATCACTCAAAAGAAGTGTGTTCGGGCTATCTGTGGAGCTGGACCATTTGACTCCAGTAGACCCTTATTTAAAAAGCTAAAATTATTAACATTGGCTTCAATGTATATCTTTGAAATATAAATATTTATCAATAAATATTCTAATCTCTTCAAAAAATATAATACTTGTAACAAATTTGTACCTAGAGATTATACCCGACTACTCTACCCAAATTGTGTAAGTTAATATTACAGCAGAAACTGCTACATAATGTGCATTAGAGTATATAATAAAATTCCTAGAGATACGAGAGTTACCTATAAAATGTTTTACTATTGAGTTATAGAAAATTCTTATTGACAACTGTTTTTACTCAATAAAAAAAAACATTGTATTCTAATAAATTGACAAGAACAATATTAAATATAAACTATATACAAATAAATATTGTAAATAAGTATCTATTGACATAAGCATATTGTATGCCCATATGCCCAGGCGCGGTGGTGGCTCGGTCATAAGAAGGCGTTTCTTGAATCCTACAAAGGTCGGTTCAAACCCACCCGGCATGTACCAATGAGAAATGCATTTTCTTACATACATTTGCCATAGATTAACAACACCACCGTTCCCGTGCCTCGGAGAGCACGTTAAGCTGTCGGTCCCGGTTCCACTAATACCAACTTGTGGAATCGTTAATAAATTGTCATTAAAAATTGACATCATAACCTCGCCAAGCCGTCTGGCCAGCGTGGCGAGTGTAGGCCGAATTCTCCAGATATATGTTCTGGAAGGCCCATCTCCAGCAGTGGAGGTCTAGGACACTGTGTTCTAGGGGCTGTAATGATGCCCATAATATGGGCAGATTGCATCATCATGACATGTACATACAACTGTAATTAGAATAAGCAATCTATACAATAAAGATTTTTTTGAATATTCTCAGGTGAGTTTAAACTTAGCATGATCACCTTGTCCCGGACGATGCTTGTGCCATCCGGGTCTGATTATAGTATCGTGCACTTGGGTATTTAGGGTGGTAAGGATCTGGTCACACCAGATTTTTTTTATGGATGATGGAAGACAGCCTAGTAGAGATTTTGAGCTTCTTGAGTATTGACTCATTAGTTCTTTGCGCTGTCCAAGGGATACGCAACATAGGTCTCCAGCGCAACATCTCAAGTCATCTCATCGGCTTTGCGAGTTCAAGTTTCAGCAGAATAAAGAAATGTGGAGAATATTAAGCTGCGTATTAGTTTTGTTTTGGTCTTAATATTTGGATCCTTTCATACTTCTTTTAACTGGCTCATAGCATCTTTAGCCATGACAATTCTTCTTTGAACTTCTGCCTGACGTTTGTTCTTGTCATCCGTTTTCGCAGATGTGTACACATACTTACCTTTTTATACGGCATTCTTAGTAAACCTAAAATGTCTTCTTATATTAGTGATTCCAAGTACCTATACGTGACTCGCACACCCGCTCTCTTCGCTCTACACAACGATCAACTTTCAATTCCTCTTCAATCTTCCAGCAGATATTTAGATTCTTTTACTGTTTCTGCAGCCCGCCAATGGAACCAACTTTTGTCAATCAGACAGGCTCTGTCTTTAAATATATTTAAACATTTATTAATTACATACTTTCTCAAAAAACAAAATGACATCTAATTTCCACATCTTGACATAATAATTATTATATTAGTATTTATTTAATTTAAGTATTTATTATATCGTATGACATATTTATATATTGGTATGTTATTTATACTTACTATGGTATATTTATGAGTTCATTCATCATTCATTACAGCCACTAGAACACAGCGTTCTAGACCTTCACTGCTGGAGATGGGCCTTCCAGAACATATATCTGGAGAATTTAGCCTACACTCGCCACGCTGCCTGGCCAGACGGCTTGGTGAGGATATGATGTCAATTTTTAGAACAATGTATTAACGATTCCACAAGGTACTTATTAGTGGAACCGGGACCGACGGCTTAACGTGCTCTCCGAGGCACATTGATACATTATCGAGTCAAAATACAAGTTTGTTTTATTGTGTTTAATCAATTTAGTTTTCTATTGATTGAATTCTAAAAAAACTCGGTAGTTTCATTGAAAAAAACAAAAATATTTAGAACTTTTCGTGCAATTAAATTATGGCTTTGCTGTAAAAATATTTTTTGTTGGAAATTACCTCCTTTATCTCTCTGTATCGATTTATTCACGACTTTTTGACCAGCCTGTATATATATACGTATATAGTAGGTATATGAAGACAGTGCGGGTGTCGGGTCCGTCGTGTGTGAGAAAGAGAGATGAGAAGAATGACATCTCGGGCTTGCGACTGACTATAGGCTGGTTTACAAAGAATGCATCATTCTTTATTGAGCAACAAGACGCTCACCCTCCACCATTCTGCTGTTCTCCCTACCCAACCAAATATTGTATGATTTCGTAAATACCGTCTTGGAGGCTCGTTCCATAAATGTATTGACGTCAGACATGCTTCGATTCTTTCAGTAAGTGGTGCAAAGGTTTTGCTGGAATTATTCCCGTTCCTGATCATTTCTTCTTTAAGATCATAGTATTTGATTGACTTCATGTTGTAGTCTTTTGGAATATTTGATTACCACGGAATAAGAATAATTTTAAGTTCCGAGAAAACTCTGATATATGACCTATTGACTGATACAGGTAGTTCATCTGGGATCCTATAATGATGTTTAAATATATCCATAGATCGAGGTGGGATTGTTTTGAGTTATCGTTTTTTTTTTTTTTTTAGAAAAATCTCTGTCTTTATTGTTATACATATTAACAGTTTAGTATTAGTAGAAAATAGGCCAAGATTTTCTTTACAAATTTCTAATATATATCTATATAAATTTTATTTACAAATGTGGTCGAAATTTTGGTTTGTAGTCAGTGTTTTGGCTTTTGCAATTATTTGCAATTCGATTTTTCACGCAAATAAATAAATTATTCAGTCAAGGTGCAAAGACTAGTCGATAATACAAATTGATTGGCATTAGCATATCATCAAGTCAAACTTACACACACACCGTACGTGCCTCAACTAAATACAACAAATCAAGGAAACAACACTACAGACAGTCTAGAATGGAATTTGTGTTGATAGCATTTGTGGCTTATCGTACTTAATATTACGAACGCGAAAGTTTATGACGATAGAAAAATGTTTGTATATATGACCTATATAACAATCGTTATTTGTTATATTAATAAACAAAATAAATTGCCCAAAACCAGGGCCCAACTTTTTTCAGCGTGCCTCAACAAAATATAATTTAATATATAGGTATGATACCTATTTATCGTGATTTTTTAAACTTTAATATCAATCAACATTTATTTTGTTTGAACTATGAACACTTTGACATCCTGTGTTTTATCTATAATAAAGTACCTGATCATAATAAAGAACCTAATCGTATAAATAGTGCTTTGTAACTATTTCATACATCAATTTTAACCAATTGACTATTTAATTAAATTATATTTTAATGCTGGGGTAAAAGAGATGTTGTAATTCATTTTTAAAATGACACAATTAATTGTTATGATTATTGAATTGTATTTAGTTAAGGCATGCTGCAATAAAGTTGGGGCCTGGTTTTGGGCAATCTCTTTTATTCAATGGTTGATCCTTAAAATGGTCAGGTAGGAGTTTTTTGATGTTATTGTCAACTTCGCTGATGGCTTATATAGTTTGTAAATGTACTGAGTCCGTAGTCTCAATAGACCGCCTCCGTGGTCTAGTGGTAACAAACATTGCGGTGAACTCGGGAGGTCGTGGGTTCGATTCCCACCGGGGGCAAGTTGTACATTGTATAATTTATCTCGGTCTGGGTGTTTATATGTATAATATGTATATATTTACAAAAAAAAAAGTATAATATGTAGTTTATCAACCATCTAGTTTCCGTAACACAAGCCTCGTAGCTTACCACGGAAACTAGATGGCGCTGTGTGACCTGTCTGGAAATATTTCGTATTTAGTTAGTTAGATAGAACAGAATCATTTTTCTTTTTAAATATAACGAGTAATCGTTTATTAACTGTTATAAAAATTACCTTCCAGTAGCTGTGGGGTCACATTTTGTGTTCAGACGTCATGTAGTCTCAGTTCCAAGAAACATAACTAGCGATTTTATTAAAATCGGTCAAGTAATTTAGACATATCGGAGAATCAAACAGGCAGACAAATATATGGTTTTGGGTCCAAAATATACCCTCAGACTTGATTTTTTTTTTATGCAAAGCCCTCTTAATAAAGTCAACTGTACCTATTCAAATAATTGACAGATGGGACCACACACTGTTGCTAGCAGATTTTTTAGACCGATATATTATTCAATTACCTCTATATTGACCTATTTTACTTTTAGACCGGGAGCTGGATGAACAAAATATAAATCTAATTAACTGTATATATATATTTAATCCTAAAAATTAAATCTAATCTACTATCCTATCCTAACTCATACACTTAAGTGATCGAATGTTACTAAGAAAGGATTCAGTTAGTCCTTGGATGTGCAAGCTATTAAGGGTGTAAAAACATTTGAGGAATTTATATTTATTACATTCGATTCCTGGTTGGAACACAATAAAATGTTTAATTTATTACTTGCCACTTGTCATGATGGGCCTTCGAGCCGGATATAGATAGATAGATAGATAGATAAATTATTTATTGCACAATAAACAAAAACACATTTAAATGTACATAGGCGAACTTAATGTCTAGTGACATTTTCTACCAGCTAACGTTTGGGATAGTGAGCAATGATTGTGGGTGCATTGAATCATTAATTTAAAATCGAGATTAATAATAAAAAATAAAAATCTTAAACTATTACTAGCAACTTAAGCTAAAATACTTATACACTAATATATAAATATAAAATAACACAAGTACATATAAATACATAATAAATATATATAAAATACATACAATATTATACATATAGTTCCTTATATATTATTACACGACTGCGGAGTGACTTTTCGACGTGGTCGAGTAATTGATGTTATGATATAGGCCCTCATCAAGGCGTGTAGAATAAAATATTAATCATAAACTGTAAAAATCGTAAGTACAAATAAGTACCCGGCATTTAATATGGCACATCGGAAACAAGAATGCTGTTGATTACGGTTATGTATTGCGTTATCAAGGTCATTTAGCGTTTTCTTTGGCTGTCGCTGACTTCGTATTGTGCAGCAGTGAGAACACTCCACAAAACTGTAGATATGCGATCTTAGCTAATCTCACTCTTGTTTCCCGACGCGCCTTATCAAATGCCGACAGTATAGTTTTGGCAGCAAGATAGCTAGATTACTGTTACTGCTAGATTACTGGCTCGCTGCTTTTCGAAGCCAGAGCTAGATAGATAGATAAATTCTTAATTGCACAGAAAATAATACATTTTACAGTACATAGGCGAGCTTAATGTCTAAAAACATTTTCTAACAGCTAACCTTTGGGAGATGTGAGCAGGGATTGTAAGGTGCATGACCGCTAATATTTGAAATAAAGAGATTTATTGAGTTAAAAACTTATAATTAAAAAAAAGAACGATATTAAATCTATAATATAAATACATACAATACATAGATAACACATGTACTATGTACTAATATTAACTATTACATTACCTATTAACATAAGGCTATCTACCAGATGATCATTTCAAAAACTAGTCTACTAAAATTTTCTAAATAGCTCCAAACAAAATTTGTAAGTTGTATATACTCTTATGTATGTTTATTATTGTGTATTTATTGATATTGAGTATATTTACATTCCTTAGTGGAATATATATAAGTAAGTTTATTATATAAGTATATATGTTTAATATTTAGCTGTAACATTATTATTTCTATCTAATTGTTATGTGATACTTATACTTTCATTGCACTTACACGTGTTCTAATTGATCCCAAAGGTTTGTCTACGGGCATTAAGTCCGCCTTTGATACTTTGTGAATTAAAGTTTTTGAAATAAATAATATGTATATGTCTTTTTATTGTTAAAGTTTTTATTATAATTAATTAAAATTATTAATATTACTATAAAATATTTTGTTACTTAATATCCGTCGTCAGCTCCCGGTCTATACGGTAGCAAAGTGATTCATGTCGTTTGATCCTGTATGGAGCAATTTGTCAATTTAGATTTGTTACATTGTGCCTACTAACCTTTTCACACGAATATAGTACACCGTTATGTAGGCCAATTGGCTTATTCCGATTATAGTTAACTACTAAAAGTTTATACTGATTTTGCAAGGTATTTTAATGAATGTGAATCATTGGCGGTCAGTCTGGACATCTCCAAGGCCTTCGATAGGGTTCGGCACAAGGCTTTGCTTTCCAAATTGCCGGCATATGGTCTGCCCCCACGGCTGGTGGACTAGATAGCTGGCTTCCTGCATGAGCGCAGCATTCGTGTCCTTGTGGACGAGAATGCGTCTGATCTCATGTCAGTGAACGCTGGCGTACCGCAGGGCTCTGTGTTATCACCAACACTCTTTCATCTGCATATCAATGATATGTCTCTGGGCAACATTCATTGTTATGCAGACGACAGCACGGCCCACGGGAGGTATCTAAGTCCCCGAGCTTTGCGAGGTAGCCAACTAGAGGAATCACGGCGTATTATGACGGCAGAACTGGACGACACCCTTCACAAAATATATTTGTGGGGTGTCCAAAATCTTGTCCAGTTTAATGCCAACAAGACCCAGGCATACGCGCTGACGGCCAAGAAGTCCCCCTTCTCTCCTCCCCCCACTCTTCAGGGCACCACGCTGGATCTACAGCCCAGCTTCAGCATCCTCGGGGTGGAAATACGCTCAGACCTTAGCCACCGGAACTACATTGAGAGCGTCACCAAAACAGCGTCAAAAAAGCTCGGAATACTGAACAAGGTGAAGCGGTTTTTCCCGCCTTCAATTAGACTGTTACTGTACAAAGCACAGATCAGATCATGCGTGGAATACTGTTCACACCTTTGGGATGGTTCAGCCAAGTACCTCACAGATGCTCTCAATGTCCTACAGAGGCGAGCTGTTCGAATTGTGGACGATGCCACTATATCTGGAACTCTCGAATCCCTGCAGCTTCGCCGAGATGTAGCTTCTCTGAGCGTGTTCTACCGGCTATGCTATGATGAGTGCTCTGAAGAGCTCTATAACCTAATTCCTTCCTCTCCATTCCGCAACCGAACCACACGCACAGGTCAGAATATGCACCCACATACCGTAGTCACTATCCCTTCGCGTACCTATAAATTTGGTGACTCATACATCTGTCGCACAATAAAGATGTGGAATGCTCTTCCAGCCTCTGTGCTTCCACTTTCCTATAACCTGGAGTCCTTCAAGCGAAGTGTGAAAAGGCAAAGTCAAGCCGGCATAGTGTTAGGGACTGATGTCGGACATAAGGGTCTGATTCCAGTTGCTAACATTCATGGATCCTGCGAGCCACTAATGTACGTAAAAAAGTGTATTTCTCATCGGTACATGCCGGAGTTCAAATCCACATCTTTTTTTAGGATGCGTGTTCTTACAACCGACCCACCACCGGTATGGTTGTAATGATGATGATTTTTCATTGGTACATGCAGGGGTTCGAACTGCGACCTTGTTGTGTTTTAAGGGAAGCGTTACTTAATCGGACTACCACTGCTTATTGGCCTTAGTGTTGCCCAAAGCAAGACCCAGGGCAAAACTAATTGGCCGGTATTATTCGTTTTGACTCTATCTAAAGTATTATTTTCTATGTCTAGTTAATAATTCACATCACTAAGTATTTAAAAGCTATATATCGGTAATGTTTCTAAACATACAAATCGTGTTGGTATGTGTTTATCCAATGTCAATGCTAATCAATTCGGCACTTACGTAATTTTGATTGTACGAGTATGATGTCGGTTCAACCAGTGGCTGAATCCAGACTTGACGAAAATAACTTGTACGTACAAAAGCTTATAATAATAATAAAACGTTTATTTTTACAAACTAAACTTAGTTCATATTTTATTAGTAGTTTGTTAGTAACAATGCATCTATAAAACTATATTAGTATTGTTAGTGCCTAATTTGAGAGGCACTCGAAGGAGCCAATCGTGGGCTACTCAGGTAAGTACACGATCAAAGCCCTTCAGCTATGCAAACCTAAATTAAGAACTCTCACTAGAGCCCTAACTGGTCACTGTAAATTAAACAAGAACATGTTTATCATGGGCTTGGTAGAAATAGATAAGTGCAGATTCTGTCGCAAGGTGTCTGAGACACCAGTCCGTCTCCTTTGCAACTGTTATGCCCTGTATCACAAGCGTAACACCATCTTGGGTGCTCACAGTTTAAGCCCCGAGGAGGTGCGACGCCTCGCTCCTAAGCCCATACTAAGGTTCCTTGAAGCCGTAGGGCTAGCGAACGAACGATAATCTAGGGAGGTCACAATAGATCACTACTGGTCGCAGTGACTTGGAGACGAATAGTCCCACCCTATTTCACAAATAATAATAATAATAATGCCTAATTCTATAATTATTATATTTTTTAATTTCAATGACTGTCTAAATCCAATGTTTTTGGAATGTTCGTTCGCGTAACATGCTCGCGTATCAAACTTTAGGCTTGTAGCTACTTTTATGCCAGGATTGCTGAAATGTAACATGCAATGTTTATTTATTTATTTATTTATTATATGATCAACTTTACAGCTATATTCTCACTTAATAAAATAATCATTAAAATTGCCTCAGTCAACATAGGTATACATATACCTACTGCGTGGAATTTATTAAGGAGCAAATATATTTATATTATAACCTAGAATAAAAAGTAAAGAACTACCTACGTATTTTAATTTTAATTTTAATTTTAATTTAATTTTAATTTTAATTTTAATTTTAATTTTAATTTTAATTTTAATTTTAATTTTAATTTTAATTTTAATTTTAATTTTAATTTTAATTTTAATTTTAATTTTAATTTTAATTTTAATTTTAATTTTAATTTTAATTTTAATTTTAATTTTAATTTTAATTTTAATTTTAATTTTAATTTTAATTTTAATTTTAATTTTAATTTTAATTTTAATTTTAATTTTAATTTTAATTTTAATTTTAATTTTAATTTTAATTTTAATTTTAATTTTAATTTTAATTTTAATTTTAATTTTAATTTTAATTTTAATTTTAATTTTAATTTTAATTTTAATTTTAATTTTAATTTTAATTTTAATTTTAATTTTAATTTTAATTTTAATTTTAATTTTAATTTTAATTTTAATTTTAATTTTAATTTTAATTTTAATTTTAATTTTAATTTTAATTTTAATTTTAATTTTAATTTTAATTTTAATTTTAATTTTAATTTTAATTTTAATTTTAATTTTAATTTTAATTTTAATTTTAATTTTAATTATTCAGTGCTATATTAAGTAACTGCGCACAGAAGTTTTCCTAAAGTCGTAGATCGCGCGAACGTTGAAGTAACGTAATTCTTTCTCTCTCTATTTCATAGAGAATCTTTTGGGTGTGAGTGAGATCAATTAATAATAACACCTACTAAAATAGCCTTTAAGTTTTTATCACGATATTTACCAAATTTGTTTTTTTTTTGTCGGATAATGATTTTATCTTTTTAAAAAAGTTTTTTTTTAATTTCAAAAAGTGTTTCTACCAATTACACTTGAAGCTTAAAAAATATATTTGCTCTTTTGACATTTAAATGCGGTATATAATAATAAAAAAACTATAAAAAAAAAAAATGTTAACGTCACTTATTTGTTCGTCGAACCAAGCGTATTCGTTAAGCATAGACGCACCCACTGGATTAAAATACCCATGCCCGCGGTTTCCGGTACCATTTGGTTTTTATAGTTTATAATTTGTGCCAAGGTTGTTAATTGTGTCTCTAAATGCCATTAATATCATTATTTTACTGTTGTATCTTTATCATTATCATCAGCCTGTGTTTCTTGACTGCTGGATATAGCTATCATATACATTCTTCAGGTCATCCGTTGAAAAAACAAAAAAACCCAGGTCATTAGCACTTTATCATCACAGCACCTAGAACTAATCCTCGACCGATATTTTTCACGAACATGTCAAGTGCAAGTTTTTGTTTTATGAATTAATTTTACTGAGAATATTTTTAGTCAAAAGTGGTGTTTTGTTTAATAATGTGCTACAATGTGAATAATTACGGAAAACGATAAATTGTACTTTATATATGGGGCACAATTGCAGTTTATTTTTGTCGGTTTTCCCAAGCTATGAACTCCTATATTATACCCGACGCGAGTAACTTTAAGAAATGCATCAAATTCTGCGTCATTTATCTATTCGAAGAGAAAGGACAGATACAGGCAACATAAGAACATAAAAGATAGCAACAGAGTAGAAGCAATTAAAATTATACCCGCCACCAGAATATTTCTCACTGTAAACAATAGTGCACTCTTTGTGCGATACAAAATTCGGAAAATATCACCTTGGCCAGGTATAAAGAAAACAACTGCATTGTGTTTGAATGCATTAAAACTGTTAGGCGATCTCCGAAGCAAACTGCCCACACTTTGCAAAAGTATCATTACGACCGTATCCCTTGTGGGGTGGACAAAACCACGCTTTTGGCTTAGGAGCGAGTTCACATTTAGTAAATTTTACTATAGGCCCATCATGACAAGTGGCAAACTCGTCGATGTCTCTAGCGTACCAGACACGAGAAAAATTTCAATTTTTTTTTTTTTTGTGTTTTTGAGCAGATATCGAACCCAGTAGCGTTTAAATCCGCTAGACCACGGTGACAATGACAACGTCATTAACTTATTAAAAAAAAAGAATATATTACGATAGACATGGCTGTATGGGCTAGATCCCTTTGCCTTCCCTATCATTATTCATCAGGAGAATGGAACAAAAAAAAGAGTCCTAGACCTCCACTATTGGAGATGGATTTCTGGAGACATTGCCCTGCACTAGTTACTCGATGTCAATTTTTAAAGACAATGATTCCACAAGTTGGTATTAGTGAATCCGGGACCAGCTTGACGTGCTCTCTGAATAGTGGTGATGAATTTCTGGAAAGCCTAGCTCAAACAGCGGAAGTCTAGAACTCTGTGTTTTAGGGGTTGTGATATTTAAGTACTCGTACAACATTTTAAAAATCCTCGATAATAGGTGCCGTTGCGTTAAGTACCTACAACTCAAGGTCGTATAATATTTATTATGCTAATAAATATATAAAGTCAACTACTATTAAGTACGAGTATGTAAATTTAGTCTATGTGAGTGAGTATGCTAAAGGCGCCACACAGAACGCGTTCTAACGCAGCATTTGGGATCGCGCGATGTCTTCAGCTAGCTTCCCACGGTCCGTGATTCTGCGGATCATCACGCACAGCCGACGGCCACGGACGGCAACGCACACAGACAGAGCTCTTCCAACGGTGCGTGTCGGTCTGTGTAGATCTTTTGATAGCTTCATTTCAAAATGCAAAGTGAAAATAACGTATCGTCGCTGCAGCTGCGGCTGTAGTATTAATTAACAATTACCAAATTATGCGATCTAGTAAAAGTAAAAAGAAACCACGTCGCTGGTGGTTTAGCATACAACAAAAGTCGTTTAAGGTCAGTGTATCTAAATATCTAATTTTATTTTCTGTTTCGGTAGAAAATTAACGAATGACATAAAATATTCCCTGTCCTGTGATCCTATCTACTAATCATGGGGAATGATTCGGAAAAAGTTATCATAAATTCGCACCGCGCGCACCTTTGAAGTTTCCGCGTCGCGACGGATACCGACGCACCGCCACAGACGTGTCTGTGCTACTACGGACGAGACCCTTCCCACGGTGTGTCGTGCGAGCTGGTCCGCGTCCGTCCGCGATATCACGGACCGTGGGAAGCTAGCTTTCGACGTACGACGTATACGAGTATCAACTTTACACAAACCCCTCCTTCCGAGACACGATAATAGTAACCTTGCTTAGGTTACTATTATCGCTTAAAGCAGTTCCGTTATCTTGGTCTTTCGCTTATATCGTATTGTGCGACAGGGAGAACGCGTAGATAGGCGATCTTAGCTGTAAATCTCAATCTTTTTACAGATGTGCTATATCAATTGCCGACAGTATATAATGTCGGTGCTGAGCTCATAAAAGTTTTTTTTTTATATTCTTAAAATAGACTCTGTCATTGAAAAACGCTTGTGCTTAATTTTGCACAACATTCGGTTTGTGCTGACGGCGCGTTCCGCAAAGTATCGCTTTGATATAACGCCGTGTGTGTAGAAGGTTTTTTTTTTGTATTAATTTGGAAACAAACGGTTATCTAAAAATAAATTAACAAGTTTAAAATAAATAAATAATGGAAGTTGTTATTTTTGCTATTTAATTATATATATTTTTTTGTATAATTACTATGTTTACATTATTATTATTCTCCTTATCGAAACTATCATGCCCAGTCAAGCCGGCATAGTGTTAGGGACTGATGTCAGTTATGGGTGTTTGATTCCAGTTGCTAACATTCATGGACCTCGCGCGCTACTTACCAACAGGTGGGCGCAAGGACAATGTCGTGCTAGTATAAAAAAATATAAAATAAACTATTTGTTTTTTGTTTATTATTATTTAAATCATCATCAGCCTGTGTCTCTCCACTGCTGGATATAGGCCTCCCCCAAGGCTCGCCACTGCACGCGGTCTTTTGCAACCCTTATCCAACCCCCACCAGCGACCCTCCTTAGGTCATCCGTCCATCTGGCGGGGGGTCGTCCCACTCTGCGTCGTCCCGTACGTGGTCTCCACTCCAAAACCCGTTTGCCCCATCGGTCGTCGGTTCTGCGGCAGATGTGTCCGGCCCATTGCCACTTCAGCTTGCTAATTTTGAATGCTATGTCAGTAACTTTGGTTTTCTGACGAATTTCAATACATTAATAAATACAATATAGTAAATACAAAAATATTAAAATAAAATAGATTAAAAAACTAATTATAAATAATAACTAAAAATACCTATAAAATTAAAACTATTCTACAAAATAAACTAAGGGCTTACCACCAGGGAGGGTATCTTAAACGCTCGCCGCATTTCCTCGTTGAATGGGGTGTATCACTAACTTTTTATCACGATAGATGGCGCATGATAGATGGTACCTCATATAACTGTCAGTTGCATATAAAACTTGTATTTTTATTACGAAATTTCTTATTTTCTGGATATTATGCCGAAGTGAGCAGCTTTTTAGTGTACAAATCGAAATTTCTAAGCCAAATCAAGGATATGGTGATCTCAAAATTGCCGTTCTATTGATAAAACCTTTTTTTTTCTTTTTAAAGACAGTGTGCGCTTTCTTAATTCGTCTTTTAAGGCAGATAACGTTAATTAAAAATAAGATTTTTTCTTATAAAAATAAAAAACTACAAAAACATTAACGACCTAGGTGTAAAAAAGATACCAGTACCGCTAGCGACATCTATAAAATATTACGTTTTAGGTAGTTATGCCATAGTTAAACTAAATACACACGCTCTGCGCGTGTTCAATATCCGGTCAGAAAAGAAACACAAATTATTTAATTCAATCAGTTTTAGCCCGCAAAAAAAGGCGCGAAATTATATATTTTTCGTATCTAGAACATGTCTTAAATTATAGTATAATACATAGATATTGCATTCTATTTATAAAATAGGTGGCATTAATTTTAAGACATTTTCCTGTATCATTTAAGTTACATAATATTACTTCTTTAAAACCAAACGACCATGAAAGCTTGTTTTTTTTTTAAACTTTTGTATGTATTTGCAACTTGTATCAAACATTTTATTACCGTAATTATATTGTTAGTTGTGTCTGTCTGTAATCTAGGGCGTTGTATAAATAACCACAATGAAGAATGACAAACAGGAACTAACAACATACATTATTAACAAAAACATCACTCATTTCTGCTCTAATATAAAGACGAAATTTGCTGTCTATAAAATAACCAGCAATGAATGTTGAATAGTTATAAAAGCACGGTTTAGACACGATACAATTCCCACATAGTAATTATGCAGTTGATTTATGTATGTAACTAATTTATTAATGAAATATGATATGTGTTATTGCACAAACAATGCACTTATTTGTCCTATTATCGTCCTCCACAAAATGGCACCTATTATCGACCTACACAAAATGACACCTATTATCGACCTCCATAAAATGGCACCTATTATCGATTAAAAAAATTATGTTAAAAGGGTTTAACGCTTCTGCATTCGTCTCGCTTGCACAATCCAATAAGTCTGAGTGTAGTGGTAACCTAGTTGTAGCCAAAGACAAAACAATAGCAAAAAAAAAAACGATTTTGTCCTATTTTACTAAAACATTATTTTACTGTCTTCGTGGTCTAGCGGTTAAGTTCGTGGATTTAGACTCGGAGGTACCGTTTTCGATTCCTCGTCGGGGCACAATAATATTTATTAATTTACATAAATAATTTATTTATTCGAAGTAGATACAAAAATATTAAAATAGTTTTAAAAACTAATTATAAATAAAACTAAACTAAAAATACCTATGAAATTAAAACTATTCTACAAAATAAACTAAGGGCTTACCACCAGGGAGGGTACCTAAAACGCTCGCCGCATTTCCTCGTTGAATTATAATGGAAATATTATGTTTTAGATAGTTTAAAAAAAATCGTTTGTCTTTGTTTCAACCCCAAATGCCACAAAGAAAATAAACACATTTAATTTATGAATAATTTATTTGTGATATTTCTCGAGTTTGGTACGCTGGAGACATCGACGAGGTTGCCACTTGTCATGATAGGTGTATAGTAAAGTTATAATTAATGACATAATTACAATGTGTCAATCAGTTTAACATAAATGACAGTTCTCTTTTTAAGACTATACTACAATTATAATAACATGTACAATAACCTATACTATAAACCTATGATCCACAATAAAATATTCGGGAGGTCGTGGGTTCGATTCCCACCGGGGGCAAGTTGTACATTGTATAACTTGTCTCGGTCTGGGTGTTTATATGTATACATTTACAAAAAAAAAGTATAATATGTAGTTTATCAACCATCTAGTTTCCGTAATACAAGCCTCGTAGCTTACCAATTAGCTGAAATTAGATGGCGCTGTGTGACTTGTCTGGAAAAAAAAAAAAAAAAAAATTGGTTTTGATTTTGATTTGTCATAGATTACCAATTCCCGGAGAGCAAGTTAATCCGTCAGTCCCGGTTCCATTAATACCAACTTGTGTAATCGTTGATAAATTGTCAATCCATCTGCTTTATGTTCCAGAAGGCTGTGATGATATTAAAATTAACATGTGTTTTTTTTGTTTTTCAGGAATGTTTTCCCGGAAAACCTTGCTCAAGCCACTATCCAGTCTTACAGAACAAAACTGGTTTATGATAAAAATGACACAGATCATATTGAAGGTATCTATATTTATTTATTTCATTAAATCAAAACATATAAAATATTACAACCCGTCTGGCCAGCGTGGCGTGGCGATATTCTCCAGAATACTAACTAGGTGTATTCTAAGAAAATTCCTCAACAGCTCCTATCAACCATTCCTTTCAGCTGTCAAACGGGTTCCCTCAAGGGATCGGCATTCTTATAATTGTAAACCCTCTAATCCTCAAAGGGTATAAATGTTATGCTATTGCATAGCTTTTATCGCGGGCTTTGAGCGCGGCGACTGAATCAAGAAATTCCGTAACGAAAATAAACCTAACACCCCCTACTCCGACCAGCACAGCGGTGTGGCGTTGAAAGCCGTGCATCGTCTAACTTCGTTTCAGTTCGGCAGACTTCGGCACGGTGTTTGTGTGCGTGCGACTAGACGTATGCGTGTAGACTAGCTGCTAACTGCTCATAACTGATTCTATCTCTTTTAGACACAATGCTAGGTGAGACAGCGTGCTTTTTGGCCGCGTCCACGAGTAATATAAAAAACCTGAATTAATATCAAAGAAAAAAAAAATACTGCATAAATAAAATAAATAAATAATTATAATGGCATAAGTTGATAAAAAAATGCTATGCAATAGCTTTACCGCGGCAGTCCCCGAGTGCCACAAGTATATTTTTTTTCATTTAAATATTTCCAGTACCATTTTTATTTCTGACAACTTTTTTTAAAATTTTATCAGAATTACTACACGCTCTAAAGCGGGCTTTACACGTACAGTTTTAACTGTACAGTTGAACTGTGAGATCTCACATCTTTTTACGGTAAAAGAACTGAGGTTTTATAAATAAAGAATGCGTTCGCCATGAATTGATAGACAAGAAAAAAGGGCAGCCGAAAAACAATGTTGCCCGTATGTTAATTAATAAATGTTCGTTCCGAACAAAAATAAATAGGAATACGCAAAGCTATTCATTCGTGACCTTTCCATTGATCGGGAGCTGTTAAATGAACCGATTGATGAGGTGGATCTATCAGGCGTGTCTGTTTTGTTATTACAAACACCGATACGTTACATTGGTGTTTGGTTGTAAATCTACACATTCTGTACTAAGTAGAAGAATTAACAATTCATGCACTATGAAAAAATTATATTGAAGTATAGTTTTTTTAATACTAGCACGACATGTGACCTTGCCCTCACCAGATGGTAAGTGGTCCATGAATGTTAGCAACTGGAATCAGACTCTCAAGACTGACATCAGTCCTTAAGACTATGCCGGCTAGAGTGGGCATGATGGCAATTCGAGCCTGATTCCGTGTGACACTTTACTGGGTTTATCGGCACGAACGGTGGATACTTCCCCGCCCCGGCAGACTGGGGAAATTACCACCATTAGTCTGCCTACCACCTATTACGTAATTAAATGTTATCGATTAATAGATGTATTCCTCGTCTCCGGAGATTATAATAATAACCGCCATAACCATAGTTTTAGTGTTTGCCATGCCTTGCGGGTGCCAGGTCCATTGTGTGTGGGTAAGAGATGTGAACGGGAAACGAATATGCGCTGGCGAAAATACTCAGAAATTGAGTGTAAGGAATGAAATTAGCAGCAACTAACCTTTGTTCCGGGTCTCGAACTGGCGATCGAATTCCTTGGTGGTTATGATAGGTTTACAAAGGATGATGATCCTTTTGAGATGTTTTTTAAAAATGTTTTAGCGCTTGAACACCACGCGTCAGTCTACAGTAAACGGCTCAAACTCGTAGTCTTTGATCATAGATTCGTATTTGCGCCGCTTGCCAGACTCTGCGCTTTCGGCTGCGGCACAAGTGTCGACACAAGTGGCATCTCACACTAAGGCCTTTCTCGCTCTCATGGGATTAGTGTTATGCTATCAGGTTTCTTGTCATCATCGCGGACTATTCCAGCGTTTTATGGTATACTTTCCTACCGCACGGACAGTTGTGCTCAGTGCACACCGGCGATCCCAGCAAAAGCCAACAGCTATGCGAAAACATTCATTGTCCATCAGTTAATAATAAGTTAATATTTAAATTTTCAGGTCGTCTTGAAACTTATGCAATCCAGGGTTCGTACCAGAACGGCAGCAACGTGTTGGGACTGGTCTGCTTCAGCATAGTTCTGGGTATCGCCATGGGCAAGCTTGGAGCTAAGGCCAAACCATTGCTCAAATTCTTCCACACTCTATCCGAAGCCATGATGATCATAACTGGATGGGTTATTTGGTAAGGAACCAGTTTTTTTCATTATTATAGGCCTTGATTAATAGTCGGTAATTGTTATATTTACATCTGTTACTTTGACATTTGAAATCACGAGCTTCATATCCTATATCCTAGACTAAAATTTTCGCCTACACTCGCCACACTTTATGACAATTTATTAAGAAAGAAAAAAAAGAAAGAAAGAAAGAAAGAAAGAAAGGAAGAAAGAAAGAAAGAAAGAAAGAAAGAAAGAAAGAAAGAAAGAAAGAAAGAAAGAAAGAAAGAAAGAAAGAAAGAAAGAAAGAAAGAAAGAAAGAAAGAAAGAAAGAAAGAAATATATATATTTGTCGCCAAACAAAACAATACGTATGTATAGCATAATACAAATTAAAAAAAAACTATACATAAAAAAAATAGTAAAAAGATTATGCGCAAAATACTTAGCCTACCAGCGCATGTATAGCGACAAAAAGGCGATCAGCTCGGGCGTCCGCTACAACCTATAGATAGGCCAAAGCGCCAATTTTCAGCCGCCGCGTTAACGATTTCACAAGTTGGTATTGGTAGAACTTAGACCGAACGCCTGTTGTTAATTTATGACAAACGTACGTAAGACAAGTGTGTTTTATTGGTACATGCCGGGGTTCGAACTTTAACTAGTATTTTAAGGAAAGCGTTCTTACAACCGAGCCCCGCTCATTATATATTAAGTCTTGTTTTTAGCGGTGTTATTTTTATATAAAATAATATCACCATGGCAAGCTTACAGTATTAGTTGAAAGTAAAAATTGCCATTTGACATTATTGCAAATAGGAGATACTTTGAACGAGAACAACAAAGACTGAATAAAGGTAATTTGCCTAGTCTTTTTTTTTTTTTTTTTTTTTTTTTTTTTTATACTAGCACGACATGTGACCTTGCGCCCACCTGATGGTAAGTGGAGAGCGAGATCCATGAATGAAATATAGTTTGTGGCTTTTTCTTGAATTTTTATGAATGTTTGTAAATAATATTAAGTGTTTCTGACTCCTCCTTGCATGGTGTATTGGAGTATATACTGTAATACCATGTAAATTGGCTCATTTTTTATTATATCTATTCATTTATATTGTTATCTAGCTGTAAGTTTTCCTGTAATAAATAAATAAAGTGTATAAAAATAAATAAATAAATAAATGTTAGCAACTGGAATCAGACACTCATGACTGACATCAGTCCTTAACACTATGCTGGCTTGGCTCTGCATGACGGCAATTCGAGCCTGATCCCGAAACGTGTGGATACACTTTTTTTTATTTTTTTATACTGGCACGACATGTGACCTTGGGCCCACCTGATGGTAAGTGGCGCGCAAGGTCAAATGTTAGCAACTGAAGTCAGACACTCATAACTGCCATCAGTCCCTAACACTATGGATGGTGACTACGGTATGTGGATGCATATTCTGACCTGTGCGTGTGGTTCGGTTGCGGGATGGAGAGGGAGGGATTAGGTTATAGAGTTCTTCGGAGCACTCACCATAGTATAGCCGGTAGAACACGCTCAGAGAAGCCACATCTAGGCCAAGCTGCAGGGATTCGAGAGTTCCAGATATAGTGGCATCGTCCACAATTCGAACAGCTCGCCTCTGTAGGACATTCAGAGCATCTGTGAGGTACTTGGCGGAACCAGCACGAACGGTGGATACTTCCCCGCCCCAGCAGACTGGACAAATTATCACTATCAGTCTGCCTACCACCTATTAAAGTCTGCCGGGGCGGGGAGGTTTCCACCGTCTCGTGCCGATAAACCCAGTAAAGTGTATCTTTTTTCGTGATCAGGCTCGAATTGCCGTCATGCCCAGTTAAGCCGGCATAGTGTTAGAGACTGATATTAGTCATGAGTGTCTGATTTCAGTTGGTAACATTCATGGACCTGTCGCGCCACTTACCAAGACCACTTAACAAGGTCACATACGATGCTAGTATAAAAATAAAAACGTAATAGATATTATTTTAAATTCCAGGTTATCGCCTCTTGGCGTGTTTTTCTTAGTGACAGCTAAGATTATGGAGATTGATTCGTTTGCCGAACTGGTGGGCAAGTTGGGGCTGTACTTCATGACGGTGCTTCTTGGGTTGTTCCTTCACGGCTTCGGAACTTTAAGCGTGCTGTTCCTGTTAGTCACGAAGAAGCTGCCCTGCAGATATATTGCCAAGATGGGACAGGTGATGGCAACTGCGTTTGGTACTGCTTCCAGGTAAATGTATGTTTAGGTTTTACCGTCAGGTCTATCACGTATTGATGGTAAATGCCGGATAGTATGTTTCTAATATCACGAAGTGAGGGAAGATGTTTTTGGGATGCCACCTGTGTAGATAGATACCTTTGCCGCTTGCCACATTTCCTCAAAAAGGCCGGTTCGGCTGCTCATATAGCCAAATCTATGAAAAACACATAAAACATTAAACAAAATTATAACTTTGTGGCATTTCGGGTTGAAACAATAGGGGTATATTCTCTTAATACTCAAAAATTCGTGATAGAGCTGGGCAAATGAATTTATCAAGAGATTGGGATTATCCGTCTATCTGAAGGGGTTTCGTCTTACTCTGCGTCTTCCAGTACGTCTCCACCTTCGGCTTACAAATTTTAAAAGCCATGTCGGTAACTTTGGTTTTCTGACGCATGTCAACGTTGCGGACTTTATCCTTCAGTTTCTCTTGGAGCATAGCTCGTTTATTTCCGTCCTATATTTCGCGACCTTCAACTTGTAGACCAGATCCTCTGTCAGTGTCCACGTTTTCTACTTCATACGACATTACTGGAAGAACTACTGGTTAAAAACTTTTGTCTTCAAACACTGTGGCATGTTTTATAGGAAGATGTGACGTAGCTTTCCGAATGCTGCATACCCTAGCTGAATGTGTCTGTCGGCTTTTATGCTAAAGATGGCTGCGCCTAATTTAATAGTTCGTCCAAGGTAGACGTTTTCGCACAACTTCAAGAGTGGCGTTTCCCACGATTAGTCTTGGTATGACATGCTTGTTAAACATAACTTTTGTCGTATCTAAGTTCATACCGAGACAAATCCGCTGGGATGCCACATTTAAGCCATTTATCTCGGACTGCAGTCTTCTTGGTGCACTCATGGTTCTTTGCTGCTTTGACTTGATCAGTCTACCTCAACCATCGTATTGCCTTGGACTACGAAACGCTCGATTAATGTTTCTCCTGATGGATTGTACTTCGTGACGTATAGTCTTTCACCTCTAAAACCAAGTCGTCGATCCCGGACCAGGGATAAAAGTGTAAGGATCGGACACACCGCAGTTTTGCGTTCCGCGGGCTCTGTAATCTATGCGTTCAAAGTTTTGTCAGAATTCAAGTATCTGACGACATTTAAAAGTTTGCCGTAACAGAACGCACATTTATATATCAGTCTCTTTCTATGATGTTTATTTATAATAACTACACTCTTTGTCCTTTATCTCTCTTGCAACTAAAATAGATTGAACAAGGCCAGATAAACTACACGCGCCGGGGATACATGTGGTGAACGAAACAGAACTTCACATTTCTAGAGTGTGTGTGTGTGTGAGCACATGTAACCGCGGACCGCTTAACTAAAACCTAGTGTTCTAAACCTTGCTGTCTTGCAAAATGCAAGACAACAAGACCAAGAGCAAAACCACTGATATGTTAGCAAGGTCGCAATTAAGAAATCTTGGCCGCACTACTTCGACACCCGGAGACGCCGACGAGCTGGGCGCGATCATCAATGGTTCACTGCCGGCCGAACCTGTCCATTAATTGCCTAGGACTGCGTCGCTACGTACTGTCACCCGCGGTTTTATCTGATCGACATGACGATGTGCCTCAGTTCCATCGCTGTTCCTAATCAAATAATCCGTGTCACCTAAACGTTCTATCGCGGTGCCTTCATTCCACTTATCAGTCGTGCGACAATGCAGGTACCAGACAATATCACCTACTATACTAAGACTAACCCAAATTTGCTAAAAAAATATCCTATTTTATTTGGGATTAGGTTTTTTTTACCTCTAAAACTGTTATGATGTGAAACTTCCTTTTTTTTTTCACCCCGACAAACTTATTCGTATCGATGAATGAAACATGATGTTAAGAATTTTACGAGTATATAAGGTTTTTGTTACAACCTTTGTATACATTTTTGGATACGTGTTGGTCAACAAGAAGGAAGAGGAGAGAAATTTCTAAGCATTCCATGGATTCACCGTGCGGGTGCCGGGTCCATTGTGTGTGGGTAAGAGATGAGAAGAATGGTGTCTCGGGCTTGCTACTGCGCTATAATACGCTCACCATCCACCATTCTACTTCTCTCCCTACCCAACCAAATACTGTATGATTCCGTTAATGCCGTCTTGGAAGGTCGATCCATAAATGTATTGACGGCAGACCTGCTTAGGCCCAATTCTTTCAGTAAGTGATGCAAAGATTTTGCTGGAACTCCTCTCGCACCAACTTCCACTGCGTAAAGCTGAGTCTTGAACCCGTTCCTGATCATTTCTTCTGTGAGATCATAATATTTATTGGACTTCATGTTGTGATCTTTTGGAATATTTGATTCCCACGGAACGGTAAGTTCAATAAGGATAACTTTTTTCAAGTTCCGAGAAAACACTAAGATGTCTGGCCTATAGGCTGATACAGCTAGTTCATCTGGGATCCTATAATGGTGTTCAAATGTATCCTATACAACTATTCAAAATTTCATGTAAATTTGACCAGTAGTTTTTGAACATATTACTTAATACATTATTTCACAAAGACAAAGGCGGGCTTTAATGCAATTAGAAACAAATATTTATTGAAAGACCAACGCCAAGACGGAGACAAGCTGTTCTTCTGGAAGACCAAGATCAATACTGGGCAAGTCTTGTGTCACTATTAAAATCGCGCTAGAGCGGTGTGTTCGGCGCTTAAATCGGTTAGGTCAGTCAGAAATTGTACGACGTTTTGTTTACAAATACGAATGCAATTTGTTATCAGTGAAGTTAATTAGCATTGTATTGTCTACATTCTACTATCAGTAGACTTGCAATTAACCCTTTTATTCCAATGTTAAAGTTTTTTTTTAAAGTAATCTAATTCGACCGCCGCCGTGGTCTAGTGGTAACAAACGTTGCCGTGAACTCGGAGGTCGTGGGTTCGATTCCCACCGGGGGCAAGTTGTACATTGTATAATTTGTCTTGGTCTGGATGTTAATATGTATAATATTACAAAAAAAAAAGTATAATATGTAGTTTATCAACCATCTAGTTTCCGTAACACAAGCCTCGTAGCTTACCACGGAAACTAGATGGCGCTGTGTGACCTGTCTGGAAATATTTATTTATTTATTATTTATTTAATGTGAAAAATTACTATGATGATTTTTAACAAGTTCGTTGATAGCAGATTTAAAAAGCCATCATCGCCCTCTTATACCATTTCAACGCCCCCATTTTTTCTGAACCTTTATCGCCCCGCTCCAACCCTACAGCGCCCATAGGGGGGCGTTATTACCCACTTATTCTTATTTTTAGTGTATCACCGTACATTCCCACCGGAATTTGGTTAAGTCAATATAATTTAAACAAAATTGTACACAATATATATTTAACGTTAAAATATCTGTCTTGCCTGGAGAGTGCAATGTGAAGACAAGGAATAGAACTGATAGTGTCATAGGAACATCAACACAATAACAAAAAATAACCAAAAATATACCTAGGTACCTATATTAAATATAAATATTTACCTACCTTAGGTAAATAAATTAAATTAGTACTTAAACACTGCTATAACACAACATGAAAACATATTATACAATTTCTAAAGTTCTTTTTTTTTAACAGTTCAGCGACTATGCCGATCACTATAGGATGTTGTGACGATATGGGCCTGGACCCTCGCATCACCCGGTTCGTGATTCCTATCGGAGCCACCATCAACATGGACGGAACAGCCTTGTATGAAGCCGTAGCCGCACTTTTTATAGCGCAACTCAGAAGAATCGATATGTCCTTTGGCAAAATTATTGCTGTCAGGTATGTAACGTCACATCATAGAAGCTAGATCTTCACTGCTGGAGATGGGGCTTGCAGATCATATTACTGACAGTCGCCACGCTGGCCAGACAGGTTGGCGAGGCTCTGATGTCAACTTAAATATGCATTTATTTTATTTTTATTTATTCAGGAAACATACAGATCTTAAATCATAATTACAACAATTCTAAAAGTTACACAATCCAGCAAATTTCCACTTAACATAGATTTTGCAAAAAAAATAATAATAATAGGGATAAGCTTAAAAACAATACCTATATAACAAATACAACTAAATAATATAGTAAAATAATGGAAAAAAAATAATATTGTAATCAAAAAGAAATAAATTAAAAGTTCTCCAAGCATTCCAATTATGATTCATTTAGATAATCTTATATTAATTTCTTTTTTTAACCTAGCAACACTAACACTGAACAAATCAATATCACCGAAATTTTCATTGTAATTAACCTAATAAAACTAGTTGTAGCAGTATCAACCGCATTCTTCGTCACGCGGATCTCAACGACATCATCTGAAGGGCTCTCGTCACTGCTGGAGTACCTGCGATCCTAGAACCTGACGGATGACCGTTGAGCCGTGGAAACTTGGCAGATCACTGGTGTGGGATACCTCATGTGTTTTTATTTTATTTTATACTATCACGACATGTGACTTTGCGCCCACCTAATAGTAAGTGGCGTGGCATGAATGTTAGCAACTGGAATCAGACATTCATGACTGGCATCGGTCCCTAACACTATACCGGCTTAACTGGACATGACGGCAATATGAGCCTGATCCCGAAACGTGTGGATACTGAGTTCATTGGCACGAACGGTGGATACTACCCCGCCCCAGCAGACTGGGCAAATTACCACCATCAGTCCCCCTACCACCTATTTGTTGTTCTCGTTGAAAGTATCTGCCATTTGAAATGATGTCAAATGCCAATTTTTACTTTCAAGCTTGCCATCGATATCGACGAACTTGCCACTTGTCATGATTAATAGCTAGTCTTTATTTCCAGTGTAACAGCTACTGCGGCTAGTATTGGAGCAGCTGGTATTCCTCAGGCCGGCCTTGTGACCATGGTGATGGTGCTGGACACTGTCGGCCTGCCGGCTGAAGACGTCTCCATCATCTTGGCGGTTGACTGGCTCTTGTAAATATTATTTGTTTATTTAATTTTAAAATAAAGTCAAGATCTAATAGTTTTCTCTCGTTCCGAGATACGATAATAGTAACCTCGAGACGCTGTTTTGCCAAAGCTTTGTGACGTCACAAGTGACATCATTCCTCGCGCTTACCTCTCGTTCCGAATCAAGCTCAGGGCGCTTAGAATGAATATGATTCTAACAGTCGTTCCGAATCAAATATCACGATTTGGATGCTTAAAGCGTGATATCAATTTGGAACGGTCTAAATCACATTTTTATTCATGAGTTTTTTTTTAATGTATGGAAAATAAATTTTGGATTACACATCATTGAGTATGAATACTAACAAACATACATCTCTCGGTTTATTCATCTTTCTATGTGTAAAGTTTAATATTATTAACTTATTTTGGTCTTTTAAAATAACTTGCCGCGTTACAGATTTGTTTTCACTTCCTACCTAATGAATTATAGATTTGTTTTAGAAGTAATATACAAACATTATAAACGAATTACAATAATAAATAATTTAAAAGAAAACCTAATATTAAATAAACTTGAAAATGGCGCGCGACATAATGACAAACAACTGACAGCGCTCAGAGCGATCTACCTCGATATCGTGAGCAGTCTAGACTACCTTGAAACGTTTTTCTGTAACCATAACGGTTATAATAGATCCTAACTGATATTAAAACGTTCCTACGAAACTAATCTATATCGAAAAAGTCTATTAGTACTTCGCACCTGATTGGTTAACGTTCCAAGCGGCTTAATGCTTGTGTGCTTATTCGTAAACAAAAAATAAATTTGGATAATGTCTATTTCAGAGATCGATTCCGGACCACAATTAACGTCGTATGCGATATTTTGGGCGCAATTATTGTGACACATCTGTCACAGGGCGATATTGAAAAGTCACGGGCCAACGAAAATGACAGGGAACTCGCTGGGGGACAGGAACTGACCGCATTGCACAAGGACAATTCTGATATCGAAGTAGCTGTCACAGGTACCAAGTACGACCAAGTAGCAAAAACAGTACGAGGACAATAAAATAAAAATATTTCTTGCCTAGTATTTTATAAATACTGAGGCAGGCAAAATTGATTCTAAAAATCATCTCCACTAAAGACAAATTTTGAAGAGTTCATGTTAAATAATGTTTTTATTTTTTACAGAGATTTAATCATTGGATGTGACAAGAGCGCCGGATTTAAATTTGCCGCCATTTTGTTGTTGTACGATGTATTTGTTAACAGTTGTCACGTACAGACCACGCGTTTTAAGAATATAGAGTAGTATTCAAACGAACAACGTTTATTTATTGTAAAAACAAATGACAACTGTCAAAAAACAACACCGTACAACTCGTATTGACAAAATAGTGGAAAATTTAAATCCGGCGCTTTGATTGTTGTGACATCCTATATATAGATATTTTTAATGTTAGCTGTTATTCAATACTACCTAGTATTCGGTTATAGGTAGATATATTTACAGGAAAGTTAGATTTAACTACTAATTATCGATCCCGTCAAAATGGGCACCTATTACGGAGGTATATGAGCGGTGGTGGCTCGGTTGTATCAAGAGGTATGCAATAGCGTAGACGCCTTTATTGAAAATATCTAAATTTTAAGACAAAAAAAAAAAAAAATGATTAGACTTTTGATATTTTTTTTTTTTTTTTGGATTTAAGTAAGCTTTCCATAAAAATAAATCTAAAAAGAACGATTCGGGCATTTGTTGATTTACAACACCACCGTTTCCGTGCTTTGGAAAACACGTTTAGCCATCCGGTTCAAGTAATGCCAACGTGTGTGGAATTGTTAATAAATTGTGATTAAAAATTGGCATCAGACTCTGGCCAACTCGCTTGATCAGCGTGGCGAGTGTAGGTCAAAATCTCCAGAAAATTCTGAAAGGCACATCCTCCAATAGTGGAGGTCTAGGGCACTGCGTTTTAGGGGCTGTCATGATGTTGTTACCCACCTGGTGGTAAGTGACGCGCGAGGTCCATGTATGTTAGCAACTGGAATCAGATACTCATGAGTGACATCACAGTCCCTAACACTATGCCGGCTTGACTGGGCATGGCTGCAATTCGAGCATCCCGAAACGTGTGGATACACTTTACTGGGTTTATCGGCACGAACGGTGGATACTTCCCCGCCCCGGCAGACTGGAGAAATTACCACCATCGGTCCGCCTACCACCTATTTTAATGATGAATCTATTAGTGAGAACTTTTTAATGCCAATTTGTTTTTAATTATTTTTTAACTTTTTTTTTTATTGTATTGTCGATAGATCTCCATAGAATAAAAAAAAAATAGAGGAGATCTTCGCGCCATTTTGCGTGGACATGTCAAGTGCAAGTTTTTGTTTAGTAAATTAATTTACTGTGGATATTATTGGTCAAAGTGGTGTTGTTTTGTTTAATAATGTGCTACAATGTGAATAATTATGGAAAACGATATATTGGACTTTAAATATGGGGCACAAGTTGCAGTTTTCTTTTTTGCGGTTTTCCCGCGCTGTCAACTCCCATATTTTACCCGACGTGTTTGAGCTATGGTGCCGCGAGTGACTCCAAGAAAAGAATCAAATTCTGCAGCATCTGGAATTTGATGATGACCTCAATAACTCATTAAAAAGAAAGATATATTACGTCAGACTTGGCTGTATGGGCTAGACCCTTTGCCTTCCCTAACAAAAAAAATATGAAAAAATAGGTGCCTCATTTTAATGGGAACGATATTAGGTTTCTTTGCCTTAACGAGAAGTTGTTTTTTTGTGACAATACTGTATTATAGCCGATTGTGAATTTATTATACAATTACAATTTAAAAATGTGTTCTCGATGTGCCATGTATACAAATTGTATTTTTTAATGTAGAAGAAGAATTTTACACTCATTTACTAGCTGTAAGCTCTTGGGAGATGAAAATAATTAAAAAATATATGTAGGATAAGACACCCAATTGTTGACACCCCACCAATTAGTGACACTACATATTTATTTACTTAAAAATCTTTATTGCACAAAGTACAAAGGCAGACATTCTCTGACAGACAAACCTTAGGGACAAATTTGAACAATTATAGATGCAATCATAGAAATAATAATAATACTATAATTATTAAAATGTAATCCGTTAAAACTTCCAAAGTTTTTGGTGGAAAATGCCTTACAGCATAAAGCTCGCCTGTGCACATTAATTTTAAGTTAATTTAGTTTTTGTGCAATAAATATTTATTATTATTATTATTACTATTATTATAGAAGGTAATTTAATAGGATTAATATATACTGACATCATATATCTTCATATATATCATAATATATACTAAATACTAATAATACATATGTATTATTAGTACATATCAACAAGTAGTAACATCCTCGCCAGCGTGGCGAGTGTAGGCCGAAGAGTGTAGTTCTGGAAGGCCCATCTCCAGCAGTGGAGGTCTAGGATGCTGTGTTCTAGGGGCTGTAATGAAAAATATATATATATATTAGTATTTAATATATATTATGATATATATGAAGATATATGATGTCAGTATATATTAATCCTATTAAATTACCTTTTATAATAATAGTAATAATAATAATAATAAAAAATACATAAACATACATATATACTACTTACTAACATATCGCTATAGTGTGATTTTAAATGCCCTTAGGCACAATATGGAAATATGTACCTAATATATAATATTTAAATATTTAGAAATGAAGTGTTTAAATTACGTTTATTATTTAAGTGTGCTGGTAACATTTAGGTCGTGTTCGACTTGGCGCTTTGAGTTTTTTACTGAATTTCGCGTTCGAGTAGCGTTTTTATTCTCTTTAAAGCAAAATTTAGTAAACAAGCGAACATGGTCGTTAAGATCTAATGTAACTTGTATGACTATAATTCTAATTTCAGATGATAGTAATTTTGTATAATTATAAGTGGTAACCCTTGTGTCAATTATTGGGTATCTTACGGTATGAAGTATTTAATGCTCAATTGCCCCAAAATAAAATAAAAAAATATATACAAAATACAAGAATTTACGTTAATATATAATATTAGGTGCAACTGGGCAGGTATATATCGTCATAACGTTTATCTGGGTAATTAAAAACGATGACTTGAAAAAAAAAAAAAATAGTAAATCAAATGAATGCTTTGTATAGCGAGAATTATAGTTTGACAGAAATAATTGCCAGCCTTCCTGTCTCCAGATCTTTTCGTCAGCCACTTTGACAACTGCTTGGCCAGGCACTTTTTTGAGGCCCATCATCTCGACCCCAAACGGCGCAAATTCGTAACCTGTACCAAGGTTAGCGTATTTGCGCATTAAAATATTTATATATATATTTAACATAGGATTTTAATCTTCTCTTGTGATTACTAAAAAGGCATGGACGATCTAAGCAAATTAAAAAAAAAATTGAACTAATCATGTTATGTACACACCAATCTTTTTGTCCCTTTACTCAGCGAATGACGATATATCCTCTACAAATAATTATTGAGGTTTTATATAATAAAATATTTAACGTTTTTAATGGTAGTTGTTTAAGAAAAGATAATCTAACAAAATATATTAAGGGCCGGTAACTGAATTCTTCTTCGCCGCGTTTCCATACAAATGGGGTGTATCACTAACTTTTTATCACAATAGATGGTACCTAATATGTAATAATATCAGTGGCATAGAAAACTTGTATTTGTATTACGAAATTTATTATTTTCTGGATATTATGCTGAAGTGAGCAGCTTTTAAGTGTACAAATCGAGATTTCTAAGCGAAATCAAAGATATAGTGATCTCAAAATTGCCGTTCTATTAATTCAACCGTTTTCCTTTTTAACGACGGCGGCGTTCGCTTTCTTAATTCGTCTTTTAAGTTAGTTAAAATATTTTTTTTCTGTTATAAAATGATGCGATATAGGTGTAAAACAAGGTACCATTGCCGCTAGCGACATCTACAAAAGCTTTGCCTGATACACCCCATTTCTGTATTTAAGTGACCAAATGGCATTAATGAAGGATCCAGTTACCGGCCCTTAGATACTCGTTCAAATTATACTTATATATATGTTTTAATTTATATTGTTTTTTTCAAAAGCGTTAAGATTAATTAAATATTTATTCATTGTTGTGAATTAATATTAATGTTTTTGTTTAAGTTTGTTACTGCATTCCAGTGAAGTGTTGTAAACACAAAATAATGAAATAATAATTTCAACATATCACCAAAGAACAATGGCGAGATTTATTTATTTATTAAAGATACGCAAACAGATCACAATCAATACGATTTATTTATTTTATTTAATACTTTATTGCACAAAGACGAAGGCGAGCTTTAATGCCATTGGGACAACTTGAAACAATTTACTGAAAAGTAGGTACTTACTCAAATATGAAATAAAAATAATAATGTATATTTAATAATAATAATAATGTGTTTATTATCAGACAACAGATGGCCCATAGATAAATACCTTACAACTAAAATACATATAAAAATAACATTAAAATTAATTAATCTAAAGCTTCCGTATCTTCATCTTCTTGTGGTCATAGAAGTACCCATCAGGTACTGTGACCACCTTCTGGGGAGTACGAGAAGCTTCAGTGGACGGTGCCGGCGTCCCTGCTGGGGGTGGTGCAGAGGGAGTAGGTTCCAAGCGTCTTTAAAAACGTTTTATAATCTAAAATGGTCCCAGAATTTATTATTAGAATTTGTATGGATAATTCAGAATATTCGCCGCATCGTTCAAAAATAAAAATATAACTATTAAAATAATGACGATTTTAATCGAAAAAAAAACTTAAATTTTAATGATATCTTTATTTCTCGGTATCCTATTAAAATACTTTATAAAAGGACATATTCTGCAATTATTTTATTTATTTTATTTAAGTACTTTATTGCACAAAAACTTAAAATTAGTGTACATAGGCGAGTTTAATGCCAGTTAGGCATTTTCTAACAACTGACCTTTGGGAAAGTGAGAAATCATGGGCAGGGTACAAATAAATATAATACACGATACTTACTTAATTTGGTACATACATATACTACATATAAAACGAAACTACATATACTACACAAATATGTAACTTATTATATACTACATACACAAAATATAATTATGCCAAAATATCTATATTATCATCTTGTTATTTCCTGTTTATTTAAAAATAATGTCGTTACTTGACTTTTAAAAATTGTTGCAAGACGCTGTTTACAGTTCAGGTAAATTATGTTTGGGCTCGTCATTGTTCTTTATTAATGCGTTACAAACGTTAAAATTAAGAAACAGAATTTGGCTACGGATTCAAAAAACAGCACATGTTAAAAAATAACACAAATATTTTGTCCTATTACGCATATTTGCGTTTATTTATTAATATTACAATTTTAATTAGTTATTTTTGTTAACAATTGCATTGTGAACGCAATAGACATAAAAAAATAAAAAATAAAAAAAAAATCCAGACAGGTCACACAGCGCCATCTAGTTTCCGTGGTAAGCTACGAGGCTTGTGTTACGGAAACTAGATGGTTGATAAACTACATATTATACTTTTTTTTTTGTAAATATCTACATATTATACATATAATGTACAACTTGCCCCCTGTGGGAATCGAACCCACGACCTCCCGAGTTCACGGCAACGTTTGTTACCACTAGACCACGGAGGCGGTCGAATAAATGTTATGTTAAATAGTGTTGCTCAATCTTGCAAGCAAGACCAAGACCACCCCAATGTTATCAAGACCAACCCTAGTCTTGGTATTGAATTGAAATTCAGACATTATTTCTTAATTTTAATAAAAATGAACATATTGTTTTTTGGCATAACGTTTTAAGCTATTGCATAGCTTTTATCGCGGGCTTTGAGCGCGGCGACCGAATCAAGAAATTCCGTAACGAAAATAAACCTAACACCCCCCACTCCGACCAGCACAGCGGTGCGGCGTTGAAAGCCGTGCATCGTCTAACTTCGTTTCAGTTCGGCAGACTTCGGCACGGTGTTTGTGTGCGTGCGACTAGACGTATGCGTGTAAACTAGCTGCTAACTGCTCATAACTGATTCTATCTCTTTTAGACACAATGCTAGGTGAGACAGCGTGCTTTTTGACCGCGTCCACAAGTGAGTTCGAGCCCGCGAGTAGTTGAACCTTAAGATGTATGTAAAAACTTGAATAAATATCAAAGAAAAAAAAATACTGCATAAATAAAATAAATAATTATAATTGCATAAGTTGATAAAAAATGCTATGCAATAGCTTTACCGCGGCAGTCCCCGAGTGCCACACGTATTTTTTTTTTTTCAATGGGGTGTATCACTAACTTTTTATCACGATAGATGGGGCATGATAGATGGTACCTCATGTAACTGTCAGTTGCATATAAAACATGTATTTTTATTACGAAATTTATTATTTTCTGGATATTATGCCGAAGTGAGCAGCTTTTAAAATTTCGATTTCGAAGCAAAATCAACGATATGGTGATCTCAAAATTGCCATTCTAGTAATTAACCCTTTTTTTCTTTTTAAAGACGCTGTGCGCTTTCTTAATGGGGTGTATCAGGCAAAACTTTTTGTAGATGTCGCTAGCGGCAATGGTACCTTGTTTTAAACCTATGTCGCATCATTTTTAAATGTTTTTGTAGTTTTTTTTTATTTTTATTACAGAAAAATGTATTTTAAATTAACGTTACCTACCTTAAACGACTAATTAAGAAAGCGAACACCGTCTTTAAAAAGAAAAAAATATTTTATTATTAGAACGGAAATTTTGAGATCACCATATCTTTGATTTCGCTTAGAAATCTCGATTTGTACACTTTAAAGTTATATTTAAATATCCTGAAAATAATAAATTCCGTAATAAAAATACAAGTTTTCTATTCAACTGACAGTTATATTAGGTACTATCTATCATGCGCCATCTATCGTGATAAGAAGTTAGTGATACACCCCATTAGTATTTTAAGGTAGGTTTAAGTTAAAATACATTATTATGTTATAAAAAAAAAAAACTATAAAAACATTTTTAAAATTATGCGACATATGTAGGTGTAAAACAAGGTACCATTGCCGCTAGCGACATCTACAATAAGTTTTGCCTGATACACCCCATTGATAATTTCGTGTCTGTCCATTTTAGGGTTTTTTATTTATTTATTTAAATCTTTATTGCACAAAGTACAAAGGCGGACTTAATGCCTATGCATTCTATGACAGTCAAACCTTCGGGACAACAAGAGCAATTAAACAATGAAAGGTAGGTGCAATTACAGGCTTAATTAGACAATATAATGACATATATAAATTAATACATACTTACATATACATACAAATAAATAATATTCACATATCGACATACATACATGCAAATACATACATATAAACTACACAGGTAAACAATAATAATATACATACATATTAAATTAAATGTAATACTATCTATAACCATATCAAATACAAGTATAATTATCAGCGACGCCAGAACTAAACTAAGTTTATCATGACTTCATGTAGTGTTCATATACAAGTTTTTTAAAGATAGCCCTGCTCGGGGCCTGCCGGATGTTTATAGGCAACTGATTCCAGAGGTTTACGAATAGATATAGAGGTTAGTGAATTGAAATATCTCCAAATATACCTACTGTTCCGATATGGCCCTGACTACATTTTTTGCTCTGACAAAGTTTTACGTAATAATAAAGATAAAACACTATGTTAAGCGATATATTATTTTTGTTACATTCTTTCTAAACATTTTTGGGTACATGTTAGTCAACAAGATTTAAACCATTCCGATTTTTTAATAAATCAGACTAGTAGTTCTCGAAATACTAGTTTGCGGACAGACACTAAAGTCACACAAGTTTTTCTTACTAGATACTATTTGAAACAAATATATGGTGGCACATACAGTCAAACCTGGATAAGCGAGAGTTCAAGGGAGCACAATCTCATTCTCGCTTATAGAGGTTTCTCACTAACCCGAGTTTCTCGCTAATGCAGGTACATGGGTAGCGTTTCTCTCTTATAGGGGTACGCAGCAATAACAAGTCGCAGCAAGTACGAATGTAGTAAATATGTGTGTCCACGAAATAAAATACAGGTACAATATTGACGAGAATACAAAAACAATGGTAGGAAGTTCCACGAAAGTTAAGAATTTATTTATTTATTTATTTATTTATCTTTAAGGAAAACTTACATCTTCTAACAAATGATTACTTATATAAAAAACTAGATGCCAATTACAAGTTTCCACATATATCTTATACAACTAAATAACTTACAAATAGAAGAATAATAAATAATAATTTTAAACCACAATAATTTAGAAAAATAAAAATAATATAATATAAATAATATAATGTGTGTTATACTGTAAAAAATGCTCTAGACATCGCCCGACCGACTAATTTAGACGATGTACAGAACATGTCAATATCCATGACCTCAGCTAGGCGGTTGAGTTCTTTTGATGCTCTCGCTAAAAATGAGTTTTGACGGTAGTTGGTGCGGGCATATGGCACTACCAAAGGTCTATAAGCCCTTTGAGACCGGCTAGGTATACCAAATCCGAGTAATCCTAGGAGTTCACTGGAATCTATTTTCGATTGCGCAATTTTAAAGAGGTAAGTAATGTCCGCTATGCTTCTACGTAGGCTGAATGAGTCATAAAATAGCATATGTTAAATTTGTAAATAAAGCTCGACTGTCGCTTATAGAGGTATGGATAAGTAGCAGTCTCACTTACGGAGGTCTATGAGGGAAAAACGACTCTCTCTTACAGAGGTTTCTGTTTCTCGCTAATAGAGGTTTTGGGAGCCTAAAATGACGGGTCCTGGCTATTACTCTCACTTATAGAGTTTTCTCACTTATCCAGGTTTTACTGTATATATTCAGTCAGAGCCTTGGCCTTGCTTTGGGCAACACTAATGTTTAAGTATAGTAGCTCTAGCATGCACAAATATCGAACTTAAAGAGTTTTTGCGTACTAGAGTTCCATCATGTATTATCGACCTTTAGAACCTTTTACTTGGAACCAAAATATAGATAATAAATAAATAAATAATAAATGTTTCCAGACAGGTCACACAGCGCCATCTAATTTCCGTGGTAAGCTACGAGGCTTGTGTTACGGAAACTAGATGGTTGATAAACTACATATTATACTTTTTTTTTTTGTAAATATATACCTACATATTATACATATAAACACCCAGACCGAGACAAATTATACAATGTACAATTCCCCGGTGGGAATCGAACCCATGACCTCCCGAGTTCACGGCAACATTTGTTACCACTAGACCACGGAGGCGGTAGATATATATAAAATATAAATATATTCATTAAATAAATAAATTTTTTAACCCTAGAAAGATAAGCGCCTCATACATATAGCTGCCATACATAACCGACGCGTCGCGACGCGCGTCCGGGTTTGTGTGATCAGCTAAAGGGATATGCGATAATATAACGTAACCTATATAATAAATTAAATATATTGTATTTTACTTGTCGATCTTAAGGCTGGCGTATATCAAAACAGAGTCTTTGTAATTGTAACGATTGAAGTTAAAAATGGCGTCAATTGTATCAGCTGACGGCTGACCTTCAAAATAAAAGATTTGCCGCTATTTTCAACATTTACAGAGACAATTTGAGGGGGTCGATAATAGGTGCATTATTGACAAAAAACGCAAGTAAAACCGGCTGTAAATATGCTACACAAGGAGATTTATTTAAACATATTATAGTTCTTAAGTCGATCAATGTTACTGAATGTATTTGATATATTTTAAGTTACCATTATCACAGTATATAGATAGATATACACTCGTGAAGAAAGGACAATTTTAATATGAATAAATGCCCCACCCAAAAGTTTAATGCCCAGCAGCCCTATTATTGAATTGAATTCGTTAACTATATATATGTCACGCTATTAAAGTTGATATTTGCACGGCCACTGTCAAGATCGAGCAGTTATAGAGTTGAGAATTGAATAATATTATGTAATTATGACGCAAGCTCTGACGTAAATAACGAAAAAAAAAAAAACAAAATGGAGTCTTGGTGGTTGCCAGATTTGTTATTCAATGATTTGGTTTTGTGTTAGGGTTACCAGTATATATTTAAAAAAAACTTTACTAAAATATATTATTATAAATTAATAAAGCGCAGAGTACAAAACTACATTACAATCTTAATAATTTAAATAGAGATACTAAATATTAAATAATATCGATATTAATAACTGATTAAATAAGCAGAAATATTATTCGTAACTTTAAAATAAAGAGAATTAATGGCAACCCTCGATATTTCCCAATAGCCTTGGTCTAGTTTGTCAGTGTCAAAGAAAAGGCAATGAACTCAGACTTATATTTTGTTATAAGTTGTTATTAATTCTTTATTATAGTATTCTTTGAAATACTTTCCTCTGTGTTTTAGCAACATCATTACATTGCCTTTATTTTGTCCACAATTTGGTTTAGAGTCCAACCTAACTTCCATAGACTTGTCAATCTCTTTTATTCACGAGTGTATTCAATAATTACGAGTAAGCGTATTTTATGTTAGATAACTATAAAGTATAAATATAATTTATTATATTTAAGTAATTGTACGAATTTCTGTAATTTATATCTGAGTGTTATAATTAAAAAATATCTTTGTCTGATCGCATGGTTCGCCATATTTAAGCCATTGTGTAAATGCGATTAGATGGAAATTTTGAATAAACTGTAGTAGTATTTATTAACTAATATATTTGTACATACAGTAGTGTCGTCCAGGCATGGATGACTCCATTAGGGATAGGGACATACCTCCGTTTTCTCCAGTAGAGTCTACTAACCTAACTACTCGGTAATTCATGCACTTTTGGTGCCAAGCGATTTTGACCTCAAAGGTCTAGGTTCGACTAATTCAGCTCTCCCCTAGGGTCTCCCGTTGAGCGCAAGAAAGAAAAGTGCGTAACATATGTCTCTGTTGGTCTTCGCTAGAAGGTGATGCCAATCTAAGCGTAGATAACACGGGAATGGATGGACATCTTGTAGATCTCGTAGACCGCGGCAAGTTGGAATTCATAACAGGACGTGACACAGGCCGTCTTCACGTCGATGGTATGGCCAGCCATTTCACTGTTAATGTCCTGTTAATGATGCAACCCAGGTATTTGACGGTCGGATTCCACTCGATGTTCTATCCCGGAAGCTGCAGTGTTGGAGGTAGTCGGCATCTGGATGTTATCGATGCAGCAGTTGTGCCGACATTGATGCACAGCCACTTGTCCAACCTAGGCCTTACTCGTATCCATAGATAAGGTATTCTGTCATAGAGTTCCGTAAATTACCTACAACTCAATTCACACGATCTACAGCAAATCTATATATCGTCTGTGAACTTGTAATTCGTACTAACTGTTAAGGTCTACGCTTTTGCAACCTTCTCGCTCGCACAAAGTATCATCACGACCGTTTCCCTTTCGGGGTTTATCACCAATGTTTAAAGTCTATCAACTTTCTAGGAAAATATCCTTGTGTTTAAAAATATGAAAATTAAATAGTATTTTACATTATCTTTCTAACAAAAAATACCATCATTAATATAAATAGGAAATATAAATACGAACATTTTGAAGACAGCTGCCGTGGTCTAGCAGTTAAGTCCATGGATTTAGACTAGGACAACCGAACCACACGCACAGGTCAGAATATGCACCCACATACCGTAGTCACCATCCCTTCGCGTACGTATAAATTTGGTGACTCATACATCTGTCGTACGATAAAGATGTGGAATGCTCTTCCAGGCTCTGTGTTTCCACTTTCCTATAACTTGGAGTCCTTCATGCGAAGTGTGAAAAAGCATCTAGTGAAGCCGGCATAGTGTTGGGGACTGATGGCAGTTATGAGTGTCTGACTTCAGTTGCTAACATTCATGGACCTTGCGCGCCACTTACCATCAGGAGGCCCAAGGTCACATGTAGTGCTAGTATTAAAAAAAAGGAGGTTTCGAATTCGATTTCTGGTCGGGGCACAATAAATTATTATTTCATTTGTCAAGTCGCGATCACAGCGACATTATCGCCGCTCGGCCAATACCACCGTTGGATCGGTGGCCAGCGCTCCGAGCGGCGCCCACGAGAGTGGAATCAATCCGCGCATCGGGCGGTCACACGTTTTTTCTCTCACAATTTCATAGTCTTTTTTACTCAAGTAATTAACTGGAATTTCTACTTCTACAATAAACCATATACATTCCGCTAAACACTCTTTAATTGAGCCAGACCCGCAGCAGTATCCCTACGCGGTTAGCAGCACAAATAGGGACTGACAACTTGAACAATATTTCTCGAGTTTGGTACGCTAGAGACATCGACGAGCTTGCCACACTTATGCTCGCATGCTTATAGGGCCTATAGTCAAGTTGCCTAATGTGAATTAGCTTCGTTAAGATAAGCGTGGTTTCTGACTACCCCGGTCGTGATAATATATTACTTGGAGATTATATTAATCATATAATTGTTTTTGCTATTTATCTCTGTCTAAAATTAGGTAAATGAAAGTGATAATTTGTCTAAAATGTCCGTAATTTTATTTCCTACTAAGTTGATAGACATTTCTCAGAAGTAAACTCAGACTTGTTTTTTTTATACAACAACAAAATATAATATGTATTTACATAATGGTTTTGTTTAGTTTATTTTTAACTTTATTGTTTAGGTAGCTTTAATTTATATTTATTGTTTGTATTTGTGTATCTTACTTCGAATAAATTTCCTAAATAAAAATAATGAAACGTAAATATCTATAAACTAATACTAATTAAAAAAAAACTATATATAAAAATAAATAACTGCCTCCATGGTCTAGCGGTTAAGTTATTATTTATTAATGTAAATTTAATTATTATTTAATTTATTTGTGATATTTCTCGAGTTTGGTACGCTGGAGACATCGACGAGCTTGCCACTTGTCATGATTGGCCTATAGTATAGTTGGCTAAATGTGAATCCGCTTATTCATAAGCGTGGTTTCTATCCACCCCGAAAGGGAAACAGCCGTGATGATACTTTACTTTTATAAATAAAAAAATGTCCTCAAGAGAGACCCATCAGAGATGATCTCAAGAAGACTGGTAACATTTCCCCTCTCTATACTTAATACGTTAGCAGAAATAATTGCCAGCCTTCCTGTCTCCAGATTTCTCCGTCAGCGGCTTCGACAACTCCTTGGCAACCTTTGGCTGAGGGTCCCCATCGTCTCGAACCCAAACGGCGAAAACTCGTAACCTGTACCGAGGTTGTCGTATTTGCGCAGCTTGAGGTTCTCAGCAGAAACCGCCGCACGGGGGCGCTGAATGAGGTTGCCTGGATGTGAGATGGGGATAATAAGTCTACACATATCGCATCCCACCAGGGACAGAGAGAGATTTGTTTCGTAAAAGTTAAGATACTATTTGCGAGTTGACAGACGATATTTACATCTTCTGGTGTGTCCAAGCCTTGAATTATATGTAACTCAATTAAATTGTATGTACACTGTCTTATATATATATATATATGTTTATTTATTTTTAATAAACACTTGTTGTGTATAAAAATATATGTTTTAATTTTACCCAATAATTACCTTACCTCGTTAAGGCCGTAAACGTACCAAACTGTACTGGGTTCGATTGCGTTAAGAACACAAAATATTTCATTTATTGGAGTCTGGTCCTTGCTAATTAAATTTTAATATTAATACGACATGTGGCCTTGCTCCCATCTTATGGTAAGGTCCATGAATGTTAGCAACTGGAGTCAGACACTCATCATGACTGACATCAGTCCCTAACACTATGTCGGTTTGACTGGGTTTATGTCTAGCGGTCCGTCCGGTCTTTGGACGGGGAATTTCCGGGTTCGACTCCTGGACGTGTCGTGATGTGTCCCAAGTACTCTAACTTCCTTCGCTTTACTATTTTAAGTAGTTCCACGCCTTTTTTCATCTTCTGCACGACAGTTTTGTGTCTTACTCTGTCCTTCCATGATATCTTCAACGTTCTTCTATATTACTTACCTTTATCTTACAGTTCCAGAGCTTCTAACTTCTTTGACATTATTTTTGTCAGGGTCCATGATTCGACACCATACAGGAGAATGGAGAATATGTAGCATGGGACGGGTCGGCACAAGGGCGTACCCAGGTAGGGGCAGGGGGGGGCAGCTGCTTAAAGAAGAAGATTAAATAAACGTCAATTTTCCCGGCAAGTGGGAATTAAAAACGTGGGAGTTAAAAACTGCGCAAAATGAAGTGTTGGAAACAAAACATCTTTTCAGTATATTTTGATTTAATATTTTTTATCTATAATTAAATATTCTACATTCTACAACATTCGATATAGTATACTGTAAGCGACGCAATATAATTTAAATCTCCCGCGAAACCGTCGAATCTCGTAGTTTCCGCTCCCAAGTTCCCGACGAGATAATCAGAGCCATCTAGGATTAAAGCCGAATATAATTTGGAGAAAACAACATCTAGCGCTAGCGCTATCTAGTTACGGACGACACTCGACAGTACTTTTTCCAGTAAAGAGAGAGAAATAGCATAAATTTATTTTATACGGTCAATAACGACATCTTGTATTAAATAGCAATACCACGAAGAACGTTCTAGCATGGACTATTCTGGAAAGGAAAGACAGTGATAGCAAGTATGAGACAAGAATGGAAACAGAGTCGAGTATTTTCTACGTATTTCGGGAGCGAGAATATTTGAATATAAATCTAAATATTTGAATAAAAGTCAATTTTCATGATTTTTTGTTTCAATATACCCGACCGACCATCTTCTCGAAACAGGTATGAGCTGCCCCCTCCTAGCTGAAATCCTGGGTACGCCCTTGGGTCGGCATCTTGTAGGAAGTATAAGTTTGCGATTGCATTACGAATATCTAATTTTATTAGGGTATAGGTAAGTGTTATAGGTTATTCTTTAATTTGGATTAAAATAAAAAAAACAGCATCAGCAACTAGTAAATTTAATAAAACATTGTTTTAATATTTACAAATATAGGATTTCTTTGGACTCACAGCCAAGTTAGACTAAAAAAAATATTTCGTATAGTTTTTTAGATTATACCTCAAAAAGATCATGTCATTTTGGTAACAAGTAACCTAGCACCTATTATCGACCCTTTTACACAATGAGCACCTATTATTGAGGTTATTATACCTACCTATATAGGATTATCTTTGAATGTTTTTTGTTTTTTTTTTTTATTTAAAATATTGTATAGTGTATTTATAGTATTTTTTGTGAAAAACAACCGTTTGTAAATGCGCATTTCACTTCTTCACACTCGTTTAAGCTATAACTTTATAGACCTAAATATCAACCTACATATACATATAGTGCATAATGTACTTCCATCTAAAAAAAACTCTGGTCTCAATCGGAATACGACGGTACCCGAAGTATACGCGGCGAACGAGTGCCTTTCCAGTGTCACGACTCAGACTTAGCTGTTAAGGCACGCAGGGCCAACAATGAGAGAGAGACGGTTTATAGGGTTTTAGTCCGTAGGCGCCTTATAAGGCCTCATGGTGATTCGGGCATGCGACCTCCCGCGGTGGCCCTTCAGGCTGGAGTCGTAACGTCAGGCGATTGTTCGATCTGTCTTTTTTTTTTAAAAGGCACCCGAAGTGTCAATTAATTATTGTATTAAATGAACTTTACTATTAAGTGTCAAGTGTCAAAATTAAAAATGTTATTGTACTGAAGCTAATTGAAAGAGCACGATAAATACGATTGGAAATCATTATGCACTAAATCTGTACATAAGTATTGTAAATAAGAATGTATTCACTTATATTTTGCAATACCTCGATAAAAGGTGCAACTAAATTTCGTGGGATCGGTAATAGGTGTCGTTACTTTATTTAGCATCTAGGTAGCCATTAATTCATTTATTTATTTAATTAAGCAAGTCAACTACATGTTTACAAAATCTTATACAATATACAATCTAGAAGGTATCTTATTTGGTAAACATGTTACTTACAGACCAGCATTGCATTCAAAAGGTAGGTAACATCGTTTACTAAAACACAAAAATAAAGTAGTACAATTTTTAAAAAATATAGATATGACAAAAACAGTGAACTACAGAAAAAAACAAAAATGAATATCGCAAGTACTTACAGATGCAAACAGTATAATCCAAACAAAAATAATTGAATTAAATGAACAAATCAACACAGCGACACCATTCAATTAATTATATTTTATTTAACCTATGAGTATTCTTAAAAACAAACTGGGAATGCATTTTTATAACTTATAAACTATTCTTATTAAAATTATATAAATAATAAAATCTTACATTTAAAATGTAAGATGCATCGTTTTCATTGTTTTTTTTTTTTAATTTATTTAAGGACATGGTATTGAATACATAAGTCCTAAACAATTTGTTTTCATTGGTTTCGACTTAAAGGTAACGGCACTTGTTTTTGTCAAAAAAAAAAATTAAAAAAATATATTTTTTTTTTCGAAAAAACAATACGATTATAGGTGTTCACTTAGAAAATGTCTACAATAGGTGCCGTTACCTTAATACTATAAGAGCTATATGCCAAGAACCTTTTGAATAACTCTTTATATGCATAGAATTGCGAGGTTTGGTTGTAAGGACGCTTTCCATAAAATCCTACAAAGGTCAGTTCAAACCCCCCAATGAGAAATACACTTTTTTTACGTACATTTATCATAGATCTACAACACCACCGTTCCTTTGACTCAGAGAGCACGGTAAACTGTTCCACTGTTGGTTCCACTAATATCAACTTGTGGAATCGTTAATAAATTGTCATTAAAAATTAACATCAGATCCCAACCTGCGTGGCGAGTGTAGGCCAAATTCTCCAGATATATATTCTTGAAGACCCATCTCCAACAATGGAGGTCTAGGACCCTGTGTTCTAGGGGCTGTAATGAAATGCATCGAATATTAACACATAGAATGATAGTTTAATATCAAAATCCTGAGGCAAAAAATATACGTGTAAAGTGAAGCCAGTTTAGTTATGAAAATAATTTGATTTCCTGATGCATTGTTCGCGGCAAACGAGTGCCTTCACTTGTAGCCACAACTTCTTAGCTGTAAAGTCACTCAAGGCCAACAGTGAAGTGTGATGGTTTTAGTCAGAAGCAAGGAATATGGGCCCGGCAGTCTAGATTTATCTATAAAAAATGTTGCCACTTACAAAATTAAAAGGGTGATTTGGTCAATATCATTAGTTCTAAATGACGGTAATATTTGAATATGAGAACTTTTGTCATTAAAAACTCAGGTAGTTCCATATTAACTCACTTTATGTCTTAATATGTGGTGGGTTACTGCTGTACCAGGTATTGTATTCTCATAGGTACTGATAACTAAATTTAAAAGGTTATTAATTGATCGTTGTGGTGCAGTTCTGTATATGTAAATCTGATATAGCTGAGTTTTCCTTGCAGATTCCTTTCTCAGTCAGATTAAACATTAACAGGTCACTGGAATTTGCTAAGCTGCTGGTCTTCTGCTAACAGCTTACTTATTGGACCACTTTGCTGCTTAGTCTTCTACTAGAAGGAGTAGAATCATTCAAAATAATTAAATTAATGACGTTTCATAAATGCCTGTAATAGGTTTACGTGAATAAAGATATTTTGACTTTGATGTGTAATAGGCGCGGTGGTGGCTCGGTTGTAAGAACGCGTTCCTGAAATCCTACAAAGCTAGAAAGCTAGAAGAAAGCTAGTGTTTTTTTTATTATTTGGTATTTTTAATCATAAATTTATTGTTGGTAAAGATTTTTCAAATCTGCTATAAATATTTTGTACAAATTTTTCGTTAATAAATAACTTTAGATGATTGTTTTCTATAGGTTTTATATTTCAGTCTATTCTACTACGAGAATAAGTTTATTTATTCATTCATTACAGCCCCTAGAACACAGCGTCCTAGACCTCCACTGGAGATGGGTCTTCCAGAACTGGAGAATTAGACCTACACTCGCCACGCTGGCCAGACGGCTTGGCGAGGATATGATGTCAATTATTTATGACAATTTATTAACGGTTCCACAAGTTGGCATTAGTGAAACCGGAACCGACGGCTTAACGTGCTCTCCGAGGCACGGGAACGTCGGTGTTGTAAATCTATGACGTACGTAAGAAAAGTGTTTTCTCATTGGTACATGCCGGGTGGGTTTGAACCGATATTTATTTATTTTTATTTATTTCAAAACTTTAATGCACAAAGTACAAAAGGCGGACTTAATGCCCGTACACATTCTCTGACAGCCAAACCTTTGGGACTAATTAGAACAACTGTAGGTGCAAGGAAAGTATAAGTGACACATCAATTAGATATCAATACTTAGATAATAAACTTACTTATATATAATCTACATATAAATATACTAAATACTAATACATACACAATAATAAACATACATATAAAACTTACAAATTTGTAGGATTTAAGGTATGCGTTCTTACAACCGAGCCTCCACCGCCACTATAAGTTTATACTCAATTCAAAAAATATTTATTGCACTAAAAGAAAATTGTACATAAACGGGCTTAATGACTAAGCATTTTCTAACTACCAACTCAAATATTTTCTTTGAAATTTCCTTTGTAAAGCAAGGCTTAACTATTATAAAATACGTGGAAAATGTATAGAAAAAGCTCGTAGTATGTGTTTCAGCGCGTCAAACGTCTTTGTAGTAATGTTTTGACTTGTATAGACTCGTTCACATGAAAACGACGCGGCACGCGGGCGAATTCTCAATTACCGGATTCCTAAAGGAAATGCCATTCGACTGCTAACATTACAATGGACGTTTTTTGCAGTTGTCTGACCAGGCGGTGGAAACTTAGAACTTATTTATCTATGCGCCATCTGTTGCCTGATAATACATACATACATACATATCTTCACGCCAGATCCCTTGCGGGGTAGGCAGAGACAATTGAGCGCCATTTGACACGATCACGACATACTTCTTTCGCTTCGTCGACATTCATTAACCTCTTCATACATGCCCTTTGGTTACGAAGACTTTTTAATGCACCTTCAGTCAGTGTTTTATTTATTTGATCGTGATATGTGAGTCTCGGTCTTCCAGGGCCTCTTTTACCCACAACTTTCGCATTATATATCTGGTTCGTCAATCTTTCATCGCTCATCCTTTCAACATGCCCGAACCATCGTAGCATGCCTATTTTTGCAAGCTTATTTTTGTCCCTATGCTTTCCTTCATACCAACCCTTTTCCGTATTTCGACGTTACGTATGCGGTCCGCCAAAGTGACGCCATATCCGCCGCAACGACCGCATTTCTACTGCATTAACCCTACTCTCATGCGTATTCTGACGTATCCACGTCTCGCTTCCATACATCAGTGTTGGTACCAACATGGCATTGTGTATGGCGAGCCGAGCTTTGTCACTGACATTTCGACTGCCGATCAGTGACCCCAGGGCACCGTTAACACTATTTCTCGCGTTCATTCTTCTTTGAACGTCCCTATCGTACTTCCCATCCGCAGTGAAAACACTGCCCAGATATATAATTTCATTTACTTGTTCTAGAGTTTCATCATCAATCTTTATCGTCACGGTTGTCATCCTTCTTCTTTCAAACACTAGTACCTTGGTTTTTCTCGCATTCTTTTTCTGCACATGCCTGATAATAAACGATTTATTATTATTATTAGTATAAAAAATTAACGTGTTATTAGGTGTGCGCCTTTTAAACGTATAGTTACGTTTTTTATGTGGTTATCTTTCTAGGGTTAACTAAGTGACAAATAGAAAGTATTATTAAATACATACGTAAAAACTAGGTTTGAGTAAAAATACCTAGTATAAAACATTTTTTTTCATTTTATTATTTCCAACAATTACGTCTTTCAACTAGTTTATCCTTTGACGCTGTCAAGTAGCCTAACACCCTTTGATATCTTAATTTCTGTTAAACCTAGCTAAGGCCCGGATTAAGCTGAAAATCCAAGGTTAAGAGGCAGACGTTCGACTTTAATCGAATCGAATTTATCTTATACACGGCTACGCCCGTGTAGATACTGATCATCAACACGACCGTATCCCTTCTTGGGTGGTCAGAAACCACGCTTGTTTATACTAGCCCACTATACACTTACATGGTAAGTGGCGGGCAATGTCCATAAATGTTAGCAACTGTAATCAGACACTAATGACTGAGATTATTCCCTAACACTATGTCGGCTTGACTGGGCATGACGGCAATTCGACAGTGGATACACTTTTATCCGCACGAACGGTGGATAATTCCCCGCCCCGGTAGACAGCTCAAACCCCTGGTATGTACCAATGATAAATACACTTTTCTTACGTACATTTGTCATAGATTTACAACACTACCTTTCCTGTGCCTTGGATAGCACGCTAAGCAGTCAGACCCAGCATTACTATTACCAACTTGTGGAATCGTTAATAAATAGTCATTATAAATTAACATGAAACCCTCGCCAACCCGTCTGCCATTATAGCCATTAAAGCAAATAAATGAAACTAAAATAAAAAAAATAAAAAAAAACTTAAATCTTGATTACCTATTAAAATTTGGGGATGGAAACGTTAACGCCGAATTGTACAAAACCAAAGTATCTGCAGTTGTAACGATTAATGTTAAAATGGCGTAGGATTCAGCTGACGGCTGACCTTCAAAATAAAAATCGTAACAATAACAGATACTTTTGGTGCAAAAAAAAAAGTAAAGTATTATCCCTTGCGTAGCCACGCTTATAAAGAATCAAATTTACATTTAGCCAACTTTACTATAGGCCAATCATGACAAGTAGCAAGGTCGTCGATGTCTCTAGTTTACCAAACTCGAGAAATATTACATATTAAATAATAATCTAATTTATTTCTAATTATTTTCCGAGATGATGGCATGAGACCCGATTGTATGACGTTGGTACCGTGGGAACGAGAACGTGCCTTGGTGTGGGACGCCACTTGAATCGACACCCTCGCCGCATCTCAGGGGAACAGCGCGTTAAGCGGGAGAGCAGCGGAAAATGCAGAGTCCGGCAAGCGGCGCAAGTATCATAAAAGATTACATATTTGTGCCGTTTGCTGTAGAAACTCTGGGCCCATGGAGTCCAAGCGTAAAAATAGTTTTTAAAAGACAGAACACCGCGTCTTGTCGTCTCCGGTGACAAGAGGGCTGATTCTCGCGAACCCAAAGAATCAGTATTGCAATTCAGCGGGGAAATGCAGCCAGCGTTCTTGCCACCATTCCACGCCCTATCCTTAGTAGATATTAATATTAATTCTAGTCTAGATTCACGGACTGGACCGCTAGACCACGGAGGCTCAGCCTAAGGTAGAGAAACACAATTTGGCTCAAGTGAGTAATATTCCTTTAAAATTTTGGTTATCGGTATGGTCATTAATTTATAATGAAGCGACGACGTGGAAAGCCTCCGCCTTAAGCTAAATGTACTGTGTACTTAGTCAAATTCTCACAAGTTTAGTTACTCGCAGCTAAGATTAAGGCTTCGCTGAATCCAGTTAATGCGTGACTTTGCACGACTTAGGATATTCAAGTTTGACTTTTTTGATTACAATTTGGGTTTAGCGAGCGCTCATTATTAATAGACGTCAGTGAACTGATATAGTTATGGAACCTTCCCGCGAACCAGATGTTAAACATTTTTTTATATATTTTTTTTATACCAGCACGATATGTAGTGTTGCCCAAAGCTGTTGGTCTTGCATCAGAATAGGTGGTCTTGGTCTCTGACTCAATATATATTTTATTCTTTTTAATTATTTATTTAAAAACTTTATTGTTTTGTTAACAAAAGGCGTATGTAATGCCGATTGGCATTCTCTTACCATCAACCTTCGGGACATTGTATGAATTATGGTAGGTTTATAAAATAAAAACATAAAATAAATAATATTTAAATAATTTTGATATTAATTTAATTAACGTACTTATAAATAAATACATAATTTTAATACTTAAACTACATAATAATAATACATACACTACATAAATAATACATATACAATACATACATAAACTACTTAAACGTACTAAGAAAATCTCTCTCCGCGATGTCTTTAGGATACCAAACTTGAGAAATATCACAAATAAATTAAATAATTTACCAGGTATCCAGGAATCAAACCCTGTACCTTCAAGTATAAATCCACGGAATTAGGTGTAGGTAGAATTTACTGCAACAAATAAAGTGTGTTAGATGTGTTTCTTACTTGGTAAAATATATAAATTGAAGCTTAAAAATTTTATTGCCAAATATTTCGCCTCTCTTTGGAGCGGCGTCATCCTCCTCCTCCTTAGTCGGTACCCCACTGATGGGGATCGTGACTCCGTCGCAGAGGCAGCTCATCCACCAGCCGTCTCCAACGGTTTCGGTCCTCGGCGTAGTGGATGGCCTGGTGTACAGGGATGTTCAGGTGGTCAGTCACCTGACTGGACCATCGCTTGGGGCTTCTCCCTCTTGTTCTTTTACCGTCTACCTTGCCCGTGATTAGAAGTTTTTCTAGATTATCGTCTTCTCTTCTTGCAATGTGGCCAAAGTATTGCAGAATTCGGGCAAAGCAGACGGTAGAGAGTCTTTTCTCCCTGGTCAGCTTAAGCTCTTCGAGCACAGAGATGTTAGTACGTCGTGCGGTCCAAGGAATTCTGAGCAAACGACGCCAGCACCACATCTCAAACGCATCAATCCTCGCTCTATCCGCGGCTTTTATGGTCCATGTCTCCGAACCGTACAGAAATATGGAGAAGACAAGTCGAAGCGGCGTCATCAGTGACAGTCAATTCAGACATCAGTCAGTCAGTGGCGAAATATTTGGCAATAAAATTTTTAAGCTTCAATTTATATATTTTACCAAGTAGGTAGAATTTAGGTATACTAAAATAAAATTATTTGCAAATGAGCTCTCCCAAGTTCCAAATATCTGAACGTTATTTTTTTTCGTTAGGAACAAAAATATTCAAAATTACGGACACGACACAATTAATATTTATTGAAAACCTAACCCCAAAAAAACAAACACTTCAAAATTTGAAAAAAAAAAAACTGTGCAAGAGTCTTGCGAGACCAAGACTGCATGACCAAGACCAAGATTGGGCAACATTAACGATATGTGACCTTGCGCCCACCTGATGATGAGTGGCGTGCTAGGTCCAGGAATCAGACACTCATGACTGACATCAGTGACGTGTGGATACACTTTACTGGGTTTATCGTCACGAACTCTGGATACTTCACGCCACGGCAGACTGCTTTGATGCCGCGGTATCAAAATTGTAGTCACTATCAAATAATTTTTTTTTATTACGCGAGGAACAACTGACATCAGCCACTGACGACCGGCATCAGTCCCTTCAAGATACATTTTCACACTTCGCTTAAGGTAGGTAAACGCGCAGTAGTTCGATATTGTCTATGAAATCACTCAATGAAATGACAAGAAATTCACCATCTTATAACAACCAGCTACAACTAAATAGTTTAATATATAAAAAAGGAATTTAAAAAAATAATAACCCGACTGCGTAAAAAATACTTTGATTAAAAAAAAGTTTTTATGGGTTCTGACTATGTAATGAAAAATATATTTAACTATTTCATTGGTTTAGTTAAGCGATTATCGACCTTTTTGGCGACCTGAGGTTATTTTTTTCTTTTTAGTTTTTTTTTCTAGCGGTCTAGCGGTTAAATCCGTGGATTTAGACTCGGAGGTACTTGTCATGATTGGCCTATAGTAAAGTTGGCTAAATGTGAATCCGCTTATTTATAAGCGTGGTTTCTGACCACCCCGAAAGGAAAACTTAGAAAAGACTTAAAAAAGAAACTTGGGTTTTTTTTCTGTATTTAATCAAAGTTTTTTTTACGCAGTCGAGTTTTTTATTTTGTTAATTAATTTTGTTTAATAATGTGTTACAATGTGAATAATTATGGAAAATAATAAATTAGACTATATATTGGGAAGAAGTTACAGTTAATTTTTTGTAGTTTTCCCGCGCTGTGAACTCCCATATACCCGACGTGTTTGGGCGATATTGACGATATACTCCATAAAATGCATATATATATTTTTTCGCAATTTTGGAATTTGATGATTCCGAACTCGGTTATGAATAAATATTATGAATAAATTACGTGCTTAGAACTGATGTGGATATTTTGTACAATGTCCATTAAAGAAACATAAAAATTAAAATGAATGAGATGACAGGGAAGGCAAAGGGTCTAGCCTTCATGCTGTATAAAGCGAAATCTGACGATAAATGTTTTTTTAATGCTTTTCTTGGAGTCACTCGCGGCATTATCGCCCAAACACGTCGGGTATAATATGGGAATTCACAGCGCGGAAAACCACAATAAAAATAACTGCAACATGTGCCCGCCCCATATATACTGTTCAATTTATCGTTTTCCATAATTATTCACATTGTAGCACATTATTAAATAAAACAACACCACTTGTGACTAACAATATCCACAATAAAGTAATTTACAAAATAAAAACTTGCACTTGAAAAATGAAAAATGGAGCGAACAACTCCCCAGTTTATTTATTTATTATTTTTTAAATGTTGGCTTAGTGTCTATAAAGTGCGTTTTTGCAAGGCCAAGACCAAGTTTGGGCAACAGTACAAGTGTGCATAAATTATACACGCACTCGTTTTTTAAATCTAATTACTGTTAAACGCTACCGTTGGCTGTATTATTGTTATTGTTATGTTTGTGTGTGCTGCTCTTGGAGCTGAACTCCGAGTCCCTCCGTGACGTAGAGTTCTTGTCATGGCCAATGGTACTTCTCGCTCTTGCCAGGGTAGCTGCAGAAATCTCCATAGATTCGCCGTACGGAAGTCTTGAACCGCGACGGAAACTGCCGCTTCTGCAGCGAGTTATCTGAAAATACACTTGGATTTTAAAATTGAAAAAATTTACTTAAGCAGTACCCTACAGTTTTTGAACTAGCTTTCAAGACGACATTGTAGTCTATAGAGAGCCTTCAGCGAACAGTTATCGGAATGAAATCCACTTTTTAACCGACTTCAATAACGAAGGAGGTTCTGAATTCGCTGGTATGCTCTTTTTTTGTATGTGGTTACACGATTACCCCGCCCATTATGAATTGATTTTGATGATTCTATTTTTGTTTGGCAGGCCATACTTCAGAGGTCCCATATAAATTTTATCGAAATTAATTCAAACAAAATATACAGACAATGTTTTGGTGTGTGATTCTCTTTTTGTATTTTTTACTGTCATCACACAGACACGAAGAAGATTGTATCTTGATATATTAATAATAAACCTAAAAATACACTAAAAATTGATAATATTTTAATACCTTCAACAAATTTATTGATTTTATGTACCTATTTAATATTTATGAACTGTTATTTTTGCAGTCTGTGCCAGCCGAGAAGGACAGTTTAATCCTGTGGGTGGCCGGGGTAAGGCGATAGCGGGGTGATGTGCCTGAGTGAACGACCCAAAAGCGGGCAGACGCGTGAAGGTAGACTACATTATATCTATTAAGGTTATTATTGTCTGGCAAAAATAACTGTTCATAAATATTAAATAGATACATAGGTATCAATGATTTTGTTCTTTATTCTCTGTTATATCATACATTCCCACCGGAATTATATTGAAGTTATTGTTGTGCACAATTTATAATATACACCTTGAAATTTAATTTTAGTTGTCCTATCTGGAGAGTGTTATGGAACTATAGACAAGAAACAGAACTGGAGGTTAATGTAGCATTTGAGTTGAGATACCAACACAAAACTAAACGTTGATTGCCTTTAAGGCTTTTTTTATTACAGCCCCTAGAACACAGCGTCCTAGACCTCCACTGCTGGAGATAGGCCTTCTAGGAAATATATCTGAAGAATTTGGCCTACACTCGCCACGCTGGCCAGACGGGTTGGCGAGGATCTGTTGTCAATTTTCAATGACATTCCACAAGTTGGTATTTGACCGCCTCCGTGGTCTAGTGGTAACAAACGTTGCCGTGAACTCGGGAGATCGTGGGTTCGATTCCTACCGGGGGCAAGTTGTACATTGTATAATTTGTCTCGGTCTGGGTGTTTATATGTAAAATATGTATATATTTACAAAAAAAAAAAAGTATAATATGTAGTTTATCAACCATCTAGTTTCCGTAACACAAGCCTCGTAGCTTACCACGGAAATTAGATGGCGTTGTGTGACCTGTCTGAAAATATTTATTTATTTTATTTGTTGGACCGGGACCGACAAATGTACGTAAGAAAAATGTAATTCTTATTGGTACATGTCGCCAAGGCTTTTACTATGAGGTTATTAAAATATTTCTTTTTTGTTTTAAGTTTGTACATAGGTAGGTATTTGTTTTTTTTCTTTAAAATTATTATTTAATATAAAATATGCTAACAATAGCAACGGTCATAGGTTGCCTATAGAAGAGAATTTTTCAAGTGGGCGTGGATGGCAACTATCTAAACTACAAGGAATATGGAAAAATGTTAAACAACAAAATAAAACAAGCAATGCACAAACAATATACAGATAAGCAATAATTAATAGAAGGGTGTATTTCCATAATGTACCTTGTGAAGAGGCCGGTGACGTCACGAGCCTAGTTGACTTCGGGTATAGTTAGAAGATGAAACGAGCGAATTAAGCACCACTAAATGTACCTCTACTGGACGCAAATCCACGGTCACAGCTTTCGGTCTATCTCGGGTACATTTAGAAGGAACTATGTTGAAATGGAGCGCTTCTAAATATACCCAACATTGAAGGATTTTTTGGAAAATGTCTGCGGGCTCAACGCCGTGAGCATACTAGACGGTTTCGAATTCAAATCGCCCTAGAATCACGGGTAACTTTCCTTTTCATCTGTCAAATAACCTATGTGGGTGGTAGTCCCTCACTTACTATTCTTACCAATATCACTGAACGGGAAACGACTAGGCGCTGGTGAAAATACTCCGAAATTGAGCGACAGAAATTATGTTAGCGGCAACTACCCTTTTGTTCCGGTTCTCCAATGTCGACCGAATTCTTGTGGTTTTAATAGCCGACGACGAGTCGAGACGAGGATCACAGCAGATATCCAAATCACAGCATAAAAAAATATGGCAGAAGCATTAATGACAGGAAATTTTAGTTGACCTAGTTGACTTCGGGTATAGTTAGAAGATGAAACGAGCGAATTAAGCACCACTAAATGTACCTCTACTGGACGCAAATCCACGGTCACAGCTTTCGGTCTATCTCGGGTACATTTAGAAGGAACTATGTTGAAATGGAGCGCTTCTAAATATACCCAACATTGAAGGATTTTTTGGAAAATGTCTGCGGGCTCAACGCCGTGAGCATACTAGACGGTTTCGAATTCAAATCGCCCTAGAATCACGGGTAACTTTCCTTTTCATCTGTCAAATAACCTATGTGGGTGGTAGTCCCTCACTTACTATTCTTACCAATATCACTGAACGGGAAACGACTAGGCGCTGGTGAAAATACTTCGAAATTGAGCGAAAGAAATTATGTTTGCGGCAACTACCCTTTTATTCCGGGTCTCCAATGTCGACCGAATTCTTGTGGTTTTAATAGCCGACGAGTCGAGACGAGGATCACAGCAGATATCCAAATCACAGCATAAAAAAATATGGCAGAAGCATTAATGACAGGAAATGCGCCGGCAACAGTCTTTCTTTCTTTCTTTCTTTCTATTGCCCACCAGGGGCGACGGGACGGCGGAAGGTAAGCCGACATGAGTGCGCCGGCCACACATAACCATGATGTATATTTAGTAGTAAGTAATAAGGGAAGGGAAGTAGGCGGTGGTGGCTCGGTTGTAAGAACGCGTACCTTAAATCCTACAAAGGTCGGTTCAAACCCACCCGGCATGTGCCAATGAAAAATACACTTTTCTTACGTACATTTGGCAAAGATTTACAACACCACACCGTTCCCGTGCCTCGGAGAGGACGTTAAGCCGTCGGTCCCGGTTCCACTAATGTCAACGTGTGGAATCGTTAATAAATTGCCATAAAAAATTGACATCATATCCTCGCCAAGTCTGGCCAGCGTGGCGAGTGTAGGCCAAATTCTCCAGTCCTGGAAGGCCCATCTCCAGCAGTGGAGGTCTAGAACGCTGTGTTCTAGGGGTTGTATTGAATAAGGGAATGCTAAATATACCCCGACACCCCGAACCGCCAACACAGGTATAATTAGGAGTTGAAAAGTAAAGACAGTACGACATATTATATCGAACCGATATTATCATGTTTAGTAAGCAATAAGGAAACGCAGAGTACTAAATATACCCGATCTAGGCGCCCCGACTCGGGTATATTTATTTTATTTATTTATTTAAAACTTTATTGCACTATGTACAAGGGGCGGGCTTAATGCCGCTAGACATTCTCTGACAGCCAACCTTTGGGACAATGATAACTATAACTTAGATCGATGAGTAGGTGCGAAGACGTATTTAAGATTAAATAAAAATTAAGTATTAAATGATAACTATATCTATTATTAATATATATATACTACATACTAATAGTACTTACATACATACATAACTATACTACATACAATATCTACTTATATACGCTGTAGGGAGCTGTTTAAGTAATGTGAGTATACCAATCTTTTGAAAATTATTCTGTTGGATGCTTGCCGAACATTATTACTTTGGAGTTAAAACGTTAGGACAGCAGTGTACAAACTACCAATACCCGAAAAAGAAAGAAAGTGCGTCTCCACAAGGTATACTATGTTAACACGCGAATAGCACCTACCTTATAAATAAATTCCATGCAGTACCTAAAATGACGCAAATGAAGCAATATGTACATTTCATTAAAAAAAAAACAACTTATATTTACAAATTATACATGTATAAATAGAGATAGGTATATTAATATAAGCAATGAAGATGTATAGCGAGATATTACCTGATAAAATAACGGACATTTAGAAAAGTAAAGTATCATCACGACCGTTTCCCTTTCGGGGTGGTCAGAAACCACGCTTATACATAAGCGGATTCACATTTAGCCAACTTTACTATAGGCCAATCATGACAAGTGGCAAGCTCGTCGATGTCTCCAGCGTACCAAACTCGAGAAATATCACAAATAAATTAAATATTCATTAAATGTCTTTATTTACATTAAGAAATATTTTTGTGTCCCGACCAGTAATCGAACCCGGTACCTCCGAGTCTTAAGTCCACGGACTTAACCGCTAGACCACGGAGGCAGTTTAGAGATACAGTATTTATATACATATATACAGTATTTGGTTGGGTAGGGAGGGGAGTAGAATGGTGGATGGTGAGCGTATTATCGCGCAATAAAATATAAATGGGAGGCTTCCTTTTTTAAACCAGCCTATTGTATAATACTTAATACTGTATGATTCCGTTAATGCCGTCTTGGAAGCTCGTTCCATAAATGTATTGACGGCAGACCTGCTTAGGCCCAATTCTTTCAGTAAGTGATGCAAAGATTTTGCTGGAACTCCTCTCGCACCAACTTCCACTGCGTAAAGCTGAGTCTTGAACCCGTTCCTGATCATTTCTTCTGTGAGATCATAATATTTATTCGACTTCATGTTGTGGTCTTTTGGAATATTTGATTCCCACGGAACGGTAAGTTCAATAAGGATAACTTTTTTCAGGTTCCGAGAAAACACTAACATGTCTGGCCTATAGGCTAAATATTTCTAAAATGTCCGTAATTTTATTTCCTAAAAAGTAAAAAGTAAAAGTAGTAGAAACGCTCGTATTCTCCATATTCTTGTACGGTTCAGAGACGTGGACTATAAAAGCCGCAGATAGGGCAAGAATTGATGCATTTGAGATGTGGTGCTGGCGTCGTTTGCTTAATATTCATTGGACCGCACGACGCACTAACGTTTCCGTGCTCGAAGAGCTCAAACTTGCTAAGGTACAGAGACTTTCTGCCGTCTGCTTTACCCGAATTCTGCAATATTTTGGCCACATTGCTAGAAGAGGCGCCGACAATCTGGAAAAACTCTTAGTAACGGGAAAAGTAGACGGGAAAAGAACAAGAGGAAGGTGACTGATCACCTAAACATCCCAGTACACCGAGCCATCCACTGCGCCAAAGACCGCAGCTACTGGAAACGGCTAGTGGATGGACTGCGACGGAGTCACGATCCCCAACAGTGGGGTACCGACTAAGGAGGAGGAGGAAAAAGAAAAAGTACTCTCACTGGAATAATCTTTAAAATTGCTGTATTGTGCGAGCGAGAGGCAAGCACAAACGTTCTTAAAAAGAGATTAAAAAAAAAAAAAACTTTAAACAGTAAGATTTTTTCATAATATTAATATTGTCTCAAAGGGCTCCGAAGAATTTATCATTTTTTGGAAGTTCAATGGAGAATTCCTAATATTCGCCGCATGGACCTGACTCATCCCCTCCCCGCATGTTTGACTTTGTGCCGCTGTAAGCGCTTTTTTACTTTACTTTATACAGGGTCCGTGTCCGTAAATAAAGCAAAGAAAAGGGCGCTTTTTTACTGATTTTGCTCTAAAACGAAACGCTACTCGAACGCCTTTCAAAGCAAAATTCAGCAAAAAAGCGCTTTCACCGCAAAGTCCAACATTGCCATGTGTATTACGCATACGTTTAAAAAGCGAACTAAAGTGTTGCCACTGTATTAAATAAATCTGAATTCGCAGAAGAACTATAAAAAAATTATTATTTCTCAACAACGAAAAGAATCGTCCAAAAAACTCAAACTAAATGATGATTTAATTAAAAATATCTTTATTTCTCGGCTTTCTAAAAATTACCATGTTCCCGAGCCCTTACTATATTTTTTGACATAGAGACGTTGCAAATTTAGTTCAGGTAAATTTATGTATGGGCGGGCGCCATTGTTATTTCTAAGTGAGCTTAATTTATAATATAATATATGACGATATTGGATGCGACGTGTGTAGATACATTAGCTCCATCTCACATCCAGGCGACTTCGTCAGGCGCGGGAAGTGCGGCGTTTTCTGCGGAGAACCTCAAATTGCGCAAATACGCTAACCTTGGTGTCGGTTACGAATTTGCGCCGTTTGGGGTCGAGACGATGGGCCCATGGGGACCGTCAGCGAGGCGCTTGGCCAAGGAGTTGTCAAAGCGGCTGACAGAAAGGTCTGGAGACAGGAAGGCTGGCAATTATTTCTGCCAACGTATTAGCCTCTCTATACAGAGGGGAAATGTTGCCAGTCTCCTTGGGACTATCTCGGATGGGACGCCTCTAAAGGACATTTTTTATTTATAGTTTAGTTTATTTTTAATTTTATTATTTAGGTAGCTTTTAATTTATATTTAATATACTGTAATTAACTTCGAATAAATGTTGTCATTTAATATAATATAATATAATATAATATAATATAATATAATATAATATAATATAATATAATATAATATAATATAATATAATATAATATAATATAATATAATATAATATAATATAATATAATATAATATAATATAAACTTACATAGTTTTCTCTTAAACTCCATCGGTTCTTGTTAAAGATTCCGTAGACGATGGGGTTTGCGCAGGAGTTGGTGCACGAGAACAGCCAGAGAACTTTCTGAAATGCCGGATCTAGGTTCTTCACCGAGTCCTGATCAACCCAGTACCTAAAAATAGACAAACACTATAGAGGTAAAATCTACGCACGCCATTCTATTCTACGAACGGTGGTAACTCGCGGAGGCAGCTTACTCCACGTACAGGGTGGAAAAGTTAATTAATTCCACTCGACATTTTCTAAATATTTTCAGTGTTCGAGGGTATTCACGCAAAACCGGATAAGTATCACTTTTTTAGTTAATTTTATAGAAAAAAAATATAGATACCTAGTCGTAACAGAATGTAAGACAGTCATGGCCGGTTACGGTCTTGTTAGACGTGTACTTTTTAATTAGTTATTTTGTTGTTTCACGAACAATATGCCGACCTGCGTGCTATGGGAGTGTAAAACACATCCTTCTTTGACAAGAAAACCTGTCAGTTTATTATAAGTAACTGTTGATAACACTAATATTTTCCAAGTTTTTATATTCAATACACGGAACATTCTAAAAGTTTACTTTCTTTAAAAACATAACAAAAATTATTAGAAAAAAGTTCCGTTACTCGATCATAGATGGCGCTATTATAGATGCACAGATTTATAGCACTAAAAAAAAATACGTGTGGCACTCGGAGACTGCCGCGGTAAAGCTTTATTTTTTTTTTATCTACTTATGCAATTATAATTATTTATTTATTTTATTTATATAGTATTTTTTTTCTTTGATATTAATTCAAGTTACTAGTCGCGGGCTGGAACTTACTCGTGGACGCGGCCAAAAAGCACGCTGTCGCATCTAGCATTGTGTCTAAAAGAAATAGAATCAGTTATGAGCAGTTAGCAGCTAGTCTACACGCATACGTCTAGTCGCACGCACACAAACACCGTGCCGAAGTCTGCCGAACTGAAACGACGTTAGACGATGCACGGCTTTCAACACCGCACCGCTGTGCCGGTCGGAGTGGGGGGTGTTAGGTTTATTTTCGTTACGGAATTTCTTGATTCGGTCGCCGCGCTCAAAACCCGCGAAAGCTATGCAATAGTTGACCATTGGGAAAAAGTTCTGCTACACTATTATATATGGCACTATTATAGAAGCACACAATTATAATCTTAATAACACTGTTCATAAGGTTGACATTTGCTTCCTCCATACTCAAAGGACATGTATTTTGTGAAAAATATTTAAAATACAATTCGTGTGCACATTGGTGCCCACTCTATCTTATATTTGATCTAGGTGACTGTCGCGAATAGTGATGCATTAATTAAAGACTAGGTTATTCTGATTTTTATTAAAATTATGTACAAAGGACCTAATTTTACCATAAACAGTAGCAGTAGTACGGTGACCAGCAAGCGAAGAACACTATGACGATTGTGACTGTCATTTTGAGAGTCCGTGCTCGCGCCCGCCCCAGTATACCCACTCCACTCCTGCGCATCTTATCTGAAACATAAAATGTGTTAATAGTCATAAACCAGTGCAAGAATTTATCCTCTTACAAAGAGTTGTTTTATAGCCAATTATTTCTCATTTGACCATTAGACAAAAAAGTTGTTCTAGTCGATTTATATTTGACCTCGTAGTATATATATATATATTACGGGTTCGATTCCTGGTCGGGACACAATAATATTTGTTAATTTAAATATAATGTGATATTTTCCGAGTTTGGTACGCTAGAGACATCGACGAGCTTGTCCCTTGTCATATATATTATATTGCATTACAAGTTGCAGGCTGGCTAAAAACAAAAATACAAATTTCTGTTATAAGGGCTATAAGCTTAAGGATCAGAGGAACCAGAAAGCGAGTGAGATGGATAGGATGTGAGGATGGAGCAGGTATGTTTGAAGGAACGAATGAATGATTGAATGTGAATGAATGTTAGATGATTTTATATATTTAGTTTTATGTTTTTTTTAGTTATTATTGTTATTTTGTTGAAATAAATAAATATATTTTTATATATATTATATTTAAATTAACAAATATTATTGTGTCCCGACCAGGAATCGAACCCGGTACCTTCGAGTCTAAATCCACGGACTTAACCGCTAGACCACGGAGGCATATTCCCAATTACACACATATAGCTAGTACCTACGTAATAATAGTAGTCTATACTTATGTCTATTTTAAAACTTGACAACGTAATAAAAGCTAGAAGTTCCTAATTACATACTTGATTATTGAATTATATATTGTCAACCTTGATTGTAATAATGTAACGTAATGAATATTAGATATATGGAGGTATTTAAGGTAACTTTTTAAGTCAAAGTATGGTAAAAAAAATGGTAAAAAAGTATGGTAGTAGCGCGCAAGGTATATAAATATAATAAATATATATATTTCCAGACAGGTCACACAGCGCCATCTAGTTTCCGTGGTAAGCTACGAGGCTTGTGTTACGGAAACTAGATGGTTGATAAACTACATATTATACTTTTTTTTTTTTGTAAATATATACATATTATACATATAAACACCCAGACCGAGACAAATTATACCATGTACAACTTGCCCCCGGTGGGAATCGAACCCACGACCTCCCGACTTCACAGCAACGTTTGTTACCACTAGACCACGGAGGCGGTCAATGTTAGCAATTGCAATCAGAGCCTCATGACTAACATCAGTCCCTAACACAATGCCGGCTTGACTGGGCATGAAGGAAATTCGAGCCCGAACAGGCTCGATCGTTTATCGGCACGAACGGTGGATACTTCCCTGCCCCGGCAGACTGGGCAAATGACCACTATCATTCCGCCTACCACCTATCAATCTAAAATCATCAACAATTCTGTTTTATCTATCCCATCTCATCACTCGCGCGGTGGTGGCTCGGTTGTAAGAACGCGTTCTTTAAATCCTACAAAGGTCGGTTCAGACCCACCCGGCATGTACCAATGAGAAATACACTTTTCCAACGTACATTTATCATAGATTTACAAAACTGGTGGTTAAGCCTCGGTCCCGGTTCCGCTAATACCAACTTGTGGAATTGTTAATAAATTGTCATTGAAAATTGACATCATATTCTCGCCAAGCCGTAGGCCAAATTCTCCAGATATATGTTCTGGAAGGCCTATATCCAGCAGTGGAGGTCTCGTACGCTGTGTTCTAGGGGCTATAATGATAATGATGAGCTATCATCTAGCTTTCAGACAAACTTCTTCGCAGTAGTAGCCGCTAATCTCTGGAACAATTTCCCGGTAGATATTCAGATTCTTTTACAGTTTCCGCTGCTCGAGAGTGGAACAAACTTCCTCTGGTTATCAGACGGGCGCTTTTTATTTAAAAATCTACTTATCGCTCCCTTTCTAAACAAACAACATATATCTTCTTAGTAACTATATCTATCATACTATTTTTATTGTGTGTAAACAGTACTATATACTTACCTATTTTCGTATTTGTATATATATGTATACTTAAGTAGCAGTATGTAACGATAATTATGTATTGTATTTTCATACTAATGCACCCCGCAAATCCTCTACCACACTCCCAAAGGTTAGCTGTTATAAAATGCCGAAAGGCATTAAGTTCGCCCTTGTACATTACTTTTAAGTTATTTTGTGCAATAAATAATTTATAAATAATAAAAAAATAGAAGTATTGGTAGGTATATGACGGGATGCAGTGGATATTTACGAATACGACCATAATAAATGATTGCATCGCTACTTCAGCGCCGTCATCTCTCAGTGCGGACAACGGCGGCGGTCGCGCATATTCACTTATATCTTCAGCGGACGGGATGACGGGCGAGCAGTGGACAGGCGGTCATCTAGGTAGTGAACGCTTCGATACTTTAGAGACGTAATATTGATGACGTCCCCGTGGCGGTGGCGGTAGACAAACCTTAGTTATAAAAAAAATACATTTCACTCACCATTGGCAGTGTTCGCTCTTCTTATGATCTCTAGGAGGGCTGCTGAAGAACAGTACAGCGTCGATACCAGTGGTGCTATGTACATCAGGGTCATGTTCAAAAGAAAATAGGCAAACTCGTGCTTTTCTGTAGGCAGCGACCCGTAGGAGACGCATTGAAAGTATCTGAGAAAAGAAAAAAAAATATTTTCGTTTAAAAGTCGAGTCGGTTTCGTCGAGGCTTAAGCGGCGCGCCGAATCTAGCTTTTCTTATACTCGTAGTCTAAGATATATGTATGTATATACCGCGTGTAATGGGGTGTATATGGGGTGTATCAGACAAAGCTTTTTTATAGATGTCGCTAGCGGCATTGGTACCTTGTTTACACCTATGTCAATCATTTTTTAAATGTTTTTGTAGTTTTTTTTATTTTTATAACAGAAATACCAATTTTAACTTAACCTTACCTATCATAAAAGACGAATTAGGAAAGCGAACACCGACTTTAAAAAGAAAAGAGATTTAATTAATAGAACGGCAATTTTGAGATCACCGTATCTTTGATTTCGCTTGGAAATCTATATTTGTACACTTAAAAGCAGCTGACTTCGGTAATATATCTAGAAAATAATAAATTCGTAATAAAAATACAAGTTTTCTATGCAACTGACAGTTGTATTAGGTACCATCTATCATACGCCATCTACCGTGATGAAAAGTTAGTGATACACCCCATTGTCCAAAGAGCAAATTTGTTTTTAGGCTTCAGTTGTCATTAGTAGAACCTCTATTTGATTTTAAAAACAAAAACAGTTTTTTAAGGAGTCCTTTGCGCCATTTTGCGCGGACATGTCAAGTGCAAGTTAAAGTTTTGTAAATTGTAAATATTGTTGGTCAATAGTGGTGTTGTTTTGTTTAATAATATTCTACAACGTGAATAGTTATGGAAAACGATAAATTCTACGTTGAATATGGGGCACAAGTTGAAATTTATTTTTTGCGGTTTTCCCGCGCTGTGGACTCCCATATTTTACACGACGTGTTTGGGCTATAATGCCGCGAGAGACTCAAAGAAAAGCATCAAATTCTGCAGCATCTGGAATTAGATGATGACCTCATTAACTCATAAAAAAGAAAGATATATTACGTCAGACTTGGCTGTATGGGCTAGACCCTTTGCTTTCCCTATCATCTCATTCATCATCAATTTCAATTTCAATTTATTTATTAACCATAACATACATTAAGTACACTCGGTTTTGTCAGTTATACATATTCTTGTTTACCAATCATGGCAGGATAGCACAAGTATGTCATTAATAGCAAAGAACAGCCATCGTCATTTACACTTAACACTACAAACAATCAATACCTACATAGATGCTGCTGTACAAGGGCGTTGTCACTTAAAATCTAGAAAATAAACTATATTAAAATTATATAAAATAAAAATATATTAAATTAATAAAATAAAATATTAAAAAAAACTACAAAATTGTGTATGTCAAAATAAATAATCAAATTAAATTTCAAAAATAATAACAATGATAATAAAGAATAACTAAAAGAAAGCAGCTGTAGATGGGCGTTGTCATTATAAAACATACATCCATCGGGAGAAGAGAACAACAAAATCAGTTTTTTTAAAGATAAAAATTGTCATTCGAAAAACAAAACACTACTGCATGATGAATAAGGTCACGTCTGAAAATCGCGATATCCATCCTGTTAATACCTAAAGGTTGGGAAGTGTTATTATTAAATGATCTCGCCCACAGCCAAGAGACAATATAGAGAGCGAAAGAATTACGTAAGTCAACGTTCGCGCGATCGTCGACCTCTCGCTACCTACTTGATTAGGTACTGTATGAGTGGCGATATTTTTAGGAAAACTTCTCTGCATCGTAACTTAGGATTTTATTACTGAATAGTTACAATAAAAAAATTGTTGTTTTTAATTTTTATTCTAGATTATAATAAAAAATATTTACTTTTTAATAAATGCCACGCAGTATAATTGGGCCAAGGGATCATCATTGTCATTCACCGTGGCAATGCTGCGAGTATCCTTGATACTGGTAGTGATTTAGAGCAACTTTTTTTATTTATAATATTTTTTTATTTATTTTTTGTATTTTTTATTTATTATTAGGTAAGTAAATTATATTAGTTTTTAATAATAATAATTTGTAATGTTCCTTCGAATACATTCTTATTAACTTTTTCTACTTAAATAGTAATTTTCTTAGAATAATTTATCAATTTAATTTAGCCCAAATCCCCAAGATGAATGATACTCGTATGTTTCAATAAAGTTTTCATGCCCGTTCTTATCAAAAAACATATTTATATATTTTCAGTACATTTCCTGTTAAAATCCGTCCTTCCTAAAAACACGTCTACGTAACCTAATAGTCATTATTAACATAATGTTGTCAAGAATTTTCATCCCACATTCTTAGAATGTTTAAAATTAGATTCGCTTGTCAACTGATTCTAAAAAACAATTTAGATGCCCCTGTTTTTACATAAAAAAATATTTACATTGATAAAGTTGAAAGTTGCGACGCAAGGAAGGGTTATGTTTGTCAGGCCATGTATGTATGTATGTTTGTTCATTTGTGACACAATCACATTTATTTATTTAAATACTTTAAATATATTTAAAAAAACTTCTTCTCTCTTGCTTCCTTAAAAAGCAAATCGAATCCTAATCAAACAAAACATATTATTAGTACCTATATATATGTATTTATAATTATTTATGTATTTATCTTAATTATGTATTATTATTATTCTGTTAGGTATTATATTATTATAAATGTATATATTGTATTTATTTCCATATTTTAATTCTGGTTTTTACTATATTATTTCTATTTTCACACTCTGCACCCATAATATTAATCTCTCACTCTCCCAAAGGTTAGCTGGTAGAGAATACCTTCATGGTATTATGCTCGCCTATCTACAACACTTTATATTGTATATTTTGTGTGCAATAAAGAATTTTATTATTATTATTATCACTTTATTGCACTTAAAAACCTAGCACATAGGCTAACCTTGGGGATCATGTAAGGTGATGGGCAGGATAAAGAAAAATATTAAAATAGCTAATAAACATAATTACGCATTTATAGCACTTTAATATACATATACATACACAATATAAAAAAACAATACACATACATACTATATAATACATACATACACTATAAATAAATAGATATATATATATATATATATATATAAATAAAATTTCAAACAACTAATTCGAGAGACAATAATAGATTTAGTTTTTAATATCGCTGTAATAAGTACACCAAGTATTTATTTAAATAGTTATTTACATACATATCTTCACGCCAGATCCCTTGCGGGGTAGGCAGAGACAATTGAGCGCCATTTGACACGATCACGACATACCTCTTTCGCTTCGTCGACATTCATTAACCTCTTCATACATGCCCTTTGGTTACGAAGACTTTTTAATGCACCTTCAGTCAGTGTTTTATTTATTTGATCGTGATATGTGAGTCTCGGTCTGCCAGGGCCTCTTTTACCCACAACTTTCGCATTATATATCTGGTTCGTCAATCTTTCATCGCTCATCCTTTCAACATGCCCGAAACATCGTAGCATGCTTTTCCTTATTTTTGTCCCTCTACTTTCCTTCATACCAACCCTTTTCCGTATTTCGACGTTACGTATGCGGTCCGCCAAAGTGACGCCACATATTCGCCGCAACGACCGGTTATTTACCACAAAAAAACTTATATTATTATGACTGCAACACCTTTAATAACATATCTGCCTACAACAGTGGAACTATCGATAGTTGACCTCTAAAATCAGTTGCTATATCGATAGTTGGCCTCTATAATCAGTTGGGATATCGATTCGATTGTATTGATTGCACAAAATGGATACTGCTATTGATGACTAGTGATAGTATTAATGCTAAACTATTCTGTTTCTCAAGAAATAATGTGGTTAGAAGGTTTTTAAATACGTTGACGAACGGTGCACGTCTTATAGCCATAGGTAGCTTGTTCCACTGATGAGCGGCAGCATCAGTTTTAATTACGAGAGTGTCACTGAAGATATGACATTAAACAAATTTCAGTCATTTATTTTGTTTAGATAATATATATACACACATATATACCTAATAATACCCACCGCTAGTCTCCAATACTATGCCGGATTCATATATTAGTTTAGTAACGACATGTGTAAGGTATCACCGTGAACTTCAAACCATGATGAAGGGCCAATAAACCCTAAATACACAAGATGTGTAATTTTCGTCAAATGTGGGCCGTGGGTTTATATTTGTTCATGTTACTTTGATATGTGACTTTTATTCAACTTTGACGTACTTCCGATTAGTGTTTCCAACCAACCAAGACTTGGTCAGTCTTGGTCTTATTTATTTTATTTTATTTATTTGGAATAACAAACAATTATATAATTAAGGATACAATACAATTTTTTTTTTTTTTTTAATAATATATTTATTCGAAGTAGGTACTTAGATACAAAAATATTAAAATAAAATTGATTAAAAAACTAATTATAAACAGTTGAAACGATGGCCCGTGGTCCGAGGAGGCTCTTGTGTTCTCCCGCGAGCTTGGTAAGAAACTCCACCTGGCGACGGGTGACCCTTTGAGTAGAGAATGTCTTGTTCAAAGGGTCAGCCTCGGGGGAACGCAGCGAGTGTCCTCGGCACACTACGCCCATCGAATAGTCGTAATTTTATTTATTAATTTTTAGTTTTTTATAATTTAGTTCTTAATTTATTTAATTTTTTTAATCTTTGTACTAAAGTACAAAGTCCGAATAAATAATCATGAACATAAGAATATGCTAATAAAAATATTATAAATAGATTGTAAATCTGATATAGCTGAGTTTTCCTTGCAGATTCCTTTCTCAGTCAGATTAAACATTAACAGGTCACTGGAATTTGCTAAGCTGCTGGTCTTCTGCTAACAGCTTACTTATTGGACCACTTTGCTGCTTAGTCTTCTACTAGCAGGAGTAGAATCATTCAAAATAATTAAATTAATGACGTTTCATAAATGCCTGTAATAGGTTTACGTGAATAAAGATATTTTGACTTTGACTTTGACTTTGAACTAAGACTAAAAATACCTATGAAATTAAAGCTATTCTACAAAATAAACTAAGGTCTTACCGCCAGGGAGGGTACCTAAAACGCTCGCCGCATTTCCAATATAGATTACATAGTACAGATAATTATACAATTAACACCGTTTTCCACAGATAGGATATATAATTATAGAATGCACAAAGTTATATATACCTATATATTTTTTATTAGTAAAAAATAAAGTATCATCACGACCGTTTCCCTTTGGTCAGAAACCACGCTTATAAATAAGCGGATTCACATTTAGCCAACTTTACTATAGGCCAATCATGACAAGTGTCAAGCTCGTCGATGTCTCAAGAAATATTACAAATAAATTAAATATTATGTAAATAATAAATAAATTTTATTAATAGTTAACTATTAATACTCTATTAGATAAAAAATTGACATTTAAAACAAACTAAACTTTATGAAAAAAAAAAATGTGACAAAATTATTAATAAAAATAATTAAAAAGCCTATATACATTTTAGCGTTTCTTTGACCTTATTCATGCATATATTTTTTTATTTTTTATTTTCGTCTCGCATCAGAGTAGGTGGTCTTGGTCTCGTTCTTGCATTCCTAATCTTGGTCTTGCGCAAGAGTCTCGCAATACATACATACATATATATTTCCAATTGTACTAAGTAATCTTATGAGTCTGTCCGCAAACTACTATCTCGCCAATTATGTACAAGTTTCATTTACTTGAAATTTAAAAAGTTATTTTTTTAGTTATAACCTGTGCCTCCGTGGTCTAGCAGTTAAGTCCGTGGATCGGAGGTACCGGGTTCGATTCCTGATCGGGACACAATAATATATTTAATTTATTTTTGATATTTCTCGAGTTTATTTTTATTTTTCATTTTTTTTCTTTCGGAATATTAAAAACTAGCGGCCCGTCCCGGCTTCGCACGGGGGGACTTAGTAGGTAAGTACTTACCTAATAGGTATCTTTTGGATGAATTAATAGTCTTAAGGTAACCGATTGAACAATTCAAAGTTATCTAGAGCAAACTTTTATAAGGATTGAACCATTCATTAAAACGATTGTTATGGGTAAACTATAAAAGGCTCTCGCGGACTTTTTTAAAAATAATGTTAAGATGAACAATTCATCCATAGAGCATTTTTGTATAACTTTTAACTATATGCTCAGCGCACGCCACGGAAAGCCTCAGAAACGATACTTTTCCCCCGTTTTTAAAACATTCTTGGTTACTGCTCCACAACTATAGGACCTAACGTGATATTATATAGCCTATGTTACTTCTGAATAATGCAGCTTTCTAATGGTGAAAAAATTATTGCAATCGGGCCAGTAGTTTTTGAGTTTATTCATTACAAACATACAAAAATACAAATCAATCCTCTTTATAATATTAGTATAGATGACGGACGCAACTATATTTTATTGAAAACAAAAACCGTAATCCCAAAAAAGTAAACAAAACGTGGTCTTGCAAAAAATTGGGCAACACTACTTCCGATCTGTTATTGCCATGAAAAACACTTTTTATATAATAAAATGGGCTAAAGCTGCTGTTAGTCTTCTGCTGACAGCTTACTCCACATCGCTGCTTAGTGTTCCACTAACAGGAGTATTATTATTAATATTATTAAAGTCATTTCGGCTTTTTCTACCACCTTTGGGAGAGTGAGACAGTATAAATATGTGGGGTGCAATTCTAACCAATAAACTACATAAATAGTACGTATACATAGACTACATCAATACTCATCAATATATAAGTATTATAGAAGATATACATATATGAAGATAATATATTAGTAGGAAGTAGAAATTTGTGGAGTTAAAATATATTGTTCTGCTTGTTTAAAAATAAAGTATCTATATTTAAACGATTACTCACCACCTTTTTTCTAAATTAGCAGAATAGTGTCTCCTAGTTCATTATATTAATCACTCATGTTATTTATTTTATCCTTATCATTATTATTATTCTAAATCAACTGTTACTTTAACCATGTGTGTACTAATTTAACTTCATTATAATATATATAGATATGTAGGTATTTATGTATATATTTATTCAGTATATGTAATATTAGTATGTAAGTCTATTATAATAAATTGCACCCTTCGTTGTTACCTCTCCACACTCCCAAAGGTTGGTTGTTAGAAAATGCTTATTAAACTTTCGCGCATATTCATAATAGTTTTTTAAAATAATTTTAACGGGTCTTTACGCGATTTACCTTAGAGACATATTTCTCCCGACGTTTGAAGGATGTCTTTCCTTTCCAAACGCCTGGCGTGTATAAAGTGGACTGCAGCTGTGGGAGTTCATATATTGGCCAAACTAAGCGCACAATAGCCGAGAGGGTCAAGGAACATATAGCAGCTGTAAAAAACTGCCAATTAAACAAGTCAGCAATAGCAGAACACCTAATGGATAGTGGCACAAACCATTGGATTGAGCTGCATGACCCAAAGATACTTTCCACCGATCGGCACTATTACCCTAGAATAGTACGTGAAGCGATCGAAATAAAGAAAAACAAAAATTTCAATCGAGAGGGGGGTTATAAGCTATCTTCATCGTGGAATCCAGTAATCAATAGGTTTCGACGCCGGGAAAAATCGCCCGGTGTCGCCAAGGATATTGTAAGTGTCGTGTGTCGTGATTTCTAAAAACTTTTAAAAGTGATAAGTGGGTAGGTTTACATCTGCCGCCCAGTATGTACGAGACTACACCGCATAGCTTCAGTCGACCCGTGACCACGGCCAATGCAACTTGGCTGAAACGTCGGGAGAAATATGTCTCTAAGGTAAATCGCGTAAAGACCCGTTAAAATTATTTTAAAAAACTATTAGAAAATGCTTAGTCATTATGCCCGCCTATGTACAATATTTTTAGTGCAATAAAGAATTTTTGAATTTGAATTTGAAAGTATTAAGTAGTTTTTTAAAGATGTGAATGGAAGGAGCTTGTCTGATGGTCAGTGGAAGTTTGTTCCACTGGCGAGCAGACGATACGGTAAATTAATCTGAATATCTGCTGGAAGTGTGGGGTGGGATTTTGAGTTGGTTGTTATGAGAAGAACGAAGAGGGCGGTCGTGCGAATCACAAAGAAATTTAAAGTGTGTTTTAAGATAAGAGGGAGCTATAGGGTTGTAAATAATATTGTATAGAAAGTATAGAAGATGTGCTGACCTGCGAAAGCGGATATTGAGCCAACTGTGTACGAAATGGGAGAAGTGCTCATTCTTACGCAAGCCAAAAACAAATCGGATACATAAGTTTAGAAGACGATCTAGTTTATTTAGTAGCTCTTCAGTAAGATCAGGATAGCAGACGTCAGCATAATCTATAATAGGAAGCAGCAGAGATGTGACTAACATTAGCTTCGTCTTGATGGGAATAAAAAACTGTAACCGTTTCAACACGTGCATACCGGCGAATACTTTCCTACTAATCTCGGACACATGGCAACTCCACGACAGATTGGACATAAAAAGGCCGAGTAGAATCATTCTAAATATTTTAAATTATAACGTGTCACATATGACTGTAATAGACTTAACCACCTTTATCCATAAAAAGAAACATTATTAATTGATTCTCGCTCACAACCGAAACGCGAAATAAAGTGAGAAAGAATTACGTGAGTCAACGTTCGCGGGATCGTCGAACTCTGGCTACCTACTTGATTAGGCTCAGTATGAGTGGCGATATTTTTAGGATAACTTCTCTGCACCGTAACTTAAGATTTTATTACTAAATAATAAAAAAAAAAATACGTAGTTCTTTATTTTTATTCTAGATTATAATATAAATATATTAGCTCTTTAACAAATGTCACGCAGTATAAGCTCGCATTCGTAACTTCCAATGAAGTAGACAAAGACAAAGACAAAAAAAATATTGTTCATGTGGTAAAAAAATATAACATTTTCAGCACACGACCCAGTTCGGGCATTACAATATTGTTTCTTAAAATCTAGGTGTTTTACATATAATGTTTCTTACTAGAAGATCAATTTACTAAAATTAGTTCTTATAATAATAATGAAATTAAAACAATTAAAATCTTACAAACTAAATAAGATATAAATTCTAACATTTTTTTTTTTTTTACAATAGATCAAAAAAACGGAGTAGAAGCAGCTTAGCACCAGATATTGTCTTAGGGCCTTATTAAATTGTTTTTGAGTTTTTGGGTTATTTTTTATGGATTTTGGAAGTTTATTGTATATTTTTATTGCCATGTAATATGGGCTTTGGTTTAGAATCTTTATTCTCGATTGTAAATACGAGTATCCAAGCCAAAGTTCATGTCAAGGACAACAAATAAGCAATGTTCCACCAAACATCTAGAAGTCGTCGCTAAACTCAAATTATATCAAAAGAAATTATTATATACCACAAAATTCGCGAGCGAGCACAAATCGCCAAGGGCTGTTATCTCAAAGACATATTTCATAAAACATGTTCAAAGGACATATTATAATATTCGAGACACTACCTAACTACAGTACAGGACCGAACTAAACGAACACGAAAGAATATTCATATTTTTTTAGCTGATTTTATTTATATTTATATTTTGATGTAGAATTGTGAATGGTGAGCGTATTATCGCGCAATAGTAAAAAAAGGAGGCCTCCTTTTCTTAAACCAGCCTATTGTCGGTCGCAAGCCCGAGACACCATTCTTCTCATCTCTTACCCACACACCATGGACCCGGCACCCGCACGGTGAATCCATGGAATGCTTAGAAATTTGTCTTCTTAAGTTTATTTAAAAAACTAAAGTCATCACGACCGTTTCCCTTTCGGGGTGGTCAGAAACCACGCTTATAAATAAGCGGATTCACATTTAGCCAACTTTACTATAGGCCAATCATGATAAGTGGCAAGCTCGTCGATGTCTCCAGCGTACCAAACTCGAGAAATACCACAAATAAATTATATATTAATTAAATGTATTTATCTACATTAATAAATATTTTTGTGTCCCGACCAGGAATCGAACCCGGCTCCTTCGAGTCTAAATCCACGGACTAAACGGCTAGACCACTGAGGCAGTTACAAGAATACTGATTATTGATTTTCCTTATTAGTTGTGACTAAAATAAATTAAATACTAATATTTGACGAAAAACTCCGCTTGGCGACGGGTGACCCTTTGAGCCTTTATTTAAATAATATATAAATAAAAAATGTCCTCTAGAGACGTCCCATGCGACGCTAATACGTTGGCAGAAATAATTGTCAGCCTTCCTCTCTCCAGACTTTTTCATAAGCCGCTTTGACAACTCCTTGGCCAGGCGTCTTGCTGAAGGTCCACATATTAATAATAAAATTCTTTATTACACACAAAATATACAAAATAAAGTGATTTACATAGGCGAGCATAATACCATTAAGGCATTCTCTAGCATGTAACCTTTGGGAGAGTGATAGATTTTTAAGATGGGTGCAGAGTCCGAGAATTTTATCGCAGCGAAGCCACGACTCAGTGTAAATTTTATATATTTCGACTTTAACAGTCAGGACCTATTAAAATCCAGGACAGGTTCAAATCTTTTAAACAATGAGTCCCGACTGTGAAAGTTGCTTTTGGTATCCAGTGTGCCACAAAGGAACAAACATACATACATATAGATTATATTATTATTATTATTTGGTATTCGTATAGATTACCATGAACCCAATACTTACAATGATATATACATACATAACGTTTCTTTGCAGTCTGGTAAAAATATTCTGTACTCAAAGGGTCACCCGTCGCCAAGCGGAGTTTTTTTGTCAAATATTAGTATTTAATTTATTTTAGTCCCAAATAATAAGGAAAATCAATAATCAGTATTCATGTAACTGCCTCCGTGGTCTAGCCGTTAAGTCCGTGGATTTAGACTCGGAGGTGCCGGGTTCGATTCCTGGTCGGGACACAAAATGTAAATAAATACATTTAAATAATATATAATTTGTTTGTGATATTTCTTGAGTTATGAACGCTGGAGACATCGACGAGCTTGCAACTTGTCATGATTGGCCTATAGTAAAGTTGGTTAAATGTGAATCCGCTTATTTATAAGCGTGGTTTCTGACCACCCGGTCGTAATGATACTCTTACTTCTTGTAATTATTTAGCTTGTTCCCGCACTGTATGTTCCCGCAGTTGAAAACGAAACTTGTGTAATATTAAAGAAGATAAACAGAGGCCTTCCCTTGGGGATCGCAGTAGTTTTAACTTATTTGGATAAATTATTAGAATTGTAATTTGAGACCTCGTTTTAAATTGTTAGTCACAAGATAGACTGCGGTTGTCCCATTTCAGATTTATTGAAAATATTAATTATTGTTCTTAAGTCCGAGTGTACTTTTGTACAGTATTGAGAGTGTACAGTATTCCACACATGATCTGATCTTTGCTTTGTACAGCAACAGTCTGATTGAAGGCGGAAAAAACCGCTTCACCTTGTTCAATATTCCGAACTTTTTTGACGCTGTTTTGGTGATGCTCTCAATGTAATTCCGGTGGTTAAGGTCTGAGCGTATTACCACTCCGAGAATGTTGAAGCTGGGCTGTAGATCCAGCGTGGTGCCCTGAGAAGGAGGACTTATTGGCCGTCAGCGCGCATGGCTGGGTCTTGTTGGCATTAAACTGGACAAGATTTTGGACACCTCAAAAATAAATGTTGTGAAGTGTGTCTAGTTTTGCCGTCATAATGCACCGTGATTTCTCTAGTTTGTTAACTCATACCAGTGGGCCGTGCTGTCGTCTGTATAACAATGAATGTTTCCCAGAGACAACGTATCATTAATATGCAGAAGAAAGAGTGTTGGTGTCAACACAGAGCCCTGCGGAATAACAGATCGTTGAAGGTTATCAATATTGGACTATAGAGGTAGTTGAATGTTCTCCTATGTTCTAGACAATACGGTAGTTACTAAAAGTGTGGTGACAAAGTAAGTGAATTATTTCTAAATTGAATTCTAAGGGTCGGCGAAGCTCTCTTGTGTACTATAACGAAGTTATGGTCAAACTGAACGTGGAAGAAACCGAATAATTCAATTTAGCTTTTGTCAGAATTTCTTATTAAACTATGTGCTCTAGGCTGTAATAATGGATGATATCTTGCTTCAACGCTGAAAACAAATTCATGTCAAATCGAATATGATCTCACAGAATAAAAAATAATCAGAAACGGATTCAAGGCTTAGATTTACGCAGCGGAAGTTGGTGCATGAGGAATTACAACAATATATTTGCACTTACGAGTACAATAAAGACAATACTCCTTAGTCCTTCGCGCAATTTGCACGGAGATGTCAAGTGCAAGTTTTTGTTTTGTAAATTAATTTACTGTGAATATTATTGGTCAAAAGTGGTGTTATTTTGTTTAATAATGTCCTACAATGTGATTAGTTATGGAAAACGATAAATTGGACTTTGAATATGGGGCACAAGTTGCAGTTAATTTTTTGCTGGTTTTCCCGCGCTATGAACTCCCATATTTTACCCGACGTGTTTGAGCTATAATGCCGCGAGTGACTAATAGACTACAAGAAAAGCATCAAATTCTGCGACATCTAGAATGTCATAATAACCTTATGATTAAATCATAAAAAAGAAAACTATATTACGTCAGACTTGCCCTTTGCCTTCGTTATCAACTCTTTCATTATCCATCGGGAGAAGAGAACACAGGAAATAAAGGCGGTAGTGATTCAAGCCTTTGGCACAAACATGTCAAGTGCAAGTTTTTCGTTTTGTAAATTACTTACTGCGGATATTATTAGTTAAAAATGGTGTGTTATTTTGTTTATTAATGTGTTACAGTATAAATAATTATGGAAAACGATAAATTTGACCCTAATTTGTGGTCCTTAGTTCTCCCTATCCAACCAAATACTGTATGATTCCGTTAATGCCGTCTTTAAATATCTTTCCATAAATGTATTGACGGCAGACCTGCTTCATCATCATCATCAGCCTATGTCTCTCCACTGCTGGATGTAGGCCTCCCCCAAGGCTCGCCATTTCACACGATCTTCTGCCACCCTCATCCAGCCCCCACCAGCGACCTTTTTCAGGTCATCCGTCCATCTGGCGGGGGTCTTCCCACTTTGCGTTTTCCTGTACGTGGTCTCCACTCCAGAAGTCGTCTACTCCATCGGTCATCGGTTCTGCGATAGACGTGTCCGGCCCATTGCCACTACTTCAACTTACTAATTTTGAAGGCTATGTATGTCTAACTTTGGTTTTCTGACGGATGTCTACGTTTCGGACTCTATCCATCAGAGAAAGAGACCCACTGTCAGTGTCCACGTTTCTGCTCCGTACGACAATACTGGAAGAACGCATTGGTTGAAAACTTTCGTTTTCAAACATTGTGTTTCAAACAATGTTTGACAACAGGATGTGGCGTAACTTAACCTGCAGAACAGACCTGCTTATATAGGTCCAATCATTTCAGTAAGTGGTGCAAGGAAATCTCCAAAATATTTTATTTCCCATAAAGTACGTATTTTCTCAACTAAAAAATCTTTGAAAATATTGGATTGTGCGACGAGATGGATGTAACACCAATTTTCACTATTGAATAATGTTAACATAAATATAAATCACTGCGAAAGGAATTTGGTTAGGTGTCCCGTTTTATACTTCGAGTTTTTTGATATGGGTAAAGCTTTCAATTGGATGGAAGTGACAGGACAAAATTACTTTGGGTGGCGACGGCGATATGAGACCATTGATTTAAGGCATTTTATGGCATAGAATTGACTTTTATACGCGGAATGGTCCATCAATTTAATAGGCTACTTGTGTTTTTTATTAAATATGTTTTAAATTGTTTATAGGTTCTTACGGATTTCTGGAAAAATACTTTAGATTTTTTATGGGTTCTAAATCACCTTAAAATATACTTTTAACAACCGTGTTAAAATATAATTTTAAAACAACGTTTCGGATTCTATCCATCAGATAAATATCAAGGCACGCTGAGCGACCTTAAATTTGTGGACGAGACCCACTGTCAGTGTTCACGTCTGCTCCATACAATATCACGTGAAGGACGAAATATGAATACGTTATATTCGCCTGGAACACTGTTCGTCTGTAATATGGTCAATAGATCATAAGAACTTACCCTCGCACATCGGGATGTTCGCCAAGATGGAAGATGAATGACTGAGGAAGGCTGGCGATTGCAGCACACACCCAAGCGCACGCCAGAGCTCGACGGGCTCGCGCCTCCCAGGTTAGACAGAGGGGCTTTAGAATCGCGTAGTATCTATAAGAAATACGAAATTATAAAATTATTTACCTAATACACATTTTAAAAAAACATTAGGTAGTTTTGTCTTGAGTTAGTGGTAGGTATTTTTTTATCTTTGCTTTGCTTTCCTTCCAAATCGAAGACAGCAGTAAAGTAATATTATTCTAAGGTTTCAACGCAAAATGTAGGGAATTAAATTTTAGTAAAGTAATGGGGTGTATCAGGCAAAGCTTTTTGTAGATGTCGCTAGCGGCAATGGTACCTTATTTTACACTTATATCGCATCATTTTAAAAATGTTTTCGTAGTTTTATATGTTTATAACAAAAAATGAATTTTAAATTAACGTTACCTACCTTAAAAGACAAATAAAATGGCCACACACCGTCTTTAAAACGAAAAAATGATTTATTAATAGAACGGCAATTTTCAGATTACCATATCTTTGATTTCGCTTAGAAATGTCGATTTGTACACTTAAAAGCTGCTCACTTCGGCATAATATTCAGAAAATAATAAAAATCGTAATGAAAATACAAGTTTTCTATGCAACTGACAGTTATATTAGGTACCATCTATCATGCGCCATCTATCGTGATAAAAAGTTAGTGATACACCCCATTGTATGTGTAATTACTAACAAAATCCTAAAAAGTATCATATTTAATTGTACAATTCAATTTTTAATTGTACAAAGATCACGGCGATGCGATGGTAAAGAAAATTTGAAAACCCAGAAATTTTAATAAATATCACAATTAAAATAAATAATTATATGGGAAGTATTTAAAATACTTTATTTAATTTATTTGTGATATTTCTCGAATTTGGTACGCTAGAGACATCGACGAGCTTGCCCACTTGTCATGATGGGCCTATAGTAAAGTTGCCTAAATGTGAACCCGCTTGTTTTAAAAGCGTGGTTTCTGACCACCTCGGATGGGATACGGTCGTAAAAATACTTTACTACTTTTATTTACAATGGAAAATGGCCAAGAAGTTGTCAAAGCGGCTGACAGAAAGGTCTGGAGACAAAAAGGCTGGCAATTATTTCTTCCAAAGTATTAGCCTCGCTATACAGAGGGGAAATGTTGCCAGTCTCCTTGGGACTATCTCAGATGGGACGTCTCTCTAGACATTTTTTATTTATAGTTACCGCCTCCGTGGTCTAGTGGTAACAAACGTTGCCGTGAACTCGGGAGGTCGTGGGTTCGATTCCCACCGGGGGCAAGTTGTACATTGTATAATTTGTCTCGGTCTGGGTGTTTATATGTATAATATGTATATATTTACAAAAAAAAAAAAGTATAATATGTAGTTTATCAACCATCTAGTTTCCGTAACACAAGCCTCGTAGCTTACCACGGAACTTAGATGGCGCTGTGTGACCTGTCTGGAAATATTTATTTATTATTATTTAATTTTAATTTTATTATTTAGGTAGCTTTAATTTATATTTAATGTACATATATTAATTAATTTAAATAAAATTTTATTAGATTAAAAAAAATTAGTAACAATAATATATTCTTATAATTTTAACGGGTCTTTACGCGATTTACCTTAGAGACATATTTCTCCCGACGTCATTATCCATGCCACCTGAGATCTGTTGTGACTTCATTGATCAACAGGGCTTATGATCTCAAAACATTTGGAACAGGAACTGTCACATGTTAAAGCAGTGCTAAAACGCAATGGATATAATGTGGCTCCGAGGTTGCTGCGACAGAAAAACAAGGAGAGATATCCACAGGTCAATCGGCTGCCCGCGTTCTTACCATATGTGAAAGGAGTAACGGATAAAATTGGTACAGCTTTCAAAAAGTTAGCCATCAATGCTGTGTACACACCATTCTCCAAAGTAGCAAAACACGTACGCACCCCAAAAGATGTCATTCCTTTTCAAACGCCTGGCGTATATAAAGTGGACTGCAGTTGTGGGAGTTCATATATTGGCCAAACTAAGCGCACAATAGCCGAGAGGGTCAAGGAACATATAGCAGCTGTAAAAAACTGCCAATTAAACAAGTCAGCAATAGCAGAACACCTAATGGATAGTGGCACAAACCATTGGATTGAGCTGCATGACCCAAAGATACTTTCCACCGATCGTCACTATTACCCTAGAATAGTACGTGAAGCGATAGAAATAAAGAAACACAAAAATTTCAATCGAGAGGGGGGTTATAAGCTATCTTCATCGTGGAATCCAGTAATCAATAGGTTTCGACGCCGGGAAAAATCGCCCGGTGTCGCCAAGGATATTGTAAGTGTCGTGTGTCGTGATTTCTAAAAACTTTTAAAAGTGATAAGTGGGTAGGTTTACATCTGCCGCCCAGTATGTACGAGACTACACCGCATAGCTAAAGTCGACCCGTGACCACGGCCAATGCAACTTGGCTGAAACGTCGGGAGAAATATGTCTCTAAGGTAAATCGCGTAAAGACCCGTTAAAATTATAAAAATCTATTATGAGTGTGCGCGAAAGTTTAAAAAGCTTAATAATATATTCAATGAAAAAATAAAACAAAGCTAATCAAAAAATTTGATAACGAATGCGTCCGCTGACATTTTGCTTTGATTGCACCCGGAAAAAGAACGTACGCGGTAAAATTGGTGACATCATTCGCTGTGTCACACGTGTCCTTGTCTTTGGTTTTTCAACGTCATCAAATAATTAAAACGTTTGAAAAAGCTCCTCGAACGCCTGTCAAAGCGAAATTAAGTAAAACAAAGCGCTTACAGCGCCAAGTCGAACACGCGGATAGATTAGAGCGACCGTTCCTCTCGTTCTACCTCAGGGCCGGCGCTGTTTGTCTGTCCTATATTTTCATATCAAATTTAAAACACTTTGATCGTTTATTATCCTAAAAATAAAACTAAAATAAACCTACCTGTCACAGATCTATATTTAACGAGCAGCGGCCCATTCTGTTACTTAAACGCTTTTTTATATATACGAGGTGTGGCTATAAAAAAACGAGACTGATGATTCCACAGAAGAAGTATGCATGTGCGAAACGAGAACGACCGACAGCTTTGTAGCGCGAAGTCTTCTCTTTCTAATGATGTGCCTCCCGTGTTTGTAAACAAATTAGTCTGGCCGTGAGCTTCGTTTTTATAAGAGCTGTTGTTTTGTTTTGCCGAAAAAATTATAAGTGTAATAACAGAGCAACGAATCGTCGTGAAATTTTACATGAAACTTGGAAAAAACGATACTGAAACTTAGGATTTTATTAAAAGCCAATAATTGTTTATCATGTGCGCGACTTTTTGACTAGTTTCAGCGTTTTCAAGATGGCCGAGAAGACGTTGAAGATGATTTACGCCCGGGTCGCCCTTCCACGTCAAAAACTGATCATTTTTTTCCTTGTGTACCTTCACTGGGTTCCAGAAGGGCAAACTTAATCAACATTACTACCTTGAGGTTCTTGCTCAACTCCGTGAAAGAATAAGAAAAAAACGACCCGAATTGTGGAAGAACAAGTCATGGGTTCTCCATCAAGACAATGCGCCGGCCCACTCTGCATTGTCTGTCAAGACGTTTCTAGCCAAGTACAACATCCCAGTGTTAGACCATCCGCCTTATTCACCTGACCTTGCACCATGAGACTTTTATCTGTTCTCACAGAAGAAGATTTCCAGCACTGTTTCGCACAATGGAAAATTCGTATGGAGCGTTGTAGGGATAGAGGAGGGGTGTATATTGAAGGTGATAATAATAAAAAAATTATAAATTCAAAATAAAATGTTTTGCAACAATAGTCTCGTTATTTTATAGCCACACCTCGTGTTTTTTAATACTAGCACGACCTTGCGCCCACCTGATGGTAAGTGACGCGTAAGGTCCATGAATGTTAGCAACTGGAATCAGACACTCATGACTGACATCAGTCCCCAACATTATGCCGGCTTGACTGGGCATGACGGCAATTCGAACCTGATCCCGAAACACTTTACAGGACTTATTGGCACCAACGGTGGGTACCACCCCGCTTCGGCAGACCAGGCAAATTACCACCATCAGTCTGCCTACCACCTATTAGATAGATTCCTTTCTCAGTCAGATTAAACATTAACAGGTCACTGGAATTTCTTAAGCTGTTAGTCTTCTGCTAACAGCTTACTCCTTGGACCACTTCGCTGTTTAGTCTTCCACTAACAGGAGTAGAATCATTCTAAATAATTTAAATTATGACGTGTCACAAATGCCTGTTTATTTTGACTTTGACTTGAAGTTATGCTGCGGAGCCGTTGAAATGTCTTAGAATACCTAAGGTCTTAAAATACCTATTACGAGGATCCTTTTAGGGAACCCATTTCATAACTGGAAGGAATTAAGTGTAGGAGACGTTTAGAAATAGTCCAAGAATACGGGTGCTAAAAAAAGGGGGTTATGTTATAGAGCTGTACAGTATTCTAATGTGAGGTCGCTTCGACTTGCGTAAAAAGTAATTCTAGTTGAAATTAATTGTCAGACCTTTAAGATAATTTGATTACAATACCTAAGTGCTTTGTGGCTTAAACAGCCTTGTGTACGGTTTGAAATAATACTCCAAGAATACCTACGTATTACATTGTTAGAATTCAAATAGATCTAGCTAAATAAAATACGTAATAACGAAATACGCAAAAGGGTAGGTATAAAAGAAAGCATAGGTACAAAAATAAGGAAAGGCATGCTGATGGTTCGGGCATGTTGAAAGGAGAGAAGGGAGATTGACGAACCAGACCAGTTGTGAAAGAGGCCGTGGCAGACCAATTACGATTAAATAAATACAACATTAGCTGAAGGTGCATTAAAAAGCTATCGAAACAAAAAGGCATGTATGAATAGGTTGATGAATGTCGAAGAAGCGAAAGAGGTATGTCGTGATCGTGACTAGTGGAGCTCAATTGTCTCTGCCTACCCCGCAAGGGATTTGGCGTGAAGATATGTATGTAAAGTTTGTTGGTTTGTGAAGTGGGTTTAGGTGATTCCTGTTTATTATTATGCCCCAATAATATTACAATATTACCGTATTTTTTGAGAGGTGGCCAGATACCATGCTTTTGAGGAAGCGGCACATTTAGCCAACTTTAATGCTCATCATGTCATTATAACGTTACCTTACCAGACTCGAAAAATATCACAGATAAATAAAATAAAGTATTGTACCACAACCTGGAATGGAACGTTTTAAAAATGTTTTAAAAAATCAATTAATAAAGATATTTTGTAATTTAAAAGAATATTTTGACAATTGTAATATCTAAAGTTTAAGCTGACAATATTGTATGAATACCTAGATGTAAGTTTTTGGCCATATTTTATTTAAAATTTTAAAATTTTAAAATTTATATTAATGTTTGCTATATTTGCTCGCCAATTTACTTGGCAAATGTTGTTACGTTAAGTTAGTTTACTATAAGACCTGTAAATTAGACTAACATTTATGCAAATAAATATTTTTTTTATCTTACAAAAAAAAAAACCCGATACCTCCACGTCTAAATCTACGGTCTTAACCAGGGAATCTTAACCAAGAGTTATAAAACAAAAATATAATTTATTTAAAAAACTGGTCTATGTATACTATTTAAATTCACCATAAATTAATACACATTCTACTGTTTTTTTATTTCGCTCATTATAGTTATATTTATATAACTTATGTATGTAGTTTTATTTGTATGTATTTGTATATGTATTAGTGTATTACTTAATTTGTAAATAAGTAATTATTGTTTAGTACTGGTATATACGGCGCGGTGGTGGGTCGGTTATAAGAACGCGTTATAAAAAAAAATGTGTCTGAAGTACTGGAGTATTAGCAAATCAACAAGTTGGTTCGATGCTCTGTCAATAAGATTCCAACACCACATCTCGAACGCGTCTATGCGTTTTCTGTACTTTACGACAGCTAAGCGCCAAAAAATAGGAGAATAAACTAAATGAGATCTAACCTGTCAATAGCTATACAGATGAGTACGAAGCTGGATAGATAGAGGCCGAATGTCCTGGTGAACATCATGAGTCGACACATGAGGTCACCTGCCAGCCACTGCACCGTCCCCGCCCACGCAATCTCCAGCGGCATCATTAGAAAAGTCACCTGAAAACAAACACTGCTTGCAGTTTAATCTCTGCTTAGTAGTATTGTATGTTTATTATTGTGTATGTATTAGTATTTAGTATATTTATATTTAACAGTAGATACAAAAAAAAAATATAAAAATAAAATAGATTAAAAAACTAATTATAAATAAAACTAAACTAAAAATACATATGAAATTAAAACTATACTACAATATAAACTAGTACCAGGGAGGGTACCTAAAACACTCGCCGCATTTCCACGTTGAATTATAATCGAAATATTCTGTTTTAGGTAGTTATGGCATTTGGGATCGCCACACTCTTGAAAAATTCGTTTACCCAGCTCTTTTATCCCTTTCAGCACGGACAATACCAAGCGTGCGTTATTAAAAAAAAACTAGAGTCGCCAAAGTCTCTTCTACCACTTCGAAATGGCCACTGTAGTTCGTGTACTCATCTAGCTATTTAGTAATTATATTTTATAATATACTGGTGGTCGGGAAACAAAAAAATATTCTCTTCTCGAGTTTGGTACGTTCATCAACGAGCTAGCCAATTGTCATGATTGGCCTAGGAAAGTTGGCTAAATGTTTATAAGCGTGGTTTCTGACCACCCCGGAAGGGTTGTGATGATACTTTACTTTATTATATTTTATTACATTGTTGTAGTTAAGAAAAAAACATGCATAAATGGATTTTATTGCAATTATATTACCGGGGGGGTTTGTGGAATTCATTAGGAGATAAATTTTACACTATTTTTATGAGATAATTTAGACCGTGATCGTCGTGCTGAAAGGGTTATGAAGTTGTGGATATCAAGAGAATATACCCCCATTGTTTCAACCCCAAATGCCACAAAGTTATATAAGTAAGCTTATTACATAAGTATTTATATCTAATTGATGTGTCACTTATACTTTCATTGCACCACAGTTGTTCTAATTAGTCCCAAAGGTTTGGCTGTCAGAAAATGTCTACTGGCATTAAGTCCGCCTTTTGTACTTTGTGCATTAACATGGACAATAACCAGTGTCTTTCATTATACATTCCGTGGGACAGTAACACTAAACACAAGCTTGGTACAAAATAACACGCAATGTACAATGATAGAACCAGAGTCCGGTTCAAAACCTTAAAGTAAAGGAACGTGAACCATGCTTGTGCAAACGCCTCTCCAGTCAGTCGGTAATAAACTAGTAAACGGCCTGCATTTGTAAATGACATCATCTATTTTTGGATATTTTCAAGCGGTGTTATTTTTATATAAATATTACCTAATATATTTATTTATTTATTTTTTATTTCAAAACTTTAATGCACAAAGTACAAAAGGCGGACTTAATGCCCGTAGCCATTCTCTGACAGCCAAACCTTTGGGACTAATTAGAACAACTGTAGGCGCAAGGAAAGTATAAGTGACACATCAATTAGATATAAATACTTATATAATAAACTTACTTATATATAATCTACTTATAAATATACTAAATACTAATATATACACAAAATACTAATATATACCGCACCCTCAGAATGAAAGAGGCTTAAGTCAAAAAATAGTGAAATTGAGTTACAATCATAGAGAGACATAAAAAGGTATGCTCTATCCGATGAATAGTAAAACAAAGGCAATTATTGTTAAAAAAAGGGCATAGCGAATCTTCCGTCCCTATCACACTGTAAAATCCACCCCCCCCCGGTCCGCGCGAAAGTGACGCAATCAGTGAAGTGCCAACGTTGAAACCGATAAGTACAGGATTAAACAGGCGTAAAACGCCCGAAAAAATCGGAAAATTGATATACGTATGTTGAATTTAGAAGAGGCGTATTTTGAAATAGTTCTTTACAATACAAAATTAAGTTTATGTAGGTGGGGCTTAATGACGATTGTGCCTTTTTCATACCTAAAACTATTCTAACCAAGTTATAGTAAATCAGATTGGGTCCCTTTCTTTAAAATAAAGAGGCCTAAGTAAAAATATGTCTTTTTTAGATTGGACATTTCGGAACGAAAAGGGCTTATATTTTCCATTTAAAAAAAAAAACATTATAAAATAAATAAAAGACATACAACATTCATTTTTGCATTCATCAACAAATTAAAACCTAGACTTTCCAATAAAAAAATAAAACACTCGCATTAAGAAGGAAAAGTGAGGAAATTATTCAATTTTCATTCATTACACAAATTATTAAAGTGAAAAGTTCAAACTTTACGATCTTCTTTCGCGTTTTCCCACAAACTTAATTTTTTGACTTAAGTACCTACCTACGGTCTTTCGGTGAAGTGGCCGAGTAAATACGCCGACGTCATGCTTGAATGGTTCCGTTGTTCACTAATTTAATACCAAATGGCAAGTTTGAACAGCGGCCTTATTACATATCTCTTTGGCAATTTATTTATGTATTATATAGTAGCCAACAATGCTAACATCACACATGTATCTGTAGGTAACACTAAATCAGAAGTTATATGCGCTGCACCTATTATAGGCGACCACCACAATACCACAGTAGCCTTTATCCATAGCTGGGCACCGTTAATCAAATAGTTAACTTCGTTAATCGTTAATCCGCTACAAAAAAAGTTAGCTTCGTTAAACGTTAAAGCGTTACATTTCGGAAGAATTAACGGAAGTTAATGTTAATCGTTAATCCGTTAATATGTGTAAAATTGCATTTTTAAATCGTTGCGTTAGTGAACTTATAAAACCTGTTGGTTTAGGTTCTAGAAGGTAACAGGTTAATATATAATATTGTCAAAATGAGTTCTCTTTTTTGTCTTGCCTCGGTTAGAGCCCGCCTTAACAATGTTTTCAAACTGTACGTATTGTGACTCATGTACCCTTCTTACATGTTGTTTCAAATTATTCAGGCTTGATACATGAACTTTTATTTTGGTGTGTTTCGGCAAGCAACGCTTACAAGCAAAAAGTATTTGCTGACCCGATCTGGATACAATTCCACATACTCAGTCAAATGTTGACAAGGATTCTCATCAGGACCGCTGAAATTCGATTCCATGTCTTCCATGATATAGTTTTAATTACTACACTGCACAGTACACTTTTCTATCTAACTAATTACACTGCACTTTTCTTTATTAACACGCAAATTATCACTGACAGTAATTTATAATAACAACAAACACAACACTCGTCACTTTAAGCACTGGCGCTAGTACTTCGCAGTTTTCTTACTCGCACGCGCCTGCAAAATATATCTAGTTTTGTTTTTGTCTCACGCGCCGCCGCGCCCGGCACTTGTCGTTTCATACTTGTCTGAACCAGTTTTTCGCGCCACACCGCGGTGCCGTGCGGTAAATAGTGGCATTGGATTAACGATTAACGGACTTCTGCATATTAACGAAAGTTAACGTGTCCGTTAACATTTTTAAAAGTTAACTTAAAAGTTAACCCGCTAATCAAAATGTTAACTTCGTTAATTAACGATTAACGGATTAACGAGTTAATGCCCAGCTATGCCTTTATCTATATATATTCTTGCAAAAATGCAAGACCCAGACCAAGAGTGGGCAACACTACGTGCTACACATATACATACATACATATCTTCACCCAAATTCCGGGGTAGGCAGAGACAATTGAGCGCCACTTGTCACGATCACGACATACCTCTTTCGCTTCTTCGACATTAACTTTAACTGTACCTATTCGATGTTTAAACACCACGTACACAAACTAAACAAATAAATATGCTGATTTAATTGTTTGATTTAATGTTATTAAGAATACTTATTATTACTACTATATTATTAATGATTTTTGGTTTATATACATACATATATATATAATTTTAGTTATATATAAGATATGTATGCCAAATTTTGACCGTTTTTACCATTATTTTGACCGCCTCCGTGGTCCAGTGTTAACAAACGTTGCCGTGAACTCGGGAGGTCGTGGGTTCGATTCCCACCGGGGGCAAGTTGTACATTGTATAATTTGTCTCGGTCTGTGTGTTTATATGTATAATATATTTACAAAAAAAAAAGTATAATATGTAGTTTATCAACCATCTAGTTTCGGTAACACAAGCCTTGTAGCTTACCACGGAAACTAGATGGCGCTGTGTGACCTGTCTGGAAATATATTTATTTAATTGTTATTTATATTTTTAAATTTAGATGTTAATGTCTTTCTGTATTTCATTCTTAATATTGTTTACTGCATGCTGTGTACAAATGTTAGGTTGGCAAACTTACTACTTATTTATATCATTGTATTTTGTTAAATGTTTTGTCTGTTAACTGTTTTTTGTACCTTAATAAATAAATAAATTCATCAACCTCTTCATACATTCTCGTTTGTTTCGATGTTGTGCTAGTATAAAAAAGCTATACGATAGGAAAGCCAATGGGATACGTAGTAAACATATGAAATAGATCGATGATAGGTTCAAAGACAAATTACATTTGGTACGCCGGTCGACTTTATCGACAGACTTCGTTAAAACTTTTTATATTACATGTATTGTGTTCAAAATTTATCAAAGCCAAAGATACAACACAATGTGATTTCATGTGAAAATGAAATAGAATCCGCGTTCCGTTCATAGCAATCTAGCGGCGCTAACAGAGAGAAGTTACATTTCTAAGCATTCCATGGATTCACCGTGCGGGTGCCGGGTCCATCGTGTGTGGGTAAGAGATGAGAAGAATGGTAATAGAGAGCGTATCATTGGAAGAAGAGCGAAGAGTCTTCTCATGTGTGGCACCAAAATACATAAAATAATCCTTCAAATAATCGGGTGTAGACGGTCATCATCATCATCAGCCTGTATCTTTCCACTGCTGGATGAAGGCCTCCCCTAAGGCTCGCCACTTAACGCGATCATTCGCTACCCTCATCCAACCCCCACCAGCGACCTTCTTTAGGTCATCTGTCCATCTGGCGGAGGGTCGTCCCACTCTGCATCTTCCCGTACGTGGTCTCCACTCTAGAACCCGTTTGCCCCATCGATCGTCGGTTCTGCGGCAGATGTGTCCGGCCCATTACCACTTCAGCTTGCTAATTTTAAAAGCTATGTCAGTAACTTTCGTTCTCTGACGAATATCAACGTTTCGAATTCTATCCATTAGAGATATACCAAGCATAGCTCTTTCCATGACTCGCTGAGCGACCTTGAATTTATGGACCAGACCCACTGTTAGTGTCCACGTCTCTGCTCCGTACGACATTACCGGGGGACGCTCTGGTTAAAGACCTTAGTCTTTAAAAATTGTGGTATAGACGATGAGAGGACGTGCCGGAGTTTCGCGAATGCCGCCCATCCTAGCTGAATGCATCTGTCGGCTTCTTTGCTGAAATTGGCTGCTCCTAATTGGATAGTCTGCCCGAGGTAGACCTAATTCTGCACAACTTCGAGAGTAGCGTTTCCTACGCAGATTGGCCTCGGCTTGACATGATCATTGAACATAACTTTCGTCTTGTCTAAGTTCATTCCGAGACCAACCCGCTGGGAAGCTACGTTTAAGCCGTTCAGTATTCCGCTAAGATCCTTGAGTGAACTGGCCATATTGACTATGTCATCCGCAAATCGGAGGTGTGAGATGAATTCTCCATTGATGTAGACGGTGCCATTGAAATGAAATGAAATGAAATATTTATTTGCCGGAAACATGGTAACAAACAATATTAGGTTTTATTAATATTAAATGGGTCACATATTTCGCCATAAGCATGCAAAAATTTACAACAACTGTTATAGAAGTAAAGTTACTAAAAAACTCAGCGTTGCTTCTTTAGTAACTTTACTTCACAAAAACCTTTGTGTTGCTTAAAATACACATAGTATTCCTCCAAAGTATAGAAACATTCCTGAACTAGCCACGCATGCAGTACTGTACAGAATCTTTTATAAGGCATCTCTGTCCATACCTTTGGCAAACAATTATATATTTTAGCGCTCATATAGGAGGCTTACTTTATTTAAAAGAAAAACGTCTTACCAAAAGATCAGCGACAGCTAAATGCATAAGGAGAACATCGAGTCGACTTGCGCGCCCCGCTCTCCGTCTTTTTATCAACTGCGTCAAGACAGTCAAATTCCCTGTTGCCGATACCACCATTAAAACACTATACACTGTTATTGACACCATATGGCCATGATTAAACCTCATGTCTAAAGGTAGCTCACTGTTACTATTGTTCAAATGCGTCCAATTTCTCTGATGCGTCCCACCAGGTCCAGATATCTTTTCGTCAATCTCCATAGCTAATATGGGTTCCTTTATTACACACACCATGTTTGTAACGATTTAGCAATTTGAGAAGTGATTTTGGATGTAGATTTTTTTGTTCTCTTCATTCTTCGAGGGTATGTTTGTAGCACCTGTAACAAGGACAAAATAAGGTTTAATAGCGATTCACTTATCCCATATATTTATGAAAAGAAATATTGCTAAGTTGACTAAATAATAATATATTCTATCGAGTCCGGCAAGCGGCGCAAATATGTAAAGTATATTAAAAGATTACATATTTGTGCCGTTTTATGTAGAAACTCTGGGCTCATGGAGTCCAAGCGCAAAAAAGTTTTAAAAAGGGTTTTGTTGTCTTCGCCCTAAGAATCAGTATTGTAATTCAGCGGGTAATGCAGCCAGCATTCTTGCCACCATTCCACGCCGACTGGACTTAATCCCTATCCTTAGTATTAATAAAAAGTATCTTTCGGAGTGGTCAGAAACCTATAAGCGTGCGTTAGCGGATTCACATTTAGCCAACTTTACTATAGGCCAATCATGACAAGTGGCAAGCTCGTACAGCTTACCAAACTCGAGAATATCACAAATAAATTAAATATTAATTAAATATAATTTATAATTAATTATATAATAATAAATACATTGTAAAGTAATATTAATATGTTAAATATAATAATATGGATTATATATGAAATTAAAAAAAAATGAATTTGAATTGAATAAATATTTTTGTGTCCCGATCAGGAATCGAACCGGGTACCTCCGAATTTAAATCCACGGACTTAACCGCTAGACCACGGAGGCAGTTTGTCCGCCGTTTGAGTTTTATTAAAATTTATATCAACTTATGTATAAATTAGAACTATTAAACTACCTCCGTGGTCTAGCGGTTAAGTCCGTGGATTTAGACTTAGACCCAGTACGCGTTCGATTCCTGGTCGGGACACAAAAATTTTTTTTAATGTAAATAAATATTTAATTTATTTGTGATATTTCTCGAGTTTGGTACGCTGGAGACATCGACGAGCTTGCCAGTTGTAAAAACCACACCTTCCAAGGCCTTACACTTATCGTTACTTAATACTAACCTGTGTAAATAATAGTTGTTGTCATTGATAAAACTTTATTATAAAAAATATAGTTTTCTATCAATTGGTTATCTTGCAAAAGGTCAGGTGTCGACTCTGATAACATGCGACAAAGTTCTTGTTTGTGTCGTGGATTAGTGATAACGCATAATGTCATACATATCAAACTGCAGATAAATGGCAAAATAAGGTAATTGAAAACTGCAATTTTGTTTTTTATTATTGTTTTTAAAAATACTAATATACTTTAGAAGCGGTGGTAGCTTCCTTAAAATACTACAAAGGTTGATTCAAACCCCCCCGGTATGTACCAATGAGAAATACACTTTGCTTACGTGGTACCTATTGATTTACAACACCACCGTTTGCATGCCAGTTTGAGAGCACGTTAAGCTGTCAGTCCTGGTTCCACTGATACCAGCTTGTGGAATCGTTAATAAATTGTCATAATAAATTGACGTCAAATTACTGTCTGACTGATCTGAATTTTTATTAGTAATTGTTAATGAACACACAAATTGTAACAATTACCTTAAATAACAAAAATAGGCAAATTGCCAATGTTAAATAACTTGCAATGCTTTTTTAGTTAATTAATAATACTAATATTAATTATTAAGAATTTATTTGTGCTTTACAAAATTGCCTTACAATTATAGAAAAATATAGCCTTAGTTACATTAATGTAACTTAAAAGGACACTGGATATTTTTTATTTTTCAATGTTGTGTACATTTTCTTTTAGGCTAGCAAACCCGACAGGATTGTTTGTCTATGATTGCAATAATTGGTTTGTATGTTAGGTGTTATTTATACCTTACTTCAAAAAATAAATGAGGCACAGGTTATATTGTTCGACTAATTAACAAATGTGTACCACTGTGCTCTGCTTTTAAAGCGTACAAATATTATAAGATTATATAATCTTAAACTCATTTCAATACCTAACAAAAAATATTTAAATATATAAGGAAATAGACATGTCACGAGTTTTAGAAAATGTCATTTAAGTATTTATTTGTACCATAATTTAAAGTCATTCATATCATCATCATCATCATCAGCCTGTATCTCTCCACTGCTGGATGTAGGCCTCCCCTAAGGCTCGCCACTTAACGCGATCTTTCGCTACCCTCATCCAACCCCCACCAGCGACCTTCTTTAGGTCATCTGTCCATCTGGCGGGGGGTCGTCCCACTCTGCGTCTTCCCGTACGTGGTCTCCACTCTAGAACCCGTTTGCCCCATCGATCGTCGGTTCTGCGGCAGATGTGTCCGGCCCATTGCCACTTCAGCTTGCTAATTTTAAAAGCTATGTCTGTAACTTTCGTTCTCTGACGAATATCAACGTTTCGAATTCTATCCACCAGAGATACACCAAGCATAGCTCTCTCCATGGCTCGCTGAGCGACCTTGAATTTATGGACCAGACCCACTGTTAGTGTCCACGTCTCTGCTCCGTACGACATTACCGGGAGGACGCACTGGTTAAAGACCTTAGTCTTTAAACATTGTGGTATAGACGATGAGAGGATGTGCCGGAGTTTCCCGAATGCCGCCCATCCTAGCTGAATGCGTCTGTCGGCTTCTTTGCTGAAGTTGGCTGCTCCTAATTGGATAGTCTGCCCGAGGTATACGTAATTTTGCACAACTTCGAGAGTGTCGTTTCCTATGCAGATTGGCCTCGGCTTGACATGATCATTGAACATGACTTTCGTCTTGTCTAAGTTCATTTCGAGACCAACCCGCTGGGATGCTACGTTTAAGCCGTTCAGCATTCCGCTAAGATCCTTGAGTGAACTGGCCATAATGAATGAAGTCATTCATATGGTCAACATTTATTATTTAGTCTGGCAACTTATTATAGATCTTTGGTGCCACTCTATAAGCGCTCTTGTCAAATAATGCAGACTTGTATACCATGCGATATATTTTATTGTTCATTAAAACTATTAAATTTACGGTAATAGTGCAAGTTAAATCTCGTAAATATAGCAACCTCATAAATATATATACAAGGCACGGTTAGTTACGTGATTTAAAGTGTCATTAAAAAACAGCGATAAACCCACAACCGTTTTAATTGGTGGAGTGGGGTCGCGAAAATAAATTGGGTTAATTAAGTAATTATTGATAAAGAATTTTTATGTTTATTTAATTGTAATTGTTTTCCAATATTTGTCAAGAAACTGTGGTTCGGTTGTAAGAACTCTTTCAATTAAATCCATTCCATTCCATTCTTGACCGCCTCCGTGGTCTAGTGGTAACAAACGTTGCCGTGAACTCGGGAGGTCGTGGGTTCGATTCCCACCGGGGGCAAGTTGTACATTGTATAATTTGTCTCGGTCTGGGTGTTTATATGTATAATATGTATATATTTACAAAAAAAAAAAAAAAGTATAATATGTAGTTTATCAACCATCTAGTTTCCGTAACACAAGCCTCGCAGCTTACCACGGAAACTAGATGGCGCTGTGTGACCTGTCTGGAAATATTTATTATTATTATTATTTATTATTATTATTTAAAACGAAGCTAGTCAGTTCGCTGCCCCTTCCTATTTTAGACTATGCCGATACCTGCTATCCCAAAATCACTGAAGAGCTACTGAATAAGCTCGACCGTCTGCTTAAATTATTCATTCGCTACGTTTTCGGCTTGCGTAATTATGATCATGTCTCCCAATTTCGCTTTTGCTCAAAATCCGCTTTCGCCGGTCTGTCCATCTTCTCTCTTTACTTTATAACGTTCCCAATCACGCGTTTCTCTCTAATACGCACAACTGTGCTCTTCGCTCCTCTCACAACAATCAGCTAAAGATTCCTTCGCATTCCTCTAGCAGATATTGAGATTCCTTCACTGTTGCTGCCGTCAGTGGAACAAGCTACCCCTGACTATAAGGCGCGCTCCGTCCGTCAACGTATTTAAAAACCTTCTAACTACATTATTTCTTGAGAAACAGAATGTATGTCTCTCGAATTAATGAAGTCGTTTGACATTTTATTTATATATATATCTTTTTTTTTTAAGAAAAAAATATTCACAAAATAAAATTAATATTAAGTATAGGGATATAAGTCCCGTCCGCGTGGAATGGTGGCAAGAACGCTGGCTGCATTTCCCCGCTGAATTGCAATACTGATTCTCTGGGCGAAGAAAGAGCCAGCCCTCTTGTCACCGGAGGAGACGACATATATATCTATTTATTTATAGTGTATGTTTATGTATGTGTATTGTTTTTTTATATTGTGTACTTATACTCGTATGTATTTTTGAGTGCTATAAATTTATTAGTGCTATATATTTAAGTAATTTATTTACTAATTAAAGCTATTTTAATATTTTTCTTCATCGTGCCCATCACCTTTTGTGATCCCCAAGGTTAACTGGTGATGAATGCCTTATGGCGTTATAGCTCGCCTATGTACTAGGTTTTTAAGTGCAATAAAATATTTAAATAAATAAATCCTACAAAGGTCGCTTCAAACCGATAAAATACAGTTTTCTTACGTACATTTGTCATAGATGTACAACACCACCTTGCCTCAGAGAGCATGCCCGGTTCCACTTAAACAGTTGGTTTTGTTATTAGTTAGTAGGTAGTTGTTTAATCATAATAAATTGACATCAGACCCTTCGCCAATCCGTCTGGCCAGCGTGGCGAGTTTAGGCCAAATTCTTCAGAAAGTTCTAAAAAGCCCAACTCTTCAACAGTTTTTGGGGCTGTGGTGATAATAATTTGCCAACAGATCACTAGGCCTAAATACTCTGCATTGCTAACGTGCGATAGGAGTAGTCGAAGATACATTTAAGAGCGTCCTTCACCGATCGGTTATCCGAATGTAATCCACTTTTTCATCATTATCATCACCACGACCGTTTCCCTTCCGGGGTGGTCAAAAACCACGCTTATAAAGAAGCGGATTCACATTTAGCCAACTTTACTATAGACCAATCATGACAAGTGGCAAGCACGCCAATGTCTCTAGCGTACTAATTTCGAGAATATCACAAATCAATTAAATTTATTTATTTTAATTAATACATATTATTGTGACCCGACCAGGAATCGAACCTAGTCTAAATCCACGGGCTTAACCGTTATACCACGGCGGCAGGATGTAATACTTTATCCGATAATGCTATTTCAATGTAGTACAAAGGAAAAATAATGTAAATGATTATGTCATGTTTGAAACAGATCCTCAAAGTTAATTAAAAACTCATTTACGTGTATTTTCAGGAAACCACAAAATTCTTAACGCAATAACAACCCTACACACTAAAATAAAGTATCTTCACGACCCGTGGTGGTCAGAAATTATTTTTCTTTATAAAAATTGGATTCACATTTAGCCAACTTTACTATAGGCCAATCATGACAATTTCGTCTATGTACTAGGTTTTTAAGTGAAATAGAGGAATTTAAAAAAAAAAGGAATGTAGTTACTTGATAGTTGGTACTTAAACCATATTTTTTTGTTGGTAAAGATGTTACGGTTTTTTTTATCTGTTACCTATAACTATTTGTTAGATTCTTACATATGAAATTGAATATTTATATAGAAAAAGTAAAACGATAAAAAAATATATATTTAATCAATCGATACTGATGGTGTGGGACGCTCGCCGCATCGCATCTCAGGGGGACAGCGCATAAAGCGGGGGCCGCGGCGGAAAATGCGGAGTCCAGCAAGCGGCGCAAGTATGTAAGTAAATTAAAAGATTACATATTTGTGCCATTTGCTGTGGAAACTCTGGGCCCATGGAGTCCAAGCGCAAAAAAGTTTTTAAAAGGCATAACACCGCGTCTTGTCGTCTCCTCCGGTGACAATTCAGTTAGGAAATGCCACCATTCCACGCGGACGGGACTTATATCCCTAGTATTAATATTTATTTTATATTATTTTTTGGATTTATTTTTCGTAAAAAATCGATACTATTATTATCTATTATTATTATTATTATCACTTTCGCCATTTTATAGGTAGTTCATTGATTCCATTGCTGAGAAAAATGTGAGAGCGAGAATTAATAAAACCTTCGCAGGCGGTTTGGACTGCCCCATCGGATTTTTTTTTTTTTTTTACCAAAAATTTTTATAATTGCGAAAAAACTGGTAATCTGGTGGAGCAAGGTCTGGGAAGTATGGTGGGTGTCGGAGATATTCCAATCGAAGCTCTTCTCATTTAGCGACCAATGTCAAAAAACATCTAATGGCGTGAAAACAATTGAATCACTAAATTCAAAACACAAGTACACAAGCCTAAATTTGAATTAAAAAATCCTAGCCTAACGCCAGATGTTTGAAATTAAAGTGGCCAGTTCGACAAAACGTTAATTTCATATGTTGACCGCCTCCGTGGTCTAGTGGTAACAAACGTTGCCGTGAACTCGGGAGGTCGTGGGTTCGATTCCCACCGGGGGCAAGTTGTACATTGTATAATTTGTCTCGGTCTGGGTGTTTATATGTATAATATGTATATATTTACAAAAAAAAAAAGTATAATATGTAGTTTATCAACCATCTAGTTTCCGTAACACAAGCCTCGTGGCTTACCACGGAAACTAGATGACGCTGTGTGACCTATCTGAAAATATTTATTTATTTATTATTATACGTACCTAAAATATCTATCTATATTTATATCTTTCCAAATACTTAAAAAAAAACAACGATAGCAAAATAATTACGTTTTCTAAGAATAACATAATTGTCGTCTCAGCTGGAATTTAATGGCTAAATTAAAAATCGATAATTTCTAAGTTCAGACGTTACATAAACCAAATTGCCCTTTACTTCTTAAGGTTATACTTGTAAACTACTAGCTGTTTTAACCGGCTTTACCCGGGTAAACGACGACACGAAATGCCTCATTTTTAGACTCGCAGATTTGCTCGATGTTCAGACGGTGTAAAAATCACGCTTTTTAAAGCGTTCTGCACGTCTTTTTACACCAGCAGTCTGTGGGTGAGATACTTTAATCGGGCCTACAACGCTCTGCGCATCCAATACAATAATATCTTCAGAATGCTGATGGGACTGCCTCGACGCAGCAGTGCATCGGGCATTTTTGCGAAGGCGCGTGAGGATGGATTTCCGGCCATAATCCGCAAAAAGGCAGCGTCGATACTGCGGAGAGTGAGAGACAGTGACAACAGCATTCTGAGGATGATATCGTCGCGCTTTGACAGCGCTTTTGTTAAGCGCTGGATTGGAGTTGTAACTAGGAATGTGTAAATTAAATTTAATTAAATAACTTAAGTACTACGTATTGTTATTATTATTATTTGTTTTTGCTGTTTGTTTTTGACTTTTTAATTAATGTGTATAACATCGCTATTTAAAACAATGGTCTATTCGCATTTCCTATCCCAATAAAGCTAGTATATTATTATGTATGTATGTAGGTTTATACGAGTATATAAGTATGTATTAGTACGTAGTATATTATATATTTATACATCTTGTTAGTTATTAAATATTATTAAGGATTATACCTTTATTTATGCACCTACTTTTTAGTAAAGTGTTTAAAGTTATCCCAATGGTTGGCTATGATAAAATGTCTTGCGGCATTAAAGCCCGCCTTTGTCTTAGTGCAATAAAGTATTAAATAAATAAATAAATGCCTATTTACAGCAGCTATAATTTCAAGATTATTAATTATGTATATTTGGGTTGTAATGTGCTGCTCCAAATACAAGCTATTTCCCAGAAAATAAGCTTTTCGTTATATTGACCGCCTCCGTGGTCTAGTGGTAACAAACGTTGCCGTGAACTCGGGAGGTCGTGGGTTCGATTCCCACCGGGGGCAAGTTGTACATTGTATAATTTGTCTCGGTCTGGGTGTTTATATGTATATATTTACAAAAAAAAAAGTATAATATGTAGTTTATCAACCATCTAGTTTCCGTAACACAAGCCTCGTAGCTTACCACGGAACAAGATGGCGCTGTGTGATCTGTCTGGAAATATTTATTATTATTATTTATTATTATATTAAGTTTTTGACATGTAAAAGCGCAGAATGCATTATATTTATTGTCCTATGCCTACTTACAGAATAAATAAATTGAATTGAATAAAATATTTGATTGTGCGAGTGCATCTGATGCAAAATACTGCTTTACTAATGTGTTGTTATAGATAATATTGTTATTGAAAACAAACCCATGACATGTTATTTTGAAGAACACTCTGACCTCTGAGGTTATCCATTTTTGACCTCTGCGAAGGTCAGGACCTGTCAAAACCTCCAGACCTCGTTAGTGCTCATCATTAGACGGACACTATCGGAAATCTCACAATGGCAGCTGTCAAAACATTACAGTAACGAACCGTAGTAATAAACCCCGTGTGCCGTTTATAGAAATTACCAGCGGCTCTAGCATGTAATGCTTTCTTTTTTAGCGTGAATTGTTTCATTACCAAAAAAAACCGACATTTGATTTTTAAGCTGTCTATAAATATAAATAATGTATAAATAACCAAAATGCATATACAACAAACATGAATAAATACATAGTCATTCATTTTGTTTCATTACAGCCCGTAATAGCTTGCCACTTGTCATGATTGGCCTATAGTAAAGTTGGCTAAACGTGAATCCGTTTATTAATAAACGTGGTTTCTGATCACCCCGAAAGCGATACGGTCGTGATACTACTTTACAGTCTGTAGAACACAGCGTCCTAGATCTCCACTGTTGGAGATGGGCCTTCCAGAACATATATCTGGAGAATTTGGCCTACACTCGCCACGCTGGCCAGACGAGTTGGCGAGAATCTAATGTCGATTAATGACAATTTATTAACGATTTCACAAGTTGGTATTCGTTAAACCGGGACCGATGGCTTAACGTGCTCTTACAGTGGTGAAGAAGACAAATTTCTAAGCATGACATGGATTCACCGTGCGGGTGCCGGGTCCATCGTGTGTGGGTAAGAGATGAGAAGAATGGTGTCTCGGGCTTGCGACTGACAATAGGCTGGTTTAAGAAAAGGAGGCCTCCCTTTTTTTTATTACGCGATAATACGTTCACCATTCTACTCCTCTCCCTACCCAACCAAATACTCTATGATTCCGTTAATTCCGTCTTGGAAGCTAAATGTATTGACGGCAGACCTACTTAGGCCCAATTATTTTAATAAGTGATGCAAAGATTTTGCTGGAATACCTCTCGCACCAACTTCCACTGCGTAAAGCTCATGACAGAACTTTACGTTCTTCTTCTAACTCCACGCTCTCATACACACATCACACCGCATTCGTTTCCAAGTCGTTTGCGGTGGTGGCTGTGCATCTTTGGAACCAGTTACCGGTGGACATCCGTCAAGCTCCAAATAGAACACTATTTAAGAAACTGGTCTATGCGCACTATTTAAATTTACCATAAGCTTAATACACTCTCTGCTATATTTATTTCTCTCATTATAGTCATCATATAGTAGGTATATTATATTTATGTATATTCATAGAACGTATGTATGTAGTTTTATTTGTATGTATTTGTGTATGTATTAGTATGTAAATAAGTATTTATTCACTAGTATATATTGAAGTCTAATATTTTTCTATTAGTTTTGATAGCACCTGCCTTATCTCGTCGTAACTGCTTTAGTTGTCCCAAAAGGTTTGACCAGTATAGAATGTCTAGCGGCATTAGGCCTTTGTACTTTGTGCAATAAAGTTTATAATAAATAAATAAATAAAGCTGAGTCTTGAACCCGTTCCTGATCATTTCTTCTGTGAGATCATTATATGTAAATCAATGACAAATGTACGTTAGAAAAGTGTATTTTTTATTAGTACATGCCGGGGTTCGAACCTAGAGTAGTAGAGTAGTAAAGAGACGATGTCAAGGAAAGCGTTTTTACAACCGAGCCACCAGCACTTTTGAATTACTTGAATTTAAATAATAAATTATAGAGATCTATCAATAACATTTTAATTGGCTACAAGTTACGGTTAAAATCAGAGGAGCTGGATGAAAGAGCCGATTTAACTGAAATTTAATAATTTATTTGTATAGAAACATAGTAATAATATTGTATGAAAATTCAACCCACTTCATAAGCAATTTTGATTGATGTTGGGTTTCCGAGGCGATCAATTTTTTTCTTATCTGAACAAGTCATATGAGATCGCGCCAACCTAGTGCAATTGACGCCAGCCTCTACCTATACTGGCCTAAAAAGATGTTTCTTCACACTTTGATTGAAAGATTCCAGTCCTATTCTGTTACTACGTGCTTAATAGGTGGTAGGGGGACTGATGGTGATAATTTCCCCAGTCTGCCGGGGCGGGGAAGTACCGTTCATGCCGATAAACCCAGTAAAGTGTATCCACACGTTTCGGTATCAGGCTCGAATTGCCGTCATGCCCAGTCAAGCCGACATAGTGTTAGGGACTGATGTCAGTCATGAGTCTCTGATTCCAGTTCCTAACATTCATGGACCTCGCACTCCATTTACCATCCGGTGGGCGCAAAAAACTTAGTCGCAAACGTTATATAATGGAATCCGTTAACTATATATATATATATATATCATGCTATTAAAGTTGATATTTGAATAGCCGCTGTCAATGTCGAGCGCTTATAGAGTTGAGAATTGAATAATATTTTGTAATTATGACGCAACATCTGACGTAAATAACGAAATCCACGAATAATGTTTGCGGCTAAGTAACATAATACGGCTACAGGTAATAGGGCTGGGGAAAAACACTGGCTGGGATATCATTTCACATCTTTAGCGTTCGACAGATGTAAGAGTCTTCAAATTTATGATATATTTTGGCCTGGCGTGTATTTTGCTTGTATTGCTTGTTCGGTTGCGGAATAGAGAAGAGAGAAGGTTATGAAGCTCCTCAAAACACACTGCAGATAAAAAATCTTTATTTGCATAAATGTTAGTCTAATTTACAGGTCTTATAGTAAACTAACTTAACGTAACAACATTTGCCAAGTAAATTGGCGAGCAAATATATAAAACATTAATAATTTTTTTTTTTACTTTTAAATAAAATATGTCCAAAAACTTACATCTAGGTATTCATACAATATTGTCAGCATAAACTTTGGGTATTACAATTGTCAAATATTCTTTTAAATTATAAAACATATTTTGTTTTAACCAAATTGTTGATTGATTTTTAAATACATTTTTTCCCAACGATTTTAATTTGTTGGGTAATTTATTATAAGTTCGTATACACATAATTAGGCAATTTTTATTACATTTGGTTTTTTTAGGATTAATATCTACAATAAGATCATAGTAAGTTATGGCGACTTATTCTGTTTGTGAAGTAAGTATTTGTATAATTTATCTTTAAATAGGTACACTCAGTCTTGAAATTGTATATATTGGATTGTGCGAGCGAGAGGGAACTCTCTTAACAAAATATACATTTCTTTAATATTTATCTCCAACTAAATCGATTAGGTTTTAAATACGAATAATTTAATCAACATTAAACGCGTTTCGGTCGCCCGGGTATCATTTGTATGTTAATTCATCCACTTTGTATCGCAATGGGGTGTATTAGGGAAAGCTTTTTGTAGATGTCGCTAGCGGCACTGGTATCTTGTTTACACCTTTGACGCTTCATTTTCTAAATGTTTTTGTATTTTTTATTTATTTTTATAACAGAAAAATGTATTTTAAATTAACGTTACCTACATTAAAATATGAATTAAGAAAGCCAACACCGTCTTTAAAAAGAAAAAAAAGGCTGAATTAATAGAACGGCAATTTTGAGAACACCATGTCTTTGATTTCGCTTGGGAATCTCGATTTGTGCCCTTAAAAGCTGCTCACTTCGACATAATATCAAGAAAATAATAAATTTCGTAATAAAAATACAAGTTTTCTATGCAACCGACAGTTATATAAGGTACCATCTATCATGCGCCATCTATCGTGATAAAAAGTTTGTGATACACCCCATTGGATGTAAGCTTAGACCTTTACTGAGCACATGCGACAATGCGCTCACAGGTTGGTAAGCAGAATGCGTGGTCAAATAATGCGAGCAACTGATTATTTATATACATATATATATTTATTTAGTTATAAGTCGTTTTCTCAATAAAACTCATTGTCAAACATTAGTGGTCATGCACCCACAATCCTTGCTCACTTAATAATCATAATAATAATAAATATTTCCAGACAGGTCAGCGCCATCTAGTTTCCGTGGTAAGCTACGAGGATTGTGTTACGGAAACTAGATGGTTACTACATTACTTTTTTTATTTTTTTTATTCATTACTAATACATACTTTTTTTTTGTAAATATATATATATTATACATATATATATATATTTATCGACGAGCTTGCCACTTGTCATGATTGACCCAAAGTAAAGTTGGCTAAATGTGAATCCGCTTATTTATAAGCGTGGTTTCTGACCACCCCGAAAGGGAAACGGTCGTGATGATACTTTACTTTTTTATTATACATATAAACACCCAGACCGAGACAAATTATACAATGTACAACTTGCCCCCGGTGGGAATCGAACCCACGACCTCCCGAGTTCACGGCAACGTTTGTTACCACTTCTCCTAAAGGTTAGCTGTTAGATAATGTTTTTGGACATTAAGCTCGCCTAAGTACTGTAAAATGTTTTATTTTCTGTGCAATAAAGAATTTATCTATCTATCTATCTAACTGACACCAGCCACTGATGCCTAGGATTGCTAACATTTCTTCGGTAAAATATTAATGACAACACTTAGAAGAAGAAGAAGGATGACAAACGTGACGATAAAGATTGATGATGAAACTCTAGAACAAGTAAATTAAATTATATATCTGGGCAGTGTTTTCAATGCGGATGGGAAGTACGATAGGAATGTTGGAAGAAGAGTCCTCCTCCTTGCGTCGTTCTCCTCACTGCTGAGGATCGTGACCCCCTCCACGGATCACTTTGTCCCGGACGATGCTGCGCCGTCCGGGTCTGTTCACGGCTGCATGTAGGGCATGTAGGGAAAGAAGAGTGAATGCGGAAAATAGTGTTAACGGTGCCCTAGTAAGGTCACTAATCGGCAGTCGAAATGACAGTGACAAAGCTCGGCACGCCATACACAATGCCATGTTGTTACGAACACTGATGTATAAAAGGGAGACGTGGATCTGTCAGAATACGCTTGAGAGTAGGGTGTACAAATAAGATACGTAACGTCGAAATACGGAAAATGGTGGGTATAAATGAAAGTTAGGGACATAAATAAGTAAAGGCATGCTAATAATAACAATAATAAAATTCTTTAATGCACATTCTTTGCAAAAGTATTGTACAAGGGTGAGATTATTACCGTAGGCATTTTCTAACAGCTAATCTTTGTGATGGCGATAAGAGAGCTACCGTGGTGCAGATAATAAGAAAAATTACAAAATAGATATATACAACAACAATTAAATAATTAATACCTATATAATATACACTACTGATTCATAATATACATACATATATAAAATAATTACTATGTCAAAGCGTGATTGAGACTAAGTGACTGAAGACCAAGTTTTTAAAGATGGAGATAGAAGGAGCTTGCCTGATCACCAGTGAGAGAATCTGAATATCTGCTGGAAGTGTGTAGATGGATATACAGTTGATTGTTTTGAGATGAGCGAAGTGGACATGCTACGATGGTTCGTGCCTGTTGAAAGGATGAGCAAAGAAAGATTGACGAAACAGATATATAATGCGAAAGTTGTGGGTAAAAGCCCCTGGCAGACCAAGATAAGTAAATAAAACACTGGCTGAAGGAACATTAAAAAGCTTTCGTAACAAAAGGTATGAAGAGGTTGATGAATGTCGACGAAGCGAAAGAGGTATGTCGTGATCGTGTGTCAAGTGGCGCTCAATTGCGTCTGATGATTTCATAGATTTTAGCCCAAAATTTCCCTCCAGTTTACGGGGCAAACGAAACTAAATCTGCTATTATTACGAAAGCAATTAATAAGATTAATTGCGAAGACAAATATTGTCTTAGATTCTGTTAGTCAAATTAGGTAACAAGTCTTCAATAACAACAAATCTCTAGTTACAACAGCTGCTAGGTATTTTGCTAAATTTAAAATATTCACCTTAAACTCCAAAAACACTTTTTTAAGACCTACATATCAACCCCGCGTTCGTTTTATAGCCTTTCCAACATCTCGTAGCAACTTCATAAACCAGCGCGAAATTTCGTTTTTGTTAAAAAATACCACTTTTTTTAACAATGCTAACATTTCTTAAATAAAACGAGCGGTGAGGCTACTTTTTGACAAGTGTTTTCGTTCACGTTTTTGAGGCATTACATACGCCTTTTGTATTAAACAAATAAGTTTTTAATAAATAAATAAATAACCCTGAAGCGTTTCGCTATAGTCGGAGAAGAGCTACTTTGGCCAAAAATGTTGATGTAAGTTTTTTTTTTTTTAAATCATAAATGATACGACCCCGTGCCCGACTCACCGTGAGGCCTTCTAAGGAGACCCCAAGGCGCCTACGGACTAAAACCCTATAAACCGTCTCTCTTTCACTGTTAGCCCTGCGTGCCTTAACAGCTAAGCCTGAGTCGTAGCTGCGGAGTGAAGGCACTCGTTTGCGGCGTATTGATGTATGGTTGTGGCTCGGAAATTTAAATTAAATATTATTATGTTATCATTTATTTGATGTTTTTACAGTACCTATTTGAATATTTTATTTAGGCAAACATTAATTTGATGTGAACATGCGAAACCCAATATATCAAAATGTACACACACACAAAACATGTCCCTTTTTTAATATTATGACTCGGTGTTTATTACAAATTGAGTAACTGCAGAGATATTAAACATAAGACGAGGCAAGAAGCCAAACGGTATGAGAATTAAAGCTAGGACAATCGTCTTTGAATTAATTAGTCCATGACGTGTGCATTTATTTAAGACTTTATTGCACTATGTACAAGGGGCGGGCGTAATGCTGCTAGACATTCTCCGACAGCCAAACTTTGAGACAATAAAAAGTATAACTTAGATTAGTGCGAAGACGTATTTAAGACTCATCATCATTAAATATTAACTATATTTATCAATAATATATATACTACATGCCAATAGTACTTACATCCATACACAACTATACTACATACAATATCCACTTATGTACGCTGTTGGGATCTCAAAGTCAAAGTCAAAAGTCAATATATCTTTATTCACGTAAACCTATTACAGGCATTTATAAAACGTCATTAATTTAATTATTCTGAATGATTCTACTCCTGCTAGTAGAAGAAGTGCAGTAGCAAAGTAAGCTGTTAGCAGAAGACCAGCAGCTTAGCAGATTCCAGTGACCTGTTAATGTTTAATCTGACTGAGAAAGGAATCTGCTAGGAAAACTTAGCTATATCAGGATTACAAAATAAAACATATACAGAACTGCACTACAACGATCAATTAATAAGTAATAAGCTGTTTAAGTAATGTGAGTATACGAATCTTTTGAATATTATTTTGATGAATGCTTGCCGAATATTGACCGGCAAATTGTTCCAAAGATTTACAGAAGAAAGAGTCAGTCATGAAACCAGAATGATGTGAAGGAATGGAGAGGACAGAGTTGTGTGAGTACGTACATACCTAGATAGATGTCCTACATAAACATATATTGTTTTTTTTAATATATACTAAACACGACAGATGGAAGCGGTACGCAAGGTCAAAAAATGGGAACAACGGACGCAAGCCACTAACAAACTGACAGCAGTCTCTACCCCTAAGCCAGCCTTACAAGATGCTTTTTTACACTTCGCTTAAAGGATTATACGAATGGAGAAACACACTGGCTAGGAGAGCATTCCACATTTATTGTCAATAGGCGGACCTGCATGCTACGAAAGTGTTCACGTTGTTCTTTGAAAAGAGAAGAAGAATGAAGTAGATGGCGTATAATAAATGTTTTGTATAAATATAATAAGCAATGCCCGCTCTATCTTATAGTTGATCTCTATGGGTAACTCACAGAACTAACACAAATAACACAAAATTGTTGACGTTATGACCGGTACTAATCTATAGGGCTCGAACGCGTAATTGAGAAAGGTTTTATTGACAATTTGTCAAGTGAGCGACACACTGTGGATCGAAATTCGACTTTCATGGACATAGTATTAAAGTAGGCTTGTGTAGTTCACATACGGCTTTTACAGCCACGAATTAATATTTATGGACATAAATATCATTATTTTTAGATTGTAAGCTGACATGGCCTTTTTACAGCCACGAATTTGTATTTATATTTATGAACATAATTATTATTAGATTGTAAGCGGACATGGCCTTTTTACAGCCACGAATTTAATATTAAGTATCTAGCTGTAAGTAAAAACAAATTCCTCGTTTATGGCAACAATGTTTTAGTTATAATTATTGTATTGATGTTGGGTTCGGTCCAGCCATGGTCAATGGTAATATTTTTTATTTGTTTTTATTTTTATTTATTTATTGGCTTGTATGTATTGACAATATCCAAGTGTTACGTGCTAACCATACGGAAATAAATTATTTTGATTTGATTTGATACGAAATAGTTCCATAAAGCGCTCCTACATAGGAACTACCGGAATTAGCTTCAACTTTAACAGCTCCCTTCTTCTTAAGGTGCCATGTCGATTTTAATTTTGTTGGCCGCTGTCCGGAACAAGGATCGGGTGCTCATTCCGAACCACTCCCTGAGGTTCTTGAGCCAGGCCGTGCGTATTTTACCCGCTACTTAGTTCTGTCTAATTAATTTGTAACCGACTAATAACTGCATCTCGCAGATGCTCTTTTGTTGGTTTAGTTCGGCTGATAATATTTAAAACAGATTTACCACTTTGATTATTTGCCCTAATTGTACCATTAAAGATATGGATGGTGGACCAAAATATGCGTTATGGAATCAGCTACTAATACCAATATCATAATTTGTAATACAGTGGATAGTACAAATTAAAATGCATACCAATAGTTTATAAGTAAAGCGAGCGAATGACTGCCTTGGACAACATAATCGTAGAACTGAGCGCTACTTTTATTTGGTTCACGACAGGGGCTCGGAGCTGAGGAACTAAAAGAGCGACCTAGTTCACTAAGGAGCGGCGAACTACAATATGCGCTCGTGGTCAGGAACTACTATGCGCAACTCTAGATATAAGTGCGGGTTTTTTTACAAAATGGGTTCTACTAACCGTTATTGTGCCTAATTCAATCTCAAAAAAAAATTACTCACGTATATTTTCTTTTCATTTGAGACACATCACTATTAATATTATTTTGAATGATTTTAATCCTGTTCGTGAAAGACAGCAAAGCGGTCCAAAGAGTTATCACGTGATTAAATTTTAAATAAATATTACATTTAGCACAGTTAGTTAATTGACTTAACCAAGTGTTCCAGACGGTGATAAATAAATGAAATGAAAAAAAAAGTTATATAGCACAGTGTTTCACCTGCAACATCGCAACTGGACATATTATATTTCGCAGTTTTCTCGTCGTAAAGCTATATTTGTCATATACATATATACCAGGTGTATATATATACACGAAATATAAATATATACCAGGCCGAATGCACAAGATTTTGACATTTCTGACAGACGTAATCGATCTTATACTATTCGTTTTCGGACGATTGTGCACTCCGCTCAACCCGCCGGAGTAGAATCATTCAAAATAATTTAAATAATAACGTGTCATAAATGCCTATAATAGGTTTACGTGAATAAAGATATTTTGAAATTACGAACTTTACAACATTGCGATTTATCATTTATGAATCAGTATGTTTAGATAACTTTTATAAAATGAAAAAAAAACAATTGTTTAACTTGTAAATGCTTCACAAAAACCATTAAAAAGACTAATACAACTTCTATGATACGCGTTCACAATAATAGCAGAACTGCAAATAATTTCAAACTATCTTTCCATCTTCATATCTCAATTACACTTAATTAGATAACTAACTCGCAAAACAATTCCTGGAATTATTATGGTGGAAGAGTTGTTTGTCACTTTTAATAAGCATTGCTTAGAAATTGTTTATTGTCTTTTTTTCCAAGTAATAGTGCACCATCGTCGAAAAACGAATTGTCTAAGAACGATTACATCTGTCAGTAACGTCAAAAGCTAGGCGGAATGCTGAAAAACGTCGCGACGTATATTTAGATGTACTGGGAGCACTTTTAGAAGTATTTCCATCAATAACATTATACAATAAACTATCTGATAGTCATAGCTGGGCATTAACTCGTTAATCCGTTAATCGTTAATTAACGAAGTTAACATTTTGATTAACGGGTTAACTTTTAAAAATGTTAACGGACACGTTAACTTCCGTTAATATGCAGAAGTCCGTTAATCGTTAATCCAATGCCACTATTTACCGCACGGCACTGCGGTGTGGCGCGAAAAACAGGTTCAAACAAGTATGAAACGACAAGTGCCGGGCGCGGCGGCGCGTGAGACGAAAACAAAACTAGATATATTTTGCCGGCGCGTGCGAGTAATAAAACTGCGAAGTACTAGCGCCAGTGCTTAGAGTGACGAGTGTTGTGTTTGTTGTTATTATAAATTACTGTCAGTGATAATTTGCGGGTTAATAAAGAAGAGTGCAGTGTAATTAGTTAGATAGAAAAGTGTACTGTGCAGTGTAGTAATTAAAACTATATCATGGAAGACATGGAATCGGATTTCAGCGGTCCTGATGAGAATCCTTGGCCACTTTTAACTGAGTATGTGGAATTTGTATCCAGATCGGGCCAGCAAATACTTTTTGCTTGTAAGCGTTGCTTGCCGAAAGATACCAAAATAAAAGTTCATGTATCAAGCCTCAATAATTTGAAACAACATGTAAGAAGGGTACATGAGTCACAATACGTACAGTTTGAAGAGATTGTTAAGGCGGGCTCTAACCGAGGCAAGACAAAAAAGAGAACTCATTCTGACAATATTATATATTAACCTGTTAACTTCCAGAACCTAAACCAACAGGTTTTATAAGTTCACTAACGCAACGATATAATAATGCAATTTTACACATATTAACGGATTAACGATTAACATTAACTTCCGTTAATTCTTCCGAAATGTAACGCTTTAACGTTTAACGAAGCTAACTTTTTTTGTAGCGGATTAACGATTAACGAAGTTAACTATTTGATTAACGGTGCCCAGCTATGCTGATAGTATAACTAGACTACAACCAAGTGAATTAAAAAAAAAAAAAAAAACTTTTTCCAAAATAATGCTTTTTATAACCTGTCAGAATTTATTGACATGCGCAGTCATTCGCGCCATTTTGCGTGGACAAGTAAGAAAGAAAGAAAGAAATAAAATACTTTATTTATCACAACAATTAGAATGGTTACAAAAAAATTAAAATACGCAAGGAATAAATTTAAATGTAAGCCTATTCTATATACCGAAACATACAAACAGGTGTGGCGATAAATAGGTGGTCAGCTCAGCATATGCTACAGCCGAGACTGCAGCGCTGATTTTCAGCTGATGCCTTATGTTGGGTAAGTCACGGGTCGCAGATATATACAGTACCATTTACTTAATCGGAAGGAGCACTAAATGTACAGTTTACATATATGTTTAACAAATTAGAATAGAATAAATAAATAATATTATGATAAATAATATAAGTCATAGTCAAGAAAAAAAAAAAAACAATTGTATATTAATTAATAAATAGAATAAGATTAGGTAAGTTGCTGTGAAGTCTTTTGTAATATTAGCATATGCCTTTTGAGTGCCGATCTGAAACCTGCTAAGGAATGCATGTCCCGAAGCGGTGGAGGCAAGTTGTTCCATATTTTCACAGCAGCGTACCTAAAACTACCTCGAAACGATGATGATGTCTTAAAACGAGGGATGCAGAGTAATTTATGACTTGCTCGCGTGTTGTAATTTTTAGGCTGGCGGCAAGTTTTTGTTTTGTAAATTAATTTACTGTGGATATTATTGGTCGAAAGTGGTGTTGTTTTGTTTAATAATGTGCTACAATGTGAATAATTATGGAAAACGATAAATTGAACTTTAAATATGGGGCACAAGATGCAGTTTATTTTTTGCGGTTTTACCGTGATTTCAACTCCCATATTTTACCCGACGCGTTTGAGCTATGGTGCCGCGAGTGACTCCAAGAAAAGCATCAAATTCTGCCGCATCTGGAATTTGATGATGACCTCATTAACTCATGAAAAAGAAAGATATATTACGTGGCTGTATGGGCTAGACACTTTGCCTTCCCTATCACCTCATTCATCATCCATCGGAAGAAAAGAACACAAAAAAAAGAAATTGACATGCCTTTGACGAAAATATTGACATGCTTTTCTGACAGCCAAACCTTTGGGACTAATTAAAACAATTGTAGGTGCAATGAAAGTATAAGTGACACATCAATTAGATACAAATACTTATGTAATAAACTTACTTATATATAATCTACTTATAAATATACTTAATACTAATACATACATAATAATAAACATACATATACAACTTACAAATTTTAAATGTGAGTAAAGGAAAGATGCCAACGATAACTGGCCAGAAATTAAACAGATAGCAAAATGCGATGTTGTCCAATCATACATTTATTTGGGAGCATTGATATCGAATGGCGGTGGATGCGAGGAGGAAATTAAGCGTCGTATGGCAGTGTCGAGGTCTGCTATGGAGAAGCTTAAGAAAATATGGAGGAACCGAAACATTACGAAAGCTACTAAAATCCGGCTGGTCAGAGCTCTTGTGTTCCCCATTTTCCTGTATGCTGCAGAGACGTGGACCCTGCGCGAAACTGAAATAAAACGTATTAATGCTCTAGAAATGTGGTGTTGGCGGAGAATGTTGGGCATATCGTGGACGGAGTTCCGAACCAACAAATCCATCCTGGAGGAACTGGAGATAGGACAACGCCTTTCCTCAATCGTGCAATCACGCATTCTCACTTTCTTTGGACACGTATCACGGCGTGGAGATACATCCATTGAGCGCCTTGTAGTTCAGGGAAAAGTCGATGGCAAGAGAATGCGTGGTAGGTCTCCGATGAGATGGACTGACCAGGTTAAAGCAGCAATGGATCACCCCCTACATGAGTGCTCCAGGAAGGCTGCAGTTCGAGACGAGTGGCGACGACTTGTTAAGCGTGCCACTGACACTCAAGTGACGACCACGACCACTCTGCCAAGAGTGTAGCGACTGAGAAGAAGAAGAAAGGAAAGATGAGAAGGGACTATATACTATAATTTCCTCGAGAACCACTCTATCCATTGGTGAAAACAGCATGAAAATTGGTTGTGGTAGTTTTTGAGTTTGTCGCTAACAGACAGACAGACAGATGCGGCGGAGGATAGTGAGAATCGACTGTTTGGTGGCTTAAAGCGTCAGAACACAGCCCGAGTGGGACTTTCTGACGTCACAGTTGTCGCGGATACATTGCCCTGTGGGTGTGCGCTTGACGTTATCCCAGCTAACTTGACCTCATTCCTGATGTTTTTTTCTAAGAAAACAATTGATAACAGATAATTTCTAATCAAAGAGATCAATAGAATATTATAGCCGAGTTAGAGCGAAAATCAACTAACTCGTTTAATTAGTAATTTCACTTATTTACACCAGTCGTTTAAAAAACTCCAGCTTCTTTCAGTGATAAAATCGACTGAGCACTGTGACGCTTAGTTATGAAGATAGCGGGTCTTAAAAGCAATTGAACGTACGGTTTTAGCCAAAAACGCATATTATAAAGTTATTTAATTTGCATAATATTTTTTTTTGCAAAATGGCTAACTTTGTTGGTTTTTGTATTAAGTAGTTCTAACACAGCGATGAACAAACAAATCCATACTGGAGGAATTGGGGATCAGCGCCTTTCCTCGACTGTACAATTACACATTCTCACTTTCTTCGGACACGTGTCACGGCGTGGAGAAACATCAATCGAGCGCTTGGTAGTCCAGGGGAAAGTCGATGGCAAGAGAATGCGTGGTAGGTCTCCGATGAGATAGACCGATCAGGTGAAGGTTGCAATGGGTCATCCCCTACATGAGTGCACTAGGAAAGCCGGGGTCCGAGAGGAGTGGCGACGGCTTGTTAAGCGTGCCACTGGCACTCCAATGGCGACCACGATCACTCTGCCAAGAGTGTAGCGACTAAGAAGAAGAAACACAGCGATATTATAATTTAATAATGATACATTTTATTGTGTTTTGAAAGTAAAAGAGATCAAAAACTTGTCTGCGCGGAAAGAACTTTTTTTTTTATACTAGCACATTTTATACATGTTACCTTGCCCCTGATGTTAAGTGGCGCGCTAAGTCTATGAATGTTAGCAACTGGAATAAGACACTCGTGACTGACATCAGTCCCTAACACTATGCCGGCTTGACTGGGCATGACGGCAATTCGAGCCTGATCCCGAAACGTGTGGCGCAACAGCACGAACAGTACTTCCCCACCCCAGCAGACTCGGCAAATAACCACCATCAGTCTGCCTATCACCTATTTGTTGTTCTCGTTGAAAGTACACACTTTTCTTAGGTTCATTTGTCATAGATTTACAACACCACCGTTCCCGTGCCTCGAAGTATACGTTAAGTCGGTCCCGGTTTCACTAATCAAATCAAATCAAAATAATTTATTTCCATTGGTTCTCTCAAAACAACTTGGATACAGTCAGAACTAATACAATCAATACATTTATCAAACATATGCACTAATCAAAGTGGTAATGATGATTGGACCGTAAACAGGCAATAATCCATATTTATGTATGTTATGCACAACATTATTGCTACAAGCAAGTAAAACTAACTTAGAAACTACTTAAATAAGATCGTGGCTGTAAAGAGGCCGTGTCAGTTTACATTCTAAATACTTAATAATTATGATGTACAGAAATTATAAACATATGTCAGATAATTTATAAATTTAAAAAACAAAAATTTTTATAAAAAAGACGTGTCATCTTATAATTGTCACGTTAAGCGGGACATTCAAATAAAACTAGGAATTTAAGCAAGGAAGTTAATATATTAAGTAAGATGAAGTTAACAAAGCAAGAGAATCTACAATTATATAAAGGGAGGGTCGTAAGCCAAAACTTAGCCCTATCACTCTTTATGCATCCGTTGACCGTACGTAGGGGTACCTTCCCTCGGAGAGCCTGAAGATGGGGACCCGGAGAGCGCTGCCGATCCCAAGCGGACAACGAGGCGTCACGGGGATCCTGGGCAGCGGGGTTATCTTCTCAAGCTGGGCCCCAGCTTTATAGTCCTACTGGAAAAACCCTGGAACGCACGGGGAGCACACGTTACGTTCCATCTCTAGATCCACCACCACTCCAGTCCACACCAAGACAAGATACCATGTAGTTGGTGAGACCGCAGCGGTGGTGCACAAATAAAAATGAATCTACTGCACGTGGTCATGAAGTGACCCGTACTATTTTTAATTCAATACTTACCCAAGCTACGGGGGCGACAATATCCAGTAGGTTTATAAGGGTGTTTAATTATTAAGAAATATTTAATTCTAGTAAGTAAAACTATTATAAATTAAAAAAGCAGCACATTGCTCGCAGTTGGTTTTAAAAAAGTGGAGTGTGTCAAAATCTACACTGACAGGTGACGTCTTAAATAAACGCAAGGCAAAGGATGTCGATTGCAGCCAACAATATTTATTCCTTGGCCGCATGTAATACAATCGTTACATTACCCCGCTCGCCACTTGAGGATTTTAACCCTAAGGGTAAAATCCTTAACTATGAAACAAAAAATAATTTAAAAAAAAATGACTAAGAAAAGTAAGAGAAAATATTACTGAGAAAACTAAGAAAAAAAAATCTACTCGTACAAAATTAAAATTATTACAAAAAAATATAACTAACATTACCAACAACACACACATTCGTCCATTCATCATATTCATGCTTCAATCTACATAATCATTCATGCTTCAGCATTCAATTTTCGGCTAATAGCGGGATATACCAAGCAAACTATTAGTCGACACATCTTTCATACAATAAGGCACTTGTTATAAATAAACTAGTGTCTTAAAAAGCTGGCAATATTAAGCCATAAGATTAAGGAATAATATTAAGTTGATAATTAAGAAAAAAATTAAAAAGAATTGACTGCAAAGCAGAAATTTTAGAGAATTAAAATAAAAAAATTAAAGTAAAAAAAAATATTAAATGAACAAAAAAAAAAAAACAATGACAGTCACTATATGGCTAAAATATCACAGATGTTAAACCGGCATTTATGCCAGATTAATAAAAAAAATAAAGAATTATAACAGTTAATTAAGAAAATATATCTTTTTTTAAATATCACATTTATTATTTAAATCTAACCTAACTATTATTCTATGTGCCTATTGCCTACAAAGTTTAGCCAATCATGACTACAGGGCAAGATTGTTTGGGAGCAATGGTAACGATTGTCATCACACACAAGCAACGGAGAAACATTGTCCGCTGCCTTCGACAAACCTTCCCCAACACCATCTAAGTACCCCACACTGTCACATATATCCATGGATGTCAGTCCATGAATAGCCACTTTACAAATTGATTCAACTTTTAAAATTAAAAAAAACATTATTACAATAAAAAAAAAGGGAAAAGAAAAAGAAAATTACTAAATATTGAACAGTTTGGGTAAATATTGAATAAGATGAACAAAAAAACTAAATGAAATTTTATGATAATGACTGATATAAAAAAATAAAAATATTGTGCAATAAAAATATTTATGTTATTATTAAGTAAAACTTTAAATAATATGGCAACCAGAATGCCTAGGAATTGTTTAAATTAAGTAATATGGCAACCAGAATGCCTAGAATGAATTATTAAGTAGATGAAGAAAATATTTTTGTTACACAAGATTTAAAAAATGCTAAGCACATGCTTCAAAAAGAAAAAAAAAAAACAAGTCATTATTTTTTTTTTACAAATTTAAGTTATTGATACAAAGAGTAGGCAATTATTAACAATAGGCAATACAATTTATGTAGAAATAACAGTTAATTAGGCTAGAAATAAGAAAGTTAATAAAAATTACAGCGCAGGTACTTTGAAGAAGTTAAAAAAAAACTGAGTTTACACAAACCTGCAAACACGCATGCAATAATCACACAACTACTAGCTACGCAAGGCCAAAGAATGCAATAAAGTTAAGCGAAGATGACTAAAAAACACTGTTGGGCGCCAGATGTCACGTTAAGCGGGACATTCAAATAAAACTAGGAATTTAAGCAAGGAAGTTAATATATTAAGTAAGATGAAGTTAACAAAGCAAGAGAATCTACAATTATATAAAGGGAGGGTCGTAAGCCAAAACTTAGCCCTATCACTCTTTATGCATCCGTTGACCGTACGTAGGGGTACCTTCCCTCGGAGAGCCTGAAGATGGGGACCCGGAGAGCGCTGCCGATCCCAAGCGGACAACGAGGCGTCACGGGGATCCTGGGCAGCGGGGTTATCTTCTCAAGCTGGGCCCCAGCTTTATAGTCCTACTGGAAAAACCCTGGAACGCACGGGGAGCACACGTTACGTTCCATCTCTAGATCCACCACCACTCCAGTCCACACCAAGACAAGATACCATGTAGTTGGTGAGACCGCAGCGGTGGTGCACAAATAAAAATGAATCTACTGCACGTGGTCATGAAGTGACCCGTACTATTTTTAATTCAATACTTACCCAAGCTACGGGGGCGACAATATCCAGTAGGTTTATAAGGGTGTTTAATTATTAAGAAATATTTAATTCTAGTAAGTAAAACTATTATAAATTAAAAAAGCAGCACATTGCTCGCAGTTGGTTTTAAAAAAGTGGAGTGTGTCAAAATCTACACTGACAGGTGACGTCTTAAATAAACGCAAGGCAAAGGATGTCGATTGCAGCCAACAATATTTATTCCTTGGCCGCATGTAATACAATCGTTACATAATCTAAATAATAATATTGATATGTCAATTATTAAACATAAATTAATAGCTGTAAATGGGCCGTGTCATCTTATATTCTAATAGCATTAATGTGAATTAATATTCGTGGCTGTAAAATGGCCGTGTCACCTTACAATCTAAATAAAATTAAAATGTGAAGTAAATAAACTTAAATATAAACTTGTAATCGTTAATAAATAAAAAATATTTATTCGAAGTAGGTATTAGGATACAAAAATATTAAAATAAAATTGATTAAAAAACTAATTATAAATAAAACTAAAACTAAAAATACCTATGAAATTAAAGCTATTCTATAAAATAAACTAAGGGCTTACCACCAGGGAGGGTATCTTAAACGCTCGCCGCATTTCCTCGTTGAATTATTATGGACATATTCTGTTTTAGGTAGTTATGGCATTTGGGATCGCCACACTCTTGGAAAATTCGTTTACCCAGCTCTTTTATGAATCTGTGGGTATCAAGAGAATATACCCCCATTGTTTCAACCCCAAATGCCACAAAGTTATAATTTTGTTTAATGCTATTGTATTTGATGTGCTTTCTAAATTCGGCTGTATGAGCAGCCGAACCGGCCTTTTTTGATGTAGAGGAAATGTGGCAAGCGGCAAAGGTATCCACACAGGTGGCATCCCAAACAAGACATCTTCCCTCACTCCATGGTACAAGAGACATACCATCCGGCCTTTTACCATCACTACGTGAAAGTCCTGATGGTTCAAGGACGGACGGGATTTTAGCAGACCATAAACTTCTCTTTATAAACTCATTTAAGGCTTGGTGTCTGGAGAATCTGCCTGCGCTCTTTTGACAAATAAATTGTCATTAAAAATTATATCATATCCGCCAAATTCTCCAGATGTTCTGGAACGCCTATCTCGACAGGTCGGCATATTGTCCGTGAAATAATCAATTGGAAAGTGCATGTCCGATCATAACCGACAATGACTGTCATACACGTCATAATAAGTTTTTTGACACGATTGGCCGCTCCTAAATCTGGCCGCCCTAGGCCCTGGCTTACCGGGCCTTAGGGTAAATCCGCCACTGACCATCCACTAGACTACTCTAGTGTTTGGGTGAACGAGAGTTTTTTTTCGTGAGTTTCCATCCTTTTTCCAATTAGTTACTCTTTGTTTAGCACCACTTTAAATGAACGAGCATACCTGGCTGGGCTATAAAGAGAGCAGAGAAAATGTATAATAATGTAGATAAAATAAAAACCCTCTATTAGCATATCATTCATTACAAAATATTGGTTTTTTCCTCAATCGGTTATTACATTAATATTCATCGATTCGCCACATTTCGTATTATATTATTCATTCTAGGGGAAATAAAAATCTGTATTTGAAGAGACATTCTAATACACTTTTCCAAGTAAATACAAGGGCTAGTAGTCACAGACATGCATCGCACTTTTTTATTTATACAATTTTACAGCATAAATATCTTTCTAAAAAAAAGTAAAGTATTGACGACAGTATCCCTTTCGGGGTGGTCAGAAACCACGCCTTTTCTTCTTTAAAGAAGCGGATTAACATTAACTAACTATACGTAAACAGCGGTGATCGCTCGGTTGAGGGAACGCGTTCCTTAAATCCTACCAAGGTCGGTTCAAACCCACCCGGCATGTACCAATGAGAAATACGTACATTTGTCATATATTTACAACACCACCGTTCCCGTGCCTCGGAGAGCACGTTAAGCCGTCAGTCCCGGTTCCACTAATACCAACTTGTGGAATCGTTAATAAATTGTCAATAAAAATTGACATATTCTCGCCAAGCCGTCTGCCATCGTGGCGAGTGGTGGCCAATTCTCCAACAGTCTAGGACGCTGTGTTCTGGGACTGTAATGATAGACCCAGCATGACAAGTGGCAAGCTCGTCGATGTCTCCAGCGTACCAAACTCGAGAAATAACACAAATAAATTAAATATTAATTAAATGTATTATTATAAATAAATATTTTTGTGTCCCGACCAGGAATCGAACCCGGTGCCTCCGAGTCTAAATCCACGGACTTAACCGCTAGACCACAGAGGCAGTTGAACTGTCGTCATTTCCAATTAAGCCGGCATAGTGTTAGGGACTGATATCAGTCATGAGTGTCTGATTCTAGTTGATTCATGGACTTCGCACGGCACTTTCACACGATAGGCGTAAGGTCACATGTCGTGCAAGTATAAAAAAAGCAGTGGATTGACACTGATGAAAAAATATATTATGTTATAGGACAAAATTATTCAGCGTGTCAAAAGCCCTAATTAGATAACTGACACCAAATGAAGCGATCTAACTACGAGTAAACGCTTTACTAATAAAGCCTAAGGACTAATATGATTTGCGCACCGAACACCCGCATAATTTTAGATCATTAACCAGGGGATGGAAACTTGAAACAAGCAATTGACAAATTAGAATGCCTATTTTTCTAAGATAAATGTGTAGCTGCCACCACAGAAATAATCTAGAATCAGTCCAGTTTCGTCTTCGTTGAACCCGATGACATCGTGTGGCAGAGGAGCAGTCACAACGTCTTCACTCGCCGGGCGCACCGCCGTACTGATAGACGCAGCCGGCAGACTGACTATATTAGTCGCTGCGCATGCACAGAGCGCCGCGCCTAACCAGTCGTTACCACCCTGCGCGGTGCGGGGGACGAGGAAAGTTGTAGTAGGGTATCGTAGTAGCGGGTTACAACCTAGTTTTAAGAATTTAATTGTAGGTATATAGATAGTGTAGTTTTAACAAATAAACATTCTGAAAACTCCAGTCTTTTTTTAATAAACACTCAACAAGTAACAGTGCTCCTACCTCAACAAATGTTTTCGCGCTATAATAATTTCTTTTTTATTTGATAGTTTTTTTTTTTTTTCATAATCTGTAATTAATTTTACTCTAGAATAACGACAATTGATAAATATTTAATTTTTACGTTAAAAATTAAATAGTTTCGGAAGGAATTAACGGAATCATACAGTATTTGGTTGGGTAGGAAGAGAAGTAGAATGGTGGATGGTGAGCGTATTATCGCGCAATAAAAATAAAAAAGGGAGGCCTCCTTTTCTTAAACCAGCCTATTGTCGGTCGCAAGCCCGAGACACCATTCTTCTCATCTCTTACCCACACACGATGGACCCGGCACCCGCACGGTGAATCCATGGAATGCTTAGAAATTTGTCTCCTCTCTTCTCCCACCGATATAAACAGAGAATTATTTACACTTTAAAATCCTTTGATTTTTCTATAATAAAGTACCTAATCTTATAAATAGCGCTCTATTTTATTCAATACATAAATCTTAAGTAGTCCTTCGCGCCATTTTGAGCGGACATGTCAAGTGCAAGTTTTTGTATTGTAAATTAATTCACAGTGGATATTATTGGCCAAAACTAGTGTTGTTTTGTTTAATAACTTAATAATTATAGAAAACGCTGTGAACTCCCATATTATACCCGTCGTGTTTTGGCTATAATGTCGCAAGTGACTCCAAGAAAAGCATCAAATTCTGCAACATCTGGAATTTGATGATAAATTCATTAATTCATAAAAAAAAAGAAAGTTATATTACGTCAGACTTGGCTGTATGGACTAGACCCTTTGCCTTTCCTATCACCTCATTCATCATCCATGAGGAGAAGAGAACACAACAATCCTAACCAATAGACTAAAAAACACAGAAAATATTAATTATTATTGAATTATATTATTGAATTACATTTTGAGGCACGCTGCAAGAAATTTAGGGCCTGGTTTTGGGGTATTAAATTTAATGTCTGTGGTTTAAACCAGTAGCACGACTGTCAAATTTGCACAACAAAATTTCTCATTGTGACCCGAGTCTGGACATATTTCATGACGACCTTCAGTCTTTTAAGCGTAAGGTACTGGCGGCTCTTTAAGCCGCTAAGCAACCAGTTTGCTGACGAGTCACTGGCCACAGAACTGTAGCTTAGTCATTGTTAATTGTGTTTGGATAGGGTTAGGGTGTTATTGTTAAATTAGGATTTATTTTTTATTTTCCTTTTAGTTTTAGGTCTTGTTAACTTAATTTAATTTTATATAATTTCCTTTTTTTTCTATAGTTTTTAAAAGACGTTATGATTAATGCACGCTGTAATGGTCTGTAATGAAAAGGGCAATAACCATGTGTTAGTTCTAGTAATATTATAAATATGATTGTATCTTTTGTTGACTGTTCCTTAAATAAATAAACACAATATGTTGTCAATCATTCATTACTTCAATCAATTCCTTCAATTCATTCAACATATCGGTAATTGTTGTTAACTATATGAAGCTATACAATCGTAATAATAATAAAAAAAAATGTATTGTGTAAATTCTTATTAAATTATTCTGCATATGTATCGTATGATAAACTAATATCAGATTATTTTTAAATAGATATACGTACCTAGATTAAATTTAATGTTCATTTATTCATTCAATAATTAAATCAATTCGTTCAATTCATTCAATATGTCGGCCATTGTTGTCAACAAGCGAACCATACAACCTTAGTAGAAATATAATTTTAAATGTATTGTGTAACTTTTAGTACCTGCCTATGTATCGTATGGTAAAGTATTAAGATACACAATATTATCCAGCATGGTGTCGTGATAGTAGAAGATGAAAGGGCTAGATATGTGCAAGTAAAAAAAACTCTATATGCCGAAAAAGGATCGGAAAATCACCGTTTTATGGCCTATACATTGCCGCCTAAGTAAAACAAATGACTTTATCCCTAGGCAACCTAAGCTCTTTAAATCTATTACCAAAGTACGTGCTACAATATAATTACAGTCTTCATTGAATACTATATTCTTATCCGGGCAATCGTCTTCCTTGCATAAATTTCAATGGACTTGTTTTTTTATACTAGCACGACCTGTGACCTTTTACTGTTAATGTTAGCAACTGAAATTAGAGACTCATGACTGACATCAGTCCCCATAGCTGGGCATTAACTCGTTAATCTGTTAATCGTTAATTAACGAAGTTAACATTTTGATTAACGGGTTAACTTTTAAAAATGTTAACGGACACGTTAACTTCCGTTAATATGCAGAAGTCCATTAATCGTTAATCCAATGCCACTATTTACCGCACGGCACCGCGGTGTGGCGCGAAAAACAGGTTCAGACAAGTATGAAACGACAAGTGCCGGGAGCGGCGGCGCGTGAGACAAAAACAAAACTAGATATATTTTGCCGGCGCGTGCGAGTAAGAAAACTGCGAAGTGCAGTGTAATTAGTTAGATAGAAAAGTGTACTGTGCAGTGTAGTAATTAAAACTATATCATGAAAGACATGGAATCGGATTGCGTTGCTTGCCGAAAGACACCAAAATAAAAGTTCATGTGTCAAGCCTGAAAAATTTGAAACAACATGTAAGAAGGGTACATGAGTCACAATACGTACAGTTTGAAGAGATTGTTAAGGCGGGCTAGAGCCGAGGCAAGACAAAAAAGGGAACTCATTCTGACAATATTATATATTATCCTGTTAACTTCCAGAACCTAAACCAACAGGTTTTATAAGTTCATTAACGCAACGATATAAAAATGCCATTTTACACATATTAAGGGATTAACGATTAACATTAACTTCCGTTAATTCTTCCGAAATGTAACGCTTTAACGTTTAACGAAGCTCACTTTTTTTGTAGCGGATTAACGATTAACGAAGTTAACTATTTGATTAACGGTGCCCAGCTATGTCAGTCCCTAATACTATGCCGGCTTGACTGAGCATGACGACAATTCGAGTCTGATCCCGAAACGTGTGGATACACTTTACTGGGTTTATCGGCACGAACAGTGGATAGTTCCCCGCCCCGGACAACTGGGCAAATTACCACCATCAGTCCTACCTACCACCTATTACTGCCACTTATTTACTAAACAATGTTTTTTACTACTATAGAGTCATATTAAACCCCCCCTCCCGGGGAAGGCGGGAATCTGTAACGAGGTGTTGCCGTCATAACAGAAAAAACATTCGCTGCACGTAACGGGCAGGGCGTGTGGTACCTTTGTTATAGGTTAAATTTATTTATTTATTTAAAAAAAAATCACAGCTTATTATATTCAACATATATTAATTTATTTTATATATTATTTTATTTTTTATATAATATTATATATTATTTTAGTAATTAGCTTTATATATATATATATATATATAATTTTTTTTTTGACAATGCCATTTTACAGCCGTATAATTTTGTTTTATTTAAATATTAATGTTTCTTTTTGTTTTAATTTTGCTTTTATTAGTTTTCCTTTGACACTGCTTTAACCTGCAGTTCTGTTCTTTGCCTTATAGCACTCTCCAGGCAGGACAAATGTGTTGTACTTGTGTTTGTAAGCTTAGACTTAGCCGAATTCCGGTGGGAATGTATGGCGGTACGTAAAGAATAAGAATATAAACAAAAAAATATATATTATTTAGACAATACAATTAAAACAGAAATAAGAGTAAAATATAGTAATTAGATTTAAATTAATAGTGCAATTGAACTGTGACTAGCAAAAGAAAAAAAAAATAACAAGTGAAAACCAATAGGTTAATGATTATTTACCTAAAACAAAATGAATGAATGAGAGGCAGAAGCAAAATTATACTATTTATACGAGTATAGCAGTATTCGTATATTAGTAAGCGAAGTGGATATGCAAAGTCAGTCCGGGATAAGAGTTGTTTTGATACTGCCTCCGGTGATTAGTTAGATGTATCAGAGTAGAACATGGCTAAAACGTTAATATAGACAAGTCATTTACAGTAATCTAAACAGGTGAATGAATAAATGTTTGAAAAATGTACATACACGATGCATCATCATTATTACATCATTAAAGTACCTAGAACACAGCGTCCTAGACCTCCACTATTAGTGAAGCCCTCCAGAACATATATCTCGAGAATTTGGCCTACACTCGCCACTCTGGCCAAACGGGTTGGCGAGGATCCGATGTCAATTTTTAATGACAATTGATTAACGATTTCACAAGTTGGTAGTCAAACAAATGCTGGTTAATAAATGTTTTTCTTCGACAAAAGAATACCTAGACACTAAGCTCGACAAAGTCATGTGACTACATAAATGTTTGTATGCTAGAAATAGCGAAACATGTGATATTTTATTTAATTACATATAACAATTTACAGCCCTTTTTTAATTACTTCATTTCATATAAGTCTAAGACAGTTTCGCCAGTTCGTCTCGCCGTAATAAACGTAACAATAACTATTATTATTCAAGAAACTATTATAGTTGTTCATGCATATTAAACATCATCCCACGCCCACTTAAGGTTCATATTTAATCTATTTTTAACTCTTAAATTTCAAAAAGATAATAACGAATAGTAGAACTAACACCAAAACCTTTATTATCGATTTGAGAATATTCATTTATTTATTTAAAATTAATTGCATAAAGTACAAACTTTAATGCAGATAACATATACCTAATAATAATTAGGTACATATTATTATTATTATTAACAACCTATATGTGTTGCAAAATACTAGTAATTGGTTCTTGGAAATTTATTTAATAAACATGTTTCGTTTGATCGCGAAATAGTTTACCAGCAACAAAGAACTAGAATCATCTCCAATTCTAATCAAACTCCAATATTAGAAAAACTATTCATAAAGCATTTTAATAAATAATGTTTTAGAAAGATTTATCTCACAAACGACAGCTCAAAGTTTAATATTTGACCGCCTCCGTGGTTTAGTGGTTACAAACGTTGCCATGAACTCGGGAGGTCGTGGGTTCGATTCCCACCGGGGGCAAGTTGTACATTGTATAATTTGTCTCGGTCTAGGTGTTTATATGTATAATATGTATATATTTACAAAAAAAAAAGTATAATATGTAGTTTATCAACCATCTAGTTTCCGTAACACAAGTCTCGTAGCTTACCACGGAAATTAGATGGCGATGTCTGGAAATATTATTATTATTATAATATGGTGGAAAAAACTTTAGATTTTTATAGGGTCTAAATCGCATGAATATCTACTATATCGTGTTGGAATTTTTGCTCGGAATCGCTCAATTTGCAAATGGCTGCCGAATGACGTCACATAATAGTAAATAAACAACAAATTTACGACATTTCTAACGGGTGTTTTTTTAGATGTAAAGAACTTTAAGTTGGCAACACTGTTTTAACTGGCGGCCATTTTGTCAGCTGTCAAGTGATTTGGGTTAAGTTTGATTTGGCATTTCAACATAGACTGACGCCTAAACAACAACTCTTCCTAATTGTGCAAATTTATTTCTGCTCGAAATACATATCGCGCGCACTACGTCCATTTTACGGTCAACACAATCGTCCATCAGAGCAATTAATTCGACTAACTATGGACCGTTTTCGCATCACGTTTACTTTAAATTCGCATCCACAGAGACGTCGTACAGTGCTTTAAATATGCTATTTAAATATATATATATATCCAATTTCTATGTGACACACACAGCTGTGCGCTTCGTTCCTTTTCCAACAATCAATTAAAAATTCCGACACATTCTTCCAGCAGATGTTCAGATTCTTTTACAGTATCAGCAGCCCGCCAGTGGAACCGACTTCCACTTAACGTTCGCAAAGCACCTCACTTAAGTGTTTTAAAAAATTACTCACCTTACACCTTCACAAAAAGCAAGACGAGTCGACATAACCTCTCTAAATTGGTATAATATTGTATGTATTTTATATTTATTTATATGTACTTGTGTTATTATATATTTATATATTAGTGTATAAGTATTTTAGCTTTAGATGCTAGTAATAGTTTAAGATTTTTTATTATTAATCTCGTTTTTAAATTAGCGATTTAATGCACCCACAATCATTGTTCACTATCCCAAAGGTTAGCTGGTAGAAAATGTCACTAGACATTAAGTTCGCCTATGCACATTTAAATGTGTTTTTGTTTATTGTGCAATAAAGAATTTATCTATTTATCTATCTATCTATATTGTGCGACAAGAGGGAAGCACAAGTGTTAAACATTCTTAAGTTCGTCTACTTTAGCTCTCTTCCAGGAACACTTCTCTTGAAAGTGTTCACTAAAAAGAAGTGAAAAGAGAGCTGGCATACTATAGATGCATGATAATTAGACATTGTTTATATCTGTCCAATTAAGTTCATAAGGTAGGTAATTAAATAATGAAAACATCGTGATTGTGAGTAGTGCAGATGGCGGATCGAAGTCCAAGAGGTCACATGTCAAATGGCCACATTTATCTATCACAAGAAATAGAAATGATATTGCAAAGAACGGGTTATTGAATAGAGTTTATTTTATTGCTTACCCTCCAATGGAACGACACGCTCTGCAAACTGGTTCTGGAAGATACTTTAACTTCAGGCATATCATGGATTTTTATATTTATTTTATTTAAAAACTTTATTGCACAATAGTACAAAAGGCGAAGCTTAATGCCGTTAGGCATTCTCTGATAGTCGACCTTTGGGACAAGAGTGAGATCAAAAAATAATCTAGGAGTAGGTGCAAAAATAATTACATAAAGAGAATAAGTTAACTTGACGTAACCTAATATATAATACATATATGAAATACATATTATAAATATATATATACTGATAAACATACACATTATTACATATATAATATGATAAATATATAAATAACTACTACGCAGTAAAAACAATAACACATTTAAAATGAACTACACATAACCATAAAACAAACAAAAAAGAAAATAGTAAAGATTCAATGCGACTTCATAATATGTGTGAAAACTAGTTTTCTAAAGGTGGCTTTGCTCGGTGCTTGTCGGATAGCAACAGGTAGGCTGTTCCACAGGGATGATGCTGTGACTACGAAGGATTTGGATACAAAGTTAGAATTATGGGAAGGAATAGAAAGGACGGAGTTATGTGAAGATCTAAGGGTTCTATTATGAAAGGAGCTAAGGTAAGAGAAGTATTCTTTTAAGTAAATAGGTGTATTAGACTAATTTAATATTGAGTACAGTAGACATAGAATTGGATATGTTGAGTCAAATATAAGGTACGACATATTATTGTGGGGTAATGCAGTGGAAATACATATAATCTTTATTGGACAAAGACAATGCATTCGTGCTATTTGTAACACACCTCCTATGACTTCCTGTCGTCCTTTATAAAACTAAAATTACTGACTGTTCCTTCTATCTATATACTTGAATGCTATTTATTTGTAAAAAGCCACCCGGAACTTTTTAAAACTCTTGGGGATAATTGCAATTTTAAAACGCGTTATCCTAGTAGAATAATTATTCCAGTGCATAAAAGTACTCAATATAGCCGAAATTGTTATGCAATGGCAACAAAGATATTTAATAAGCTTCCAGTTACTATAAGGGAGCTGCCACTAAAACTGTTCAAATTAAGAGTCAAACAAATGCTGGTTAATAAATGTTTTTATTCGACAAAAGAATACACCTAGACACTAAGCTCGACAAAGTCATGTGACTAAATAAATATTTGTATGCCAGAAATGTGATATAATTACATATAATAATTTACATCCCTGTATCTACCATGTTTCTGACAAATAAATTATTTCATTTCATTTCTTCTAGTAACACGAAAGAGCGGGCAAGTATATGATTATATATGTATAGTATAGTTTATGTATTAGTATTTAAGATCAAACTTTATTCGAAGTAAGATACAAAAAGTGTCATCACGACTGTTTTCCCTTTCGGGGTTGTCAGAAACAACGCTTATAAAGAAGCGGATTTACATATAGGCCAATCATAACAAGTGGCAAGGAATATCACAAATAAATTAAATAATAATTCAATTTATTTTATCGGTACCTCTGATTCTAAATCCACAGACTTAACAGCTAAACCACGGAGGCACTAGAAGTTTACACGGCTCTCAACGACATCATCCAAATGGCTCTTGTCACTGTTGGAGTACCCGCGATCCTAGTATCCTCTAGGATTGTGCGGAGCGATGACAAGAGACCCGACGGCATGACCGTTGGACTGTGGAAACTGTGGTGTCAGATGCGACATGGGAAGAAACATTAGCCTCTTTCACAGCCAGCCAACCTCGACCAGCGTGGGGAGTGCGGCAGTTTCTGCTGAGAATCTTAAGCTTCGTGTTTAGCTGACCAAACATGCCTTGTGTTTTCGTGTCTAGGCCGCAGCCATCATGATTGTTGAGAGAGCAAATATTACGACAAATGTATTTGAATGTAGTAAATATTAATGTATCTGTGTGCTGTCGGTGTATGTGTAAATTTTCTATTTAAGATTGTGTATAGTAAAGAATAAACCAGATTGCAACATTACGTTGTTTGTCTCATTTCCTACACGTTGCCCAAGACACCTTTGCGTGCTACCTCTTCTAGGTACGATCTTGTGAGCCTGCTCGATCGAACGTGTATCCACCACCTTGAATCCCTGCCCGACCTCTGTTAAGATCCATCACGTTGGTCAAGACACCTAGCCGCCTGCCTCCTCTAGGCACAGTCGCGTGAGCCTGCGCGCCTGGACGTACCATCTTCCCCAATCCAAAAGATGTTACTTTTCGACAGATGTCATTTAACATAAGAAATGGTTTGTTTACATTGTTGTATACTTTATATTATGTTTGATTAAAATGTATTATAAACTATTTTATGTAATAAATTCAAAGACCATACATTGTCAATTGATTTGTTATTATTTGTTACTTATTTATTTAAAACTTTTTGCACTATGTACAAAGGCGGACCTAATGCCGCTAGACATTCTTACTCGGTCAACCTTAGGGACATTACGAACATGGTATGTGGGAGGTAGGTGCAAATATTTAAACAGGAAAATAGATAATTAAAATTCTACTAAATCTAAATCTAATACTAATATAAAACATAAATATATATATAATAATACTAAATTCAAATAAATAATAATACATACATACATACAATATTACTTACAGTTGTTAGGAACTATGCAAGAAGTGTGTGAAGACCATTCTTTTAAACAGCATTCTGTTGGGCGCTTGTCGGATATTTAAGGGCAGGTTGTTCCACAGATTTGCGGCAACAACTGCAAATGAGTCGGATATAAAACTAGAGTGGCGAGATGGTATAGCAAGTACAGCGTTATGCGATGACCGCAACGACCTGTCGTGGAGAGAAGAGAGGAAGGAGAATTTGTTCTTGAAGTATTTCGGTGTCGCAGGTTCATTTAATACAGAAAAAAGCAGACAAAGAATTCGAAGGTTTCTGCGACAACGAATTGGTAGCCACTTCAACTTAGCTCGATAGTCAGAGATGTGATCGTATTTGCGCAAACCGTAGATAAAACGTATGCACGAGTTAAGCAAGCGATCCATTTTATTGAGCAACATCTCTGAGAGATCAACGCTACACACGTCGCCATAGTCGAGTAGAGGAAGGAGAATACTTTGGGAAAGGGTTATTTTAGCTTTTTAAGTTTTTTTTAAGTTTATTGAGGGAGTGCAAGGAAGAAAACAATTTACGACTTGTATTCGTAACCAGAGCGGTCCAGCTTAGTTTGGAATCCAGACTTATCATACTTATCAAAAAGTAGCCTCACCGCTCGTTTTTTTAAGAAATGTTAGCATTGTTAAAAAAAGTGGTATTTCTTAACAAAAACGTCATTTCAGGCTGGTTTATGAAGTTACTACTAATGTTGGAAATGCTATAAAACGAACGCGGCATATGTAAATAAGTTATTAACACTGTTAGGTACAATTCAACTTACAACATTCTCGATTTAACGTTGCGGAATTCGGCTGAACAGAAATCACTTTGATTTACTTGTGTGGCAGTCTACAATATTTACTATTAAAGCCGAGTTTGACTTGGAAAATTGTTACCTCAAAGCTTTAAGCCAATCGATACAGTCGTTTGACTTGCATAAAGCAAATCACGACGATCGCGATGGTAATAAAAATCAGAGTAACTCGAACTGAGAAAACTTTTATTAGGGACTTAGGGATCACAATGGACAGTGAATTGAAATTCAATATATTTATTTATTTATTTATTAAAACTTTATTGCACAATATATACAAGGGGCGGACTTAATGTCGCTAGACATTCTCTGACAGCCAACCTTAGGGACATATATACATATTAATGACATAGTTACTAGAGCGTTTAGAGTTGTTGGGTTTGCCCTACGCACAGCAAAGGATTTAAAAAGGCCTGCGACTAAGATCATCTTGTTTAACTCTCTAGTCCGCAGTATATTGGAATACTGCAGCATTGTATGGAATCCACACTATGACGTGTACATCAAGAGGATCGAGAGTGTTCAGAAGAGGTTTTTGTGGCATCTGACATTTAGTGTTAATAAGGGAAGAGAACTTTTACATTACAAAGATCGTTTAAAATACTTTAATTTATCCTCATTACAAGATCGAAGGCAATTGAGGGATAGTATGTTTCTATATAAATTAATCAACGGTAAAGTCGACGCACCCCACCTACTGCCCCGTGTTCGTGTCTCTGTGCCGACCAGGCTGCCAAGGGTTGGCAAATATGATCTATTCATTCTACGACAATCTAAATCCAATTTGGGTTACCACTCATCACTGAACCGTACATGTCGTCAATACAACATATTTTCACGAAAAAATAATGACAGTCTAGACATATTTGCTAATTCTTTGCATGTTTTTAAGCACAATGTATTGTCACTGCAGCGGATCCTGGCTGGGACTGTAGACTGACTGCTGTTTAACCAATTTTGATCCTTGGAATTGTGTTGCTTGATTGTATCATGTTCTTTTGTTTTTGTTTTTGCTTAGATTTACTTAGTTGTTGCTGTAATTGTATTGTGTTTTTGTTTTCGCTACTCAAAGGCCCAATTAATGGATACAGTATAATAGCATGTGGTGGTTGCCTGTAATTGGTGCAGCATCTGTATTCTGTCTTAGTTGTAAGTAAAAATCGATGTATCTTTTGTTGCTGTCACTGTTGGCGACCCTAATAAATAAATAAATAAATAAAAATAAAATATATTAAATTTAACAATTAAATTAAACGATATAAGAAATATTTACAATAGAAAAATCAAACAAATCATGATGATGGTAATATAAAATAGAAAAGAAAGGAAAAAATAATTGACAATATTTTATACAATTTGCTTTTTTTTTTTTTTTTTAACTGAGTACGACATGTGACACTGCTCCCACCTGATGGTAAGCGGTACGCGAGGTCCAAGAATGGGAGCAACTGACGCCAGCCTCAGACGACCGACATCAGTCCCTACCACTATGCCGGCCTATAAAGATGCTTTTTCACACTTCAGCGTGCGACACATGTAAGAGTCTGCAAATTTGTATTTACGCGTAGGGATAGTGGCTACGGTATGTGGATGCATATTTTGGCCTGTGCGAGTGGTTCGGTTGCGGAATAGAGAAGAAGGGATAAGGTTGTGGAGCTCTTCAGAATATTCATCGTAATATAGCTTGTAGAACACGCTCAGAGAGGCCATAAGTAGCAATTCGAGAGTTTAAGACATTGTAGCATCGTCCACTATTATACGTCGAATCGCCCGCCTCTGTAGGACATTGAGAGGGTAAGTAACCATCCCAAAGATGAGAACAGTATTCCACGCATGAACTTATTTTGCTTTATAAAGCATAAGTCGGAGTGAGGGCGGAAAAATGCTTTGATTGCAACATCCGAAAATAAAAACCATTCTCAATAAAATCAGTTATGACATTCGCTGTGAAACCGGTGTCCTTGTCTTTCAAGTCTAACACAGGTAAGTGACATCAATCACGCTGAGTACTATGAGGTAACGTTCAATATTTTTTATAATAAATACATACATACTAGTATCTTCACGCCAAATCCCTCGCGGGGTAGGGAGAATCAATTGAGCGCCACTTGTCACGATCACGACATACCTCTTTCGCTTCTTCGACAGTTATCAACCTCTTCTATAAAATACATGCCCGTTTGTTTCGATGCCTTTTTAATGCACCTTCAGCTATTGTTTTATTTATTTGATCATGATAGGTAAGTCTTGGTCTGCCAGGGCCTCTTTAACCCACGATTTTTCGTATTATATATCTGGTCCGTCAATCTCTCTTCACTCATCCTTCAACATGTCCGAAACATAGGAGCATGCCTTTCCTTATTTTTGTCCCTATGCTTTAATACTTTCATTTGTGTTTAGTATAATAATATTATTTAGTACTACTTTATCTTCCACATACAATGTTCGTAATGCCTAACGTTGACAGAGTAAGAATGTCTAGCGGCATTAGGTCCGCCTTTGTACATAGTGCAAAAAGTTTTAAATAAATAAATACCCTTTTAATTTCGTCATTACGTATGTAGTCCGTCAAAGTGATGCCGCATATCCGACGCAACGACCTCATCTCTACTACATTAACTTTACTCCATGCGTATTCTGACATATCCATACATATATGTTGGTAGTAGCATAGCATTGTGTATGGCATCCCGAGAGGCTATCGGGACCCCATGGTACCGTAAACACAATTTCCCGCATTCACTCTTCTTTCAACATCCCTATTATACTTCCCATCCTCAGTGAAAACACTATAATTTAATTTACTTGTTCTAGAGTTTCATTATCAATCTTTATCGTCACGTCATCCTTCTTCTTTCACCTTGGTTTTTTCTTGCATTCAAATAATGAAGTTCTTTTATTAAAAATAATGATTTCGTTAATTAAAGCGAAAATCAGTGTGATTTTAGGTACTCTGATAAAATAAAAGTAAAGTAAAGTATCATCACGACCGTTTCCCTTTTGGGGTGGTCAGAAACCACGCTTATAAATAGGCGGATTCACATTTAGCCAATTTTACTATGGGCCAATCATGACAAGTGGCAAGCTCGTCGATGTCTTCAGCGTACCAAACTCGAGAAATATCACAAATAAATTAAATATTAATTAAATGTATTTATTTACATTAATAAATATTTTTGTGTAGGAATGTAGGAATCGAACCCGGTACCTCCGAGTCTAAGTCCACGGACTTAACCGCTAGACCACGGAGGCAGTTAATGATAAAATAAAGATTATAATAAAACAAAAAACACATATTTTTTACAATATTCAACTACCCCAATACATCACGCACAATGCGTATCTGCCTGGCAGACAACTCCTGGGCAGAGGCACTCGAAGGAGCTGATCGTGGGCTACTCACTCAGGTAGGTACACGGACAAAGCCATTCAGCTATGCAAACCTAAATTAAGAACTCTCACTAGAGCCCTAACTGGTCACTGCAAAATGAACAAGCACATGATTACCATGAGCGTGGTACAAACAGACGAGTGCAGATTTTCTCGCGAGGTGTCTGAGACACCATCTCCTCTGCGACTGCTATGCCCAACATCACAAACGAAGCACCATCTTGGTTGCTCACAGATTAAACCCTGAGGAGTTGTGACGCCTCGCTCCTAAGCCCATACTAAGGTTCCTTGAAGCCCTAGTAAAACTATAGTCTAGAGAGGTCACAATAGATCACTACTGGTCGCAGTCGCGTCTACTTGGTGACGAGTAGTTCCACCCTATTCACATATAATACTCTCTTCTCACTCTTAACTCTCAGAACTCAGAAATTAATATAAAATTATCCAAATAAATGAATCATAATTGGAATGCTTGGAGAACTTGACCGCCTCCGTGGTCTAGTGGTAACAAACGTTGCCGTGAACTCAGGAGGTCGTGGGTTCGATTCCCACCGGGGGCAAGTTGTACATTGTATAATTTGTCTCGGTCTGGGTGTTTATATGTATAATATGTATATATTAAAAAAAAAAGTATAATTTTATCAACCATCTAGTTTCCGTAACACAAGCCTCGTAGCTTACCACGGAAACTAGATGGCGCTGTGTGACCTGTCTGGAAATATTTATTATTTATTATTATTATAACTTTTTATTTATTTATTTTTTGCTTACTATTTTTTATTATTTTTTATATATATATTATTTAGTTGTATTTGTTATATAGGTATTTTTTTTAAGCTTATCCCTTTTTTTTTTTTTTGCAAAATCTATGTTTAATATTTAAGTGGAAACTTTGCTGGATTGTGTAACTTTTAGAATTGTTGTAAATATGTTTTAATATATGTATGTTTCCTGAAAAAATAAAAAAAAATAAAAAAATAAGGTTAGCTGTTATTATTAACTGCCTACATATTAAGCTCGCCTATGTACAATTGAATGTTTCTATTTTTCGTGCAATAAATATTTTTTCTATCTATCTACCCTATTATATTCGTCGTCAAAAAATAATGATCTTTACTGCTGGAGCTGACCCTTTATAAACATATTTCTCGCTGACCAGACGCATTGGCGTGGCTTACCCGAAAGTTGTAAACAGTTGCCCATTGGGATAGACACATAAGTGCTCGCCCTAAAAGTAATTAATTGTTTTATAAAGGTACAGATTTAACTCTGGCTAATTAAAACGCTAACTTATTAATTTACACATAGACGTATGTAGGAGCACTATACGAATAAGTTTTTAAGCTATTGCATAGCTATTATCGCGGGCTTTGAGCGCGGCGACCGAATCAAGAAATTCCGTAACGAAAATAAACCTAACACCCCCCACTCCGACCGGCACAGCGGTGCGGCGTTGAAAGCCGTGCATCGTCTAACTTCGTTTCAGTTCGGCAGACTTCGGCACGGTGTTTGTGTGCGTGCGACTAGACGTATGCGTGTAGACTAGCTGCTAACTGCTCATAACTGATTCTATCTCTTTTAGACACAATGCTAGGTGAGACAGCGTGCTTTTTGGCCGCGTCCACGAGTGAGTTCGAGCCCGCGAGTAGTTGAACCTTAACGTGTATTTAAAAACTTGAATTAATATCAAAGAAAAAAAATACTGCATAAATAATAAATAAATAAATAAAAATAGCTTTATTGCACAAAAACTAAAATAACTTTAAATTAATGTGCACAGGCGAGCTTTATGCCGTGAGGCATTATCCACCAGCTAACCTTTGGGAGTTTAGAAAACATGTGACAGGCAGAGTGCCAAGTAAATATTAAATAAACAATACATACTAATACTACATATACAATACATGTTATACATATAATAATACATATCTATAATACAATATATATAATTAAATATATACAGGATTCATGAAATAAATAAATAATTATAATTGCATAAGTTGATAAAAAATGCTATGCACGTCATGTAATTTGACCGCCTCCGTGGTCTAGTGGTAACAAACGTTGCCGTGAACTCGGGAGGTCGTGGGTTCGATTCCCACTGGGGGCAAGTTGTACATTGTATAATTTGTCTCGGTCTGGGTGTTTATATGTATAATATGTATATATTTACAAAAAAAAAAAAAAGTATAATATGTAGTTTATCAACCATCTAGTTTCCGTAACACAAGCCTCGTAGCTTACCACGGAAATAAGATGGCGATGTGTGACCTGTCTGGAAATATTTATTTATTTATAATTTTGCGCTTACCTGATGGTAAGTGGCGCGCAAGGTCCATGAATGTTAGCATTTGGAATCAGACACTCATGAGTGGCGACAGTATACAACGCCTTGACTGGGCATGACGGCAATTCGAGCCTGATCTCGAAACGTGTATATACTTTGCTGGGTTTATCAGCACGAACGGTGGATTCTTCCCCGCCTCGGCAGACTGGGCATTATCACCATCAGTCCGCCTACCACCTACTTGTTGTTCTCATTAAAAGTATGTGCCATTTGCAATGATGTCAAATGCCAATTTTTACTTTCAAGAAAACTAATATTGTAAGCTTGCCATGGTGACTTATATATAAATAACATCGCTTGAAATAAGACTTACTGAAAAGCTGATAGTGTCGCTAAAATAATATTAAATAAATAGTGAAAAAGTGTATTTTTTTAAAAGAAGTACTTAAAATATCTATTAGACTCGTTCAGGATCCGTAGAAGCTAACTTTGCCGATGGGTTTTTCGAATGAAATTCACTTAAAAAACGCTAACGAAAGCGAAATAATAGTCGTATGGCAAGGCTATTTCTTCTTTTTTCTTAATTTGATCAAATTAAAACATACTTCCTTTGTAGTTTTGTACATAACATATTGCCTTTAATGCCTCTGTAGTCTAGCGCTTAAATTCGTGCATTTAGACTCGGAGGTACCGGGTACGATTCCAAGTCAGAAAACAAAAAAAAAATCACATGGTAATGGAAGTATATTTGTGATTGTGATTACGGTGGCTTTTCCGCACTTAGTCTCCATTGGAGCATTGTGCGTGAACTTTACTCCTTCAGCGGAGCCATCCGATCTCCTCCAGGAAGGCCAGGAGACCCGTTACGTTCCTGCAGACCTCCGGAAGAGTCCTCGCAGTCTAGAGGAACCTTAGTCTAGGCGCAGCCACACTGTCGCACTCCATGAGCACATGCGCGGCCGTCTCCTCCTGCGCCATGCAACCTCTACACAGTGGGCTATCTGTAATGTTCAGAATATGGAGATGTTTGTTAAAGGCACAGTGTCCCGTCAAGACCCCCACCACTATTCGAAGCCTGGCTCTGTCAAGGCCCAAGAGATGTCGTGTGAGGCGCCTGTCTGGTTTGGGAAGGGCCTCCCTGGACTGTCTGCAGTCTGTGGTCGATGCCCACATCTGCTCGGGCGGTTTATCAGTTCTTTGGCAAAGCCACCTTCGCATGAATTGGAATGGTAGGGGGATTGTCGGTCCTGGGCCCATCGGTATTGTAGATGACCCCCTTCTGGCCAGTTCATCAGCCGCATCATTACCCAGTGAACCACTGTAACGTTGTTCTGTTGTCTCTGCACACTGCTTCCAGGTCTAGGTGGCAGTCAAGAATCAGTGCAGAGTTGATGTAAATGGAAGTATAGAAAGGTATTTAAACGAAGGTTTACACTTTAGTTTATTGAAAGGTAGGTGCAAAATTGTATTAAATTCTACGGTTTAACTATATTATTATACACTAATACACACATTTATATATACATATACCCATACATATTATTAAATACACTAAATATTATATATATATGATAACAATATTGTTATATGTCATATACATCGACGTGCTTGCCACTTGTCATGATGTGCATATAGTAAAGTTAGCAAAATGTAAATACTCTTCTTTAAAAACGTGTATTCTGGCTGCCCGGAATGTATACGGTCGTGATAATACTGTGGCTCATCGTATTAAAACTAGCGATCACGATACGCGTCGGTGATACGAAGACGGTGATCGAATAAGTAATGACACATATGTGGACCCAGTCAATCTTCAGTAGACTTTCGGAACAGTAGATTCAATTTAATTTATTTAACGATACACTAGTTAAACGTTATTAAATTACTGTGAATTGTTCTTAACTAGCAGACAAGGTCGTAAGTACTTTATTGATATTGATTAGCCACATTACTCGCACAATAATAAGTTACCCTCTACTTTTAGTAACTACTTAAGAATTTAAAGTCTTAAGCTATGTCCAGTTTTAACCAGTGCGTCCTTCCGGTAATGTCGTACGGAGCAGAGACGTGGACACTAACAGTGGGTCTGGTCCATAAATTCAAGGTCGCTCAGCGAGCCATGGAGAGAGCTATGCTTGGTGTATCTCTGATGGATAGAATTCGAAACGTTGATATTCGTCAGAGAACGAAAGTTACAGACATAGCTTTTAAAATTAGCAAGCTGAAGTGGCAATGGGCCGGACACATCTGCCGCAGAACCGACGATCGATGGGGCAAACGGGTTCTAGAGTGGAGACCACGTACGGGAAGACGCAGAGTGGGACGACCCCCCGCCAGATGGACAGATGACCTAAAGAAGGTCGCTGGTGGGGGTTGGATGAGGGTAGCGAAAGATCGCGTTAAGTGGCGAGCCTTAGGGGAGGCCTACATCCAGCAGTGGAGAGATACAGGCTGATGATGATGATGATGAAGCTATGTCCACACCAGTGCGCTTTTTTTTATACTAGCACGAATTGTGATGGTAAATGGCGCGCAAGGTCCATGAGTGTCAGCAACTGGAATCAGACAATCATGACTGGCAACAGTCTTTAACACCAGGCCGACTTGACTGGGCATGACGGCAATTCGAGCCTGATCCCGAAACGTGTGGATACTATATATATATATATACCCGCCCCGGCAGACTGTGCAAATTGCCACCATCAGTTCGGCTACCACCCATTTGTTGTTCTCGTTGAAAGTATGTGCCATTTATTTATTATTTGTCAAATGCCAATTTTTACTTTCAATGAGAACTAATATTGTAAGCCATGGTAATATGATCACGTTTGCCAATTTCGTATTCAATTAAAGTGGCTTAAAGTGGGAGCGCAGGGCGTTGGCGGTAAGGAGCAATATGCTCGCACGCAGGTTTGCTCGATGTACTGAACCAGTCAAGATAACCCTATTCAAGGCCTTCTGCCAATCATTCTACTCGAGCGGTCTGTGGGTGACGTATACGCGCCGAGCCTACAACGTCCTGCGCGTGCAATACAACAATGCATTCAGAATGCTGCTGGGACTGCCGAGGCGCTGCAGTGCGTCGGGTATGTTCGCAGAGGCGCGGACAGATGACTTCTACGCGATCCGCCGCAAGAAAATGGCCTCACTGCTGCAGCGCCTGAGAAGTAGTCACAGCAGTGTTTTGAAAACAATTGCTGCACGGTTTGACTGTCGCATCCAAGAACACTGGATGGAGACAGTCATCAGTTGTAATAAACATAGTAAATAGTTATAAGGTACTAACAACAGTAACATAGTTTTAATATTACATTGTTACTAATCACTAACGAGCTCTATATTATTTTATGAACTTTTGTTTGAAATAAACGTTTTTATTATTATTATTATTAATATCCGTTTTCGCAGATCTTTACACCTTCTTTCCTTCTTGTTCGGCATTCTAAATAATCCTAATACCCCTTCCTACTTGAGCGATTGTTTCAAATATCTGTGCAACTCTCACTCTCGTTCTATTAATTCATCGCACAACAACTAACTCTCAATTCCTCTTCACTCGTCCAGCAGATATTCAGATTCACTAACTGTTTCTGCAGCCCGTCAATGGAACAGGCTGCCTTTATTTATCCGACAGGCACCGTCTCTAAATATATTTAATAAACTCTTCATTTCTCACCTTCTTAAAAAACAAAATGCATCTTAATCTCCTTTCTTTGACATATAGGTATTATAATATTTTGATCTTTTTGTGTTAATTTTTCCTACTCTGCACCTATAATATTCTTCTCTCACTCTCCCAAAGGTTAGCTGGTAGAGAATACCTTTATGGTATTATGCTCGCCTATGTATATGTTTTTATATTTTATATTTTGTGTGCAATAAAGATTTTTATTATTATTTTATATAATGTTTTCTTATCTTTCGCCATTTTATTTGCTAAAAAGCTCGGAATATGGCGCGCAAACCCATCCAAAGTGGTGTAACGTCTTTAAAGCCCGGCATTGACCATACACTCAATACAAAAGGCGCAGGCGTCCGCGTTTCCGAACCCATGCATGTAGATTCTTACGTAGATTTACAACACCACCGATCCCGTGCCTAGTGAGCATTAATCCGGCGGTCCTGGTTTCACTAAAAGCAACTTATTGAATTTTAAATAAATTGTCATTAAAAGTGGCATCAGAATCTAGCCAACCTATCTGGCCAGCGTGGCAAGTATAGGCCAAATTATCCAGAGATTTCTGAAAGGCCCCAACAGTCTACTACAACTACGTCTAGGACGCTGTGTTCTAGGGGCTGTAATTAATAAAATGAAATACAATAAATTTCGTAGACTTTTCGTAGCTATCGTAGCATCTACGACTATGGTTTTGTATTTCGTAGTGAATATCGTCGCTTAAAGTTCTAACAAATTACTATACTCAAATTGGTCAACTTTTGAAGGGAGAATGAAAATCGTCTCTTTATCAATTATCTTTAGCATTGAAGAATTTTAATAGCTAATAAAAGTTACCAAGTATGAATTTACAGGATAATTTATAAAAAAATATAAATCTGTTAAAATAATAATAATAACTGACTGACATCCTAGGACACAAGTTATCTTGGTTAGGAGTCAGGTACCATCTTAAAATTGCCTATCCTTGTGGTTTGCATTCAATCAAAAATGTATGTAAATTCAGGGAATATTTTATATATTGTTTACTCAACTTTGTATATAGGTACCAATAAGAAAGCTTAATAAACGTTATTATTATTATTATATTATGTTAAAATGTCTGTTCTATAAAATCTATTAAATTAAAAGAAAAAATATCTTTATTCACGTAAACCTATTACAGGCATTTGTGACAAGTCTGGCAGCGAAGTGGTCCAAAGAGTGGTCTTTTAGCAGAAGACCAGCTTAGCAAATTCCAATGACTTGTTAATGTTTAATCTGACTGAAAAAGGAATCTGCAATGAAAACTCACCTATAGCAGATTTCTTATTAAAAGTTATTTTATACATTTCTGTCAGTTATAAAAACATTATTATTAATCTTCATTTTACAGGTCTGTTGTGTTGGAACCTCTTTTGTACTTTGATTGAAGTTTTTTTTAATATTTTTATTATCATATCTTTTGAGCTGGTTATCTGAGGCTATGAGTATTAGTCAGTTATCTTGGTTAGGATTCGGGGACCATCAAAAATGTTTTTATGCTTAAAATGTAAAATTCAAGGAATATTTTATATATTTTCCATAATATTTATTTCAACAAAATAACAATAATAACTAAAAAAACCATAAAACTAAATATTCTCCCAAACCCATTCACACGAGAAACACCGTAAATACGACAGGGCAACAGAAGATCTCAGAGCTTCATTTACGCCGTTGGTTATCTCGTGTGATGGCTCATTGGGTGCTGAGTACGCGGCTTTTGTCAAAAAGACCGCTTCACGGCTTTCTGAAAAATGGCAGAAGCCATTCTCACAAGTTGCAGGCTGGCTAAAAACAAAAATACAAATTTCTGTAATAAGGGCTATTAGCTTAAGGATCAGAGGAACCAGAAAGCGAGTGAGATGGATATGATGTGAGGATGGAGCAGGTATGTTTGAAGGAACGAATGAATGATTGAATGTGAATGAATGTTAGATGATTTTATATATTGTTTACTCAACTTTGTATATAGGTATCAATAAGAAAGCTCAATAAACGTTATTATTATTATTTATTTATTTACACGGTGTCAGAACTTGAGCGACGATATCTCATCACAAACAACGTGCGTTGTGGCATTGCATACAGCCACGACGCTTTAAGCGGCATAATAATTCGTAACGATGGACGTACCTCTTCTTTTAATGTGTCCTAACCTTTTTTGGTACAGATCAAATTACATCACCGACGTCAAACCAGCCAGTGCCGTTTAAAATAAATAACGAGGGAGGCATATTTCAATATAGACGAATGTTTCATTGATTTCGTACAAAACCTTCAATTAAATAAACTATATTGCAACAAAATCTAAATTTAACCTAAAAAAAAATAGCTCCTCCCAATCGCTGTCTTGTGGCATGGTGCCCAATACACTAGCAGCATTTCCCCTTTAAATTAGGAGACTTAATTTTTGTGAGAAAAATCTGCCAGCCCTATTGTCACCAGAGACGTCAATGAGCTTTGGAACAATTTCTTTATAGAATGCTTTATGTTCCGATCCCCGCGGGCCCATTGTTTCTAAAGCAAACGTTCGAAAAAAAGTAACTATTGCAAAATCTCATCATGTTTTCATCATCATTAAATTTATTTTTATTTAGTATTTTTTGTTTTTTATATTTATTTTTCTAAAATTATTATATATACCGCGTGTAATTGTCAAAACAACAAAAAAAAATAGGTTGTAGTAGAACCTCAATTTGAAATAAAAAAAGACATATCTTTAAAGAATTAAATTATTATTCGTAAAACAAAAAACCATTGCATGGTCAATTTAACGTCTGAAAATCGCAATATACATCGTCCCTTCGTTGATTGTCCCGAGTTGCTCAGTAAAATTGGTTTGCAGACACCCCATCGACCTCCGAGACGACTTGGGCCGTTACTACTTACTGGGCCGGGACATTGCAGACGTTATATATCTTATCAACATCTTAAGTGGGCGGGTGGATTCTCCCGAACTCCTAGGTAAAATTGGTCTAAAAACTACCGGCCTACGAACTACGAGCACTTCCGTTCTGCATGCCCCTATGTGCTTTACCAATTACAGACAAAGCTGGAGGTCATGCAACTATTTTAATTGTAACTGTTCGGAACTTGATTTGTTTAATACGAAGCCAACGTTTGCTCGCAGCTATTTGACCAGATTGTACTGTACAACCCATATGCCTTAGGTACCACTTTAGTACCCACAACTGCTTTTATTAATTGTTGTTGTTTATTTTTTGTAAGTTTTCTTTATTATATTTTATGTTTGTAGTCCATTTGCGGTAACTTCTAATTGACCCTTTATGTTTCCATTTATTTTTTCCAAATTTGTTATTAGTCGTTAGTTATCCTTTAATAATTAAATAAATAAATAAATACTAAAAATACCTACAGTGCACAGTAACTACAGAAAAAATACTTTTATTATTAGAACTAGTTGTATCAATGAAATGATTGGTGATGACAATATTGACGTTGATATTTTTGCTTTGAAGCCTTCAACAGTGAGGCGTCTACTTTCTTCTCAATCCTTTAACCCTCTGGCTTCTGTATATTTTTAGGATTTGTTCTTTTTGTTTCTTTTGTTATTTTTATATTTTTGTCAGTGTATTATTGTATTTAGTTGCTACGAGTATAGGCGAAAACTTTTAATTGGCTCATTTTTTATTATATCAATTCAATTCAATTCGTTTATTTCTGTAATTAGGCATAGGACAAAAAAAAATGTATTTTGCACTTTTACATGTCAAATTTACAATAAGTATACTTTAATATTAGGCTACATAATTTCACAGCATTCTACCAGGTAGAACGCCATGAAACTACACAACCTTACTTAAATGTAAAGCAATGCGTTACAATACAAACATAAAATAACATTTTAAAAAAAAAACCTACGTGAGTTATATACACAATAATTCCACACAAAACTACACTTATAATTATAGCTGCTGTAAAGAGGCATTGTCATTCTAAAAGCTAATGCAACACAAATATAAAAAATAAAAATTAAATGTCACTTAAAATTATAGCTGCTGTAAAAAGGCATTGTCATACTATAAGCTATACTATATAAACGAAATTAATTCAAATAATGAATGGGTACACCCATGCGTTCTTGTCTTGGAGATATTCATCAATAGTGTAATATCCCTTGTTAATCAATTGATGTTTAATAGATAACTTAAACCTATTAAGTGGCAGATTTATTAGATCTTCGGGCAGCTTGTTGTAAAAAATTATACATTGTCCAAGAAAGGACTTACTACATTTACTTAGTCTAAAGCGAGGAACGTATAGTTTGTTTATATTTCTAGTGTTGCGGCTGGTTAGGTCTTTATTTTTTTTAAACAAATGTATATTTTTGTGTACATATATTAAATTTTCAAGAATGTATTGAATGTATCTATTCATCTATATTGTTATCTAGCTGTAAGTTTACAATAAATAAATAAACCCTGGCATGTACCAATGAAAGACACTTTTCTTACGTACATTTGTCATATATTTACAACACCACCATTCCCGTGCCTCGGAGAGCACGTTAAGCCATCGGTCTCGGTTCCACTAAAACCAACTTGTGGAATCGTTAATAAATTGTCATTAAAAAATAACATCAGGCCCTCGCTAACCAGGATGGCTAGTGTATGTCGAATTCTCCAGACAAAGGAAGGCCCGACTCCAACTCCACTGTTCTCATAATATAAATAATTGCTTCCTGACCCGAACGCGGTACTTCCGCGTCTAAATCCACGGACTTAGCCGCTTAGACCACGAAGACAGTTCCTTACGCTCGTGATGATACTTTACTTATTTTTTACAGCCTAATAAAATTTTATGCCCGATAGCTGATATAATACGTGAAAACACGGCTGTCCAAATAAAAAACCCTGCAACAAAAAATATATTATCTCTAATAGTTTTACAAAAGTAGAAAACTTTGTTTTGACGTGAGCTCGGCTATGATCGACAGAACTCGGGCTAAAAGTGACAGTAAATAACAGAATTCGCAGGTGGCGTTGGGGGGCTGTAGTTAGAGGCACAGACCATTAGTTGGTACTATGTATAATATTCTAATGTATTGTTACTTTTATTGTAGTTTGTATTATATTGTGTGTAATTGTGATACTCTGATGTCATATATAATCGTATATATATGGTATATTGATTAATGGCATTGTAATTATTATCAATTTAGAATACACACTATAAAAGCATCCTGGCTACTAAGTCTTAAAAAATTCCTATTACATTCAGATGTTTACGTGTTCTATTAGTTTAGAATGAAGTATTATCATTCTTACTAATAGCTTTTATTTATTGTCAATTTTTAAATAGTTCTAGTTAAATTTTAATGTATAATATGTTCGACATGTTGTGGTCATATTACTGGCGTATTCGTTCATGATTTTTCTTTTATATGTTTGCTTTTTTTAATATAATTAGATTTAATGTGTAACCTGTTGGTAATCCTAATTAAATGAATCCATTATTTTGATAATCTAACGTTTTCGCTTAAGTATTGGACTATAAGTATTTCAAAATAAGTCTTGTTTCAACCAGTGTTATTTCTATATAAATATCACCATGGCAATCTTACAATATTAATTCTCTTTGAAGGTAAAAAGTTGGCATTTGACATCATTGCAAATGTCACATACTTTCAATGAGAACCACAAATAGGTGGTAGGCAGACTCATGGTAATTTTTCCAGTCTGCTGGGGCGGGGAAGTATCCACTATTCGTGCCGATAACCCAGTAAAGTGTATCCACACATTTCGGGATCAAGCTCGAATTGCTGTCATGTCCAGTCAAGCCGGCATAGTGTTGGGGACTGATGTCAGTCATGAGTGTCTGATTCCAGTTTCTAACATTCATAGACATCGCTTCCCACTTACCATCAGTGGGCACAAGTCGTGCTAGTAATTAAAAAAAATATATTGGACACTAAGAATTGGACTATAGTTATCGTCCCAGCCACTGCATCAAATATTCTTACTTGCACTTTGGTGCAGTGGCTGGGATGCCAACTAAAGGCCAATCCTTAGTAGATACACTGGGTTTTTAACTTTGAAATCAGCAGAGACTGCTAAATGTTGAATGGTGCATTTAACTTTAGTATATGTATGTGATATCTATGTATTGTATATATTTATATTATAGATTTAATATCGTTATTATTTTTTTTGTTATAAGTTTTTAACTCAATAAATCTCTTTATCTCAAATATTAGCGGTCATGCACCTTACTATCCCTGCTCACATCTCCCAAAGGTTAGCTGTTAGAAAATGATTTTAGACATTAAGCTCGCCTATGTACTGTAAAATGTATTATTTTCTGTGCAATAAAGAATTTATCTATCTACCTATAATTTATTCCTTCATAGACTAACCTATTAATTATATTATTAATGTTACTAGGTTTTTATTTTGAACAGCCAAACTTTACTACCAAAATAAGCTCTACTTCGGTTAAGCACTTAAGTAAAGTAAACAACCAATAATGTTTACTTTAATGGTTGAATTAATTTATAGGCTTAATCATATCAGTCTAAAATTTGGACCGATGAATTGTGTTTACACTTACACCTACCTGTATTGTACACGCTAGAGGTATAGAACTTAGGATACATCGCAACGTACTTTACAACGGTAGGGGTACCGTCTACTAGGCGGCGCCACTTTCTATGTGAACCTAAATTTGACGATTAGCTTGTTCTAAGTTTCCACCTCCTGCTTAGACAATTCGTTCTTAGACAATTGTGCACACCGCCGGTCCTTTTTCCTTCTGGAAGAACTTCTGGGAGGTTTGTGATTGTACCCAATTTCTATGCTCAAACATTGACTCTAATTCAGAGTGTAAATTTATTCAAAAATATAATCGAGTTAACAGACAATTTCTAGAGACGCATTTTGAATTAATAAAATGCTTAGGCCTTGTTTATATTCATGAGGTTTTTCAGGCCCTTATTCCGTGTAGTTACAATGAGATTAATCACGAATAATTGCTTCCAATATAGTAAAGCAATAGTAATCAATTATTTTTACTATTTATTACTGTGCAATTACATGCATACATATCTTCATGCCAGATCTCTTGCGGGGTAGGCAAAGACAATTAAGCGCCACTTGGCACGATCACGACATGCCTCTTTCGCTTCTTCATGTCGAATGCCATTCAATTGAATATCATCAACCTCTTCATACATGCCCTTTTATTTCGATTGCTTTTTAATGCACCTTCAGCTATTGTTTTATTTATCTACTCATTGTATGGGGAAATTCAGTTGATGTATCCAGAATATTTTTGGTTCAAAAGAAATGCATTAGAGCTATATGCAAAGCTGGACCAATGGATTCATGTAGACCGTTATAAAAAAAACTAAATTTACTCTCATTGACATGCATGTACTCGTATATACTTGACATATGTGTATTTGCTAAATATAATATTATTTTCTTTATTCGAAGTTAATAAAATTAAAAGTACATTAAATATAAATTAAAAACTACCTAAATAATAAAATTAAAAATAAACTAACCTATAAATAAAAAATGTCCTCTAGAGACGTCCCATCCGAGATAGTCCCAAGGAGACTGGCAAAATTTTCCCTCTGTATAGCGAGGCTAATACGTTGGCAAAAATAATTGCCAGCCTTCCTGTCTCCAGACCTTTCTGTCAGCCGCCTTGACAACTCCTTGGCCAAGCGCCTCGCTGATGGTCCCCATGGGCCCATAGTCTCGACCCCAAACGGCACAAATTCGTAACCGATACCAAGGTTGGCGTATTTGCGCAATTTGAGGTTCTCCGCAGAAAACGCCGCTTTCCCCGCGCCTGACGAGGTCGCCTGGATGTGAGATGGAGCTAATATGTATTTGCTGTAAGCAACTCTGACTTTTTCAAAAAACCTTTGGTAAATCCAAGACTCCGTCAAAGAGATCCCACTAAGCTATTAATGCCAATATGTAAGAGTTCACTGTGTAGTTGTAATTGCTATTGTATGGCTATAAAAGTTTATAATCATATACCATCGGACATTAAATTATTACCTATAAATATTTAAAAAAAAACTTTATCTCGCTGGCTGTCTGCTAAATGTTTCTATAGTCTTAAGGAATTTTGTGAATACAAATGTTGACATAATTTAAAAAATGACAAATTGTATGTAATGCTATTATTATTATTATCCTTAAACATTTGCATGCCATATTCTGGTGGATCATGAGAAACTATTTTGATTTTATTTATGTAACATACTATGTACCATGTATCCTAGCAAATAAACGATTTTATTTCATTTCATTTGATCGTAATATGTGAGTCTTGGTCTTCCGGGTCTCTTTTACCCACAACTTTCGCATTATATATCTAGTTCGTCAATCTCTCTTCACTCATCATTTCAACATGGCCGAACCATCCTTTGCCCAATGCCTTTCCTTATTTTTGTCACTATGCTTTCTTTCATACCTACCATTTTGTGTATTTCGTCAAATTGACGCCGCATTTCCGACTATATATTACTTTGAAATTACATATATATTCGTACATATACATATCTTCACGCCAGATCCCTTGCGGGCTAGGCAGAGATAATTAAGCGCCACTTGACACGATCACGACCTACCTCTTTCGCTTCGTCGAGATTCATTAACTTCTCATACATGCCCTTATGTTACGAAGACTTTTTAATGCACCTTAAGCCAGTGTTTTATTTATTTCATCGTGATATGTAAGTCTCGGTCCGCCAGCGCCTCTTTTACCCACAACTTTTAGATAGTGACATACCTGTATCGTCAATCTTTCTTCGCTCATCCTTTCAACATGCCGGAACCATCGTAACATGCCTTTACTTATTTTTGTCCCAATGCTTTCTTATACCTGCCCTTACTATGCAATTAAGTTATTTTAAAGTAAAAAAGTAAAGTATCATCACGACCGATTCCCTTTCGGGATGGTCAGAATCCACGCTTTTAAAGAAGCGGATTTACATTTAGCCAACTTTTTTTTTCATTCATTACAGCCCCTAGAACACAGCGTCCTAGACCTCCACTGCTAGAGATGGGCCTTCCAAAACTGGAGAATTTGGCCTACACTCGCCACGCTGGCCAACTTTACTATAGGCCAATCATGACAAGTGGCAAGCTCGTCGATGTCTCCAGCGTATCAAACTCGAGAAATATCACAAATAAATTAAATGTATTTATATATATAATATGTATTTACATTAATAAATGTTTTTGTGTCCCGACCAGGAATCGAACCCCGTACCTTCGAGTCTAAATCCACGGACTTAACCGCTAGACCACGGAGACAGTTATTTTAAAAATAAAATAATTTCGTATCACTTATTATATTTTAAACTGTATAAAACGTAGGATTTTATCTACTTTAATTGTAATCTAGTTAGAATAATTTATCTAAAAATTCATATATAACTGTGAATCTAGCCAAAATCCCCGTACAAGATGAATTTGTATCCTAGAAGGAACTGTGTAACTGACTTTTACAGCCCAACTAGTCTTGCTTTCAGGGTTTTTTGTCATTTTATTTGAATGTATTATTTATAATTAAATTCTTTAGTTGGGGAGGATCTGATGATATATTTTTTCACAACGATTCCACAAAACAGTGAAAGTTGAACCGAGACTAACGACTTAACGTGCTCTCCGAGACACGGAAACGGTGGTGTTGTAAATCTATCACGAATGTATTTCTCATTGGTACCGAACGCGATAATTTTTGGATTTTTAACGAAATTGTTTGCACAAATGGACCACAACCTCTCAACTTTGTATCACAACACAACAACAGAGACCTTTACTGTTGGAGACGGGCCATTCAAACATTTTCCGAAGAATTTGGCCTACATTCGCCACGCTGGCCAGACGGGTTGGGAAGGGTATAGTGTCAATTTTTAATGGCTATTAACAATTCCACGAGTTGGTATTAGTGGAGCCGGGACCGACGGCTGGTTTTGTAAACCTATGAAAAATTGTACGTAAGAAAAAATATTTCTCATTGGTACATACCGGAGTTTTAACCGACCTTTGTAGAATATTACCAATTATTTTATAGTAATAACTTCTTGTACATAACTTAAAAGCCATTTTAATTCGCACATCTAATCACTTATTATTGTGTTTGAATTATGTTATGAAAGTATTGTTTAGTTAGATCTAGAATATGTAATGTACTCATACATTTTCATGGAAAATAAATAAATAATAATAAATTAAAATAATAAAATACTCACCCTGTCGAAAGTTTTAAAACTCCAATACATAAAATCCGAACACTTCTCAAACCACACTATTTAAATGTCAAATAAAACACAATTCAAATAATATAACTACATATTTTTTAAAAGATTTATAGTTAAGAGTTCCGGGGAAACCCACGAAAAGGCCGCTGCGTGAAAGCTCGACGCGTTCGCGTAGCCCGGCGGTTTGCATTAAACTGGCAATGGACGGCTTTAGGCAGTGATGGCGTACTCCGAATGTTATCTCTGAAATATCTACAGGGTGTCACCTTGGCAGTCACCCATTAGTGGTAAACATGAAGCTGACAATAAATAAGTGATCATAATCTGGTACAACAGGACTTGGCGGTTTTCTTTTATTTTTTACAAGATGTTAGGCCTGGCGTTACAATTGTAATTATTCCCACTCACAGGCGTACCCAGATTCTGTGCCAGATAATAAGATTTATTGTAAGTCAGAAAACCAAAATTAAAATGGGTATTTTTTATAAAAAAAATAATATACATTAGCTATTTTAAAAGTAACTTTCGAGGGTCTTTAGCAAAACGGCTTATGTCGTCTTATGTGGCATTATTACGTCTCACGAAAATTCACTCATAGCGTTATCAAATTTCCTACGTCAGCTTAGCGCTGCATTTTTTTTTCGGCGTAGAAAGGGCGCGCCGCACTTTTTTTTAAGTTGTATTGTAGTGACTATGTTTCCCAATTTCGTATCCAATTAAAGTGGCTTAATATCCATTTTCGCAGATCTTTACAAACTCTTTCGTTCTTATACGGCATTCTAAATAATCCTAATACACTTTCCTACTTAAGCGAAGATCCAAGTGGGAGTCGCTCACTCTCGGTCTCTTCGGTCTTCGCACAACAACCAACTCTCAATTCCTCTTCACTCCTTCAACAGATATTCAGATTCAATAACTGTTTCTGAAACTCGTCAATGGAAGAGGCTGCCTTTATTTATCTGACAGGCACTGAACCGTCGCTAAATATATTTAAAAAACTCGTAATCTCTCTCTTCTTAAAAAACAAAATGCATCTTAATCTCCTTTGTTTGTAATAGGTTTTTTTTAAAATATGTATGTACCTATATTATTTATTATTTATACACAGTATTCTCAGTTATGTATTTATTTATTATGATCCTAAACGTTTAAGCCATATACTTACCTATGTACACATATAGATAGATAGATAATTTCTTTATTACACAGAAAATAATACATTTTACAGTACATAGGCAAGCTTTATGTCTAAAAACATTTTCTAACAGCTAACCTTTGGGAGATGTGAGAGGAGATTGTAAGGTGCATGACCGCTAATATTTGAGATAAAGAGATTTATTGAGTTAAAAACTTACAACAAAAAAAAAGAACGATATTAAATCTATGATATAAATACATACAATACATATACATACTCGTATATGTATTAATTTTAATTTTATTTTATTTTTATGTGTTCATTTTTCTGACTCTGCACCCATAATATTCTTCTGTGTTCCTCCCAAAGATTAGCTGGTAGAGAATACCTATTATACTCGCCTATGTACATTGTTTTTTATATTTTGTGTGCAATAAAGAATTTTATTTTTATTAATATTGTCAATGGAAAAAAAGTTATTTATCTTAACTTTCATTGAATAAACGATCAACTTAAATTAAATTCAGGGAGGGGCAGCTGCATCGGTCATTAAAAATCCCCATTTATTTAACTTGCCGTCCCTAATATTGGCATATCAGACCTAGGCTGGCATTGCTATCCCTCAGGTATTTTAATCCTGCTTCTAAGCCATTTATTTTTTACAATTAACACATAACAGACACATTACCTCCGTGGTCTAGTGGTAACAAACGTTGCCGTGAACTCGGGAGGTCGTGGGTTCGATTCCCACCGGGGGCAAGTTGTACATTGTATAATTTGTCTCGGTCTGGGTGTTTATATGTATAATATGTATATATTTACAGAAAAAAAAAGTATAATATGTAGTTTATCAACCATCTAGTTTCCGTAACACAAGCCTTGTAGCTTAGCACGAAAATTAGATGGCGCTTTGTGACTTGTCTGGTAATATTTATTATTAATAAGTGTAGAGACATTAGCCCCATCTCACATCCAGGCGACTTCGTCAAACGCGGGAAGTAAGGCGGTAAGAACCTCGAGCTGCGCAAATACGCCAACCTTGGTACAGAACGTACTGGCTAGTACTAGCGTACCAAACTCGAGAAATATCACATAAATTATTATATCACTACCAGGAATCGAACACGATAGCTCTGCATCTAAATCTACAATCTTAACCTCTACTGTAGGTAGTAGTCTAGATTATTCTTTATTAATTTACAGATTCTATCACCAAATATTTATTCTGTAACACGTCATCAGGTGCAATAAAATCGGGCACATAGCAACTCACCTAATATGACCAGTAGGTGTACTCACAACGTACGAACAGACACATTCAATATATAACTAGACAGGACAAAAAACCAATCAGTATGAGAATAAACGCTAGACCAATTGGTACAGAATATATTAGTGTATGACAGTCACTTTCGTTTTTTATGTTAAAACACGTTCTTCTTTGACAAGAAAACCTTCTGTCGGTTTATTTTCGTAAGTAAATGTTGATTAAACATATATCCTCACAATGACCCAATGTTGGGAAGATTTAGGTTGTTTTAATGGGCCTTGACTGTTAAAGTCGCTATGTGATATAATATATATTTCAAAATATTTCAATGGCGGCTATCAAACTTTTTGGTTACAATTTTCTTTTTTGTCTTTTTCTTTTCAGTTTTTAATTTAAGATATTTATTTATGCAGTCGGGTATTTTATTTTATAAATTAATTTAATTTATTGCGCAACAAGTCCCACACCATCCACCATTCTACTCCTCTCCCTACCCAACCAAATACTGTATCCGTTAATGCCGTCTTGGAAGCTCTTTCCATAAATGTATTGACGGCAGATCTGCTTAGGTCCAATTCTTTCAATAAGTGGTGCAAGATTTTGCTGGAACTCCTCTCGCACCAACTTCCACTGCGTAAAGCTGAGTCCTGAAATACTAAAACCAACAATACATTTCTCTAAAGTACACTCCGTGAAAATGTTTGATTGTGCGAGAAAAAGAAAAAAAGAAAAGAAATATATATTTATTGCCAAAAAAAAACAAATTTACAAGCGAAATATATTACAGTGATCTTCACACTTGGCACTGTCAGACATATGGTGATCTCGTAACTACATAATAAAATAAAAAATAGAAGAAAAATTAATAAATAATAATATGTAGCAGGTGTATGCCGATCACAGTGCAATCTACATAGTAATACCTAACTATCTTGTCTATGCAGGGACTAAAACCAGGAGACTGTAATTGACATACACTAAACAATCGCTTCGTAATTAAAGTTATATAACAGAGATAAATACAAAAATTAAATTTAAAAAAAAAGTATATTAATTTAAAACTAATATTAAATCTTAAAGTATTTAGGAAGGAGGGATGAATAAATGTTAAACACTCCTAATAATTTTTAGGCCTCGGTCTATTTAAAAAACATTCCTATGTATATATATACTTATTCAAGTATTATTAATGGATCTTGTTTTTGCCATGTGCGCTATTGGCAGTTATTATGCAGTTTAATCGCGATTCTAAAACATAATAAAAGTATCATCATGACCGTTTCCCTTTCGGGGTGGTCAGAAACCACGCTTATAAATAAGCGGATTCACATCTAGCCAACTTTACTATAGGCCGGCCAATCGCGACAGGTGGCAAGCTCGTCGATGTCTCCAGCGTACCAAACTCGAGAAATATTACAAATAAATTAAATATTAATTAATTGTATTTATTTACATTAATAAACATTTGTGTCCCGACCAGGAATCGAACCCGGAACTTAACCGCTAGATCACGGAGGCAGTTAATAAGTCAACATTAAATAAAACCATAATAAGTCAACATTAATTAAAACCATAATAAGTCAACATTAATTAAAACCATAATAAGTACACATTAATTAAAACCATAATAAGTCAACATTAATTAAAAGCATAATAAGTCAACATTAACAGTTTATTTTAAAACTCTTTCCTTAATCTTTAAACTACGAACAAAATTAAACCAAATAACTATATATATGACTATTAGCTATTAATTGCGCAAGAGGTAAAGCTAAAATTTTCAGTTAATAAGTCGTGCGTGTGTTTTTTTTTACCAGTGCCTGACGAGGTTGCCTGGATGTGAGATGAAGCTAATGTGTCTACACACGCCCAACAGTCATTCCGTCGGGTCTCTTGCTATCGCTCCGCACAATCCCACAGGGTTCTAAGATTGCGGGTACACCAGCAGTGACAAGAGCCCTTCGAATAATGTTGTTGAGTGCCGTTGACGAGGAATGCGACCAGTACTTCTAGCGCAAGAAAGCCCGTGGTGTCCGATATCGATATAGTAATCGAGATTGTAATCCTAAAGTTGATCTTAGGATACGTTGATGTTTTGTTGATTCTATTTTCAGTTTATTTTTCAAAGAAAATAAATAATATTAATAAATATTTCCAGACAGGTCACACAGCGCCATCTAGTTTCCGTGGCAAGCTACGAAGCTTGTGTTAAGAAAACTAGATGGTTCATAAACTACATATTATACTTTTTTTTTTTACTTTGTGGATATTATTGGTCCAAAGTGGTGTTACTTATGGACTTTAAATATGGAACACAAGTTGCAGTTAATTTTTTGCGGTTTTCCCGCGCAGTCAACTCCCATATTTTATCCGCGAGTGACTCCAAGAAAAGCATCTGCATTCTGCAGCATCTGGAATTTGATGATGATCTCATTAACTCATGAAAAAGAAAGATATATTACGTCAGACTTGGCTGTACCCTACCCTTTGCCTTCCCTATCACCTCATTCATCATCCATCGGAAGAAGAGAACAAACAAAAAAAAGGAGGAGTTTTTCGCGCCATTTTGCGTGGACATGTCAAGTGCAAGTTTTTGTTTTGTAAATTAATTTACTGTGGATATTATTAGTCAAAAGTGGTGTTGTTTTGTTTAATAATGTGCTACAATGGAATAAATAATTATGGAAAACAATAAATTGGACTTTAAATATGGGGCACAAGTTGCAGTTTATTTTTTGCGGTTTTCCCGCGCTGTTAACTCCCATATTTTACCCGACGTGTTTGAGCTATGGTGCCGCGAGTGACTCCAAGAAAAGCATCAAATTCCGCAGCATCTGGGATTTGATGATGACTCTTTAACTCATTAAAAAGAAAGATATATTACGTCAGACTTGGCTGTATGGGCTAGACCCTTTGCCTTCCCTATCACCTCATTCATCATCCATCGGGAGAAGAGAACAAACAAAAGAAAAAATAAAATGACTTTATTAAGATCTGTTACAAATACGCGAAATATTGGTCTAAAGAGCTAATTTATTTTGATATTCCAATAAGGATTTCGACGAATTCGCTCTCTTATATTCGAGATACGCAGAATAGCGACCTTCACATATCCAAAACCTCTTTTTTATATCATCAAATACGCTTACGGGAGCAACGTGTTACCTAATTAAATATGTTCAAAGTTTTTTTTTTAAACTCTTCCAGTAAATTGGTTAAAGTTCCTAATGTGTCTAATAATAATGGGGGTACAATAATAATAGTAATAGGCAATAGTAATAATAATAATAGGCAAAGCTTTTTGTAGATGTCGCTAGCGCAATGGTACCTTGTTTACACCTACATCATTTTTTAAATGTTTTGTAGTTTTTTTATTTTTATACCAGAAAAAATATTTTAACTTAACGTGACCTACCTTACAAGACGAATTAGGAAATCGCACACCGTCATAAAAAAGAAAACACGTTTAATTAATCGAACGGCAATTTTGAGATCACCTTATCTTTGGTTTCGCTTGGAAATCTCGATTTGTACACTTAAAAGCTGCTTACTTCGGCATTTTATCCAGAAAGAAATAAATTTCGTAATAAAAATACAAGTTTTCTATGCAATTGACAGTTCTATTAGGTACCATCTATTTATAATTTATAAACTCTTTATTGCACAAAAAACTTAAAAGTAATGTACAAGGGCGAACTTAATGCCTTTCGGCATTTTATAACAGCTAACCTTTAGGAGTGTGGTAGAGGATTTGCGGGATGCATTATTATAAATATACAATTTACATACAATACATAATCGTTACATGCTACTACTTAAATACATAAATATATATATATGTATATATATACACAAATACGAAACTAGGTAAGTATATAGTACTGTTTACCCACAATAAAAATAGTATGATAGATATAGGTACTAAGAAGGATGTTGTTTGTTTAGAAAGTGAGCGATAAGTAGATTTTTAAATATAATAATAGACGGCGCCCGTCTGATAACCAGAGGAAGTTTGTTCCACTTCCGAGCAGCGGAAACTGTCAAAGAATCTGAATATCTGCTCCAAAAATGGGTAGGGATTTTGAGCTGATTGTTATTAGCAGAGCGAAGATGAAGATTATGACCGTCTCCAAGGAACTGGAAACGAGTCTTAAGGTATAAGTTTGGGAATTGTAAAGAATGCCGTAAAGTGAAGTCAAGAGATGTGCAGATCTGCGGAAGCGGATATTAAGCTACTTTAATTGAATACGATATTAGGATACATGGTCATACTAACGCAAGCCGAACACGAAACGGATGCATAAGTTGAACAGACGATCGAGTTTATTCAGTAGCTCTTCAGTGCCATCAAAATACCACACATCTGCATAGTCAATAATAGGGAGAAGAAGAGAACTAACCAACATAAGCTTTGCCTTAAAGGGAATGAAGTACTGAGAGTGCTTTAGCGAGTGCATGCTAGCGAACATTTTCCGGCTAATTTCTGACACATGTAGGCTATTTAAAAATGTCTTGCGGCATTGTTCCCGCCTTTGTCTTAGTGCAATAATGTTAAATAATAAATAAATAGTTTTGCAACGATATCAACAAGCTGCTGTATTGTAAAATGTCTTGTTTATTTAGCTTCCAGTGATAACCAAATTAGTCAGAGGTCATTGAAACAGATAACATGATGCTGTAGGGAAACTCAAAGATACTTATTTATTTAAAAACTTTATTGCAAAAATTATGTAGGTATTCTCTAGCAGCCAACCTTTGGGACAATACAAAATATTGAACTTAAAAAAATAAAAAATATTCGAAGTTAATAGTACATTAAATATAAATTAAAAGCTACCTAAATAATAAAATTAAAAATAAACTAAACTATAAATAAAAAATGTCCTCTAGAGACGTCCCATCCGAGATAGTCCCAAGGAGACTGGCAAAATTTCCCCTCTGTATAGCGAGGCTAATACGTTGGCAGAAATAATTGCCAGCCGTCCTGTCTCCAGACCTTTCTGTCAGCCGCTTTGACATCTCCTTGGCCAACCGCCTCGCTGACGGTCCCCGTAGGCCCATCGTCTCGACCCCAAACGGCGCAAATTCGTAACCGATACCAAGGTTAGCGTATTTGCGCAATTTGAGGTTCTCCGCAGAAAAAGCCGCACTTCCCGCGCCTGACGAGGTCGCCTGGATGTGAGATGGAGCTAATGTATCTACACACGTCGCATCTAACACCAGAGACCTGCCAAGATTCCACGGCCCAACAGTCATTCCGTCGGGTCTCTTGCCATCGCTCCGCACAATCCCAGATGGTTCTAAGATTGCGGGTACCCCAGCAGTGACAAGAGCCCTTCGGATGATGTCGTTGAGAGCCGCGTGACGAGGAATGCGGCCAGCACTTCTAGCACAAGAAAGCCCGTGGTGTCCGAGATGATCGACTGGTTCTCCGCATCGACACTGGTGCGGGTGGACAGTCCGGGCTCCGAGACGAAGGCACACCGCCATGGTCAGTGTATTTCGATCAAGGAGTGTGCCAACCAAATGAACTTAATAAAAATAAAGTTTTTCTATGATAGAATAATACACATCAATATGTACGCAATAATACATTCACTACATACTATACCTTGATACTACGTGTAATTGCAAAAAGAGTAATTTTTTTTAGGCTACCACTGTCATTGGAGATATTTAAAGACAAAAATTGTTATCCGATAAACAAAACACTACTGACATTAGATCTTTGCCAACGCGTCTAGCCAGGATGGCGAGCGTAGGCCAAATCCTCTAGATATATATTCTGGAAAGACCATTTCGAGGTCTAAGACGCTTTGTTCTAGGGGGCTGTAATGATGTGAAATGATTTTTTTAGCAAAATTAGGAATAAATGTCTGCCCAAAAGTCTTGCTAGACAAGTGGCAAGCTTGTCGATGTATCTAGCGTACCAAACTCGAAAAATATCACAAATAAATTATTTGCTCCTGACCAGGAATCGAGCCGGTATCTCCGCGTCCTAGTCCGCGGACTTAACCGCTAGGCCACGGGGGCAGATTTACATGTTTATGTAATTAGAATTACTCTTTGATTAAATTTATTCGCGTACATTTGTTTAACATCACTCTGCACTCTATTTTTCAAAGCCAATTTATCTTAATAAATTACTTTTAGGAACCCAAAGTCGAGCCACGATTTATAGTTGTTGCTTCGTCAAATATTTGGCAAAACTACTTAGTATTCCAATATTTTCAAAGATTTCAAACACACTCAACAGAGTGTACTTTACCCAACCAAATATTGTATGATTCCGTTAATGCCGTCTCCAATATATATGTATATATTTCCTAAAATGTCCGTAATTTTATTTCCTAGAAAGTTGATAGACTGCATTTCTTAAGACTTGAAAAAATATCGGATTGTGCGAGCGAGAGATATGCAAAAACGATTAACAAATAATAATAAAATAATTAAAAATATTAATTTTTTTTTTTTTTTAAATGTTGATCATTACAGTCCCTAGACCTCCACTGTTGGACATGGGCCTTCCAGAATATATATCTGGAGAATTTGGCCAAAAATTTTCAAATTTACAGACACGACGCAATTAAAATTTATTGAAAACCTAACCCCAAAAAATGTAAGCACTTTGGCAAAATTTGAAAAAAAAGGCTGTACAAGAGTCTTGCGAGAATCTTGCGCAAGACCAAGGCTAGGGTGGTCTTGCAACCAAATCAGTAGTATTGTTCTTGGTCTTGCATAAAAATGCTATGGATATGATGTCAATTTTTTATGACAATTTATTAACTAAGCGCACAATAGCCGAGAGGGTCAAGGAACATATAGCAGCTGTAAAAAACTGCCAATTAAACAAGTCAGCAATAGCAGAACACCTAATGGATAGTGGCACAAACCATTGGATTGAGCTGCATGACCCAAAGATACTTTCCACCGATCGTCACTATTACCCTAGAATAGTACGTGAAGCGATAGAAATAAAGAAACACAAAAATTTCAATCGAGAGGGGGGTTATAAGCTATCTTCATCGTGGAATCCAGTAATCAATAGGTTTCGACGCCGGGAAAAATCGCCCGGTGTCGCCAAGGATATTGTAAGTGTAGTGTGTCGTGATTTCTAAAAACTTTTAAAAGTGATAAGTGGGTAGGTTTACATCTGCCGCCCAGTATGTACGAGACTACACCGCATAGCTTCAGTCGATCCGTGACCACGGCCAATGCAACTTGGCTGAAACGTCGGGAGAAATATGTCTCTAAGGTAAATCGCGTAAAGACCCGTTAAAATTATAAAAATCTATTATGAATGTGCGCGAAAGTTTAAAAAGTTTAATTTATTAACGATTCCACAAGTTGGGAACCCGGACCGGACGGCTTAACTTGCTCTCCGAGGCACGGGTAAATCTATGACAAATGTACGTACGTAAGAAAAGTGTATTTCTCATTGGTACATGCCGGGTGGGTTTGAACCGACCTTAGTAGGATTTAAGGACGCGTTCTTATAACCGAGCCACCACCGTGCCAAAAAAAAATGTTAACCATAGTTAAAATTAAAATTTAAGTAGGTATAAATATGAAGAGCCTAAGACTGAGTTACACCAAATTTAAAACTCTGTAATTGTTAAAATCAAAGTTAAAAATAGCGTGAAATGGGGTGTATCAGGCAAAGCTTTTTGTAGATGGCACTGGTACCTGGTTTACATCTATTTTTTTATCATTTTTTTTAATTTATTTGTAGTTTTACATTTTTATAACAGAAAAATGTATTTTAACTTAACTTTACCTACCTTAAAAGATGAATTAAGTAAGCGAACATCGTCTTTAAAATAAAAAAAGGTAAAATTAATAGAACGGCAATTTTGCGTTCACCATATCTTTGCTTTCGCTTGGAAATCTCGATTTGTACACTTAAAAGCTGCTCACTTCGGCATAATATCCAGAAAATAATAAATTTCGTACAAATACAAGTTTTCTATGCAAATGACAGTTATATAAGGTACCATCTATCATGCGCCATCTATCGTGATAAAAAGTTAGTGACACACCCCATTCACCAAATTAATTTTGAAGGTTGGTACAACTCAACCTTAGCAATCCATTGATTCACCTTGGCACCCGCCAGGCCCATTAATAGTGACCTATGACTGACAAAATAAATATTTACAATACTCCCGTATTGCAAAAAAAAAGGGAATATTTATGCTTTTTGACGTTTGGAAATTTTACAACACAATCTGTGTTCGCTTAGTAAGCAAAGCGCGTTTTTATTGTTTATTAAAATAAATAAAAATCTATATGCAATTTTAAACTTTGACTGCAACATAAGATATATCTCTCTCTCACGGTAATGCGACGTGCTCTAATAAAATCTTATACAAAACATAATAATATTAAACACTAATTTGATCCCGGAAATTTTAATTTAGATAAATAATATAGTACATACCTACCTACCTATTTTTACCTAATTTTAAAACTATATATATAAATAATATTATATTTATATATTGATATATTTATGTACGGTATTGATTGATAGAAACAAACAACTTTTCCTAAGACCAGGCCCCAACTTTTTACTGCGTGCCTCAACAAAATACAATTCAATACTCGTAGTTACAAAGCGTTATTTATACGATTAGGTTCTTTATTACGATCAGATACTTTATTACAGATAAAACACTGGATTTCAGATCAAAACTATGTAATTATTAAGGTAAAAAAAAGGTTTTTCTCAATTATCGTTATTCTAGGGTAAAATAAATAAAATTAATTACAGATTATGAAAACACAATATATTAACTATCAAATAAAACAGAAATCATAATGGCACGAGAATATTTTATTGGGCCCATTTCTCATTTAACAGTTTGTATGGAGAAGCCAAAAAATGTGTCACTTCCGACATATGGTTTATTAGCAGAGCTGTTTGTTTCTATCAATAGATCACATATCAGTCTAGAATAAGGGCATCCAAAGTCACCACGTATATATAGATACACATATATACCTAACTATTTAAGTAGGTACCTAAATAAGAATAGGCTGGGCAAAGAATAAGCCGCGTGACAAATTACATTACTTGAGAATTTGTTGATTAATGTTTAAATTGAATTGATTGTGATCCGTTTGTGTAGGTATACTCAGACATTAATTTTATATAACAAAGACAGGGCAAGAATCTAAACGGTATGAGAATTAAAACCAGGACAATCGATACAGAATAAATTAGTCTATGACAGTCATTGCGGGTTATGATCGTGTTTGACTGCACGTCTAAATTGATTATTTTCTTGTTTCACGGACAATAAGCCGACCTGTGTGCTACACCATCTGTGTTCTTCGACACCTCGTGTCAGTTTATTTTCATAAGTAAATGTTGATAAAACTAATATTTTACATTTTTCATTACAGCCCCTAGAACACAGCGTCCTAGGCCTCCACTGCTGGATGGGCGGACACTCGCCACGCTGGCCAGACGGCTTGACGAGGATATGATGTCATTTTTTTAAGACAATTTATTAACGATTCCACAAGTTGGTATTAGTGGAACCGGGACCGACGGCTTTATGTGCACGAGGCACGGGAACGGCGGTGTTGTATATCTATGAGAAATGTACGTAAGAAAAGTGTATTTGTCATTGGTACATGCCGGGTGGGTTTGAACCGACCTTTGTAGGATTTAAGGAACGCGTTCTTACAACCGAGCCACCACCACGCCTCTTCAAATAAAATACACGTAACATTCTATTGCTGTGTTCGACTTAAAAGCAAAAAAAAAGCTTGATTTTTTACCGAATTTTGCTTAAATTGTATTGAAAATCGTTCGACTAGGCGTTGCTCTTGGGTTTTCATTCATTTTAAGCAAAATTTAGTAAATAAAAACGTTGAAAGCTTTTATTTGCGTTCAAGTGAAACACACACTAAATAGGTAAAACACAGGGTAGATCTTTAACTTGGTCCTAGGGGTAGATAGAAGAACTTGTCTATTGGTCTTAAAATTGGAGCCAATATCAACCTTATGTATAGTGTTTTACGACTATAATTGTATGCATATTTGCTGCCTCCGTGGTCTAGAGGTTAAGTCCGTGGATTTAGACTCAGAGGTTCGATTTCTGGTCGGGACACAATATTTATTTTAATTAATATTTTATTTATTTGTGATATTTCTCGAGTTTGCTACGATAGACATTGACGAGCTTGCCACTTGTCATGATTGGCCTGTAGTAAAGTTGGCTAAATGTGAATCCGCTTCTTGATAAGCGTGGTTTCTGACCACCTTGAAAGGGAAACGATTGTGATGATACTGATGATCCATAATACCGCCATCATGATCGAGTAGCAGAACTATTTCTGACTATAGCACCAATATTTGACTTCGTTAAATAGCGCCCTAAGTAGGTCTCATTCTATCAGAAAAGGATAAATACCTTTGATTTTAGAATCTTATTAGAATAAAACACAAATTAATTGCTAATTACGAATATTTAATTTAATAACTATTCACATAAGTACATAGGACCAGTATGTATTTATTTAATTACTAGCCAGGTGTTGCGTCTGTAACACACTATTGTAACGCGAAAAAACCTTGGTGGCCGTAGAGTCACGTGCGTCTAGATAGAGGTCTCCCATTTATACCGGCCCATAGTTGGTCGCTAGCCTCGGCACGTCACTACGCTGGAGGAATAGAGCTGTTAATGGGGAATCGCGCCTCTCCACGCACGGCCACCGGAAGAGCCGCCGCCTGCCCCGGGAGATCCAGAGACCCGAGGCGTAGCCCGCGCCGTTGTTACCATATAGACACCGTTCACAAGGGGCCACACCCCCTTCCTTGGCCACCCTTAGGCTGAGGTAAAAATAGAAACCGCTGAGACAAACTGCAGCCGAACGGGGCTACTCCAAGGCTTCCGTGCGCTAGCGCGTGCGATGAAAGTTCATCATCATCATCATCATTTTCGGTTGAGTGAATGTGCGTTGAGGAAACATCTTAAGCATCCGTAACCGATTCAAACTTCACTTTAACAACCATCAAACTAATTTCTGATTCTCTGTCCTTAATTTATCCTGCAGAAATTCAAATTCCCTGTAGAACCACAAGGAAGGTCCATACAAATCGTCATTGCCAGAACCAGAGAGCTTACACTTTTGAATTTGTTATTTACACACTAGTATGAAGTACTAGTCTCTCTTTTTTTAATTTTATATTTCACAACATCGGCATGTCTCAATAAATCTACTTGAATTGAAATGTAAATCCTTTGTCCCCTTTACCATTCAAGATATTCTCCAGCCTGCTGTCAATATGAATAGCGTCCTCCATGATGCCAAGACAATACTTTAGTTTATGCTTCTTGTTTTAGTACATATATATCTGTGCAAGACAAGGTGTTTGACAAACACAACAGAATTCCATAGATTTACAGGTAGCTTTAGAATCCTTTTTTATTTTATTGCGTGATAATACAATCCACAATTCTACTTCTTTCCCTACCCAACCAAATACTGTATGATTCCGTTAATGCCGTCTTGGAAGCTCTTTCCATACATGTATTGATGGCAAACCTGTTTAGGCCCAATTCTTTCAGTAAGTGGTGCAAAGATTTTGCTGACACTCTTCTTGCACCAACTTCCACTGTGTTAAGCTGAGTCTTGAACCCGTTCCTGATCATTTCTTCTGTGAGATTAATGTTAATATATGACAAATCTACATAAGGAAAGTGTATTTTCAATTTCATGGTCCGATTCCAACCTTTCAAGGATTTTCTTACAACCAAGCCACCACTGGCAATTTTATTACAACTATTTCATTATAAAACTATTATTGACATCCATACCATTGTTATTTTCGAACAACTTGCCAAACAATGAATTGTAGAGTTCCGTTTTACTTTCTTCCGTCCACGTTAGGTTTTTCTCCGGAGCCATGAAGTTAACCAGTTTATTGTGAACAACATATTTAATTCTGCGACCTTTAGTAGCTTTAGTATCCACTTTACGCTTCATTTTACTGCGCATCTGTTGCAATGCTATCCATTGCCTACTTAATTGCACAGGATCGGAAATATCTGATGATTTACATTCAATTAACTCCCTCAGCAATTGATGATAGAAATCTGTATCATCAAATATCTCTGGGATATATTCATCATCATCTTTTCTTGCTTTTTTAACATCATCGCCTGATACTTCTGTTATAGGCTTTGTATATCCGATGATATCGTAATCTGATCGTTTGAGTTGTGTTCTATGGATAAGTTTATCATGATCGGACAAAATGTAGGTTATTTGTTGCAAAATTGTATTAGTTGGTGCATTTTTAAGACTAGCAGCTGATGCTATTCTAGTTTTATCGTTCCATTTCTTGATTGTAGCATCACGAAATGGTTTAAACGCTTTGTGTGTTGTGCTTAAGTCCTTTTCATAGTCTTGTAGTTTCCGTTTCTTTTGTGTCGTTTTTTGTTTAATGTTTGGTGTTGTCTCTAATTCTTCTGTTTCTGTGTCACTTGGGATTTCTTCATCTGTGTCGCTGGGTATTTCTTCATCGTCATCATCGTTTGGTTTTGCTTTCTGATCTTCTTTCTGCTTGGTTAATGATGTGTTGGATAAAAGGGTTTTGGTGTCTGGAAAGCTCTTTAACATTGTGTTTTGTAGGAGCAATAATCTGTAAATAAGAAGTGTTTGTTAATTTCTCTAAGTTAATTTATTTGTTATGTTAGTATGCTATGGTTATAATGTATTTTACAATATAAATATGTAAAACAGCAGTATCAGCACAGTGATTTGCAATACCTTTTTAATAGATGTCGTATGTAGAAGCCAGGATGGATTTATCCTTTATTTTTTTATTTTATTATTTATTCCAAAAGACCACAAACAAATATTATGATCTCATAAATGATCAGGAAGAGGTTCAACACTCAGCTTTACGCTGTGGAAGTACACGTGGGAGGAAATCCAGGAAAATTTTTGCATCACTTACTGAAAGAATTGAGCCTAATCAGGTCTACATTTATGGAACAATCTTATTTTGTTGGCAAAGTGGTGGATGTTAAGTGTCTTTGTAGAATAAAAAAAAGGCCTTGTTTGTCAACCAGCCTATAGTCCGACACAAGCTCAAGATACCATTCCTCTCGTCTCTCTTTCCACGCACCCGCATGGTGAATCCATGCTAATATGTCTTCTGCAACAATTTTTGAATAGACCTTTTATGTAGAGGCCCAAGTAGACAGTTTACAGTTTTGATAAGACCTGGATAATTTTGATAATAATCAGGAACAGGTTCAAGACTGAGCTTTACGCAGTGGAAGTTGGTGCAAGAGGAGTTCCAGCAAAATCTTTGCATAACCTACTGAAAGAATTGGGCCTTAGCAGGTCTGCCGTCAATACATATATGGAACGAGCTTCCGAGACGGCATTAACGGAATCATACAGTATTTGGTTGGGTAGGAAGAGGAGTAGAATGGTGGATGGTGAGTGTATTATCGCACAATAAAATAAAAAAAGGGAGGCCTCCATTTCTTAAACCAGCCTATTGTCGGTCGCAAGCCCAAGACACCATTCTTCTCATCTCTTACCCACACACGATGGCCCGGTACCCACACAGTGAATCCATGGAATGCTTATAAATTTGTCTTCTTCTTTTATCTTGTTATATATATGATTTCAGGTATAAAATAATAATAAATAATTAACAAAATACTTACTTATCAAGAATATTAGTCAAATTAGTTTTGGTAACATTGCTTTGAGTAATAAACTCATCTTGGTCTTCTTTTTTGATTTGATCATAGCATTCTGGCATTGGCATTCTATTTGATGTATTCATACATCTCTGCAAATGTATCCTCATTTCCAGCAAACCCTCCCATAGTAACAGTTGGTTTCTGACACAAATACCCTTTTTCACTTCTTCAGATATATTTTGCTTTTTTATATGTTCAAACGACTCTTTTAATGGTTCTTGCATTTCACTGATGTCATAGCCTTCTTCATCATCATCGGATCCTTGTTTTTGTAACTTTGTTATACTATAATCATCACTTTCGTCATCATCCGAATTTTCATCGTCATCATCTGAACCCTGTATTTGCGACTTAACCAAACTAAATATGTCCTTCGCAGTTTTGCTTTCGGGTTTATCATCATCATCATCATCAACCTCCGAGCCTGATGAAGGATTCTCAGCATGTTTAGAATCGGAGGTTTCGTTATCGGATTCTATCGAAGAATAATCAGATTCCAATGACTTTTCATTTAAATCCTTTCTCGATACGACTTCTCCCTCATATTTCTTACTAAGATCACTCAACAAATTAGCATTTCTTCTGCGAAAATCGCTGATAGCCGCCTCTTCGTCGCTTTCAGAGTCAAGGTCTCCACGCGAAACTGTCTTAGGTTTTGTGTCGAATACAATATCGTCCTCGATGTCCGCACGCGACTTCACGGTGAGAGCATCAGCTATTTTATCCGATATCACGCTTTTTGGTTTCCCTGACTTTTTTAACTTCATTTTAAATAATTATTATTGTACAAATAACCTAAATACATGCGCCTGGCCACTTTGACTTTAGCTTTTTTAATTAAATTAATTTATTTAGGCAAGGGCACTTCTATTATAAACTCGTGTTTTGAATTAACTTAAGTTAATATAAAGTTGTACATTGCGTGATATTGTTAAGCAAATAATTGTTTATTTTCATAATAAAACACAATGTATAAAAAAAAGAAAGAATGAAGAGTACGTGTAACAATTTCTTTTTAATGAAATGCGTTCTTATATTTAAACTAGCATTTGTAGAAAACTACCTTAATATTTTTTTTTTTAAAGAGAACAACTTCTGTGAATTAATTCGAATATTGGAACTCAATATTATGGCCGTACGTTTACCATCTTGGCCTACACTTTATTTATTTCGCGCGTAATTTTGACAGGATCAGCGAGCACAACAAAACTGAAAATGTGGCCGCAATGAACATTGATAATTATTTTTCGTAATTAATATATTATTTTTATTAATTTCAACAATGCCTTTATCGTCTAAAAAGGGGCTAAAGCAAAAGCCGAAATTAAAAGCAGTAACGTGGCTAAGTGAAAAGATTTCTCGTGATGAACTACCAGCTGGAACTACAACAAACACAGACTTCTACCAGTACGTATTTTAGCTTTATGATCCATATTAAATGAGACTTTAGCTAAACTCCAATCCAAGTGTTGCAGGCCAGTGAGAAATACACTTTTATTCTCTCAAACCCGTTTGGTCAGCATGTCGAGAGAAGGCCAAAATCCAGATATATGTTCAGCAGTGGAGATCTAGCAAGGTGTTCTAGGGACTGCAATAATGATGATTTAAATCTATATTTATTGCAGGAAATTTAAATTTAAGAATATAGAAGCATCTGTGGGTGATTTTGTATTGGTTTTGAATGCCGATGCTGCTGATCCTGATACAGAAGAAGGGTCGGATGCTGCGGAGATACTGACCCTCTATGAGGACCCTAAAAATGACCATGATCCTTATAGAGCCAAAGTGCAGTGGTATTCTAAACCACAAGACTTGCCAACACAATGTCTCAATAATGTTACCGTGGACTTTTTAAATAATGAGGTTAGTTATAATAATTGTAATAAAAATATACTTGACTGTTAATATAGAGGCAAGACAAAGACAAATTTCTTAGCATTCTATAGATTTACCGTGCAGATAGATAGATAGATATTTTTTTATTGCACAATAATCAAAAACACATTTAAATGTATATATAGGCAAGCTTAATGTCTAAGTGACATTTTCTAACAGCTAACCTTTGGGATACTAAATAGGGATTGTGGGTGCATTACATAACTAATTATATATACATAAAATACTAACTAACCTTCATAATACCGAAATTGATTTGTTTGTTACTAGTAGCAGAGTGAGGGCCCAACAACATTTACTTTTTAAATATCTCAAGTAATCCTTGACATTTTCATTATCGTTGAAAAAACCTGTGTGCCTGAATAAAAAGTTCTTGAATTATATATATAAGTTAGTTGTGTAGACTGCACAATTTGCCAATTCCGCCTTGCCCTCCACTTAAAAAAAAAATTGAGTATGACATAAGGTGTGTGAAATTAGACTTTTAACAGATATTGAATATGTCAACTAGCTGTCCCCTATAAGACCAGGGCAACCTTAGTATAGGGGACAGAAGTCGTCCACTAAATTAAGCATGTACAATAATGTAATTTTTATTTTTTTGTTCAATAATCATATTTTCTTTTGTGTCAATAAACTATTATTATTATAATTTAAAATGGCAATTAAAAATAAAACTTAAAAGTACTTATACACTGATATTTAAATATATAATAACTGAAGTACATATAATACATAATAAATAATTATAAAATACATACAATATTATACCTATTTAAATAAGTTTTGTCGACTCGTTTTGCTTTTTGTGAAGGTGTATGGTGAGTAAATTTTTAAAACACTAAGTGATGGTGCTCTTTGAACGTTAAGTGGAAGCCGGTTCCACTGGTGAGCTGCTGATACTGTAAAAGAATCTGAACATGTTTTGGAGAGAGGTGAATAATGGTGTCTCAGGCTACGATAGACTATAGGCTTGTATAAAAGGAGGCCTCTTTTTATTATGCAAAAAGATGCTCACCATCTACCATTATGCTCTTCTCCACACCCAACCAAATACTGTATGATTCAGCTAATGCTGTCTTGGAAGCTTGTTCCATAAAAGTCAATACAGGCAGACCTGCTTAGGCCCAATTCTTTCAGTAAGTGGTGCAAAGATTTTAGTACAATTTCTCTTGCAATAAAGCTGACACTTGAATCTGTTCCTGATCACTTAGAGTCCCGGACCTCTACAGTTGGAGATGGGTCTTTCAGAAATTTCTGGAGAATTTGGCCTACACTTGAACGCTGAACCGGGACCGACAGCATAACATGCTTTTCGAGGCATGGGTTACGATTATTATTATTAATATATTAATTAAGTAAGGCATTATTACAACCTCTCTATTATATCCCTCTCTCTCCACCTCTTATAATATCACATTATACTATTTCATTTGGCACCATTCTGACACAACATTGTTTGGCCACTGGCCTTAATAGCTAAAAGCAAAATTATTAAAACAAGTATTTTCAAATTAAACAATTCTTTCCAGGTAATAGAAGACCATAGACCATTCGACAATGATGTATCAATCGAGACAATTTTCAAAAAATGCACTATAACTAAAAAATCTACTCAAACCTCCGACTTCAAAACCAAACCGTACAACTACATTTGTCGTTACCGCATAACACCTATAAGCAAACGAAAAATTAACATAGAACCAGTATTAGACATAGAACTTAGAGCTTTAAATCCAAGCTCGGTTATTAAACGACTTAATCGTATGTCTTTAGCTGAAGATAACTGGCACGTTGCTAAAGCTGAAGGAACTAAGTTACAATTCAGACGTTCCTTATTTGGAAGGACTATAACTCCCAAGAAAATGCTAGAAGATATGACGCCTGATACTCCAAGGAGTTCGAAGAAACGGCAAGAGAATAAGGTGGAAAAAATTCAAGAGTGTGATGTGCCGGAAATATTATCTATGAAGTTAAAAGTTAACTCCAATGAAGATATACCTACTTTAGTTATTACTCAGTCCACACCAAAAGTTAAATCCAGGTATTTGCCTATATTTATTATTATTATTATTGATTAATAGGCAAGCAGCGCATTGCTGATATATATCAAGCACTGGTGTAAAGTTCATAAAATAGTCAGTTATCACCATTTTTTTTGTTTGTTTTTAAAAGTGTTTACAGTTTGGGGACTTCAATATGTCTTCTGGTATTTTGTTCCACAAATTTACAACTCTGTTATTCATAAAATGATATTTCACATTTGTATTGCTGGATTTTCTCATCAATTTTATTCCGTGATCATGACGGGGAAATATCATTGTGTTAAACTTGAAGATTTTGGCTAGGTGAGGGCAGTTTAGTTTTTAGAACACGGAGTTCTAGACCTCCACTGCTGGAGATGGAAAGCTAATAATCCAAGTAACAGTTCTGACCTATAAATACACGCGCGTGGCTACTCAGCAGAAACTATTGCAGCACAGAAAATCAAGCACATGCGGTGTGGTGATGTCACCGAAACACAAAATTGTAGACGTCCGCCGCCGACCTAGGCTGAGGTGTACCGACTAGTACCCTCTGATGGGCATAGAACTGGCTTTAACATACTTATGCTATGTTCAACTTGAAAGCAATGCTTGCTTTTTTTACCGAATTTAATAGAGAAACGCCAAGTCAAACTACTTTCAAAGCGAAATAAATTGCTTAAAGGGACAAGTCAAACAGAGTTAAAAAATAATTATATAAATCCATCGATGTATAAATCATTTTATTTTTTACAGAACAAATAAAGATAGCACTCCCACCGGCACACCAAGAGCTAGGAGAACCAGAAAAAGTCTTTGCTATGAGGAAGGTCCTGCTTCACCTGTCAAGGGTACTCCAAAACGGACCACAACTAAGAGGTAAACTAGGTTGATTTGGATAAAATAACTTGCTCTGAAAAGCATAATTATTTACATTTGGACATTGTCGGAATTGAAGATTATAATACAGGAACTCAGCACAAGTGTATATAATATATATATTACTATCCACTGTTTGTCACTATTACCCAGAATAGTATGTAAAATGATTGAAATAAGGAAACACAAAAATTTCAATTCAGGGGGGTAATAAATATCACCAATATAAGCTTACAATATTAGTTCTCCTTGAAAGTAAAAATTAGCACATACTTTCACCGAGAACAACAAATGGGTGGTAGGCAGGCTGATGGTGTTAATTAGCCCAGTCTGCCGGGGCGGGGAAATACCCACTGTGTGTGCCAATAAACCCAGTAATGTGTATCCACACGTTTCGGGATCTGGAATTGGCGTCATACCGAGTCAAGCCGGCATAGTGTTAGAGACTGATGTCAGTCATGAGTGTCTGATTCCAGTTGCTAACGTTCATGGACTTCGCGCGCCACTTCCCATTAGGCGCAAAGTCACATGCCTTGCTAGTAGTAGTTCATCTTGGAATCCAGTAATTAATCGGTTTCGACGCCGCGACGGGATAAATTGCCAGGTGTCACTAAAACTTAAAGTGATAAGTGGGTAGGTTTACATCTACCGCTCATCACATACAAATTCTACACCGCGCAGCTCCAGTCGACCCGTGACCACAGCCCATGCAACTTGGCTGAAACGTCGTTGTAAAAAATATTATTATTATTATCGTGTGTGGGTAAGAGATGAGGAGAACGGTGTTTCGGACTTGCACTGACAATAGGCTCGTTTATCCAAGGATTCTGTATGATTCATTAATGCGGTCATGGAAGCTCCTTCCATAAATGTATTGACGGTAGACCTGCTTAGGCCCAATTCTTTCAGTAAGTGATGCAAAGATTTTGCTGGCACACCTCTCGCACCAACTTCCACTGCACAAAGCTGAGTCTTGAACCAGTTCCTGATCATTTCTTCTGTGAGATCACTATATTTGTTCGACTTCATGTTGTGGTCTTTTCGAATATTTAACTTCCACAGAACTGTAAGGTAAATCGGGTAATGACCCGGTAAAATTATACAAACTATTATGAATTGTGCATGAAAGTATAATTAAATTAACTTATATTTCAACAGATTTATAAACGACAGCAGCGACGATGATTTCAAGCCAGAAACACCAAAAAGGAAGATGGGCACACCACGGACCAGGCGCAGTATTGTAGAGACACCAAAGAAGACACCTCTACCCGCAACACCGAAGCGGACACCACTTAATGGGACACCAAGAAGTGTCTCCAGAAGAATCGCCATGAGCCAACTGACGCCATCTTTAAAAACCCGAGCTTTATCCATTGAAAATATTAATGGTGAGTTCAAATCATTACATTGGACAACAAAAATTGTTACCGATTATTTTAGACGGGCTGACCCATCTTTTTGTTTTTTTAAGTATGGAGTACTGAGTTTGTAGGAATCTTCAGCAAGCGATAGACTTAAATTTATATGTACGCATATGGATAGTGCATGTGGTTCGGCTGCACAATAAAGTTCTTCAGAACACTCACCATAGTATAGCTTGTAGAACACGCTCAGGCAAGCCGCATCTGGGCAATTTAAGAGTTTAAGACACTAGTGTCATACACTATCCGAATTGCCTGCCTCTGCAGGACATGAGAGCATCTGTAAGGTATTTAGCGGAGACATCTTAGAGATGAGAACAGTATTCCATGCATACCTGGTGGGGTACCACTGTACCAGGTATTGTAATCTTATAGGTACTCAGGTGAATTTGAAAGATATTTATTTATTGTTGTTGTGTAATTCTGTAGTCTTCTGCTAACAGCTTACTCCTTGGACCACTTCGCTGCTTAGTCTTCCACTAACAGGAGTAAAATCATTCTAAATAATTTAAATTTGGTGACTCATACATCTGTCGCACAATAAAGATGTGGAATGCTCTTCCAGCCTCTGTGTTTCCACTTTCCTATAACCTGGAGTCCTTCAAGCGAAGTGTGAAAAGGCATCTAGTCAAGCCGGCATAGTGTTAGGGACTGATGTCGGACATAAGGGTCTGATTCCAGTCGCTAACATTCATGGACCCTGCGCGCCACTTACCATCAAGTGGGCGCAGGGTCACATGTCGTGCTAGTATTTAAAAAAAAAAAAAAAAAAAAAAAATTATTACGTGTCACGAATGCCTGTAATAGGTTTACGTGAATAAAGATATTTTGACTTTGAACTTTATTTGTGCTTTATAAAGCATAAGTTTGAGTGAGAGTGGGAAAAACCATTTCACCTTGTTCATTTTTTGTATGTATTTTAATGATGCTTTCAATGTAGGAGTAGTTTCGGTAGTTGAGATCTGAGCATATTTCCTACCGCAAGTATGTTGAAGCTGGGTTGTAGTTCCAGCACGGTGTCCTGAAGTTTAGGGAGTAAGTCTTGTTTCATCATTGCAAATTGCACATACTTTCAAGGAGAACAAATAGGTGGTAGGCGGACTGATGGTGGTAATTTCCCCAGTCTGCCGGGGCAGGAAAGTATCCACCGTTCGTGCCTATAAACCCAGTAAAGTGTATCCACACATATAGGGATCCCAGTCAAGGTAGCATGGTGTTAGAGACTGATGTTAGTCATGAGTGTCTGATTCCAGTTGCTTACATTCATGGACCTTACGCGCCACTTACCATCAGGTGGGCGCAAGGTCATTTGTCGTGCTAGTATATAAAAAAAGAGTATGGAGACTTCTTGGACTCAGCGCCCATGTGCCGCGCTCTCATCAACATGGCAAATCCAGCAGTGGAGATTTAAAAAAATGTTATAAATGATTGGAATGGTAAATTAATAAAGATTAATAAATTATTTTCCAGAAAACTCAGAGGATACAAAATTGTTGCCAGGCAGAGAAAAAGAAAGAGATGCCATACTGTCCTTTGTAAGAAGTAATCTGCTAAATGATACCAGTGGGTATGTATTTTCAGAAATCCATAAAAATGCAAATCATTAGACTAGAAAATTCTAATAGGGTACATTTGAACATCATTATAGAATTTTCAGAACTTTCCATTCCGTGGGATCTGTCAATATACTTATGGAAAGAGCTTCCAAGACGGTAATATTGGAATTATATAGTATTTGGTTTGGTACGGAGAGAAGCAGGATGGTGGATGTGACCGGTGCTTTTTCGTTCCAAACCAACCAGAGTGAAAACTAACAGCGCCAGTTGCGGTCGCCTCGCAATAAAATCGCTCGCTCGCTACGTCGCGTGTTTAACAAGTGCTCAGTGGGTGTTAAATCTGGGATAAGTCACCAACCAGCCTACATCACCAGACAAACTGCCAAAAACGCCCAATTATTTATGGCGTCTTGTTGCGAAATAAAAGGAGGAGGTAAACCAACTTATATAGTTGGTTGCAAGTCCATCTTCTCTCTTCTCTTCCAAACATAATAGACCCAGGTGTACGGTGAATCCATGGAACGCTATGTTTGTCTTCTTCATGTCCCTTGACGCATTCAGCTAGAATGGGCTGCTGACAAAAAAATTCAATTTGAGCCAATTTGCCAATTTATTTTTTAGGCCAAATTCTCCAATCAACCTCGATATCGTGAGCAGTCTAAGCGCAAGAAGTGATGTCATTTGTGAAGTCACATAGCTTTGGCAAAACAGTTTAAGCGCGTCTCAGAACACCTTTAAGCGTGCTTAGGTTACTATTATCGTGTCTCGGATCGAAGGGATAATTACCGAGAGATGTATATTTGTTAGTATTCATACTCAAAGATGTGGAATCCGAAATATCTTTCAAACATTTAAAAAAACTATCATTTTATGAATGAAAATGTGATTTAGACCGTTCTGAATTGATATCACGCTCTGAGCATCCGAATATTCATTCTAAGCCCTCTGAGCTTGATTCGGAATGAAGGGAATATTTACTATAAAGTGACGTCATTTACATTGATAAAATGTTTTTGCGGTATTTTTCCAATATAATGTATTTAATTTTGTTAAATTATTTCATTAATAAAAACTATCCTATTCCAGCTGCATGTACATATCTGGTGTTCCTGGTACTGGAAAAACAGCCACAGTAAACTCGGCTCTCCGCACTCTGCAAGAGGAGGACATGTTACCCCACTTCCAGTTGGTGGACATCAACGGGATGGCTGTAGCCGAGCCCAGACAGGCATTTGTACAGATCTACAAGCAACTTACAGGTATACATACACAAGCAAAAAAAAATATTTTGCATCCTTCTCGCTCGCACAATACAGCATTTTTAAAGATTCCATTTTTCAAAATACAATAGCTGAAAAGCTCCTCACAATATTAGTAAGTGTATATATGTATGTTTATGTATAGTATTTTGTATGTATTAGTATTTAGTATATTGATATTATAGTATATATAACAATATAATATGTAAGTGTATAATTAAGCTGTTAATTTTTCTTCCTAATTTTTTAATATTTATTTCATTGCACCTATAATAGTTCAAATTTGTCCCCAAGGTTTGGCTGTCAGAAAATGTCTACGGGCATTAAGTCCGCCTTTGTACTTCGTGCAATAAAGTTTCAAATAAATAAATACCTTACAAAGTCACCCCATGTCTTTCTTTTTCAGGTAAAATAGTGACATGGGAACAAGCTCACGAATTGTTGGAGAAGAGATTTGCTAAATATTCCCCGCGAAGAACTCCTACTGTCATGGTTGTGGACGAGGTAAATTCATACATTATTTCATACATCCATATTATTATACGGTGGTGGCCAGATTGTAAGATTATTATTATTATTGAACTTACCGTTCCGTGGGAATCAAATATTCCAAAAGACCACAAAATGAAGTCGAATAAATATTATGATCTCACAGAAGAAATGTTCAGGAACGGGTTCAAGACTCAGCTTTACGCAGTGGAAGTTGGTGCGAGAGGAGTTCCAGCAAAATCTTTGCATCACTTACTGAAAGAATTGGGTCTAAGCAGGTCTGCAGGAGATACATTTATGGAACGAGCTTCCAAGACGGCATTAACGGAATCATACAGTATTTGGTTGGGTAGGGAGAGATATAGAATGGTGGATGGTGAGCGTATTACCGCGCAATAAAAAAAAAAAAAAGGAGGCCTCCTTTTCTTAAACCAGCCTATTGTCGGTCGCAAGCCCGAGACACCATTCTTCTCATCTCCTCACACATGATGGACCCGGCACCCCGCACGGTGAATCCATAGAATGCTTAGAAATTTGTCTTCTGGAATGGTGGATGGTGAGCGTATTAACGTGCAATAAAATAAATAAAGGTAAAAAAAAAGTAAAGTATCATCACGAACGTTTCCCTTTCGGGGTTGTCACAAACCACGCTTATAAATAAATGGATTCACATTTAGCCAACTTCACACCTATCATGACAAGTGGCAAGCTCGTCAATGTCTCCAGCGTACCAAACTCGAGAAATATCACAAATAAATTAAATTTACATTAATAAATATTTTGGTGTCTCGACCAGGAATCGAACCCGGTACCTCCGAGTCTAAATCCACGGACTTAACCGCTAGACCACGGAGGTAGTTTAATAAATAAAGGTTTCCTTTTCAATCCAGCTTATTGTCGGTCGCAAGCCCGAGACACCATTCTTCTCATCTTTTACCCACACACAATGGACCCGGTACCCGCACCGTGAATTAATTTTAAAATAAAATAAATTTATGGTACCAATGAAAAATATATTTCCGATATTTTGTATTCTCTGGATTAATTATTATTGGAATCGCAGGTTTTTCTCACAGAGTCCAGTTTCATTTGATCGTTGTTTTTTTTTTATTTGATAGGGAAGGCAAAAAGTATCTAGCCAATACAGCCAAGTCAAACGTAATTTATTTTTTATTTTATGAGTTAATGAGATTATCATCAAATTCCAGGTGTTGCAGAATTTGATGAATTTATTGTGATTTATAAATATATATATAACTGCCTCCGTGGTCTAGCGGTTAAGTCCGTGGGTTTTGACTCGAAGGAACCGGGTTCGATTCCTGTTCGGGACACAAAGATATTTATTTATGTAAATAAATACATTTAATTTATTTGTGACATTTCTTGAGTTTGGTACGCTGGACACATCGACTTGCCACTTGTCATGATTGGCCTATAGTAAAGTTGGCTAAATGTGATTCCGCTTATTTATAAGCGTGGTTTCTGACCACCCCGAAATGGAAACGGTCGTGATGATACTACACTATATATAACTAAAACCTTTTCATTTTATTTTAGTTAGACGCACTTTGTACTCGTCGTCTGGAAGTGGTATACAGTTTACTGGAGTGGGGAGGCGCTGCGGGGGCCCGACTCAGTGTTCTAGCCATAGCCAACACTTTGGACTTGCCCGAGAGAGCTTTAGCAGGTAATAGTCAATTTTAAAATTGTGTTTTAAATTGTTTATATTTACTTACGGATTCGGAAAATACTTTAGTTTTTTTATTTTATAAAATTGCCTTCAAATCTACTTTTAAATATTCGCTCGGAGGAGCTGCAGTTGCCAATGGTTCCCGGATGACGTCACGTACCCCATGTTTATTTTTTTTTGTTCTTAAAAGTCGTTTCCATTCCTTTAAGCAAGATTCAGTAAAAAAAAAGCGCGCTTTGGTCTCAAGTCGAACATGTCTTCGTATTATTAAGTGACGTCACTTACGCAGAATGTTTTTAAGGTAACGTTTTAAAATCTAAAATAATGTAATTATTTTAAATAATGTAGTATTTCGTTAATTAAAACGATATTTATAAATAATAGGTAATTTTATATCCTGTGATCGTTTTCCATAATTATTCACATTAGCCAGGTTAGATGGGATGATATTGCGATTAGGGGTTGAATATAAGATAGGAAAAGCAATTTATCCAGATATCCACGTTCCACTATTATGTGGAATAATATATGTGTGTGTGTAGCGCGATGTAGAGTATTTATTGTCTGTGTTCTGAGTAGTCGTTAATATTTGTGAGAGTACTATGGTAATATAAAAACTTAAAGATGGAAGCAAGTTGGGAGAGAAAAATATAAATTATTCGGTACTGTGACTAGGTCATTGCAAGAAATAAATTATGTCCACTAGGACGGAAATAATTGTACGCGCTGCTGCGGGTAGTCGCACCATAATTATATTATATTATTATAATATTATAATATTATAATAATTATTACTACTATATATATATATATATATTATACTTGACCGCCTCCGTGGTCTAGTGGTAACAAACGTTGCCGTGAACTAGGGAGGTCGTATTCCCACCGGGGGCAAGTTGTACATTGTATAATTTGTCTCGGTCTGGGTGTTTATATGTATAATATGTATATATTTACAAAAAAAAAAGTATAATATGTAGTTTATCAACCATCTAGTTTCCGTAACACAAGCCTTGTAGCTTACCACGGAAACTAGATGGCGCTGTGTGACCTGTCTGGAAATATTTATTATTATTTATTATTATTATTTATCAACCATCTAGTTTCCGTAACACAAGCCTCGTAGCTTACCACGGAAATTAGATGGCGCTGTGTGACCTGTCTGGAAATATTTATTTATTTATTTATTAAACTAAAATGCGACTTTTAACTAACAATATCCACAGTAAAGTAATTTACAAAACAAAAAACTTGCATTATGACATGTCCGTGTAAAAGATGGGAATTCTCTTCTTTTTCTTTTTTAAAACTAGAAAACTAGTACTGGCAATCGCCACTAAGGCATTTGTGCCAACAAAACGTTTGTATGATTTATTTAAAAAAAAAATGTTTATGTTTAATTATTATATAAATTAACTGGACACGGTGAATCACTAACACTAAAACAGAAAAAGGGGGGGTTTGGTTAGTGGGAATGGCACGTAACAACACAACAGGTTATTAATACTGGGGACTATACAAAAAATATAATTACATTGTAACATAGGCCAGCCAGCTCTCATGCATAATGAGAAAACTACTTTCTCAGTCTGCATGGAGTCGAGAAAGGGGACACGAACCTGCGAACCGGAATGAAGAAGGTCTGCCTCCTCCCCATTAACAGCGAAATGCCCGAGTTGTATATCATTTAAGTTAAGGAATTTTGTAAGAGGGGAGAATTCACACACTCTCTATCATTTGCTTAGGTCGTGTGGGATCCCGCGCCGGTGTTGCCAGGTTAGCCTTCCCTGCATACACTCACGCGCAACTATCTGCCATAGTCCGAGTCAAACTGTGTCTTCCCGGCATGTCTTCTGACGCTGTACAACTTGTATCCAGGTAAAATAGAAGAAATTCCTATTTGCAGCTGTCAATCGGGTTCCTTCAAGGGAACCTCCAAATCGGTATTTTTAGTCATACCTCACGGATTTTTTAGACATCAAATTCAAAATATCTTTATTCACGTAATCCTATTACAGGCATTTATGAAACGTCATTAATTTAATTATTTTGAATGATTCCTGCTAGTAGAAGACTAAGCAGCAAAGTGGTCCAATAAGTAAGCTGAGAAGACCAGCAGCTTGGCAGATTCCAGTGACCTGCTAATGTTTAATCTGACTGAGAAAGGAATCTGCAAGGAAAACTCAGCTATATCAGATTATTTTAGTCAGAAAAATAATAATTAATGACCATGTCAAGCCAGAGGCAATCTGTGTGAGAAATGCCACTCTCGAAGTGAACGAAAATGTCTACCTTGGACAGAATATTCAGCTAGGTGCTGCTAACCTCAGCAAAGAAATCAACAAACGAATTAGGCTAGAATGGACAGCATTAATTTAATAAAAAAAATTAAAACGAAAAACAGAACGATAATAAATCTACCATATACAGTACTGTACAAATACTGGTTACATAGTAATATACAATAATATTCGGATTTAGTCAAGTTATGTAGACTCATCTCGCTTTTTGTGAAATTTGACATATAAGTGCTTTACGAATATGAAGAGGGAGTCGGTTCCAGCAACAGAAATCGTTGCTTTAGAGGGTCGCCAGTTCGGATTTGAATCATTTTGATCATCAAAACAGTATTAGGGCACAAACCCACTCCCAATGCAAAGCTATATGCGCTAGACTAGCTTCCGTCAACCTATTGAACCTCGAACCTAAGGCTTTTAACACTAAAGTATCTCTTATAGTTAATCGCGACGATGTCCATTATGCCACTAGACAATTTGGTTAATTATTAAAAAATATAAAACTAGCTGTTAAGACTGTAGATTTAAACGTAAAAGGTTCGATACCTGGTCGGGACACAATAATTTACTGGTGATACTGTGTAAGAATCGAAACATATGCTAGACCAATGTGGCGGGATTTTTAATTGTTTTTATTTTATTTTATAGAAAAGTGGCTGCAGCATCAGGTGATGCACGTCGCGCTTTAGCCTTATGTTCTCGTGCTGTTGAGCTCAGTTCTGGGTCGGTGACGGGACTCAAGGAGGTGGAGAAAGCACTGGCTGAGGCTTGTTCCAGTGACGCCGTCAGCGCAATCAAGCACTGCTGTCCTGCTGACAAACTAATTCTCAAAGCTCTTGCTGCAGAGGTATGTAGTAAAAAAACTAGCAAATAAAATTATCCTCTACAACGAGACTGCCTAATCTCCTCTACAACTGTGTAAACTTCTTTAGACTGTCTAATATCCTCTACAACTGTGTAAACTTCTCTAGACTGTCTAATATCCTCTACAACTGTGTAAACTTCTCCAGACTGTCTAATATCCTCTACAACTGTGTAAACTTCTCCAGACTGCCTAATCTCCTCCACAACTGTGTAAACTTCTCTAGACTGTCTAATATCCTCTACAACTGTGTATCTCTAGACTGTCTAATATCCTCTACAACTGTGTAAACTTCTCCAGACTGTCTAATATCCTCTACAACTGTGTAAACTTCTCCAGACTGCCTAATCTCCTCCACAACTGTGTAAACTTCTCTAGACTGTCTAATATCCTCTACAACTGTGTAAACTTCTCTAGACTGCCTAATCTCTTCTACAACTGTGTAAACTTTCCGAGACTGCCTAATCTCCTCTACAACTGTGTAAACTTTTCTAGACTGACAAATCTACTCCACAACTGTGTAAACTTCTCTAGACTGTCTAATATCCTCTACAACTGTGTATCTCTAGACTGTCTAATATCCTCTACAACTGTGTAAACTTCTCCAGACTGTCTAATATCCTCTACAACTCTGTAAACTTCTCCAGACTGCCTAATCTCCTCCACAACTGTGTAAACTTCTCTAGACTGTCTAATATCCTCTACAACTGTGTAAACTTCTCTAGACTGCCTAATCTCTTCTACAACTGTGTAAACTTTCCGAGACTGCCTAATCTCCTCTACAACTGTGTAAACTTTTCTAGACTGACAAATCTACTCTACAACTGTGTAAAATTATCTCTAACTGTCCGAACTCATTTCTAAATACTTGGTTAATACAATAACATCTAAGATAACTTTATATTTTTTTCAGATGGAAAGAACAGGATCCGGTGAAACGACTTTGCAACGCGTTTTGCTTACAGCAACAGACATCGTTGCTTTAGAAGGTCGCCAGTTCAAATCCGCAAACAGTATTAGGGCACCAACCCACTCCCAATGCAAAGCTATATGCGCTAGACTAGCTTCCGTCAACCTATTGAACCTCGAACCTAAGGCTTTTAACCCTAAAGTATCTCTAATAGTTAATCGCGACGATGTCCATTATGCCACTAGACAATTTGGTTAATTACTACAAAATATAAAACTAGCTGTTAAGACTAGATTTAGACGTCAAAGGTTCGATACCTGGTCGGGGCACAATAATTTACTTGTGATATTTCTCGTGTCTGGTACGCTAGACATCGACGAGCTTGCCACTGTTAATCCGTGGTTTCTGACCACACTGGAAGGGATACGGTCGTGGTGATACTTTTATAAGACTAATGCCATGTCACGGTTCGAATCGTTATCATTTATCATAGATTTACGAAACCACCGTTCACGTGCTTCAGAAAACACGGTAAGTCAACTCAGCTAATACAAATTAATAGAATCATTGTTAAATTGACATCAGACCCTCGCCAACCCGTTTGGCCAGCGTACGGAGTGTAAGCCAAATTCTCCAGATATATGTTTTGAAAGGCCCATGGCCGGCAGTCTCGACAGTCAACAATTTCGGTCGGTAAGTCATAAAAAATGTTGCCACTCACAAAATAAAAAAGCTGATTTGGCCAATATCATTAATCCCAAAGGGTGGTAATATTTTAATATGAGACCTTATGTCATTAAAAACTCAGGCAGATCCATAATATAATATATCAATATAAAAATCAATTCACATCAATAATTCATACAAACGTGATGTTGGCACAAATGCCTTAGTGGCGATTGCCATTACTAGTCTACTAGACTAGTTTAAAAAAAAGAAGAAGAAAACTGTATCGATAATATTCGGGCTGTCAAATTTCGTCGTTAAATAGTATAAATTCGATGCGATCCCGACATTTTTAGGACTAAAGGTTGCCATTATCAACAAGATTATGAAGTAGTCGTCACTGGCGACGGCGCAACGCAAAATAAACTAAACGTAATCCAAGGCTGTGTGTTGGCGTAATGCAAGTGACCATGCAATTTGGTCTGTTAATTATGAAATGTCGAGACTGCTGCCCCAGGACGCCTAACAGATCTTATGAATAACGTTCATAAATGAGGATTTTAAAAATAAAAACAGTGACTTTGTAACATTTAATTTATATTTTTATATAGGTACTTAAAACTAGAGTAAGTAGGTATACAATTTATGATAATCTGTGTATTTATTCATGTTTTTAATAAATTAAGTGTTGACTGTATTAAATAATAAATGTATTTTTGACTATTTTTAATAACCTGTTGTTTTATTATAAATTAAGAATCACCGACTTGCAATATTTTGATCAGAGCATCTATATTTTCATCCCGGACTGCTTTTCTACTGGCCGTAACCACTGCTTTGCTGAATTTACCCACTGAAAAACAAACACGGTACTGTTTCTTAAGCAATAGATATGAACGTCACATGCGACAAATAATATTTGCCAAAATATAACTACAAAAAAATACGATATTTACATAGGTGTTGTATCTTTGTAAATATCGTATTTGACTTATATATCTTATAGCTCATGAATTGCCCTCGGCATGTTATAAAAACATGCCACCGGCTGAAGGACTAGTTTCCATTGCGTGAACAATTTAGAAAATAAAACGTACAGAAAATAAAAGACAAAATTCATTCTCGAATCCAATTCAATCCAATGTATTCTTGGATTTTTGGTAATATTATATTTTTATAATTAGTGTTCGACTAACTACTTAAATCGCGCATGTATTCTTGTGGCTTTTCTAAAACGTTTTGTATACTTTATACAGACAACAAGATCTATGGCGAGAATAATGTATCGTTGCTTGTATTTTATATTTATTATTATAGCACTTCTAGTTTGAAAAGTCTAACAAAGATTACCTCTTAGTCTAGTGGCCTGCTGCAAAATGGAATGCAAATTCTTGAGTGATATCATTGCATCTTCGTGAGCACTCCGCCTTATATGGCCAGCGGATAATAATTCTTCATTCAAAATTACCACTTCCTTGTATCTAATAAGCATTTCCTTCCTAAAATAAAAACGGAAACATCGGACAGAAAAATATTAGGACTAAGGACATTAATTAATACCTGTGGACGTAAAACTAATTAAAAAAAAAAAACAAATTTGTTTTACGTCTCTTGGATTTTTAACCAAAATTTATGTACATTTCATATTGAATATAAAGCATAATTATGATGCGTCTCATATGTGTTATTATTATTATTGTTTAAACATTAATAAAATAAATTAAGCCTAAGTACAACTTACAAATCATAAGCTGCAGCATCTTGGGCAGCTGGTAATAATGCAGTGATAAGTTGTGCCCTTTCAGCTGTTTCAGCTGCTAACTGTGATCGTGTTTCTCCTATTTCAGAAACAATTTCCATCTCTTCTCGTAACTTTTTTTCAACATCAGGAAAATTCGCTGTGGACTTTAAACAACATAAAAAAAAACGTAAAATATTTATTGACTTTGCTTTTAAAAAAAAAATAAAGCGTCATTTTTCGCCGGGTGTGCGGCTTGTCGATTTTATTCGCAATTCGCAAATATTTAATAAAAATGGTTGAAAACAATGGTGTTGAGCTTTCTGAGGCGGAGGCCGAACGATATGATCGTCAGATCCGATTGTGGGGATTGGAATCACAAAAAAGACTACGAGCAGCGAAAGTATTGATCATCGGAATGTCTGGACTTGGCGCTGAAATCGCGAAGAATATCATTTTATCGGGAGTGAAAACTGTTTGCTTACTGGATCATGAGAAGGTTACAGAAGTTGATTTTTACTCTCAGTTTCTCGCCCCACAAGATATGTTAGGACTAAATCGAGCGGTAGTATCATTACAAAGAGCTAGAGCGTTAAATCCAATGGTTGAGATAACTACGGAAACCATACCAGTTGAGTCTTTACCCGATAGTTTCTTTGCAAACTACGACATCGTATGTGCTACTGGCTTGAAGCAGGAACAATTAGAACGCATAAACAATGTGTGTCGAGATAACAATAAGAAGTTTTTGTGTGGCGATGTTTGGGGAACATTCGGATACATGTTTGTTGATTTGATTGACCACGAATATTCGGAGGAGGTATTGAAGCACGTTGCTGTTAAACGTAGCTCTGATGATAATCCGAAAGCGAGTCACGAGACTGTGTCTATGAATGTTAAGAGGCGAGCTATTTATGTTCCACTACAAAATGCATTATCAGCCGATTGGACCAAGCCGGAGTTACGCTTTAGACTGCGTCCGCGTAGAGGTGACCCTTCTTACTTTGTCATGAAGATATTGCTAAGATTCCGAGATGAGAACAACCGTGATCCTGATCCTTCGAAACGGAGCGAGGATATAGCTTTGTTGATGAAGATGAAGGATGAATTGGTGAAGGAATTGTCTATTCCGGCAGATTTTATTAATAATGGGTTGTTGCAGGATGTGTTTGGTATAGTAGCGGGGTCGGCTGCAGTGTTGGGAGGAGTGATTGGCCAGGAGGTTGTGAAAGCAGTGAGCCAGCGAGAGCCTCCACATAATAATATGTTTTTCTTTAACCCACTGAAATGTACTGGCTTCGTAGAGCTCTACGGCCAATAGAACTATATATTTTTGTAACTTGAGATCTTTAAATATAATGTTTAGACTGTGTTTTGTTTTTTTCTTAAACTAATTAAGACTGTTTCTATTTAGTCCAAGGGTCTGATTAATAGTCAGATCTAAGTTTAAGCTTGTCAAAAAGTATATTTTTTTCTATATAATAGCTATCACTCTTGACATTTGGAGAGGAAGAGGACAAATTTCAATGCTTTCCGTGTATTCACCGTGCGGATGCCGGATCCATTGTGTGTGGGTAAGAGATGAGAAGAATGATGTCTAGGGCTTGCAACTGACAATAGGCTGAGATGAAAAGGTGGCCTCCTTTATTGTGCAACAAGACCATTCTACTTCTCTCCCTACCCAACCAAATATTGTATGATTCCATTAATGCCTTGGAAGCTCTTTCCATGTATTGCATATGTATTGACGGCAGACCTGCTTAGGCCCAATTCTGTCTTCTGTGAGATAATAACATTTGTCCGACTTCCTGTTGTGTTCTTTTGGAATCTTGTACTTTGATCCGACTATTAATTTGGCCTTTAGACCTTCAATGCATTACTGGCAATGTCAAAGTGCAATTACTTTTTTTATATAGGTACCTAATATCTTTTGGATTGCATTTGTTTCTATTTTTTATAAAAAATGTTTTTCATTAATAAACTGACGAGGTTTCTCACTTTGTCGCATGCAGGTCGGTATGTTCGTGAAACAACAAAATAATATATGTTGGATTCTCACAACAATCCTGACAATTTTCCCTATCCACGAATCATTCCAATTTCCGAACGCGCAATACACAAAAGTTACGCACCAAAAAAGTGGGTAGCACACCGCGCAGCAAAAAAGTGTGGCCTGTCTGTTCGCCTCCCGTGCAGAGTGCGTGCATCGATAAAAATGTTGCTATCAACGAAAATTAATTAAGAAATCATTCTACAATATAAAGAAACAGTGTTTAAGTGTGAAAGAAGACTAAATTTGGTGAGTCCCATCATTTTCCTTAATTTTTTCCAGTTGTGAGAACAAAACCCATTTTTTCCTCACTTTGGTAATTTTTATTTGACCTTCAACTAGTAATCTCTTTACTCACGTAAAAAGAAGACGCAAGTGTACATTCCCGAAATTTGTTAGTTAGGAGCCAATACTCCACCGCTAATATGACGCAACAATATAATCAGTTTGAAAATGAACGTCAAACACGACCATAACATGCAATGCTTTGTTACAGACTAATTAATTTTGTGACGACCACCCTAAGGTCGGGAACTGAAGAAGATGTCACAGGGGCCGCACCCTTCTCGCGGCCCCTCCCCCGGCCGCTTCCAGGTCGGGAGCATCGGCATCAACAACCATGCCACAAGGGACCCCTCCCTACGGGTCCCCTCCCCTGCCAACACAACAACAGGGGAGAAATTAGACACCGGTGGGCCGTTGCCCACCGAGTTCCAGCAGGCTTACGGGGACATCCCCAAAGCCCACCGCGCGCGAAGTAACTCAGTCAGTGTTTTTAGAATTTATCATTAACAGCCTTTACTTTATAAACTCTTTATTGCACAAAAAACTTAAAAGTAATGTACAAGGGCGAACTTAATGCCGAACGGCATTTTATAACAGCTAACCTTTGGGAGTGTGGTAGAGGATTTGCGGGGTGCATTATTATAAATATACAATACATAATAATCGTTATATACTACTACTTAAATACATAAATATATATATATATATACACAAATACGAAACAAGGTAAGTATATAGTACAGTTTACACACAATAAAAATAGTATGATAGATATAGGTACTAAGGTCTATGTTGTTTGTAGCCTTGTGTCTCCACTACTGGATATAGGCCACCGCCAAGGCTCGCCACTGCACGTGGTCTTTTGCAACCCTCATTCAACCCCCACCAGCGTCATCCGTCCATCGTCGTCGTCCCATACGTGGTCTCCACTCTAGAACCCGTTTGCCCCATATCGGTCGTCGTTCAGCGACAGATGTGTCCGGCCCATTGCCACTTTATTATATAATATTAAAAAAAAACTATTAAGGCTGAGTTGCACCAAAATTAAGTAACTACTTATTATTATGAAGTTCAATCGTCAGCTGGTACAATCGACGCTATATTTAACTTTAATTAAATGACATGATTATTTATATTTTAATTTTCATTGCTTTTTTTTTTAAATTATTATTATTGATTTACTACCTTATTCTTTGACATACCTTTTTTTTATTATTATTATTTTCCTTTTGACATATTTCACTGAAATGAAATAATTTAATTGAAATGACAATGTCATGGCTAAATCACAATAATCATGCTGTGTACACTGCTTTTGGATTGCAATCTAGTACTTAAGAAATTGCTGGAAAATGTGAACTGATTGTGATTGTGATCTGTTTGTGTACCTATAGTAAATAAATAAATCGAAACATTTACAGAGACTTTGTTTTGGTGCACCACATCCTTAATATAACTAAAAAATGTCCTCCAGCAAAATTCGGTAAAAAAAGGTGAGCTTTGCATTCAAGTCGAACACAGCAAGAAATAGTCGCAATGAGGCTGGCAACATTTCCCCCCTGTATAGCAAGGCTAATACGTTGGCAGAAATAATTTCCAGCCTTCCTGTCTCCAGATTTCTCCGCCAGCCGTTCGGACGACTCCTTAGACAGAGGCTTGGCTGAGGGTCCCCATGGTTCCATCGTCTCGACCCCAAATGGCGCAAACTCAAGAATTAATATTCAAGAATTCTTACCTGCAGATCAGCCAAGTTTAGATAGATAGCTAGACTCTGGACCAAGTCACCAGCTAGCCTCATATCTGGGGTACATATCTTAACCTCTCCAGTCGACTCAAAGTCCAAATCCACTCTACTTTTGTCCCTCAAACTAATAAATTTTACATGTAATTCCTTGAAGCAAAAAGAAAATATATATTAGTCCGCGCGGCATGGTGGCAAGAACCCTCAGCGCATTTCCTCGCTGATTCGCTATGCTGATTCTCTGGGCGGGGAAAGTACCAGCCCATTTTACGAGTACGAGTAAAGATGATAAAACCTAGGGAGGTGTGTTTGTTAGTATTCATACTCAAAGATGTGGAATCCGCTGAGAATCCAAATCGTGATATTTGATTCGGAACGACTGTCAGTATCATATTGAAACTAACCTCTGTGGTCCAGAAGTATATTATACTTTCTATACAGAGGTTAGGGTTCCAATAATCTTTGCCTAATAATAATTGCCTGTTAAAAAAAAAAACATTCTAAGCGCTCTGAACATGATTCCGAACTCTCGAATCGAATCGACGACTTGAGAATTATCAAAATCGGACCACGGACGTGAGGTTCAAATTTTTAACACAGGTGAATACAGCCATATAATATCAACACTCACAAAGATTGAAATGGAAATGGGCTGGTCGTGGCACGTCTTAAAGATAACAGATGGACTAAAGTAGTTACTACATGGAAGGGACCGATGGGCAAGAGAAATAAAGGAAGGCCTAAGGAAAGATGGGAGGACGAGATAGTAAAAGAAGCAGGACAACACTGGATGGACGAGGCACAGGATAGAAAAGGAGGAGAGCTTTACCCGACGAGGGGTCCTTAATGGGGTGTATCAGGCAAAGCTTTTTGTAGATGTCGCTAGCGGCACTGGTACCTTGTTTACAGCTACGAGGGGCGTTCAAAATATTCTCGGTATTGATACGTTACAACCTCTTTTATATATATATTTGTTACTGGCCGCTAAGATTCATCCATTGACATTAAAAAAAAGTAAAATTGGAACCGAGATGTTCTTTTGTTTTTCTGCAATTGCCGAACAAACATGAACACCATGAGCGAATTAACAATTTTAACGAAATTAGAGCACCGATCCGTCATAAAATTCTTGACAAAACAGGGTAAAAATCAAAAAACCATAAAAGAGGAAATGGATTGTGTTTACCGTGAGTCTGCTCCTTCTTTATCTACTATTCAAAAATGGTCAAGCGAATTTAAGCGTGGAAGGGAGAGTATTGAAGATGACCCTAGACCTGGCCGGCCTGTAGTGGCTACCTCACAAGAAAATATTGATAAAGTGGAAAAACTTATATTGGAAGACGGCCGAGTGAAGGTAAAATCTATAGCTCAAGTAACCAATCTCTCTATTGGTACCGTACATGACATTATACATGACCATCTTAATATGTCAAAAGTAAGTGCAAGATGGGTTCCGCGAATGCTGACGCTTCTTCAAAAGGATATGCGTGTGGCTTGCTGTTCAGATTTTATCGACCTGTGTGGTGAAAATCCCGATGAGGTGCTGCAAAAAATAGTTACTAGAGATGAAACCTGGGTTCATCATTATGACCCAGAGAGCAAACAGGAGTCCATGCAGTGGCACATTAAGGGTTCAGCTCATCCCAAGAAGTTCAAGGTAATCCCGTCAGCTGGCAAGGTCATGGCCACAATATTTTGGGATTGTGAAGGAGTTTTGCTTATCGATTATAAAGAAAAAGGTGTAAATATCACAGGGCAGTACTACGCTAACGTTATACGTCAATTAAGAGATGCGATCAAAGAAAAGAGGCGAGGAAAGTTAACCAAAGGTGTTCTGCTTCTGCATGACAACGCCCCTGTCCATACTGCTCATATTGCCAAGGCAGCTATTGTTGAATGTGGGTTTGAAACTGTTACTCATCCACCCTATAGTCCGGACTTAGCCCCAAGCGACTTCTTTTTGTTTCCCAATCTTAAAAAGGATCTGCGTGGAAATAAATTTTCTGACGATGAAGCGTTGAAGACGGCCGTGGAGGAGCATTTTTACACCAAAGATAAAAAATATTTTTATGAGGGATTAAAAAAAATAATTGATCGATCTTATAAGTGTATGAACATAGGGGGGGAGTATATTGAAAAATAAAAATATCAAACTTTTCGTACTTGTTTGTTTTTATCCACATACCGAGAATATTTTGAACGCCCCTCGTATAACGTATCATTTTTTAAATGTTTTTGTAGTTTTTTTTATTTATATAACAAAAAAAATAATTTTAACTTAACGTTACCTACCTTAAAAGACGAATTAGGAAAGCGAACACCGTCTTTAAAAAGAAAAAAGGTTTAATTAATAGAAAGGCAATTTTGAGATCACCATATTTTTGATTTCGCTTGGAAATCTCGATTTGTACACTTAAAAGCTGCTCACTTCGGCAATATAACCAGAAATTAATAAATTTCGTAATAAAAATACAAGTTTTATATGCAACTGACAGTTCTATTGGGTACCGTCTATCATGCGCCATCTATCGTGATAAAAAGTTAGTGACACACCCCATTAGAAAGAAAAACATTATTATAGATATTATTAGAATTTAGATTTGACATTACCATTAAAAAAAAAACATTTAATTTATAATATAGATAATAATGTCTAGTATAAATGTTTTAAGAGTATATTATTATTATTTGGCTTATATTTTAATTTAAAATTATTAGTTGTGTCGATTATATAAACAAACTGTATATGTTAATTAATTAAGGAATAAACGGCATATTATTATTATTAATATCATTGTCTTTTTGATTCGTTGTCTTATAATAATCAAATTTGTCTTCATACCTTAGTATCTTCGTTGTCAATGATCAGCGGGTTTTCTAAGAGAAAATTCTGATTGATCCATATGCAAATACGTTGTACTCTTTCGGTAATTTTTAATGAGACATAATTCACGTTCGTAGCTTTGGTCATCGTTGTTGGGGCGATAGTGTACATGGAGAATTTCGGCAGCTGTTTCGTTAACTCAAATATGTGAAATTGTTCACTGTCTGCAAACCCCACTAGTGCCTAAAATAAATTAAAGAAAAAACATATGTAGGTAGATTTTAGTAGTATTAACAAAATATAAAAAAGATTAAATAATAATTACAAACTACCTAAATAAATATAATCAAATTAAATAACAATAAACTAATATTTAAAAAAAAACTATAAATAAAAAATGTCCTTAAGAGATAACCCATCAGAGATAGTCCCAAGGTAACATTTTCCCTCTGTATAGCAAGGCTAATACGTTGGCAGAAATAATTGCCAGCCTTCCTGTCTCCAGATTTCTCCGTCAGCCGCTTCGACAAGTCCTTGGCCAGACGCTTGACTTCGACGGACCGCATACGTAATGACGAAATACGCAAAAAGGTGGGTATGAAAGAAAGCATAGGCACAAAAATAAGGAAAGGTATGTTTCGTGCATGTTGAAAGGATGACTGAAGAGATTGGCGAACCAGATATATAATGCGAAAGTTGTGGGTGAAAAGGGCCCTGGCAGACCAATACTCACTTATCACGATCAAATAAATAAAACAATAGTTGAAGGTGCAACAAAAAGCAATCGAAACAAAAGGGCATGTATGTCGAAGAAGCGAAAGAGGTATGTCGAGATCGTGACAAATGGCGCTCAATTGTCTCTGCCTGCCCCGCAAGGGACCTGGTGTGAAGATATGTATGTATGACATTTTCGAAAGGTTTATGGTCACTCTCGGCGGCGGCGGCGAAGCAATAGTGTTTATACAGATACAGTCTCTCGGGCAAAGGGGCGCGGGGGATGAAAGGTGCGGACAATGGCTCGTAAAAGTAGACCTACTCCAGTCCAGTACTGGTACCAGCGCTGGGCTGGCACAAAAAAACCTTTACGGGAGCCAGCACAGGCATGCCAGAGACACTAGTGCCAGCTACAGTATCCATATATCTATATATATAAAGGTGAATGTCTGTGTGTGTGATCCCTATGCATTGCAAAACTACTTGCCCGATCGGGATGAAACTTTGGGAATATGTTGTGTGAACATCGGGGAAGGTTTCTGACATATTAGATTGCATAATAAGTAAATCTTAATATATAAAACAAAGTCGGGTTTGTTAAAAACAGTTATAATTCGAGAACGGTTTGGCAGATTTTCACGGTTTTTGATTTGTTGGATTTGTCTCCGTCCCGAATAGCAGAATAACTGTGAATAAAATTGGAAAATAGAAGAAAAAAATAAAATAAAAGAAAAAAACATTTTCCCATACAAAAAGTTCGTGGGTTTTGTACCTGTCAAACAATGTTGGTTGTCGAATGGGTGCGTTCAGAAATTTATATCAAGCTTATATAAATAATTCTGTACTGATTGGCCCGGCTTTTATTCTCATACATTTTCGCATAGTTGTTATAAATTTAATGTATCTGATTAGATGTTTGTTTTTTTAAAGTTACCTTGATATGGACGTCTACTGGTACATCGCGGGGTGGTCGTAAAGGGATGTGTAGATAGGACTTAAGTTGACCAGACGCAGGATGACGAGCCAAGGTCTCTCCGCCTTCGAACACCCCCTCAGCCAGCACCATCGCAGCCCTCACTATAGTATCGTTATTTGTAGATATCGCCATTTCTATGCAACCCTATAATATTTTATCAAAATTTTATTAAAATATTTACGATTTCGTTAATGGGGTGCATCACTAACTTTTTATCACGATAGATGGCGCATGATAGATGGTACCTAATATAACTGTCAGTTGCATAGAAAACTTGTATTTTTATTACGATTTTTTTTTATTTTCTGGATATTATGCCGAAGTGAGCAGCTTTTAAGTGTACAAATCGAGATTTTTAAGCGAAATCAAAGATATGGTGATCTCAAAATTGCCGTTCCATTAATAAAACCTTTTTTCTTTTTAAAGACGGTGTGCACTTTCTTAATGCGTCTTTTAAGGTAGGTAACGTTAATTTAAAATACATTTTTCTGTTATAAACATATAAAACTACGAAAACATTTTTAAAAATATGGGATATAGGTGAAACATAAGGTACCATTGCCGCTAGCGACATCCACAAAAGGCTTTGCTTGATACACTCTATTAAAACGTAAATCCGTGTGATTTTAGATACTTTGATAAAGATTATAATAAAACACAAAACACATTTTTTTTCTCTTATTTAAATTCCATATTCTTGAAACCGTTAGTTGTAAACTGTCCAAACCTCGAAAACTTTAACTAATCAATAATTATTAATAAGATAATAAGAAACGTCTAAAACTCTAAACTGCCTCCGTGGTCTAGGGGTTTAAGTCCGTGGATTTAGACTCGGAGGTACCTGGTTGATTGACACAATTCGATTCGGGACACAAAAATATTTATTAATGTCTATAAATAGCTGCAATTAATTAATATTTAACTTATTTGTGATATTTCTCGAGTTTGATACGCTGGAGACATCGACGAGCTTGCAACTTGTCATCATTGGCCTATAGTAAAGTTGGCTAAATGTGAATCCGCTTATTTATAAGAGTGGTTTCTTATTTATAGCGCAATTGGTGTCGTCTTCCAATTAAGATGAATTCAAATTTCAAAATATCCAAAGATTTAATAATGATAAAATATATATATATGTATATATATTATTTATTTATCTGGAACTCCAACAGCATAACCCAAAATACAATATTATCAAATTTTACCCAAACAATACATAAGGCCATGAATGGGTTCACAAATTATACACAAAAATATAAATCCACTGTGAAGACAGATTAAGAAAACAATAAACGAAAAATAATAAAAAAAAGTGCATAAAAATAAGAAAATTTACAAAACCAAGACAATAATAATATAAGTTTAACATTTAGTTGGTCCAAGGATAATGAAGAATGATGACGGAGTCGGCCTCTGATTGTGAAAATGGTCAGGGGCGGACTTGCGGTCTCCGGCCCGCGTAGCGCGTGGTGGTTTCCGCGGTTACGCGCTCACAGCCGGCCGCGTCGACCAGGAGACAAACCACGTACTCCAACCGTAAACTTGTGTGTTTACTTGCGTACAAGGCTGAGAAAGGTCATGGAGGTGAAGCCGCCACTCAGGCGCAGAGGAGGAACGCCGTCAGGTTTTAATCAGTGCGAGTCTGCTTAACCTTTCCCTGCTGCCTCCACAGCCGGTAGGGATTTCCTGACCAAAAAAAAATGATAATGAAGAAAAAAATACATTTTCGAGAATCAGTTTCTTCAGAAGAACGTTTATTGATTATTTATTTAGTTACGGATTCAACAGCGCTTAATATTAATCCTAGTCTACAAAATTCTTAACTAAAGCCAATAAATGAAGCAATAATAATAATATATAGTGAGCGATACACAAAATGTTTTTTTTTCTAGTAAAACCTAAAAATATATACCCTAACCTGTTCTCCTGTGTACTAAGGTATGTGTGTAAAATGTATTTGTAGGTAGTTGTGACAGAGTAGGATTTTGCTTGCAAATGCTTCTCACGTGCGTTCTGTATAGGTTTTATTTATTTCCATGAAAATGTACATTACAGATTATACGTCTAAACAATACATATTTCATAACAAAATTAATACACAAGGATAAGCGACTAGATGTGCGAATTAATATAGCTCCAAGTACTTTAGGACAATGTTTTTACTTTCCACATCCGTTGATGCGAACACATCAAAATTCTCACGATTTTGTTCAATAAAACGATTGCACGGGGAACGGGGGCACTCTGGAGTAGGTGTGTACGTGCGCTCTCCTCAGCAAATAAGACTGACCGCGCGCGCGCAGGTACTTGTTAGGTACAAACAATGAAATTAATTTTAATATAGCAGGTAGATATATTTTACCTCTAAGAATATTTAATATATATAAGACTAATGCTTTATTGCGTCTAACTTCTAAGGAGTTATAACGCAGCATACCTATATTCTACATACTAATAATTACTACAATACACATATATTCTACCTGCAAGCAGGCGTGCAAATGTTTACTTACATACTAATATCATAATCACAACTACATTAAAACAAAAAACAATATTAATTAACCTGTTTTGCACTCAAGATACTCTTTTACACTATAAAATCTATGGTCCTGTAGCCATTTCGTCAGTTGTAATTTTAGTTTAGGGCCCTGCAATAATTTTATTTTGTCAGGAAGCTTATTATATATTATTCTACACATATTAAATACATTTTTCATACTTATGTCTTTATAGCAGGGGGGCTGGTATAATAAATTTAAAAACTTGGCTCTTTTTTGTCTGGGTATGACTTCACTACGCTTCCTAAAGTGTTCTGGGTGAGAATGTACGAAAAGACATACATCTCTAATATACATACACGGTAGCGGTAATATTTTTAGTGTTTTAAAGAGAGGTTTGCAACTGTCACGATACCAGACATTAAGATTGCTCTTATGCATTTCTTTTGTATTATGAAAGCACGGTCTATGTCTACTGAGTTTCCCCAGAGTATTAGACCATAGCTAAGAACTGAGGATACAAATAATGTCGGATACAAAAAGAAGTAGTAACCATATGTCTTTTTGTACATGGCTCTGAGAAATAGTTTCTGCACCTTTTCCACCATTATGTACTTTCTCTTGGATTCCAAATTATGGCGTTGAATTCAAGAGAACTGCGGACATGCTAGTGTACTCGGGTCAGTAGTCTCGCGCTTGTCGATGTATGGGCGCATTAATTGTTCCCTAAAGCATTTGCTGTACGCTTGCTGCTTAAGTGTAAGCCTGGTTAAGAATACAAATGCTACATAATGCTACGCAAGAGAGTGCCAATTTCATCCAACACTATAAACTATAAACTTTTTACTTGACATTAACTGCACATAAAACTCGGTTCTATGCTATTTATAAATATGTAGGGAGAGTTACTAAGTTATAAGTACAGTCAGCTTCAGGAAAACTATAACAGGCAAAACATATTAGTGGGATAGACTTTGATTGGTAATAGCTGCCTTGTTCCGTTTATAGAAATTACTAGTGTGGCGCTAGTACATGTATAACATGCTAACATGTTTATAGTGAACTATCCCATTACCAATAAAAACTGTCATTTAATGTTAACATGAATATATGACTGTATTGATTTAAGGGGGGGTTTTCTTGGGAATATGTTTAGTGGTGGGCTCCCACGTCCTTCCACTATAATAATTGAAGGCAAGAGACCCCGTGGCCGGAGCCCGACACGCTGGTCAGACCAGATCCGCACCACACTTCACACCCAAGTCCACGAGGCCCTGCACGCCGCCGTGAGCAGACCCGGATGGCGCAGCATAGTCCGGGACAAAGTGATCCGAGGAGGGGGTCACGACCCTCAGCATTGAGAAAAACGACGCAAGGGGGAGGTATTGATTTAAACAGTAAACTCTTTTAATGTATTTTCACGAACCCGCAGCGCGACGTGTTCCACCACTAGTAACTAGTGTAGTCCTCATTAACGCTGTTGTTCGTGGCCCATTAGGACGTCTTTACGAATAGCTTTATAGGTATAAGAATAAGGTTGGTTTTATATGGACTGTTTATTTTTTTTAATTTACCCTTTTGATTAATATACTTGTTTATTTTGCATGTTAGTTAATTATTTTATTTATTTATTTATTAAAACTTTATTGCACAATATATACAAGGGGCGGATTTAATGTTGCTAGACATTCTCTGACAGCCAACCTTAGGGACATTGTAGAACAATAAAGACGTAAGGTAGGTGCAATTAGAGAAATATGATTACGTAATAAATATGCAATATTTAAACTACAATAATAAATACTATAATAAACTAAATACTAATAATACATACACATAACGTTTTATTAATACATTAGGTGCTTACATTACATAACATTAATACATACACTACATATAATAAATAAACTTTTAAATAAATTATCTATTTTTTTTAAATGTATATAGCTTTTGTAGCCCCGTAGCTCCATGACTTTGTGCATCCTATAATTGTATGTATATCCTATTCGTGGATAACAGTGTTAATTGTACAATTACCGTATCATGTAATCTATATTTGTTTTGTATTCTTATTGTACAATTGTTTGTTATTCCAAATAAAAAAAAAAAAAACATGATCTTTTAATTTTTAACTAAACTAGCTAAAGAAAAAACCGCCCTTCAGGCATACCATGGATATGTTGCGTCAAATATAAGATACGGCATATTATTGTGGGGCAATGCAGTGGAAATAAATAGAATCTTTATTGGACAAAAACAATGCATTCGTGCTATTTGTAACACACCTTCTATGACTTCCTGTCGTCCTTTATTTATAAAACTAAAATTACTGACTGTTCCTTCTATCTATATACTTGAATGCTGTTTATTTGTAAAAAGCCACCCGGAACTTTTTAAAACTCTTGGGGATAATTGCAATTTTAAAACGCGTTATCCTAGTAGAATAATTATTCCAGCGCATAAAAGTACTCAATATAGCCGAAATTGTTATGCAATGGCAACAAAGATATTTAATAAGCTTCCAGTTACTATAAGGGAGCTGCCACTAAAACTGTTCAAATTAAGAGTCAAACAAATGCTGGTTAATAAATGTTTTTATTCGACAAAAGAATACCTAGACACTAAGCTCGACAAAGTTATGTGACTAAATAAATATTTTTATGCTAGAAATAGCGAATCATGTGATATAATTTTTTCATTGATGACTGTGTAAAAATGACAAAAAAAGAATTTAAAGGTAAATTAAAGTTGCTTTTGCTAGGTAAATACAACAGTAATGTGATTTAATCGTAAATAACTTTGTGTTTTAAAAATTTAGTGTAAAATAAAAAAATAAAAAAACTGTAAAAAAAGAGTGTACTATTCGCCAACAAACTGTTATGCAGTTTGGCGTATAATTTTAAAAATGTAAATAGTTTAAGTTTTTATCTGAATAAACGAATTAAAAAAAAAAAAAAAAAAAAAAATTACATACCTACCATGTTTCTGACAAATAATTATTTCATTTCATATAAAAAAACGAAAATGCTAACAAATAATAACATTTTTAACAGTGATACATTGGTTTACAGTTTGGTTGTTTTGCAGTAATACGCGACTGAGCGACACAAAGAAGGTTATTGTGTTTATCAGCCTATGTACAACAGTCGGGATCGGAACCCATTAGAAATTTTCAATTCGCATTAGAATGTAATATTTGTTTTAAGTGTGCATTAATCATAAAATTATTGGCGATGGAACCTTTGTGCTACTTTATATCTTTTAAGTTTATATTTAAAGTGATTTTATTACAAATCAAATCAAATAATCTTTATTTTTAATCAGTTGTACATGAGTTTCAATCAGGGGCCTGAACAAGGGTCTCTGGGACGCCTGGATCTCTGGACACCCTGCACTTCCCGTCGCAAACAATATTGCAAGACATTAGGCGCTTGCAGATAAAAATACTTTTAACTAATTATTTATTTCGTAGGTCTGTCCATGTTCTCACCTTACTTTATAATATTCTTAATAATCCCAATACTCCCGCATATCTTAAATCCCGCTTCGAATTTCTTTGTAATACGCACAACTGTGCCCTTCGCTCCTCTTACAACAACCAACTTAAGATTCCTTCTCATTCCTCAACCAGATACACTGATTCCTTTACAGTATCTGCGGCTCGCCAGTGGAATAAGCTGCCCTTGGCTATTAGACGTGCACCGTCTGTCAGCGTCTTTAAACGTTTAATAACCACATCGTTCCTGGAGAAACAGAATAAAACACTATTTAAATAACCGTGTATTTATTTAAGTTATAATGTATATGATGTACTTGTATGTATAATTGTATGTATGTTTATGTGTTTAGGTATAATGTGTAGTATATTAAAATTAGTTAAGTAACTTATTAACTGTATCATTAAAATTTCTTATTGTTTTCATACTGCCTATCACCTTACTCGACCCCCAAGGTTAGCTGGTAAAGAATGCCTACTGGCATTATAGCTCGCCTCTGTACTATTTTTAAGTGCATTAAAGAATTTAAATAAATAAATAAATAAATTTATTTGAATACCTACTTAATATTACAAATTATATAAAAAGAGAAAGTTTAAATGAGTTTAGTGTGGGTGTGTGTAGGTATGAGTGTGGTAGTGTTTTAGTGTGGGTGTGTGTATGAGTGTGGTAGTGTTTTGTCTATGTATGCATGAGTGCGTGTTTGGTGTGCATTAACGTGTTTTTTTTTTTTTTTTTTTTATTTATTTATTACGCAGTCGTGTTTTTTTATTTTGACTGCCTCCGTGGTCTTGCGGTTAAGTCCGTGGTTTTAGACTCGGAGGTAACGGACACAAAAATATTTAATAATTTAAATAAATTGGTACTCTAGAGACATGCTTGCCACTTGTCATGATTGGCCTATTGTAAAGTTGGCTAAATGTGAATCCGCTTCTTTATAAGCGTGGTTTCTGACCACCCCGGAAGTGAAACGGTCGTGATGATACTATCAATGTAAGTTAGCAAAGTAAGATAGCTTGAATGATACGATTGGTGGCGCTGGTTTATGATGTTAGCATTTGATTTTAGCGCGGCTTATAAACGTAACGGGATTATCATCGTACAGAAGAAGCATCGTACAGCATATGCTGTCTTCGTAGCGCGCGTACCAGTACAGATAAAGCTATTAACTTCAGCGTAGCTATATTATTTTGTACTTGCCAGCAGCGCAAACGTTATTATATAAGGAATCTTTTAATATTAGTATAGTATATTGTAATTTTGACGTAAGCGCGGATTTACACGGCGTAATTCGCATTTCTAACGCTAAAACACTAATTGTTGTTTGTAGTTTATTGAATTTTAATTTGTTTGAGTGTACATTCCACTGCAGCAAAACATCCTGTATGTAACTATATAAGCAATTTTGTGGAGAGAGAAAGAGACGAAACGATGTGGGTGTTGTATGGCAATTGCATTTAGGGTTGTCATCCTGAAATATGTTATATAAATATTTTTAAAAAACTATAAATAAAAAATGTCCTGAAGAGAAGACGCATCAGAGATAGTTCCAAGAAGACTGGCAACATTTTTCCCCTCTGTATAGCGAGGTTAATACGTTGGCAGAAATAATTGCCAGCATTCCTATCTCCAGATTTCTCCATCAGCTGCCTGGACAACTTAAGGATAACTGCTTGGCTGAGGGTCCCCATGAACCCATCGTCTCGACCCCAAACGGCGCAAACTCGTAACCTGTACAGAGGTTGGCGTATTTGCGCAGCTTCTCAGCAGAAACCGCCGCACCCCCCGCGCTGGACGAGGTTAATTAATTTATTGGAAAACCTTATTTTTGTGCAAAAAAGATGCCAACCCTAGTTGCATACACGGGCGGCGGCCATCTTGGATTTGAATCTGCCCATCGATCCGCAGAAAGTTGGGGCGGTTTCAGGCCGACTACGGCGACGTCAAGGTTGCGTAACACGAAAATCGATGAAGGCTAAATTATATTTAGCGGGACCTTCGTTGGACATTGTCTTTTTCCCACATTATGCAAGACTGAAAATATGTATATTTCTTTCTAATAGTATTAACAAAACCTTGTGAGACTTTAGTGTCTGTACGTAAACTAGTATCTCGAGAACTGGTCCCATTTACTTGAAATTTAGAATGGTTATAGATCTTGTTGACCAATATGTATGCAAAATTGTAGTCACAGGTAGTTTTGGAGATATTTCAATGGATTTGTCTCCGTCCCAAATAGCAGAATACTGTTAATAAACATTGGAAAATTGACGAAAAAATAAAATAAAAGTTTCCCATACAAAATGTTCGTGGGTTTCATACCTGTCAAACAATGTTGGTTGTCAAATATTTATGCGTGCGTTCAGAAAATTATATCAAGCTACTCAAATATAGAATTTATTTATTTATTTATTAAGACTCAAACAACAGTATATATACTTAACATTAGATTATTACACAATTTGAAAACTTTTCTAGTACATAAACTTTTTACAGTTGAGCACAGCATTTGTCAACTTGTATTTTTCGAATTAAAGTTCTATAATTAGGCAAAAAATAATAAAAAAAGAAGCAAACAAAATTAAGCTAATAAACTTATAACTATATATGTATTTACAATTTAAATTAAAAACTAATATATATACATATATTTTAACATTTTGGACTTTCCAGACATATTGCAATGCTTACCTATTTATTTGAAAATAAATGAAAGAAAAGAATAAATGACAAAAACCAAATAACATAATAAAAAATGACGAATCGTTTGGTCTTACTTTAACGTCGCGTAATTGTCTGTGATTTATTTTGAAAATTGTTTTGTGTGAGTATTATTGTTATTAATTCGACCAAGGAGATAGCCTTTCCGAAGGAGCCGTAATGAAATTAGGCCAAGGAACATTGATAATCAATTAACTGATGTCTTCATTGACGACAAATTGCACGAGAGTACCGCGTTGGTATGGCACGAAGAAAGAGAAAATTTGCATGCCATAATCTGGTGGATCATGACAAACTATTTCTTTATTTATAAAACATACTATGTTTCCTATCCATCGACGAGCTTGCCACTTGTCATGATTGGACTGTAGTAAAGTTGGCTAAATGTGAATCCGCTTATTTATAAGCGTGGTTTCTGACCACCCCGAAAGGGAAACGGTCGTGATGATACTGTATGTTTCCTAGCAAAAAAACGATTTCATTGAATTTTATTACGGTAACCTGAAATTTATTCGAAGTAATATACTAACAATATAAAAGAATTACAATATTATTAATTAAGCTAAAAAATAAACTAAATCTAAATAACAAATTAAATATAATAAAAATTTTTGCAACCTAATGTCTCAAACCTTACAATATAAAAATTTCCTCCAGGCCATTGTCCAGTGGCATGGTGCCCAAAACACTGCCAGCATTTCATCGTTGAATTTCGATACTAATCTTTTCAGCGAGGAAGCTGCCAGCCCGTGGGTCACCAGAGACGTCACTAGTTTTTTTGATATTTCTTTAAATAAAGTTTTTGCCTCGAGGCCCCACGGTCCCATTAAATTTTAAAATTGTTATATTTTCTTTCGTGTTGATCTTGTATTTGCATTTGATTTTTTGTAAACTGATATGGCAGGTTTTTTATTATGTACTTCTTTAGTTTTAGTTAATATCATTCATCATCATTACAGCCCCTAGATCTGGAGAATTTGGCCTACATTCGCCACGCAGGCCAGACGGCTTGGCAAGGATATGATGTAATTTTTTTTAATGACAATTTATTAACCATTCCACAAGTTAGTATTAGTGGAACCGGGACCGACGGCTTAACGTGTTGTAAATCTATGATGAATGTACGTAAAAAAAGGTATTTCTGTTCTTACAACCGAGGCACCACCGCGCCATAGTTAATATATTTTCATCTATTTAATTTTTAGTTCATGCAGCCTGTGTACATTAAATAATTTTAGATTGTTAAAATTTGTTTCCCTTCATATTAAATTTTATGTTCTATTTTTTTCCAAAACATTTTTGTCAATCTATACAAAAGGCGATCGTAATGCCGCAAGACATTCTCTTTCTCTAAACATTTGGGACATTTAAAATTAAGTACGGGGCAAATAAATAAATAAAATAAACTATTCCTCAAAATAAATATTCAAATTATATTACATAGCACTTATATAAAACTAATTAAATAATATATGTCAAAGTGAGAATATAAAGTTAAATTTAGTTTTTCAAGAAGTTGAGAAATTAGAACTTTTTTAAATATATTTAGAGATGGTACCTGTCGAATAATTAATGGCAGCCTGTTTCATTGACCAGCTGCAGACACGGGAATCTAAATATCTGCTAGAGGAGTAACTAATAGCTTAAAACTAATAAAAACATTTATTTATTATTTAATTTTATTTAACATCCATTCGAGAAACGGCGTGAATTAAATCTAGTGCTATGGCCGCTGGAATATTCTGGAAATTACATGTTTGGTTCGATGTAGGTTTGTCCGAATGTGACTGCGCCCTTAGACGAAGTTCCCGGAGCACCACAGTCAACAGGCGACCGCGGGCCAGGCTGTTGTTTCCGCTCACAGTCGAAACATCACCGGAATCAAAATGTAAGTAATAATTATTATTGCCCAAGTATTTGTTTACAAAAGTGATTCAATTCAATTAAACATTAATTTTATTTTGAAATAATTATAAGTGGAGAAAAAATATGCGACGAACGATGGGGCAAACGGGGTTGAGCGTTGAGACTACATACGGAATGACGCAGAGTGGAACGACTTCCCTCCAGGTGGATGGATGATGACAATATGTGTAACGATAAGTTGAAAATTGCGTCGAATGTATAATTTTTATTTTGAAGGTCAGCCGTTAGTTGATATAATCGACGTCATTTTTAATACAATAACAGTGCAATTTAAGAAAACAATTCAGCTTCTGCTTTTAAATTCTCTCTAATTTATCCGTCGTGTATCGGTTAAGTCCGTGGATTTAGACTCGGAGAAACGGGTTCGATTGCTAGCCGGAACACAATCATTTATTTCTGATATTTCTCAACTTAGGTACGCTAAAGACATCGACTAGGTTGCCACTTGTCATAATGGGCCGGCAGTCATCATTACAGCCCCTAGACCTCCACTGCTGGAGATGGGCCTTTCAGAACTAAAATATGGAGAATTTGGCCTACACTCGCCACGCTGGCCAGGCGGCTTGGCGAGGATATGATGTCGATTTTTAATGACAATTTATTAACGATTCCACAAGTTGGCATTAGTGGAACCCGGACCGACGGCGTAACGTGCTCTCCGAGGCACGGGAACGGTGGTGTTGTAAATCTATGACAAACGTAAGAAAAGTGTAATTCTCATTGGTACATGCCGGGTGGGTTTGAACCGACCGTTGTAGGATTTAAGGAACGCGATCTTACAGCCAAGCCACCACCGCGCGGGCAGTAAAGTTGGCTAAATATGAACTCACTTATAAAAGCGCAGTTTCTGGCCACCCGTAAGGGATACATACAGTCGTGATGATACTTTATTTTTATATATTCATTATAGGTTAATAATTTAGGCAATAATAAGAAATCCATTTTCGTTTTTTATCTCATTTTGTCTTTAGAAGACGAAGACGAATTTCTTAGCATTCTGTGATTATGTGTCTATATTCATTCGATAGTGAAAACATGTCCAAAATGTCGGTAATTTTATTTTCTAGAAAGTTGATAGAAAGAAAATCTTTGTAAATGCGAGATATTTGATAGTGCGAGAGAGAGGAATGCAAAAGCGTTAACCGTCATAATATTATGGTATTCGCAAGCTTTCAAATGTCTAAAATCTATTCTTGGAATTGTAACAAGCGAATGCGGGAAATAATCGATACGAATGGTATCGCGAACTAATATGGACTTTATCACATATAAAATACGATTCACTATTTGTTTCCGAAGTCTTTGTTTTCAGTTAACCCATGACCTATACATTTGTGTTATTATATTTCACTTATACGGGTATTATTGACACATTAAGTCTGTGGATTTAGATTCGGAGGTACCAGGTTCGATTTCTGGTCGGGACACAGAAATATTTATTAATGTAAATAAATACATTTAATTAATATTTAATTTATTTGTGATATTTCTCGAGTTTGGTCGCTGGAGACATCGACGAGCTTGCCATTTGTCATGATTGGCCTATAGTAAAGTTGGCTAAATGTGAATCCGCTTATTTATAAGCGTGGTTTCTGACCACCCCGAAAGGGAAACGGTTGTGATGATACTTTACTACTTTATTATCGACACAATCAAAATGGGCACCTATTACGGAGGTAACACAAATTGTTTTCTTATAGTTTTGTAACTTAATCAATCAATCAAATTATTTATTTGTTTCAACACAGGTAATCTAGTTAATATATTAACATACTTTATGAAAGTGCAGCTATGTTCTGCCATGAGGCAGAGTTAAGATTTCTTAGATATTAAAATGAAGTTTAAAAAATATATATTTAAAAGACTTAAAATATGAATTAATAACTAAAATAAAAATACGAGGTCTTTCCAAAAAGTATCGCGAATTTGGTATTTCTTAAAAAAGTGTTATTTGGTCATGAATATCTATTTTGTTCCCTCCAAAGTTATTACCCTCAGATATAAATGCGTGAGGGGCAGCCCCAGCAGCATCCTGGCCGTTTGGGCTGATAGGTGGGACTCTCCGTTCTTGGGGCACTGGATACGCCTGCATGTCAGCAGGTGACCTGGGCCCCAGAAAAGGAAAAATTAAAAATATTTTTGTATTTTTACTAACACTAGATATTATACGATTTCTTTTAAAAATGTTACTAACACATATGGAATTTATTCTGAAATAAGTTTTATTATTATTATTATAATACACAGGCCAAGCAACGATGACGATGGTGCAAAACCCAATTTTTTGTTCTTCCACAAATCCGGGCGTTTCTGGCAGATTGCTTCGCGCATAACTCGCAGGTAATATACCTTATTTACCGTGTGGCAAGAACTCATGATGCACTTCCCCTGTAATCGAAGAAAATTGTGAGCTCGGGCTTCCGGCACGCTCTTCGTCGTTCACATCTTCTCGGCCATCTGAGAACGTTTCGTACCACCTTTATTATTTAGTGTTAAATGGCCGCAAATGTTAAATTAGTTTTCACTCTGAAAACCCCTTCTTCATCCATGAAAGTAACAAGTTTTTTAAATATTTTATTGTTTAATTTATCATTAAGTATATATATATTATATATAATCTTGTAATAGTATTGACTTTCCGGCATATTTAAATATTTCGTTTGTTAATTCGCCTGATTTGCCCGACTGCGCTACGAAAAGGGTTATTTGTCAGCCTATGTATGTATGTAAGTTTGTTTGTGGCACACTGGGGATCGAACGCGTTGGCCGATTTTGATGATTCTCACGTCAATCGATTCGTCTTCATCACGCGAGTGTCACTGAAGATATGACAATAATAAAATTCTATGAAGGCGTCAACCAGATGCAATATTGTGGAAAATAAAAAACTGAAAGTCGACGAACTATATTGAATGGGGTATCATCGAATAGGTATTTAAAAATCATATTGAGGTTTTTTTTATAATTTTTCATTAAGAGTGACCATTTAGGTTCTATAACGATTTAAAGTTGTTTAGTAATTATTATCATTTTAAATTTCAATGAAATTATCTATCTTCACCTACTTACCTATAATAAAGATGTAAATATAAAAAAGTATAAAGTATCGTCACGACCGCGTCCCTTTTGAGGTGGTTAAAGTTGTGTCAGGACCCATTGTTGGGAACTAGGAATATTTCAACCTGCCTCTGTGTTTAATGGGTCCTGACTTCGAACTTTTTGGTGATGAAGCCCTTAGGCATGTTTTTTCTTTTTTACAGTATTTTTTTAGTACAGCCCCTAGAATAGATTATCCTAGACCTCCACTGCTGGAGATGGGCCTTCTAGAACATATGTATATCTGGAGAGTTTGGCCTACACTCGCCACGCTGGCCAGGATATATTGATGCGTACTCCAAATGAGGATTTTTTACCTTAACAATTACATAGTTTTTATTCCGCCAATTTGAAATTCAGTGTTTTATCTGTCATAAAGTACCTGATCATAATAAAGAACCTAATCGTATAAATAGTGTTTTGTAACTATTTCATACATAAATGTTAATCAATTGACTATTTAATTAAATAATATTTGAATGCTGGGGTAAAAGAGATGTTGTAATTAAATGTAAATAAAACACAATTAATTGTTATGATTATTCAATTGTATTTTGTTGAGGCATGCTGCAAAAAAGTTGGGGCCTGGTTTTGGGCAATCTATTGAAATGAAATGATCTTCCTGTAAACATAAGACAAGCAACTACCAGATCTTTGTTTAAAAAACTCTTATATCTACACTACCTGAAAGGCTCCTCACAATATTAGTAAGTGTATATATGTATGTTTATGTATAGTATTTTGTATGTATTAGTATATTGATATTATAGTATATATAACAGTATAATATGTAAGTGTATAATTAAGCAGTTAATTTTTCTTCCAATTTTTTTAAAATAATTCTTTCATTGCACCTATAATAGTTCAAATTTGTCCCCAAGGCTTGGCTGTCAGAAAATGTCTACGGGCATTAAGTTTGCCTTTGTACTTCGTGCAATAAAGTTTTAAATAAATAAATAAATAAAACCTATTTATATTAAATTTGCAAATTAATAGCAGCTGTAAAGAGGGCAATTGTCACTTATAAACTAAAATATATAATTATATATAGATTCCAAAATGTGTGGATACACTTTACTGGGTTTATCGGCACGAACGGTGGATACTTCCCCGTCGCGGCAGACTGGGCAAATTGCGACCATCAGTCCGCCTACCACCTATTAATCTCAATGGTTATAGGCGTTTTATAATGGTAATTTTGTAACTAAAGTTCATTTGCAAACATTAAATTTAATGCCTTATAAGGAATAGTTACACCAATTTAAATTATTACTCACATAAAACACACTGGCTCGTTTACTCGACATAGATTTTGCTATTTGATCTTGGGAAAAGCTGTTAAATGCCAATTGATATTATTCTGGTTATTAGGCTGGTTAGAGCTCTTGTGTTCCCTATTTTTCTGTATGACAAGACATGGATCCTACGCGAAACGAATTAATGCTCTAGAGATGTGGTGTTGGCGGAGAATGCTGGGCATATATAAAAATCGCCCGGTGTCGCCAAGGATATTGTAAGTGTCGTGTGTCGTGATTTCTAAAAACTTTTAAAGTGATAAGTGGGTAGGTTTACATCTGCCGCCCAGTATGTACGAGACTAAACCGCATAGCTTCAGTCGACCCGTGACCACGGCCAATGCAACTTGGCTGAAACGTCGGGAGAAATATGTCTCTAAGGTAAATCGCGTAAAGACCCGTTAAAATTATAAAAATCTATAATGCTGGGCATATCATGGACGGAGTCCTGAACAAACAAATCCATACTGGAGGAACTGGGGATCAGACAGCGCCTTTTCTCGATTGCACAATTACGCATTCTCACTTTCTTCGGACACGTGTCACGGCGTGGAGAAACATCCATCGAGCGCTTGGTAGTCCAGGGGAAAGTCGATGGCATGATGATGCGTGGTAGGTCTCCGATGAGATGGACCGATCAGGTGAAGGTTGCAATGGATCATCCCCTACATGAGTGCACTAGGAAAGCCTGGGTCCGAGAGGAGTGGCGACGGCTAGTTAAGCGTGCCACTAGCACTCCAATGGCGACCACGACCACTCTGCCAAATTCAAATTCAAAATTCTTTATTGTCAAGATTGTTTACATTGGTATAAAGAGGTGATGTACATTACTTCAATTTTAAACAATCTGCCCACAATAGGCATACAATAATTCTATATTATAAATATAATTAACATTTCGTCAAACATACATTATAAATAAAAAATAAACAAATTTTAAACAACAGTAAGATAACATTATTATTTCAACAAAAATACTATTCTATAATGAATGTCCAAAATCAATTAAAATTATAAATGTCAAAATATTAAAATTAAATTAGTAAAAGGTTCTCCTAAAAATTTAAAGTTTCATTCAAAAAATCTAAAATTGTGTAATAACATTTTTGCAACAGAAATTTGATAAGCTTCTTTTTAAATAATATAGTCTCTAGTTCCTTAATGTAGCTTGGAATTTTGTTGTAAATTTTTGGCGCCAAGAGTGTAGCGACTAAGAAGAAGAAGAAGATATTATTCATTCTGTATTTGACTTGTCGCTTTAAGCCTTTTTTGCGCTTTAAAAGTCATTTGACTTGACGTTGCTCTGTGGTTATCATACAATTTCAGCTAAATTCGGTAAAAATGCTAGCTTTGCTTTCAAGTCGAACACAAGGTCAGTAGGTTTAAGGTTTTGCACCCCCCCCGCTCGCACTATCCAATCTTTTCAAAGATTTTTCAAGCTCTTGAAAAAACTTATAACTTGAACTTAACCTTTCAAATTCAAATTCAAAATTCTTTATTGTATAGATTGCTTATTCTAATTACAGTTGTATGTACATGTCATGATGATACAATCTGCCCATATTATGGGCATACAATATGCTTATGTCAATAGATATTTATTTACAATATTTATTTGTAGGTATATAGTTTATATTTAATATTGTTCTTGTCAATTTATTGGAATACAATGTTAATGCAAAATTTACGTGCTAAAAATATTTTATTGAGTAAAAACAGTTGTCAATAAGAATTTTCTTTAACTCAATAGTAAAACGTTTTATAGGTAACTCTCGTATCTCTCTAGGAATTTTATTATATACTCTAATGCACATTATGTGGCAGTTTCTGCTGTAATATTGACTTACACATCTTGGGTAGATTAGTCGGGTATAATCTCTAGGTACAAATTTGTACCATGGTACAGGTTACGAATTTGCGCCGTTTGGGGTCGAGACGATGGCCTCATAGGGACCTTTAGCGAGGCGCTTGACCAAGCAGTTGTCAAAGCGACTGACGGAAACGCCTGGAGACAGGAAGACAATTCTTCCAATTTTTGCCAACGTATTAGCCTCGAGAGGAAATGTTATTGGGACTATCTCGGATGGGACATTTTTTGTTTATAGTTTGGTTTATTTCGGTGGCGTGGTGGTCGCTCGGTTGTATGAACGCGTCCCCTAAATCCTACAAAGGTCAGTTCAGACCCACCCGGCATGTACCAATGAGAAGTACGCTTTTCTTAAGTACATTTGTCTTAGATTTACAACACCATCGGTCCCGGTTCCACTAATACCAATTTGTGGAATCGTTAATAAATTTACATTAAAAATTTACATCATATCCTCGCCAAGCCATCTGGCTAGCGTGGCAAGTGTAGGCCAAATTCTCCAGATATATGTTCTGGAAGGCCCATCTTCAACAGTGGAGGTCTAGGACGCTGTGTTCTAGGGGCTGTAATGAAATGAAAAAAAATATAGAAGTGAAATGTTGCCTTGGGACTATCTCGGATGGGACGTCTCTAGAGAACTTTTTTTATTTATAGTTTGGTTAATTTTTAATTGTATTATTTAGGTAGCTTTTACTTTATATTTATTTATTTATATGTATATTTATTATATGTTCTTCTGTTACTTGAACTTGAAGTGTTGTTATTTGTTACAGGATGGAAGAAAAGAGTTGTTATCGCAACAATACTAAAACAGCAATAATACTTAAAGTGCTCAACAAGTTGGAGAAGTCTGACTCCAGCAAGGAGTACGAGATCAACAACAAGATCATCTTCAAGATTGTCATCAGTCCCAAGAAGCACGATGACGATACAAATTACCACGACATCTACATATTCTTTCACAGAATCGTTCTGGATGAAAATCTCATATACAGATTGAACATAGCAAGCAGCGCACTGAACTTGCAGAAGAAGATGTATTTAAACGACGTGGATGAAGGCTCGAAGAGATGGATTTGCAGGCGAACTCAAAAAGAGAAAGGTGTCAGGCGAGTGAGCGCTCGTTCCTCATTCAAAGTAGACTATGCCTGCTACTTTCTGGATCTTATATTCTCCATAGAAACTTCTGGCACCAAGTATCTTTTCAAAACGTTGCACATTGATGAAGAGTTGTCCGATTTTGAGTTGATTGGAGAAAACGGCTCAGTGAAGGTCCATCGATGCATCCTTGCAGAAGCCAGTCCGGTGCTTTACACCATGATGACTGGAAAATGGAGGGAATCTAGCGAGGGACGTATAACTATCCCAGGGATATCCCAGAAAACCCTTCAGCAATTCAAGGACTACATATATCTGGACAAGCTACCAGATAAAGATTTAGAGCAGTTGATTTTGCTGGCAGCGCTGTACATGATGCCCGAATTGGAGCATAAGTGTGGAGAGAGAATACTGGAAGACTTACGAGCTGAAAACGCTTGGAAGATTCTCCAATTCGCTGTGGGAAATGACCTCAAACCGCTTGGTCTCAATGTTCTAAAGTGTATCGGAAAGGGGTTTATCAATGTTGACGAAATTAATGAAAACGTCCTTCCTTGTATGGCTCCCAAGGATATTCCTGAAGTCTTCAAGCACAGCTTCCGTTACACTGTGGACAACATTAACTCTATAACCAAGCCGGTATATGCAACTCCTGTCGTCTGCCATGGTATAGCGTGGAATTTCTTTGTTAAAGTCATTCAGAAGGAGCTTTCAAAGGAGCTTTGGATCTATATTTCATGCGATGGAGTGGAAGATGTCGCGTATTGGTTGTGTTCTTGTCAGTTTGAGATGAAGCTGATCAATCACGTGGGCCTCGGTGATCATATGAATTACTCGTCGAAGGGAGATCACGTATTTCACGAGAAGAACACTGAGTGTATGTTTAAGCCGTGTATCCAATTTGACGAGATGCTGGATGCCCACCAGGGTTACATCAAGCCGGGTACCAATGGAGTTGAAATAGACGTCCGTGTCGCTATAGGCGTGCCGCATATCATTCCTAAAACTGAACCGTCTGATATTACTGATATTGCTTCAATATCTTAGATATATCTTTTTTGTCATTCGTAAAGTATTCGGACTTTTAAATAAACTTTCTAGGCCTATAAATAATGCCTAACTTAATTATTACTCGCAATCGTCAAGTTTAGCGACATAATATCAAATTACAGTAAGACTCCTTCGCGCCATTTTGCGTGGACGTGTCAAGTGCAAGTTTTGATTCGTAAATTAATTTACTGTGGATATTATTGGTTAAAGGTGGTGTTCTTTTGTTTGATAATGTGCTACAATGTGAATAATTATAAAAAACGATAAATTGGACTTTAAATATGGGGCACAAGTTGCAGGTTATTTTTTGCTGTTTTCCCGCGCTGTTAACTCCCATATTGTACCCGACGTGTTTGAGCTATGGTGCCGCGAGTGACTCCAAGAAAAGCATCAAATTCTGCAGCATCTGGAATTTGATGATGACCTCATTAGGTCATGAAAAAGAAAGATATATTACGTCAGACTTGGCTGTATGGGCTAGACCCTTTGCCTTCCCTATCACCTCATTCATCATCCATCGGCAGAAAAGAACACAAAAAAAAAAATCAAATTACAGAAGTATTCTGTACCATGTCCTTAAATAAATTAAAAAAAAAAAAAAAACAAATTACAGTAAAAACTCTTTAATCGCGGGGTGTATGCCGCAAATACAGTAAACTGTGAATATGGAATGGTAACTTATATGGGGTTATAGGGAATACGTTCCTAGGTGACAAAATAAAAAACAATAATAATAAAAACAACAACTGCCTCTATGGTCTAGCGGTTAAGTCCGTGGATAGACTCGGAGGTACCGGGTTCGATTCCTGGTCGGGCCATTTAAATAAATTTTAATTAATATTTAATTGATTTGTGATATTTCCCGAGTTTGGTCATGTGATGTGATGTCAAGTGGCGCGCAAAGTCCATGAAATGTTAGCAACCGAAATCAGACACTCATGACTGATATCAGTCCCTAAGTCCCAGCTTGATTAGATGCTTTTTCACACTTGAAGGACTCAAAGTTATGGAAAAGTGGAAACACAGAGGCTGGAAGAGCTTTCCACATCTTTATTGTGCGACAGATGTATAAGTCTCCAAATTAACTACATCAAATATATTATTAATATATTTCAAAAATTTTAGTAATTTTATTACCTAAAAAGGTAATACATTTTCCAAAGGTGCACTCAGACTTCAAAAATGTTTAAACATATTGGATTGTGCAAGCGAGACAGAACTCAAAAGGTTTATAATTTTTTTTTAATCCTTTTGAAAAACCAACAGTTGACAATATTATAATAAATATTATACAGTAAATTCACTAAGAACTTTTAAAGGTTTTCACATATAAATTTAAAGTTAAGCAATAAAGAGCAAGAGAAGAAAACGTCACTGCATTACCATTATTGTGAAAAAAGATATAACAAGTGCTTACATTGATGACCCACAGATGAACAATGCCACAATAAATATAATACAGTTTAGAAGTTGTAACAGTTGTCATCTGCAGGTCTTTTAGACAACATAAAACAAGAATAAAAAGCGATACCATAAGCAAGTTGGTAATGAAAAACAAATTACTCATTAGGAATTGTTGCCGATGATCGATTCAACGTAACGAAGCGTCATTAGGCGTCTAATATATGTTGCTTTGGAGTTAAACATGTCTATGTCCAAATCTTCCGCAAGAATATTATAGTTGTTACATGTTCTGTCTATATCTATACCTGATACTAGCATATGGTACGAACAAGAGAGGGGGACATGGAAGATTAATACCTAGGTATTCGTAAACCCAAACAAGCCAGCAACTCAGGACTATCGACTGTACCATTTGCTACATTTATTAAATATGCTACATCAGTGATGTTGCGTCGATATAATACCACTGCGCAAGGTCCCGCTAATAACATAGCTTTGTTTTATATTGTCTGTAATAATATTAAGTTAATTTTAATTTGATTGCTTAATGATTTATCGCTGCCGTCTATAAAACAACGGAACACGCCATTTTGGATCTGATATTATTAAATGTTAGTTGCGTAGATTATATTATATTATATGCATTATTATACTTATTCTTATTTATATATATATCTAATAATAGTTATCTATATATTGTCTATTGACTGTCTATATGTAGATATCTTTTTAAATTTAATCGGGGTCATAGGTTATTTTTAATATTATAGTATTACCTAAGTGTATGTATGTATGTAGGTCTGCCTCTGTGGTCTAGTTGTTAAGTCAGTGGTCGGAGGTATCAAGTTCGATTCGTGGTCTGGACACAATTTATTTCATTTGTGATATTTCTCGAGTTTGATACGCTAGAGACATCGACGACCTTGCCACTTGTCATAATGGGCTAAATGTGAATCCGCTTCATTAGTAAAAAAACGTAGTTTCTGACTACCCCGAAAGCTATTTCTTTCTGTGAATTTTAACCGAAAAAAAAACATGATAAGAACTTGGCCAATATGGCCATACGTCTCGCTTTATACGGACGCGCTTTAAATGTAGTGCCCAATCCTAATCTTGGTCTTTCAGTCATGGACTTGCTTTGCGCGATAATACGCTCACCATCCACCATTCTACTCCTCTCCCTACCCAACCAAATACTTTATGTTTCCGTTAATGCTGTCTTGGAAGCTATTTCCATAAATATATTGACGGCAGACCTCATATATAACCATTCCAAATTTCAAGTAAATTAAACCAGTAGTTTTCGAGATACTAGTTTGCGGACAGAAACTAAATTCTCACAAGGTTTCCTTACAATTAGATACAAATATATGTCGTAAGAGTCTTTTTAATACCATGTCTGAGACCAGCTGTTCTGATGTAAGACCAAGACTTGGCCAGTCTATACTGCGTGGAATTTGTTAAAGAGCAAATATTTTTATATTATAATCTAGAATAAAAATAAAGAAATACTCATTTTTTATTTTAATTATTTGGTAATAAAATTTTAAGTTACTGTGCAGAGAAGTTTTCCTAAAAACATCGCCACTCATACTGAGCCTAATCAAGTAGGTAGCGAGAGGTCGACGATCGCGCGAACGTTGACTTACGTAATTCTTTCTCTCTCTATTTCGTCTCTCGGCTGTGGGCGAGATCAATTCATAATAACACTCCCCAGCCTTTAGGTAGTTTAAAATAAATGACCTTTTTATTTGAAATAGAGGTTCTACTAATGACACCTAAAGCCTAAAAGAATATTTGCTATTTCGAAAATTAGGTAGGATGGAAGTGTATGGAATATCTAAAATGTTTGTAATTTAATTGAATACTTGAGAAATCTTTGAAAACGTTGGTTTGTGCGAACGATAGGAATGCAAACGGCTGTCTGTCTCATTTGTCCCTATCCAGAGCAAAATAGTCAACCTATTTCAAACAGCCGACGCGATAATAAATGTTACACAAAACAAAATACATATATTTACGAGTATAAATGAAATGTTATGTCTACAAACTAAATGGTAATCAATTATGGTAAACAATCTTGTGCACACAGTCGCGGCAAACGGGCTGTAGTAATAAGTAAACACAGAACAAACAAAAAACAGTAGAAATACAGTATCCCACTATGAGCATCAAAACGGGTAGTGCCCAAGTTACACAAAAAACAACAAATTTGTACCTAATTGTTTATTCAGTATAAATAATAACTAAAAAGTAAAAATAATATAAACTAAACTTAATGAATAAAAAACTTAAAATAAAAAATGTCCTCTAAAGATGACAGCAGAAATAATTGCCAGCTTTCCAATCTTGGACAGCTTGCCAACTCCTTGGCAAGCGTCTAGCCAAGGAGTTGGCCAGACGCCATGAGCCCATCGTCAAAATCAAAATCAAAACATTTATTTTCTAGAATACGGTACATAATGTGGCTAGTAGTAGTAGTTGTCCGGCGTATCCTGCCGTCATGCAGCGTGAAAATATTTACAGTTATATAGTATTTTACAGTCAATAGTTTTAACACACCTATACATAAAAATAAAAATAAATTAAATTAAATGGAACAATAAATTACATGTCAATTAAGTACCTACTTATATTATGTCAAAGATTTATTATGATATTATTTATGATAATAATTTAATTATCCTACTCAAGTATATCACTGAGAAAATCCTTATTTGAATAGTATACCTTTAGTACCAATAGCTTAAATAACTTTTTTTGAAAATCCCTTACATTTAATGCTTTTAGATCAGATGGCAAATGATTAAATATTTTAATTGCCATACAGTAACAATTGAATGGGGTACATAGTTTGTCTTTGTATCTTTGACCTCGGTAACCCATTTCTCCGTTCGTTTTCTCGACCCCAAACGGCGCAAAATCGTAACCTTTACCTAATTGATTAATCAATATAAGATTAAATAAAAGGTAAATCATGACTGTATCACTTCCGGGGTAGTTTAACACTACGCATTTTAAAAAAGAGGTGTTTCATTTTGACAACTTTACTATAGGCCCACTATGACAAGTGACAAGCTCGTCGATGAGTCATAAATATTTTTTAGTGTTCTGAACTGGAATCAAATCCGGTACCTCCGCGTCTAGGTCCACGGATTTAACTGCTAGACCACGGAGGCAGTTAAATAAAACTTATATTTATATTAATGTCATTATTGAAATGAAGGCAAGGTGTTAAAACTATGCATCATAGAACTAGAATCAGGATTCTCTTATTTTTTCCTGTTCAGTGTTCAAACGCAGGAATAACGTTATAACATTGGAATTATGGATGTACTCGTAGATAGTTATTACTTATTAGGTAACTTTTGAATCACTCTTATGATTACTAAAGACATTGTCTACTCACAATTTAATCTGTACTTATCTTATGAATAAATAATAATGTTAATCGTATGTTGTTTTTTTAATAATCCAAATACATAGTAATGTTAAGCTAGTATAACTTATATGCTGGAGGCCCTACACGCCGCCAAGAGAAAACTCAGATGACGCAGCATCGTCCAGGGCAAAGTAATTTAGGGGGTGACTGAGCCAGCAGCATATCGATTTAGTACGCCCTTCCATATATTTTAAATGGAGTGTTCACAGTTTGCTAGTTTCGCTCACGCTACGCAGTTTGCAGCGTGCGCCGACTATCTCAGTCGTCTAAGTAGGCGGCCGACTCACGGGAAAACCGGGTCCAGACCGCGGGAAAATGGTTTTAGTTCGCCACAAATTTGCGGCTCACTCAGTCGGCGCCGAACTGTTTGGCTACTGAGAACGCAACCTAAATCTCCGCCATAAAATTATGCCTTTAAACTACAGAAGGTTGCTGTTGAATGGTTGGAAAAGATCGCGTTAATGGCAAACCTATATCTGTAGCAGAGACACGATATGGTGATAATAATAATGAACAAAACAAACCTCATTAGCTAATGCTGCGACGCCTACATGAAGTCTAGTATTTGTCGGCATAGCAGTTTGGGCTCTGTCACTGCTTTCTAAGACACCTGTAGCTGCATTGGCTTCGTAATGTTGCAGCTCTATTGTCAATGCTTGCTTCTTGTTGAATAACTCTGTTATGGCCATCCGGTCTTCTTCTGTTGGCTGCTGTTTTGATGATACATTGAAACCAACTGAGGCGTTGGCGTTATAAGGTGGGTAACCTAGCACTGTGGAAACATAATTCTAATAGGTCTTTATCATCGCAACCCCTAAAACATAGAGTAGACTCCCAATGGAGATGGGCCGTTCAGAACATATTTCTGGAGAATTAATCTTTCTCTCCTTGCGCTGGTTTAAATGGTAGAAATGGTTGTCTGTTGTTTACCAATTCTTACAGCCTTTCTAGGCGGATGTCAGTTCATTAAAAAATATATGATCCATGACGCCGATATCGGTTACCTGATTGGCTTCAGTCGAGAGTGGCGTGATGGCCGTGCCCTTCCGTCCAACCCACGTTGATCAACGGAAGGGCTATTAATTGCTATTGCCTGATGTAAATTGTAAATCCTACTCTACTTACCCTCGCCTTTATCAGATACACAGACAAGATCAGGTGCACCGACGCTTCTATAGTCTGCTAGTAACATCGCAGCAGCGTTGGACCTCATTTGGACTCTACGGAGCACCCTGCCAGAGCCACCTTCCCGCCAATCTATACGACCGTTCGCCCAACAAGCTGCGAGTCCTTCGCCAGACCATTGGAGGGATATGGCGTTTTGTTTTGACTGAAAAAAAGAGACTATTCACACAAAAGTAGACTAATGAGCGCTAACGGTTTTTTTACGTAGGACACAGAGGCCAATTAGAGAATGCAAGAATAATAAATAATGCCGCCAAACTACGAGTATCTAATGCAGCACGTATTACATACTCGACACAGCCCACTTGCGACTTCTACTTGTTTTTCTTTCTGTTCTGTACAAAGTAGTGCTACGGTCCAAAATGCAAATATGTATAAATAATCGATCTGATGCATCTGTTTTAATGCAATCAAATGTAAATAATTTGTTTTATTGTATATCTGCTTCCATGGTCTATCGGTTAAGACCGTGTATTTGGAGGCGGAGGTATTTATTACAACCGGTGTGTGAAGATATGATGTCAATTTTGAATGACAATTTATTAACGATTTCACAAGTTACTATTAGTGGAACCGGGACCGACGGCTTAACGTGCTCTCCGAGGCACGGAAACGGTGGTGTTGTACATCTATGACAAATGTACGCAAGAAAAGTGTATTTCTCATTGGTACTTGCCCTGGGGTTTGAACTTACCTTTGTAGGATTTAAGGAAATCGTTCTTACACCCGAGCCAACTTATTATTTATTTATTATATTATTAACTTTTTGTTATTAAAAATATCACAATCGGATATACACGAAAATGATTTCAAGTTTATTTACGGGGAAGTAGAAAAATATTATGTTGGTTAAATGTGGGAAAAAAATAATTCCATTATTGGTATCATTTTTAAATGCCACACAAGCGCTACAGCTATCGGACTTGAGTGGTGGTCCCGACTCACACTCAATATTCCACAAGCTTCCACTGACCATTAGACAAGCTCCTTCCATTCACATCTTTAAAAAACTACTTAATACTCTCTTTTTAAACAAGCAGAACAATATATTTCAAATTTAAAAATTTCTTCTGCCCAAATATACTATCTTCATATATATCTTCTATATGTTAATAAGTATTTAAGTAGTCTATGTATACATACTATAAAAAAAACATTTAAGGTTAAAATTGCACCTCATATAATATACTCGTTATGCAAGGCAAGATACAAAGCTCCAGAAGACCGGGGAGAAGATGCACTTCCTGGTTCAAGAACCTCAGGGAGTGGTTCGGGATGAGCACCAGATCTTAGTTCCGGACAGCGGCCAACAAAATCAAAATCGCCTTAATGATAGCCGACCTCCGATAGGAGATGGCACCGTAAGAAGAAGAATGTACTGTCTCACTCTCCCAAAGGTTAGCTGGTAGAAAAAGCCGAAATGGCTTTAAGTTCGCCTTTGTACATACTTTTAATTTGAGTGCAATAAAGTATTTTAATAATAATAATAATAATATTTTGCGAGAAATAATATTTACATTTAATAGAATGGGCGGTGCAGTTACGATGTTTTTAATTTTAAGTTGATTATATAATATACCTTAACCCTCCACAGCCGTATGCCCTCATCATATATCCCGATGGTCCCATTAGCCAACCCGTAAGCGAATCTGGTATCTGAAACTGGACTTAAACACAATACTGGTCCAGTTTCTGGAAGTTCTACTATGAATTGGTTATTCTTCAACACACGGATGAAGGAGTCTTCGCAGCCTATGATGAGCTGCGTATTTAAAAAAAACATTAATTAGATCAGATCTTAGATTAAAAATATTAATCTAATCAAATCAAAATAATTTATTTGCTAGAAAACATGGTTACATTACAAGATCTTATAGCTAGAAAATTCGCTTCACACGTTTCACCTCAATGGCATGCAAATATTGAGCAATTACAATATGAGAAAAGTCAAGTTGTAAAATAGAGGTACATTGAAGCTACGCTCGGACTATATACACTTTAGTATTAGATATTGGTTAGATATTCTTTAATTGTATTGTATTGTCGGTGTGGAGAGCCCGTGGAACATCTCGGACACCATGGGCTTTCTTGCGCTAGAAGTGCTGGCCGCATTCCTCGTCACGCTGCTTTGAACGACATCATTCGAAGGGCTTTTGTCACTGCTGGAGTACCCGTGATCCTAGAACCCTCTGGGATTGCGCGGAGCGATGGCAAAAGACCCGACGGCATGACCGTTGGGCCGTGGAAACTTGGCAGGTCCCTGGTGTGGGATGCGATATGTGTAGACACATTAGCCCCATCACACATCCAGGCGACCTCGTCAAGCGCGGGAAGTGCGGCGGTTTCTGCTGAGAACCTCAAGCTGCGCAAATACGCCAACCTCAGTACAGGTTACGAATTTGCGCCGTTTGGGGTCGAGACGATGGGCCTATGGGGACACTCAGCCAAGGGTCTGGCCAAGGAGTTGTCCAAACGGCTAACGGAGAAGTCTGGAGACAGGAAGGCTGGCAATTATTTCTGCCAACGTATTACCTTAGCTATACAGAGGGGAAATGTTGCCAGTCTTCTGGGGACTATCACTGAAGGGTCGTCTTTAGAGGATATTTTTTACTTATAGTTTATTTTTATTAGGTTTAGTTTATATTTATTTTAATTTTTACTTTTAAGTAGTTTTAATTTATATTGTAATTATGTTATACTGTTTGTATATTACTTCAATAAAGTATCTTCTACAATTTAAAAAAAAATTGTATAAAAACATTTTTTTATTAAATAATTGTACAGATTTTTTTTAAAACGGTTAATCGGTAATACCTTTATATTTTCTGGTAAGTTATTAAAAAGTTTAATTAACATTGCATGACTGTTTCTAGAACACATTGTTGTTTTGCAAAAAGGTTTGGATATCTTGTATTAAAAGTACAAACCTGATTATTTTTTGTAAACAAGTTGTAATTAAGCTATACAAATGTGCAACATTTGAATATATATTTACCTACTAGTGTCAAAATGTTGAGTTTCGTAAACAGGGGTCTGCACGACTCAGTGGAACTTACACCAAACATATCAAAAGATATACTATCTTTGGTCTACCGATAAGTCTGTTGATTTAGATGCGGAGAAAATGTATTTAATTATTTGTGGTATTTCTTAAGTTTGGTACGCTATAGACATCAAAGAGCTTGCCACTTGTCATGATAGTGATAGTAAAGTAAAGTATCATCACGACCGTTTCCCTTTCGGGGTGTTCAGATACCACGCTTATAAATAAGCGGATTCACATTTAGCCAACTTTACTATAGGCCAATCATGACAATGACAAGCACGTCGATGTCTCCAGCGAACCAAACTCGAGAAATCTCACAAATAAATTAAATATTAATTAAATGTAATATTTTTGTGTCCCGACCAGGAATCGAACCCGGTAACTTCAAGTCTAAATCCACGGACTTAACCGCTAGACCACGGAGACAGTTAGTTGATAGTAAAGTTAGTTGATAGTAAAGTTAGTTGATAGTAAAGTTGCTAAATGTGAATCAGCTTTATATTAATTAAAAAAAAAAAATGTGGCTTCTGAACAACCCGAAAGGGGTCGTGATGATACTTTATATCTCGCTCGCGTCCCGTTGTGTATTTTTTTTCTATTAGTGAGTTCGGAAAGCTCTCGGTTTTTGTTTTTATATTTCGATCCTACGTATAGTAGGTACTATATTGTAAAATAATTTTAAAAATAATGAATCTAAATAAATCTAAAATCTGTCAAAACAGCTCGTCAACACCTCGGGAGACAAAAGGGCTGGGCAATATTTGGGCCAAAGAATCAGTATTGCCATTCAACGTGGCAATGCTGCCAGTATCCTTGGCACTTTGCCCATTGGCAGCGATTTGGAGCAAATTTTTTATTTATAATAATTTTTATTTAGTTTTTTCTTCATTTTAGTTTTTAGTTATATTTTTATTTATTAATTAGGTTTATTTTTATTAATAGTAATTTATGTTTTAAGATGTAAGTTTTTAGTTTAATTAATATTTTATATTTTTTTTAAATCATCTATTTCCTTCGAATAAAATTAATCTAATAGGCAGTAATAAAGTTGATATTTCTATTTTGTAGAGTTTTTTTCACATTCTCACCTCATTTTCCCCATCTTTGTCAAAGTCGAAAAGTATCATATCGAAGACTTTCCCGCCAACAACATTCCAGAACATTTCTACGCCGTCATGGTTCAAAGCTTGCACAGAACTGTTTCCTCCCACAATCGCCAGGACTTCGCTAATTTTACCAAAATGGCCGACAATTATAACGTTCACTCCATCTGTAGCTTCTTTATAAAACAAATCCGTGTTGTCGTGGACGTCGTATGCTGAAAGTAACTTTTTATAGTTGAACATCCGTAATTTATTTTTAATAATCATTCAACCTCGTTGCAACAAGCCGCCATCTTGACGTCCTGCCTGTTCGACCCGCTGCTGTTCCGTGGAAGGGAAGTGAGCTGGGACGAACACTGTGACCTACCTGGCGTGCGTGATCGACCGCGGCCTCCGTATGGACCGCCACACTATCAACTGCACGAAAGCCGCTCGGGCCTAACTGAGGACGCTGCTGGATTCGTCGTTACCACCCCCAATGAAACTAAACATCTATAAGACAGACCATTCGTCGCTCTCGCCTAACCTACGCCAGCCCGGCGTGACACCACGGGTGGCGGCTGGAATCCAAGCGCAGTAAAATAACTTGCGCGCGACAGTCAGATCTCTGTGGTTCGTTGTTGTGCCGTCATCCACGATGACCATCAAGCCATTCGTCGCCAGGCTCTAGAAATCCATGTTCGATAGAGCTGACCGCAGGCGCTTGGACCATCTTCGGGGCATCGCACCACTCCACGCACGGCCACCGAGACACCGAGATTAACGCACACTCAATGGGGATAACCCCGGAGCGTTCCGCCCCAGGGCAAAGATAACTACTACTACTACATAAAAAATATAATATATATATGTATATATATATATACGAGTATGTATAATATATTAAGCAATCAAATGTCTCCTTCCTTCGCATCGATAGTAACTTTACCCAATATCTGCGACGTTAACCCTATGAGCAATTCTTGGCCAGACTCTCGAAATACATGATCGAACGAGCTTACCGCAGCCACTTCGGCCATCTTCGGAGTGTCGTACCTCTTCCATTAAAAAATATATTATTTTATCCATTTCATTTCAAGCGATTAAAAGTGGTTGACAACGGTTGTAAATCGTTGTCAACCGCCTTCGCATCGATAGTAACCTTACCCAATATCTGCGACGGTGACCCTATGAGCAACATATCTCGTAGGTTATCAGGTCGCAATGGGCCAGCAGCCAAGGCTATGACTGCCTGACTGAGGTTCAGCTCCGAAACCTCGCCGTGCGCTTCAGATCTCTGCATCCTACCGCTCAAACTTCCATGGGGGTGATGGATTATTACCTGAATAAGATTAATTAATTATTCATTGGTATTATCTCCTTTACTCTTCTCGGTTTTCATAAACTCGATTGTTCATGTAATACATTTAAGTTTCATAGGTATTAGTCGTGCAAAGCGTATTAACTATTTAACATTTTCTGGCAACTGTGGTGACTGACGTTCTGAAATGCATAGTCCGACGCGCACGGCAGTCGGTTCCGCGCACACCTCGCGAACAGTCGCAACACCTAAGTCAGTACAATATTCCCGTCCAGGGATATTCGGCAATAAACAATATAAGTAATAACAGAAGTCTTGTTATTTGTATCACATTGAGATCACCCCAAACAGTTCTTACACAACCAAACCTTTGGAACTAATTCGAACAACTGTAGGTGTAATAAGCGAAACCTAACAATTATACATATATAAATAATAAAATGTTACAACTAAATATTAAACTTAGATAATAAACTTATGTTTATATTTATATATGTATTATACATTTTTTTTTATGTAGTATTAATTGTGTAATATTAATTCGAAGTAGATACTCTCTCTGAGCGTGTTCTACCGGCTATACTATGGTGAGTGCTCCGAAGAACTCTATAACCTAATCCCTCCCTCTCCATTCCGCAACCGAACCACACGCACATGTCAGAATATGCACCCACATACCGTAGTCACCATCCCTACGCGTACGTATAAATTTGGGGACTCATACATCTGTCGTACGATAATTATGTGGAATGCTCTTCCAGCCTCTGTGTTTCCACTTTCCTATAACTTGGAGTCCTTCAAGCGAAGTGTGAAAAAGCATCTAGTCAAGCCGGCATAGTGTTAGGGACTGAGGACTGTTATAAGTGTCTGACTTCAGTTGCTAACAATCATGGACCTTGCGCGCAACTTACCATCAGGTGGGCCCAAGGTCACATGTCGTGCTAGTATAAAAAAAAAATAAAAAAAAATACAAAAATATTAAAATAAAATAGATTAAAAAACTAATTATAAATAAAACTAAACTAAAAATACCTATGAAATTAAAACTATTCTACAAAATAAACTAAGGGCTTACCACCAGGGAGGGTACCTAAAACGCTCGCCGCATTTCCTCGTTGAATCAGGCAAAGCTTTTTGTAGATGTCGCTAGCGGCACTGGTACCTTATTTTACACCTATATTTCATTCTTTTAAAATTTTTTGTGGTTTTAATTTTTATAATAGAATAATGTATTTTAAATTAACGTTACCTACCTTAAAAGGCGAATTACGTAAGCGCACACCGTTTTTAAAAAGAAAAACGGTTTTATTAATAGAACGGCAATTTCGAGATCACCATATCTTTGATTTCGCTTGGAAATTTCGATTTGTACACTTAAAAGCTGCTCACTTCGGCATAATATCCATAATATAATAAATTTCGTAATAAAAATACAAGTTTTATATGCAACTGACAGTTATATTAGGTACCATCTATCATGCGCCGTCTATCGTGATAAAAAGTTAGTGATACACCCCATTATAATGGAAATATTCTGTTTAAGGTAGTTATAGCATTTGGGATCGCCACACTCTTGAAAAATTCGAATTTTAAACTTACTTATATATTATCTACTTATTAATATAAATATACTGAATACTTACTAATAAATATACAATATTAAACATAACGATACATATATACAACTTATAAATTATGTTTGGAGCTATTTAGAAAAGGTGAGTATATTGTCCAACTGTCGCACGCTTAAGTTGTGGTAAAATGCTCTCCCAGCCTTATGTGTTTCTCACTCAAGCGAAGTGTGAAAAATCATCTTGTTGGGCCGGCATAATGGTAGGAGGGACTGATGTGGCTGACGTCAGTTGCACAGACGACGGATGCGTGAATGACGTGAAAGAGGTAGTGTGGTGTATAGCAAATTGGCCCTTAGGCTGCCTCCCAGGGTCCTTTTTACCAGACTGCGTGACGCAAAGAGAGGTTATGTATTTTTTTATGTATGTATATTTTTTTTTATATACTAGCCCGACATGTGTCCTTGCGCCCACCTGGTGGCAAGTGGCGCGCGAGGTCCATGAATGTTAGCAACTGGAATCAGACACTCATGACTGACATCAGTCTATAACACTATGCCGGCTTGACTGGGCATGACTTGAAAGGAACAATCTTTTGTGTGAAAGATTTGAGACAGTTCGGTTTTTAATGGGTCCTGACTGTTAAAGTTGTTATGTAATAAAATATAGGTATAAAATTATATTAATGGTGTAATTAAGAGGTTATCAAACTTTTTGGCGACGGAACCCTTGGGCTTGTTTTTTCTTTTTAGTATTTAATTCAATATTTTTTTAGGCAGACAGTTTTTTTTTTCATTTTTAATAATGACTACAATAGCTGTAAGTTTTCCAAACATAATAAATAAATACTATAATAATATAAACAACACGTCTAGCGAGCTGATGATTATCGAAGTGTTGACCCATTGAGATGTACGCATCCGCATCCTTTATTCGTTATTTGTTGTCGGTTTGCATTAAAATAAAGCGGCTATCTAGGCCTCAGCACCCTCCTCGGGGCTTTATCTAAAACCAGGATTGCATAAAATTGTCATCTTTCTTCTAGAATGTGACAGTTGCCGGCCGAGGAGTGGATCCAACTACGCATATAATAACGTGATGCTCCTTTGATGCAGAGCTGTCTCAGTTTACTCAAAAATGTATTCTAATCTTATGTGTTGGCCACTATTGTTTTTTTTTCTCCCGTGTTACAATAACTAAGTTAGCCATTTTTGAACAAAAATATTATGCACATTTAATTACTTTTGAATTTGTGATTTCGGCTAAAACCGTTCGTTTAATTGCTTTTAAGACCCACTATCTTCGAAACTAAGCGTCACAGTGCTTAGTTGATTTTATCACTGAAAAAAGCAGAAGTTTTTAAACCTACCTTATCATATCCTGCTGCTGCAGTAAGGCATCCGTGAGTACCATCATACTTAGCCACGGTAACCACGCCGGACACCACTTTGTGGTTTAATTCCAATTTAAACACTGGCTGGATAATTGATAGCTGCATTTTACGGTCAAATTATATTCAATTGTTTTGGCAATCACCTGTTTTTTTGTTGTATTTCTGTTGCCATGGCAACCAACAAAGCTACAACGCCGCATTCACAAAGTTTTATATATTATCTATACGCAGTTTATATGTATTCACTTATACTCGTATACTCGCCGAAATGTTTTTTTCTTTCTCCATAAAGGTCGGGAAATAAAACTAAAATACAGATCTAAAAATAATATTTATAGAAAAAAAAAAATAGGAAAAACTATAAATAATTTTACACCATCGGGAGTTAGGTGTAAAATTATATTTAAATTATTAAATAAATTTAACATTCCACGTAGTGAATTTTAATTTACAAAATCCGGTGGAAGGGCTCGGACTCGCTTCCATCGGTTAGTACAAGGGTTACTGGTAGGGTGCCTTGCACTTCTGTTGAAACACGTTAGATTCAAATACAATTTCTTCCCTAACTTAAAATTAGCACTCCTCCTTGCGTCGTGTTGCCTCATAGATGAGGGTCGTGACCTCCCGATGAATTGGTGTGCGTCTTGATGATAGCACGCCACCCGTTCCTGTCTTCGGCGGCATGCACAGCATCATGGACGCTGGTGTTGCTGGTGGAGCGGATCTGGTCGGACCAGCGTACTGGACTTCGGCCTCTCGGTCTCTTTCCTTCCACCTTGCCGAAACCTGTCCGAAGTACTGGAGTATCCGACGAAGACATATGGTGGATAGCCTAGTCGATATGGCTCGTTGGTTTAAAATCGATACGTTAGTTCGATGCTCTGTCTACGAGATTCTCAGCATTTTTCTCCAACACTACATCTCAAAAGCATCGATACGCTTTCGGTCAGCGCTCTTTATAGTCCATGTCTCAGCGCTATATGGAGAAAATCAGTGATCTAACAGTCCAAATTTTGTTTATCTGAGACATGGCGTTCTAGGCCATTCCGATGCGTCGTCCAATTTCAGTCAGCAGTCAGATCCAGTGTTGCTGAAGGTAAGTGAAGCTCTCTACAGTTTCAAGATTCAATGCACTGGTTAGTTCTATCGTGTTGGACCGGTCTACCACGAGAAGTTCTGTTTTGCTTCTGTAGATAGAGAGCTCGTCTCGCCAGCGTGGTCAAATTCTCCAAAATAAATCATGAAGGCCCATCTGCAACAGAAGAGGTCTGAGACTATGTGTTCTAAGGGATGATGATGAAATCATACATATAGAAAGTCATCAAATATTCACTGTCTGTAAAAATCACGGCCGGTATCCCTATACCTGATGAAACTGATGGTACTACAGTGACTGATATAAATTGCCACCTAAGATTAAAACAATAGGGGAAGATATGGTACTAAGACATTACGTGTATTGTTTCGCTGATAATATTTATCCATACTAATATTATAAATGCTTAAAAGTGTGTAAGTGTGCCTGTGTGTTTGTATGATTGAATATGTAATAATTCTATTGTTGTGCCTTCACGCCTAAGTTGTTGCCACAGACTATGAAGAGTACAAGTGTTGTTGCTGGTAATTTTCAATAACTAAACGTTTTGACGTATTATATTTTGTTCCAGTATTTAAAATATTCAAAACTATTAATTCTGTCAGTTACTCTTACTCTCTTTAGATAGTTATAAGTTTGTCTTCTTCTTAGGTTAAAATATTTATAATATAGGAACGCGACTTTAAACGTCAAAATTTCGTAACAGATTTATGGTCTTGGTAAGGAACTCAATAATCCGGTTTAATAAATGATACCTTTAACGCGTAAGCTTAGCACGTTATTATAAGATTTTTTAATTTGGTAGCATAATGCAGAAAAGACAGCTGACGGCTGACTGACATATTTATCTTTGTCAGTGTTAAAAATTTATTTGCAAGTGCTTGTTTTGATAAAAGGACGTGTAGAATTATTGTATTTTTATTTTAAATTGACTATCAAAATTGCATTGTACATGACTCTTTATCAGCAGCCAAATGGCTAGTGAATCAAATACAGAAGTGGCAGAAGCAAAGTATGATAGCAATTATTTAAAAAACTTATATCATTGCGCAATTTATTGTTGCCATTGTTTAACTTGCTAATTATTTTATCAATATTGTATTCAATTCAGTTATACGCAAGTTGAATGTTTTGTAGGTCGTACATAAAATATTAAGTGTATACTTTTTTCTGTCTTGACTTAGGGCTGGTAAATCACCACTTTCTTAATCGATTTCTTAACTTTAAGGCTGCTTTACCCATATTCATTTCTTCACCTAAAGGATGATTCTTTGTGCAAGATCCTGATGTGTGCCAAGTGTATGCCAAATTCTCCAAAAATATGTCCTGGAAGGCCTATCTCTAACAGTAGGTCCAGGACTCTGTGTTCTAGGGGCTGTGTTGAATATGATGAAGAGATATGGTTAACCCTTTATACAGCAGTGGTTACAAAATTGCTAAAATAAAAACTTATTTCTGCAGTAATAGAACTTAATTTATAATATATAAACCAATCTTTGGGATTGCGGAGAGGTAACAATAAAGGGTGCAATTTATTATAATACTAATATTACATATACTGAATAAATTTATACATATCTATAGTATACATATCTATAGTATATATATATATATATATATATATATATATATTATAATTAAGTTAAAATAAGTACACACATGGTTAAAATAATGGAAGATTAGGAAAAATATTATAAAATAATTAAAAGCATAAAATACATAAGATAAGTGATCAACAAAATGAACTAGGGGATGCTATTTAGCTTATTTAGAAAAAAATTGGTTAGTAATAAGTTGTTTTAAAACAGAGGGAGCTTGATATATATAATATACAGGTTTTTTTTTTTTCGCAGTCCACTATGTTACATGGGCAAAGCACCTAGCATTACACAGTTAGTTAACTTTAAATAGAATTTATTTACCTACCTAAAACGGTCCATATTATTATATGGATACTATGTAATATAACTAAGGTTGGCTGTCAGATACTTGTAATGTCTAGTGGCAGTATATCCACCCCTTGTATAACGTGCAATAAAGTTTTATATATAAATTATTATTTATAAAATGTAATTTATTATTTCAGGATTTAAGTTTACAATAACATCTGTGATGAGATTTAATAAGCAAGTTTTTATTTTTATTTGTAATGTGTGTGGTTTGGTCTGAGTCTAGTTTTTTGTTACTAATAGTCTGATAGTTCACAAAAAAATATTTACACAACTAATTATTTAATTACAGCATTTTAAGCAAACTTTGGCCAGGCAGGATTCTAATATCAATATGGAAGTAAGATTATATTATATTATGTAATTAGATATTATAGTAAGGTATTATTTTATGCTCACAATTATTTTTATTCATGCTTGCAATACAAACATAAATAATCACTTCTCTTGCTTACAATATTACCACCCTCTATTTACACTTGTGTACATAATAATTACTTAGGCTGCGTTGCAACGAAACGAAGTTTTTATAACTGTGGCTCAATTGACACTATTTTTAACTTCAATCGTCATAGAGACTTCGTTTTGTCGCATCAATAGCTCGTTTTGAGAGACACAATATTAGTAACCTAAGCATGCTTAAAGCCATTTAGAGATGTGTATAAACTGTATTGCCAAAGATTAGCGACAGTCATAAATGCCATCATTTCTTGTTGTCAGGCAGACTGCTCACGATAGTGAGGTGGATTACTCTGAGCGCTGTAGGCTTGTATATTTCGCAAAAGAGTTAGTTCCATAGAGCGCTGCCACAGAGGAACTAGTTCCAACTTTGCCTGATCTCTCGCTCCTTAGTTCTACAACTGGCTCCTGTCACACGGTAAAACTGTATCGATAATATTCGATAACTTTACATGCTGTCGAATTTCGTCGTCAAATAGAAAATCACTAATTTGACAAATAAATTCGATACGATTTCGACTATTTAATGACTAAAGGATGCCATTTATCAATCAGCTTTTTGATTTTGTAAGTGGCTACATTTTTTATGAGTTTTCCTTAGGATAGCGATCTGTCAAGACTGCCGGCCCTGCAGCCCTGTTACTTAAGCGCAAACGTTTTACAATGGAATCCGTAAACTATATATATATATATTAAAGTTGATATTTGCACGGCCGCTGTCAAGGTCGAGCGCTTATAGAGTTGAGAATTGAATAATATTTTGTAATTATGATGCAATCTCTGACGTGAACAAGGAAATCCACTAATAATCCCCGCGTTCGTTATATGTATATATAACATTTCCAACATCTCGTAGCAACTACATAAACCAGCGCGAAATGTCATTTTTGTTAAGAAAAACCACTTTTTCTAACGATGCCAACATTTCTTAAATAAAACGAGCGGTGAGGCTACTTTTTGACAAGTATTTTCGTTCATGTTTTATCATACCAGGGCATCCAACACACATGATATTATTATGGTCTTTGAATTTATTACATAAAATCGTTTCAAATACCTTTATAAAAACTATAAAGTATATAAAAATGGTAAACAAACCATTTTATATGTTAATGACATCTGCCAAAAAGTAACATCAATAACCCTCCTTTAAACACGGTACTGACATACAAAATTAGCATCAAATGACTTGTGCTAAAAAAAGTAGTATTTTCATGCTAACATTTCTTGAAACGAACGCGGCCAACGTTTGCGACTTCATCATTTCATCATTCCAGCCCCTAGAACACAGCGTTCTAGACCTCGACTGCTGGAGATGGGCCTTCCAGAACATATATCTGGAGAATTTGGCCTACACTCGCCACGCTGGCCAGACGGCTTGGCGATGATATGATGTCAATTTTGAATGACAATTTATTAACGATTCCACAAGTTCTATGACAAATGTACGTAAGAAAAGTGTATTTCTCATTGGTACATGCCGGGTGGGTTTGAACCGACCTTTGTAGGATTTAAGGAACGCGCTCTTACAACCGAGCCACCACCGCGCCTTGCGTTTGCGACTAAGTAACGGAATATGCGGCTGGTCAGGGACTACTATGCGCAAATCTAGAGCGCTGTCAGTTGTTGTTTGTCATTAATATCATTGTGTAGCGCGCTATTTTCAAGTAGGAAATAAATGAAAAATATTTTAGAAGCCCAGGTAGGGCAGGTTAGTTTGTTTGCATTTGTATTCAAAGATGTGGAATCTGCGAATGAAATTCTCACGCTCTGAGCATCGAAATCATGATATTTTATTCAAAACGACTGCCTATCATATTCATTCTACGCGTTCTAAGCATGATTCGGAACGAGGTATACAAAGCAAGTACCTACCTACCCTACGTTTCTCTAAACTCTTGTTTAACTTAAATCAGTTTTTAAAAATAAATAGATTATTTCTAGTTCACTGATTCTTAACTAAAGTGTTTTTATCACCCGCCATGATTTGCGTTTTACCAATGAGATCATGCTGACTAGGCTATTTTTTATATTCTCTCTGTTATTAAAATCTTATCTAAAGTCAGACACTTTATTTTGGTTAGGTTAAACATTAATTAACGTACTATTAGAACTACGATCAGCGATGCAAGAGGTATCATCTGCTGCAAATGTCTGATATATTGCAGACATGTTGCTCGTGGGATTTTGGACTTTTCTGATTGGTTTTTATAATTTTAACGGGTCTTTACGCGATTTACCTTAGAGACATATTTCTCCCCACGTTTCAGCCAAGTTGCATTGGCCGTGGTCACGGGTCGACTGGAGCTGCGCGGTGTAGTCTCGTACATACTGGGCGGTAAATGTAAACCTACCCACTTATCATTTTAAAGTTTTTAGAAATCACGACACTTATAATATCCTTGGCGACACCGGGCGATTTTTCCCGGCGTCGAAACCTATTGATTACTGGATTTCACGATGAAGATAGCTTATAATCTCGATTGAAATTGTTGTGTTTCTTTATTTAGATCGCTTCACGTACTATTCTAGGGTAATAGTGACGATCGGTGGAGAGTATCTTTGGGTCATGCAGCTCAATCCAATGGTTTGTACTATCCATTAGGTGTTCTGCTATTGCTGACTTGTTTATTTGGCAGTTTTTTACAGTTGCTTACACTTACCATCAGGTGGGCGCAAGGTCACATGTCGTGCTAGTATAAAAAAAATATATATACGAGATGTATATTTATTAATTACATATATTTATTGTATTACGAATGCGGATGTGGAAATGAAAAGAATAATAAATAACCATGTTAAGTTGATAACAGCAGTTGTAAATATGTAGAATCATGTATTTGTTGATTGATAACGTCATATTGTTTAGCGTGTCGCGCTAAAATGGCGCGAAAATTTAATAAATAGGTACGCGTTTTTTTACAGATGTACACTAGGGTTTTTTTATTATATTAAAAAAGAGCTATTTTCAATGAATTAGATAGATAAATTAAATTTATCAACGTAATCTGAATAAAATTTCAGTGACAAAGCTCGACTCGCCATACACAATACCATGCTGGTACCAACACTTATGTATGGAAGTGAGACGTGGATATGTCAGAATACGCATGAGAGTAGAGTTAATGCAGTAGAAATGAGGTCGTTGCGTCGGATATACGGCGTCACCTTGACGGATCGCATACGTAATACGCAAACGGGTAGGTATGAAAGAAAGCATTGGGACAAAAATAAAGAAAGGAATGCTCCGATGGTTCGGGCATGTCGAAAGGATGAGTGAAGAGAGATTGACGAACCAGATATATAATGCGAAAGTTGTGGGTAAAAGAGGCCCTGGCAGACCAAGACTCACTTATCACGATCAAATAAATAAAACAATAGCTGACGGTGCAATAAAAAGCCATCGAAACAAAAGGGCATGTATGAAGAGGTTGATGAATGTCGAAGAAGCGAAAGAGGTATGTCGAGATCGTGACAAGTGGCGCTCAATTGTCTCTGCCTACCCCGCAAGGTATTTAGCGTGAAGATATGTATGTATGTATGTAATCTGAATAATAAACCAGCACCATTTATACTTTAATAAATGCTTATGTTTAGTTCATCGTTCTTTCATACAATTTTAAATAATATACCTATTAGCCGAAAATAATATAAACACGTCGGTACGTTGCGATGTACCTTAAGTTGACAGTCCTATCCCTCGAGCTTAGTGACATACCGAGGCTTTCCTCTATTTGACAGCTGGTAGGAATAAATGAGTGGAGGAGCCGTTTGAGTAAACGTATAATATAGATTGTTATAATGGTTGGAATTTCAGTTGGACTGGCAGCTGGTTCAGTTGGACACGACAATCGAATGCGATGTTAAGACATGTCGAAAAAAGAATACTTTCATGTGAGTATTAAATTGTACAGCATTACAAGTGTCAAAATGCATCTTAGTAAACCGGCATAGGCTAGGACCAACAGTGAATTGTTATTATTTATTTACTCAAAAATGCATGTAATGTGGTCATTATTTTGACAACCTTGTTTGAGCAAAGTCGACCTTGCCGTTCTGTTTCAAGGAAGGGCCGGCAAAGTTTTGCTGGTCGCTCTAACAGGCCGGCAAAACATTGCCGGCCGCTATTTTGACGTTTCAACGTTTTAATATATATTTTATTTAAATTATTTGCTGGATTTATTTAGATTAGGTACTTGCATTTTTGAGTAAAGCACTATACAAGACTGCTTCGCTGGTCACGCTATGATTGCCTCGAGCTAGCCTAGCTACGCTCTAGGCCTTCCAGCTAGGCCATCATTGCAGCCCTTGCTGTCCTCGCAGTATCTCAGCTCGTCTATCAAGTGCTGCACGCTGACCGCGCTGTCTCGGCCTGGAGCTGCGCTGTCGGCCATCATCAGCGCGACCAGCAAAGTAGTCGTTATAGACCGCGGCAGTAATGTACTATTATTTAAATCTTTATTGCACAAAACATACAAAGGCGTGACATAATGTCGTTTGACATTCTCTGCCTGTCAGACCTATGGGACAACGAGAACGTTTTATATACGATAGTACGACGTAGAGTGGGACGACCCCCCGCCAGATGGACGTATGACCTGAAGAAGTACGCTGGTGAGGGTTAGATGAGGGTGGCGAGCCTTGGGGAAGGCCTACATCCAGCAGTGGAGAGATGCAGGCTGATGATAATGATGAGGTGCAATATGTCAATTGAAAATAAAATTGTATAGAATTATACTTACATACAAACATGCATAAATACACTATATAAATAAGTTATACTACATACATTAATTTAGTTACATGACAACCGATGATGTAGGATGACAATAAGCAAAAATTTATGAAAATTATAAACCCATTAAGTTTCTGTAAACTAATCTTTTCACTTTTTGTAAAAGCATCGCCAACTGCAAACGACTTGGGACATAAAAGTAGTGTGGTTTTTTTTTATTTTATTTTTTATAGTTGCATACGGTGTGACGTTGCGCCCACTTGATGTTAAGTGGCGCGCGAGGTCCATGAATATTAACAACTGGAATCAGACACTCATTACTGACAAAAGTTCCTAACACTATGCCGGCTTGACTAGGTGGTGAGACAGACAGACAGCGGAGTCATCCAGGCCCGGATGTTCAATGGGCCTGGGTTGGGGATGGGATAAACTCCCGTTTTCCCCGGCAGGATCTCGGCGGCTAACTACCCACCGGTGATTCAACGCACCTTTGGTGCTGGGCGCTGTTCCTACTACAACACCGCCCTTGTGGCTCACGAATCTAGTCTCCTAGATTTGTCTACTTTAGTTCTTTTCCAAGAGCGCCTCCCTAGGTAGTGGCCTCCCCTCCGGGGGCCGTGCGAAAGTAGGAGCGATATCCTGAAGATGCTTGTAGGATCCGTTGTCAGCCCGGTAAAACATACGTTTAGCTAGGCCGACAACAAATGCCTTGATAGTAGGCATCTCCAGATCTCTCGCAATTACAGAATTTCGCACGAACCACGGCGCTCTGGATACCACCCTGAGCGATATGTTCTGCTGACTCTGGATCTTGTCCCTGTTGGTTTTGGCCAAGCTGGCGCAGCATAAGTAAGTCGGGAACGGATGAACATCTTGTAGATCCGCACCTTCAACCTGAGCGGCAAACTGGAGTTCATAGGTGGTGAGAGGGGATAGCAAAAGTAGTATTAAAGGAAGAGCGAAGAATTTTGTCATGATGCGTATTTGGGGGTCGCAGACTCGTATATAACATGGAGTATATAGTATAGTATAGTAAGCGGAAGCGTAGAAGGCGCGGTGGTGGCTCGGTTGTAAGAGCGCGTACCTTAAATCCTGCAAAGGTCGGTTCAAACCCCCCCGGCATGTACCAATGAGAAATACACTTTTCTTACGTACATTTGTCATAGATTTACAACACCACCGTTCCCGTGTCTCAGAGAGCACGTTAAGCCGTCGATCCCGATTCCACTAATGCCAACTTATGGAATCGATAATAAATTGACATAAAAAATGACATCATATCCTCGCCAAGCCGTCTGGCCAGCGTGGCAAGTGTAGGCCAAATTCTCCAGATATATGATCTGGAAGGCCCATCTCCAGCAGTGCAGGTCTAGGGTCTGTAATGAAATAGTAAGCAGAGCACTCTGCTAATCCTCCGGCTGCGAATATTTAGCCACTTCGGCTTTTCGTGAAATAGGGAAACGTGATTTTCGGAGACAAAAAAAGAATCTGATGTATGCATTGTGTAGTCGTTCGATCTTGTTAAGTAACTCTTGTGAGAGATCCATACAACAAATCCGAAAGATCCAAATAGTGCATATTACTAGAACCGACACGGCATCAAAATTATAACCACGTGTGACAAAATTGTGACTAAACAACAATTTAAAAAAAAATAGTTGCAACACATATTGACTCTACGAGCATTTGTCCAGACTCTGCTGCCGAAAAGACAGCTAAACTAAAACCACAATAAATATATATTCCTTCATTTTTCATATTTAAAAAGCTAAAATTATTAACACTGGCTTCAATGTATATCCTTGAAATAGGAATATTTGTCAATAAACATTCTAATCTCTTTAAAAAATATAATACTTCTAACAAATTTGTACCTAGAGGTTATACCCGACTAATCTACCCAAGATGTGTAAGTGAATATTACAGCAGAAACTGCCACATAATGTGCATTAGAGTATATAATACAATTCCTAGAGAGACACGGGAGTTACCTATAAAATGTTTTACTATTGAGTTAAAGAAAATTCTTATTGACAACTGTTTTTACTCAATAAAATAATTTTTAGCATGCAAATTTTGACATTAACATTGTATTCCAATAAATTGACAAGAACAATACTAAATATAAACTATATAGAAATAAATATTGTAAATAAATATCTATTGACATAAGCATATTGTATGCCCATAATATGGGCAGATTGCAACATCATGACATGTACATACAACTGTAATTAGAATAAGCAATCTATACAATAAAGAATTTTGAATTTTTGAATTCTCAATAAAAACATTAGGTCACAGTGTTTAGAAGAAAAAAAATATTGAAAAACCGTAAAAATAATTAATAGCATTTTCTGGAGATAGTCGGACTAAAAAAATTCAAAATTTAAGATTTTTCGATCTGAGTGTTTCACTCCACTGTTAAATTGACTTTATATGTCTATAATTACGCCTAGTTAACTTAAAACCGCAAACCCTGACTCTGACCGTGAATTTAAAACCAAGTCAAAGACCAGTGATGTTAAAGTTTAAACAAGCGGATCCACATCTTGCCAACTTTACTATAGGCCCATCATGGTATCTAATAGTAAGTCTACAAGACTCGAGAAAAATCAAAAATAAAATATTTTTTGTTGGAAGACCAGGAATCGATCCCGGACCTTTAAATCTACGGTCTTAACCGCTAGACGAGCGACGGACGCATTCATATTTGTACTATCTTCGACAACTTGCTGTTCAATTTTAAAACCTAGTATTTCTAGATCTTTGATTTCTGGATTTGACCGCCTCCGTGGTAACAAACGTTGCGGTGAACTCGGGAGGTCGTGGGTTCGATTCCCACCGGGGGCAAGTTGTACATTGTATAATTTGTCTCGGTCTGGGTATTTATATGTATAATATGTAGGTATATATTTACAAAAAAAAAAGTATAATATGTAGTTTATCAACCATCCAGTTTCCGTAACACAAGCCTCATAGCTTACCACGGAAACTAGATGGCGCTGTGTGACCTGTCTGGAAATATTTATTATTTATTATATTTATCTAGCGACAAAAAACGTCAAGACGTTTGTAATGGCCCTTAACTGCAGATGATATTGAGGTTGTAGATGATTCAGCAATCACTCACAAGGTTACTTAGCTTCGCTTTGACGTTAACTAAACTAGTTTATAAGTACCTACCTTTTATAAAAAGGTGACATATTTTTCGATCCAAAACTACGAGGAATATCGAAAAATAATGTAATATCCGCCCCGAGACTCGAAAAACGAGAAATGTATTTATTGAAAGCGATGGTGGCTCTGTTGTAGCAACGCCTTCCTTCTTTTTTTTTCGATATTTCTAAATAGAACGATTCGAACCCCGGCATGTACCAATTGATGATTTACGCACATTTGTTATAAGTAAACACCACGGTTTCCGTGTGTCGGAGAGCACGTTAAGCGTCCTGATTCCACTATTACCAACTTGTGTTAGTATCATCACGACCGTTTCCCTTTCGGGGTGGTCAGAAACCACGCTTATAAATAACGTATTCACATTTAGCCAACTTTACTATAGGCCAAACATGACAGATGGCAAGCTCGTCGATGTCTCCAGCGTACCAAACTCGACAAAAAAAAGACAAATAAATTTAATATTATTTAAATGTATTTATTTACATTAATAAATATTTTTGTGTCCCGACCAGGAATCGAACCCGGTACCTTCGAGTCTAAATTCACGGATTTAACCGCTAGACCACTGAGGCAGTGATGATAATGATGATGATTATGTAATATCCGTCCTGAGAATCAATGATGACCAATTTCTTTATTTGTAGATACTAGGTTGTGAAATTGCTCAGCTTTAACCGATCTATTTGCATTGTTACCGGTTCTTATGTTACTAAGATTGCTAGCCTTTGTCAATCTTATATTGTACTGAGTTGGCGGCAAATTGGTGTACCTAGTTGGCCTTGTACAGCGACCTTGAACTTGTAATTGGCCAGTTTTATCTTACTTCCTTGCAAGACTTGTTTCTGACGTAGAGCTGCTACATCTTTACACACGTTAATAACACACAATAAATAATTAATAGTACTCGCCTTTCAAAAAAAAAATAATCAAAATTGTTTTTTTTTACAAAATTAACACCGAGGCTACCGTACAAGGCCAGTTAGGACCCGTGCTACAGGCAGCCCCGCTCCTACTTCCAGAGGTTATATAATGAAAAGAAAATAAATAATAATAAATTCGACTTGAAAACTTATAACTATGGTTAAATAATAAAAAGTTTTTTTTTTGTATTTTTTTTTTTTTTTATTCTAGCAAGACATGTAGTAACCTTGGGCCCACCTGATGGTAAGTAGCGCGCAAGGTCCATGAATGTTAGCAACTGAAGTCAATCACTCATGACCGACATCAGTCCCCAACACTATGCCGGCTTGACTAGATGCTTTTTCACACTTCGCTTGAAGGACTCCAAGTTATAGGAAAGTGGAAACACAGAGGCTGAAAGAGCATTCCACATCTTTATCGTGCGACAGATGTATGAGTCCCCAAATTTATACATAACACAAATATATAATATATAATTATTAATAAAGTAATAAAATATAATAATAACAATAATATAATAATATGTACTCGTATTATATATATAATATGTATGACCGCCTCCGTGGTTTAGTGGTAACAAACGTTGCCGTGAACTCGGGAGGTCGTGGGTTCGATTCCCACCGGGGGCAAGTTGTACATTGTATAATTTGTCTCGGTCTGGGTGTATAAACATGTTTGCAAAAAAAAAAGTATAATATGTAGTTTATCAACCATCTAGTTTCCGTAACACAAGCCTCGTAGCTTACCACGGAAACTAGATGGCGCTGTGTGACCTGTCTGGAAATATTTATTTATTTATTTATATTTATTTATAAATAGTTTATATCATATCTATTTTCATGTAAGCACATTCCGAAAGGGAAACGGTCGTGATGATACTTTACTTTACTTTACTCGTTTGTGACAATTTTGGAACCGGGTACGCTAGATACATCGATAAGCTCGCTATATAGGGATCCACGATACCCCTATAGGGGTTCCGCAAGAATTTAGAAAAAAAAAACAAAACACCTCTAGTCGCGATCACAGCGACATTATTGCCGCTCGGCCAATACCACCGTTGGATCGGTGGCCAGCGCGGCAGCGCTCCGAGCGGCGCCCACGAGAGTGGAATCAATCCGCGCTCCGAGCGGTCACACGTTTTTGCTCTCACAATTTTATAGTCTTTTTTACTCAAGTAATTAATTGTAATTTCTTCTGCTACAATAAACCATATACAGTCCGCTAAACACTCTTTAATTGAGCCATCGAAGACCCGCAGCAGTATCCCTACGCGGTTAGCAGCACAATAGGGACTGACGATTTTATACACCTCTCTTTGGTCGAACGTTTTGACTCCGTCCGCCGCGCGTATACTTGTGAGCGCGCAGTCCCTTTGATAAAAGGCGCCTCTAAAGTTGTGAACGCTATAGTTGTGAACAAGCGACTTTCGACTCTTTTGGTTTATTTTGTTGTAAAGATATCCGGAACGCTTAAAGTATTGTCTTCTCGCAAATACTGTTTTAGTACTATGAGGTCTACAAATATAACCTTGACGACGTATGGTGTATAGCTGAGGAATGGGGTGTATCACTAACTTATTATCACGATAGATGGCGCATGATAGACGGTACCCAATAGAACTGTCAGTTGCATATAAAACTTGTATTTTTATTACGAAATTTATTATTTATTGATTATTTTGCCCAAGTCAGCAGCTTTTAAGTAATACTTACAGTTACAGAGTTAAATGATAAAAGTATCTTATATACAAACTTCATTGAAAGGCAAAATAAACAACTGAGAAGAAGAATACGTAAAATATCCGAATATAAATTTTAGTTTAGTTTTAAATCGCCTGACGATACGACCCCAGCTTGAAGGGCCAGCGCGGGAGGTCGCATGCCCGAATCACCGTGAGGCCTTCTAAGGAGACCCCAAGGCGCCTACGGACTGAAACCCTATAAACCGTCTCTCTTTCACTGTTGGGCCCTGCGTGCCTTAACAGCTAAGTCTGAGTCGTGGCTATGGAGTGAAGGCACTCGTTCGCCACGTAATAATCGTGGTTCCCTGACATGACAGCTTACTAGGGTTGACAATATTTTTGGCTTGGATAATTAATTATATTTTTACGGGGTATTTTGTAACACGTTGTAAAGGAAGGGCAAAGCACGAAAACTAAATGCAAGCCCACCTCGATCCTTGGCGCCGCATTAGACTGGAAAATTCTCATGGATACATTTGAACACCATTATAGGATCCCAGATGAACTAGCTGTATCAGCCTATAGGCCAGACATCTTAGTGTTTTCTCGGAACTTGAAAAAAGTTATCGTTATTGAACTTACCGTTCCGTGGGAATCAAATATTCCAAAAGACCACAACATGAAGTCGAATAAATATTATGATCTCACAGAAGAAATGATCAGGAACGGGTTCAAGACTCAGCTTTACGCAGTGGAAGTTGGTGCAAGAGGAGTTCCAGCAAAATCTTTGCATTACTTACTGAAAGAATTGGGCCTAAGCAGGTCTGCCGTCAATACATTTATGGAACGAGCTTCCAAGACGGCATTAACGGAATCATACAGTATTTGGTTGGGTAGGGAGAGAAGTAGAATGGTGGATGGTGAGCGTATTATCGCGCAATAGAAAAAAAAAGGAGGCCTCCTTTTCTTAAACCAGCCTATTGTCGGTCGCAAGCCCGAGACACCATTCTTCTCATCTCTTACCCACACACGATGGACCCGGCACCCGCACGGTGAATCCATGGAATGCTTAGAAATTTGTCTTCCTCTCTTAACAATGAAAATATTACAATTTATAAACGTAGATAAATAAAGATAAATTTAATTCGATAATGTCTGAAACGTTTGTCTATTGGCTTACGTTTGGCTTAGCAGATAACACCAAAACGTGTTCATTTAAAAGATTTATGATATGTGAAGGATGTAAGAAGTACTCGTTTTAAATATCGGCCGATAAACACGTGCTCAAATAGACAGACGAATAGAGGTGGTAATTAAAAACACAGATAGGAATTAAGTATATAAAAATAACGTTTTCAGTTTGTTTTATAACTAAAAACTTTATTAATGGTCAAATACATCGATGTATATAGATAGGCCCTCACTGATATAAAAACGTTCCCGTAAAACCAATCGAAGTCATGTAGCTGCACCAACAGTCGCGAGATAGCAAGCGTCGAGAGCGCCTAATATTAATATTTATATCGAGTAAAACTAGTCTTTTTATTTATTTATTTATTTATTTACATACATACCCTTTACATGGTATTACAGATACTCCAATACACCATGCAAGGAGGAGTTATTAATAATATAAAAATAACACATTTTTTAAACTTATTAGATAATAGTTAATTAATACTAAGTCCAAGAAAAGTAATAATAATAATAATAACAAAAGATAATACTTAAAATCTTAATCAATTTCATTTACTCACAAAATTTCCAACATGCTTTACTGAGTTTGGACAGATCGTCAGCAAAGATGTCGAGATGTGGTGTTGACTCGAGCAAATTTCTAAGTGCATGAAGTGCACGAGGCAACGGAGAGTAGCGATGCGCCACCGTGCGGTAGGTAGCTGGGGCTAGTAGTCTGTGAGCACGCGCGCGGAAATATTTGTCAGGTGCATACAATCGCACCAACTGTGACACCAGCTCGGGACTGTCGGACTCGCCGCGTAGAGCACGGTACGATTGCATCAAAGAGTTATAATCGCGCCTAGTTTCCAGAGAATTAAATCCGAGGACGCCCAACAGAAATTTGGTCGGATACATAAAAGGATAATATCCGAATATTTTTTTGTATAAAAAACGAAGGAATGCTTTTTGCACCTTCTCTAAAAGCAAAATGTAACTGCTCTCGTGTGGGCCCCACACTATGGCCGCAGCCTCAATTTTACTTCTAACCAATGCCATGTACAATAGCCTAACAGTATTAGCATCCTGGAAGTCCCTGACATTGCGGATAACAAAACCCAACCTGCGGAATGATTCGACGGCCAATGCTGAAATATGGTCATTAAATGTAAGTCTCGAATCAAACAACACGCCCAGATCCTTAATTTCATTAACACGGGTAATAGTGTCTGGACCTAAAGTATAATCTGCGCGTATGGCATAAAAGGATCTGGAATACGACATAATGCGGCATTTGGCAGCGTTGAAGTGAAGCTTATTTTTGACACTCCATCTGTATACAGCATCTATGTCATCCTGTAATTTTTTGCAATCTGTAACATTTTTTATGGGGTGAATTAACTTAAGGTCGTCAGCATATAGGATGCACTTGGAGTTCTTCACTTCTTCTTCCAAGTCATTTATCATCATAATAAAAAGTAACGGCCCCAAAATTGATCCCTGACTAACGCCCGACCGTGTATGATACGATTTTGAAACATAGCTACCATATCGTACAAATTGCCTGCGATCATTTAAGTAACTGGAAAACAGTTTTAGCAACTTCGGCGACAACCCCAAACGGCACAACTTGCCCAACAGAATGTCGTTGTCAACCCTATCGAATGCTTTCATGAAATCAAAGTAAACAACGTCGATCTGATTACCCCTGTCGAGATTGCATGAAATTATATCCGTTGTAATCAATAAGTTTGTATGAACCGAACGTTGGGACCTGAAGCCATGCTGGGAATTACTCAAATATGGACGAATTTGACGGTTTATTTTTCCATGTAAAATCTGTTCAAAAACCTTAGCGACCGCCGACAGGATCGCTATAGGCCGATATTTCTCCACCGACAGTTTATCACTAGTCTTAGGGATCGGACAAACTCTCGAAAGCTTCCAGTCAGTCGGATAAGTACCAATGATCAGGTTAAAAATGTGAACCAAACAATTTTCCAGCTTATCCCCGCAAGCCTTCAATATGTATGGAGGAATACCATCAGGGCCAACCGCTGATCTTGGCTTTAATTTAGACAAACCGGACCTTACATCAGCGTAAGATACTTCACCCACGTGAATTAGATTGGCAGTCGAAGACGTATCCTTACTTATAACCTCTTTGTAGTTAAGGGTAGGTACGTCGGTAAGAAATACTCCTGAAAAGAAATCAGCAAATGAATTAGCTAGCTTGCTACCTTCGCAGGTCTTGCCACAATAGGAGATTTGCTGTTTTAAATCATTAGCTGATTTAAGACTGCCAATCAACTGCCAGAATTCTCGTGGATTACGTTTGATATTGATCTCTACTCGGGTGGTATAATCATCATAAGCTACAGCTAATCGTCTCTTTATTTCCTCTCCAAGTATGCTGAATGAGGTGTACGCCTCACGATCACCAGTGACCTTCCACAAGCGATGAAATTTTGATTTACGCCTTATATCTATAATTATGTCCGCAGTATACCACGCTGGATACTGTCTAGATATTCCCGTAGCACGACGTTTCATAGGGATGCAGGTATCTAATGCGCGATATATAATGTCGTAAAAAGCCTTGATTGCTTGATCCACCTCCTGACATTGAACAACAGTATCCCAACAAGCACTATCCAGACATATGTACAAGTTCAAGAAATCAGCTTTTGCAAAATTCCAGTCCCTGCAGGTATCTATGTTATGAGGAGGCAGACGATCAAGGGGGCGCGGAAAACGAAGACCATGTAGAGGAACTGTTATGTCGAGTGGCGGATGATAAGCGTCAGCATGTGGTACAAATCCGTCATCACCCGTCCCCTCCACCACCACCTTCCCCACAACATCCGAAATCAACACCACATCACGTTTTCCACCATGAGCGTTAAATATGTTATTTACATCTGTCAGACCACAAGCACTCAGGAAATAACAAAAATATGCGGATACAGTCCTGGATGCACTGTTTAAATTTAAATCACCTATAATAATTACTGGACCTGTTAAACAAGATATTCTTAATTCTATTGTTAGGAACAGTCGCATATAAATATCATCACAAGAGTTGGGAGGCACATAAACTACGCATATATTAAAAGAAATGTTTCGAAAAACGCAAACGGCCCATAAATCTTCTCCATCATCTGTTTCCAGCGCGGTTTGACGTTGCAGCGTAATGTTTGAACGAGCCGCCAGCAGCACACCACCGCCTGCGCGTAAGGGTCTGTCACGACGTAGTATGCTCCAGTCCCAGGGGGTCAACTCAGAATCAACGACCGAGGCATCAAGATTGGTCTCAGTAGCAGCGATAAGAACACCATCTGTTAGAATTAGACTGTGTCTCCAGTACTTTAACTTAGTCTTGAGGCCCCTAACGTTTTGATAAAACAAATTGAGCATAGGGTTAGGTGACTTAACAGATGCCAGTCGCCCAAGCTTTCTGTGTTGCATATTACTTTTTGCCACTGGTCCTTGGGCCTCGAAAAAATGTCCATTCCTTTATTCTTGCGTTATTTGGCCAAATTTCTACAGAAAGACATTTATTATGAAATAAAGTTGGAACTCCAATCTTGAACGATTTATAGTTACCACGTGGTTTTAGCTCTTTGACGGTACATTTACCTACGGAACATATTTCACCTAAGTAACGCTCAATTTCGTCAGCTCCAGATTCCATGTTCCACAAATGTATATATTTTTGTGGTTCTACTGCCTTTAGCGTAGTGATATCTGGTCCTGCTTTGCCACGACAGGAGGAAGTCGGTTTTCGGTTTTGAACAGGTGTCTTAAACAGTAACTCTCGTCTCCCAGTGCCAGATTTTTCTTTAGCCGATGATATTTGCGGTTGAATTCTTGTAGCATTAGGCTCGTCACCTGTGTTTGTTGCAGCCTTAGTTGGCAGGTTAGCATTGTGTTTAGTAAATATTGGGGCAGAGGTGGCTTTGGCATAAGAAATAATCGGGTCCGGTGATTTGTTTATTCTTAGGGTGTTAAGATCCTCATGACCACTGAGTCCATCATGATTGGCAACATCCATTCTATAGAGTCGTTCTTCAATTACGCATAGTTTAGCACCTTTTGTATGCATTGTGATATAATTTCTGATGAATAAAGCATGTGGCATTATTCTTGCTTAAGAATTGCCCCCCAAAGTTGATAGGTACACAAAGCAAGCGGCACGTTTTTAAGAGTGCGTTTTGTATTGAATAGGCTTATCTATATACATCGATGGTCAAATATTAATAAAAACTTAATTAATGGTCAGATAAATTCCTTAAAAATAAACCTTGGCCATTAAACGTGCACCAGCGTCTTTAAACGTTAACCACATCGTTCCTGAAGAAACAAGAATAAAATTATTTAAATAAATGTGTATTTATAGTAAAGTATCATGACGACCGTTTCCCTTTCGGGGTGGTCAGAAACCACACTTATAAATAAGCGGATTCACATTTAGCCAACTTTACTATAGGCGAGAAATATCACAAATTAATTAAATGTATTTATTTACATTAATAAATATTATTGTGTCCTGACCAGGAATCGAACCCGGTACCTCCGAGTATCAATCCACAGACTTAACCGCTAGACTACGGAGGCAGTTTTTAAATTAAATGTACGTAAGAAAAGTGAATTTCTCATTGGTACATGCCGTGGTTCGAACCAACCCTTTTACGCCCGTAGCACACCTCCGCTGCGAAACTTCAGTCGCGAAACCGCTGTAGGAATTCCGCTGCGATCAAGTGTAGTTTGAGTAGCGGAACTGGGCGTCCGTCGGAACGTCACGAGAGTCAGTTGAGGGCAATCGGAGCGAAATGTCGTCGTTATCAGAGCCAGAGGAGGAAGCAATATTATTGTGGACTTTTAACTTTAAAAAGGCGTACAACTCGTAGAATTTGGGTGCACGAGATTAATGAAAAAAGGAAGAAATTAGGAGAAACCCGATTATGTAAAGAACTAGAGTCACATGAAGATCGTTTCTATACATATTTTAGAATGAGCAAATGTGAATTTTTTTTTTAGAAGAGTCTTCTCACACCCCCCGCAGGGGGGAGTGGGGAATCTGTGTCAAGGTATTTGCCTTCTAACAGAGGTTGCGTTCGCTTTCCGTAACTACGGACAGGGCATGGGGTAACCATTAAAGGTTGAAGTATACGAGCCAGGCGATTACGACTCCGTGATTGGTAGCAGGTGACGAGCGTAGCATTGTCTGGCGTCCGGCGGACGGGCGTGCAAAGGGGCCAGGTTTCTCACAAGTGGGAAATCTGTCGCCTCTGCGCGCGCGAACATGCCAGCCGCCAGACGACGCACGAATTCGTCCAGTGTTTCCATCCGCATATCCCTATGGATTACATCGTTCCTCACGTACCGCGAGGCGCCGACAATGGTGAAATTTTATGAAAAAATGTAGTTTCGCTTTTTATTATTGTCGACTTCAACAAACACGTGCGAAAACAACGCGGCACCACAACAAATTGGCGGCCGGAGCGCGGAAGTGTGGCTGGCGTCGGAGCAGATCAACGAAACCACGCCGGGAAAGAGATAGAATTATAGTCAAATTTATGCGTTAGAACAGGCAGTTTCGTGGCGGTTCCGCTTTTCCTACATATGGACAAGCCATGGCGAAATTACTGCGGTTCCGCTGTTATGGTTTCGCAACGGAGGTGTGGGCCTTAGGATTATAAGAAAAGAGTTTTTACAACCAACGCTCTTGCCCTATGTGTACTTGCAAAGTAAATGAATTGAAAATTAAATTTGAGTTTTTTTTACCTGCAATCTTGGTTTGGGTTTTCATTCTCATTCTTACCTCCGCTTTTCCACGACTTTTGGAGAACGTTAACTGACCACATATCAATTTCAGGTTTAAAAACAGCCTACAAACGCTTTTACGTGGACGTAGGATCGGTTGTGGGTGAGAGTGACAGAATTTGGACCATATCTCTAAACGATGAGTCTTCTAAAACCCCTTTGGTCTTACTGCATGGAATGGGCTCAGGAGTTGCTATGTGGTGTCCCAATTTAGACACCCTAGCCGCAACTCGACCTGTTTATGCCTTAGATTTACTTGGTAAGTACAGAGATTGCCCAAAACCAGGCCCCAACTTTTTTGCAGCGTGCCTTAACTAAATATAATTGAATAATAATAACAATTTATTGTTTTTAAAATTTAAAAAAATAAAGTATTATTTAATTAAATAGTCGATTGGTTAAAATTTATGTATGAAATAGTTACAAAGCACTATTTATACGATTAGGTTCTTTATTATGATCAGGTACTTTATTATAGATAAAACACTGGATTTCAAATCGGCGGAATCGAAACTATGTAATTTTTATCGTAAAAAAAAGATTTTGTCTATTGTCGTTATGCTAGGGTAAAATAAATTAAATTAATAACAGATTATGAAAACACAATATTTAATATATTAAAAAAAAAAACATTATTTTTCTTTTCTCTAAGAAGAATGGAAGCTGGAAGCTATTTTTTAAATTATAATATTTAAATCTATTTAAAAAAAAATACGTGTGGCACTCGGAAACTGCCGCGGTAAAGCTATTGCATAGCATTTTTTTATCAACTTATGCAATTATAATTATTTATTTATTTTATTTATGCAGTATTTTTTTTTTCTTTGATATTAATTCAATTTTTTTATATTACTGTGGACGCGGCCAAAAAGCACGCTGTCTCACCTAGCATTGTGTCTAAAAGAGATAGAATCAGTTATGAGCAGTTAGCAGCTAGTTTACACGCATACGTCTAGTCGCACGCACACAAACACCGTGCCGAAGTCTGCCGAACTGAAACGAAGTTAGACGATGCACGGCTTTCAACGCCGAGCCGGTCGGAGTGGGGGGTGTTAGGTTTATTTTCGTTACGGAATTTCTTGATTCGGTCGCCGCGCTCAAAGCCCGCGATAAAAGCTATGCAATAGCTTAGAAGTAAGAAATTAATATTAATTAAACCTAATATTTATTTTATTGTTTAGGATTTGGACGTAGTACGCGTCCTAAGTTCTCTAATGACGCGGATAAGGCCGAGACGCAATGGGTCGAATCGGTGGAGGAGTGGAGGCGAGAGGTGCGACTGCCAGAGTTCATACTACTGGGACATAGTCTCGGTGGATACATCGCCACTGCATACGCCTTAAAATACCCACAGAGGTAATATACTCACATTTTTTTCTTTATAACCCAGAAAGTCATTCTAGCGGGAATCATTCAATGATGTGTCCTACAGATAAATCAGTTTGAAGATGTTTTTTCGTTCGTTGTAGTGTAATAGAGACACACTAACCGGAATAAAGTAATAAATAAAGTTATGAGTATATACATATACATAATAAAAATAAATAAATATTTCCAGACAGGTCACATAGCGCCATCTAGTTTCCGTGGTAAGCTACCAGGCTTGTGTTACGGAAACTAGATGGTTGATAAACTACATATTATACTGTTTTTTTTGTAAACATATAAACACCCAGACCGAGACAAATTATACAATGTACAACTTGCCTCCGGTGGTAATCGAACCCACGACCTCCCGAGTACACGGCAACGTTTGTTACCATTAGACCACGGAGGCGGTCATATAGATACATACATACATATAGTATATACTCGTACTATGGTGCAGTTGTATGATGTACAAACTTGGAGACTGAACTTAATTTATTGCTTAATTCGCGGGCATATGGAATGGGGTACATGACAAGTATTTTAAAATTATTTACTTCCGTTAGCGTTAACTTTCAAGTCCTTGTATTTGAAGGCTAGATTGGAGTTACCGGGTTCGATTCCTAGTCGGGACACAATAATTAAATTTAATTTATTTCTCGATTTTGGAACGCTAGAGACATCGACGAGCGTACCAATTGTCATGATGGGCCTTTAGTAAAGGTGGTTTCTGACCACCGCTGGTCGTGATGATACTTTACCTTTTTATATTAATATTTTTAGGGTAAGGCACTTAATTCTAGCAGATCCTTGGGGTTTTCCCGAAAAACCTGACAATGTACATGAGAAATATCAATTGCCAATGTATGTGAGGGCTATAGCCGTGGCTGTTCAACCCCTAAACCCTTTGTGGGCTTTAAGAGCTGCCGGTCCAGCTGGACGATGGCTGGTGGGGAAAATTAGACCGGATCTCTCCAGGAAATATGCAGCTTTTATTCCTGATGCAGAAACTGTGATTCCGGAATATTTACATCAATGCAATGCGCAGACGCCAAGGTTGGTAATTTTTTTTTTTTTATATTTTTAAGCGAATTTAGATGTAGCTTATCTAAGCGTGTTCTACCATCTATACTATGGTGAGTGCTCTGAAGAACTCTATAACCTAATTCCTTCCTCTCCATTCCGCAACCTAACCACACGCACAGGTCAGAATATGCACCCACATACCGTAGTCACCATCCCTTCGCGTACGTATAAATGATGATGCCAATTTTTCTTAGTGAAATGTGCCCAAAAAAATGTTCTCGTGTCATAATGATTTCTTTTTTATATCATAATCTGTAATTAATTTTATTTATTTTACCCTAGCATAACGACAATAGACAAAAACTTTTTTTTACCTTAATAATTACATAGTTTCGATCCTGCCGATTTTAAATCCAGTGTTTTATCTATAATAAAGTACCTGATCATATCTAATAAAGAACCTAATCGTATAAATAGTGCTTTGTAACTATTTCATACATAAATCTTAACCAATTTAAAACCAACCGCCTCCGTGGTCTAGTGGTAACAAACGTTGCCGTGAACTCGGGAGGTCGTGGGTTCGATTCCCACCGGGGGCAAGTTGTACATTGTATAATTTGTCTCGGTCTGGGTGTTTATATGTATAATACTCGTATGTATATATTTACAAAAAAAAAAGAGTATAATATGTAGTTTATCAACCATCTAGTTTCCGTAACACAAGCCTCGTAGCTTACCACGGAAATTAGATGGCGCTGTGTGACCTGTCTGGAAATATTTATTATTATTAATACTCGTACATCTGTCGCACAATAAAGATGTGGAATGCTCTTCCAGCCTCTGTGTTTCCACTTTCCTATAACCTGCAGCCTTATTCTGTTACTTAAGTGCAAACGTTATATAATGGAACCCGTTAACTATATATATATATGTATATATCTCGCTATTTAAGTTGATATTTGCACGCGCTTATAGAGTTGAGAATTGAATAATATTTTGTAATTATGACGCAATTTCTGACGTAAATACTCCGTAAAAATTCCACTAATAACGTTTGCGACTAATCAACAGAATAGAGTCCTTCAAGCGAAGAGTGAAAAGGCATCTAGTCAAGCCAGCATAGTGTTAGGGACTGATGTCAGTCATGAATGTCTGATTCCAATTGCTAACATTCATGGACCTTGCGCGCCACTTACCATCAGGTGGACGCAAGGTCTCATGTCGTGCTAGTTTAAAAAAAGGCTATAATTAGGCGAAAATCAACCGTCTAAATTGCATTCGACTAGGCCGGAGGTGACTAAAGCCGCAAGCCCCAAAGTAGACTAGCATCCGACTTGTTCCGAAATAATAAGGAACAGGTTCGATTCCATACTGAGAGAATAAATATTTGGTAAAAATAAGTTTAGTATTTGGCTCATTTAATGGGGTGTGTCACTAACTTTTTATCACGATAGATGGCTCATGATAGATGGTACCTAATATAACTGTCAGTTGCATAGAAAACTTGTATTTTTATTACGAAATTTATTGTTTTCTGGATATTATGCAGAAGTGAGCAGCTTTTAAGTGTACAAATCGAGATTTCCAAGCGAAAGCAAAGATATGGTGATCTCAAAATTGCCGTTCTAATAATTCAACCTTTTTTTATTTTAAAGACGGTGTTCGCTTACTTAATTCGTCTTTTAAGGTAGGTAACGTTAAGTTAAAATACATTTTTCTGTTATAAAAATGTAAAACTACAAATAAATTAAAAAAATTATCAATCATAGGTGTAAACAAGGTACCAGTGCCGCTAGCGACATCTACAAAAAGCTTTGCCTGATACAACCCCTTGTTCATTAAATTATTATTTTGTCTTTTTTAGCGGAGAAAGTGCATTCCATACGTTAATGGACGGCTTTGGTTGGGCTAAAAACCCTATGGAACGTCGTTTGAATATGCTATCACCAAAACTATCTGTGACCGTACTGTATGGATCTCGCTCCTGGGTCGACAACTCTAGTGCTGACATCCTCATGAAGAGACCAGACCCAAGCAAGACTTGTGTACAGGTAAAAAAAAACGGGTGCGTCGCGAGACGCACTGCAAAAGTGAGAACTAAAATTGCAGGTTATTGATTTCGTAGTTGGTAGGAATATCGAGATTGCAGACGCGTAAAGAAAGAAAGGGAAAGAAGCAGCGGGAGAGAGCGAGAGAGGCATCGGTTATACAAACCGCGCGCGCCTATCCGCCCCTCTACTCCTTCCCCATCGCGCTGTTTCGAGGGGAAGAAAGAAAGAGAAAGAAGGAGCTGGAGAGAGCGAGAGAGGCAGCGGCTATACGCGCGTGCCTATCCGCCCCTCTTCCCCGCCGCGCTGTTCTGACGTACGTTCAACGAAATAGGTCCCCAACCAAGCGTGCGCAATAAAGTTCTCACTTTAAAAATCCTCCCGCCTTTTAATTTTGTTTTAACATCTTTAAAGGACATTGTATAGACCTAAAGACGTAATTTATTCATAACCGAATTGGGGATCAATGAATTCAAAGTGTTGCTGAATATCATGCTTTTCATGAAGTAATTTGCGTCAATATCACCCAAACACGTCGGGTATAACATGGGAGTTCGCAGCGCGGGATAACCGCAAAAAAATAAGTGCAACTTGTGCCCCATATATAAATTCCAATTTATCGTTTTCCATAATTATTCACATTGTAGCACATTATTAAACAAAACAACGCCACTTTTGACTAACAATATCCACAGTAAATTAATTTACAAAACAAAAACTTTCACTTGACATGCCCGCGCAAAATGGCGCGAAGGACTCCGGATGATGAAGGAGACGATAGAGAAGGCAAAGGGATCTCGTCAATACACCCATGACGTAATATATTTCTTATTATTTATGATTTAATAATAATCAAATTCTAGATGTTGCTGAATTTGATGCTTTTTTTGGAGTCACTCGCGGCATTATAGCCAAAACACGTCGGGTATAATATGGGAGTTCACAGCGCGGGAAAACCACACAAATAAATTGCAACTTGTGCCCCATATATACATTGCAGCACATTATTAAACAAAACAACACCACCAAACGCAAACTAAACGCGCGGCGCACGCCTATCCGCCCCTCTTCCCCTTTTCCGCTGCCCTGTTTCGAAAGTAAGAAAGAAAGAAAAAGAAGATGCGAAAGAGGCAGCGGCTGTACGCGCGCGCCTATCCGCATATATCCAATAGCCACCATTCCACGCGGACGGGACTTATATCCCTATCCTTAGTATTAATATTAATTTTATATTTTGTTAATATTTTTTACAGTAAATCAATTCACAAAACAAATAATTAGATTTGACATGTCCGTGCAAAAAGGCTGGAATTCACTTCTGACAGTTCTATTCGTAGTGACGTCTCGAGGCGTCCCTCTGTTTGACAGCTGGAAATCCCATGTTATTAATTTTCAGAGTCCTTCGCGCCATTTTGCGTGGACATGTCAAGTGCAAGTTTTTGTTTTGTAAATTAATTTACTGTGAATATTGTTGGTCAAAAGTGGTGTTGTTTTGTTTAATAATGTTCTACAATGTGAATAGTTACGGAAAACGATAAATTTGACTTTAAATATGGGGCACAAGTTGCAGTTTATTTTTTGCGGTTTTCCCGCGCTGTCAACTCCCATATTTTACCCGACGTGTTCGAGCTATGGTGCCGCGAGTGACTCCAAGAAAAGCATCAAATTCTGCAGCATCTGGAATTTGATGATGACCTCATTAAAAAGAAAGATATATTACGTCAGACTTAGCTGTATGGGCTAGACCCTTTGCCTTCCCTATCATATTAATTTAAAAAAACACTTCTGACAGTTCTATTCGTAGTGACGTCTCGAGGCGTCCCTCTGTTTGACAGCTGGAAATCCAGTGTTATTTATTTTCAGATTATAAACGGAGCCGGTCATCACATATACCTAGACAAGCCGGAACTATTTAACAAGTTCGTAGTCGAAGCGTGCGCACGCGCAGATCAACACGAACCAGCCATTAAGGATTCAGACACCCCTTTAGCTATAGAAGACTCAAACCCACAACACAAAACCACAGTTTCTTGATAAACATTGAAATTTACCACAAAATTATTAATACACATTTTTAAAGTCAGTAATAAAGATAAATATAAAAAAAATAGTACCTATTTTTAAAATTCCGTAAAATCGTTTTTTTTTATTCATTACGCCATAAAGAAAAAAATGAGCCTATAATATATAAAGGGTGTCTCAGAATGTTTTTCGTTTTTGATATTTACATAAAAGACATATTTGATACTAAATAAAAAAGACAAATTTCTAAGCATTCCATGGATCACCGTGCGGGTGCCGGGTCCATCGGGGTGGGTAAGAGATGAGAAGAATGGTGTCTCGGGCTTGCGACCGACAATAGGCTGGTTTAAGAAAAGGAGGCCTCCCTTTTTTATTTTATTGCGCCATAATACGCTCACCATCCACCATTCTACTCCTCTCCCTACCACGTAAATTTTATTTGTAAAACAACAAAAAATCTTCTTTACCTTTTTTTTAATTTTTTAATTTTTTTTATTTTTTTTTTTCCACTTTTCTCTTTCTTCTCTTCTAAAAGTATTTTTCTTAACAAACTTTTCATTGTCTGCGTAGATTTATTTTTATCTAGTGGTGGTATATTGTTCCACACTTTAGCTGCCTTATATTTTGAGGCCCTTCTGAAGGGACTATCTTATCGTTCCACCAAAAAAGCTTCCTATATAGGTATATAGGTTTCTGCCTTTGTACAATTTTATGCACGAAGCATGTGTGGAATCCGTTAACTATATATATATATATATCACGCTATTAAAGTTGATATTCGCACGGCCGCAGCCAATCGAGCGTTGAGAATTGAATAATATTTTGTAATTATGACGCAATCTCTTACCTAAATAACGAAATCACGTTTGCGACAAGTAACAGAATAGATCCCCTGGGCTCCTTCGTGGCCATTTGATATCTCCTCGGCAATCTTGCTAGAAAAATGTATTGCAATCGTAGCCGTTTGCAAACGATTGGTTTTCACAAATAATATTATTAATAAAATCTTTTTTTTTTTTTTTTTTTATTGTTTTACAAAATCACAGCATTAAATTAATACATATTTGACGATAGGAATTTTGTTATACATTAGCCAAAATTATTTTTATTTTATAGACAGCACTTAAATTAAATTTGAGCCGAACCTAACATCAAATTAAATTCAATTGAATAAAATTAAGTCAAATCATAAATTAAATTAAAACTAAACTAATAATACAATAATATTAAATTAAATCAAAATTATTATCAAAACAAAAACAAATTGTCAGTAGCGAGTGGAACTAAATCTATATCGTAAGTAAAAAAATAATAGCAATAATCAATAATCATATAATATTTAGTATCATATAAACCCATTGATGTATGTAGATAGGCCTATTCAATACAAAACGCACTGTAAAAACGTGCCGCTTGCCACGTGTCCCTACCAACTTTGAGGGGCAATTTTCAAGCAATGAATGTCACATGCGATATTTGTCGGAAATTCTGTCACTATGCATGCTATAAAGACTAGTTTCACTCGATATAAATATTAATGTATAAGCGCTCTCAAAGCTTGCTAGCTCGCGACTGTTGGTGCAGCTACATGACTTCGATTAGTTTGCGGGAACGTTTTTATATCAGTGAGGGCCTATCTATATACATCGATGTATAAACCGTATTAGAATTAATTCTGATGTCTTTTATATCAAAAACTAAAAACATTCTGAGACACCATTTATATATTTTTAAGTTTGATAGGACTATTTGCCAGTTTACAGACATAAATTAAATTGGTAATATCTAAAAAAAACTAATTGTTTATATTTAAAAAAACTAATTGTTTCTAATCTAAAAAAATATACGACGGCAAAAACCGATATGTGCATTATTTATTATCTCTTAAAAGTTAGATAGTTATTGCCAGTTCACAGAAGATATGTCATAATTTGAATTGGGAATATTTTAGAAAACTAATTTATTCAAAGCTAAGAAATAATTCGTTGGTAAAACTGTTGTGTGTTATTTATTTTTTCTTAAAAGTTAGATGCTAGTTTACAGAATATATGTCATAAATTAAATTGGAAATATTGTAAAAACTAATTGTTTCGAATCTAAAAAATAATGCGATGGCAAAAACCGTTATGTTCACTGTTCTTCTAAAATGTAGTAAGTACGTGGATTAAAATATATGTGGTAGGTACAGATATTTTATTGGTAAATGATATTAAAAAAAAAAAAGATTTAAGTATGGTGACAGGATTTATAACCAAAAATAGGAAACCACTGATCTAGAAGCTATGCAAGAATTAGCGAAAAATGCTCTCAGGAGGGATTTTGATAAAATCTAAAACGACACCAATAGATTTAAAAAAAAAACTACAAAAAGTTTAGTGATTAAATTTATGTCGATGTTCATAGTTATTAAATATACGGGTTGTTTGGAAGGGAGCTGTACATACGCCTAGGGTAGAAACTAGGGATAGTCTGCTACCTACCCCCGCCCAATATATTGACCTTGGCTTAAGTTTTTTTTTAAATTTATTTATATTTTTATTTGACTTTTTTGTGATTTTTTTATTAAAACTACCTGTAGCTCAAAATCTATCCATGGGACCGGTCTGCTAATGGTCTTGTTTTAATCGTTAGAGTCTTAGGGTCCTGCAATTTTTGCTTAAAGTGCCCTAGTTGCGGAAATTAATTAATAACTTTAAAACTAAAAGTGATAATTACACTTTTAGCATATCGTTAGAAAGGGCATGGACTGAGGATGTTTTAAAAAAATCAGAAGAACTCCAACCCTGTTAGTTTTTTTTTAAACCCCATAGAAAGTTGCCCTTAAAATTATTTCTTTACCTTACTACGGTACTTCAGGCCCCATAACTTTTCTTCTCCACAATTTTCTGGTGTAAAATATTTTTTTGCAGGACCCTAAGACTCTAACGATTAAAACAAGACCATTAGCAGACCGGTCCCATGGATAGATTTTGAGCTACAGGTAGTTTTAGTAAAAAAATCACAAAAATGTCAAATAAAAAATAAAAATAAATTAAAAAAAAACCTTGAGGCCAAGGTCAATATATTGGGCGGGGGTAGGTAGCAGACTATCCCTAGTTTCTACCCTAGGCGTATGTACAGCTCCCTTCCAAACACCCTGTATATAAATTGTTAAACCCAGTTGAGTTTGTTGTATGACATGTTAATAAAGTTTTTTGACTTGGCAACATTATAATAATTATACAGTATTCAGCCATTTTGTGTTGTGTGAAAATATATTTATTCCCATTGTCGCCCAATATTATTAACCTAATGAAGGAGAACGGGGGAAAAAGTGCAGTTTGGTATACGAGTGATTCGGAAATAAACATATTTTTCCCTTGCCCATACATTTACAATTATTTATTCAGGTATTTTGGATTGTGTAAAAATTGGTTTATTCCCATTGTCATTATTTTTTTTTACCACAATGAATGAATGGAAAAAAGTTCCGACCCACTTGTGTACACTGGCACTAAATGATTTTCGTATTATCTCACGAACAAAACATTTGTGTTAAAAACGTGCGTAAATTCACTCCTATAAAGTTTTTATAACAGGTGTCAGAACAAGAGCGCCGGATTTAAATTTTGCCGCCATTTTGTTAATACGAGTTTTTTTTTTTTTTTTACAATTGTCACTACAGACCACGCGATGTAGGAATATGGAGAAGTATTCAAACCAACAACATTCAATTATTGTAAAAACAAATATAAAAAAAATGTGTGTTTTGCGAATAGTTTGCCAATTACGTCAAGTTTTCGATCGCAATAATGGCGGCGTTTAAATACAAAATTTGAGAGCCAATTTACGCTGAAGGATCAGACGATCATTGTTTGTTGTCGTCCTTGTCAGTCACTCGATATAGCCACAGTAAGGGAATATGTGGCCGAGAATCCAGGAACTGTCATTCGGTCAAGAATTAAACATTTACAGAAGCACTATGCAACGAATTTTGGTAAATGATTTGCATTTGTACAAGGTTGAATCGGTACAAGAAATCAAGCTATTTAAAAAAAAATCAATTCCGGAGCTTTTGTTCAGAAATATATCTGCTATATATGCTAGTGTTGAGGTGGGATGTTGTAGTTGAAGTAAAAGTCACAATACCAAGTTGAGAGATATTTATTGCCTACAAATGATTAAATATATATATTGAAATAAACTCTGAACCTAGATAGTCGTAACCAGTGTGTCAGTGGTGGGGGTACTGTGTGACATAGATGCGGGATGCACGCCGTCTCTGTCACACTGCAAGGAACCATTTATTTGCGGGTTAGAATACCTGTGACTTGTTAGCTACACTAGCTTGTCGTTTTAAGCACTTATTTTCACTTTGTTTCTATTTAAAAGTCGTTGCATTTATACTAATTGCGTGTCTGTCTGTATTTTGCTTAACTTGTATGAAACCATAGAGCAGAGGTGGCCAACCGGTCGATACTATACCGCCTCCGTGGTCTAGTGGTAACAAACGTTGCCGTAAACTCGGAAGGTCGTGGGTTCGATTCCCACCGGGGGCAAGTTGTACATTGTATAATTTGTCTCGGTCTGGGTGTTTATATGTATAATATGTATATATTTACAAAAAAAATAGAATAATATGTAGTTTATCAACCATCTAGTTTCCGTAACACAAGCCTCGTAGCTTACCACGGAAACTAGATGGCGCTGTGTGACCTATCTGGAAATATTTATTATTATTATCTGCTGCACGCATAATTTTTGGTTTCCAACAAGAAACATCCATATTTGAAGAAATGTGTTGAACAGCTGCATTCGTGTTTTGATTTATTTGAGTCGACATTTTCCAACTTAAAACAACCAAAAAATAAACACTGTTCTCGCTTAACAGACACTCATTGGATTATTTAAGGTTGGTAATTACTAACCTGATCAACCCCTCGTTCCGAATCGCGTTTAGAGCGCTTAGAACGAATAGGACACTGACCGTCGTCGTTCCGAATCAAATATCGCGATTTGGATGCTCAGAGCGTGATATCAATTCTGAACGGTGTTAGTTTTTTTTTAATGTATGGAAGATAAATTGCGGATTCCACATCTTTGAGTATGAATACTAACAAAAATACATCTCTCGGTTTATTCATCTTTATATGTGTAAAGTTTAATATTAATAACTTATTTTGATCTTTTAAAATAAATTGCCGTGTTACAGACATTTTTTTTCCACTTCCTACTTTAATATTAATTTTAGATTTGTTTTAGAAGTAATATACAAACAGTATAAACAAATTACTATATTAAATAATTTAAAAGAAAACCTAATATTAAATAAACTTGAAAATGGCGCGCGACAAACCTGTCGTTCCGATACGCGATAATAGTAACCTAAGCACGCTTAAAGGTGTTCCGATACGCGCTTAAACTGTTTTGCCAAAGCTGTGTGATGTCACAAACGACACCATTTCTCGCGCTTAGACTGCTCACGATATCGAGGTAGATCGGTCTGAGCGCTGTCAGTTTTTTGTCATTATATCGCGCGCCATTTTCAAATTTATTTAATATTAGGTTTTCTTTTAAATTATTAAATATTGTAATTCGTTTATACTGTTTGTATGTTACTTCTAAAACAAATCTATAATTAATATTAAAGTAGGAAGTGGAAAAAAAAATGTCTGTAACACGGCAATTTATTTTAAAAGATCAAAATAAGTTAATAATATTAAACTTTACACATATAAAGATGAATAAACTGAGAGATGTATATTTGTTAGTATTCATCTCAAAGATATGGAATCCGCATATTTATATTCCATACATTAAAAAAAAAAACTAACATTTTATGAATGAAAATGTGATTTCGACCGTTCCGAATTGATATCACACTCTGAGCATCCAAATCGCGATATTTGATTCGGAACGACGGTCAGTGTCATATTTGTTCTAAGCGCTCTGAACGCGATTCGGAATGGGATAATGACAAAAAACTGACAGCGCTCAGAGCGATCTATCTTGATATCGTGAGCAGTCTAAGCGCGAGAAATGATGTCATTTGTGACGTCACACAGCTTTGGCAAAACAGTTTAAGCCCGTATCGGAACACCTTTAAGCGTGTTTAGGTTACTATTATCGCGTATCGGAACGATGGCAAGTCAAGTGAAGTCGGCCACCCTTGCCTTATAGCAACGCCAACTTCAAAGCGAATAATAATAATAATAAATTATTTATTGTACACAAACAAAAATAGTGTGGGTACAAAGTCGAGATTAGATTTTCTACAAACTAACTCTTTGTGAAAGGGGAGCATTATAAACGGGTGCAGAAATACTATTGTGATCAAGAATAATTAAATATATATACATACTAATTAAATACAATAGAAGTAAATGTATATCCTACATATTAAATAAATATATATACTACATAAATAATACATATATAGTAGAAAATTACGGTAAGTTATTCTGTTTATGGTGTAAAAAATTGTACAACTTGTCTTTAATAATTTTGAGAGATGGATGTTGTCTGATTTTCGAAAAATATTCAACGCATGTTTGTATTTGTCTGCTGCATGTTTTATTATGTTCCCCTGGGAGCTAACAATTGCTGTGTCATACTGACATTAGCACAGCAACGTTATTTATAAGTCCTTGAAAGAAAAACTTCGAATAAATAAACAATTTGAATTTGATTATCGGAGGTAGTCTGTTCCACTGGCGAGCTGCAGATACTGTAAAGGAATCTGATATCTGCTGGAAGAGTGGGGAGGGATTTTAAGTAAGTTGTGGGAAGAACGAAGTGCTTAAAGCGACAAGTCAATTACAAGGAAGAAGAAGTGTATTTGTTCTATAAAGGCCGCGTTCGTTTTATAGCATATAGCGTGAAATGTCGTTATTGTTAAGAAATACCACTTTTTTTAACAATGCTAACATTTCTTTAAAAAAACGAGCGGTGAAGCTACTTTTTGACAAGTATGACAAGTAACAAATAATAACAAATCAATTGACAATGTATTATGGTCTTTGAATTTATTAGATGGAATCGTTTAAAATAAATTTTAAACAAATATAATATAAACTATACAACAATGTAAACAAACCATTTCTTATGTTAAATGACATCTGTCAAAAAGTAACATCAATAACCCTCCCTTCAACACGGTACTGACATACGAAATTAGCATCAAATGTTAGAATTTTCATTAAACGAACGACTTGTGCTAAAAAAAGTGGTGTTTTCATGCTAACATTTATTAAAACGAACGCGGCCAAAGTATTATTTTAAACCAAATATTCAGGTTGTGATGATTTTTTTTAAGATTCAAATTTTAGTAGTTTGTTTACCTATATATCTTAAGTTATGCCTCGAGTTATGGATTGTTACAAATGGCCTTGTTTAATTTATTTATAAACTGATACTGCAATATAAATATTTAAAATTATTTTTTCGTTTTATTTTAATCCTTTATTTTAATTTCTTATCATTATTTTAAGCGGAATTTAGTGGATTCATTTTAGTGTTTGAGTCAAATATTTATTAGGCAATTCTCACGATGATAAACTACATTTCTTAAAGGTATACTTAGGTCCGGGTTAATAGTCGTTGCTCCGCCAGTACTTAGCACGAGCCATTGCTCAGAACTGTCAAAGTGACAGTTTTTACTCTAAATATCTGTCACTTTGAGGTCCGGATTAATAGTCGTTGCTCCGCCAGTGCTTAGCATTAGCCATTGCTCAGAACTGTCAAAGTGACAGTTTTTACTTTAAAAATCTGTCACTTTGATTACTAGAAAAATCTGTCACTTGGATTAATAGTCGTTGCTCCGCCAGTGCTTAGCATTAGCCATTGCTCAGAACTGTCAAAGTGACAGTTTTTACTTTAGAAATCTGTCCCTTGGATTAATAGCCGTTGCTCCGCCAATACTTAGCACGAGCCATTTCTCAGAACTGTTAAAGTGACAGTTTTTACTCCAAAAATCTGTCACTTTGAGAGTTCTGAGCAATGGTTCGTGCTAAGCACTGGCGAAGGAACAATTAATCCGGTCCTGAGACTTGAAAAATCAGATCAGAAAGATTGTAGTGCGGAGAGCATATTAAGCTGTAGGTCCCGGTTCCACTAATACCAACTTGCGGAATCGTTAATAAATTGTCATCAGATCATCGCCAACCTGTCTGGCCAGCGTGGCGAGTGTAGGCCAAATTCTCCATATATATGTTCTAGAAGGGCTATATCTAGGACGCTGAGTTTTAGGGGCTGTAATGAATGAAAAATCAAACTTAGTAAAATAATCATTTATTGTCTGATTTAAATTAATAATTATACATCAGAATTATAAAAGTTAAAAATGTGTGACATGAATAAAATTAAGGCTGAATTATACCAAAATGTAACGATTATATTTTGACAGTCAGCCATTCTGGTACAATCGACACATTTTAACTTTCTACACATAACACAATATTTTTAACAAAGTCTAACATGCGTATGACTAATTACAACGACTTTCCCTTCATCTTGAAGATCTCGCAACGCTTCATCCAGTTGTTCCCTGGTCACCATCTGTTAAAAAAAAACTTTTTATCCACTTTTCATTATCATTTAATTTATTCGAAGGAAGTAAGTGTTTTCACACTTTCTGAATAGCTCCACACAGTGTTAGTAAGTAGTATATATGTATGTTTATGTATAATCAAAGTCAAAGTCAAAATATCTTTATTCACGTAAACCTATTACAGGCATTTATGAAACGTCATTAATTTAATTATTTTGAATGATTCTACTCCTGCTAGTAGAAGACTAAGCAGCAAAGTGGTCCAATAAGTAAGCTGTTAGCAGAAGACCAGCAGCTTAGCAGATTCCAGTGACCTGTTAATGTTTAATCTGACTGAGAAAGGAATCTGTAAGGAAAACTCAGCTATATCAGATTTACAAAATAAAACATATACAGAACTGCACCACAACAATCAATTAATAACCTTTTAAATTTAGTTATCAGTACCTATGAGAATACAATACCTGGTACAGCAGTAACCCACCTGGCAAGTCAGAATTAAGGTAGACTACATGCCTATGTGCAACCCGAAAGTCGACAATAATATGTATTATTATTTAGTGTATCGATATTATAATATTTATTCCATATATATTGTAAGTAAGAATATATTAAATTGCTGTTAATTTAAATAGTTATTTATTTCTCTTATTATCTTTATGATTGCACCTACATTTGATCAAATTTGTCCCCAAGGTTTGGCTGTCAGAGAATGTCTTCGGGCATTACTCCGCCTTTGTACTTTGTGCAATAAAGTTTATAAATAAATAAATAAATAACAATAAAAGTAAAGTATCATCACGGCCGTTTCCCTTTCGAGGTGATCAGAAACCACGCTTATAAATAAGCGAATTCACATTTAGCTAACTTTACTGCCGGCCAATCATGACAAGTGGCAAGCTCGTCGATGTCTCCAGCGTACCAAAGGAGAGAAATATCACAAATAAATGAAATATTACGGACTTAACCGCTAGACCACGGAGGCAGTATTAATTATGGGTTGTTATTTAATGATTCGTGGATAATTGTAGTTTGTTAGTTATTAGTAGATAATTATTGGTTATCAATGATGGCTTTGGTGAAGAGTGAATGATTATGGGTTGCTAATATAAATAATAATAATAAGTCATGGATGATTGTGGTTTGTTAGTTATTAGTGGATAATTATTGGTTATCAATGATGGTTTTGGTGAAGAGTGAATGATTATGGGTTGCTAATATAAATAATAATAATAAGTCATGGATGATTGTGGTTTGTTAGTTATTAGTGGATAATTATTGGTTATCAATGATGGTTTTGGTGAAGAGTGAATGATTATGGGTTGCTAATATAAATAATAATAATAAGTCATGGATGATTGTGGTTTGTTAGTTATTAGTGGATAATTATTGGTTATCAATGATGGTTTTGGTGAAGAGTGAATGATTATGGGTTGCTAATATAAATAATAATAATAAGTCATGGATGATTGTGGTTTGTTAGTTATTAGTGGATAATTATTGGTTATCAATGATGGTTTTGGTGAACAGTGAATGATTATGGGTTGCCAATATAAATAATAATAATAAGTCATGGATGATTGTGGTTTGTTAGTTATTAGTGGATAATTATTGGTTATCAATGATGGTTTTGGTGAAGAGTGAATGATTATGGGTTGCTAATATAAATAATAATAATAAGTCATGGATGATTGTGGTTTGTTAGTTATTAGTGGATAATTATTGGTTATCAATGATGGCTTTGGTGAAGAGTGAATGATTATGGGTTGCTAATATAAATAATAATAATAAGTCATGGATGATTGTGGTTTGTTAGTTATTAGTGGATAATTATTGGTTATCAATGATGGTTTTGGTGAAGAGTGAATGATTATGGGTTGCTAATATAAATAATAATAATAAGTCATGGATGATTGTGGTTTGTTAGTTATTAAGAAAGAAAGAAAGAAAGAAAGAAAACATTTATTTATCAAAAAACAGCTTAGACATAACAATTACAAAAGAGAAAAAAAAGTAATAGTAAAAAAACTTAAAATAATATAAACTTGGTAAAAAAAAAGAAAAGAAAATGAGCTGCTATGACAAATAGGTGTTCAGGTCAGCAAAGGCTGCAACAGTAGATGCTGCAGCGCTGATTTTCACTGAACCCTTTAACAAAACCAAAAAATAAAATAAAAATTCAATAAGTGTAACTCTGAGTATTATAATAAAGAAACATGGAACCAAAATAAAATAAATTGAAATATATAATGGATAAATAATAAATATATGTATATGTGTGAGTAAAGTAAAAAAAGAAAAACAGAATATTAACAAATATACCTATAATAAAGTAAAAAAAATATTTGTAATTTAGTTTTTTAGCTTTATTTTTCTAATTACCAATATAGTAAACAATGAGTAAGAGATAGACGGGTATAACTCTGGAATTTATGGTTGAAAGTAAAAATAAAAAATAAAAATATATAGTTCAGGCCTGCAGCTGCGAAGATAGAAGAATCATCTTAAGCTTAGACTTAAACCCAGTTACTGATTGCAAATCGCGAAGTGGTGGGGGTAAGTCGTTCCAAATTTTTGCAGCTGCATACCTAAAACTACCACGGAATGCCGATGCTTTGCATCGCGGAATGCACAGGAGGTTCAGGCTACCACGCGTATAAAAGGGTCTTGGTCGGCGCGGCCATATAAGCTTGTCGTAAAGATATCTCGGAGTCAATTTTTTTATCACACCAAACAGTAAAGAAGCCAGGTGTAAGTTTCTCCGTGCACTCATTTTTAAACATCTATGCTGATTAAGGTAAGGGGTGACGTGAGACCAGCGCGGGACAGGATAGCAGTATCGCGCGCAAGCATTTTGAACTCTTTGAATCAGGCGTTCTGTCCTTGCCAGTAAACAGGGTCCATATACGGTGTCACAATAGTTAAATTTAGACAAAACAACGGCCTCGCAAAGCTTTTCCCGCACGCAGACACTGGCATAGCCGCGGACCTTGTAGAGGACTTTGAGTCGGTAAAAACAATTACGTACAACTTCCGCAATATGTTTTTCGAAGCGCAACTCTGCATCCACCAGAAGACCCAAGTTTCTAGCCTCCGTGACGCATATTATTGGTTCACTTGATAAAAGCACTGCGATAGGAAATAAATTAACCTTTTTGATAGCTTGTCTGGTTCCTAAAATCATAAACTTTGACTTAGAAGGGTTTAGAACTAAACAGTTGTCATTTGCCCAGCTGACAATCCTGTCCAGGTCTTGGTTGATTTTATTTACACTTGCGGTTGTGTCGCGTGGATCAAAAGATGTATATATTTGAAGATCATCTGCATATAGGTGATAGGAGCAATTCTTCACGCAAACCCCAATGTCGGCACAGTACAGAACAAAAAGTAAAGGGGCCAATATTGACCCCTGAGGGACACCGCGATTTAGAAAGGATCGTGAAGATCTGGATGAGCCACCAACGCGGTCCTTTACCTCCACATACTGCGATCTACCGGACAGGTAGCTGTCAAACCATTTTACAGCTGATACATCGGCGCCATAGTACGCCAGCTTAGATAGCATCAAAGCGGTGCTGGTACAGTCGAAAGCGCGCGAAAAATCTAGCAGTGTCAGCAGAGTAGCTTCACCTCTGTTTCGTGCTTCAAGTATGTTGTCCGTTACATCGATTAGAGCGGTTGCAGTGCTTCGGTTTTTTCGGAACCCAGATTGCTTGTCAGGTAGGATGTTATTTGTCTCAATAAAAAAAGAAAGCTGCTCCCGCACAACAGATTCAGCCACCTTGGATAAACAGGACAGTAAGCTTATAGGGCGTAAGTCTTTGAGATGTTGAGGGTTAGATTTTTTGGGCAGTGGTTTGATAACCGCAATTTTCCATATGTCAGGAAAAGTGGAGGTCGTGATTGATTTATTGACAATTGCAGTGATCGCGCCCAGCGATTCCGGCAAAGTAAGCAGCAGCATGTCCCGCGATATTCCGTCTATCCCCTGCGCATTAGATTTAAGTCCCTGAATGATTTGTAGTATTTTAGATTCTGCGACAGGCTGAAGCTGAAAAGCATTTGGTTGGTTTCTCTGAAATTCATAATATGACAACTGCGATATGCTAACTGCATCGTTTCCGGGGACATCTAAAAAGTGCCTGTTGATAATCGTAGGGTCACTGAGGTGAAGAGGCAAATCAATATGTTCTTTCTGAGACGGTAGTACCGACAACTTTAAATTGCGCCATAGCTCCTGTGAATTACGAGAATGACAGTTTACATTTTCCTGAAAATAAGCCTGTTTCTCGCTAGTGATGGCCGATTCTACAAGTTTTTTGTAGTTTTTATAATTTGCCCTATCCATCTCCGACTTAGATATGCGAAATTTGTTGTGTGCTTTGTTGCGTAGGCTCATCATAAGGCGTACATTTTCTGTTATCCAAGGAGTAGGTCGATCCTTGATGTATTTAACCTTATGGGGAGCGTGTAAATCGAAAAGGCGGATTAAATAAGCATTAAACGTGGACACCATGTCATTGACGTTGTTTATAGATTTAATAAAGTTCCAGTCCATACGACACAAGTCTGGTTCAAACAATTCTGGTACAATATCTTTAAGAGGACGGTACGAAACCAACTTAGGAAGAGGCTTGTTTTTCTTTAATTTAAAATTAGCATTTACATAAGCGTGGCTACCTAGTGCTGGAATGTGGATGACGTTAACACCAAGCTCCTTCATATCGGTGCACACGACGTCTATGAGCGTCTCACTGGTGTCAGTAAAGTGAGTACATTCGGCCACAATTTGATTTAGGTTAAAACAGTTCAAAAAAGCCTGAAAGTCATTTGTTTTGTTATCCATAATTAATAAATTAATGTTAAAATCCCCCAGAAGTATAATTCGGTCATAATGCGAGAAGGAGCTAACTGAGTCAGTTAGAGCATCAAAAAATGTCTTTATGTTTTGCCATGGCGGGCGGTATGCTGTTCCAATTATCACTTTGTATCCGCCAACATTCGTGCTCACCCACATTTGTTCCACGGAGCTCGCTGGGTGAGGTCGCGTTCTCGCATTGAGCCCGGACTTAACATAAAATCCGACCCCGCCTCCGCGCGAGCGCACCTCGGCGGGGCGCGGGACGTGCCTCAGTCTGTAGCCCGGCACCACGGGCGCGCGTCCCTCCTCCCCCTCCCGCAGCCAGGTCTCATTCACAGCTACGATGTCGTCTCCGTGTTGCGAAAAGACAGCTATAATCTCATCGTGCCTAGTCCCCAATGATCCCGCGTTAAATAAACCAACACTGTTATCAATGATGGTTTTGGTGAAGAGTGAATGATTATGGGTTGCTAATATAAATAATAATAATAAGTCATGGATGATTGTGGTTTGTTAGTTATTAGTGGATAATTATTGGTTATCAATGATGGTTTTGGTGAACAGTGAATGATTATGGGTTGCTAATATAAATAATAATAATAAGTCATGGATGATTGTGGTTTGTTAGTTATTAGTGGATAATTATTGGTTATCAATGATGGTTTTGGTGAAGAGTGAATGATTATGGGTTGCTAATATAAATAATAATAATAAGTCATGGATGATTGTGGTTTGTTAGTTATTAGTGGATAATTATTGGTTATCAATGATGGTTTTGGTGAAGAGTGAATGATTATGGGTTGCTAATATAAATAATAATAATAAGTCATGGATGATTGTGGTTTGTTAGTTATTAGTGGATAATTATTGGTTATCAATGATGGTTTTGGTGAACAGTGAATGATTATGGGTTGCTAATATAAATAATAATAATAAGTCATGGATGATTGTGGTTTGTTAGTTATTAGTGGATAATTATTGGTTATCAATGATGGTTTTGGTGAACAGTGAATGATTATGGGTTGCTAATATAAATAATAATAATAAGTCATGGATGATTGTGGTTTGTTAGTTATTAGTGGATAATTATTGGTTATCAATGATGGTTTTGGTGAACAGTGAATGATTATGGGTTGCTAATATAAATAATAATAATAAGTCATGGATGATTGTGGTTTGTTAGTTATTAGTGGATAATTATTGGTTATCAATGATGGTTTTGGTGAACAGTGAATGATTATGGGTTGCTAATATAAATAATAATAATAAGTCATGGATGATTGTGGTTTGTTAGTTATTAGTGGATAATTATTGGTTATCAATGATGGTTTTGGTGAACAGTGAATGATTATGGGTTGCTAATAAAAAATAGATTTTGGTGGTGAGTGGATGATTATGGGTTGTTAGCTGATGGTTTTAATTTATCATGGATGATTGTGGTCTGTTAATAATAATTATTAAAAAAGAGAAAAATGTATAATTTTATTTTAGAAGTCATATTTTCATTTTGTAAATTTGATTGTTTTTGTTAATTTTTTTTTTGTTTTAACAGTAATAAGATTATATTTTCTTCTTCTTTTTATATTGGTGAATGCTGTGACACCTAATTGGTACATATATTAGATAAGTTATAATTATACTATGTTATGTGTGTGATAATATCTGTACTGCTGTGTGTACTAAATAAATAAATAGTGGATGAATATTGGTTGTGGTGATGAGTGGATGATTTTGTTCTGTACTTACGATTTGTGATCCAGTGTTGACGTCTTGTAGGAGCTTGGTGTGTGTGATGGTGTGTGGTTTCCCGTGCGGTTGAATGATGGTTTTGAGTGCGGTGACCAGATCTGCCCTTCTTCTTCTGGCGGCCGCGCCCAGACCAGTCGTGAGGATACCGACGTCAATTCTCCCTGATGCAGGGTCGGTAGCCGATTGCTTCAAAGCTTCTCGGTGTAGTCTGATGAAAAAAAAATACTTTTAGACCAAAAACAGGAAAACTTACAGAAAAGTATATAATTATAAAAATAAAAAAAAGTCATAGAAAAAATACTTTTAGGCAAAAAACAGTAAAGCTAACAGAGAAGTCTGATAGAAAAAATACTTTTAGACAAAAAACAGTAAAGCTAACAGAGAAGTCTGATAGAAAAAATACTTTTAGACAAAAAACAGTAAAGCTAACAGAGAAGTCTGATAGAAAAAATACTTTTAGACAAAAAACAGTAAAGCTAACAGAGAAGTCTGATAGAAAAAATACTTTTAGACAAAAAACAGTAAAGCTAACAGAGAAGTCTGATAGAAAAAATACTTTTAGACAAAAAACAGTAAAGCTAACAGAGAAGTCTGATAGAAAAAATACTTTTAGACAAAAAACAGTAAAGCTAACAGAGAAGTCTGATAGAAAAAATACTTTTAGACAAAAAACAGTAAAGCTAACAGAGAAGTCTGATAGAAAAAATACTTTTAGACAAAAAACAGTAAAGCTAACAGAGAAGTCTGATAGAAAAAATACTTTTGACAAAAAACAGTAAGCTAACAGAGAAGTCTGATAGAAAAAATACCTTTAGACAAAAAAACAGTAAAGCTAACAGAGGAAGTCTGATAGAAAAAATACCTTTAGACAAAAAACAGTAAAGCTAACAGAGGAAGTCTGATAGAAAAAATACTTTTGACAAAAAACAGTAAAGCTAACAGAGAAGTCTGATAGAAAACATACCTTTAGACAAAAAACAGTAAAGCTAACAGAGGAAGTCTGATAGAAAAAATACCTTTAGACAAAAAACAGTAAAGCTAACAGAGGAAGTCTGATAGAAAAAATACTTTTGACAAAAAACAGTAAAGCTAACAGAGAAGTCTGATAGAAAACATACCTTTAGACAAAAAACAGTAAAGCTAACAGAGGAAGTCTGATAGAAAAAATACCTTTAGATAAAAAACATTAAAGATTAGCTTTAGTCACAACTTATTATAAAATACAAGTATTTTAAAATCTATTTAAATTAAGAGTCAAACAAATGCTGGTTAATAAATGTTTTTATTCGACAAAAGAATACCTAGACACTAAGCTCGACAAAGTCATTTGACTAAATAAATATTTGTATGCTAGAAATAGCGAAGCATGTGATATAATTACATATAACAATTAACATGCCTGTAACATGTCTCTGACAAATTAATTATTTCATTTAGGAAATAAAATTACAGACTTTTAACTTACCTAGCAGCTTCATCTACATCGACTAGTTCTACGACCTGCGACAGTCTGAGTCTGGCGTGCGCCTCCGACAGTCTGATGAGGGACTCCAGCTGTCGGGGGTAGGCAGAGATCTGACCACGACCACTGCCTACACGTCTGGAAGTACATTAACAAACATATTGTCACGATAAACCAGAAAATTATAAACCACGCTTTTAAAATTACACCATATCCATTTTGGGCTATTTTTGTACTACTTCTGTGATGTACAATGAAAAAAAATCTAAATAGAAGTTACGATGCGTTTATTGATCAGACTAATGTTATTTTTACCATCATCATTACAGCCCTTAGAACACAGCGTCCCAGCTCCACTGCTGGAGATGGGCCTTCCAGAACATACACTTGGAGAATTTGGCCTACACTCGCCACGCTGGCCAGACGGCTTGATGAGGATATGATGTCATTTTTTATGACAATTTATTAACGATTCCACAAGTTAGTATTAGTGGAACCGGGACCGTCGGCTTAACGTGCTCTCCGAGGCACGGGAACGGTGGTGTTGTAAATCTACGACAAATATACGTGAAAATTGTATTTCTCATTGGTACATGCCGGGGGGGTTTGAACCGACCTTTGTAGGATTTAAGGTATGCGTTCTTTCAACCGAGCCACCACCACGCATTTTTACTATATACAGTGTTAATTCTATATAACGACAATGGAGAGAGAAAAAAAAACAGAATTGGAAGAGAAGCTAAACCAACCAAAGCCAATTGATTTCGACGCTTTAGGGAGTTTGTCGTTAAATCGAGTAAATAGTAACCTAAGCACGCTTAAAGGTATTCCGAGACGGGTATTAACTGTTTTGAGATGTATGATTGTTAGTATTCATACTCAAAGATGTGAAATCCGCAATTTATCTACCATACTATTTTTTTTTTTAAACTAAAAAAAAAACTATCATGTTATGAATAAAAATGTGATTTAGACCGTTCCCAATTGATATCACGCACATTCGGAACAACTGCTAGTATCATATCCATTCTAAGCGCTCTGAGCTTGATTCGGAACGAGGGGATGGAGTAGACTACTACGAAGGAGTTGAGAGACAAATCCAGAATGATGTGAGGGAACAGAAGAGAGGAAGACAAATTTCTAAGCATTTCATGGATTCACCGTGCACCCTGCCGGTGTCGGGTAAAAATTGGCATTTGACTAATAGGTGGTAGGTTGACTGATAGTGGTAATCTCCCCAGCTCCAGCAGCCCCAATAAAGTTTTGGGATCAGGCTCGAATTGCCGTCATGCCCAGTCAAGTCTGCATAATGTTAGGGACTGTATCTATCAGTCGGAACCGTTACTTGGATTAGTAGTAAATGGTTCTGCCTTTTTCTTTGGGCTTCACGGAGCTGGCTCATCATTAAACCCCCCCCAACCATATACAGTCCACTAGTGGACTCTAACAGTGGAGGTCTCTGTGTTCTGCTGCGGTGCCAGGTTTAGTAATAAAAAAATACTGACCTCATATCGACATAGGCATCGATAAGTCTCTGTTGAGCCGCTTCTCCTAAAACCGGATGGACGTGTTCCTTAGCAAAAGCTATGTAATCTCGCATTAAACTCATATTCTGAAAAATAAAGATAAATATGTTACATATCAGAGGTTTATCACACATTTAAAATTATAATTTAAGCTGTTTGATCGACCATATGATGTCATGTTGTAACGATTGTATTACATGCGGCCAAGGAATAAATATTGTTGGCTGCAATCGACATCCTTTGCCTTGCGTTTATTTAAGACGTCACCTGTCAGTGTAGATTTTGACACACTCGACTTTTTTAAAACCAACTGCGAGCAATGTGCTGCTTCTTTAATTTATAATAGTTTTACTTACTAGAATTAAATATTTCTTAATAATTAAACACCCTTATAAACCTACTGGATATTGTCGCCCCCGTAGCTTGGGTAAGTATTGAATTAAAAATAGTACGGGTCACTTCATGACCACGTGCAGTAGATTCATTTTTATTTGTGCACCACCGTTGCGTTCTCACCAACTACATGGTATCTTGTCTTGGTGAGGACTGGAGTGGTGGTGGATCTAGAGATGGAACGTAACGTGTGCTCCCCGTGCGTTCCAGGGTTTTTCCAGTAGGACTATAGAGCTGGGGCCCAGCTTGAGAAGATAACCCCGCTGCCCAGGATCCCCGTGACGCCACGTTGTCCGCTTGGGATCGGCAGCGCTCTCCGGGTCCCCATCTTCAGGCTCTCCGAGGGAAGGTACCCCTACGTACAGCCAACGGATGCATAAAGAGTGATAGGGCTAAGTTTTGGCTTAAGACCCTCCCTTATATAATTGTAGATTCTCATTGCTCTCTGTTAACTTCATTTTTCGTAATATATTAACTTCCTTGCTTAAATTCCTTTGTTTTATTTTAACGTCCCGAATAACGTGACAATGTGTCAAAATTTGCATCTACCTCCATTGGAAGTTCGACGCAAAATAACTGATGTCGCATATTTAATTGACATAGCCAACGGTACAGTCGATAGTTCTGAGTTGCTGGCTGGTATAGGACTGCGAGTCCCAAGACCCAATCTCCGACGTTCTCCCCTCTTGCTGGTGCCATACGCTGGTACTAGGTATAGGCAGAACAGTTATTTATTGAGAGTCTTTAATGATTTCAACCTTGCAGAAGAGCTGGACATTGATTTATTTAATTCCAAGGCTGCAGACATTAGACGGCAATTAACGCTTCGGTATGTCGAATCGGTCAATAGCAGGCATCAATTATAGTTATAATTAAATACTTGTATAATGTTTATTAGTTTAAGTAACTTGTGTTTCACCTATATTGTTATTATTCTTCTGTAGCGATGTTTTCTTCCTTTGCTTGTTAATTTGATTAATTTAATTTTATGTTTATATGTGAAAACCTTTAATAGTTCTTAGGGAATTTACTGTTTAATATCTATATACAATAGTCAACTGTTGGTTTTCCAAAATGAAAAAAATATATATATATCTTCATGCTAAATCCCTTGCGGCGTAGGCAAAAACAGTTGAGCGCCACTTGACATGATTACGACAATGCACCTTCAGCTTGACCGCCTCCGTGGTCTAGTGGTAACAAACGTTGCCGTGAACTCGGGAGGTCGTGGGTTCGATTCCCACCGGGGGCAAGTTGTACATTGTATAATTTGTCTCGGTCTGGGTGTTTATATGTATAATATGTATATATTTACAAAAAAAAAAGTATAATATGTAGTTTATCAACCATCTAGTGTCCGTAACACAAGCCTCGTAGCTTACCACGGAAATTAGATGGCGCTGTGTGACCTGTCATGACATATTTATTATTATTATTTTATTTAGCTATTGTTTTATTTATTTGATCGAAGTATGTGGGTCTTGGTCTGCCAGAGCCTCTTACCCACAACATTATATACCAATTATTCTGTTACTTAAGCGCCAACGTTATATAGTGGAATCCTTTAAATAACTGAACAAATTCAAATTATTTATTTCCATTTGGTTCACAGGTAACACTCGGATATTGTCAATTTTTACAAATAAAATACAATATTATTTAAATTAATTAAAAATTAAATTATGGATGGACCGAAATAAGTAAGTGACATTGGTGCCATAAACAAGTACTGCAGATTAACCTAAATTTGTGGCTTTATAAAGGCCGTGTCAACTTATATACCGTAGTCACCATCCCTTCGCGTACGTATAAATTTGGGGACTCATACATCTGTCGTACGATAAAGATGTGGAATGCTCTTCCAGCCTCTGTGTTTCCACTTTCCTATAACTTGGAGTCCTTCAAGCGAAGTGTGAAAAAGCATCTAGTCAAGCCGGCATATTGGGGACTGATGGCAGATATGAGTGTCTGACTTCAGTTTGCTAACATTCATGGACCTTGCGCGCCACTTACCATCATCAGGTGGGTCCATGGTCAAGTGTCGTGTAAAAAAAAAAAAAAAAAACTGTCAGTGTAAACGCTTTCAAAGGTTATGGGCTTGCAACTTCAAAATCAGAGATCATTCTTGTATTATTTATATTATATTATTCGCAAGAAAGTAGCTTCTTTTTTCCAACGCGTGCGGAACAGTAGCAACAGTATCCTGAGCATGATTGCATCTCGCCATGACTGCCCGATCCAAGATCATTGGGTAAAGATTATGTTGGGTGCGTCAGTATAGGTTAAGAAGTTAGGTTTAGTATGTAAATTAATTGTAGTTTAACGCTTAAAATGTTCTATATTATTAATATGGGTGTCACTCAACTACATATATGATCAGGAACGGGTTCAAGACTCAGCTTTACGCAGTGGAAGTTGGTGCGAGAGGAGTTCCAGCAAAATCTTTGCATCACTTACTGAAATAATTGGGCCTAAGCAGGTCTGCAGGAGATACATTTATGGAACGAGCTTGCAAGACGGCATTAACGGAATCATACAGTATTTGGTTGGGTAGTATTTAGGTGTAGAATGGTGGTGGTGAGCGTATTATCGCGCAATAAAATAAAAAGGGAGGCCTCCTTTTCTTAAACCAGCCTATTGTCGGTCGGAAGCCCGAGACACCATTCTTCTCATCTCTTACCCACACACGATGGACCCGGCACCCGCATGGTGAATCCATTTGAAAACATTTGTCTCCTCTGTCTCCGGATCCAACACGTAATTAGTTGATAAAGTATCATCACGACCGTTTCCCTTTCGGGGTGATCAGAAACCACGCTTATAAATAAGCGGATTCACATTTAGCCAACTTTACTATAGGCCAATCATGACAAGTAGCAAGCTCGTTGATGTCTCCAGCGAACCAAACTCGAGAAATATTACAAATAAATTAAATGTATGTATTTACATTAATAAATATTTTTGTGTCCCGACCAGGAATCAAACCCGGGACCTCCGAGTCTAAATCCACGGACTCAACCGCTAGACCACGGAGGCAGTAATTAGTTTACGCTGTGACCATAACCATACGAAGGAGGTACTTCTTATTGGTACGTCCCCAGCGTCTAGTTGGCTCGGTCCAGTAATACTTACCACAATATCTTCTTCTTGCTGAACATCGCTGGGGTCCTTGTAATAGAGGGACACAAGATGTGAAGCCAAACGTCGGTCAAACACCTCGTCTTGAGGATCCAGCACCAAGAATATCAAGTCAAATCTAAAAATAATAATTATTATTAAATCGTTTATTCATATCGTCATGATCGTAGAATAGTGACGGATCTGCTATATTTAAAATTTTCATGGCGGCCATTCAAAGTTATATCAACTGTTTTTTTGTCACTTCTTTTTTAAGTTAATACTAGTCTCATAATAAGTGCAAACCTTTTTTTTTCATTTTGGAATTCTTTCTAACAAATTTCTATAAATTACAGACCACAAACAATATAAAACCAAGTTATAATAATTCCTATTATTTGCTATCGAAATAATGCAAATTTATGGGTATTTTTTTAAATCCAACACTGTTCTACGATCATGACGATATACTAACTTAATTATTGCATAGCAGTTTGTTGGCGAATCATTACATATTTTTTTCATCATTACAGCCCCTACACAGCGTCCTAGACCTCTACTGCTGGAGATGGGCCTTCCAGAACTGGAGAATTTGGCCTACACTCACCACGGCTTGGCGAGGATATGATGTCAATTTTTAATGACAATTTATTAACGATTCCACAAGTTGGTATTAGTGGAACCGGGACCGACGGCTTAACGTGCTCTCCGAGGCATGGGAACGGTGGTGTTGTAAATCTATGACAAAAGTGTATTTCTCATTGGTACATGCCGGGTGGGTTTGAACCGACCTTTGTAGGATTTAAGGAACGCATTCTTACAACCGAGCCACCACCGCACCTAATTTTACATAGGCATAATATTATTAAATATAATGGGAGTTAGGAGCTTTCTAGTTCTTTTACCATAATTGTTGTTGTCATTGTATCTTGTCTTTTGTGAGAATCTAGTATAAAAAGTAAAAGTCTCGCAAAAAACTCATTTATCTGAATAGCGTAGCCATATAATGGATGGATGGATGGTATTATATAGGTCTAGCTTCTATATAGTATTATATACATGGCCTTTTTACAGCCACTAGTTTATATTTAGTTGCCTCGGCCTCTTTTTAGCCACGAATATAAATTATTGTTAATGGTATTTAGAATATAAGATGACACGGCACTTTTACAACTACGAATATATGTTTAATTGACATATTAAAATAATAATAATAAATATTTCCAGACAGGTCACACAGCGCCATCTAATTTCCGTGGTAAGCTACGAGGCTTGTGTTACGGAAACTAGATGGTTGATAAACTACATATTATACTTTTTTTTGTAAATATATACATATTATTCATATAAATGGTCTGGGACCGAGACAAATTATACAATGTACAATAATGTAAAAATGTAATAAAAATACAAGTTTTCTATGCAACTGACAGTTATGTTAGGTACCATCTATCATGATAAAAAGTTAGTGATACACCCCATTAAAAATAAAAATTGTAATCCAAAAAAATATAGGAACATTTTTAGCAAAATTTGGTAAAAATCTATGAGCAATAAAAATCATGCGTCAGGGGTGGAATCTTAGATCAGGGAATTGACAAATTTCGGTTCACATGAGTGGTAGACTAGTAGACGGTAAGTGGTACTAAATTTAATGTTCATTCATTCAATCCATTCATTATGTTCCTTGATTCGTTCAATTCATTTAAGCGAAACACAACCTTAGTAAAAAAAAAATGTATTGTGTAACTTTTGGTATCTGATTTTAAAACATAAATTACTATTAATAAACATAAACCTACTTAATAAATAAAAATACAACTAAAATAAAGAAAAAATGGAATAAAATTATGATAAATAAAAAAATTGCTCTAAATCGCTGCCAATGGGCAAAGTGCCAAGGATTTGACCGCCTCCATGGTCCAGTGGTAACAAACGTTGCTATGAACTCGGGAGGTCGTGGGTTCGATTCCCACCGGGGGCAAGTTGTACATTGTATAATTTGTCTCGGTCTGGGTGTTTATATGTATGTTATATATTAACAAAAAAAAAGTATAATATGTAGTTTATCAACCATCTAGTTTCTGTAACACAAGCCTCGTAGCTTACCACGGAAACTAGATGGCTTTTTTAAATTATGCGTTATAGGTGTAAAATAAGGTGCCATTGCTGCTAGGGACATCTACAAAAAGCTTTGCCAATTGTAACACGTGGTAATTTTGATTAGTTAAAAATGACATACATACCTAGACATAAGTGTGTGTGGTAACTGCACGTTTTCCACTATGGTTTTGTTTTTATTCCATTGTGATTCTGCGGGGTTCGCAGCTGCCAGTATGGAGGTGCGGGCATTTAACTGACAGATTATACCAGCTTTAGCAATGGAGAGAGTCTGTTGTTCCATTACCTAGATTAAAAAAAAAAACATTATTATTTCAAAGTCTTACACCTGTATTTAGACGTTTCCTTCTTATCTACTAAATTATTCCGTCCAGCTATTAAACTGAGGGACGATAAACTAACTAAAGTAAACTCTCTAAACCTCAAAAGGCATAAATGTTACCATTTTAAATATATCCAAGACAAGTTTTTTTTCTGGCAACATTAAAGATTGCGTTCTTATATTCTAAATATATATTTCATATTATATTCACACGGTCGTCAAATCTTTGCACTACTTACTGAAAGAATTGGGCCTAAACAGGTCTGCCGTCAATACTTTTATGGAAGGAGCTCCCAAGACGGCATTAACGGAATTTGGTTGGGCAGGGAGAGGAGCAGAATGGTGGATGGTGAGCGTATTATCGCGCAATAAAATAAAATTCCTCTCATGAATTCTTAGAAATTCTTAGAAAAGAGATTACCCAAAACCAGGCCCCAACTTTGTTGGAGCGTGCCTCAAGTAAATATATTTCAATAATAATATATTTTTATTGTGATTTTTAAAAAAAATTTCAACATCTGATTTACCTCAGCATTAAAATATAATTTAATAAAATAGTCAATTGATTAAGATTTATGTATGAAATATTTACAAAACACTGTTTATACGATTAGGTTCTTTATTATGATCAGGTACTTTATTATAGATAAAACACTGAATTTCAAATTGGCGGGATAGAAACTATGTTATTATTAAGTATACATTATATTTAAGTATACATATATATAAGTATTTAAGTAACTGATCGACTGGTAATCATACTTTCATAGTTCATAAGTAAACATTTTAATTAACTTAAAAACAAACTTTTGCTTGTTTTTATTTATATTTTTTCCTGTTCGAACCCCGGCATGTACCAATGAGAAATGTTGTTTAATTTTGTTGATTAATTGATCGTTGTGGTGTAGTTCTGTATATGTTTTATTTTGTAAATCTCATATCGCTGAGTTATCCTTTCAGATTCCTTTATTAGTCAGATTAAACATTAACAGGTCACTGAAATCTGCTAAGCTGCTGGTCTTCTGCTAACAGCTTACTCTTTGGACCACTTTGCTGCTTAGTCTTCTACTAGCAGGAGTAGAATCAAAATAAAAAAATAATTTAAATAATGACGTTTTATAAATGGTTTACGTGAATAAAGATATTTTGACTTTGACGTTGACGTGAAACTTGTGGAATCGTTAATAATACGAGGTTATTGCCATCAGACCCTCTCGCCTGGTTTCTGGCGACCCAACAACGGATACGGTTGTTAAGATACTATACTTTTACCATCACTTCTCAAAATATTAAATTTCCATACCTCATGAAGGACACTGCGCGTGGAATCGTTCATTTTGTCGAACTCATCGATACAGCAAATACCATTGTCGGCCAACACCAAAGCACCTCTATAAATAAAAGAATTACTTATATTTTCTTAAATTTATGAGTTATTAATAAATTATTGTTGACTAAATAAACAAACGAATGGTAAGTAAACAGAGTATTGGTAAGTGAATAAACAAATTATTGGTAAATGGATAAACAAATGATTGGTGAGTGAATAGACAAATGATTGGTGAGTGAATAAACAAATGATTGGTAAGTGAATAAATAAATGATTTGTGAGTGAATGATTAAATTATTTGTGAGTGAATAAACAAATAATTGGTAAGTGAATAAATAAATGATTTGTGAGTGACTAAACAAATTATTTGTGAGTGAATAAACAGAGTATTGGTAAGTGAATAAATACATGATTTGTGAGTGAATAAACAGAGTATTGGTAAGTAAATAAACAAATTATTTGTGAGTGAATAAACAAAGTATTGGTAAGTGAATAAATAAATGATTGGTGAGTAAATAAAAAAATGATTGGTGAGTGAATAAACAAATTATTTGTGAGTGAATAAACAGAGTATTGGTAAGTGAATAAATAAATGATTGGTGAGTGAATAAACAAATTATTTGTGAGTGAATAAACAGAGTATTGGTAAGTGAATAAATAAATGATTTGTGAGTGCATAAACAAATTATTTGTGAGTGAATAAACAAAGTATTGGTAAGTGAATAAATAAATGATTGGTGAGTGAATAAATAAATGATTGATAAGTAAATAAATGATTAAATAACTGATTGACTTACGTTTGTAAGACTAGTTGTCTTGTATCGGGGTCTTTGGTGACGTATGCAGTAAGTCCTACCGCCGAGGATCCGCGGCCGGACGTGTACTGAGCGCGCGGTACCAACGCGTGCACCCAACGGAGCAGCTGAGACTTACTTGTACCCGGATCTCCGCACAGTAATATGTTGATTTCAGATCTGAAAATAGTAAAGATCCACTAGAACACAGTCCCTAATATTGGCTGTTGAAACATGCCTAAATATTTCTGAACAATTTAGCCTAATTCTTTCACGCTATGGACGGGTTGGCGCTTTTGATTAATTAATTTATTATATAACCTTTATTGTATAAAGTACAAATGCGGACCTAATGCTAAATTTAAAAAGTTATTAATTGATCGTTGTGGTGCAGTTCTGTATATATTTTATTTTGTAAATCTGATATAGCTGAGTTTTCCTTGCAGATTCCTTTCTCAGTCAGATTAAACATTAACAGGTCACTTGAATCTGCTAAGCTGCTGGTCTTCTGCTAACAGCTTACTTATTGGCCCACTTACAAGATTAATTGTTTGGCCAAACCCTGTCTTATATTCGTAGGATGGATTTGAATTTGGATGGAACCCTCACAATTCACAACAATTTAATTGTAGTTTATTACCTAAAATGTGATCTCCCAGCAGCATTAAAGTCCTTCTTAGTTCCGCCTAGTAGTTGTAAAAGTACTCCTTTCTTGATGTCCAAATTTTCATAGATAGAGGGAGCTACGGCGCGGGCCAACTTCTCGTAACTGTCGGACTGGGCCGCTAGAGATTTGAACAATTCTACTCGTTCTGGCGGGAAACGATGCTCTTTGCTAAAATAGGTTTTATTCATTTATTTCAATGTTTATTGCACGTTATTAATTAAAGAAAAAAACACAAAACTATTATACATAAAAAAATGCTCCAAATCGCTGCCAATGGACAAAGTGCCAAGAATACTGGTAGCATTTTTTTTTTGCAGTATTGCCACATAGAACGGCAATGCTGATCCTTTGACCCAAATATTGCCCAGCCCACTTGTCCCCCGAGGTGTTTACGAGCTGTGTTGCCTTGAAAATACAATCCTATCTACCTATTAAAACTGTCACTGTAACCTGGGTAAACTGTTATTTATTGACTTGGGTGAACTGTCACTTTGAACTGGGTAAACTGTAATTTATTGACCTAGGTGAACTGTCACTTTTGTTCTGTTCACGACACTTTTTCTTATTAGTTTTTTACGTATTAGAAAGAAAGAAAAAAAGGAAATACTTTATTTATCGCAACAATTACAATGGTTACAAAATATATATATATGCATGGAATAAATCTAAATGTATAAATGTAAGCTCAAAAAAAAAAAAAAAAAAAAATGTAAGCTTATTCTATATACCGAAACATACATAAAAGTGTGGCGATAAATGACCGCCTCCGTGGTCTAGTGGTAACAAACGTTGCCGTGAACTCTGGAGGTCGTGGGTTAGATTCCCACCGGGGGCAAGTTATACATTGTATAATTTGTCTCGGTCTGGGTGTTTATATGTATAATATGTATATATTTACAGAAAAAAAAAAAAAAAGTATAATATGTAGTTTATCAACCATCTAGGTTCCGTAACACAAGCCTCGTAGTTTACCACGGAAATTAGATGGCGCTGTGTGACCTGTCTGGAAATATTTATTTATTTAAATAGGTGGTCAGCTCAGCATATGCTACAGCCTAGGCTGCAGCGCTGTTTTTTTAGCTGATGGCTTATGTTGCTTGAGTCACGGGTCGCAGAGATGTACAGTACCATGTACTAAATCGGAAGGAACACTAAATGTACAGTTTACATAAATAAATAAATATTTCCAGACAGGTCACACAGCGCCATCTAGTTTCCGTGGTAAGCTACGAGGCTTGTGTTACGGAAACTAGATGGTTGATAAACTACATATTATACTTTTTTTTTTGTAAATATATACATATTATACATATAAACACCCAGACCGAGACAAATTATACAATGTACAACTTGCCCCCGGTGGGAATCGAACCCACGACCTCCCGAGTTCACGGCAACATTTGTTACCACTAGACCACGGAGACGGATATGTTTAACAAATGAGAATAGAATAAATAATATTATGATAAATAAACTAATAATAATTACTCACCCTTCTTCGATTTCGAGTAGTCTGTCATCGTTGGTCTTGCTATAATGCAGTGCGTCTACATGGGTCCTATGTAATGCCCGCAACGTCGCCCGTCTGGGATGTACCATGGCCGGCGCTGCACGGTACACCCCTGTCACTTTGACCCTCTCTCCAGCTCCAACTACTTCGACTAAAGCTCCATGACTCATGACGTTTACTGTGGCTGGAGTACGACCGGCTGGCATGTCATCTGGTTATAAACAAAAATTTCATTAAATAAAAGAACTGACAGTGTTTTTTTTTTTTTTTTTATACTAGCACGATTTGTGACCATGAATGTTAGCACCTGGAATCAGACCCTTATGTCCGACATCAGTCCCTAACACTATGCCGGCTTGACTAGATGCCTTTTCACACTTCGCTTGAAGGACTCCAGATTATAGGAAAGTGGAAACACAGAGGCTGAAAGAGCATTCCACATCTTAATTGTGCGACAGATGTATGAGTCACCAAATTTATAGGTACGCGAAGGGATAGTGACTACGGTATGTGGGTGCATATTCTGACCTGTGCGTGTGGTTCGGTTGCGGAATGGAGAGGGAGGGATTAGGTTATAGAGCTCTTCAGAGCACTCACCATAGTATAGCCGGTAGAACACGCTCAGAGAAGCTACATCTCGGCGAAGCTGCAGGGATTCGAGAGTTCCAGATATAGTGGCATCGTCCACAATTCGAACAGCTCGCCTCTGTAGGACATTGAGAGCATCTGTGAGGTACTTGGCTGAACCATCCCAAATGTGTGAACAGTATTCCACGCATGATCTGATCTGTGCTTTGTACAGTAACAGTCTGATTGAAGGCGGGAAAAACCGCTTCACCTTGTTCAGTATTCCGAGCTTTTTTGACGCTGTTTTGATGATGCTCTTAATAAAGTTCCGGTGGTTAAGGTCTGAGCGTATTTCCACCCCGAGAATGCTGAAGCTGGGATCCAGCGTGGTGCCCTGAAGAGTGAGGGAAGGAGAGAAGGGGTCGTTGTATTGACGGGACACTGTGCCTTTAACAAACATCTAAACACTCTGACTATTACAGATATCCCACTGTGTTAAGAATGCATGGTAGAAGAGAATATGGCATTTACTCATGGACTGCTGCAGTATGACTGCACTACGAGTGAAGTTGCTCCAAACTGAGAGAACTCTTCCAGAAGTCTACAGGAGTACAAAAAAACAAAAACGTTTATTTGTTCACAAAAATTGTTTACATAATTCTTTTGGAGGAACTCTGATTCCCAGACTAGAATTCTTTGGGTTAAGCTGAGGATCAGTTTCTTCCTTGGTTACATTTTATTATTTATGTGTATAAATGTTATGCCTCAATATTAATTTTGTTTTATTATTTATTAAATTTATTTATTATGCTATGCATTATACTATTATTATAGTATATATTATATCATATCTATTTTTTTTATATATTTTATACCTATTATTAATGTGAAGGGTCTCCTGGCCTTTCTAGAGAAAATTGCATGGGTCCGCTGATTGAGTAACGGTCACCCACAAGAGAGAGGACGACAAAATTCTAAGCATTCCATGGATTCACCGCATGGGTGCAGGGTCCATTATGTGTAAGAGATGAGAGAGGAAAAGGAAGCTTCCCTTTTTTATTTTATTACGCAATAATACGCTCACCATCCACCATTCTACTTCTCTCCCGACACAACCAAATACTGTATGATTCCGTTAATAACGTCTAATTAAGACTAACACCCATATTTTAAGACTGTCAACAGCTCCTTCCCTCAACCATTCCTACCAGCTGTTAAATGGAGGGCCTCGGCATGTCACTGCACTCGAAGAATACAAATGTCAAACTCAAGGTACATCTACCTTGAAACCTAAGCGCGTTTATGTTATTTATGGCTAATGTTGAGAGATTAACATCTAGCATGCCCAGGTATTTGACTCAGTTGCTGTGTGGGAGTGTTACCCAGATATACGGAGCGCATTAACTATACAGGGTGGGACAAGAATTCGTTAACATTTAAACCTAACATCCCGCGGGGAGGCGCCTTGCCACTAGCTCGCTTCTCGGAAATTTAGTCGCAATGGAATTAAAATCTAATGATTTAAATTTGCGCAAGTCGTTGTCGAAATTTTGATAACCTCTTATTTTCCGACGAAGACCATTTCCACCTCAACGGACACTTAAACAAACAGAATTGCAGGTATTGGAGCAGCGAAAATCCCAAAGCTAAACACGAGAGGCCACTTCATTCTCCTAAGGCAACGGTATTGGCTGCAATTTCAGCAAAAGGACTCATTGGACTCTACTTTTTCGAAGATTCTCGCGGCCGTTCGGTTAGTGTGAATTCTGCTGAGTATGTAAAGACGTTACGGGAGTTCTTGGCATCGAAGCTACTGGAATTTGCTGGCTACAATCGTAACACATGGTTTCAACAAGATGGAGCCACTTGTCACACATCCAACGAGTCCCTGCCAATGGTGAAAGAAATGTTTCCGGAAAATCAGATTTCCAGAAGAGACAACATCCCATGGCCACCCAGGAGTCCAGATCTATCCCCAGCAGACTTCTTTTTATGGGGTTATTTGAAGAGTCGTGTCTATATTCATAAACCAAATACACAACTAGTCAACTAAAGGAAATAATCAGCGAAGAGCCTCTTTGTCGACGAGTATTCGAAAATTTCGGTGTTTGCTTAGAAGAGTGCAAAAATCGAAACGGTGGTCATTTAGATGATGTAATTTAAAAAAAAAACCAACTAATTACCTTTCTTGTAAATAATATTTTTTTATACGATTTTGTCAATTGTTAACTAATTCATGACCTACCCTATATTATATTATTTTAAAAACTGTTTTCATTAAAAGTTACAAGTTTTTTTAGTAGATGATAGGTGGCCGAAAAAACGATTGCCGGTTGCGTGCCGTGTCTCACACGAATTAAAAAAACTTTACATATACTCGTAGTTGTACATATTAAAAAAAATTAAGGATTGGTTTCAATATTTAGTGTATACAAACCCGGAGATTCCTGTAGTTTGACCAGCTGTTTATCGCTGAAATGTGATCTATTATGGACCAATTGGAAGCAGTGAGCTGTCCCACATACTCCACAATGTGCAGGTTCAGGTACTCTTCCCCGCTCTAACTCAGCCGTGGCCGAAGCTCCACAAACTGCACACTTGAAGAATGCTTCCCTCATCTCCGGAACTATGCCTGAAGTACGGATAACCATTCCAGATATGGTTACTAGCTGATCGATATCTAGAATGAAAAAAAATATATATGTTCATCATCGCAGCATTTAGAATACACAAGTCCTAGACCTCCACAGCTGGAGATCGGCCGTTCACAACATTTACTTATTTATTGGTCGGTTAGAAAAAAAATAAGACAAATTTCTAAGCATTCCATGGATCCACCGTGCAGGTGCTGCTTTGTGTTTGGGAAAGGGAGATGAGAAGAATGGTGTCTCCAGCTTGTGACCGACAATAGGCCACCATTCTGCTCCTCTCTGTACCCAACCAAACACTATACATATGATTCCGTTAATGCAGTCTTGAAAGCTTGTTCAATAAATGTATTGATGGCAGACCTACTTAGGCCCAATTTTTTCAGTAAGTGCTGTTTTGCTGGAACTCCTCTCGCACTAACTTCCACTGCGTGAAGCTGAGTCTTGAACCTGTTCCTGATCATTTCTTTTGTGAGATCATAATATTTGTTTCGATTTCATGTTTTGGAAGTTTAATAAGAATAAATTTTGACCGCCTCCGTGGTCTAGTGGTAACAAACGTTGCCGTGAACTCAGGAGGTCATGGGTTCGATTCCCACCGGGGGCAAGTTGTACATTGTATAATTTGTCTCGGTCTGGGTGTTTATATGTATAATATGTATATATTTCCAAAAAAAAAAAAAGTATATGTAGTTTATCAACCATCTAGTTTCCGTAACACAAGCCTACAAGCTTACCACGGAAACTAGATGGCGCTTTCAGCTGTCAAACAGAGGGAACTGTAGTTACACTATTTTCACCGTTTTTCATGATCTTTGATTTTATGAATTTGTCTCCGCCCCTAATAGTAGAATAACTATGAGTATTAAACTATTTAAGCCACTCTTGAGAGTACCTATACAGAGAATTAGGGCATACAAATTTGAGGTAAGACACAGTTTTTATGTCATTTTCCATAAACTAATTGACAAAATTGTGTTTTGCTTTGGTCTAAATTTTTATTTAAAATTTACCTTCTGGGTTAAGATCCCTCATATGCCGATGTGGTGCGTTGAAAGGCCGCACCTGTATTTGATGTTCTAACACTGCTGCTGGATACTTCTCAAAGAACATCTCATTTACTGCCGCATCAAATGCTGGAACAACCTGAGATGAAGAAAGAGATTATTATAAACTAGCTGCTTTACTCGGAGTCCATGTAATAGTATTCTTCTTAGTCGCTACACTCTAGGCACAGTGGTTGTGGTCCCCAGCTTTTCTGTTGCACTCATGTAGAGAATGATCCATTGTAGCCATCATGTGGTCAGTCCATTTCATCGAAAACCTATCACACATCCTCTTACTATTGACTTTCTTCTGGACTACCAGGTGTTCAAAGCACAGATCAGATCATGCGTGGAATACTGTTCACACCTTTGGGATGGTTCAGCCAAGTACCTCACAGATGCTCTCAATGTCCTACAGAGGCGAGCTGTTCGAATTGTGGACGATGCCACTATATCTGGAACTCTCGAATCCCTGCAGCTTCGCCGAGAAGTAGCTTCTCTGAGCGTGTTCTACCGGCTATACTATGGTGAGTGCTCTGAAGAGCTCTATAACCTAATTTCTTCCTCTCCATTCCGCAACCGAACCACACGCACAGGTCAGAATATGCACCCACATACCGTAGTCACTATCCCTTCGCGTACCTATAAATTTGGTGACTCATACATCTGTCGCACAATAAAGATGTGGAATGCTCTTCCAGCCTCCGTGTTTCCACTTTCCTATAACCTGGAGTCCTTCAAGCGAAGTGTGAAAAGGCATCTAGTCAAGCCGGCATAGTGTTAGGGACTGATGTCGGACATAAGGGTCTGATTCCAGTTGCTAACATTCATGGACCCTGCGCGCCACTTACCATCAGGTGGGCGCAGGGTCACATGTCGTGCTAGTATAATAAAAAAAAAATAAAAAAAACAGCATTGTCTGATCCCCAGTTCCTCCAGTATGGATTTGTTGGTTCGGAACTCTGTTCATGATATATACAAATAAAAATAATAAAAATGTTTATTGTCTAAAATACTTAAGCTAAAATACTTAAGCTAAAATACATATACACAGTAAGCAAACACATTTTTTTTTTACGTTACTACAGAAACGAGATATGTTTTTATTCACACATTAATTTAGCTCTTGTAATTAAACATTGCAATGCCCTCCGCACTAATATATTATTTTTATAACCTACTGTATGACGGGTAGGCGAGACTAACTGCAAGCGCCCGTGCCGCAGTAAATGAATAAATGACGTTGAATAAAAAAAAGTTGTCAAGCCGTGCCTCGTGGTCTCAGCACACAGTACATGTTGCATGGACAGATAAAATATAAATATGCCCCACATTCTCAGCCAACACCACATCTCTAGTGTTACGTTTTTTTTTCTGTTTGGCGTAGGGAACACAAGAGCTCTTAACCAGCCAGATTTTAGTAACGTTTCAGTTTCTTTATATCTTCTTTAGCTTGCCCCTTGTCACTTGTATTTTGTTATTTGATATTAGTGTAATATTGTAGTGGTAGGCAAAAAATACATCTCAACCAAAAAATAGATTAAATAATTAAAGAGTCAGAGAAATACATGGTCTACCACAGAGTAGTAGAGCGGTATTTAGGGTAGCAACATTTACAGTACCTCTTGAGGATAGCTGATGAGTTGTCTATGTAGTTTGTCATCAAAAACTTTAATATGTTCGCAATCCACATCCAAAAACGGTTCTTCCAAAGTATGAATCTGAAAAATATTTTATTTATGTCTTTATTGCACTTTGTTATAATAATATATGTATGTATATATATTTAATATTAAATAGATTAAAGTTAAAAGAACTTACTTCTTCCAGTTTTTGTTCATAAAGTGGTTCGTTAGTGACAGCTTTTGGATCTACAAATCTTTGTATGAACTTGACGAACTTGTCGCGACATTCCGTGATGGCCACATCAGTACCCCACACTACTAACTGGGGCTCATTTGATACCATATCAACGTCGCCATTTACTTCCTAAAAAAATCGAACTTAAGGATAAGTAAAAAGATAATTGTTAAGTTAGTACGACTGTATGAGAGAAGATTGATTTAGAAAGGTACACAACTGTGGAGAAATGTAAGAGGTCTAAAAATTATAATTGGGAAATATATATATATATAAATATATATATATAAATAATAAAAATAAAAATTATAGCACATAAAATATCTTAAATAAAGTACATAAGCCAGCTTAATATCTTAAAAGGTATTTTCTAACAGCTAACCTATGGGGGGAACGTCAAAATTTTTTCTGATATGTTGAGTTAAAACTAAACTTAGTTTAGTTTATTTATTTTGTAAGTAGGCATAGGACAATAAATATAATGTATTCTGCGCTTTTACATGTCAAAAAATTAATTATTATAACGTAAAGCTTATATTCTGGGAAATAGCTTGTGTTTGGAGCAGCACATTACAACCCAAATATACATAATTATAATCTTAAAATTATAGCTGCTGTAAATAGGCATTGTCATATTATAAACTAAGACATACACAATTATAAAATGAATACATCAAGGATTATAGCTGCTGTAAAGTGGCATTGTCATACTATAAGCTTAAACATTATTAAAATGTCACATAAATTATAGCTGCTGTAAAGAGGCATTGTCATACTATAAACTAAGACATACACAATAACATTTGAAATAAATTAGGACCAAGCACGCTTGTCATCAAAATACTCGCTGATGGTATAATAACCCTTTAAAATCAGTTTTTCCTTAACATATGATTTAAATACATTTAGGGTAGGGTTGTTACCTCATCTGGAATTCTGTTGAAAATACGTATACATTGCCCTACAAACGAACGATTCACTTTACTGAGTCTAAATCTTGGAGTAACAAGTTCATTTTTACTTCTAGTATTACGAGAACCTAATTCACTTTTTTTGCGAAACATGTGAATATTCTTACGGACATACTCAATATTTTTTAAAATATACTGGCTTGCAACTGTTAGAATATCAGTTTCTTTAAATATTTCTCTGAGAGAGACGCGACATCCTAATTTATAGATTGATCGGATGGCTTTTTTAAAATGTATATTAATTAATAGCAATAAATATATACTTAAATAGGTATATAAATACATACACATAATACTTAAGACACTTACATCATTTATTCATTCATTACAACCCTTAGAACACAGCGGCCTAGACCTCCATTGTTGAAGATGGGCCTTCCAGAACATAAATATCTGGAGAATTTGGCCTACACTCACCGTGCTAGCCAGACGGGTTGGCGAGGGTCTGATGTAAATTTTTAATGACAATTTATTAACGTTTCTACAGGTTGGTATTAGTGGTACCAGGACTGACGACTTAACATACCCTCCCCCCAGCATGTATCAACGAGAAATACATGTTTCTTACATACATACATAGATAACAACAACAATGTTCCTGTTTCCGTGAACATGTAAAGCCAAAAATTATTTATTATTACATCTGGCCAGTGTGATGAGTGTAGGCCAAATAAATAATATAATAAATAAATATTTCCAGACAGGTCACACAGCGCCATCTAATTTCCGTGGTAAGCTACGAGGCTTGTGTTACGGAAACTAGATGGTTGAAAAAAGGAGGCCTCCTTTTCTTAAACCAGCCAATTGTCGGTTGCAAGCCCGAGACACCATTCTTCTCATCTCTTACCCACACACGATGGACCCGGCACCCGCACGGTGAATCCATGGAATGCTTAGAAATTTGTCTTCTCTCTTGTCTTCTTCATATTATCTTTTTTTTTTTGTAAATATATACATATAAACACCCAGACCGAGACAAATTATACAATGTACAACTTGCCCCCGGTGGGAATCGAACCCACGACCTCCCAAGTTCACGGCAACATTTTTTTTGTTACCACTAGACCACGGAGGCAGAGATGCATGAGACACAATGTCAGGTGAAACAGCTTTTACAAAAACTTGCTAACCCTTCTTGTAGGTGTAGGAACAGGCACATTGGGTCCAATATGTGTTCCCCGCAGATCTGCTCGCTGACGAGAAGGTGTCCCTCTCAGGAGTGTGGAACGAGGGGTGCTTAAGGAACTTGGAGTGCCATAGTTAAGAGGGGAACTCATATCAATATCAGTACCAACAGGGCTTGATACAAGACCAGCGGTCGGAGTAATGTTAACATTACGTGGTGTGCCATCTGAAATCAATAGAAACTTAATTTTATCATAACATATTTTACATTGTTTTAATTGTGATGACGTCCAGACTTTCCGCACCCAATTTATGGGAGACCAGAGTGCATGAGCATGAGCTTTACTTTGACGAAGCCTTCCAATCTCCTCCAAAAAAGCCAGGAAACATGTCACATTCCTGAAGTCTAGAGGTACTGCGAGAACTCTTTCAAAGGTTAACTCCAATAACAGAGCCACCTAATAAAAACATTTTAAAGTATCATTACAACTCTAATTGCGAGTACCTAACCTTGCGAGTGTTTCTTGGTACGACGGATATAAACCTCCGGGGTACTTCCAGAACGGATTCACATTTACCATTACCTGACATGACAAGTGGCAAGCCTGTCTCCACAACAATTTATGTGCTCTCGATCAGAATCGTTAATCGTTACCTCGTTAATCGTCCGTTACCGCTAAGCTATGGGCAATGATGAGGTTATGAAGGTTTTAAATATTGTACGTTTTAAAACCATTTGTGAAAAAGGTTTAGGTTAGTAAGATAAATACATACTGTGAACGGGTGTTTCGCCTCCTGAACGTACAGGAGTCTCGGGTACAACGACTTGTTGGGAAGGATTTCGTCGCCGGGAAGACGTTCCAGAGTTAGAAGACGCCTGAGAGGATGGACGCTTTGACGGAGTCGACATTGTGCATACAGATTTGATTATCGCACTATTATAATAATTATAACACAACACTTAGCCTATTAACAATTAAAATCATAACAAATAAAACAAGCGCTTCTCGCGAAGTTTACGCGCGAATATTTTGACATTTTTGACAGTTGATAAATTTCTGATTACTAATATTTTATTATTAGTATTCAATTGTTTACTATTATTAATCAATTATTTCCTATTAATTATTTTTTATTAGTTAAAACTTTAAAACTATAGCGATGCGATTATTTTTTATTAATATTTTGAATAATATAAATTATTTAATTGATTTAATATAAATAAATTATGTTTTGTTCATTTTGCCTTCGTCCTCCATTCATAGTTTTGTTGCCAACGCCAACCATTTTTTGTTTGGCCATAAACAATAGAAGCTTGTATTCATTCAATCAAATTGATTGATTTGTTCTTTTTTCATTCACTGCAAGAGATTTTGTGGTGCAGTTTTATGATAATAATAAAAACAATTTTTCGATTATAGTTATTAAATCTTGTGGGAGGCTGTATTAAAGCCTATTGTATCTGTGTTGTGAGAGAAAAACTATTAAACATAGTTGGTATAGAGAAAAACTAATTGTTCATGCTTCTTTGTATTTAGTCTACCTGCATCAGCAGAATATAGTTTTATAAATTAATTGTAGTGGAAATTGAACTATGAATTATAGAGGGTTGATTAGACCAAGACGTGGTGTGTTGTAAATATATTATTTGTATATTTTATCCCATGACCCAAGCTGTCGTTTGCAGGATATTTTTGGTAAGAATTTGCGTTACTGCCTTATAATGATTCATTGTGTTATCGGCTTTAAATATAGAAATAATTGACTACATGGAGTGCTTTTTGCTGTAACACCATAAGTATTGGTAGATACTTAAATATTGACTTTTTAAGAATGTCACACAAAACAAAAAAACACCTTCCTAATTATATTTAATAATAATTTGTTTATCCCTGTTTTCCTTTCAGAAAGCTTTAACTAGGTTTATATATAGATTTTATATAATATAGCTTAGTATTCTCTAAACCCAAAATAATACATACTTCTGGCAGTATAATATTTTAATATCCACTAATATTTAATATTTCTTAATTTCTTGTTATTAATACTGTGCTATATGTTAAAAAGAATAAAGCTTTATACATTCTTATTCTACTGGTGTAGTTTTGTAAATATTATTGATTTTGTCTAAATCATTGATCTAATTATCCAGAACATTGTTAATTCAATGGTTGCTCCCATAACATAGGGTAATTTCAAATGGCTGTAATTATATAAAAGTGATGTTGTTAATATAATTGGACTCAGTTAAGCAAAAAAAATCCAAAACGCAATTTTTCAGAAATTTAATTATGATTATCTGCTACTGAATTGAAATGAAAATATTTATTTGTATGTGACGATTAATATCATAAACGGTCCAGATGAAAATACATACATACATTCATTGACATATTCTAAATGTATTAAATGTTGGACTAATCGGAGTTTCAAATTAAATGAACTATAACTTTAAATTAACTAAATGTGGATTGGATCCTTTTTGCGTAACTATGTCCTATTATGCTGTATCATTTTATACAATTTACATAATTTTAGTTTATACATATATGGTTATTAAATTATTTATTTGAACAATGTGTTTGACGCTCGTAAGCATTTTATACTTTATTTTGCTTTGAAAGTTGTTTGACTTGGCATTGCTCTATGATTTTCATTTACTTTAAAAAAAGCGAGCTTTTGCTTTGCTTTTAAGTCAGACACGGCAATAGTCAGGTAAAGGAATTTAAGTACATTTTCGGAAAAGGCAAAAGTGTTTACTGTATATCAATGGACCAGTCACCCAGTCCATTGTCTGCGGAAAAGGAAGAGCCTAAACCCCATGCACTGTAGCTTGGTTTAAAATTATAATAATAATACGAAATAGAATGAATGATATTGCATGACTACTTAGCATCTCGCCTCACTTGGCCTTTCCTAGTATATGATTTCAACAAAAGCCTACTATCAAGTCTGGACGCGGACGTCATAAGAACATTGAAGTCTTGGCTTGGATTAGCCCAGGGTGCTGACTCCTCAACATTCTTTAGAGGACGGAGAAACTTCGGAATGGATCTGAAAAGACCATCTGAATTATACAAACATCTACGTATAAGCAAATATCAAATTCTAACCAGCTCCCAGGATAATACAATTTCATCCCTTCCAAAAGACCCTCTGGTCTCAGATATGGAACCGAGACTACTATTCTTCAAGAAATTCATGACAGGTGCCCAGACTGACAAAAGAGGCATTGGCTGGAAGAAAAAAGAAAGTGACAAAGAGGTTATAAAATCCTTCCTCAGGAAAGATGAAGAGCATGAATACAGAGTGCACGCGATGACTCTAGAAGTTCAAAATGACTGGCTAACTTTGGGCGATTTTTGCATCCCTCCAGCCCTAAAGTGGCGCACACTAATGTACGATTGGTCTCCGGCGTTGCTAAAGTTCTACCTAAACGCTTTTCAAATGTCCCTCCCGGACCAGAGTAATCTGGTAAGGTGGGGAAAAGCTACGGAAAAGAACTGTACATTGTGTGGTGCTGCCATAGGAACTGCTAGACACACACTTGTAGGGTGCGTTACTCTCTTAGAAAAGGGCTATTACTCACGCCGACATGACAAAGTCCTAGGTGTTATCCGTGAAGCAGTAAGTCTTTCTATTGCAAGAGCCAGAAAGGGACTGACTACAAATAAAACTTTGACCACATTTGTAAAGGAAGGGCAAAGCACGAAAACTAAATGCAAGCCCACCTCGATCCTTGGCGCCGCATCAGACTGGAAAATTCTCATGGATACATTTGAACACCATTATAGGATCCCAGATGAACTAGCTGTATCAGCCTATAGGCCAGACATCTTAGTGTTTTCTCGGAACTTGAAAAAAGTTATCCTTATTGAACTTACCGTTCCGTGGGAATCAAATATTCCAAAAGACCACAACATGAAGTCGAATAAATATTATGATCTCACAGAAGAAATGATCAGGAACGGGTTCAAGACTCAGCTTTACGCAGTGGAAGTTGGTGCAAGAGGAGTTCCAGCAAAATCTTTGCATCACTTACTGAAAGAATTGGGCCTAAGCAGGTCTGCCGTCAATACATTTATGGAACGAGCTTCCTAGACGGCACTAACGGAATCATACAGTATTTGGTTGGGTAGGGAGAGAAGTAGAATGGTGGATGGTGAGCGTATTATCGCGAAATAGAAAAAAAAGGAGGCCTCCTTTTCTTAAACCAGCCAATTGTCGGTCGCAAGCCCGAGACACCATTCTTCTCATCTCTTACCCACACACGATGGACCCGGCACCCGCACGGTGAATCCATGGAATGCTTAGAAATTTGTTTTCTCTTCACCTAGGTCTAAACAGCACTAACTCAAAAAAGTACATTTGCGGAAAAGGCGAGAGTGTTAACTGTATCACAATGAACCAGTCACCAAGGCAATTGTGTGTGGAAAAGGAAGAGCGTAAACCCTATGCACTGTAGCTTGGTGTGGTGTTATGTCCTTAGTCATGTAATACTGACAGAATGGCCCGACATCCGCACGGTCAATCCATGCAATGCTTAGAAATTTGTTGTCTTCACCACCATTCCCGTGCCTCGGAGAGCACGTTAAGCCGTCGACTCTGGTACCACTAATACCAACTTGTGGAATCGTTAGTAAATTGTCATTAAAAAATGACACTAGATCCTCGCTAGCATGTCTGTTTGCGAGCGTGGCGAGTGTAGGTCCAAATTCTCCAGATATATGTTCTGGAAGGCCTATCTCTAACAGTCGAGGTCTAGGAGGCTGTGTCCTAGGGGCTGTAATGAATGAATAATGAAGCGTCGACGTTATTTTCTAAATAATTATGATGTTAAAATTTTCTAGGTACCTATTCTTCACTTCATCGAAGAAGGACTACACCATTGCTTCATAAAACTTAGTACAGCAAAAATGTAAGTATTTATATATATTTATAGAACACTAGCTGTTTGTATTGTTAACTGCCTCCGTGGTCTAGCGGTTAAGTCCGGGATTTAGACTCGGAGGTACCGGGTTTGATTCCTGGTCGGGACACAAACATATTTTTTTATGTAAATAAATACATTTAATTAATATTTAAATTATTTGTGATATTTCTTGACATAGTCAGACATAGCTTAAAGCGACAAACAAGTCAAACACAGGGATAGAAATCAACTTTTGCCTCTATTATTGTCTTTGACTGGTCCCTTTAAGCGTTTTTTCGCTTTGAAAGTAGTTCGTATTCATACCTACATTTAAAAACAAAATTCGGAGAGAAAAAAAAAACGAGCTTTGCTGTCAATTCGAACATAGCATATATGTCTAGCATCTAGAGACTTACCCTGTGTGTTACTTGTCGCTTTAAGCGCTTTATTTCGCTTTGAAAGTCGTTCGACTTGGCGTTTCTTTATGATTTTCATACAAAATTTGGTAAAAATGCAAACTTTGCTCTATTCGCTTTGAAGTCGAAGATAATTTAGTCGAATTATAATTTTAACGTGCTCTCTGAGGCACGGGAACGGTGCGGTGGTGTTATAAATCTATGACAAATGTACGTAAGAAAAGTGTATTTCTCATTGGTACATGCGGGGTTCGAACCCACCGTTTGTTAAGAATAGCATTCTTATAACTGAGCCTCCAGCACCGATGGCAAATACTCCTATCTCAACTTTAAACCAACTTTAAAAGTAAGTCAATAAAAGAAAATTAAAAATTACGTGGTTTTTTTATTTTTACTCAAAGTTAAAAATAAAAAATTATAAATTATTAGTTTTTTCATTGTCTTGAAAGTTAGCAATTAACAGTTAGGTCGATTTGCCAGTTGCCCCTGCAGGATAAAACACTGGTGCGGGGGCCAACAAATGACAATTTTGTTAACTGTTTTTTATCTGCCTAATAAATATTTTATTTCATTTTAAATTTCATATAAATACGTTTTAAGTCGAACACAAAACTAATCTAAATCGCAAAAGTCTATTAGTTAGTAGTCGCACCTGAATGGTCGATACCTACCGCGCCTCCACCTCATTGGTCGATTCGTACCGGATCTCTAATGTTGGTACGTAGCAAGCGGGCAGCGCAGATTTGCCTGAATGTTCCTATGTGGCTCATACTTTATTTTTATAGTAATGGAGGGTGCATATGAATTTATTATTTTAATAATACAAATGGATGGAATATGTTATTTTTTATAGACCATTGAGTAACTCGAGGTTAAATTTGTATAATAAACTTGGTCTAATATTGTAAATGTGAATAAAGCTTTGTCTGTATACATGGATGTGTGTATGTACATTGTGCAGTCGACCAAGAAAGTGGTCTATCAGTTTTAACAAAGCTTTCTCTGTAATTAAAATATTGCTGAGGTCGAGAATTCGAATGATTGTACTATTTTCAGAGGAAAATCAACCTTATTGTTAGATTACTTGCAAATAAATCTCAACCGTAAGGTAGACCACTTTTTTGGTCAACTTTACAAGTACGAGCATGTCAGTCCGACTTTACATATATTAGTAGCCTATGTTTTAATTAATTTCGGCAGTAATGTTCCTTGAAATCAGCTCGTCATGATCGTAGAACAGTGTCGGATTTAAAAAAATACCCATAATTTTGCATATATATTTATATATAGTTTTATATTGTTTGTGGTCAGTAATTTATAGTGCAAACATTAGAAAGGGTTCCAAAATGAAATCTAGAAGGTTTGCACTTATTATGAGACTTAAAAAGTGACAAAAAAACAGTCGAAATGACAGTTGAATGGCCGCCATGAGAATTTTAAATATAGCAGATCCGTCACTGTTCTACGATCATGACGAGCTCTTTGATGCGAATATTATGGTTTTTTTTTAATATAATTTCAGGATTCACGTTTAGCCAACTTTACTTTAGGCCAATCATGACAAGTGGCAAGCTCGTCGATGTCTCCAGGCGTACTAAACTCGAGAAATATCACATATAAATTAAATATTAATTAAATGTATTTTTATTTACATTAATAAATATTTTGTCTTGCGGTTAAGTCCGTGGATTTAGATTCGGAGGTATCGGGTTCGATTCTTGGTCGGGACACCAAAAATTTGATTAATGTAAATAAATACATTATTTTATTAATATTTAATTTATTTTAGATATTTCTCGAGTTTGGTACGCTGGAGACATCGACGAGCTTGCCACTTGTCATGATTGGCCTATATGTTGGCTTAATGTGAATCCGCTTATTTATCAGCGTGGTTTCTGACCACCCCGAAAGGGAAACGAAAGGTCGTGATGATACTTTACTATAAAAACAATAAAAAGGTTTTAAAATTTTTAGTTTTTAAATACTAGCACGACATGTGACCTTGCGCCCACCTCTGATGGTAAGTAGCGCGCGAGGTCAATGAATGTTAGCAACTGGAATCAGACACTCATGACTGACATCAGCTTCTAACACTATACCGGCTTGACTGGGCATGACGGCAATCCAAGCCTGATCCCGAAACGTGTGGATACACTTTACAGGGTCTATCGGCACGAACGGTGGATACTTCCCCGCCCCGAAATTTATATATTAGTTTTAATAATAAATTAATTTAAATAAAAAAACTAGATAAATTTGTAATAAAAAAAATCATAATACTGCGTAGAATTTAATAAAGAGCAAATTTTTTCATATTATAATCTAGAATAAAAATAAAGTACCACATATTTTTTATTTTAATTAAACATTAACACAATCTTAAGTTACGGTGCAGAGAAGTTTTCCTAAAAATATCGCCACTCATACTGACCCTAATCAAGTAGGTAGCGAGAGGTCGACGATCGCGCGAACGTTGACTTACGTAATTCCTTCTCTCTCTATTACGTCTCGGCTGTGGGTGAGATCAATTAGTAATAATACTCCCCAGCCTTTAGGTATTTATCGGATGCGGCCTTATTCACGATGGAGTAGTGTTTTATTTTGATAATGATTTTTATCCTTAAAAAAAAATAGAAGTTCTACTAATGACACCTGCGCCCTATTCTGATACTCGCAAACGTTATTAGTGGATTTCGTTATTTACATCAGACACTGCGTCATCATCATCAGCCTATGTCTCTCCACTGCTGGATGTAGGCCTCCCCCAAGGCTCGCCATTTCACACGATCTTTTACCACCCTCATCCAGCCCCCACCAGCGACCTTTTTTAGGTCATCCGTCCATCTGGCGGGGGGTCTCCCACTTAGCGTTTTCCTGTACGTGGTCTCCACTCCAGAACTCGTCTACTCTCGGTCATCGGTTCTGCGACAGACGTGTCCGGCCCATTGCCACTTCAACTTATTTTGAAGGCTATGTCGGTAACTTTGGTTTTCTGACGGATGTCTACGTTTCGTACTCTATCCATCAGAGAACTACCGAGCATAGCTCTCTCCATAGCTCGCTGAGCGACCTTAAACTTGTGGACCAGACCAGTGGGTCAGACTGTCAATGTCCACGTTTCTGCTGCGTACGACAATACTGGAAGAACGCATTGGTTGTAAACTTTCGAAAACGCTGGGATGGCACGTTTAGGCCGTTTAGCATTCCACTACGCCATACTGCATATCATAATTACCAAATATTATTCAATGGGGTGTATCAGGCAAAGCTTTTTGTAGATGTCGCTAGCGGCACTGGTATCTTGTTTACACCTAAGTCGGATCCTTATTAAAAAAATATTTGTAGTTTTTTTTATTTTTATAGCAGATAAATGAATTTTAACTTAACGTTACCTAACTTAAAATACGAATTAAGTAAGCGAACACCGTCTTTAAAATAAAAAAAGGTTGAATCAATAGAACGGCAATTTTGAGATCACCATATCTTTGCTTTCGCTTGGAAATCTCGATTTGTACACTTAAAAACTGCTCACTTCTGCATAATATTCAGAAAATAATAAATTTCGTAATAAAAAATCAAGTTTTTTTATGCAACTGACAGTTCTATTAGGTACCATCTATCATGCGCGTGATAAAAAGTTAGTGATACACTCCATTCTCAACTCTAAGTGTTCGGCCATGACAGCGGCCGTGCAAATATCAACTTTAATAGCGTGATATATATATAGTTAACGGATTCCATTATATAACGTTTGCGACTAAGTAACAGAATAGAGCCTGAAGCCAAAAATATATTTGCTCTTTTGACAATTACACGCGGTATATACTAAAACTAGTTTATTTTGTACTTTTTTTTTCTCTTTTATTAAAATAATAATTATTTATTATATACCAATGATTACTATTATAAATGTAATCTTATTTTGGAATGATTATTTATTCTTTATTCGAAGGAATTAAGGTACAATTAATTTAAAAAAAAAAAAAAAAAAACTAAAAACTTACTATTTACTTATAATTATTTTATTATATAATTTTAATTTAGTTTATTTTCTCGATTTTAAGTCACAACGCCCTTGTACAGCAGCATCTATGTAGGTATTGTTTGTAGTGTTAAGTGGTAAAAGACGATGGCTGTTCTTTGCTACTAATGGCATTATTCTGCTATCCTGCCATGATTGGTAAACAATAATATGTACAACTGACAAAAAAAGTGTACTTAATGTATCTTATGGTTAATAAATGAATTGAATTTAATTACGTAACACACATATTGCTATTGCTAATCTGTCGAGATGAAATTGTGAAAATTAGCACTTGGATGCTTCTATACGGTGCCCGTAGTGTGAAATGCAAGTTTTGCAAAATGTTATAGCTGTAGTTGGTAATAGAGTAGTTAACTATTGTGTCTTTTTTTCTTATTTTATCAGAGTACCTACGATTGGTTGAAGGTAGTCAAGAAATAAGTGTAGATCCCTTACTTTTTGTGCAGGAAGGTGATTTGTGATTGGTTTATTATTGAGAGGTATAAGAGTTGCCATTGGTGCAGTATCATCGGATAATAATTGTGAACGAGTCATGTTCCGGTTTCATGATATAAAATGTCATTTCCTATAAACTTACTTTAGCCCTTTTAGCACCAAGCCACAGATATATATTTATGTTTATTTAATATATTATTTTAATTATATATCATGTAAGTATTTAATTATTCTTAGGTCTTTATATTAATGCACCCGCAATTCTCTGCCATACTCCCAAAGGTTAGCTGTTATAAAATGTCGGAAGGCATAAAGTTTGCCCTTGTACACTACTTTTTAAGTTATTTTGTGCAATAAAGAGTTTATAAAAATAAAAACAAAATATAGACTTGGCCATATTTCATTAAATTAGACACTTTTGGTTTTTTAAAAATTGATTGTATGTATTTTATTGGTGCTGACTATATTTTATTTTTATTAATTTATTTACGAATTCTTACAGCTAATTTACACATTTTTATTTATTTAAAAACTTTATTGCACAAAGCACAAAGGCGGACTTAATGCCCGTAGACATTCTCTGACAGCCAAACCTTAGGGACAAATTTGAACAAATATAGGTGCAATAAAAGCAACAGTATTATACAATTATAGGATAATTCAACAAATATTATATACCTACTTATATATTCTTATATATGTATTACAATATCAATATACTAAATACTAATACATACACAAACTTGTTCATAAACATACACAAATTCAACTTACTAACGTGGTTTAGAGCTATTCATGAAGTGTGAATAGACCAGTTTTTTAAACGACAATCTGTTACTTGCCTGCCTTATGTTTACTGGAAGATCATTCCATAATTTTGTGGCAGCTACTACGAAGGAGTTGGAGACAAATCCAGAATGATGTGAGGGAACAGAAAGAAGAGAGTTGTGAGAAGAACGTAAAGATTTATCGTGGAAAGAAGAGAGATAGGCAAAATTGTCCTTGAGGTATTTCGGAGTCGCAGGCTCGTTTAAAACAGAAAAGGAGACAGAGAACTCTCAAGATTTCTGCGACAACGAATTGGCAGCCACTTCAACTTATCACGATATTCAGAGATCGTATATATACATATATAGTAGAAAATAGTAATACAGCCAATAATAAGAGTTCGCTGACAGATACAATATAAGTATATAATATAGTATACAACAAAGTAAGCAAAGAAAACAATGAAAATAAATTTAAAAATAAGAATGAATACAATAGTACAAGAATTACGAAAGAATAAGCATTACATCAATACAACAGAAATAAACATATATATACACATACACATAGGCATACATAAACTTAAAATCTGTTATAAGAATAACAAATAACCAATAATATCCAAGTGATAAGATGTTTCTATGATGCAGCAACTATGACCGTCCAGATACAAGGCCAGCATACAAGACCGATCCAACTTCGTTGAGGTGTAAGACAGGGCGACGTAATATCGCCAAAACTGTTTACAAACGCGTTGGTTGTCTTTAAAATGCTGAACTAGAGTGACTTCGGCATAAAAGTCAATGGACAATATATTCCGCACCTACGATTCGCGGATGTCATAGTCATAATGGCTAGCTCGCTGGAAGATTTTAGCGGAATGCTGAGCGGCTTAAATGTGGCAATGTTTAACCGCCATGTCATATAAAGACCAAGCTACGTGGGAAATGCCACTATCGAAGTTATACAAAAATAGGGGCAAACTTAGATAGACCATAAGTCAAAAGTCAAAATATCTTTATTCACGTAAACCTATTACAGGCATTTATGAAACGTCATTAATTTAATTATTTTGAATGATTCTACTCCTGCTAGTAGACGACTAAGCAGCAAAGTGGTCCAATAAGTAAGCTGTTAGCAGAAGACAAGCAGCTTAGCAGATTCCAGTGACATGTTAATGTTTAATCTGACTGAGAAAGGAATCTGCAAGGAAAACTCAGCTATATCAGATTCAATTTTATCTAGTTTCCGTAACACAAGCCTCGTAGCTTACCACGGAAATTAGATGGCGCTGTGTGACCTGTCTGGAAATATAAAAAAAAAAAATGGAATAGCAGACTTTAGTAAAGAAGCCGACAATTTAGCTAGGATGGGTAGCATTCAAGAAGTTACAACACATCTTCCTATCGAACATACCACAGTGTTTAAAAACGACAAAAGTTTTCAACCAGTGCGTTCTTCCGGTAACGTCGTATGGAGCAGAGACGTGTACACTGACAATGGGTCTGATGCATAAGTTTAAGGTCACTCAGCGAGCTATAATCGGGATTTCTCTGAAGGATAAAGTCAGAAACGTTGAAATCCGTCAAAGAACCAAAGTTACCGACATAGCTTTTAAAATTAGCATGTTGAAGTGACAATGGGCTTGGACACGTCTGTCGCAGAACCGATGAACTGCAAGACGCAGACCTCTCGCCAGATGGACGGATGACCTGAGGAAGGATGCTGGTGGGGGATGGATGAGGGTGGCAGAAGATCGTGTAAAGTGGCTAACCTTGGGGGGGGAGCTATATCCAGCAGTGGAGTGACAGGCTCATGATGATATCCAAGTTTTTACAATCGAACCAAAGGAAAAAAAATGGGGGAATGGCTTTGTCTAATAGGTTCCCCCGGTGCCTCCGGACTAACTAACTAATGAATGCCAACCATCATTACTCATGCCGGTATTTGTAATTATATTTGTGTTGTCGAATAAAACCTGTAGGTAAAGGGTAAACTCCAATGTTCGTGATAAAGGAATATATTTTTAGATAAATCTCTCGAATCAATTACTTTCATGAATATTGTAGGGGTTCAATTAATTTCGCGTCTAGGTATTTTGCGCCAATGATCTTGAAATTAAATAGATGTGCCATTGATGGCGAAATAGGATACCACAAAGTAATTTGTGTCGCAAATCGATATATAAAACCATATGTCGGAAGTGTAATTGTTTTGGCTTACTTGCAAATTGGCTATCTTAGAATTAACAGTTTATATGGAGAAGCCAAAAATAATTGTCACTTCCGACATACGGTATCTTAGGAAAACTTATTTATTTATCAATAGAATAACATATTAGTCTAGAGTACGACCATACAAAATCACGCGGATATATATATCATGCGGTGTGTACAAAGAGTAAATATTAAATAGGGATATTTTAACAGCACGGGAACACTTGAAGAGCCTCCTCGCGATCATGTTAGCACGGACAGCAACCGAATGCCTCTCTCTTTCAACATCCAAATTGTCTTTAACGTCTTCAGATACTATATGACCAAGGACTGCACGATTTCAAACGGCTCATTGTTCATGTATCATGTTTCAAATTTAATAAGTTAAATACGAAATTAAAAATATCATATAAAATGGTACGGAACGTCCTCAGAAAGACATTGGATTGTTGCGTTTTTTAAATTCCAAATCACGGTATCTAAGTTTTAAATGTCTTTGGTCACTATTATCCAATCTTTGTTTTGTTCGCTATAAATATACCCGCTAGAATGGAAAATTTTCTAATGCTTTACAGTAAACTTTTCTAAAAACCCACCCCTCATTTCAAAAAGGCAAACAATTATGAATATCACTCACAAGCTTACAATATTAGTTGTTCTTGAAAATAAAAATTGGCATTTGACATCATTGCAAATGGCACATACTTTCACAGGCTCGAATTGCCGTCATGCCCGGTCAGGCCGGCATAGTTTTAGTGACTGATGTCAGTCATGAGTGTCTGATTCCAGTTGCTAATATTCATGGACTTCTTGCACCACTTGGGCGCAAGATCAAATGACGAACTTTTTTTAAAAAAAGCATTAAGATTAAACAGACGCCATCTTCTTTGTTTTTCTTCTCTTGTCGAAGAAGAACGTGTTTTAAACTTCCGTGTAGCATGCAGCTCGACACAAGCATATTGCCAGCGAAATAACAAAATAAATTTAAAAATGCACTTTGAACATGATCGATTTTTGATTTTACGCCTATTCGTTTTTTTTTATTTAACGCGGCGGATTCCTTTGTTTTTTAAATTTATATTTTGTAATAAAGCATCGTGTTTGTTTTAAATCTAACCGATCTAGTTATGACTGGATGCATAATTAATATTGTTGGCTCTGTTGTATCTTTGATAGAGTCGTAGCGTGTCAATCGATATTGTTTGTAAAGGAAATCCCCCATACAATCCATTTTCTTATGTGTGTGTGTTGTGTGTACGTATCTATACCCAAGGGCGTCGCCAGCCGATGGCCCTGGGGGGCAAGTATTTGAGGATGGAAAAAATATCATTCGGTATAATTGTTTGTAGCGCGAGTCATACCGTCGCGTCGGTTGCAGTAAGGATGATAATAATATCATTACGACCGTAGCCCTTGCGGGGTAAGAACCCAAGGTTTTAAAAAAAACCGGATTTACAATATAGCTATAAAAAAGATATAAGTATATCTATAAATTCATAAAATAAAATTATTAATTCTTAAACACTAAGTCACTCTCCCCTTTCCCTCTTCTACACATGCACACACGCACACATATACTGACAAGACACACACAAACATACTATACTCGTACTTACCTACTATATTGCCTTCGTGGTCTAGCGGTTAAGTCCGTGGATTTAGGCTTAATTTAAATACATTTAATGAATATTTAATTTATTTGTGATATTACTTGGGTATGGTACGCTGGAGACATCGACAAGCTTGCCACTTGTCATGATTGGCCTATAGTAAAGTTGGCTAAATGTGAATCCGCTTCTTATCTTCATTATTAGATGACAATGTCTATTGTACATACAGATATAGTGCATAATTTCAATCGGGAAAACTCAAGTCTCAAACGGAATACGACGGCACCCGACGTGTCAATCAATTATTGTATTAAATGAGTGACATTTTTCATGTCCATGCTTAAGCTCGCCGACACACAGTCACGGCACGGTCGTCATGCTTTATGAAAGATGTAAATAATACTACATATGTAACTCATAGCTATCTACTTTGTTTTTTAATCTCCCTATCCCCCTCTTGGCGACGCCCATGTATTGAGCTACCTTGCGTTTGGGGAAAGTTTACGAATTAGGTACCTAGTTCAGGGGATGATGTTCTAATTCGAGTTTTAAACCGTAATACGAGTACGTATTGCTTCTAATTATAATTACGGTAGCTTTTCCGCACTTAGTCTCTACTGGACCATTGTACTACTTTAGAGGAGCCATCCGATCTCCTCCAGGAGGACCAGGAGACCCATCACGTACCTGCACTCCTCTGGAAGAGTCTTCGCACTCTAGGGGAACTTCAGTCTAAGCGCCACGCTGCAGCTCTCCATGAGCACGTGCGCGGCCGTCTCCTTCTCTGTAATGTATCCTCTACACAGTGGGCTATACGTAATGTTCAGTGTCAACAGTCACGCCATTGTTCGAAGCTTACCTCTCTGACTGTCTGCAGTCTGGCCGATGTTCAACTGCTCGTGTAGTCTGTCATTTCTTAGGCGAAGCCAGCCTTGCAAAAATTGTTCTTTAACCCCATAGTGAGGATGTGTAGATATTACAATGAACTGACAGGGAAATACATCGACATTTTTAACATAAGTCTATAGTCGTCAAACAGTTGACAACATTTATCGTGTTTGAATTTTCGCTCGGAAACGCTGCAGTTGCAAATGGCTGCCGAATGACGTCACGTAATAGTAAATAAACAACTAATTTACGACACCATTTGCTTTTATAAAAGTAGGTTCTGATTTATTTATTTTTGTGCATAAATACTAAAAATCAACTTAATTAAGCAGATTTGCTTGTGTGGCAGTTTACAATATTTATTATTTAGTGACGTCACTCATAACACTAATGTTTTGAGGTAACGTTCTCATATCTGTAAAATATTGTATTTTTTTTAATTGATTGAACAATAAACAAATATTTTTAACTATAGTCAACTACCCTATTAGGATATACGCATCAATGACCGTTAAATTGAATCTAGGTATATCTTTAACCTTGTTGCTACACCTTTACTCATAAGAATAAGGGATAGATTGTTAACTTAAAACATTTTATAGCAAAGATATTAAGTATTGAATAAAACTGCCGATTACAAAATGACAAAGAACTTTTGTAAAAGTGATATTTCATTGATCGTTTTTATCCTGTGTTTTATAAAGGTCGGAATGAAATGGCACGCGAGAAACTCTGCCCGGGTCATTGACCTCTAAACCCCTGTTTACATGTATACCGGCCAATGTTTAGCTATAGCTCTGTGGGTTCGAATCCCAGAACAGGAAAATTTGAGTAGAAATCGTAAGGCGAAGCGTCATCGCCTCGGAATAACTAAAATGGCAAGGCGCATTAAATGTATAGAAAACGATGTCAAACTCACTCAATTAAACCTATAACCTATACTACAAATAAACAATTGTTTTTTTTTTTTATCGGCCACATTGCAATATAGTACAATTAGGAATATTTACCAGGTTTTATTAAATTAATGGCGCTGTGGTTTAGTTGTAAGTATATTGTATTTATTTTTTCCTTAATATTTGTTGTTAATTTATCATAACCTTACCTCTTATGTTTCAATGTCCCGAAGGTTGATTGGAAGAGAGTGCCTATAGGCATTATATCCGCCTTTTGTTTATTTAACAATAAAGTTTTTTAATAAATAAATAAAATAAATTTGTCATTTATTTATAACACCACCGTTCCCGTGCCTCGAAGAGCACGTTAAGCCGTCGATCGAAATATCTCAAATATTAATTAAATGTATTTATTTACATTAATAAATATTTTGTGTCCCGACCCGGAATCGAACCCACGCAGTCTAGCGGTCAGTAGTATTTTTTTGTAATAGTAAAGAATCCATTGATACTATAATAATATTTTTCTATTAACCATTTTTTTTATTTGATAATACACTGTTTGTTGGTAACTGTCTAATAATTAGACTCTAATTTATATAGGTATGTCGTTATAAACCTTGATACACATAATATAATAATAATAATATAAAAATAATTCTCTGAGCGTGTTCTACCGGCTATACTATGGTGAGTGCTCCGAAGAACTCTATAACCTAATCCCTCCCTCTCCATTCCGCAACCGAACCACACGCACAGGTCAGAATATGCACCCACATACCGTAGTCACCATCCCTTCGCGTACATATAAATTTGGGGACTCATACATCTGTCGTACGATAAAGATGTGGAATGCTCTTCCAGCCTCTGTGTTTCCACTTTCCTATAATTTGGAGTCCTTCAAGCGAAGTGTGAAAAAGCATCTAGTCAAGCCGGCATAGTGTTAGGGACTGATGGCAGTTACGAGTATCTGACTTCAGTTGCTAACATTCATGGACCTTGCGCGCCACTTACCATCAGGTGGGCCCAAGGTCACATGTCGTGCTAGTATAAAAAAAAAAAAAAAAAAAAAAAAAAAAATAATATTTCCAGACAGGTCACACAGCGCCATCTAATTTCCGTGGTAAGCTACGAGGCTTGTGTTACGGAAACTAGATGGTTGATAAACTACATATTATACTTTTTATTTGTAAATATATACATATTATACATATAAACACCCAGACCGAGACAAATTATACAATGTACAACTTGCCCCCGGTGGGAATCGAACCCACGACCTCCCAGGTTCACGACAACGTTTGTTACCACTAGACCACGGAGGCGGCCAAATAAAATATATGAGTTCACACTAAATAATTTACTTTTATGACTGGGAATTTTAGGTTTTGTAGTTTCCATGCGACTAAATTTATTTTAGGAAACTGTAAGTTATGTATACAAGGGTCAAAATCATAGGATAAAAAAACATGACAAAAAAAAACTAAACCCAACAAAGCCGAATCTAACTCACAAGAGGAATCATGCTAAATACCCCAAAAATTTGGAGTAAATTCATAACCAGTTTGTGGTTCAAATCACAGAACGGAAAAAACTAGTAAAAAAACAGCATGTGTTATGCTTTATTAGCCAGAAGTATCCATTGTAATATTATAAATTTTAAAGAAGCTTTGTCTGTATGTATTTATGTATGTCTGTCCTTCATGCCATTTTATCATTCATCATTACAACCAATAAATAAGTACACAGCGTCCTAGACCTCCACTGTTAGAGATGGGCCTTTCTGAACATATATCTGGAGAATTTGGCCTACACTCGCCACGCTGCAGGCCAGACGGGTTGGCAATCAATTTTTAATGACAATTAATTAACGATTTCACAAGTTGGTATTGGTGGAACTGCGACCGACGGATTTACCTGCTCTCCGAAGCTCGGGAACGGTGGTGTTATAAATCTATGACAAATGTACGTAAGAAAAGTGTATTTTTCAATGATACATGTCGCGGGGGTTTGACCCGACCTTTGTAGGATTTTAAGGAAAGCAATTTAACGCGTCGGAGGACGTCTTTAAAATGCTGGACTGGAAAAACTGCGGCATAAATGTCAACGGAGAATACATCTCACACCTCCGTTTTGCGGATGAGCCTTGGGGGAGGCCTATATCCAGCAGTGGAGAGACACAGGCTGATGATGATGATGAATTTACTAGACCGATTTTGATAAAATTTGGTAGAGATATTCCTTGGAACCCAGGGACGGACGTATAGGCCGTATGACGTCACATTTTAATCATCCCATGTCACCCCACGGCCATTTGTCTATCAGTATGTTTGGCGGCGCTTGTAAAAACGCTTTCCATAAAACCCTTGAAAGGTTGGTTCGAACCCTGGCTTGTACCAATAAGACCTACATTTTATTACGTACATTTGTCATATATTCATAGCGGTAGGTTCTCGTGTCTCGGAAAACATGTTTAGCCGTTGCTGTTCCACTAATACCAACTTGTGGAATCGTTAATATATTGTCATTACAATTTTACTACACACAGTCCACTTGCCTACCTACCTACATCTATCTATAGTAGGTATGGGGGCTTTTTCTATAAGGTTTCTTTCTGCAAGGGACGATTCATTGTCGATACAGGCCCGACCTGCGCAATGCTTTTCTTACTTTCTTCAACCCTCACACAACCCATCAAGTACGGTCAGCAAACTATTTTTTTGTGAACTTTTATATAAATAAAATAGCAATTTTATAAGATAAGGTAACCAACAAATCTTTCGCTATACTTCCCTCGGAAGTAAATGTTTATTGTCATGTTTATTGTGACACTGACTAGAAACAACGAATAGAGATATATCAAATCGCCACGTCCTTGAAAGAAAAACTGCGAGAGTACTTCCCGCCTTTTGCACGGACATTTTAAGCGCAGGTTTTTTGATTTGTAAATTACCAAATATGGGGCACAAGTTGCAGTTTTTTTTTGTGATTTTCCTGCGCTGTGTATTCCTATGTTATATCCCACGTTTTTGGACGATAATGCCGCGAGTTACTCCATGAAAAGAAAAAAATCTGCAACATCTATGATTTAATGATAACATCAATTAACTCATAAAAATAAAGATTAGTCATGGCTCTATGTTTTAGAGCCTTTGCCTTCCCTTTTCTCTATCTAAATTTGATAGACATTTCTCAAAAGTAAACTCAAGACTGGAAAATATTGGATTGTGCGAGCGAGAGGGATGTAAAAGCGCTAAACCCTTTTAATGAATTAAGAAAACATTTTAATGTAATATTTTTGTTAACCTTTTATGCTACCAGTACTTTACACAGTATAAAAGATACTTTAAAATTGTACCTTATTGCCTTCACTTAAATTTTATTGTTTTTTTTTTTGCTATTGGTTACCTGCTTTACAATGACAAGTACAAAAAATACGGATATACTAGTTACCTGATTATTTCTATTGTACTTTCCAAGCGTGGTATTTTTAATACTGATTATTAAAAGTTATAAATCATTATTTTGGTTAAAGAAACAACAGATTTGAATCAGGTTTTTTATTTTATTATTATAACTGATTCGCCCTTACTACACTCCAATAAATATTTTAAAAAAACTAACATCCATATGGAACAACCTTCCTGTTGAAGTCAGACAAGCACCCAGCAGACCAATATTCAAGAAAAGAGTGTACATTCATTTTTATAAGTCACTAGCTTAACTTTTTACTGACTTTAATCTATTGTAGGTAGTTATTATTAACTTATTTATGTATTATTATATAATTTTATTGTATTATATTTATGTAGTATTAGTATGTATGTGTATATATTATATATATGTATATATATATATATTATAGTTGTCTATGTATGTAAATTTTTAATAATATTTATGTTTAATTTTAATATTTTATTTTTTCTATTTGCACCATACTCATATTTAAATGTCCCAATGTCCCAAAGGTTAACGGGAAGAGAATGTCTTGCGGCATTACGTTCGCCTTTTGTATAGACTTACAATAAAGTTTTTAAATAAAAATAAATAAATAATGTATTAGTTTTCTACCCTATGTAAGTTTATGATAGGGGTTCTTAAGACAATGAAAATCGGTCCAGTAATATAGGTTTAATTTAATAACGTTGATTGACATTGTTATATTAATTTATAAGATTTCTTCTACTTCTAAAATGTCCTACAGCTGCATTATTATTATTTACAATATTACTACATTTAATTATTTTTATATATTAGGTAGTTTTGTTTATAGTTAGTCTGCGTTCCCAGTAGGCAAACTGTTCGCCGATGACTGAGTTAGCGGCTTATCAGTTTAGTACGCCCTTCCATATATGGTGGCGCCATCCATAGCGGCCGCAATTCAGGCCCAACAGAACATCTCCTTGCGCGCGACCGTCGTCGGCGCTCCGTGGTTCGTGCGCAACACCGTACTCCACGATGACCTGAAGATGGAGACCATCGAGCGGTTCGTGGCCAGGCTCTCGAAGTCCATGTTCGATCGAGCCGACCGCAGCCGTTTCAACCATCTTCGGGGTATCGCATCTCTCCACGCACGGCCACCGGATGGACGCCGCCTGCCCCGGGATATCCTGGGGCCCGAGGCATAACCCGCAGTCGTCGTCATAATTATTTCTTACGTGTTATACACTACCAATAGTGAATTCCTCCTAGGTGCCACATACCCTACAGTGGCCCCTTCCCCGCATCATCCGGGGTAAAACAAGAAACCAGCGGGTCGACGCCCGCCGAGATTAATGCCCGCTAAATAGGGTTAACCCTGAAGCGTTTCGCCAATGGCGAAGAAGAACTACTACTACCTTCCATATATTTAATATAATATCGTGTTTACAGTTTAGTAGTTTTGCGCTTACGCAGGTTTGCGCGCCGACAGTCTCAGTTGGCCGACTCACAAGAAAACCTTGTTCGAATCGTCGCGCAAAATGGTTTTAGTTCGCCGGCGTAGTGAGTACAGTTTGCCGAAAGCCACTCCCTTCGTCGCCTTCAGCAGCTAAGATTGCTTGTGACGCCGCGGCAATTTGATCTGAGTTTGCCGCTGACTCGAATTTCAGTTCACCACCATAAAACTGACAGCCAGTCTCTCGAACTTATTTTTGGTAGTTAATTATTACTTAAGTAAAAAATAACCGGTTTTGCAAGAAATGCGTTTCATAAACATATCTTAAGAAATAATTAAGTAGGGAACTGACATTTACTCAAATGTATGGCAAAATGTGAATTATGCGTTTCACAAAGCAATAACAAATAAATAAAGTTGTTTGTGAAATTCGACTTGACTTAATAAAAACTTAAAGATTCCTTAAGCTAGGTAATAATTAGGTAGAGCTTCGAGAAACCGGCTGTGAGACAGTCGGCGCGCGTAACGCTGCAAACTGCGTACAGTGAGCAAAACTAAAAAACTGTGAACACTCCATTTCAAATGTATGGGAGGGCGTACTACTTCAGACCTACTATGTGTACCTCATGCCCGTAGCAATTATAGGCAGAATAGTTATATACCTAGAGCAGTATCGTTGTTTAATTTACTAAGTCGCAATGGGGTGTATCACTAACTTTTTATCACGATAGATGGCGCATGATAGTTGGTACCTTATATAACTGTCAGTTGCATAGAAATATTATGCCGAAGTGAGCAGCTTTTAAGTTTACAAATCGAGATTTCCAAGCGAAATCAAAGATATGGTGATCTCAAAATTGCCGTTCTATTAATTCAACCTTTTTTCTTTTTAAAGACGGTGTTCGCTTTCCTAATTCGTATTTTAAGGTAGGTAACGTTAATTTAAAATACATTTTTCTGTTATAAAAATAATAAAAACTACAAAAATTAACATAGTTTTTAATTTATGTATTTATGTGTATGTAGCTGTAAGTTACCCAAATAAAACAAATATAAAAAAAATGGCGCTAACTCAGTCGGCGGCTAACAGTTTGCCTACTGGGAACGCAATCTAAAGGCGAGGCAAACCGACAGACAAAGCTTTCGCAGTACAAGTAATAATGTTCATGAATTTTGTACCTTCTGCACCCCTATATTTCTATGACGCATGCCCAAACCTTTCCTTATATACAAAATTCACCCTTACACAAATATAGCCCTTATGGATATAATTTAACCACTTCTTTGGCTTGATCTGTATTCTGAGTTACAACAGCTTAGCCTTATCTCATTGTATTAAGGTCCATTTAAGCCCCTAAAATTTTACCTTTTTAAGTAAGGACATTCAACCCCAGAGCCCTAATTGTAATTGTTTATTTACGGTACTTATGAAATATTCAGTTATGTATTGATAATAGCTACTTGGTCAGTTATTCTCATTTCTTCCAAATAATTTTGACTCTTATATTTTAATATAGAGCGGTGGTGGCGCGGTTGTAGAGGTCGACACTTAAGTGTTTCTAAAATTTACTTACCTTACAGGTTACACCTTTCAAAAATCAAGACACATAACTTCTCTAAAAAGATATAATATTGTATGTATGTAGTAACAGAATAACTATGAAAAATATTGGAAAACTGACGAAAAAATTAAATAAAAGAAAATATTTTTTCCATACAAAATGGAAGTGGATTTCGTACCTGTCAAACAATGTTGGTTGTCAAATATTTATGCGTGCGTTCAGAAATGTATATTTATCTTATTTAAGTGAGAAGGTCCTTCGCGCCATTTTGCGCTGACATGTCAAGTGCAAGTTTTTGTTTTGTAAATTAATTTACTATGAATATTATTGGTCAAAAGTGGTGTTGTTTTGTTTAATAATGTTCTACAATGTGTATAGTTATGGAAAACGATAAATTGGACTTTGAATAGGCACAAGTTGCAGTAACTTTTTTGCGGTTTTCCCGCGCAGTCAACTCCCATATTTTATCCGACGTGTTTGAGCTGTGGTACCGCGAGTGACTCCAAGAAAAGCATCAAATTCTGCAGCGTCTGGAATTTGATGATGACCTCATTAACTCATAAAAAAGAAAGATATATTACGTCAGACTTGGCTGTATGGGCTAGATCCTTTGCCTTCCCTATCACCTCATTCATCATCCATCGGGAGAAGTGAACCAAAAAAAAAAGCTTATTTAAATGACAAATAACCAAATACATTAACCAAATAAAAATAACAACTGTCAAATCTATTGGTCTTACTTTTACGACGCGAAATTGTCTGTGATTTGTTTTTTTTTTTTTTTGTGTAAGTATTATTATTATTAATAATGACATTCATTGACTGTCAAGCTGCACGAAGTTTGCCGGGTCAGTTAGTATAATATAAATAATAAAAATATAAAAAATACTAATTTGACACAATGGCATGCAGTAAAGTTTGAAAGTAGACTAAAGAATAATATTTGATTTAATCCTAATTCAATAGCAAAGTCCTTTAAGAGATAATTTTATCAGCTGTCTTCGAGTCTAGCTAGATATAATTTTTCATCATTACAGCCCATCGATTTTTTAAACTTTAGTGTGTATTAGGTTTTCGCTAACCACCTCGATTTTAAGGCTAACAAGACAAAAAAAAACGATTAAAACATTTTTGGGTTTTAGCAATATTGTTTTCATTTTAATAAACCCTCTCACTCGCACAATCAAAACATTTTTAAGAGATTATTTAAGTGTATTTTTTTAGGAATCTAGTCCATTAAATTACTAGGAAATAAAACTTTTATTTACCTAATTTTAGACAGAGGAAAATAGTTAAACATTTATAATGATTTTACTCTGTTTTACTAAAACAAATCTTAAATAAACTGCCTCCGTGGTCTAGCGGTTAAGTCCGTGGATTTATTCTCGGAGGTACCGGGTCCGGGACTCAATAAATAATTTAATTTATTCGTGAAATTACTCTAGTTTGGTACACTAGAGACATCGATGAGCTTGTGACTGTCATGATGTAAAGTTGTATAAATGTGAATCCGCTTCATTAAATGCAAGTAGATTAGTAGTAGATAATGCAAAGGAGTCAAATCCTCTTAATGGCTTTAAGTTTGCCTTTGTAGATTATTAAATATAATTTAATATTGTAACTGTATATTATTACTTGATATTTTAATTGTGGTTATACCTATTAAAACGGTTTTTCTTTTAAATCTGTCATTATTATTTATAATATCGCTTTCGTATCTTCTCCATCCTTACTATCAATATATTTCTTGATTTATATATATATATTTTTCTAATGGTTTGGTGGAGACGATGTGACCGCCTCCGTGGTATAGTGGTAACAAACGTTGCCGTGAACTCGGGAGGTTGTGGGTTCGATTCCCACCGGGGGCAAGTTGTACATTGTATAATTTGTCTCGGTCTGGGTGTTTATATGTATAATATGTATATATTTACAAAAAAAAAAGTATAATATGTAGTTTATCAACCATCTAGTTTCCGTAACACAAGCCTCGTAGCTTACCACGGAAATTAGATGGCGCTGTGTGACCTGTCTGGAAATATTTATTTATTTATTATGTGTTAGCAAAATTGTTAATTATTGGAACTCTAGGTCTAATTTTGGTTTAATCTGTTTCATGTATTTTTACTTTATGTGGCTGTATGTTTCCAAAAAAAAATAAAAAAAATAAAAATAAGATAAGCTTCAAATCGAGCTATCTTCAAAAATTTAGTATATAGTTACTTCTTATCAACCTAACTTCTCTATTTTTTAAATTTTTTTTTTCCTTTTTTCATTTGCAGCAACAACATCATTATTTCTATATTACTTCCCTCATTGTTTGAGTGGTTTATTTGTAAATTGGTATGTATATATTGATATAGATGGACTTGCTTAATATTGCACCTACCATCTATACTGTCTAAATGCACTAAAGGTTTGGCTGTCAGAGAATTAGCGGCATTAAGTCCACCTTTGTACCTACATAGTGCAATAAAGTTTTTAATAATCATAATCACCTAGCTAGCTATTAAAATCTATTAGGTAGTTTGTAAGGTACCTATTTTGTAATGAAAAAAAATATATTCTCCAATTCCTCACGTATATTTCAAGAAACGTCGAGATCGACTTGTCTATTTTTGGGGTGTACAAAATCTACTCTCCACCCTCCGGTATATAACGGTAAGGGACAAGGGAAATCATCGATTTTTGGCACCCTCCTAAAGCCGGGATCGCGAGGGCGTCGTCACTGCAAGCTTGGATTCTCAGTTCTGTTCTCTGGGCCTACCTCACTGTTATTTCCTAACCAAGGTCAAGACTCGCATATGCCGCAGGAGTGCGCGCCTGAACATAAAATCTCAAGCAGCCGGTCTTTATTTTCATTGTACATTGCGTGTTATTTAGTACCAACCTTGTGTTTAGCTCAACGATAGCAAGCAATGTAAAATAAAACATACTAACCCCAGCAGTAGTGAAACCTCTCGCTATCCCTCTTTTTCTTACGCAAAACCGATACTTCTGTTTCATTTCGACGTCCGTTCGTTATTTGTGTTCAATACTACGATCTTTAAAACATTTTAGGGTTGTCTATAGGTGGTGATTAGGAGGCTTTTCTTGAATTCAAAATGTATCAATAGGAAATAAACTTTTCATATATACATTTGTCATAGATTTACAACACCATTTACGGCACCAGTCCTGAGAGAAAACGAGTCGTCGCCGTCGTCGTCGGATCCTCTAATATCAATATTTTTTTATTAAAATGTGTTAAGCACAAAGTATAAAAGGCGAACCTAATGTCCGTAGACATTTTCTGACAGACAAACTTTGTGGATTCGTTAAAATTTTGCCAATAAAAATAATATCCAGACCCTTGCCAATCCGTCTGGCCAATGTGGTACATATATATATTTTCACTTCCATATACTTAATTTTAGACAAGGAAAAGTAGCAAAAACATTTAAACCAATTATCCTCTTTTTTACTAAATCTATGATTAATATATCTCCATAAAGTCCATAATTTTATTTCTTAGTAAGTAGTCTACAATTATCAACGTTACACTCAAATCTTTTGAAGTATTTGATTGTGCGAGCGAGAGAGATGCTAAGGCGTTAAACATGTAACACTCGGATATTGTCAATTTTTTACAATATTATTAAAATAATAAATAAAAAGATTAAATTAAATTATGGATAGACCGAAATAAGTAAGTGACATTGCTGCCATAAGCAAGTACTGTAGCTTAACCTAAATTCGAGGCATTATAGCCGTGTCAACTTATAATCTAAATAATTATAACATAATGTATAATTATAATAAATTTAAATTAATTTCGTGGCTGTATAAAGGCCGTGTCAACTTACAATCTAAATAATTATAATTTAATGTCAAATTAAAAAAAAAATAACAAAATAATTTTGTGGCTGTATAAAGGCCGTGTCAACTTACAATCTAAATAATTATAATTTAATGTTAAATTATAAAAAAAAATAAAAAAATGGTGTATTACCACCATCGTTTTAGCAGCGATATAATAACAATTAAACGGAAAAATAAAACCTATCAAGTACCTTAATAATTGTCAATGAAATTAAAATATAATAACGAAAAATAAATGAATAAATGTTTATTTGTATATGTAAGTTTTATGTAAATAGTAAAACCTTATTCTTACATAAATATCACCATGGCAAGCTTACAATATTACTTCTCCTTGAAAGTAAAAATTGGCATTTGACATCATTGACATTTGACACATACTTTCAACGAGAATAACAAATAGGTAGTAGGCGGACTGATGGTGGTAATTTGTCCTGTCTGCCGGGGTGGGGAAGTATCCACCATTCGTGCTAATTAACCCAGTAAAGTATATTTCGTTTCACACGTTTTCGTCATGCCCAGTCAAGACGGCACATATCGTGCAAGAAAGAAAAATTTAATAAAGGTTTGTGGGTCGTTCTATTTTAGAATTATGTTATGACTAATGATCCACGTATTTGTATAACGATAACAATAGGAAAGTTTATAAATACAAAATCCATTCGATTAGTCTATTCCTGTTGCTTACTTATTTAGTTTATTAACACCCTCGGTATAAGTAGTTTAAGATCAATTTAAACATTTAGAATCACTAACTTTTTATCACGATAGATGGCGCATGATAGAGGGTACCTAATGTAACTGTCAGTTGCATAGAAAACTTGTACTTTTATTACGAAATTTATTATTTTCTGGATATTATGCCGAAGTGAGCTGCTTTTAAGTGTACAAATCGAGATTACCAAGAGAAATCAAAGATATGGTGATCTCAAAATTGTCGTTCTATTAATAAAACCTTTTTTTCTTTTTAAAGACTGTGTTTGCTTTCTTTATTCGTCTTTTAAGGTAGGTAAAGTTAATTTAAAATACATTTTTCTGTTATAAACATATAAAACTACGGAAACATTTTCAAATTTATGCGATATGAGTGTAAAATGAGGTACCGTTGCCGCTAGTGACATCTACAAAAATCTTTGCCTGATACATCCCATTAAAAGATTTTGACAATAAAAAAAATATCTTGCCAATTCGTCTGGTCAATGTGTTAGATATATTTTCACTTTTATTCAAGTATACCTAATTTTAGACAATAATAGCAAATCATTTATAACGACTTTCCTCTATTTGTCTAAAATAAATCTTTGATTATATTAATTTCTAAAATGCCTGTAATTTTATTTCTTAGAAAGTTAATAGATACATTTCTCATAAGTACATTTAGCCTCGAAAAATCATTGTAAATATATATTGGTAATTTCTCACTCTCCCAAATGTCAGCTGGTAGAGAATACCATACGGTATTATGCTCGCCTATGACATTATTTTATATTTTGTGTGCAATAAAGAATTATATTATTATTATGTGCGAGAGAAGAGAACCAAATTCCGGTGGGGAACGTACAGTGACAAATTAATAATAAAAAATATTATACCACGACATGTGACCCCACGGCCCTATATATGTCTATTTGTTTCACGACTATTATAATAAACCGATTTTTTTAAATTTGGCAGCAATGGTTCTTGGAACCTAAGAATGGATGTGGGGTATACGGCCATTTTTTTTTTTTACTAATATTTGTTTTTTTACACTGACGAAGCCAATTCGCTAGTTATAAATAAATTTGACCTATTCTTTGCTAATATATTTTTTTAAATATATTTTTAAAATAGTGCACAAAGTGTAAAGGCGGACTTACTGCCGGTTTCTCGAAGCTCTACTTAATTATTTCCTAGCATGATGTTTAAGTTTTTTTAAGGTCAAATCGGGTTTCACGAACTAATTTCACAATACCTAAGTTTATTTAGTAAAAAATACACATATTTGTAAAACTAAAAATAATAAACTTCTACTTAATTATTTCTTATTAAGTATTTCCTAATATATGTTTATAAAACTATATGTTTATAAAACCTAATTAAGTTTTACTTAAGAAATTATTATACTTACCTACCAAAAATACGTTAGAAAAACTGGCTGTTAATGCCCGTAGACATTTTCTAACAGCCAAAACTTGGGCACAAAATAGACCAAATATAGGTGCTATGAAACAAATATTAATAGTAGGATAAATTCAACAACATAATTATAAATAAATACTTACATATATTACTTTTATATATCCTGTAATATAAATATACACTTAGCTATTAGATACTATTTTTTTTTTTAATAACTGAATAAATTTATTTCAACAAAATAACAGTAATAACTAAAAAATACAGATAACTAAATATATAAAAATCATCTAACATTCATTCACATTTAATCATTCATTCGTTCACCATCTCACTCGTTTTCTTGTTCCTCTGATCCTTAAGCTTATAGCCTTTATTACAGAAATTTGTATTTTAATTTTAGCTATTAGATCTATTTTTTTTAAATTGTTAACATATTTTGAATAGAACAATAAGAGACACATGTTTCGTCAAACGATTAAATCGACAACCCTAATCCTAGGGAACCGTCTTTATCTAAATTACAAATATTTTGGAATGCGTAATTTTTTATCCCTCTCGCACTTGGGGGCGATGCGATAAGTACATCCCGCCCTGTTTGGTAGCACATTATTTTGTAGGGGTGGTATGGCTGGGCACAAAAGATTTTGGGCTAGGATTTTTTTTTTGCAATTTCACCATGTGAAAGCTGCCTTATTATTGCAGTTGGTAGCTTGCTCTCCTAGGGAGTACATCCCAAATTTGTAAGTTAATATAAATATTTATTTTGTACCAAATAAGTTACAGTGATAGTGTTATGTGATGGTGAAATAGATTTGTGTTTTGTATACCAACAAATTGTGTTGTTATTTAATGTTATGGTGAACATCTGATTCATATTTTTTTTATAACTGATCTCAAAATACTATGTTTAACATTTTTTAAAACAGGAAATCTATGAATCATACTTCTTCTATTGAAATTATCTAAACAACTTATCGTTGCTATATTTGTGAGATAGTTTTTTTTTTTAATATGGCTTTTAATTAGGTTTTTTTTTTTCTTTGTTGTTATATTTTTTGTACCAAAGTTATTTAAAGTTTAACTTTTGAATAACATTTAAATGTTTTTAAATAATATTAGTTTTTATTCCGTATGTTAAAAAAAATATATCTTTTTTTAGTTGTATCTTGTTGGCTATGACGTGACTATTTTTTAAGGGAAAAGAGCTGTGATAAACTTATACCTACCTAAATTTTAACGTATGCATCTGTAGGTCCACAAAAAACAACTCATTTCGTTTGGCGTTGCAAAAAAAACCTGCTGCGTAGGCGTTGCTAAACTCAACTTGTCAAAAAAAAACCCAAGGGTAGGTTAGGTAGGAATTGTTTAGATATTTAAAGTTAAGTATTTGAGTGAATCTTTTGTTATGTTGAGTTTAAGGTACCCAATTATTGACACTTTATATGTAATGCATAATTACTACTGACTCATGAAATGAAATGAAATATTTATTTATTTATTTAAAACTTTTTGCACTATGTACAAAGGCGGACCTAATGCTGCTAGACATTCTTACTCGGTCAACCTTAGGGACATTACGAACATGGTATGTGGGAGGTAGGTGCAAATATTTAAACAGGAAAATAGATAATTAAAATTCTACTAAATCTAAATCTAATACTAATATAAAACATAAATATATATATAATAATACTAAATTCAAATAAATAATAATACATACATACATACAATATTACTTACAGTTGTTAGGAACTATGCAAGAAGTGTGTGAAGACCATTCTTTTAAACAGCATTCTGTTGGGCGCTTGTCGGATATTTAAGGGCAGGTTGTTCCACAGATTTGCGGCAACAACTGCAAATGAGTCGGATATAAAACTAGAGTGGTGAGATGGTATAGCAAGTACAGCGTTATTCGATGACCGCAACGACCTGTCGTGGAGAGAAGAGAGGAAGGAGAATTTGTTCTTGAGGTATTTCGGTGTCGCAGGTTCATTTAATACAGAAAAAAGCAGACAAAGAATTCGAAATATTTATTTAGGCAGCAGTTAACAATAATGACATTTGTTGGCCCCCACACTAGTGTTTTGTCCTGCAGGGGCCCTGAAGGTAATTCCAAATAGTTTCTACCACTAGACAAAGTTAGTAGGTTTATTATAAAAGTAAAGGTAGAGTACTAACTAATCTTAAAACAACTGTGTGTGTAATATAATATAATATAATATAATATAATATAATATAATATAATATAATATAATATAATATAATATAATATAATATAATATAATATAATATAATATAATATAATATAATATAATATAATATAATATAATATAATATAACATAACATAACAAAAATAAGCGATATATTTTGTAAAAGCGTCAAACCCACTAAAAATTCAAACTTACCAACATTTACAGCAAAAGAGATTGCCCAAAACCAGGCCCTAACTTTTTTACAGCGTGCCTCAACAAAATACAATTTAATAATCATAACAATTAATTGTGGTTTTTTTAAATTAATTAAGTACAACATCTCTTTTACCCCAGCATTAAAATATTATTTAATTAAATAGTCAATTGGTTGGAATTTATGTATGAAATAGTTACAAAGCGTTATTTATACGATTAGGTTCTTTATTTTGATCAGGTACTTTATTACAGATCAAAACTATGTAATTATTAAGGTAAAAAAAAAGTTTTTCTCAATTATCGTTATGCTAGGGTAAAATAAATAAAATCAATTACAGATTATGAAAACACAATATATTGACTATCGAATAAAAAAGAAATCATAATGGCACGAGAATATTTTATTGGGCCCATTTATCTAAGAAAAATGGTCATTCTCCTTTTAGAATTGTGTTTTTTTCTAAATTATTTAGTTTAAACAATTGGCATTTGACATCATTGCAAACGGCACATACTTTCTACGAACAGTAAATAGGTAGGTGGTAGGCGAACTGATGGTGGTAATTTGCCCAGTCTGCCGGGGCGGGGAAGTATCCACCGTTCTTGCCGATAAACCCAGTAAAGTGTATCCACACGTTTCGGGATCAGGCTCGAATTGCCGTATGCCCAGTCAAGCCGACATAGTGTTAGGGACTGATGTCAGTCATGAGTCTCTGATTCTAGTTGCTAACATTCTTGGACATCGCACGCCACTTACCACCAGGTGGGCGCAAGGTCACATGTCGTGTTAGTGTTAAAAAAAAAAAAAAAAAAAAAAAAAAAAAAAAAAAAAAAAAAAAAAAAAAAGCTTCATCTGCAGCGCTGATTTTCAGCGATAGGTAACTTAAGAAAAATAATGAAATGAAAGTCTAGTAATAAACGTCCAAGGACTCGTCGCGTTGCGTTTAATAATAAATCATCATTGATGCACAATGTAGGAAAACGCGTATTGTGGCAAATACCGTCACTTCCGATCAATACCGAGCTAGAGTATCTAAAACAGGAAAGCAGTATATTAAACCCAGATAGTTAGGTATTTAGCATACTTCTTAACATCGCATAATGTAGCACTGAACTACGACAATATAAAGGGTAACGTCACAAAGAACCCTGATTTAATTTTAAGGAGTCTGTGACAATCGTCTATTACTATGGCGTACCAAACTCGGTTAATCTTAAAGAAACATTATGCTTGACTAGGAACCTTCTACCTTGGCGTCTAAATCTAAATGCTAGACCATGAAGGCATTCAATTCAATAATTGATTCATGTCTTTTATTTTAAAAAAATAAATTATTCTTGCCATAATTGTTCTTGTGCCCAGATTATAAAAGTATTGGTATTAATCTGTACTTCGGATGCAGATCCCGGTTGTTGATGCTGTCCGCGGTGCTGCTGTCAATTCTACAGGGCTACACCACATCTCACTCACTGTTAGGGTACACTTTCCTGTAGTTAAGGCAGCCAAGAATTATTATTAATTATTTAATTTAGAACTCTTTTTAATTTAATTAATAATTTAATCTTTAGTTTTTTTTTTTTTTTAATTTAATTCAATATTGGATATCTGTAATTTTATTTGTGTTATTGTCAAAGTCAAAGTCAAAATATCTTTATTCACGTAAACCTATTACAGGCATTTATGAAACGTCATTAATTTAATTATTTTGAATGATTCTACTCCTGCTAGTAGAAGACTAAGCAGCAAAGTGGTCCAATGAGTAAGCTGTTAGCAGAAGATCAGCTGCTTAGCAAATTCCAGTGACCTGTTAATGTTTAATCTGACTGAGAAAGGAATCTGCAAGGAAAACTCAGCTATATCAGATTTAATAAATTTATAATAAAACATATACAAAACTGCACCACAACGATCAATTAATAACCTTTCAAATTAAATTATCAGTACCTATGAGAATACAATACCTGGTACAGCAGTAAACCACCAAGCAAGTCAGAATTAAGGTAGACTACATGCCTATGTGCAACCCGAAAGTCGACAAAACGCAAAAACCTCTGTTAATTTAAGAACAATCAATTGAACGTGTTCGGCAGAGGTCCCAGGCCCCCACAGCAGCACCCGATCACGGACATAACGCATGACCTTGTTTTTTGTTAAATTGAATTTCTATATCTTTTGGTTGTATTTCTTCTGTTTTTTCTCGTTTTCTTTGACACCTAAGTATCAGTAATAAAGTATGTTTCCTAATTTGGCCAATGTATAAACTCAATTATATACTAACCTTTATGTTCTGTAATGTGCTGTGGAAATGAATAAATAAATAAGTTATCCCATAATTAAGATTGTGATGGTATTTTTAAAGATTAGCTGTGACATTACGAGTATATTATTTGACCTACTATTATGTAAGAACTCAAAAGATGGATTGTATTTTTCAGATCAAATGGTGAATGAGTACTAAGATGTCGTATTTGAAGAGCAGTATCTCTTCATCGCCTCCTGTGAGCGCGGCGTCGAGCGGCGCGGCGTGCTCAAGCCGAAGCAGGGACGAGCCGCTCGCCATGTCCCGCTTCATCTCCAACATCATGGACGCCATGGCTCCGCCTAACAACTTCACTGCAACCCCAGCCTCTACTTTCAACGAGTGGGTACGGCCAGCTTCTACAGCGCCAGGGCAAAACCCACTCGGACCTATCTCGCGTGAGTATCACACGAATAACAACCATCACCATCGCGACGATTCCAGTTCCTCACCAGGGACATCTTCAAGCATCTCCATCACTTGCTTCCGCTGCGAAGAACGGGCCCCTACAACCCGCTGCCTTGAATGCAATGATCTCTTTTGCTACGACTGCTGCCACTCAATCACGTCAGATTGCCAGTTAAGAGAACATACACTTCTCCCTATGCAGCAGATCTCACCAATAGGCGTCAAGCCCTCCAACCATTACACGAACGACAAGGAATTCCAATGCGAAATACACCCGGAACCTGTTAAATTCTACTGCGAGTCTTGTACCCAATTGATTTGCCAGGAGTGCATTCTCTGGATTCACAAAGAACACACCTGCATCCCTATAAGGGGCGCCTTCGACTCCTGCCGCCTCCACATGCTCAAAGCTCTGGAGAGCGGCAAAGCCGGCACTAAAGCCATCAAGAGTGCCATCGACCGCGCCGTCGCCATTTCCAAATCTTATGAAAAGGAATCGATGGACGTCAGTATGAAGATTAGAAGGACCGTTCGTTACTTCGTTCAAGCGCTAGAGACCAGAGAAAAGGATCTGCTAGATAAAGTTGAAAAGCTTAAGCTAATGAAACTTAACGAGCTTTCAGATCAGATGAACGCTCTACGCGGTATCCTAGCCGGCCTGGCGCACACTAACGAGACTCTAGTCAAATGCTTGGACTTAGAAGGAGTCGATTTATTTGTGGCGAAAGAGAAAGGAATGACCCAAATTGAATATTTCGCTTCTATGTATAAAAGTCTGCAACCGAAGGACGATAATATCATATTCATGCCGCCAAATCTGGACTTCAGCGAGCAGATAAAGGTGCAAGGCGACGTGATGCTCGCCTCCTCGGCTCCTGTGCAGTCGGCTAACTCCATGCACTACCCTATGCCTTCAGGAATGTCTAACAACTATGGCTCTATGTCTGAATACCCAGGACACATGAATTCCAGGATGTACGACGGACCTAATATGGGTAATATGTCTATAGATTATCCCCAACGAGGCTTCGGTCAAGCTATACTGGGATACGCTTATCCTATCGCTGTTAAATATACGAGAAATATTACCGGCATTCCTCTGATGTCGTTCGGTCCGGAAGGTCAGGAGGAGGGCGAGGTGTCTCGACCCTGGGGACTGTGCGTAAACAGAGACGGCCACATTCTCGTCGCTGATAGAAGAAATAACCGGATCCAGATGTTTAGCAAAGCTGGGGAGTTTCTTAACACTTTCGGCTCCAAGGGCACCGGACCTGGGGAATTCGACCTTCCTGCTGGCATTACTACAGATAACAGCGGAAGGATCGTCGTTATAGACAAAGACAATCATAGAGTGCAGATCTTCACATCCACAGGAGACTATCTATTCATGTTTGGCTCTTTTGGCAAGGATTGTGGACAATTCCAGTACCCATGGGACGTTGCTGTCAACTCCGTGGGTAATATCGCAGTTACCGACACTAGAAACCATCGCATACAACTGTTTACCAGTCGTGGAACTTTCATCACGAAGTTTGTGTTCGAAGGAGCTAATCCTACGAAACTTTTGAAAGGACCGACGACGCCGCGAGGGATCTGTTTCACGACAAATGGACACATTTTGATATCTGACTTCGAAAACCATCGTCTGATCATGGTTGATTCAGCGATGACTAGAGTTGTGTCAGCGGTAGGTCGCGAAGGAGGTGGAATTAACGAGCTGAATCGTCCGTCTGGAATAGTTACTGACGATGAAGGTCGCATCATTGTTGCGGACTCGAAGAACCATCGCGTGGTGGTCTATTCTCCAGAACTGCGCTATCAATGGTGCGTGGATCTCAAGAGCCCAGGCCTTGATGACAAGGACAGGCCCAGCGACGTGGCACTCACCTTGGACGGTCACGTGGTTGTACTTTTTGAAACCCTACCGGACACCGCCCGCGACGTCATCTCACATGGCAAAGAATACATCAAACTTTATTAGATTTTAAAAAATAGGGCCCAAGGCCCGTTCGTCTTAGTTCTTTTAAGTTGTGATTTTTTTTTATGTAATGTGCCAATTTATATTATCAAGTGAATTGAGAGAAAGCCTGGCTTGCGCTGAGAATGAAGACTTATTAGGTTTAATGAGCGCTCATGTTTTATTTTATTATAGTTTGTGCTTACATTTTTATCATTTTAATGGACTGACGGTTACCATAAAAGGCCACTGTTTTAGGATTTGGTTAGATTCTCATTTTAGACTAGTCTGTTCGGACCAAACTATTTAATGAGTTGGTACAACGCATATGCACTAATGTTTTGACTGAACTTTGTTTTATAATGGAGTGTAATGCCGACACTTCACGTCATGTCAAACACTGACAAACCAAACTTCCAGATCGTTACTGGTTAGGAGGCGTCCATTAATTACTTGAGGTGATATTGGCGATGTTTACACCCTTGGTAAGAATTGAATCGACCATCCCATCTAATCTTACGTGAGAATTTTTAAATGCGTATGTTTTTCCTTGATTGGGTTGGATTTATTTTAATTAGTCTCGCAAAGGAGAATACCCATTTTTCCAAGAGAAATGGACCCAAGAAAAAGTTTTTGTGCCCCAATGTTTTTTTTTTTCATTTGATATTTAATATATTGTGTTTTCATAATCTGTAATTAATTTTATTTATTTTACTCTTAGCATAACGAAAATTAAAAAATATATTTTTTTTTCGTAAATAATTATATAGATTCGATCTCGCTGTTATAATTAGAGAAATATTTACATTTTTAAATCCTATGTTTTATCTATAATAAAGTACCTAATCACATAAATAGTGCTTGTAACCTATACATAAATCTGAACTAACTGAAATATGACTATTTAATTAAATTATATTTTAATGCTGGGGTAAAAGAGATTAATTTTAAAATAAAATAAAAACAAATAACAGTATATTTTTAGGCTATTGCATAGCTTTTATCGCGGGCTTTGAGCGCGGCGATCGAATCAAGAAATTCCGTAACGAAAATAAACCTAACACCGGTGCGGCGTTGAAAGCCATGGATTGTCTAACGTCGTTTCAGTTCTGCAGACTTCGGCACGGTGTTTGTGTGCGTGCGACTAGACGTATGCGTGTAGACTAGCTGCTAACTGCTCATAACTGATTCTATCTCTTTTAGACACAACACTAGGTGAGACAGCGCGCTTTTTGGCCGCGGCTACGAGTAATATAAAAAACTATAATTAATATCAATGAAAAAAAAACTGCATAAATAAAATAAATAAATAATTATAATTTACCGCGGCAGTCCCCGAGTGCCACACGTATTTTTTTTACTATATTATGTTAAGGCACGCTTTGGGCAATCTCTTTTATACTGTTTCGTCATCTTACAAAATATAGGTGAATTAAAATCCCCCCTCTTCCCCACGTGAGATTGGGTGAGATTCTGTTGGACCTCCTCCCTCCCTCAACGCCTCAAGTAACTAATGAACGCCTTCTTTAGTGAATTTTATAACTTGGTTAATGGATTTATTATAATATGTTTTATTTTGCATCAACGAATTATTAAATCAATTATATCGTTCGCAACTGAATTATTTAAATTTATATTTTGTTAAATTGCTAATTGGCATTTTTAGTTTAGTTTTATACGTTTTATTTACTGTTTTTTTTTTTTAATTAAAAAAAAAACAAGACGAGAGTATAATGGAAATGCAATATTAATTGAGAAGACTGACTTTAGAAGACTGTCTGGAGTATCGTTTGGCGATGGTCGAATGATTTGAAATTGTTTACGATTGCACATTTTTTATTGTGTAGTGACTGTATAACATGTCTCGTCTGGTGTAACTTTATGAGCAGCAAGCTAGATGCGTCTGCGGGTCTAGCACGCGCTTAACAATTTAATCTCTCTCTCATTATTTTCATAAAATTATAACATACCTCGAAAGAAAACTGTTTTCCATACAAAAAATGATTACATTTAAAAACGGTCACACCATCTCTGTGACGTCACAACACATTAAACACGAGTTGTTTATAATTAATTTTGTGGCGACCAAACGACCTCCCTTTCCGTCACCGGGAATATTCCGAAGTTCTACCGTAATTGTTAATTAAAATCAAACACACTAAAAATACACAAGTTGTTTGTTCAGTGCGCTGTGACGTCACAATCTTTTCAACCAAAAGTTAAGCGTATTTGAACATCGTTTAGTTTCTGCAAATAAAAAGATTTTAATTTTTAAAAATTTAAAAGTCAAATTAAATAAAAAACAATATTGTAGATAAAAATACATAATATTTATTTCAACTAGTTTTTTTTTATGTTACATGCATATTCCCTATTATCAGCAAACATCGGATACAAACTCGCGGGCACTTCTAAGTCCTAGACCTCCACTGTTCTTTTTTATCAAAAGTACACTGACTTGACAGAACCTTTGAAAATGTTCGAGCGAGATAAAGAGCAAGAGTAGGTCAAAATCTTCAGAAATTCTGAACTGCATTATAGAGACTTTAATGTACTTAAATTATAAAAAAAAAAAAAAAAAAAAACAAATATTTATACATCTGTTTTTAAGACACCTGGATCTATGGTCACAAACAATATTGCAAAACATTAGTCGTATAATTATTTTTATTATTAAATAATAGAAAATAAAAGAGAGAGAGAGGTATATTTTAACGCATGCTAGGACCCCTGGTTTGTTTTATTATGATTTTTGACAGGGGAGAATCTTAAATGGATGTATTCTTGGGCATTGTAGATGGTTGCTTGGACGGTTTATTGATACCGGTGGGCTTAGCACGGCGTTCCGCGAGACATAATCTGACAAAGGTCCGCGTGCCCGTGCTATGCCTTTGAGGAGGCTTTCGATGAAGTTTATATAATAAATTCATGTATTCAAATGAGTTACTATATCTTAACTATTATTAAATTGTAACGCTGCTTGACCAACAGAAATGTGCTAGAAAAATAAGTGAAGCAAGAAACACTAATATAGTTCATAAAATGTAGGTTAAGATCGGTGACAGCTGTCATCTTTTAGCCTTTATTAAATAGAGCTAAATGTTATTTTTTTATTTTCAAATCTGTTATATCTTGCCACTTGTCATTATAGGCCTAAGGTAAAGTTAGCTAAAAGTAAAACCCGAAAATATAAAAAGACTTTTACTTTTTAAAAAAATACTGACTTACTTAATTATAGTTAATATTATTTTAAAGTAAATATAACATATTGAAATCAAACACAAGGAATATGAGGTTACATGTTTTTATTTAACTAAAGCTGACATGAAATCAAACACAAGGAATATGAGGTTACATGTTTTTATTTAACTAAAGTTGACATGAAATCAAACAAGGAATATGAGGTTACATGTTTTTATTTAACTAAAGCTGACATGAAATCAAACACAATGAATATGAGGTTACATGTTTTTATTTACCTAAAGCTGAAATGAAATCAAACACAAGGAATATGGGGTTACATGTTTTTATTTAACTAAAGCTGACATGAAATTAAACACAATGAATATAAGGTTACATGTTTTTATTTAACTAAAGCTGACATATGACAGCTGTCAAAGAGCTCATGCTATATTTTCTGGACTTTAACATCACTGATGATGTGATGTGATTCTTAGCACACCATATTTTCTACCACATAACTGCTTAGCTGAGCAGTCTTAATCTTGCCTTTAGATGTTATATCTCACTTCCATTCATACTTAATCACTTTTATATTACACTACAATAAGTACAAATTGTATTTTTTATTTAATTGTTAAATTAATATCTCAGGTTGAGGCTGCTTATCCAACAAAAAAGCTAGGATAATTTGTTATGACTAAGTAAAAAATACCTATATACTACCTACATACTACCTACATTAAAATAAATTGTAGTTACTCGTAACTCCCATACCATACTTATAAATTTGGAGAATTTTACATGTTTCGTACGCTATATGTGGATTTGATAACGTCGCTAACTTAGAGATTATAAAGTTGACACTACTATACAATGAGTTCCAAAGGACCGGTTATATTGTAAATGAACCTATCTCATTAAAAACTTAGGCAGCTCTGTATTAACTTATTTAATGTCCTAATATATTATACCTATCAATGGACAATAATATTTATTCTTTGCAACACTAGAAGGAAATGCCAAAATGTCAGCCGGCTGCTGTCAAATGGTAAACTATATCGATAATATTGAATAACGTCGAATTCCAACTAAATAGTTTGCTACAATTTGTAAAACGCGATTTGGTCTTTTTCAAGACTCATCAATGGTCACCTTAAATCGCTAACTTAGCTATCAAATGTCGAGATTGGTCCCTACCACCACCACCTTCAAGCAAAGTGTGGAATCTTTTTAGGCTGGCATAGTTGTAGAGATTCATGTCAGTCGTTAGTGTTTTGCGTCATTATGAGGTTGGCGCGATGTTACATGTCGTTATGCATATAAATAAAAACATTAATTGACATGAACAAATAAGTACAGTTTTTTTTATTATTTTTTGATAAAGTCGCTTAAAGGTAAGGAATATATGTATGTATATATCAACTAATAGTATCATTTAATTATCACATGCGCCATCATAAAGTGATACTATTGGAGGATATTAAGCGCGTCGATAAACCTAGCACACTGCTGGTGGACAAGCAGCCTAAATAATATAATTCCCTGTAGCATTTTTTGTGTAATTAGCACTTTAAATTAATAATGTATAATACCAAAGTGTAATGTAACGGTTTGTGTGCTTTTTACCATTACACAGCGTGTTGCCATATGATGCTTTATTATTCCAAATATTTTTACAAAACATACGAAATTATTATATAGAGAGAGAAAGAGAAGAAATTGAGAAAGAGAAAGCTACTTGCTTTTAAATTTAATTAAATCTAGTTTTAAATTAAATTAATAAATAAAAACATCCTGTAAATTACAACTTATTGACCGCGGCTTGGCAAAACCTATTAACTCACAATTAAATAAATTTTAGTTTTATCTAAAAATGAAAATAGGATTAAAACTGTTAAGAGGTTTTGCCAATTTACGGTTGTTTTTTTATAGATTTTGTATGGTTATAGATAGGATGTTTTTTTTTAAGCTGTGTACAGATTATATCATATAGTACACTAAATAGTACATTTGACATTGTGACATTGCAATCATTAGTGTGTTCATAATCATAGTTGTGTTACTACATTAGTATTATTGTAGGACAATTTTGACATTTCAATTAAGGGTGCACACACACGTTTTATTTTTGTCTATGGCCTAAGTAATAATTTTCCACTGTCAAAGTAAGGGGAAAGATAGGTTAAATATCGCCCAAACACGTCAGGTTACAGCGCGGGAAAATAAACCGCAATTTCCTAACCATATAGGGTGAATTTGTTTTTCATAGTTATTCACTTTGAAGACTGCATTCATGTTTAAGTCCGTAGATTTAGACATTTAGACGGTTCGATTTCTGGTCGCGACACAATAATATATTTGTTATATTTCTGGAGTTTGGTACGCTAGAGACATTGACGAGCTTGCCATGACTAAATGTGGATTCTTTAAAAAAAAGTTGTCATTTCTGACTACACCGCAAGGGATACTATCGTGATGATATTAATACTTTACTACTTGTTATACATTATTAAACCACTTTTAACAATACATCACAGTCTAAATGACTGACAGACTACCTCTAGCACTTAAGTCCGTGGATTTAGACTCAGGGTTCTATTCCTGGTCTGCACACAATAATTTATTAAATTTGTGATACTTCTCGAGTTTGGTACGCTAGAGACATCGATGTTATGATGAGCCAATAGTAAAGTTGGCTAAATGTGAAACCGCTAATTAAAATACATGAATATAAAAGCGTGGTTACTGACCACCCAGAAATTATTTTAGAAACATAGACTGTGCGAATGAACCACGAAAGTGGTCCATTAGTTTTGACAAAACTTCCTTTGTTATTAAAATATTACTGAGGTCGAATGACCGTACTATTTTTGAGGGAAAATTAACCTTATTGTGAGATGAAGTCAAAGTCAAAATATTTTTATTGACGTAAACCTATTACAGCCATTTATGAAATGTCATTAATTTTTTTTTTTTTATGTTTCTACTCCTGCTAGTAGAAGACTAAGCAGCAAAGTGGTCCAATAAGTAAGCTGTTAGCAGAAGACCAGCAGCTTAGCAGATTCCAGTGACCTGTTAATGTTTAATCTGACTGAGAAAGGAATCTGCAAGGAATACTCAGCTGACGTGCAAATAAATCTTAACAGTGAGGTGGTAGACGTTTACTCAGCCTATAGTAATGACTATGATTTAATACGTGTGTAGGCACCTTTAGGTTAGTCAGGGATTACCCCCGTGATCACTATGATCCTAAAAACATAGTACTGCAAGTATTAGATAGAACTAAGGGTTTTACTATTCCCGACTAACCATATACAGGTTGTTAAAAAACTAGCACCAATGTTTTTTTTTTAAATAAACGTGTTTAAAAATTTAGGGATTTTTTATTGTGTAGATTTCGACTAGTTTTTTAACATCCTGTGTCATTTTTTTTTCATTTATAGTCTATATTTAATGCGTATTAGCATAATTTGAGCCACTTACATTTTGCGAGGCAATTCTCCCGAGCTACCAACTTAACAAACCAAAATTATTTTAGGTTATTCCAGAACTATGGTTTAGTCTAGACTCAAACAAACTTACTGGTATTTTGACGTAGGATTATTATAATAAAAACCCAGAAAAAATGTTTGTGTTTCAGATAAAACAGATCTCATGAAAACCTTCAAATCATTTTAAATTAAAAATTAAATTAATTGAATTTATAAACAAAATATGTCACTATGATGATATTTATAGATATTTAAATAATATTATCACAAAAATATATTTGTCTTACTTATTAAATACAAGTAAATACATATATAAAAAATATAGCTATATTTCGTCTTTAAAAGGCATACACATATGTATTACCATGTTGGTTATAAAATCAACCTTAATTAAAAAAAAAATGGAGATTTCTTGTCTCGCAAAATGTTGGCTTTGACCCCATGTGTTCAGCTTGTTACTAGTAATGTATTACAGCCATTTTGTATCAAAAATATATCTAATCTGCTAATATCAAAGTAATCAATGATTATATCTGTAATATATTAGGAGGTATAGAATAAAAGTTGTGTATAGTTCAAGCACGAAATGCTGTAATATTAAAAAAAATGTTCCATGCAAAAAAAAAAGAATTATTATGACAGCTTGAGCTATAAATTTCAGCATATGATGATAGCGCTGCTTTAACTGGAACGCGACGAAAGATAGAACTCTTTATGACACTCCTTGACACGTCTTGTTAATTATAATTCTCCTATGTAATATGTTTTTAACTAGGTTGCAAAATAATAATAATAATAACAATTTGGAGTATCTACGCCACGTGATTGGTTATAAGTCTTGTTTCAAACTGGTTTTATTTTTTTATAATAAGTATTACGGACTGATGGTGGTAATTTGCCCAGTCTGCCGGGGCGGGGAAGTATCAACCGTTCGTGCCGATAAACCCAGTAAAGTGTATCCACACGTTTTGGGATCAGGCTCGAATTGCAGTCATGTTCAGTCAAGCCGGTATAGTGTTAGGGACTAATGCCAGTCATGAGTGTCTGATTTCAGTTGCTAACAGGTGGGCGCAAGGTCACACACATGTTGTGCTAGTATTAAAAAAAAGTTACTTTGGTTATGTCAGCCAATGACGTGCCTGCAGTTTTTTATTATTCCTGTAACTGACTATATTTGTTGTCGTAAATATTGCGTGGAACCATAAGTATATATTGGTAAATTGACACTATATAAATAGAAAAATAAAAGACATAAAGTAATTTTTTTTTTTTTACAGGCATTTGTGACAGATCGTAAATTATTTTGAATGATTCTACTCCTGCTAGTGGAAGACTAAGCAGCGAAGTGGTCCTAAGAGTAAGCTGTTAGTAAAAGACTAGTAGCTTAGCAGCTTAACCCTTAATATGTGTAATTAAGAATAAAGAATTGTTATATTTTGTCAGATTCTGTACGTTTTTGATACAAAAAAATGGCAGTAGATTTACTGTTAAATCCGCTAGTATTAAATACGTTAAGAATGTATTGTGTCATATATCTTCATTATATATATATAAAATATAGCAATATGCTACTTATTGATATGTAAAAACTGGGTATTTTATATACAAAAAAATATTACCTACAAGCATGTGTGATGAAATTTATCTGATAGATGAAGCGAAAAAAAAAATACCCAGTTAATATAACTATAATATATGTTTTAATGTCAATTCATACTCAGTGCTATTCTGCGCTATAATTTTGCCTGCACGCGTAGCACGGGGATTTATAAAGTTTACCCTATGCTACAACTGCTGCAATTCCAATTCGGTGTGCGGCCGTTAAACCCATATCCTTCTACTAGTTACCTTTTGTCCGGTTTTACATCCCTCTGCAATTACATCCCACAATGCAATATTTTCTAAGAATCAGTTAACTTACTAGTAAAAAAAAAATACGAACATTTTAGACATGTATTATTCATATATTTGTTTTTATTAAAATAGAGGAAAATCTTATAACGATTTTTTGCTATTTAAAGTACAGTTAGGTTGAAAATCTTTTTAAATATTGGATTGTGCGAGCAAGAGATGTGCTTAAGAGACAGTATTATAGGCTTTGACAAACCGGTTTATTTATTGATATTTCTTCAATTGTCATACTTAATAACTTTTACCTGTCAGAGCATCAACTGGTGATATACAAAAGTCATATTCACTATTCTAAATAAAATTTACCTGTAGCAAAAAAAAAATATTTTATCAAATTGTAGTGGGTAGTTTTAAAATAATCGAAATCCTAGTGAATCTAATTTTTGTGTCCATGATACTGCCTCTCAAGAATTGGGAGTTAAATAAAAACTGATGTTTTTATTTCAGGAGCAAAGTGGCAGTATTCTAAATACTAGCCAACTCCTTACTCATTATATATTAACTACGCGCGTAGTTTAGCAAATAACCAAATTGCCAATGGCTTATTAGCTTTTATTTAAAGCTATTGCTGGCATCAGAATAGCACTCTTTAGCTTAAATACATCAATGATTGGTCGCATTTTAGAAGAAAGGTTTTTGGCGTCATAAAAGCAAATATAAATAGAATTACTCCAAGAAAGTACTCGTCAACAAGTCCAGTCACGATCTATTTATTTATTTAAAACTTTATTGTACTATGTATATTGGATTATTCTAGCAACTAAACTTTGGGACAATTAAACCATTTGCGTTGTGAGGTAGGTGCAACTATTTCAAATTAAATCTAAATATTATATCTATACAGACAAATACATTTATTTATTTATTAGAGAATAACTAACGACTAATAGCAAATTTGGAAAAAATAAATGGAAACATAAAGGGTCAATTAGAAGTTACCGCAAATGGACTACAACCATAAAAAAAATAAAGAATGCTTACAAAAAATAAACAACAACAATTAATAAAAGCAGTTGTGGGTACTAAAGTGGTACCTAAGGCATATGGGTTGTACAGTACAATCTGGTCAAGTAGCTTCGAGCAAACGTTGGCTTCGTATTAAACAAATCAAGTTCCGAACAGTTACAATTAAAATAGTTGCATGACCTCCAGAAGTACAAGCTTTGTCTTTAATTGGTAAAGCACATAGGGGAAAAACTAATATGTACACAATATTACATACTATAAATATATTATATACACTACATATAATACGTGTAAGTAGATACTTACATTGTAAGGAACTGTTTAAATAATAAGAGTATATCATCTTTTAGAAAAGTGATCTATTGGGTACTTGACGAATTTCTATCGGCAAATTGTTTGATAGATTTGCGGGTACTACTGATGAAAGTGATGAGAAGGGATAGATAGGACAGAATTATGGGACGAACAGCGAGATCTGCTATGAAATGAGGAAAGATAGCTAAATTTGTCCTTGAGGTATTTCGGTGTCGTATTGAGAATAGAAAAGAGTAAACACAGAATTCTTAGATTCCTACGACAACGATTAGATAGCCACTTTAAGTTGGCGCGATACTCAGAGATGTGATCACATTTGCGTAGACAAAAGATGAATCGGGTACAGTAAGATAAGTAACCGGTCCATCTTGTTGAGCAACATCTCCGAGAGACGCTACTTATGCATTGATGTATATAGATAGGCTAATTCAATACAAAACGCACTTTAAAAACGTGCCGCTTGCCACGTGTCCCTACCAACTTTGGGGGGCAATTCTCAAGCAATAAAAAGCTGAATGTCACATGCGATATTTATCGGAAATTCTGTCACTATAAAGACAGTGTCACTCGATATAAATATTAATATGAAGCGCTCTCGACGCTTGCTAGCTCGCGACTGTTGGTGCAGCTACATGACTTCGATTAGTTTTGCGGGAACGTTTTATATCAGTGAGGGCCTATCTATATACATACATCGATGTACATATGTCACCATAGTAGAGGAGAGGAAGGAGAAGACTTTGGGCAAGGGTTATTTTAGCTTTTAATGGCAGTTCTATTGTGACCTCCATAGGCTATAGTTCGCTCGCTTGCTCTACGGCCTCAAGGAACTGTAGTATGGGCGTAGGAGAAAGGCGTCGTACCTACTCGGGGCTCAATCTGTAAGCGCTCAAGATGGTGCTTTGCTGGTATCTCAGACACTTTGCGACAGAATCACCCGTCATCACAATCAGACCAGTTAGAGATGTTCCTTGACTTTGACGGTTCTATTCCTCGAGCGTAATGACATGTCGAGGCGTCTCTCCTCTTGACAGCTGCAAGGAATAATTGAGTGGAGACGCCGTTGAGGTATAATTTCGTAAGAATATAGATTTGAATAGCTGCAGATCGTCTACTTACCTGAATAGCTAACGATTAACTCCTTAATAATATAGTATTATATATATATATATATATAGTTATATAATATATAACCTTGTTGCACGAAACTATGCATTTCTGGTCTCCAGTTTGCTTCCTTGTCTTCACATTGCACTCTCCAGGCAAGACAGATATTTTAAGGCTTAATTTATATTGTGTACAATTTTGTTTAAAAATTGACTTAACCAAATTCCAGTGGTGGGAATGTACAGTGATATTTATTTATTTAAAAACTTTATTGTAATTTACAATCGGCGAACATAATGCCGTAAGGCATTCTCTGACCGTTGACCGTTGGGACAAATGAGATTTCTTCATTAGATCGAGCATAGTGAAATGATATTAAGAAATTATTTTTATTCCAATAAATACCATAAAAGTAAGTAATTTCTATATAAACATACATATACCTAAATACTATATACATATGTATATAATAACATTAATACATATACATAACATATAGATACACGAAGAATAAAGAATTATTAACAGGTCCTTGCTAACAACAGCCAGCTATTTTATAAATTTTATTTGTTAATTTAATAACATATATAATTGGCTTCTAAGGATAATAAATAACAATTGCATTATAACATCAAAAACCTTAATTTTAAAATTGACTCTTGCAGTTTTAGTCTCGCACTTAAAGCAACCAATCATCGATTATATTATATAATATTATAGTATGCAAATTGAGTGACTGTGTTGTGTTTTCTACTATGTATAATGTTTGTACTTAGCAATTAGAATTGTGTGGACGCTACAAGTAGAAATATAATTATGCAAACCTATCACTCACTATCTTCAAACAAAAGTTGTCGAATGAATAACAATTTTTGTGATCTCATTACATTATAATAATTTCATAAAGACTTTATTTCAAGACAGCGATTGTCTTATATACCTATTATATAACAAGGGAATTATTGTTTGAAGCTTATTTAATTATATGCATTAAATTATTGGATTAGAACAATTGAACATAACTGAATGGCGATAACCACTGTTTGCCGTTCGACATCAATAATATACGATTTAAAATAATTACTATAGTTATATATAATTTTAGAATTAGAATTAAGTTTAGGTATTTGTTTGAGTGCCATGTTTAGAAGACGCAGAATATGTTGTGTTGTGTCAAATATACGTTGTTTAGTAGTTGAGAACATATTTGCGAAATCGTCTCGTATTGCAATATTAACGCAAATGTTATTTTATTTTACCGCAATTACATCGAATCTCAAATATTATTTTATGAATGCATTCGAGAAATATCGATGCTGGCCGCTTGGAATGTCCAAAAACGATTTTTAAGAAAATATACTAATGTACTGCGGCCAGTAAGTTATACTACGTGTTATTGCAAAAAGAGCAAATATTTTTTTAAGTATGATAAATAAGGCCGCATCTGAAAATCACAATGTCTAAATACCTCAAGGCTGGGGAGTGTGACAAGGTTACACGCCAGCGGGGGAGCGCGGGGCGGCAACCTCGCTCAAATCCCAATACTCTATTTTACGTAAGTCAAAGTCCGCGCGATCGTTGACCTTTCGCTACCTACTTGATTAGGGTCGGTATGAGTGGCGATATTTCTAGGAAAACTTCCCTGCATCGTAACTTAAATTTTTATTACTAAATATTTTTTTTAAAGTACGTACGTTCTTTATTTTTATTCTAGATTATATCATAAAAATATTTGCTCTCTAATAAATTTCACGTGGTTTACTTGTCGATGATTTTATATATTATGTTTTATCAAGAGTATTAAAGACAGTGTAAATGGATTTGCATAGCAAACTCCGCCCGTGTTAATCCACAAGTACACTCAAGGTAAAACATCTTGGAAATTTATCCTAATTGGAGCTAATCCAGGCACCTTTAATGGCCGCCAGTCTAATATTAAATCTGTAAATATCAACCAATCTACGATTTATTTAAAAAATATATATTTTTAAATTATACACACTGGTGTATATCAACCAAAATATGTGTGTATACCAACGCAATTAATAACTTTTATTTTATTTAATATGTTATTCTATTGATAGAAACTAACAACTTTCCTAAGAGACGGAAATGACGAAAAAAAATGGCTTCTTCATACAAACTGTTAATTTTAAATAAGCCAAAAAAATGACATTTTCGACATATGGTATTATAGGAAAGTTGTTTGTTTCTATCAATAAAATCACAAATTAAATCAAATTTTAAACACCTAGCCAATAATGGAATAATATAATATATATACAATAATAAAAATACTGATTAAGGTCAAAACATTAAATGAAATAAGAGGAATAAACCTGTATATTGATCTAAAAATCACAACAATCAGTGTTGTATTGTATACATATGTATCGTGTGTGAGTTAATATAGATTTGTAGCATATTCTATATATATATATATATATATTGATCGACATATCGCACACCGAGATCTAAAGGGAGTTAACTCTGAAATCAACATTTTTGAGTTATGCACACCATCAAAATCTAACCTAACCTAACCTACCGACCAATAAAAGGGATTTAAAAATATTTTAAGTGCTCGTGTCCGCCTCAAACTAATTGGAGATTTCATAAAAGCATATTATATAGACAGAACGCATCTGCAGTACAGTTAGCACTTTCGCCTTTTCTAAAAAAGTGTTTTCTTGAGTTAGTGCTGTTTAGATCTAGGTGGGATATTGTCATCATTGCAAACTGTAAAACACACGAGGAGTTTTCCTTTTTTTTCTGAATACTATGTACTAAGTACATTATGCAATGCATATATATTTATTCACATATACACTACTATAATCGCTGTGTTATGCTAGTTATTCCTTAAAATATATATTGGATACCATATGACAAACCTTATTCTACATTTTGTGACAGATTTAACAAAAAAATAAACACGGATTGGCATGATATAGTCAGATTTAATTTATAACACAGGAACCATTATCCCTGTTTTTATTACTGTGAGTGTACATTTGTGTGGTACCATTTTGTGATTTGCTATTACATTCAAAGAATGTTACCTATTGTCTGAATCTGAAGTCATGTCAGCAGATTGTCGCCGCTTCCTTCGAACCCCCAAATAGAGTCATTGAAAAACTGTCCCAGTGTGTTCATACGTCACATAAGGTGCGACGCCAAGCGTTCATATTTTTATACTTCTCACTTGTCATTGCATTTCACTAAGCCATAAAGCTAATTGAGTTTTTCAATTTCTTAGTACATCTTGCATGAAAACCTTTGATCGGAAATAAATAAAATTACAAAAAAAAACTGGCACTTCTACATCAGACTTAAGTTTGCCTATCATGGATTTTGTTGTTCGAAATCCAACAGTTATATATTCTCTATACTGCATTCATTAGGTTCTGAAACAATATGTAAACAAAGAAACCACTGATTCCCAAAATTTAAAAAACAAAGAAAGTATACAGACACTGCTTCTAAGTTAACAATTAAAATATTTTTTAATATATAAATAAATATAAATAAATATTTCCAGACAGGTCACACAGCGCCATCTAATTTCCGTGGTAAGCTACTAGGCTTGTGTTACGGAAACTAGATGGTTGATAAACTACATATTATACTTTTTTTTTTTGTAAATATATACATATTATACATATAAACACCCAGACCGAGACACATTATACAATGTACAACTTGCCCCCGGTAGGAATCGAACCCACGACCTCCCGAGTTCGCGGCAACGTTTGTTACCACTAGACCACGGAGGCAGTCAAAATAAATATATATATGCTAATATTGTAAAGAGAGCATTTCACTTGCGTCAACAATAGTGTTGCCCAATCTTCTCTCTTCTTCTTTGCTTTTCCAAGAGCAAGAACACCCTAATGTTAGCAAGACAAATACCAAGTCTTGAGTCTTGCTTACAGACTGTTTCTCGAACGTATTTTTGATACTTAATTATTACTTAAGTAAAAATTAACAGGTTTTCCATAAAATGCATTTCACAAACATGTCTTAAGAAGATTTTTTTCAGCAAAATATTAAATAAGAAAAACTTAAGTTTTGTGAAATTTGATCGTGATATCCGATTTGACTTGAAAAACAGATATTTTTTCCTTAGCTAGCAAATAATTAAGTACAACAGAACCGGCTGTTAGACTTATTTCTTAATATTAATGGAGATTTATTTTCAGACATATTTTTTTTTTGCAATTGGCAACAGTTTCGTGTCTGTTTTTTTAGGGTTCAGAGGTAAAACCCTTATAGTGAATGATTTGAAATATCTCCAAAACTAACTACAACAAACTACCTATTTGTCAGTATTAAATGCATGTTAAAATGTTTCGAACCATATTGTCATTCTTTCATTTGAAATTAAAAGTAATTTTGAATAAAAATAGCATTCAATAAATTTAATTCACAACTTGCTTTTACGTTATACGACATTATTCATGTTTATTCTACAAATACTGTGTGTAATTTTATTGCAATGGCCGTATTGCCGTGTTTTTAGGACCCATTAAAATAGTTTTTTTTGTGTTTTGTTTACATTTAGTCTCGGGACTCGACGAATGCCGTTTAGGTGAATATTTAGAGACATTTAGAACTGTTTAAGGACGAATTGCGCCAACGTTATTTGACAACAGTATCTTGCCATTTACCCCAGCTTAGTTCTATTTTGTTTCTGAATTAAACTAACCAGCAGCCCTATTCTGTAACTTACTCGCAAACGTTTTTGGTAAATATCGTTATTTACGTCAGAGATTGCGTCATAATTACAAAATATTATTTAATTCTCAACTCTATAAGCGCTCGACCTTGACAGCGACCGTGCAAATATCAACTTTAATAGCGTGATATATATATATAGTTAACGGATTCCATTATATAACGTTTGCGCTTAAGTAACAGAATAGGGCTGCTGGGGTAAATTATGAGAAACTATAGTCAATAAATTTCGTCTAATTATTCCGTCGTCAAACTTAAGTCTGCTTTCAAAGTTTTTGCTAATAAATTCCAATGAGGTTTTGATACAAGAGCTGTAGTTTCTAACCGCGAGGGGGAGGTTTCAATATAATTGAGTGTTTTAGCTAAAAGCTGATTGATTTTTTTGTAAGATTCCTATTGTTTTATTTTTTTATGGCAACTTATAAATTGGCTATGATTTAGTTATGTTTTTTTTATATATTTTTGTTTGTTACTCCACGGGAAAGTGTGACAGTGTAGATAACTTTGAAAGTGTTTAGTATGCGTCTCAAATGCAGCGAGCGCTGAAACACCAAAGTGGAGGGAGTTTAGATCATTATTGAAGAGTAAATATAAATTGTGAGCGCTGCTATAGCAGTTAAAATTGTAGTTTTGTGATAAATTCATACAATTTAATTGGTGGAGTTAATAGATTTTTTATAATCAACGTAAATTCTCGCTTAACATCAACAATTTCGTGCACTGTTTCTTCAACATCCAACACATTTCTGTTCTCGAATAGTTTTCACTAGAGGCGAATATCGCGATTAGATATCATTATTGTCGAATATATTTTGTAAGTGCATTTTCGTATAATTGTGCTATTTTTGTATTGTGGACTAGAGGCTTTGGTGTCGATGTTTTAGGTAAGCGCTAACATTTAGGTTTTTTTTAATTATACGACTATATATTTAGGTAATAAGTTTGTCTCTATGTAGTATCAAATACAAACGTACTTGATTTGACAATCCTATAAAGTAAAGTCTAATCGATCTTTTAAATTAAAAATTATAACAAAATTAATAATTTAAATAGGAATAATCTTTATTATTAATCGAGTTCGTTTGTGATATTTTCACATTGAACCAAAAAATATTGTAAAATATAGTCAATTGGCATAAATAAAGTTGGTAATTTAAATACTAGTACCTACAGATTATTTAAAAAGTTATTGCAAATAAATTTCCAAAATACAATACAAAAAAAACCATTTAAAATAATGATTTCCTTTATTTTCGAAATAAGCATTCATTTGAACAAAATAGGTTTACTGTGAACGTTGCACAGATTTATCTAAAAATTGTGGGTAGTTTTAAAAACGTTTACCTTAGTACCGTTTCAATAAAAGCACGACGTGTGACTTTAAGCCGCTATATTATCCAATATTTAAAGTCCATGAATTAAAGTCCACTTCCAACTGATGTACTGCTACCACTTCGCGTTGTGAAATCTGTGCCACAAAATACTACATAGAGACTCGAGTGAAATTTAGTACGTATGCCATTCGCGTGATTAGCGCGGCTATTTACGCGAATGGCCCTAATTTTAGAACCAAATCTACCTCTTTTATTAAATGTAATTTTTAAGACTGAAGTCTGTTCGTGTAGGCGGTGGTTTGATCACCATTAGATGTTGTCCACTAAATTAAACTACAGTCTAACCTATGCTAATCGATTACTCCAAGTTTGCAGGTAAATTGTAAAACAAAAATGTGTCTAACATAGATGTTTATAGCATTTGTGATCCTATAGATTTTGCCATAACATTGTGTACAATATTTAATAACACCAAACTACTATATATTTTTTTTTGCATATCAAAATTTATTCACTTTTAGTAGATTGCTTAAACTTTAATTTTCGCATTTGGAGTAAAAGGTTAGAGTAGGTGTTAAAGATCCTAACATAGTTCAAAAAGTCGAACTGAAGCGTATAAATATTCAGACTAAAGTCTGTGTGCTAGAGGTTCGTTGCCTTTTTGAGTCTACTGCGTGGATTTGTAGACTGTGGCAATACCACAGAGTACCCAAAGTTGAAGCATATTATTACATTATATACACTGTATTATTAAATGATATATATTAATACACTTAGACATGATTTTATTATAGTAAAAAAAATATTACCCTTTAATTGGATTTAGAGTTTTCGGTAATGTCACAATTTTATTGGCTATGAATATGTTAAGCATTTTTTTTTTAATTCCTTTATCATATTATATCTCGATTCTGGGTACTCTGTTTTAATCCTGTAAATGCATTTCATAGGTACGTATTGCTACTTTTCCAATAGCGCGAAAGTTAGGTCTACATAAAATAGCAATTTCTTACATGAAATTTGTACAAAAACAATCAACAAGCACTTTTATGCTACAATTAACTATCTAAATTGCTTATTATTGCGATTTTTAATAATATCTGTTCACCTGTAAGTGATAAACTATTTCTTTCCCATTTAGGTCCAAAATTGTAGATATCGTTCAATTTTTGATCGTCTGCGTTTCTACCTTTACAAAAATGATCGCAAATATTACTATCAGATATAGTGCCATATGTTAATGCCAATGGAAAAGTAGCATCAGACATCGTATTAAAAACAAACCGTACGACGTTTAAGCTTAATCAAATACGTATGTACAAGAAATAAGATCGTTAACTAAAAAAAAAAAGCTTCCTACCAATCCATGGTTTTTCCACTTAAATCACTTGCAACTTAGGTATTCGAACAAAGTTGATTCCATTCAAATAGTCATGTAATAAGCATCCTCATCCTCCTTAGTCGGTACCCCACTGTTGGGGATCGTGACTCCGTCGCAGTCCATCCACTAGCCGTTTCCAGTGGCTGCGGTCCTCGGCGAAGTGGATGGCTTGGTGTACTGGGACGTTTAGGTGGTCAGTCACCTGACTAGACCATCGTTTGGGGCTTCTTCCTCTTGTAAAAGATTACCGTCTACTTTTCCCGTTACTAAAATCACGAGTTACTTTAAATTAGCCGGTAACTGAATCCTTTCTTGGTGAAATAGATAATTAATGGGATAAATACAAACTTATTGTTTAAAGCTGGTGTTGTTGCTAAGTTTACGCCCAATCCATTGCATAGATGGCGTAAGTTAGTAAAAACCAAATTTTAACCATTCATATATAAAAACAACTTTCGTAAATATTTTTTGTTGACAATTTTTTTTTTTATTCCATAAAGGCAGTAAACAATGCTTATACAGTCAAGCGGCTTTGTGGATGGTACCAATTCTTCCATTTTAATTTTAACAAGGCCTTGTGATAGAGTTGCATGACCTTGCTTCATTCGTTTCAAACATAAATTTGCATTGAAACGCGGCCATTTAAGTGAACGAAAAATTCAGTTACCACCCCTTACAAAAAGTTAGGGTATTGAACTATTTTGTTTGGTCGTACGTACATACTTGTTCAAATATGATGTCTGACAGTACCTATGAATTCGTTACTGTAGAATTAAATTCCTTACAACTAAAATTTAATTAAATTTCGGTCAAAATTTAATGCAAAAATAATTTTATTGTGAGCGTATTTAAAAAAAAAACTATAAATTTTTTAACACTTAAAACAGGCTTAATAGCTTTTTCACTAATTTTGCTTTACTTTAGACAAAAATATAACTTTCTGTCCACACGTATATAAAAAACACAGTCGAATAGGTTTTAGAACCGTTTAGAGCAAATTAATCAAAACTAGTATTCTTACTTTAATCTCAATAATACTTATAAATAGTTCATAATAAACATACCGATTGAACATATAAAATGGTAAAATATATCCAACTATACATTTAGTACATTTCAAATAATTAAATTATATTTGAGGCTAAGGCTTTAACGAAACAGCACCGTCAACAGTTGTATTCGGCTCGAAGGACCATGCGAGATATAAAACTACTATATTGCTTAGAGAGCGCCATCTAGTAGTGACTAGCGAATGCTAATTATAATAATATAGCAATTATCTGCAAATATACTATACTTATAAAAACTAGGTACAGTAAGCGTATTTTAATCCGGCACACAATTTATTTCGTCTCTGCCGGATTATCAGAGACGCCGTACTATTGGATTTCTATATTTGTATGCTCTCAGAAGTCGGATAATATGTTTTTGGCCTGACAGCCAATTTGTATGGAGAAGCCATAAAATGTTGTCATATATGGTTTATGGATAGACGCTAAATGCCTTGGTCTTAAATATATACTATTATACAAATATGACCCTATAGTGTGATGTTTTTTAAAAAAAACTTTTTTCTTTAACAAAACTCCTCAAAACTACAAATGTTTTCGCTAAGTAGATTTTGATCACAATTAGTATAATATTAACCAATTTGCTTGTCTACAAAAAATAAAGTATTTAATCAAAAGTATTCAATTAATATTAACCAAATATTTTATAATTATACAGATGTAAAATTGAATAATTAAAAGTATTCAATTAATTGAATTTAATTTGGGAATATTTATTCAATATGTTCAATTGAATGAGCGATAATTGTTGAACATGTTGCAATAAAGGTAGAAAATATATAATTTAAGAATCGGTAGCCATAGGTCATGTTTATTTCTGTAATTTTTTGGAGTTTATTGATATTTTGTACAATTCGAAAACTGATCAAAAATTGTACTATTATGTATATTTCAAAAAATAACTTAAAATATTACATGATCTTTGTTGGCTTCTATACGAAGAGCTAAATAGTTATCAATCGTGTTGCCTCAATATATTCTTATAATAAATCTAGAAAGGTAATGCGATTGCCCGTTAAATTAATTATTGTAAAATCACGTTTCATATTTATCCAGCAGAATATAATGGTGTCTCTACCCTCTACTAAAAGTAAAAATGTTTGACATTTTAGGAATTAATTAAGGAGAGGCCAAGTATTTAGCTTAATTCGGTAGAGTGTAAAGCCACCATTACGCCTATCGCAGATGACCTATTAATTCGTCGGTTATCCGAATGAATCCACTTTTTATATGATAAAATTCGCAAACAAAATCAACGGTGATGGGTTACCTAACGAAATATGTTCAAGGCTTCTTTATTATATTTTTATTTAATCAAATAAAAACATCCTGTATTACATATTAGCTGATAGACAGCCAGTTTCTCAAAGCTTTACTTAATTATTTCTTAGCCAATGAATCATTATTATCTTTCAAGATTTTTGAAGTCAAACCAGGTTTAACGGACAAATTTGACAATACTTAAGCTTTTCTCAGTTAATATTTTACTTATATGACGTTTTTTAAGTGAAATAAAAGATAATATTTATTTTTAGTAAAAAATACACATATTACTGTTTTAAATTATAGAATGTGTTTTTTTATATGGTACAGCTTTTAAAACTACTTAATTATTCCTTAGCCATAAGGCTTTGTGAAACGTAAACTTTATAACACCCCATACATTTGTGTATATGACAGTTCCCTTCGTAATTATTTCTTAAGTATTTCTTCTTAAATATAGTAAATTTTTACTTAAGAAATAATTAAGTACCAAAAATGTGTTCGAGAAACTGGCTGATAGTCGCTTATCAGGATCAAATTTTCGACGTTGTGGTGGGGGTATCACACGGGATCGACCCACTATGATGTGGGCTAAGTTGAATGACCTGGGAAGTAATGGCGATACCACGCTGGTCTGACCTACTTTTTTTTTGACATTAAATATTTATTAATCAGTTTTACGCTTGAGAACTCCCAAAGTACCTTCACCACAAGGGTCACGGGTTCGATGACGATGATTCACTTTTTTTTTAAATATTTCTCAAAGTTTAATGCCCACTTGAAAAAATCATTCTATATTATGTATATAGCGTTAAAACATATTTCATTCGGATAACCGATCGGTGAAGGTCGCTCTTCTACGAATCATAGGTGTGTTTGGAATATGGCGGTCTAAACGTCGGAAACATGTCTGATGTTTGCAAGACAAGGCACTGTTTTAGGGCCATTTCTTTTTCATACTTAATTATTACCATTTCTCACTTTAGAGCGCATACCCAGTCAAGCCGGCATAGTGTTAGGGACTGATGTCAGTCATGAGTGTCTGATTCCAGTTGCTACCATTCATGGACCTTGCGCGCCACTTACCATAAGGTCGTGTTACAATTAAAAAAAAAAAAAAAAAAAGATTTCGATCCAACTTTAGTTCCACTCTGTAGGTAAGTAGAATACTGTATGGGGACAATAACTAATGTGGAATCGGAAAAGAACGAAACTTAAGTCTAATCGACACAGAATTGGTAGAATTGGGGTGCTTGAACTTGGGGGGCTCCCATCGATCGCGGGTCCCGGTCACGTGCACTATTATTAAGTTGTGAGAAATAATTAAGTATGAAATATCATCTATCAGTAGTTTAATAGATTTAGAATGACATTTAGGTCGTTTTACACGTTTTAACGTTTCTACCGCTTTGTTTTGAATACATCTCGTATGTAGGGGTCGTAGCACGGAAATATTTTATCCCCGTTGAACTTGTTGGTCCGTGCTCGGGCCCTAGCTTCATTTGTTACTAGAGGTTATACTGTATATACTCAATCATCAAGTAAAATATATTTTCATACCGTAGGCATTAGTATCGCGTTCCCATTTTCATACATACATTCATACACTTATGTAGTTTTTTTTTTTCCTAAAGGACTTGATGCCATTTTTTTTTGTGACAAAAATCTCACAGCCAAATCCATGTCCATTTTGGTCATCCATAGTTTAATGATTAGGAAGTAGGTTTTAGACCCGTTCGATTTCTGCTCAATACACAATAAGTTATTTAATTTATTTTTTATTCTTTTCAAGTCAACATCGACGAGCTTGCCACTTTCATGATGGGCCTACAGCAAAATTAATCTTTAGTAAGAACTTTCTAAGTAAAAAATAACATCATATCACGACCGTTTCCCTTTCGGGGTGGTAAAAAACCACGCTTACAAAGAAACGAATTCACATTTAGTCAACTTTACTATAGGCCAATCTCGACTTGTGGCAAGCTCGTCGATGTCTCTAGCGTACCAAACTCGAGAAATATCACACATAAATAATAATAATAATAACGTTTATTGAGCTTTATTATTGTTACCTATATACAAAGTTGAGTGAACAGTGTAAAAAATATTCCTTGAATTTTACATTTTAAGCAAATATGAACATTTTAATTGAATGCAAACCACAAGGATAGGCAATTTTAAGATCGTCCCTGACTCCTAACCAAGATAACTTGTGTCCTAGGATGTCAGTCAGTTCCATATTGACTAATACTCATAGCCTCAGATAGCTAGCTCCAAAGAAAAGGTATGATAATATAAAATAATAAAAAAATATTATTGTGGCCTATCAGGAATCGAACCCGGTACCTCGCGAGTCTACGAACTTCCGTAATAATAATAATCTTTACTTTCAGGCAACAAAATGAATATACAAAAGGCCCATAGATATATACCTTAAAAACTAAAATATATATAAATATACACTGCACTACAGCTTCCGCATCTTCATCTTATTGTGGTCAAAGTAGTACCCATTGGGTACGGCGACCACCTTCTAAAGAAGGCTGACTGCTGCAGTGGGGGTCGGCGCCGGGGTCCTCTTAGGTGGTTCACGAGGGTTCGGTGCAGCAGGTTGGCCTTGTCGCATCTTCCGTGGTGCATTAAATCCACAAATCCACGGACTTAACCGCTAACCGCTAGACCAAGAGTCGTAAGAACGCTTTCCCTAAAATCCTACAAAGGTTGGTTCAACCCCCTCCGGCATGTACCGATGAGAAATACACTTTTCTTACGTACATTTGTCATAGATTTAAAACACCACCGTTCCCGTGCCTCGTAGAGCTTCTAAACGCGTAGTTTTTGGTCATCAACTTTTTTTAGTCAAACCTTTCTCTAAACCTCAAGTTAAGGTCTTCGATCTTACAATGTAACTCATTTGGTTGACTACAAAGAGATTTTAAAAAATATATTCAATTTTAATTAATTGAACTAAAGTTTCCAGTTTATTTATTGCGGTTTTCCCGCGCTGTGAACTCCCATATACCCGACGTGTTTGAGCTATATTGACGCGAATTACTCCATAAAAAGCATCAGATTCTGCAATACTTACAGTATTTATTTATTTAAAAAACTTTATTGCACAAAGTACAAAGGCGGACTTAATGCCCGAAGACATTGTCTAACAGCCAAACCTTAGGGACAAATTTGAACAATTATAGGTGCAATCATAGAAATAATAATAATACTGTAATTATAAAAGTTAATTTAATAGGATTAATATAATATAATATATCATATATATAATATCATAATATCAATATACTAAATACTAATAATACACATTATTATATATAAATATAAGACAGTACGTACGTACAGTACAATGTCCTTAAAATAAATAAATATATTGTCATTTACATTCACCCCTAGAATACGGAGAACTCCTTCTGGAACATATATCTGGAAAATTTGAACTACACTCGCCACGCCTGGCCAGAATTTTAATGACCATTTATTAACGAATCCACTAGTTGGTATTAGTGCAACCGGGACCGACGGCTTAACGTGCTCTCCAAAGCAAAACTATGACAAATGTTACGTAAGTGTATTTCTCATTGGACATCCAGCCTGTCTCTCTCCACTGCTGGATGTAGGCCTCCCCCAAGTCTCGCCACTTCACACTATCTTCTGCCTATCATCATCTGTCCATGTGGCGGGGGATCTTCCCACTCTGCGTCTTTCAGTACGTGGTCTCCACTTCAGAACCCGTCTACTCCATCGTTCATCGGTTCTGCGGCATATAACATTTAAATCGACCTTTGTAGGTTTTTAAGGAAGCGTTCTTACAACCGGGCCACCATCCCCAATTTTTTTTTCATTTGCATGTCTTATGATGGACTTTTCGCTTAACATTACGTGAGAATTGTCTCTAACAAGGAAATGTAACTATGATGCTTTTTGTCACAAAAAATATGGTTGGTATAGGTCTGTTAATTAGTGAGGCAGATGTTATATTAATTTTTACTCAAAATTCTGTTTAACGAAAAAGAAAGTTGCTTGACTCGAAGTGGACAACTTGTTTTTTTTTATATACAATATTTGTTATTGATGCAAGACTGATGTGTTCCTATTTTAGTTTATAATTCGTCATGTTTTAATTCGCATTTTTTCATAATAATTAGTTTTATTACCATTCTCTGTAGTCATGATTAAAATCATTATTGTAACCTTATCAATAACTGTGTATGACGCTATATATGTCTCAAAAATTTTTGAAATTTTTATGAATTTTGTAAGGAAATTGAATAAAGTGATTGATAATCAAATTTTGTGTTTTATTGCCCCCTCTCCCTTCATCCCTATAGTTCCTTTTCACATGCATTCGTTTGCGGCAAAGGGTCTAGCCAAGTCTGACGTAATATATATATTTTTTCATGAGTTAATGAGATAATCATTAAATTCCAGATGCTGCAAAATTTGATGCTTTTCTTGGCACTCGCGGCACCATAGCTCACGTTAAGTAAAATATGAGAGTTGACAGCGCGGGAAAACTGCAAAAAATAAACTGCAACTTGTGCCCCAAATTTAAAGTCCAATTTATCGTTTTCCATAATTATTCACATTGTAGCACATTATTTAATAAAACAACACCACTTTTGACCAATAATATCCACAGTAAATTAATTTACGAAACAAAAACTGGCATTTGACATGTCCTTTTTGCTTTAAAGTGACTGAAAACGCTACATGAACGCATGTCAAAGAACTTCAGTAAAAGCGCTCGATTATCTTACACATCGATGCTGATCATGCTTTTTATACTTGAAGTCATTTTAGACATATTTTTAACTTTCATAAACTTTCCTATTATTATTATTTTTATAATAACAGCCCCTAGACCTCCACTGCTGGAGATGGGCCTTCCTTTCAGCTGTCAAAAGAAAATTAAGACGATTAAAATAAAAAATGGCGCCTAATATACCAGCTTACGGCTGACCTTTAAAATAAAACTATTTTTAACTTTAAAATCGTAACTATTACAGAAAGTTAATTTTTATTTGACAGCTGGGAGGAAATGTTGAGTGGAGGAGCCATCGAGGTAACGTCTTGAGAGATTATCACACCTGTTTTCGTAGGGCAACACAAAATCGACTGTTAAGATGCTGTCAAACGTTACTACACTCGTAGGTATGTCTTTACTATTGTCATTATTCTAAGGTATGTCTTCATCGAATTGAAGTTTGTGCACTAGTTACCTAAAATTATATTTAAAATGTGATGTGCTGGTGTCACGTCTCTTTTTCGTTTCATTATCTCTCCACTGCTGGATGTAGGCCTCCCCCAAGGCTCGCCACTTACCGCGATCTTTCGCTACCCTCATCAACACCCACCAGCGACCTTCTTTTGGTCATCTGGCGGGGGGTCGTCCCACTCTGCGTCTTCCCGTACGTGGTCTCCACTCTAGAACCCGTTTGCTCCATCTTTCGTCGGTTCTGCGGCAGATGTGTCCGGCCCATTGCCACTGCAGCTTGCTAATTTTAAAAGCTATGTCAGTAACTTTCAGTCTCTGACGATTATGAACGTTTCGAATGGGGTGTATCAGGCAAAGCTTTTGTAGGTGTCGCTAGCGGCAATGGTACCTTTTTTTGCACGATATACGCATCATTTTTAAATGGTTTTGTGTGTAAATTTTTATAGCAGATTAATGTATTTTAAATTAACGTTACCGACCTTAAAAAACGAATTAAGAAAGCGCACACCGTCTTTAAAAAGAAAAAAGGTTTTATTAATAGAACGGCAATTTTGAGATCACCATATCTTTGATTTCGCTTAGAAATCTCGATTTGTATACTTAAAAGCTGCTCACTTCGGCATAATATCCAGCAAATAATAAATTTCGTAATAAAAATACAAGTTTTCTATGCAACTGACAGTTATATTAGGTACCATCTATCATGCGCCATCTACCGTGATAAAAAGTTAGTGATACACCCCATTCTATCCATCAGAGATTTACCAAGCATAGCTCTTTCCATGGCTCGCTGAGCGACCTTGAATTTACGGACCAGACCCACTGTTAGTGTCCATCTGTCTACTTTCGTTTGCCAGAGTCTTAATATTATTAATTACCTCAGAAACCCAACCAACTAGATTTATACACGCATTGAATTATTTGTCTATTTCTCCGTTATGGGGCATAAAATAAGTTCCATAATTTCTGGTATGGGAAGGTTTTTTGAACATCCTGTGAAAAGGAAGCCTATTTGCTTTTATAGACAAGAAGATTTCACTGCTACAGGTTTGTACACAGAACAAAAGTAAAGAAGCTGCCTCCGTGGTCTAGCGGTTAAGTACGGACTTAACTGTACTCATCGGACGGACTGTATTCATAATTATTTGCTATTTCTACTATTTACTTTTGTAAATCACGACCGTTTCCCTTTCGGGGTGGTCAGAAATCAAACTTATAAATAAACGTATTCACATTTAGCCAATTTTACTATAGTCCAATCATGATAAGTGGCAAGCTCGTCGATGTCTCCAGCGTACCAAACTCGAATATCACAAATAAATTAAATGTATACATTAATAATTTTGTTTGTCCCGACCAGGAATCGAACCTGGTTCCCCCGAGTCTAAATCCACGGACTTAACCGCTAGACCACGGAGGCAGTTAAAATAAATCTGAGTAATTTATGTCTAAAATCTCCGTGATTTTATTTCCTAGAAAATTGTCTTTACCAATTTTGATGATAAAATTATAGGAGATCCACAACCAAGGTCAGGTGATTCCCGAAAACAATCTATGAATGAGTACGACAAGCTTGTTGAGTTGTTCTATCAAAGATTAGAACAACAGAGAAGATACAACGAGGTAAGAGTAAACTCGATAAAATCTCGTGCCTCTGCCGGTTCCACTATTACTTGTGAAAATGGTAATCAATTGTCATTAAATTGTTTTTTTTTATGTCTCTTTAAAGGACATTGTACAGAATACATCAGCCCTAAACACGTAATCGGGATCATTAAATTACCAGTGTTGCAGAATTTGATGCTTTTCAAGGAGTAATTCACGTCAATATCGCCCAAACACGAAGGGTATACGGGAGTTCACAGCGCGGGATTCCCGCAAAAAAAAGTGTAACTTCTGCCCCATATACTCGTATAGATTCAAATTTATCGTTTTCCATAATTATTCATAACGTAGCACATTATTTAAAAAAATAACACCACTTTTGACTAACAATATCCACAGTAAACTAATTTACAAAACGAAAAACTTGGACTTGACATGTCCACGCAAAATGGCGCGAAGAACTCCCTCATTAAAATTGTTTTTTTATTTTTTATTGTCTTTAAAGGACATTGTACAGAATACATCAGTCCTAAACACGTAATTTATTTGCATAATATATGTTCATAACAGAGTTCATAACCGAGTTGGGGATCATCAAATTCCAGATGCTGCAGAATTTGATGCTTTTTTGGAGTCACTCGCGGCATTATAGCCCAAACACGTCGGGTAAAATATGGGAGTCCACAGCGCGGGAAAACCGCAAAAAATAAACTTCAACTTGTGCCCCATATTTAAAGTCCAATTTATGGTTTTCCATAATTATTCACATTGTAGCACATTATTAAACAAAATAACACCACTTTTGACCAATGATATCCACAGTAAATTAATTTACAAAACAATAACTTGCACTTGACATCTCCGCGCAAAATGGCGCGAAAGACTCCGTCATTAAAATTAACGACGGATCCTCGCCAACTGTCAAAATATTTTCTGTAAGGCCAATGTTCTAGAACTCTTGTCTTCTTAGGGTTTTAATGATAAATATTAGTTAAAACTAGAGAATTTTAACACATAAATCTAAGTAAAAAAATAATTCCTGTTTCTCGTGGGTCAGATAAATTAACAGGGTATTCTGGTAGGGTGTCGTAAATATTTCGTAGATTCATACGTGAATCTGCGAACTGCACCACCGAGCATGTAAGTCTTCCGCAGAGATGGCCTGGTGCCGAACTCTACTACAGCAACCAATCTTCAACGGAAGGTTGTCTAAATGACATTAATTATTATTTTGACTACAACAATATGAAGATGCGGAAGCTGTAGTGTATAGTTTAATTATTCATTTAGGTTAAGTTTTATAAAATATGTATTTTAGAATAAGGTAGGATAGAAGACAAGAAACGATAAGATTAGATCAATAATTTTGTTTTTGTGTCTAAATAGTACCTACACTCTTTAACACGAGAACTGATAGTTTTTGTAGACTCCGTTATACCCAATAACGTAAATATGTCGCTAATTGTTATTATGGAATATATTTACTAATAAAAATGTAATTTAAATGAACAAAACTACATTGTGGTACATGTGTGGTGTTTAGCCATGCGATCGCCATTATGATCATTCGGTGACAGACGCGCTCGAACAAAACAATTTTGGCTGTTATCTTTTGTTTTTATCGTCTTTAACTAAAAGGTTGAACACATCTGCATTGTCTGATGACGTCACTATCAGTTCTCGTGGAACTTTATTCTGAAAATACCGCTAGAAAAATCAACACCAATATTAACCAATTCTATGATTTTCATTACAAAAGGAGATGAAGGAACAAGACCGTCGCTGGAGCGTACAAAAGGTGCTCCGTCGGTTCCCTGGCTGGAATGAAGTCACCATCGCCAACCTACACAGCTTATTCTTATTGTTCGATAATCAGACCAATGGCATGCTTGGTTTCGATGATTTGTAAGTACTAAGTATAGTCTGTTCGCCGAGGTAATAATTTTATGATAACATCTCGAAATAGCTGTCGCTTAATTATCGATAACTGTATGACGAGCGTTGCTTATCGCCGCGTGTACTAAGTATCGTGGCAGGATCTATACAGACGGCTCAAAACCTCATCTTACAAGCTTTACTAAGAAAAGCTGCAAAAATCTTTAATATTCGCATTCCCTCAGACTGCATAGCCGTCTGGCCCTCAAAAGCTACTACATCAGCTCTGCACTGACTGATTCTCGAACGCCACAAAGCTGTGTAAAGAGATAATAGAGTCACGCGACAGTGGGTAAAAGTTATAGTGAATCACTGGGTAATGATGCGGCTGATGAACTGGCCAAAAGGGGGTTATCCACAACATCAACAAACATGCCCAGTAGCCCTGTTACTTAGTCGTTAGTGGATTTCGTTATTTACGTCAGAGGTTGCGTCATAATTACAAAATATTATTCAATTCTCAACTCTATAAGCGCTCGACCTTGACAGCGGCCGTGCAAATATCAATTTTAATAGCGAGATATCTAGATAGTTAACGGATTCCATTATATAACGTTTGCGCTTAAGTAACAGAATAGGGCTACTGGAACAATAACCCCCCTACCGTTTTAATTTTTGCGAGGATGATTCCGCCAAAGAACTGACAGACTGCAGGTGCACATGTGGATATCGGCCACAGACAGGAGACAGTCTTGAGAGACTATTCCCAACCCTGACGTGCCTTAACAGAGCTAAACTTTTCACAATGGTAGGGGTGATAACAGTAGAGTTGGGACACTGTGCCTTTAACAATCATCTATACACTCTGAACAATACAGATAGCCCACTGTGTAGAGGATGCAAAGCAGAGGAGGAGACGGCCTCGCATGTGTTTATGGAGTGCTGCAGAGCGGCTGTGCTTAGACTAAAGTTCCTTCAGGCTATGGAGACTCTTCCAGAGGTCTGCAGGAACGTGACGGATCTCCTGGCCTTCCTGAAGGAGATCGGATAATATAAATAATTGCAGAGAAGCTACGGTCATCACAATCACGAGTATCGTGATACTTGGCATGCAGTTGTTGTAAAGTGCGGGGCCAGGCCAGGCATCGAGTAAAAAGAGCTGTCTGTGGTGGTTCGGACCCTGGCATGAACAGTCGAGTCGGTTGAAATTTATTTTCAAGTCATCTAACAATAAAGTAGATTTTCCCCTGAAAATACTACGATCATTCGAATACTTGACCTTAGCAAAATTTTAATTATTAAGAAAGCTCTGTCTTTCTTGTCGACTGTACCAATGAGAAATACCCTTTCTTAAGTACATTTGTCGTATATTTACAACACCACCGTTCCCGTGCCTCGGAGAGCACGTTAAGCCCGGCTCTACTAATACCAACTTGTGGAATCGTTAATAAAGTGTCAATAAAAATTGACATCATATCCTCGCCAAGCCGTCTGGCCGGGGTATGGCGAGTGTAGACCAAATTCTCTAAAAAAAAATCTGGATGGCACATCTCCAACAGGTCTACGACAACAGTGGGGCTGTGATGAATGAATAAAAAAAAGTAGTTGATTTTTCTTATCAACCCTCGGCCTTCGTGGTATGGCGATTCAGCCCGTGAATTTAGACTCGGAGGTACCAGGTTCGATTTCTCATCTTCATCAATTTATTTGTAATATTTTAAGAGTTTGGTACGCTAAAGACATCGACGAGCTTGCCACTTGTCATGATAGGCCGGGAGTAAAGAAGACAAAATGTGAACTCACTGCATACAAAAGCGTGGTTTCTGACAACCCAAGTGATACACTCGTGAACTCTAATATCATACCAAATACTAGATATGTACGTAATTTATTTCTGTTCTATGCCTATAGTAGCGCAGTATTGGAGAGTTTGGGAGACGACAGTACTATGGAGTTAAGAAAGGATAAGTTTTCAAAGGCAGACACTGATAACGATGGCTGGATCACTTATGATGACTTCTTATCTGTTAGTTTATGAATTTTATATTAATCAGGGCAATGGCCTTCCATCATCATCATCATCAGCATGTATCTCTCCACTGCTGGTTGTAGGCCTCCCCTAAGGCTCGCCACTTAACGCGATCTTTCGCTACCCTCATCCAAACCCCACCAGCGACCTTTAGGTCATCTGTCCATCTGGCGGGGGGTCGTCCCACTCTAGAACCCGTTTGCCCCAACGTTCGTCGGTTCTGCGGCAGATGTGTCCGGCCCATTGCCACTTCAGCTTGCTAATTTTAAAAAATATAGTGGAGAGATACAGGATGATGATGATGTTCAAACGACTTTCAAAGAGAAAGTAAGCTCTTAAAGCGACAAATCGAGCACAGGGGATGCCGTTGCCTCATCTATAATGATAAAACATTTTTTCAGTTGGTATATAACTACGACCGTCCAGTAGACGACAGTCCCTCGGGCCTGGCCGCTCTCTGCAACCAGGTTGCCGATGACATTCAGTTTGTCAGCAACCTCACGGTCGGGGAACAATTGGAATATGGATTATTTTAATAAAACTACATTATTAGTCTATCATAGTTTTTATAATTTAACTTTGATTAAATGCGTTGGTGTTGCCTGGTTGTAAGCAAAGATTATAGTAACTAGTGTTTAGTGTTGCCCAATCTTGGTCTTGGTCTTGGTCTTGGTCTTGAGCAAGAGTCTCGCAAGACTCTTTCTTATTCTAATTACAGTTGTATGTACATGTCATGATGATGCAATCTGCCCATATTGTGTGCATACAATATGCTTATGTCAATAGATATTTATTTACAATATTTATTTGTATATAGTTTATATTTAATATTGTTCTTGTCAATTTATTGAAATACAATGTTAATGTCAAAATTATGAGGGATCAGCTGAAAATCAGCGCTGTGACCGAGTGTTGCAGCTTATTGCTGAGCTGATTCCCTATTTGTCACCACACTATCTTGTTTGTTGTATTATCATTATTATTTTTTACTGCTTGTGTTTTTTTTTTGTGACAAATAAACTTTTTTCTTTCTTTCTTTCTTTTTTTTAAAATTTTGCTAAAGTTTTTACTTTTTTGGGGTTAGGTTTTCAATAAATTTTAATTGCGTCGTGTCCGTAATTTTAAATTATTTTTTGTTCCTAAAAGTAAAAAAAAAGTTTCATCACTACCGTTTTCCCTTTCGGGGTGGTCAGAAACCACGCTTATAAGTAAGCGGATTCACATTTAGCCAACTTTACTTTAGGCCAATCATGACAAGTGGCAAGCTCGTCGATGTCTCCAGCCAAACTCGAGAAATATCACAAATAAATTAAATATTAATTAAATGTATTTAATAACATTAATAAATATTTTTTGTGTCCCGACCAGGAATCGAACGAGTCTAAATCCACGGACTTAACCGCTAGAGGCAGTAAAGATTTTTTGTTCCTAAGGAAAAAAATAACGTTTAGGTAGGTATTGTACTTTTTAATGACACTTTGATTCTAATTCTTTTTTAACTTATTTTTTTATTGTATTGTCGATAGTTCTACATAGAATACCTTTGTAAGCAAGAGTGGGGCTCCCTGTATCACAGACCTTCTGGGTCATAGTACAGGGATCCCCGTATTTACTGATTGATGTATCTAGGTTTTTAAGTCAATAAACGTTTTTATTATTATTAATAAATAAATAAAAATAACATATATCCAAAAATCTATACAGAGGTAGTTTTGAAGATATGTCAAGTCATTTACTATAAGGGTTCGATATATTTACGTCTAAACCATAAACAATGCAAGACACGAAACAAAAAAAAACAATTTAAAAAAATACTTAGTGTTAAGCCCAAAAAATATTAAAACAATTTTAGCAAAATTAGGACAATAAAATCTGAGTTCTTCGCGCCATTTTGCGTGGACATGTCAAGTGCAAGTTTTTGTTTTGTAAATTAATTTGCTGTGGATATTATTGGTCAAAAATGGTGTTGTTTTGTTTAATAATGTGCTACAATGTGAATAGTTATGGAAAACGATAAATTGGACTTTAAATATGGGGCACAAGTTGCAGTTTATTTTTTGCGGTTTTCCCGCGCTGTGGACTCCCATATTTTACCCGACGTATTTGGGCTATAATGCTGCGAGTGACTCCAAGTAAAGCATCAAATTCTGCAGCATCTGGAATTTGATGATCCCCAACTCGGTTATGAACTCTGTTATGAAGATATATTATGAAAATAAATTACGTGTTTAGGACTGATGTATTCTGTACAATCCTTTAAAGACAATTAAAAAAAAAAAAAACAATAAAATCTGAGCAAATCTTGCGAGACTTTTGCATAAGACTAGGGTCATTCTTGGTAGGTATATTTATTTATTATAAACTTTATTGCACAAAGTACAAAGGCGGACCTAATGCCGCTAGACATTCTATACTGGTCAAACCTTTGGGACAACTAAAGCAGTTACAAGATAAGGCAGGTGCTATCAAAACTAATAGAAAAATATTACTTCAATATATACTAGTGAATAAATACTTATTTACAGACTAATACATACATACAAATGAAACTACATACATACGGTAGAAATTCGTCAAGTGCCGAACAGATCACTTTTCAAAAAGATGGTATACTCTCATTATTTAAACAGTTCCTCACAGTGTAAGTAGGTATTATATGTAGTGTATAATATATATATATATATAGTATGTAGTATATGTAGTATTGTGTACATATTAGTATGTATCTGTCTATATAGATATAATACTTAGATTTAATTTGAATTACCTTTTAATCTATTTAATGGTTGCACCTACCTCACAACACAAATCGTTTCATTGTCCCAAAGGTTGGTTGCTAGAGAATGCCTAGCGGCATTAAGCCCGCCTCTTGTACATAGTGCAATAAAGTTTTTAAATAAAAAAAATAAAAATAAAAAAACTTTTTATGAATATACATAAATATAATATACCTACTATATGATGACTATAATAAGAGAAATAAATATAGCAGAGAGTGTATTAAGCTTATGGTGAATTTAAATAGTGCGCATAGACCAGTTTCTTAAATAGTGTTCTATTTGGAGCTTGACGGTTGTCCACCAGTAACTGGTTCCAAAGATGTACAGCCACAACCGCAAACGACTTGGAAACGAATGCGTTGTGATGTGTGGGGAAGGAGAGCGTGGAGTTAGAAGAAGAACATAAAGTTCTGTCGTGAGTGGCACCAAGGAAATTAAGGTATATTGGTCTTGTTAAACATATAGGTGATTTTGGTTGTGCAACGAGATTGGGCAACACTAATAGTAACTAATGGAAAATAATGTTTAGTTGATCGGTTCATCTTCGCTTAGTGAGTCTATGTCGCTGAGCTCAGCCAGTGCAGGGTCGCAAGCCAGACACTGCTTTCCGATATCGCGCCAGCAGTCAGGACAGTACACGAAGGGACATTTTTCCGTGAGACAGTTGCGCCATATTTCACGCTCTTCTACTGATGTGACTGAAAAAAATATATTTCCTTCTGGCCACACAAGAAAGGAGTAAGCCTAATTCTTGAGAAATAGATTCCATCATAACGGGTTTACATTGGTGATATGATATTAATGGTGATCCTTTCAGAGGCAGCAACCTCGACATTTCATAACGATCTCTAATCTTGTTTTTACATCATTACAGCCCCTAGATCACAGCGTCCTAGACCTCCACTGCTGGAGATGGGCCTTCCAGAACATATATCTGGAGAATTTGGCCTACACTCGCCACGCTGGCCTGACGGCTTGCCAAGGAAATTATATCATTTTAATGACAATTTATTAACGATTTCACAAGTTGGTATTAGTGGAACTGGGACCGACGGCTTAACGTGCTCTCCGAGGCACGGGAAACGGTGGTGTTGTAAATCTTTGACGAATGTACGTAAGAAAAGTGTATTACTCATTGGTACATGCCGGGGGGGTTTGAACCGACCTTTGTAGGTTTTATTTGTATTTTACTATATATTACTGTGCAATAAACAAACGCGGTGGTGGCTCGGTTGTAAGAACGCGTACCTTAAATCCTACAAAGGTCGGTTCAAACCCCCCCGGCATGTACCAATGAGAAATACACTTTTCTTACGTACATTCGTCAAAGATTTACAACACCACTTAGATAAAGTTATTTGATTCTATCAATCTAAAGTAAGACCATACAAAATAAGTACATTTAGTACTAGAGCTTTCATTAAATAAAAGGTATTTTCTACTTAAATTGTAATCTTGTTTAGGAGGTACCGGGTTCGATTCCTGGTCGGGACACAAAAATATTTATTAATGTAAATAAATACATTTAATTAATATTTAATTTATTTGTGATATTTTCCGAGTTTGATACGCTGGAGACATCGACGGGCTTGCCACTTGTCATGATTGGCTTTTAGTAAAGTTGGCTAAATGTTCATCCGCTTATTTATAAGCGTGGTTTCTGACCACCACGAAAGGGAAATTTAGCCCAAATTTCCATACAAAATGAATGATGTCCATCCAAAGAGCTCTGTGCTCTATAGTCTGTAATGAATACTAACATTTCCTAGGCTCAGTTTCCCCGCAAATGAGGCACTTCATCCTAGCCGCGGGGAATACCCTTAGCCACCCGAGGAGCTTGGGGAACTTCATAGTCAGGCTGAGTAAGTTTTCCCCACTTAAATAATATGCCCGGACTGCTTGGATGGCCTTTTTTCGAAGGGTTTTCGTCATTTTCATACGCTTCTTCAAAATGTCATTGTATAAATGTAAAATGCGCTGTTTTTCGCGTCTTGGGTAGAAGTAACTTGCTATTAGTCTAAAAAATATAACAATATCTATAAACTATAATAATATATGTTGGCACGCAGGTTTGCTCGTTGTGCGGGGGAGATAAAAGTCACTCTCTTTAGAGCCTTTTGCCAAACCTTCTATACATGCAGCCTGTGGGTCAATTATACGCAGAAGGCATACAGCGCCCTTCGTGTCCAGTACAATAACTCGTTCAGGGTGCTGATGGGGCTGCCCCGTTGTTGCAGTGCCTCTGGGATGCTAGCAGAGGCGCGGGTGGATGGATTCCATGCTATTATGAGGAAGCGCTGTGCCTCAATCCTTGCCCGCGTGAGGGGCAGCCCCAGCAGCATCCTGGCCGTGTGGGCTGATAGGTGGGACTCTCCGTTCTTGGGGCACTGGATACGCCTGCATGTCAGCAGGTGACCTGGGCCCCAGAAAGGAAGAAAAAAAAAAATAAAATCTTGTATTATAATTTTGTTTTTTTTTTACTAACACTAGATATTATAAGATTGCTTTAAAAGTTGTTACTAACACATATGGAATTTATTCTGAAATAAACTTTTATTATTATTATTATTATTATTATAAGGCTGCAGTCGAGAGCCGAAAATGAGAATGCCCATTTTTCTTAGAGGAATGGGCCCAATAAAATGTTCTCGTGTCATAATGATTTCTTTTTTATTTGATAGTTAATATATTGTGTTTTCACAATCTGTAATTAATTTTATTTAATTTACCCTAGCATAACGACAATTTGACAAAAACTTTTTTTAGGTTAATAGTTACATAGTTTCGATGAAATCCAATGTTTTATCTATAATAAAGTACCTTGTCATAATAAAGAACCTAATCGTATAAATAGTGCTTTGTAACTATTTCATACATAAATTTTAACCAATTGACTATTTAATTAAATTATATTTTAATGCTGGGGTAAAAGAGATGTTGTTATTATATTAAAAAAAAAACCACAATTAATTGTTATGATTATTGAATTGTATTTAGTTGAGATAAGCTGCAAAAAAGTTCGGGCCTGGTTTTGGGCAATCTCTTTTGTGGCGAATGGGGTGTATCACTAACTTTTTATCACGATAGATGGCGCATGATAGATGGTACCTAATATAACTGTCAGTTGCATAGAAAACTTGTATTTTTATTACGAAATTTATTATTTTCTGGATATTATGCCGAAGTGAGCAACTTTTAAGTGTATAAATCAAGATTTCTAAGCGAAATCAAAGATACGGTAATCTTAAAATTGCCATTCTTTTAATAAAACCTTTTTTCTTTTTAAAGACGGTGTTCGCTTTCTTAATTCGTCTTTTATGGCAGTTAACGTTAATTTAAAATACACTTTTCTGTTATAAACATATAAAATTACGAAAACATTTTTAAAAAGTGCGATTTAGGTGTAAAATAAGGTACCATTGCCGCTAGCGACATCTGCAAAAAGCTTTGCCTGATACACCCTATTAGAACTATTTCGCCGCCGCGGCCGACTGGAATCGGTTTTCCTGTGACAGTCGGCCGCGAACATTTAGTGAACACTAAATAAAAAATAAAAAACTAGGACGACATGTGACGTTGCACCCACCTGATGGTAAGTGGCGCGCGAAAGCCATGAATGTTAGCAACTGGAATCAGACACTCGTGACTGACATCAGTCCCTAACGCATGACGGAAATACAAGCCAGTAGCTCTATTCTGTTACTTGCGCAAACGTTATATAGTAAAATCCATTAACTATATGTATATAACAATAAAGCTATTAAAGTTGATATTCGCACGGCCGCTGTCAAGTTCGAGCGCTTATAGAGTTGAGATTTGAATAATATTTTGTAATTATGACGCAATCTCTGATGTTAATAACGAAATCCACTAATAACGTTTGCGATTAAATTACAGAATAGGGCTGCTGGTCCCGAAACGTGTGGACACTTTATTTATTTATTTATTTAACACTTTAATGTACAAAGACAAAGGCGGGCTTTAATGCCGCGAGACATTCTATCATAGTCAACCATTGGGACAACTTTAAACACTTAAATGAAAAATAGGTGTACACATATTAAAATAGAAATTATGAATTATATTTTATAACTACATATAAATTTATACATAAACAATAATACTTAAATAATAATTATATATACATAGATAATATACTAATAATATACTTACAACCGTTGAGATAAGAAATAAGAATAAACCATTCTCTTGAATGCAAATCTAGTAGATGCTTGTCTTATATTTTGTGGTAGATAATTCCACAGATTTGTGGCAACAACTACGAATGAATTTGAAACAAAACTAGAATTATGGGAAGGGACGGCAAGAAGAGAGTTGTGGGAGGAACGAAGAGATTTGTCGTGAAAAGATGAGAGAAAGGCAAACTTGTCCTTGAGGTATTCCGGTGTCGCAGGCTCGTTTAAAACTGAATAAAGAAGACAAAGGACCCTAAGTTTCCTGCGACAACGAATTGGCTTTACTGGGTTTACTGGCACGAACAGACGCACAAAATGTAATATAATTAGGGTTCAGAAACGGGAAATCGTTATCTGGAAATTACCGGGAATTCCCGGTTCTCAGTTCAGTAAAATGGAACCGGGAAATTAAATTTGTTTCCCGCCATTTCATTTCATTCGCCAGTAATGTGGTATCAGTCCCTCACTTACTTACTTTATTATTATTAAATAAATAAATATAAATAAATAAATATTTCCAGACAGGTCACACAGCGCCATTTAATTTCCGTGGTAAGCTACGAGGCTTGTGTTACGGAAACTTAGATGGTTGATAAACTACATATTATACTTTTTTTTTGTAAATATATACATATTATACATATAAACACCCAGACCGAGACAAATTATACAATGTACAACTTGCCCCCGGTGGGAATCGAACCCACGACCTCCCGAGTTCACGGCAACGTTTGTTACCACTAGACCACGGAGGTATAATATGTAAATATTAATAGTAGTTCAATATAACTATCCCTATGCTGTCTAATTTACAACTAACCTTCTCAGTCTTAAAGTGTAAGCATTTAGATACAATAGCAACAGTATCCATGAATACCCGCCATAGATTTGAAGGAAGAAGTGATACGGCATGAGTCGAGGTCTTGGCAGACAGTCTGCATTGCTGACCTTACGAAACACTCTAGTCTTGCTGTTCAAACCTCCCAATACTTTACGAACTATCCCAGCTACCATACCAGTCCCTTCTACCTGTAAATATTGTGTTTAATGTCAGTCAATATAATTTTATTTCAGTAAATTTATTACAGTCATTTAGGGCAAATCAATATTTTGAATGAGAATCCCATTTTTCTTAGACAAATGGGCCCAATAAAATGTTCTTGCGCCATGATTTCTTTTTTATTTGATAGTTAATATATTTTGTTTTCATAATCTGTAATTAATTTAATTTAATTTACCCTAGCATAACGACAATGGGGTGTATCACTAACTTTTTATCACGGTAGATGGCGCATGACCACCTCCGTGGTCTAGTGGTAACAAACGTTGCCGTGAACTCAAGAGGTCGTGGGTTCGATTCCCACCGGGGGCAAGTTGTATATTGTATAATTTGTCTCGGTCTGGGTGTTTATATGTATAATATGTATATATTTACAAAAAAAAAGTAGCCTCGTAGCTTACCACGGAAACTAGATGGCGCTGTGTGACCTGTCTGGAAATATTTATTTATTTATTATTAACATTTACATTTAGTATTATTATTAACATTTATGATAGATGGTACCTCATGTAACTGTCAGTTGCATAGAAAACTTGTATTTTTATTACGAAATTTATTATTTTCTGGATATTATGCCGAAGTGAGCAGCTTTAAAGTGTACAAATTGAGATTTCCAAGCGAAATCAAAGATATGGTGATCTCAAAATTGCCGTTCTATTAATTAAACCTTTTTTTTATACTATACTAAACAAACCACACTCTTGTTTAATGTGTTGTGACGTCACATACGTGCATGCCATGTGTCTATGTTAAATAATAATAATAAATATTTCCAGACAGATCACACACAGCGCCATATAGTTTCCGTGGTAAGCTACGAGGCTTGTGTTACGGAAACTAGATGGTTGATAAACTACATATTACACTTTTTTTTTGTAAATATATACATATTATACATATAAACGCCCAGACCGAGACAAATTATACAATGTACAACTTGCCCCCGGTGGGAATCGAACCCACGACCTCCCGAGTTCACGGCAACGTTTGTTACCACTAGACCACGGAGGCGGTCAATAAATAAATGATATCTATATACTAAATGATGATAATCTTATAAAAGTTGAATCTAAACTAACTATTTATTAACTAACCGATATATTCGCTTGTTAACAGAATTGCACAGCGACATCGTATCCTATGTTGATGTTTGTGGATGTGTCGAAGTTGTTGTTAATGTTAAGGTTATTATGGTGTGGCGTGTGTAGAGGCACGTGTGTCGGGTCCTGGTCCGAACCCTAAGGGCCTGTTTGAGTGGGGTAATGGCTGGCACATAGTTACGTCCGTGATCGGGTGCTGCTGTGGGACTGAGGCCAAAAAAAAATTGTTTTTAAATTATCAGTCGTTTTGCGTTTTGTCGGCTTACGAGTTGCACATGGGCAAGTACCAATAGGTGAATATGAAAGATATGTATTTATTTGTTATTGTGTAATTCTGTAGGTATTTAAAAATAATTTAAATAATGACGTGTCACAAATGCCTGTAATAGCTTTACGTGAGTGAAGATATTTTGACTTTGACTAACATCGACTTGAAGGTCGTGCGAGCCGCTCTGCTCCACCTCAACCTGCGCATGAACCCTGACGACGTCCAGGGCTTCATAGAACAGCCTGTCCAGCATCACGAACGTGGTTGCTGTCACTACTTCCAAAAGTAACTTGAGGACTTGGAGAAAGAGTCGGTGACGCTCAGCAGCGACGTAAGTTAAAGAATGTATATCGATGTATTTGCTTTTTTCCATCTGCAATATTTTTTTTTATAAATAACAATATAGGTATGTTGTGTTCGACTTAAAAGCAAAGCAAAACAAAACGCACTTTTTTTACTAAATTTTGCCTAAATTAAATGAAAAGGTATGTCGTTTGAAGTTTCAAAGCGAAAGTAAGAAAAACACTTAACTACAGCGACAAGTTCAACAAGGGGATAGTTAATTGACAGTGTGTTCACGTGGGACCATCACAAACCAGAGCAATTTTTTTTTTTAAATACGTATACCCAACACATGTTATTTTTATGGTCTTTTAATTTATTACATAAAATTGTTTGAGTTACCTTTTTGCATATTATTTTTACTTATGTAAACACACCATGTTTATGACATGTGTCAAAAAGTAAAATCAATAACCCATCTTCAAAACGGGGCTAGAAATGCTAAGATGTCAATAATTCCAGTTTGATTGGGTAAAAATACACAGATGCATAATTTATAATGTTAAATAATTTAATTTTCATGCTAACAAATTTATTTACCATGCCACAGGACAGCGATTTGGAGGAGCAAGTATTTTTTAGGTTAAATTTAGTTATAAAATGAATAAAAAGATTACAATATATATATTTTTTTTTATTAAAATGAACGCAGCAATAAATCCATGATTCTAACCTTTTTCAACGGCAAAAGCGTATATTTTTGCTTAAATTTTCTTCTAGCATCGATTCTTTTAAAGTACTCAGTTATATAGACATTGTCATATTCTATGCTGACCAGGTATTTGTCGTGATAGTCCTGGGAAGCTAGGATAATGCGAAGGAATAACAATGCCATACAAATGTTAATAAATGTAAGCGCAGAATGCATAATCATGTTTTTCTCTTCAAAGCTGTGCATTACTCGACGACCCGTTTCTTTGGCGTCCTAAGAAAAAAAATGTTAAGAGTGAATTCCCGCCTTTTGCACGGAAATGTCAATATCCACTTTACTGTGGATATACTTAGTCAAAGGTGGTGTCATTTTGTTTAATAATGTGCTACAATATGAATAATTATGGAAAACGAATAATTTGAATCTATATAAGGGGCAGAAGTCTCAGTTTATTATTAACGGGTTTCCCGTGCTGTTAACTTCCATATACCCGACGTCTTTGGGCGATATTGAAGCAAATTAGGCCATGAAAAGCATCAAATTCTGCAACACTTTGGTATTTTCCCATATTTAAGTTATTTTTTGTTGACGTTGTTGTTGTTTGACAGTAGTCACAAATCTTCAAGAAGTAGTCGGACACAGATAGTATTCAGTCCGAGATTGCATGCCTGATTCACAATCCCGTCGTTCCGAGACACGATAATAGTAACCTAAGCACGCTTAAAGGTGTTCCGAGAAGCGCTTAAACTGTTTTGCCAAAGCATCATTTCTCGCGCTTAGACTGCTCACGATATCGAGGTAGATCGCTCTGAGCGCTGTCAGTTTTTGTCATTAAATCGCGCGCCATTTTCAAATTTATTTAATATTAGGTTTTATTTTAAATTATTTAATATTGTAATTCGTTTATACTGTTTGTATATTACTTCTAAAACAAGTCTATAATGAATATTTAAGTAGGAAGTGAAAAAAAAAATGTCTGTAACACGGCAAGTTATTTTAAAATACCAAAATAAGTTAATAATATTAAACTTTACTCATATAAAGATGAATAAACCGAGAGATGTATGTTTGTTAGTATTCATACTCAAAGATGTGGAATCCGCAATTTATCTTCCATACATTTAAAAAAAACTATGATGTTATAAATGAAAATGTGATTTAGACCGTTCCGAATTGATATCACGCTCTGAGCATCCAAATCGTGATATTTGATTCGGAACGACTGTTAGTCATTCTAAGCGCTCTGAGCTTGATTCGAAATGAGGGGAATTCCTATGAAAATCGCCAAGCGCCTACGGACTATCATCAATTAGCCTTCCCACACCCGCCTCTCGGAGAATCTGTGTCAAGGCATTCTTCTGACAGAGGTTGCCGCTTTCCGTAAATACGGACAGGGCATGGGGGTAATCATTAATGGTTAAAGTATACGATCCGAGCGGCGGGGCCACGATCACGACGAAAAAAAAAAAAAAATTTTAATCCTTACCTGCACATCAACCAGTTCTCGAATATTGGTAATTTTGTACTGCAATTTTACGTCTTTAAAATTTTTCGTCAGCTCTGTTTTGGTTTTCTTTAAATAAACGTAACCTTCACCGAGACCTGGATCGATCTGAATGAATGAGTAAAATTAGGTTCTAGAAAAAAAAAAACATTTATTGTATATCTATCTAAATTTAGTGTCTGTTTAATGTGCAGTGGGGTGTATCACTAACTTTTTATCACGATAGATGGTACCTAGTATAACTGTCAGTTGCATAGAAATTTTGTATTTTTATTACGAATTTATTATTTTCTGGATATTATGCCGAAGTGAGCCGATTTTAAGTGTACAAATCGCGATTTCCAAGCGAAATCAAAGATGGTGATCTCAAAATTTGCTGTTTCATTAATTCAGCCTTTTTTCTTTTTAACGACGGTTTTCGCTATATTAATTCGTCTTTTAAGGTATATAACGTTAAGATAAATTGCATTTTTCTGTTATAAAAACAAAAAACTACAAAAACACTGCCTGATACACTCCATTAAAGGAAGTCAGAAACTCTTGTAATTCCGTTTTTTTTTTTTTAATAAAACGATTAATGGATTTTATGTAATTGCCGCTGGTAATCTCTATAAACAGAATGCGAGGAAAATAGTACAATCGTCTCATACTAGCCGCTAGTCCCCAGGGTAGCTGTCTTTCTCCATCTCACTACTCCTGCTTTACTGACGACAAACCCCTGGCGGAGGGGATCGAGCTACCGCTAATTGCTGACAACTCTGCGTACTTCACAGACTCTGAAGTCGCGGTGACAAAGATGCAGCGTTATCTGTTGTTGGTAACTGCTAGAAAGAATCTAAACATTTTTTTCCAGTTGTCAAACGAAAATTAATTTTCTGCAATAGTTACGATTAAAGTTAAAAATAGAGCCGAGCCGACACGGATACGGAATACGGGTGTCAGTTTAAAAATATAATCCGTCAATATTGTACCTACCTGTTGTTGGCTATCACAGATCTTGTTTCCTCCAATGACATGCATTACATTACATACAAAGGTGAGCTTCATGGGCCAACACAGTAACCAGGCTCCATACCACGGCATCTTGTCATGACAACTGTCATAGGCAGAAGCGAATCCCTCCATACATACCGCAGCACCTTATGCATAAATTAATTAGATATGAAAAATCTCAATGAGAAACGATTTATATCTATGTATATTTTATTTTTATTTTATTTATTTGGAATAACAAACAATTATGACCGCCTCCGTGGTCTAGTGGTAACAAACGTTGCCGTGAACTCGGGAGGTCGTGGGTTCGATTCCCACCGGGGGCAAGTTGTACATTGTATAATTTGTCTCGGTCTGGGTGTTTATATGTATAATATGTATATATTTAGAAAAAAAAAAGTATAATATGTAGTTTATCAACCATCCAGTTTCCGTAACACAAGCCTCGTAGCTTAGCACGGAAATTAGATGGCGCTGTGTGACCTGTCTGGAAATATTTATTTATTTATTGTACAATAAGGATACAATACAAATATAGATTACATAGTACAGGTAATTATACAATTAACACCGTTATCCACAGTTGGGTTATATAATTATAGAATGTACAAATTTATAACAAACTAAACATTATGAAAAAAATAAAAAAAATGTGAAAAAAAAAATTAATAATTAAAAAGCCTATATAAATTTTAACGTTTCTTTGATCTTATTCTTATACCTACATACACTACATATTATATATCAATGATAACAATATACTAAATTCTTATAAATAAGTTATAGTAACTACATAAAAAAGTATCATCACGACCGTTTCCCTTCCAGGGTGGTCAGAAATCACGCTTATAAATAAGCGGATTCACATTTAGCCAACTTTACTATAGTCCAATCATGACAAGTGGCAAGCTCGTCGATGTCTTCAGCGTACCAAACTCGAGAAATATCACAAATAAATTAAATATTAATTAAATATTTTTGTGTCCCGACCAGGAATCGAACCCGGTACCTCCGACAGTAACTACATACATAGATAATAATCTGACTGAGAAATGAATCTGCTAAGAAAACTCATCTATATATGATAATATCCGATTTCGCAGGACTACTCATCTTCTTGTCTTGCTATACTCCGTCCTTTTTAACTCAAAAACACCTTCGTATTTAAAAACACAATTTGAATTTCTATGCGACTCGCACGACCGCCCTCTCCGTTCCTCTCATAACAATCAACTTAAAATCCCACCCCACACTTCTAGCAGGTATTCGGATTCTTTCACCGTATCTGCTGCTCGCCAGTGGAACAAGCTCGCACTGACCATCAGACATCCCTCCGTTCACATCTTTAAACAATTACTCACCACCTTTTTTCTAAATAAGCAGAATAGTGTCTCCTAGTTCATTATATTAATCACTCATGTTATTTATTTTATCCTTATCATTATTATTATTCTAAATCAACTGTTACTTTAACCACGTGTCTACTAATTTAACTTAATTATAATATATATAGATATGTAGGTATTTATGTATATATTTATTCAGTATATGTAATATTAGTATGTAAGTCTATTATAATAAATTGCACCCTTCGTTGTTACCTCTCCACACTCCCAAAGGTTGGTTGTTAGAAAATGCTTAGTCATTAAGCCCGCCTATGTACAATATTTTTTAGTGCAATAAAGAATTTTTGAATTGAATTGAATTGAATAATAATAAAAATAATTATAGACCGGCAGTATTCTACCTATATTAACCTCGCGACAGTTGATCTTCACAACGATATTCAATTTTCTTTAAATATTTTTTTTCATACATATCCTTTTCCTCGTCAGTATCTTTTGGTCTAAAAAGCAATACAAATAATTAACCATTAGCCCGATCAAACTCAGTTATTGAATCGTGATCTATGTGATTGTGATGACAGTAGCTTCTCCGCACTTATAAGATAAGATAAATTGCTGAATGGGGTGTATCACTAACTTTTTATCACGGTAGATGGCGCATGATAGATGGTACCTAATAGATCTGTCAGTTACTATGATACTGATAGAAAACTTGTATTTTATTACGTATCATCATCACGACCGTTTCCCTTTCGGGGTGGTCAGAAACCGGATAAATAAGCGGATTCACATTTAGCCAACTTTACTATAGGCCAATCAAGACAAGTGGCAAGCTCGTCGATGTCTCCAGCGTACCAAACTCAAGAATTAACACAAATAAATTAAATATTAATTAAATGTATACATTAATAAATATTTGTGTCCCGACCAGGAATCGAACCCGGTACCTCCGAGTCTAAATCCAAGGATTTAACTGCTAAACCACGGAGGCAGTTACGTAATTTATTATTAAATAATAATATTAAATAAAATAATTTATTATTTTCTGTATATTATGCCGAAGAGAGCAGCTTTTAAGTGTACAAATTAAGATTTCCAAGCGAAATCAAAAATATGATGATCTCAAAATTGTCGTTCTATTAATTAATCCTTTTTTTATTTTTAAGCTCCTTGACCGCTCTTTACTAATTCGACTTTTAAGGTAGGTAACGTTAAATTAAAACACATTTTTCTGTTATGAAATTAAAAAACCACAAAAACATATAAAGAATGATGCGTTATAGGTGTAAACAAGGTACCAGTGCCGCTAGCGACATCTACAAAAAGCTTTGCCTGATACATCCCATTCAACCAAAAACAATATTGTTTACGTGTGGTGTTAAATTTCTTAGGTTAGTACTGATGATACTTGCAATAAATAATCTTCTCAGTGAAAACATTTCACTTTCGTCTCAATTTTTTTGCCGTATAGTTAACAAGTGTAAATCCCGAACATCTACCTCGATATCCTCCTCGTCCCGAGACACGATAATAGTACGTACATAAACTGTTTTGCCAAAGCTATGTGACGTCACATATGACATCCTCGCGCTTAGACTGCTCACGATAACGAACACCTCTTTCCGAATCAAGCTCAGAGCGCTTAGAATGAATACGGTACTAACAGTCGTTCCGAATCAAATATCACGATTAGGATGCTCAGAGCGTGATCCGGATTACACATATTTGAGTATGAATACTAACAAACATAACATCTCTCGGTTTATTTATCTTAATATGTGTAAAGTTTAATATTATTATCTTATTTTGATCTTTTAAAATAAATTGCCGTGTTACAGACATTTTTTTTTCACTTCCTACTTAAATATTAATTATAGATTTGTTTTAGAAGTAATATACAAACAGTATAAACGAATTACAATATTAAATAATTTAAAAGATAACCTAATATTAAATAAATTTAAAAATGGCGCGCAACATTATGACAAAAAACTGACAGCGCTCAAAGCGATCTACCTCGATATCGTGAGCAGTCTAAGCGCGAGGAATAATGTCATTTGTGACGTCACATAGCTTTGACAAAACAGTTTCTACACGTCTTGGAACACCTTTAAGCGTGCTTAGGTTACTATTATCGTGTCTCTGAACGAGGGAAGTAGATCGCTCTGAGCGCTGTCAGTTTTTTGTCATTATGTCGCGCGCCATTTTCAAGTTTATTTAATATAAGGTTTTCTTTTAAATTATTTAATATTGTAATTCGTTTATACTGTTTGTATATTACTTCTAAAACAAATCTATAATTAATATTTAAGTTGTGTCTGTAATCCTAAGTAAAAATCAAGCCGTAAGGATGTCACACGCCTTCTATGCATTCTCGTTCCGAATCAAGCTTAGAGCGCTTACAATGAATATGATACTAACAGTCGTTCCGAATCAAATATCACGATTTGGATGCTCAGAGCGCGATATCAATTCGGAACGGTACAAATCACATTTTTATTCATAACATGTTAGTTTTTTTTAATGTATGGAAGATAAATAGCGGATTCCACATCTTTGTCTATTGAAAAAAAAAAACACTTAAACAAGTCAAATACAGGGCTATAGACAAATTCCCGGATTTTGTAGTGAACATTATGCCTGTGTTTGACTTGTTGCGATAAGCGTTTTTTTTTTTTTTTTTTTCATTTTTTTTTTTTTTATTTGCTTTCAATTCGATTATAGCAGGCATAAGGTGAAGCCTTATGTTTTAAACAAACAGGTTAAATTTATTTATATAGAAAACAAAATGGCCGTCCTTACACATATTTCTGCTCAATGTCGTCAGATCGTCTGGTGTCTCCAAACAGATCGTCGATGTAGTCGTTTTCCTCCTGGCTTTGGCGAATCTCGCCGGTACCTTCAATTTCTGCTTCTATTGGGGCTGCTACGTCACGGATAGACCTAAAAAATAACACTTTATGAAGACAACATTTTATGACCAGCTAACCCATCTTATTCTTAACTTTTACATTGGCAAAGGACATCAGTATAATACATACATATCTTCACGCCAAATCCCTTGCGGGGTAGGCAGAGACAATTGAGTGCCACTTGACACGATCACGACATACCTCTTTCGCTTCTTCGACATTCATCAACCTCTTCATACATGCCCTTTTATTTTGATGGATTTTTAATGCACCTTCAGCTATTGTTTTATTTATTTGATCGTGATAGGTAAGTCTTGGTCTGCCAGGGCCTCTTTTACCCACAACTTTCGCATTATATATCTGGTTCGTCAATCTCTCTTCACTCATTCTTTCAACATGTCCGAACCATCGGAGCATACCTTTCCTTATTTTTGTCCCTATGCTTTCTTTAATACCTACCCTTTTGCGTATTTCGTCATTACGTATAAAAAATAATTTATAACAAGATTACAATTTAAGTAGAAAATACCTTTATTTTACATACCTAAGTAGTTTAGTTGTGCAAAACGTTTAAAATATCATTATGACAGTTCTAGTACTGGACAACTTAATTAATACGAAAACTACATATTTTATTTTCCAAATAACTTGAAAAAACAACTATTTACAATTTTTGTATCATTGTACACAGCACGAGTAAATATAATAGCCCATAATGGGGTGTATCAGGCAAAGCTTTTTGTAGATGTCGCTAGCGGCACTGGTACCTTGTTTACACCTATGACGGATCATTTTTAAAAATGTTTTTGTAGTTTTTTATTTTTTTAACACAAAAATGAATTTTAACTTAACGTTACCTACTTTAAAAAAATAATTAGGAAAGCGAAAACCGTCTTTAAAAAAAAAAACAAAAAAAGGTTTAATTAATAGATCGACAATTTTGAGATCACCATATCTTTGATTTCGCTTGGAAATTTCGATTTATATACTTAAAAGCTGCTCACTTCCGCAATATATCCAGAAAATAATAAATTTCGTAATAAAAATACAAGTTTTCTATGCAACTGACAGTACTATTAGGTACCATCTATCATGCGCCATCTACCGTGATAAAAAGTTAGTGATACACCCATCGATGTATATAGATAGGCCCTCACTGATATAAAAACGTTCCCGTAAAACCAATCGAAGTCATGTAGCTGCACCAACAGTCGCGAGATAGCAAGCGTCGAGAGCGCCTACTAGTCTTTTTGTATGCATTGTGATATAATTTCCGATGAATAAAGCATGTGGCATTATCCTTGCTTGAGAATTGCCCCCCAAAGTTGGAGGTACACAAAGCAAGCGGCACGTTTTTAAGAATGCGTTTTGTATTGAATAGGCTTATATACATCGATGGATAAATTATTAATAACGTTAGAAGAACAGAATAATTACACACACAAAAAACTAATTATTTCTCAACATATAATTACTAGGAGACATACAAATAGGGAACTGGTGGAAGGGAACATCCGTGGCAACTACTACGGCAGGAGGACGCGAGAGTATCTACTTCCCAAAATACTAAATAGTCTATCTCAAGAAATAAGAATAGAAAAACTTTCCAAATTGACATATAAAAACAAAATTAAGAAAGAACTACTCGAACAACTGAGTAGCAAAATCGATAGATTATTTGTGTAAAAAAAAAACCGAATCTATTATAGTTGTGTTTTATTTTATTTAGTATTTTATAAACTAAAGTGTGCTAGTATATCATTGTAATGAGAGCTATCTGCCGATAAACTATTTTATAGTTTGGCAGAATAATGTTATATTTAAATGTTATGATATAAGGAAAAATAAATAAATAAAAAAAAAAAAAATACACCCCATTAAAGCCTGTAATTGCACCTACCTTACATTGTATCTGGTTTTGTAGTCCTGAAGGTACTGTCATAGAATGCCTAGTGGCATTAAGTCCGCCTTTGTACTTTGTGCAATAAAGATTTAAATATATAAATGTATGCTACGATCAAGGATTCAACCAGATTAACAGTCACATACAAAATGACTGCGATAAACTGGCAATCGGACCTCTACGTACATGCTATCTCTTTCTCTAAACAACATACGATAACAAAGAGATTAGTCAGAAATAAAATAACACTATGCCGGTATGACTGGGCATGACGGGTGTTTAAAGTGCCACAAAAAATAAAGGTTATAAGGCTAACAATACAATTTTTTTTTAAGTGTCTTTAAAGGACATTGTACAGAATACATCAGCCCTAAACACGTAATTTATTTACATAATATATGTTCATAACCGAGTTGGGATCATCAAATTCCAAGTGTTGCAGAATTTGATGCTTTTCATGGAGTAATTCACGTCAATATCGCCCAAACACGAAGGGTATACGGGAGTTCACGGCGCGGGAAAACCACAAAAAATAAAATATCATTTCTGCCCCATATACTCATATAGTCAGATTTATCGTTTTCCATAATTATTCACAACGCAGCACATTATTAAACAAAATAACACCACTTTTGACTAACAATATCTTTTTTTTTTTCATATATTTATCGCCATATGATCCTATCGGAACACTCGGTTAAGTCATTTTTTCTAAATAACAATGCTAAACAAAATACCTGGCCAGATATGGTGATACAGTATGGCAAGGAACTGCCCCAATTTCCATTATTATTATTTTATTATTATTATCTCTATCTCTTCCACTTCTAAGCCTAATAATTATAACTATAATATATAATAATTTAGGTCTAGTTTGTGGCTGCATCCACAGTAAACTAATTTACAAAACGAAAAACTTGGATGACATGTCCGTGCAAATAGGCGCAAACAACTACTAACAATACTAACCTTAAAGTATCCTTAGCTTCTCCGATTTCGGTCTTAAGCCCAAAGATTGCGTCTTTGAACGGTTTAGCCATCAGTGCGTACTTAGTTTTTGACAGATTATATGAGAGCTGCGTACTGCACGCAAAAACGCGCACCACCTCCTTGGCATTCCATCCCATATTAGTAATTGGACCTAAAAAGGGGACTAAATAAGCTCGCACAATCAAATTTTTCAAATCAAAGTCCAAGTGTACTTACTTTAGATAAATGTAGTCTATGAACTTATTGAGTATCGTGCTAAGTTAGGGTGGCTACCAATTCGCTGTCGCAGGAATCGTAGAATCCTCTGCCTACTTCTATACTAAATGAGCCTGCCACACCGAAATACCTCAAGGACAAATTTACCTATCTCTCCTCAATTCATGATAGATCTCTTCGTTCGTCACACAATTCTGTTCTATCTATCCCTTCTCATCACTCTAGCTTTCAGTCTAACTCATTCGCAGTAGTGGCCGCAAATCTCTGGAACAGTTTACCTGTTGAAATTCGCCAAGCACCCAGCAAACCGCTGTTTAAAAAGCTGGTTTACTTTCATTACCTAAAGCGCTCCTCACAACGTATATAAGTATGTATTGTATGTAGTATATAGTAGCCAATATAGTGTGTAGTATATGTATTATTGTGTACATATTTGTATGTATGTGTATTTATTTTAATATCTAGTGTATGTAAGATTAAATGAATTTATTTGGCAACGTTTCCTACAATCGTTGCACCTAGCCTCATGACTGTAATGTTCTGTATTGTCCCAAAGGTTGGCTGCTAGAGAATGCCTAGCGGCATTAAGCCCGCCCTTTGTACATAGTGCAATAAAGTTTTAAATAAATAAATAAACTTATTTGGAAATAAAATTACTAGTGATGGGCCAAATGTGGATTATGCCAAATACGAACTTCGGCCGAAAATTCGGTACTGGGCTGCACCGAATTCGAACTTCGGCCTAACTTTGATATATTTTTCGACAGATGAACAGGACACAAATAATGTATCTACAAAAAAATGAATTATTATTATTGTATTAAACTATTAGTTCAGTTTTAATTTAATTTATGATTTGACTTAATTTTATTTGATTTAATTTAATTTGATGTTAGGTTCGGCTCAATTTTAATTTAAGTGCTGTCTATAAAATAAAAATCATTTTGGCTAATGTATAACAAAATTCCTATCGTCACTTATGTATTAATTTAATGCTGTGATTTTGTAAAAGCAATAAATAAAAAATATAATAAATAAAAAAACAAAAAAGGTTAACTGATAGAAAATGCCAAAGGCATTAAGCTCGCCTATGCACATTTACTCCTCATTCCGATACACGATAATAGTAACCTAAGCAGCATCTGGAATTTGATGATCCCCAACTCGGTTATGAACATATATTATGCAAATAAATTACGTGTTTAGGACTGATGTATTCTGTACAATGTCCTTTAAAGACAATTAAAAAAAAATAAATAGTAACCTAAGCACGCTTAAAGGTGTTTCGAAACGTGTATAAATTGTTTTGCCAAAGCTATGTGACGTTACAAATTACATTATTCCTCGCGCTTAGACTGCTCACGATATCGAGGTAGATCGATCTGAGCGCTGTCAGTTTTTAGTCATTATGCCGCGCGCCATTTCCAGTGTTATGTTATGAATGAAAATGTGATTTACACCGTTCCGATTTGCGATTGATATCACGCTCTGAGCATCCAAATCGTGATATTTGATTCGGAACGACTGTTAGTAGCATATTCATTCTAAGCGCTCTGAGCTTGATTCGGAACGAGATTAAATTTAGTACCACCTACCGTCTACTAGGCTACTTTCTATTTGAACCACAATTTATCAATTGCTTGTTCTAAATTAGCTAAATTGTCTTACTGACGCACTTGAATCAGTAATAAGCTAGCTATCGAGCCTTCTTTTATGTATTCTATCTCGCTTCGCATTCCACTGAGTATTTTTTTTCTGTCTCATTCGTTAACAACATCATTATATCGACGAGTGTGACTTTGCGTGTAGTTGATATCGCTTCAGAATTTTGTAGAGAACAACATAGTGCGTGACGTATATTCTCCTTTTGTTTTGATCAAAGGTGCATTGTATTTGTTCAACTTATATTTGTACTTAGAGTTACACCTATTTATTGGGTTTTGTTCATGGGTTCAGTGAATATCGGCGCTGCAACAGTACTGTTAAGCCCTGTTGCAGCCTCGTATGCTTACCTGAACACCTATTTGTCATGACAGCTAGACTAGCTGTCTAGTGTTATTTTCCTCTTTTCACCTAAACTGTATTAAATAAAAAAATAAACGTTTTCATTCTTCTTTAAATAATTACTTACCAGCGACTACGTAAGTGAGTACAATAGCCTTAAGTACCCCTCGACCAGCCTTCCCACAATACATAGGTAAGGTCAGTAGAGAAATGCATCTTATTTGTATTGAGCTAGCGTTGCCAACACCTGGGAATAAAATCAGAACATTCTTGGACAGTAATGTTGAAAAGCAATAAAAATAGTTTGTCCATGATGGGACGTTAAAATAAGATTAAGAAGATTTTAGATATAGTTTATGGTGAGTCGCGTCGGTAGAAAAAGAATGGATATTGAAACGTGTTGGTTTTGTGGTCAATTTGGAAAATAAAAGTATTTGAAGAAAGCTGCTGTTTAATTAGGAAGTTTATTTCATCAGGGTTATGGGCCCAGTTACGAGCGAAAGAATAATATAGTTTTGTTTCAAGTGAAGAATGTTATCTAGAGAAAAGTTTAATCTCGTTCCCTTTGCGGGCGACAACTTTGCATCGTGGGCATTTAGAATAAAAAGTATATTACGCGAAGCCAGTGTGATAAAAGCAATTGAAGAATTCAGTTTTAGTGAAAATAATGCAAATGCAAATTTAGAATCGAGGGCGCAAGCCATCTTAATTGCGGGAGTAGCAGACAGCCACTTGGAGTATATAAAAAAATGCGGGTCGGCGTATTCTATGTTCAAAAGTTTGGAGGAAAGTTTTAAGAAAAAAGGAGTAAGAAGTCGGTTGTTTCTTAGAAGAAAATTAAGTGATATTAAATATAACGAAAGAAATTCGTTATTAAACCATTTCGTTATACTAGAGGAAATATTTTCACAATTGGAGGATGCTGAAAGTGAGATAACTGAAGAAGAAAAAATTAACTATGTGTTATTGTCAATGCCAAAGTCCTATGAGGCCGTCATAACTGCTTTAGAAACGATGGAAGAACTTAAACTAGATTTCGTGAAGAATAGATTATTAGGCGAGGAAGAAAAACATAAGAAATCTGTAAATCAGTCAACCGAGGAGCAAAATATGACTGCATCATTTTTGTGTTTCACATGTGGCAAACCAGGCCACAAACAATATCAATGTTGGGCACGGAGAGATCAAGCTGGTAATAGAGTACAGAATTTTGCACATGGAAGAGCTTTTAAACATGGTCAAGCAAGTGTTGATCGAGGACAAGCAGGAAATTATAGTCAAGGTCAAGCAGGAAATTATGGTCAAGGTCAAGCAGGAAATTATGGTCAAGGTCAAGCAGGAAGTTATCGTCGAGGTCACACAGGAGGTTATAATGGAGGTTACGGCAGAGGTCAAGGACGCGGATTTAATCGAGGGAGAGTACAAAGAAGGTCATACCTAACAGAGCAGGATGTAAATGTTGGAGAGCAGCAGCAACAGAATAGAATTAGTTTTATGTGTGAGCAGTCTAGTGAAGTGCATAATAGTTCGACAAATGTGGACAGTATTGAGTGGTGTATAGACTCTGGCAGCTCGGATCATTTGATAAATAATAAAGACTATTTTATAGACTATTTAGAGTTAAGTAAGCCTAGAAATATAAGTTCTGCAAAAAATGGTAGTGTGTTAAAGGCAGTAGGTATAGGAAACCTACAAGTGATATGTTCAGTAAATAACTTTGTTACACCGGTAACAATAAATAATGTGTACTATGTGCCTGATCTAAGGAGAAATCTATTGTCAGTCTCAAAGATGGAAAGTGCAGGTTTAAAAGTTGTATTTTATAATGGCGTTGTCAAAGTTTATAATAATAATAATGTTATTATTATAGGTTATAAGGATGTATGTTTATACAGCACAGTAATGCAACTCGAGAGGTCTAAGTGCTATTTGTCTTCAACAAATAAAAATGAAAATGTTTTATTAGAACTGTGGCATAAACGATTTGGCCATTTAGGATACAACAATATTAAAATTTTATTAAGAAATAACCTTGTTGATGGTATTAGTGAACTCGAAAATATTAAAATAGATCAAAGTTTATGCGAACCATGTTTGTTTGGAAAAATGACCCGTCAACCATTTAATCATAAAGGCTATAGAGCTAGTAAACCATTAGAGCTGGTGCACAGTGATGTGTGTGGGCCAATTTCCCCAAGTACATGGGATGGTAATAATTATTTTGTCACTTTTATAGATGACTATACGCATTTTGTGATGGTCTATTTAATTAAAAATAAATCAGATGTATTCCAACAATTTCAAAATTATTATAATTATGCAACTGCACATTTTAATTTGAACTTGTTAACTTTGAGGACTGACAATGGCGGTGAGTATGTTTCTAAAGAATTTCAACAATTTTGTAATGATAAAGGTATAGTTATGCAATTCACTGTACCATATAACCCAGAAATGAATGGAGTCGCTGAACGTATGAATAGAACTTTAGTTGATAGGGCTCGTACAATTTTAATTGATTCAAAAATAAATAAAGAATTTTGGGGAGAGGCTATATATTTTTCTGCGTATACAACAAATAGAAGTCCTACTGCATTAAAAGATAAAACACCTGTTGAATTATGGCAAGGAAGGAAACCAAATGTTTGTAATTTAAGAGTATTTGGCAGTACAGCATACAACCATACTCCCAAGGAATTAAGAAGCAAGTTTGAAGCCAAAAGTAAGAAGTTAATAATGATGGGATATAGTGTAAGTGGATACAGATTATGGGATGAAGAAAATAGGAAAATTGTATGTGCAAGAAATGTAATATTTGATGAAAAACTGAAGAAAGAGGAGGAGCCTGTAACTATATCAAGTCAACCTGTAGAAGAAAGTTATGAGAAAAATATAAGTAAATCCGATGAAGAAGAAAAAGATCATAATAAGTCAGATGAAGAAGAAAAATATTCTAAGTTAGATCAAGAAGAAATAGAAAATGAGATGGATGTAGAAGAGGTAGAAAGCAATAAAGAAAAACGGAAGAGAATTAGACAGAAACCGAAGTGGCAGAATGATTTTGTGATGAATTTCGAAGAAAATGAAAATGCCATGTATGCCTTACTAGGTCAAACACATAATGGCGATATTCCATTGAACTTTGAGGATATAGAATTTAGAGAAGATAAAAAATTGTGGAGAAAAGCTGTAGAAGATGAGATTAAAGTCTTAAGAGAAAGTGAAACATGGGAAGTAGTTCCAAAACCAAACAATGTTAAGTTGCTAGATAGCAAATGGGTTTTTACAAGAAAAGAACATGAACATGAGAAAATTTACAAAGCCAGGTTGGTTGTTCGTGGGTTCTAACAACAGGAGAATTTTGATAATGTTTATTCACCAGTATTAAAACTACAAACTTTGAGAATTTTATTATCTGTAGCGGTTCACAGGAGTTACGATATTCATCAAATGGATGTGAAAGGAGCATTTTTATATGGTCGGATAGATGAGCAAGTATATTTAAATGCACCAATGGGAGTCAATGTAAAGAAAGGATGTGTGTTAAAATTAGTTAAATCTTTATATGGGTTGAAAAAGTCGCCAAAGTATTGGTATGAACATTTTAATGAAACTATCACTAGCTATGGCTTTAGGCGTTCAATAAACGATTTTTGTCTTTACATAAAGGGAAAATTATATTTGCTATTGTATGTTGATGACTTGTTGATAATCGGTTCTAATTTAATTGAGATAGAGTCAGTAAAAAAAATATTTATCATCAAAATTCAGAATGAAAGATATGGGTAATAAAAATTTGATGTATTTAGGAATAAAAATTATTAAAGAAGGCAATGATTTCCTCATAGATCAGACACAATATTTACAGAATGTTTTAAAAAATTATGGTATGGATAATTGTAATCCAATTGACTCGCCAATGGATGTTAATTTTAAACTTGATTATAATTGTATTGTTGATCACTCATATGAAAGTAAATGTAGATCTCTTATAGGTCACTTAATGTATGCTACTGTAGGTTCTAGACCTGATTTAACTACTTCAGTATATTATCTTAGCCGGTTTCAATCGAGACCAAACGAAGAGTTGTGGAAAGCCCTTAAGAAAATTCTAAGGTATATCAAAGGTACCATTAATTATAAACTAAAATATATTAAGGAAAGTAATAGTTCACCTCTTATAGGATACGCAGATGCCGACTGGGCAAGAGATACAGATAGAAAATCCACTACTGGATATTTGTTTAAAGTTTATGATAATACTGTTGTGTGGAAGTCTAGAAAGCAACTCACTGTTGCTTTAAGTTCCACTGAGGCTGAATTTGTATCTTTGTGTGAAGCATCAGCAGAAGCTTGCTGGATTAAAAAGTTGTTATTAGATTTAGATATAAATATAAAGGCAGTAACAATTTTCGAAGATAATCAGAGTACTATTAAGTCTGTTCAAAGTGCAGATCAGAAAAGATTAAAACATATGGAAATTAAGTTTAATTTTGTGAAACAGAAAGTTGAAGAAGGTGTTATCTGTGTAGAATATATTTGTACTAAACAGCAGTTAGCTGATATTTTAACAAAGCCGTTGTCTAAGAAGCAATTTAATTATTTTGTTGAGAAGTTAGGTCTGGTTAACAAAACTATTTCTATTGAGGAGGAGTGTTGAAAAGCAATAAAAATAGTTTGTCCATGATGGGACGTTAAAATAAGATTAAGAAGATTTTAGATATAGTTTATGGTGAGTCGCGTCGGTAGAAAAAGAATGGATATTGAAACGTGTTGGTTTTGTGGTCAATTTGGAAAATAAAAGTATTTGAAGAAAGCTGCTGTTTAATTAGGAAGTTTATTTCATCAAGTAAACTGTCTCTTAGTCATTTAGTGTAGAAAATAATAGATTGATTTTATAAGACTTTAGGAATGTTTTTATTAATTATCAAGTGACGTATTTATTTACATTCTGACAGGTGCTTGTCTGTCTGACTTAGGCAATCACAATAAAGGAGGTTACTACAGTCATATAAAGGCCTAGGCTCACAAGAGGAAACAGTCGCTCTGAACTTGTATATGACCAAGGGACAGTTGAAACCTTTTGCAGCGACTAAAGTTGCCTCGTGGGGTCCTAAGAGACGGAGCTTTCCATGAGCAACTTTCGTCTCCGTAACCAATTTTCTGTCACATGGACAGAGACATTAAAGATGTAAAGTTTAGATTTTAAAAAGGAGAAGATACGGTACGAAGACATTATGCGTGGAACTAGCAAACTACGTCTAACTGACGCACTTGAATTAGTAGCAAGTCAGTAGTAAGATAGCTATTGCGCCGTAAGGACGACACAAGCGCGCCTTATATATAGGAGTATATGCATTCTGTCTTGCCCGCGTCACACCGTGAGAACTGCTATCTCTTTCGCTAACGATGCCTAAAGGCATTAAGTCCGCCCTTGCACATTACTTTTAAGTATGTTTGTGCAATAAAGTGTTTAATTTTACAGCAACGGTGATAGAACTATTGTTGTGACTTTGCGTGTAGCTATCGATCTCGCATTTTGTAGTGAACAATAAAGCGCGTGCCGTATGTTCTCCTTTTTTTTATATCAACGATTTAAGGGCTTTACTTACCTAAAAGTAAACTTATGGCTAAAGAAAGAATGAGTCCTGCGTATCGCGGGAAGGGTATTGACTTCAGTAAATAATAATAATAGACTTGGCCCAGCGAAAATCCCCCAACAAAGCCAAGGAATCTCTTCAAATGTCTTCTTTCTTCATACTTAGAAAATATAGCTATATAAGTAGGCGGACAGAGTACACGAAGTAATATTGTAGCTAAATGCTTTAATCTTTCTATTAATCCCATTTAAAATAAGTATATATTTTAGTTTACGATGATTCATTTGTAACAGATGTCATAAAATTAATAAATTGTATTTATTTGACGCTAACGGAAGATTGGCCTTTGCCTTAAATAAAATAAAAAAAGTTTAGTTAACTTTCCTTTAGATAAAGGCACAGAGTTTTAAGCCCATTCAGCCTATATTTTAGAAGACAAATTTCTAAGCATTCCATGGATTCACCGTGCGGGTCAAGTGTGCGGGTGCCGGGTCCATCGTGTGTTACCCAGATATTAGAGATGAGAAGAATGGTGTCTCATCATAAAGCTTTAGTTTAAGATACGTAAGTATTTAAAGAAGCTTTTAGTAAAACCATATTGTCTAAAATTATTTTATATTTATTTTTAATCATCAACAACGTCTCTACAGCTGCAATATTCTTAATGCTGTCCAAAATGCAAATATTAATCGTTAGCGCTCGTATTCGCATTTTTGACTTGAGCATAATTTTGTGAAATAAAACAAATTCAAATGTAATCAAACCAATGTATTCGATTAGGAAACAATACTCAATTATTAACATTAAATATTTAACAGAATGAATTAGTCAAATATATCAATTAAAAAATACAAACTTAAGGACAGACATGCCGTAACAAACAAGACAATATTAACAAGTTATCTTTGTAAAGGGTTTTTGTTATAAATGTATTATAGTTAAGTTGGCAATGCAGTCAGTAAACGTCATTCTGTCAAAGAGCACGGTCGTTTCATTTATTGCAAGCTCACATACACCTCAGTTTTCCATACTTCTGTGATATTAACAGCCAAGTTTTCATACAATTTTAGTTATTGTAGGGCAGCTTAAGGATGTGATGTATTTTATATTAATCACTTCTCACCATTTTTGACGCCCAACAAAACTGGTATTTGTGTAAAAAAAATACAGATAAAAGGAATGCATCTAAATGAGAACACTCCAATATCTGAATGAAATTCGCCACATTTTGATAAACTTTATTTCCTTTATACATACATAGTTACTTTATAAAGACCTAATAAAAATATACATTCAACCCATAGCAAAACATAGGCTTTAAGTTCGCCTTTGGACATACTTTTTTTTTTGTTCTCTTCTCCCGATAGAGAGGTGATAGGGAAGGCAATGGGTCTAGCCCATACAGCCAAGTCTGACGTAATATATCTTTTTATTCCAGATGCTGCAGAATTTGATGCTTTTCTTGGAGTCACTCGCGGCACTATAGCCCAAACACGTCGGGTAAAATATGTGTCCAAAGCGCGGGAAAACCGCAAAAAAAACTGCAAATATTTTAGTTTTTTTTTCTGTCTAAAATTAGGTATATGAAAGACATAATTCCAAAATAACAGTATGTCCAAAATAATAACGACATATAGTCTATGTCTGTTACTGGGTTAATCGGTGCAGTAATATAGGCGTTAAGGTTGGATTAATAGACATACAGAAGATTTTTTGACTTTTATAATATCAGTATGGATTTATGCATTAGTACACAAGTAAAAAAAACGAAATGATGGTTACAGTATTTAATCATGGAATATTGCCTAAATCATAAATTGCCTGTATTATTGTTTTTCCTTAGTAATAAATTACGCCAGTGCTGTAGGTGGATTTCCTCCATCAGGCAATTCCTCGATGACCATTGGCTCTTCTTCTTCAGGGATTTCCAAGATTCGAGGGCCATACAGCAGCAGATAAGCGCAATGCCAATCACCTGTAAAGGATTTTTTATTGTGTTGTAGTATTTAATTCATCTCGAAAACTAAGCTACGACACGTCTTCTTTGAGTATTTATCTATTAACCTATTTAAATTACATTTCTTTGGTTTTATACAATTACGGTGACGTCATTGCACCTCATCCAGTTTCCTTCCCGATAGACCGTTTCATTCGCTAGTGTCCTACCTCATTAGTTGAACTGTTTGTTGGTTCCTACCTCTTATATCAGACTGTTTGTTAGTGTTATACCCTCTGTAAGACTGTTACTGTCCTACATCTTATATCAGACTGTTTGTTAGTGTTATACCCTCTGTAAGACTGTTACTGTCCTACATCTTATATCAGACTGTTTGTTAGTGTTATACCCTCTGTAAGACTGTTACTGTCCTACATCTTATATCAGACTGTTTGTTAGTGTTATACCCTCTGTAAGACTGTTACTGTCCTACCTCTTATATCAGACTGTTTGTTAGTGTTATACCCTCTGTAAGACTGTTACTGTCCTACATCTTATATCAGACTGTTTGTTAGTGTTATACCCTCTGTAAGACTGTTACTGTCCTACCTCTTATATCAGACTGTTTGTTAATGTTCTACCTCCTCCGTCAGACTGTTTGTTAGTGTCCGATCTCCTTTGTAAGACTGTTTGTTAGTGTCCGATCTCCTTTGTAAGACTGTTTGTTAGTGTCCTACCTCCTTAGTCAGACTGTTTGTTTGTAACCTACCTCCTCCGCTAAGTTTGAGCACCTCCTCCTCTGTGACGGGCGACACGGTGTCGTCGTCGCACCTCATCCAGTTCCCGTCCCGACAGACCCAGGCCACGTAATGCCCGGAGGAGGACGAGCGGCCCCGATGTGTGAGCACAGCTTGCAGCCGATATAACCCACTGTTATTACTGCCTATATCTACAAATAAAGTAAAGTATCATCACAACCGTATCCCTTAAGAGGTGGTCAATAACCACGCTCCTAAATGATCAAGGTTGGATATGTATGTAATGGTATAGACCACCACTGTTGGAGATGGGCCTTCCCGAATATGATTCTTGAGAATTTAGCCTACACCCACCACAGTTGTTGATGACAATTTCATTGTCAATTTATTAACGATTCCACAGGTTGGTATTAGTGGAACCGAAACTGACGGCTTAACATGCTTTTTGAGGCACGGGAACAGTGGTGTTGAAAATCTACGACAAAAAAGTGTATTATTGTGGAAAGTGGAGTTTAAACCGCACATTTTTGTGATTTCTGGGGAAAGCATTCTTACAACCGATCCACCGCTTATTGTTTTTAAATTAGCACGACATGTGACCTTGCGTCAACCTAATGGTAAATTCAAATTCAAAATTATTTATTGTATAGATTGCTTATTCTAATTACAGTTGTATGTACATGTCATGATGATGCAATCTGCCCATATCATGGGAATACAATATGCTTATGTCAATAGATATTTATTTACAATATTTATTTGTATATAGTTTACATTTAGTATTGTTCTTGTCAATTTATTGGAATACAATGTTAATGTCAAAATTTGCATGCAAAAAATTCTCGTATTGAGTAAAAACAGTTGTCAATAAGAATTTTCTTTAACTCAATAGTAAAACGTTTTATAGGTAACTCTCGTATCGCTCTAGGAATTTTATTATATACTCTAATGCACATTATGTGGCAGTTCTGCTGTAATATTCACTTACACATTTTGGGTAGATTAGTCGGGTATAATCTCTAGGTACAAATTTGTTACAAGTATTATATTTTTTAAAGAGATTAAAATGTTTATTGACAAATATTCCTATTTGAAGGATATACATTGAAGCCAATGTTAATAATTTTAGCTTTTTAAATAAGGGTCAACAGGTCCATGAATATTAGCAACATGACTGACATCAGTCCCTAACACTATGACGGCAATTCGAGCCTGATCCCGAAACGTGTGGATACACTTTACTGGGTTTATCGGCACGGACGGTGGATACTACCCCGCCCCGACAGACTGGGCAAATTACCACCATCAGTCGGCCTACCACCTATTTGTTGTTCTCGTTGAAAGTATGTGCCGTTTGCAATGATGTCAAATGTAATTTTTATTATAAAGGAGAACTAATATTGTAAGCTTCAATTCTATCCAAAAGTCAACTAAAGTAAAACAATGATTTTATGAATTAGATTCATCACATTTTCACATCATTAACTTACCATTTTCGAACCAATATGGCAACTGTTTCTTCTTAATACTCTTCGTTTTGCTGTCGCCTTGACTCTTGGCTTTTGGAGTTAGTGTTGAGTCTACGGACATATCGTCTATTTCCTAAAACAAAATTTATGAAATAGCTGTAGCGGAATGGAGTCATAAATAAATACTGATGTCTCTTCTCAATTTGGTTGCCATAAAAGCTGGAGTTTTGTGTTTTAAATTTACAAACCAAAATAATAGCAGATATTCAGATTCGTAATCTGTGTCTTCAGCCCGCCAGTGGAACTCAATACAATTCGTTTATTTTGCAAGTAGGCATAGGACAAAAAGAGATGTATTCTGTACTTTCACACGTCAATTTTTACAATATTGATATAAAACAATATCATTTTACAGTACATATTGGTGAACCTGTAGCAGTACATGATAACCATCATTTGGAAAGAGAAACAATAAAATAATAAAATTATAAATACAGAATAACGCTTAACATTATAGCTGCTGTAGATAGGCATTGTCACACTATAAATAAATAAATATTTCCAGACAGGTCACACAGCGCCATCTAATTTCCGTGGTAAGCTACGAGGCTTGTGTTACGGAAACTAGATGGTTGATAAACTATATATTATATTTTTGTTTTGTAAATATATACATATAAACTCCCAGAACGAGACAAATTATACAATGTACAACTTGCCCCGGTGGGAATCGAACCCACGACCTCCCGAGTTCACGGCAACGTTTGTTACCACTAGACCACGGAGGCGGTCAAAGTAAGCTAAGACAGACACAATTATAAAAATATAAATGTCAATGTCAGTTAAGATAATAGCTGCTGTATATAGGCACTGTCATACTATAAGCTAAGACAGACAATTATAAAAATATAAATGTCAATGTCAGTTAAGATAATAGCTGCTGTATATAGGCATTGTCATACTTTAAGCTAAGACAGACACAATTATAAAAATATAAATGTCAATGTCAGTTAAGATAATAGCTGCTCTATATAGGCATTGTCATACTTTAAGCTAAGACAGACACAATTATAAAAATATAAATGTCAATGTCAGTTAAGATAATAGCTGCTCTATATAGGCATTGTCATACTTTAAGCTAAGACAGACACAATTATAAAAATATAAATGTCAATGTCAGTTAAGATAATAGCTGCTGTATTTAGGCATTGTCATACTATAAGCTAAGACAGACACAATTATAAAAATATAAATGCCAATGTCAGTTAAGATAATAGCTGCTCTATATAGGCATTGTCATACTTTAAGCTAAGACAGACACAATTATAAAAATATAAATGTCAATGTCAGTTAAGATAATAGCTGCTGTATTTAGGCATTGTCATACTATAAGCTAAGACAGACACAATTATAAAAATATAAATGCCAATGTCAGTTAAGATAATAGCTGCTCTATATAGGCATTGTCATACTATAAGCTAAGACAGACACAATTATAAAAATATAAATGCCAATGTCAGTTAAGATAATAGCTGCTGTATTTAGGCATTGTCATACTATAAGCTAAGACAGACACAATTATAAAAATATAAATGCCAATGTCAGTTAAGATAATAGCTGCTCTATATAGGCATTGTCATACTATAAGCTAAGACAGACACAATTATAAAAATATAAATGCCAATGTCAGTTAAGATAATAGCTGCTCTATATAGGCATTGTCATACTATAAGCTAAGACAGACACAATTATAAAAATATAAATGCCAATGTCAGTTAAGATAATAGCTGCTATATAATCTGCTGAACAAGCTACTACTCGTTTTTAAGCGTTGGTCACTGCTCTATTTCTAGACAAACAGGAGTCATCATCAGGCTAAAAATATATATTTGGCATAATATCTATGTGTATATGCGTTTATTTATTAAGTATATGTGTAATCTATGTAACAGTGTAAGTATCTATTAGTATGTACTGTGTGTAGTATATTAGATATTGTTACACACAGTGTTATAAGCTGAATGTATTTCCGCCGTTTGAGGTTCTCTGCTTTTATGCAGCAGAGCCTGGGTACTTAGAGGTTAAGGACAAGTGGGAAGGCGCCAGGGTGTCCACACAGGTGGCATCATAATAATATTTTGGTTAATTTTTAACAGTGGAGATTTATGACTCTGTTTTTTATGGACTGTGAAGATTAATTAATTAATTTTATTATTTTTACCTTAAACTTAGCCCTAACTGGTGCTAATCTTTCTTGTAGTTCTGTAGAGCACAACTCGACCACATCCAGCATTAGGGGAAACTTCACATCCTTCAATATCTTGGCGTTCACAGCTTCCTTCTCTTTGAAGTAAAACCGCACAAACTGTACAGTTAAATACGCCGGGAGACGACTGATTTTTGACTGAAAACATGAAGACATAAACATCATTTACCTTGTAAAGGGATTTAGGCTAAATTGTAATCACAATATACCGGGACAAAGTGATCTGTGAACGATGCAAGGAATGGTTATGTGTTTATCAGACTATACCGCGTGTATTTTTAAGTATTTTTTAAGGCTTCAGGTGTTATTAGTAGAACTAGAATTAAATTAAAAAAAATCCGAAAACAAAACACTACTGAAAGGTGAATAAGGCCGCGTCTGAAAATCGCGATATCATCGCAATAAATACGGAAGGATATTAGTTGATAAACTAATAAATTGTTGTATTTTTATTGATCTCGCCCACAGCCGAGAGATGAAACAGAGAAAGAAAGAATTATGTAAGTCAACGTTGGCGCGATCGTCGACCTCTCGCTACCTACTTGATTAGGCTCAGTATGAATGGGAGTTTTTCGCGCCATTTTGCGTGGACATGTCAAGTGCAAGTTTTTGTTTTGTAAATTAATTTGCTGAGGATATCATTGGTCAAAAGTGGTGTTGTTTTGTTTAATAATGTGCTGCAATGTGAATAATTATGGAAAACGATAAATTGGACTTCAAATATGGGGCATAAGTTGCAGTTTATTTTTTGCGGTTTTCCCGCGCTGTCAACTCTCATATTTTACCCGACGTGTTTGGGCTATAATGCCGCGAGTGACTCCAAGTAAAGCATCAAATTCTGCAGCATCTGGAATTTGATGATCCCCAACTCGGTTATGAACTTTGTTATGAACATATATTATGCAAATAAATTACGTGTTCAGGACTGATGTATTCTGTACAATGTCCTTTAAAGACAATTTAAAAAAAAAAAACAGTATGAATGGCGACATTTTTAGGACAACTTCCTTGCACCGTAACTTAAGATTTTATTACTGAATAAATTAAATAAAAAATACGTAAATTATTATTTTTATTCTAGATTATAATATAAAAATATTTGCTCTATAATAAATTCCACGCAGTATATATTATGTATGTGTGTATTTATTTATAAACTCTTTATTACCTTAAAGGCATTTTATTACAGCTAACCTTAGGGAGTGTAGTAGAGGATTAAAAAAAAAAATTACATACTATTGCGTAGATACTTAAATAATACATTTGAACATCATTATAGGATTCAGATGAACTAGCTGTATCAGCCAGAAATTTTAGTAAGTTATCCTTATTGAACTTACCGATCCGTGGGAATCAAATATACCAAAAGACCACAACATGAAGTCTAATAAATATTATGATCTCACAAAAATGATCAGGAACGGGTTCAAGACTCAGCTTTACGCAGTGGAAGTTGGTGTGAGAGAAGTTCCAGCAAAATCTTTGCACCATTTACAGAATTGGGCCTAAGCAGGTCTGCCGTCAATACATTTATGGAAAGACGGCATTAACAGAATCATATAGTATTTGGTTGGGTAGGGAGAGGAGTAGAGTGGTGGATGGTAAGCTAAAAGTTGTACAATAAAATAAAAAGGGAGGCCTCCTTTTCAAACCAGCCTATTGCCGGGTTGCAAGCCCGATTCATTCTTCTCATCTCTTACCCACACACGATGGACCCGGCACCCGGTACGAATACATAAACATGTATAAGTAAGAGATACATAGCTTTACATACAATTAGCTAATAAACAGTTATAAAAACATTACTTAATTTTTTATCATTATTAATTATGACTTACAGTTTTGTTGTAAATGGCATCTCTTCCCAGTGTTTCTGACAATTTAGTGATCTGTTCTGACATTTTCTGAAAAAAAAAAAATATATATAAAATTAGTAGGTATTCATACTTTTAAAATGTAGGTAGTAGAGTGTAGGCCCATCTCCAACAGTGGAGGTCTAGGACTATGTGTTCTGTAATGAATTTTCCTATACTCACAGATCTAAGACCGGACATCATGTACTTGACATCTTGTGAGATGAAGCAGGACAGCTGCAGAAACGTCTCTTTGTTTCTGGTCGGAGCCTCGTCAGCCTCCGTGCAGGTTAATTCAACATCAAGTGTGCCACCGAAATACTGTTCTATTACTGTTGTTCTGGAATAAATATAATTTAATACCTAACTGCCCCCATGGTCTAGCGGTTAAGTCAGTGGATTTAGAATTAACATTTGCCTTAACATGCTCTCTGAGGCACGGGAACAGTGGTGTTGTAAATCTATGACAAATGTATGTAAGTGTATTACTCATTGGTACATTGCCAGGGTTCGAACCAACCTTTTTAGGATTTTATATAAGAATTAATAATACTTACTTATTAGCAGTATCAGGTAGTCTTTGCTGGAGTGCTCTCACTATTTCCGTCCAACATTCGCTGGCGTCTTGTTGTGCCAGACTTCCTCCAGTCCCTCTCTCAGCAAACCACGGAGCCATGGCATGTAAAGCTTGCAGTAACTTGGCCACTGCATCAGTACAAGTAGCATCACTGCCATAGTCTAAAGCTGCCATAGTGTCGCTTAAACCTGCGGTTACTTCGCCTGCTGTTCCACCGCCGGATTCTGTTAATAAATGTATTGAATTAAAAAAAAAACTAGTAATTTACAACCTGTATACAATAAGCAGGGCACAGGGGCGGGGTGTTCTCCGTGGACTTAAACATTTACTCATCAACAGCTCATGACCACCTCAACAGTATATTCCAGGCAGAATGTATTGGCATCCTCGAAGCAGCACAGGCTGTTTTAAGAAGAAAATTCTTTCTGACAGTATAGCCATCCTTCTGGCCCTCTAAAGCAACTGCATCAACTCACTTGTGACTGCCACCCAGTCCTGGAGGCAGTGTGCAAAGTTAGCAAAATCATGCTACAGTGGACAGAGGGTAGCGACATAGCGATTCACTGGGAAATGATGAGGCTGATGAACTGGCTTCAGGGTTTCATTCACAAAACCAATTCAGCCATTCCAGTTTTTGCAAAGCTGGCTCTGTCAAAGAATGGGCAGGCTGCAGAAGCAGATTTAATAATCAGCCACTGACTGCAGACAGTCTAGGGAGGCTCTTCCCAACCCATATGCAGCTGGCAGACACACAGTGAATATTACAGATAGCCCACTGTGCAGAGGTTGCATGGCAGAGGAGGAGCTGGCATGTTCTCATTGAGTGCTCCAGTGCGGCTACACCCAGACTGTGGTTACTCCATTAATGGGGCCCAGGTCACATATAATGGTCTAAAAGAGACTGAATGTGGAAAGAAACTAAGCTATGTCCCCGTGAACGATAATCTTATAGGCTTAGCCAGTTCGTTATTCACGTAAACCTATACAGGCATTTGTGACACGTCATTATTTAAATTGTTTTGATAAATTTTACTCCTGCTAGTGGAAGACTAAGGAGCAACATGGTCCAAAGAGTAGGCTGTTAGCAGAAGGCCGCATAGCAATAGTTGGAGCCCATCAAAACAAAATTCAAAAAAGCCCATGTTAGCTGGTAAATAGTACTTACCCTTGTCATATTTGAGTAGGGCAGTTTTGAGTTCTGGAACAGTCTTTAAACATTGTACTGTGGCATTCATGTAACATGTGTTGCCAAGGTTTATTAGACCTTTAGGTAGGTCCATCTGAAAATCACATATGTTATTCATACAACAGCTTCTAAAATACAGTGCCCTAACATTCTAAGAAGTTTCCTCAACATCTACTGCGCTCAGCCATTCCTTCCATAGATTGCTTCAAGGAATCTTGAAATCAGTATTCTTAGGCTGGATTGTACCAAAACGAATTATCTGTCATTGTGATGATTAAAGTAAAAAATAATGTGGATTGCATTAGCTGATGGCTGACCTTTAAAATAAAACCGCCATTGTTAATTTTAATTGTTACATTTACAGACTTTATTTTGGTGCCTTAATTGTTAACTCTCCAAACCTCTAAAGGCATAAAGTAAGTGTTACCATTTAAAATATTTTGGTAGTAAAGTTTATGTTTCGTGTTTGAGTTAAAAGGAAAGCAAAGCTCTCTTTTTTACTGAATTTTGCTTAAAGTGAATAAAAACGCAAGTCCTTCGACTTTAAATAAATTTAAAATAAAGTAAAAAGCATTTACTGCATCAGGTAAAACACAAGGTTAGTAATAAATAGTTTTTTTCTGGCAATATTTAAGATTGCTTTTCTGTATTCCAAATACTATATTTGAAACACAAACTGATTAAAAAAAATATGTTAGTGAGTGGAGGAGCTATTGTGGAAACATCTTAGAATACTATACTGAGAATTAAAAAATATAATTGTAAAGATTATGGCCTTTTCATAACATCACTACACTTGCCAGACTGGTATTCAGATCAAGGTTAGGTGGACTGATGTCAGTCATCAATGTATGTCGTCAGTTTCTCTAATTATTGTACCATGCATACTGCTTACCAGTATAAAAATATAAATAACAGTTCTTAAATTGTCAATTTTAAACATTCCATTGTCACTTACAACAGTGGCTAGTTCTGCCTCATTCATGTCTTCAACAAAGCGAGTCTGCTCCACGGGTGCAGCCGGCACATCCTCTTCCTTACTGCCCATCACTAGAACCATGGCATTCTGCAAATACAAGGTAATTAATTCTTACTTGGCCAATCTTAGGGACATTACGAACATTGTATGCGGGAGGTTAAATAATTAAAATTCTACTAAAACTAAATACAAATAAATAATAATACATAAATTACACAAATCAAGCACCAAACACAACACCCGGCAGTCTAAACCAAATAGACTTATCAACTCAACTTTAAGTTATATTCTTTGAGAGTTAAGGCCTAATTTTACTTGCATAGAAAGTTCATTGAATAATCTTTATTGACAAAATTGATCTCTGGCAGCCGTCAGTCAATGAATTTGGCCACAATACTACAAATTAAAATTTTAATAGGTGGTGGCGGAGTGATGGTGGTAATTTGCCCAGTCTGCCGGGGCGGGGAAGTATTCACCGTTTGTGTTGATAAACCCAGTAAAGTGTATCCACACATTTCTGGATCAGGCTGTCATGCCCAGTGAAGCCATGATAGTGTTAGGGACTGATGTCCTTCATGAGTGTCTGATTCCAGTTGCTAACATTCATGGACCTTGCGCGCCACTTCAATCAGGTGAGCGCAAGATCACTTGTCATGTAAGTATAAAAAAACAGGTATATGAAAGTTTAATTGTAAAAGAAACTTACATTAGATATTTTGAAGTTGCCCCAGTCATCATCTCTTAAGGTGACCCCTCTGCAGACAACCTTCTGCCTCTCAGGTTGAACCCCTGTCAAAGCAAATATTTGTGCTTTGAATAACACTGGCTCGTCATCTGTATTCACTTCTACGTTTGGAAACGTCTCTTTGCCCCATTTCAATTTTACTGAAAAAAACAACATTTATTTTAGAATTTTTTGAGTTATCTTGTGTATCGAACTGGCAACCAACAAAGGCTGAGTTTAGAAGGGGCCCTTATGTTTTTATTTAAGCCTATAGTAAAGTTAGCTAAATCTAAATTTGCTTTTTTAAATGTATAGTTTCAGACCACCCTGCAAGAAATATGATTGTATGGGGCTTGTAGTTATAACTTGACTTACGAAAAATGGCAACCTAGTGTTAAAGTTACATTACAATAGCTATAAACATAAAACATATTTGGACACAAACATGGATAACTTGTTGCATTTATAAAGTTTTTATTAAAGGGACTGTTTTTGAACTATCGTAAAGACATATATTTGTATTTTTAGTAATAATTATAATAAATATACTTTAGTCTTTAAAGATAAGCAAAAATATAATTAATGAATAGAATACTGAAAGCTATGCACTGATGACAAGACAGATTTTTATTACATTGTCTTACAATATAAGACTTTTTTAGCGTAATGTAGTAATTATGAATGCAATTAATGATAATTCACATTCTTGTAAAGAGAATAATAGGAAATTAACATCATAAACAGAGTTTTAGTGCAATATGGGCCAGATAACCTTTACTTTTAAAATTACAATAAAGTTAATAATAATGTTGTATGTGGAAATACCTGAAAATGACGGCATTATTTAAGTTAAAATACGCACTTAAATACACAACAAATATTATTTTTTGCAGAAATATTAGAAATGAAAGTCACGATCCGCTTGCCGCATTTGACAGATAATTCGGTTAGAAAAAGTGACAGAAAAGATAGACAGTGTTAGTGTTGTGCTACATTTACTGTGTAAGTGAATACGGTTGCCATAAAAATATAGAAATTGAAGGTAAAGAAACATTACATTACATTATTATTAGTAAAATGGTAAGTGGTATCTAATGTAGGCTTAGCACAAGGTTACGTGAAGACAAAGGGTCGAGAAATCTGTTGGATTTCTGTAATGTATTTTTGTTTCGAAAGACGGTTTTACAAAACGAGGTATTAACACTTTTGCTGATTCTGCAATATATGGTTTGCATCTGTTTTCGAAGAAATCGGCAGGAAGAATAAGTCTAGCAGTATATAACAGTTACTATAAACACTCTTTGGTATAAGCGATGAGAGTAGAACATTTACATCGATGTATAATTTATAATACAAAATTTTATTGTAGCTTTTTTTGTTCTAGAGTTCTATACGATAATTAGTAGGTACGAGTATGACAATTAATTAAATATTTTTTTTATATACACGTTAAGCCGTCGGTTCCGATTCCACTAATACCAACTTGTGGAATCGTTAATAAATCGTCATTAAAAATTGACATCAGATTCTCGCCAACACGTCTGGCCAGCAGCGTGGCGAATGTAGGCCAAATTCTCCAGATATATGTTTAGAAAAGGCCCATCTCATGTGGAGGTATAGGACGCTGTGTTCTAGTGGTTATAACTAATATTTTTATCTCAATTGTTAAGGTCTGACATGTTTACTTAACTGGCTACCGGTTTTTATTGTAATAACATTTGGTAAAAATTAATTTAGATTTTATTATAGGTTATTTATTAGGTTTTTGGGACAATTCATCAAAAAATCAGTTTCACTCGACATAGGTGTAGGTATATCGCGTGCATTATCTCTACAATCGAGGACACACGTAAACATAAAATAAAAATCAGTTAATCGTAACACAAAGCTTTTGGATGATTATGCAAGAAAGCTTTGACGCCTAAAAACTATCCCTTTGATTGAGCCTTCGCAAGCCTTTTCTCACGTGCCCCTCGCAGCTACCGGCGCGGGCGCAGTCGATGAACTTTCCACTGCTGAGACGCCAGTCGCCCGTCTAGACATCGCCGATCGACACGCGTTTCTTAAACTATTTTATGTTCCCCGCGTGAATTTCACTATTGTCAAGCGAAGACGTGTGTGCAGTGAAAATTCCAGTGTGCGGTTTCGTGGTGGAAAACGAAATTTCTTTATTGGTGATACCATCAGTTATTTATTGGATGTGCAGATGTGAACGTGCAGATCACACCCACTGGGAAGGTGTATTGTGAGTTTGAGATTTTTAATTAATAATTGTATTGTTTTATTTTTTATTTGTAACCGTTTTTTTTTTAGAAAAAAAAAAATCTATATACTTTTGAATACAGGTAGTATACGAACTACTATACTAACAAATTAACTGTAAAAGACATTAAAAATGTCATTTAGCTGTTAAACTTTTATTAGGTACTTATATTAACGCGCGAAATTTAAAAATAAAGAATGTTTATTATCCAGTGATGGAAAAAATACAACCGTCATCAAAAGTTTTTATTATTACCTGTTTTTAAACTATCGCGTCAATTAAATACTTCTTTTTATTATACTGCGCTATTTATTTTAATGTGATACCTACCTAATAATAAAATAACTAATATCTGTATCATTAAAAGTGCTACAAATATGTTAGAGCAAGAAAATATCCGCCTACAATCCCTGAGAAATACAAAAAAGATCATTAGGAATCAGATATGCAAAAAACAATGTGTATAGTGTACTGTCGGACACGTATATTCAAAACAGAGACGATACTACTTAAAATGCTAAAATATTTCAAGATTTATGTATTGTAAGTACCGATTGCTTACTTTGTTTCCGAGCTTTAAATTGGATATTAATATATACTCATATAAATAATGGACGTTGAAATTGTTTTTTTTTTAAGATTTACCTATCTACCAACATTTGTGTCAATTTTACTAAATTATCAAGATATTAAAAATACTCATCGTTTTTAAACTAAATAATTCTTAGAGAATGTGCTGCCGAGTGTACTTGTAGATTATGTTTTTTTGCTGTTGGTGTACGGAATTTATAATGGCTCTGTGAAGGTCGGCCTACCTGGCTTAAAGCGCTATTTCCTCGCATATGGAGACGTAACTTGCATACATTGAAAGAACATCTTACGTTTTATTAAATTTTTCATTGAACTTGCTAAACAAACATATAACGGATATTTTGCAGAATTTGATTCGTGTAGTGCTCAATTACTTAATTAGATCAGTGACTTTTATATTATTGTCTAAAGCGACAAACGTAAAATTAATTTATAATAAAAACTACCACCCTCAAATGTCAAAAATATTTTATATTATTTTATTAAGTTAAAAAATGCAACCGTATTCAAAGTTCTTATTTTTCTCCCATAGAGCAACGCGGCAACCGTGTTTTCTCCCGATGTTAGACGAATGAGATGATAGGGAAGGCAAAGGCCCACACAGCCATGTCTGTCGAAATATATTTCCCTTTATTATGGAGGTTATCATCAAATTCCAGATGTTGCAGTCATTTGTAGTCTGTTGGAGTCACTCGCGGCATTATCGCCAAATACGTAGCGTATAATATGGGATTTCACGGGAAATCCATAAAAATAAACTGCAATTTGTGCCCCGTTTATAGTATCGAATTTATCGTCTTTGATAATTATTCACGTTGTTGCACATTATTTAACAAAACAACACTACTTTTGACTAACAATATCCACAGTAAAGTAATTTACAAAACAAAAACTTGCACCGTGCAAATTGGCGCGAGTACTCTTTTTTAAATAAATGTATTTTTAATATTAATATTAGAAAACAAGCAACCGTATTCTTTTTTTTATTGCCAAGAACCTAAATAATAAAATTACATAAATGTTTAGGTTGAGCTCTATCTTACTAAGCCTTAATAAACATAATTTTCCCGCGTATAAAAAAAAATGAGGTTTGCCCCTTTGCCTTCCCATTAGAATAATGACAATAATAACTTCCCTATCATCTCTCTCAGTTAATCCCATCCATTATCCATCAAAGAATGAGAATTAAAAAGAAAACAAGTGAGGAAGCAGAAAGTGGATCAAAAGTGAATTACGTCTATAAATTTCCTCTACATAACTTACAAAAAAATATTACCAAATAAATGATTGACTTTGAATCAATAATATTGTAATTTCGCTTTCGTGATCTTAGCGGGATTCATCATATCAAAAACCATGTTTTTTAAATAAGCATCACATTTAACCAACTTTATGTCTCTATAATAACGTACCAAACTCGAGAAATTCGAGAAATATCACGATAAAATCCGTGTCTAAATCAGGACACAGCGGGGAGTGTTTTATAGCTTCATGCTAATATCCATAGTGCTAACGGCAGGACGCCATCTTGGTTTTCAAAATCAATACAATATTATTAAGTCTAATTAAAATTAATTGACTTCCCTCCAACACTAAATAAATAAATAAATATTTCCAGACAGGTCACACAGCGCCATCTAGTTTCCGTGGTAAGCTACGAGGCTTGTGTTACGGAAACTAGATGGTTGATAAACTACATTTATATTTTTTTTTTGTGAATATATATACATATTTACATATAAACACCCAGACCCAGACAAATTATACAATGTACAACTTGCCCCCAATTTTTTTGGTGGGAATCGAACCCACGACCTCCCAAATTCACGGCAACGTTTGTTACCACGGAGGCGGTCAAATCATCTTCAGGCCCTCATTTCTATAACCCATCTTGTTAAGCCGGCTTAATGGTAATAGAATGAAGGCTGCTCGATGATGAAGTCAGTTGTCCTATTTTTCTTATACCTTCTCATCATCAGATGTTACGGTGTGAAATATCGTAGGAGTATTAAATAAGCTTACAAGAACTTTCTTGAAAATATGGTATACCTACTAAAACAATAGCTGAAGGTGTAATAAAAAGCCATCGGAACAAAAGGGCATGAATGTCGAAGAAGTGAAAGAGATATGTCGTGACCGTGACAAGTGGCGCTAAATTGTCTCTGCCTACCCCGTAAGGGATTTGGCGGGAAGATATGTAGGCATGTATGTACCTACCTATTGTCATCCTCGCCAGACGGGTTTGAGGGACAATTCTCGAGCTATAGAGATATATCGCATGCGACATATCGTCTCGGTCGGGTTCATTACCGACATTTCCGAAATCACGTTAACACTTTTTTTTCTTTCCTTCTATAAATTCTTTCAGCGATTCGTCCGATTCGGGTCTCATTATAAGTTTATTACAAATAAATCTAAAATTCGATTCTATCGGCGCGTTCGGTTAGGACAAGTGGACGCAAGTTACGCAAAAAGGATCTAATCCACAAGAGGTTAATTTTAAGTTTTAGGCCATTAAAGTTAGAATTTAGATTTGTCCAACATTTAAATAGAACAACATAGGGACCTGATTAAAATTCATAAATAAAATTTCTGAAAAACTTTGGATAGGATCTTTTTTGCCTAACTCAATTAATTAGTGAAACCGGAACTGATATTTGGCGAAGATTCATAAAACATTCCCGTGCCTCGGACAGCACTTTATAGGGCTTCGAAGACGGTATTAATGGAACCATACAGTATTTGGTTGGGTAGGGAGAGAAACAGAATGATGGAGACCTCCTTTTTATCTAGTCTTTCTTATCCAGTAATTTTTAAGTCTAGTTAGAATAATTTATCTAAAATTGCATATATAACTATAAATACAATTTAGTCCAAATCTCCATACAAGATGAATGATGTCTTTTGTCTTCTACCTAATCATTATTTTTTTATAGGTATATGAATCTCCCACCTCCTTTGCCGTGTGGTCACGGTTCACGCTTCACAAACCTCCACGAAAGTTTCCCCAAAATTGGCTTTCTAGACACATTATACCTATTTCTAACACTTAACAACAAATATTATATCGGTATTTGAAATGCCGCTGATGATCATACCTACAGTTTTACTGAAGGCGAGAAATAAAGACAGTCAGATAAAGCTTCTTTTTTACATTTGTATTTTTTATTTTTTTTTATGTGATATCATTTATAATTATTAAAATAAATATTTACAAAATGTAAAATTAATACTAAGGATAGGATGGCTGCATTTCTCCGCTGAATTGCAATACTGATTCTTTGGGCGAAGAAAGAGCCAGCCCTCTTGTCACCGGAGAAGACGACAAGACGCGGTGTTATGTCTTTCAAAAACTTTTTGCACATGGGCGCTTGGAAATATGTAATCTTTTAATATACTTTACATACGCTTCCGGAGTCCGCATTTTCCGCCGTGGCCCTCGCTTTATGCGCTGTCTCTCGGAAATGCGACGCGGCGAGGATGTCGACGCACGTGGCGTCCCACACCAGAGCACGTCCTTGTTCCCAGGGGATTTGCGTTTTTTTTTATTAATGCAATGTTCGACTTGAAAGCAAAGCTCGCTTGTTTACTGATGTTTGCCTAAAGTGAATGAAGAAAGGTAACTTAAAGCGACAACTCAAACACAGAGTAAATTGGGCTTTACTCGTAAAGTGAATGCAAACGCGTGTATTATAAAAAAGAGTGCGTGTAGAGCACCAAGTTGAACACGAAATAAATGAAATATTTTAGTTTAGTTTGTAGTTTATAAATTAAAAACCAAAACGACAAATAAACTTCTACGATATTATGTACGTACATCTTGGCCTTTATTATAAATTACACGTACTTAAAATGTAAGAAGTGTGATATTTGAATAGACATCCTTTAATATGTTTTGGTAAAGACTAATAAAGTGACTTAATTAAGTCACTAATCCAGCACATCCTAGCTCTCATTTATACTAAATACATACATAAATACATATGTACATAAATACGTGTAAGATAGAGCGGGCATTGGTTGTTATTCTCATCAAATGTTTGTTTAATTTTTTTAAATCATCTACTTTGTTCTTCTTCTCTTGTCGAAGAAGAACGTGCTTTACACTTTTTTTTTATTTTTCATGCACTGTCATAGAATAATTAATCCTAGCTTTAATTCTCTTGTCTTGATAAATATATTTATTTATACCAAAATGTTACTTAAATGGCTACCTATTCGAAGGTGAAGAGATCACAGACTATTTTACTTACTATTCAGCTTCCCTAACAAACCGGACTCACCATAATACCTGAAAGACAGCTTTACTTTTCTAGACTCAATCCATGATGGAACTCTTCTAACTCCACCTTTTCCATTCCACTTCTTTTTTCTCTAATTCGTTTGCTGTCGATGCTGCAAATCTCTGGAATGACCAACCTTTAGGTATAAGCTAAGCTCCAAATAGAGCACAGGGGATAGAATGGTGTGTATCAGGCAAAGCTTTTTCTAGATGTCGCTAGCGGCACTGGTACCTTGTTTACAGCTATGACGAATCATTTTTTAAATGTTTTTGTAGTTTTTTTTATTTTTATAACAGAAAAATGTATTTTAAATTAACGTTACCCACCTTAAAAGACGAATTAGGAAAGCGAACACAGTCTTTAAAAAGAAAAAAGGTTAAATTAATAGAACGGCAATTTTGAGATCACCATATTTTTGATTTCGCTTGGAAATCTCGATTTGTACACTGAAAAGCTGCTCACTTCGGCAATATAACCAGAAAATAATAAATTTCGTAATAAAAATACAAGTTTTATATGCAACTGACAGTTCTATTGGGTACCGTCTATCATGCGCCATCTATCGTGATAAAAAGTTAGTGATACACCCCATTGGAAACGTTGAAATTCTTCAGAAAACCAAAGTTACTGACATAGCTTACAAAATAAGCGTGCCGAGCACATTTGTAGCAGGACCGACGAAAGATGAGGAAAACAAGTTCTACAGTGGAGACGTACAGAAAGACGGGGACGACCCTCTGCCAGGTGGACGGATGACCTAAAAAACGTCGTTGGTCTCGTGCAATGCCGTGGAGAGATATATGCTAATAAAAAGTCACTAAAATATCAAACAACTGGGTCAATAGTTACATAATATCTAGGTAACATAGTTCTTCCACATACAATATCTTAATAAATCGTGTTACATAAACATAGATGAAATTGACCAAAAACACGGAAAGTTAAATTACGGAAACGATAATAAATGTCGGCCATGTTATGAAAGGGTCACATTTATTGCTTTATTGTGATAATTATTAAGACAACAAATTACATACCTACCTTTATAAATGCGCGGGAAAATAATTCTAAACTTCTTGCACTATTGCATAAACTAAATAAATACTTGTTTATTTAATGATCTGATAGACAAATACATTTTCATTCTTTAAAAGGACAATAAGCCTTGCTTCGGTCGTAAGATCCTACATTACGTGGTCGAGCCAGACAGATGCTATGTAACACCTGTTTTATTAGCAGGTCGCAGGTACAGTCGGCAACTGACTGACCTGTATTATTTAAACGTATGTGTAAGTAAGCGTGGCTCGGTTGTAAGAACGCTTTCCAATCCAAATAAAAAGGTTCGCGGCTCGAACCCCGGCTTCAATGATTCAATTCAATTCGTTTATTTTGCAAGTAGGCATAGGACAAAAAGAGATGTATTCCGCACTTTTTACAATTCGTAAATTTTTACAATATTTATATAAAACAATATCAATTTATAGTACATATTGGTGAATCCGGAGCAGTACATTACATGATAACCATCATTTGGAAAGAGAAACAATAAAATAACAAAATTATAAATACAGAATAACGCTTAACATTATAGCTGCTGTTGATAGGCATTGTCGCACTATAAGCTAAGACAGACACAATTATAAAAATATAAATGTCAATGTCAGTTAAGATAATAGCTGCTCTATATAGGCATTGTCATACTATAAGCTAAGACACACACAATTATAAAAATATAAATGTCAATGTCAGTTAAAATAATAGCTGCTGTATATAGGCATTGTCATACTATAAGCTAAGACAGACACAATTATAAAAATATTAATGTCGATGTCAGTTAAGATAATAGCTGCTGTATATAGGCATTGTCATACTATAAGCTAAGACAGACACAATTATAAAAATATAAATGTCGATGTCAGTTAAGATAATAGCTGCTCTATATAGGAGGCATTGTCATACTATAAGCTAAGACAGACACAATTATAAAAATATAAATGTCGATGTCAGTTAAGATAATAGCTGCTGTATATAGGCATTGTCATACTATAAGCTAAGACAGACACAATTATAAAAATATAAATGTCAATGTCAGTTAAGATAATAGCTGCTCTATATAGGCATTGTCATACTATAAGCTAAGACAGACACAATTATAAAAATATAATTGTCAATGTCAGTTAAAATAATAGCTGCTCTATATATGCATTGTCATACTATAAGCTAAGACACACACAATTATAAAAATATAATTGTCAATGTCAGTTAAGATAATAGCTGCTCTATATAGGCATTGTCATACTATAAGCTAAGACAGACACAATTATAAAAATATAATTCTCAATGTCAGTTAAGATAATAGCTGCTGTATATAGGCATTGTCATACTATAAGCTAAGACAGACACAATTATAAAAATATAAATGTCGATGTCAGTTAAGATAATAGCTGCTCTATATAGGAGGCATTGTCATACTATAAGCTAAGACAGACACAATTATAAAAAATAAAATATAAATCATCATCATCACAGCCTAGGGGCTTCTAGGAAACACACAGTCCTAGAACTACACTGTTGGAGATGAAAACTCTGGAGAATTTGGCCTACACACGCTACGATTGGAGACGGGTTGGCAAGGTTCTGATGTCACCTTTCTAATGACAATTTATTAACGATTTTACAAGTTGGTATTAGTGGAACCTGGACCGAGCGACGGCTTAACGTGTACTCAATACTCGTAAATGACAAATATACGTAAGACTGTATTTCTTGGTAGGTACCAATGAAAAATTACATAATTTAATGTGTGCTTTTGTTTTGAACGATTCCTGTGGTTAAATTAACAATATATTTGTTCCTATTTTTATGCTAAAATTAAATTTCAAAATGTTCTTAAAACTATGCAAAAACATTTACTAATGTAACTATTTTCCAATATTTTACTAAAAACAAATCTATGATTAATACGCTTTTAACAATAATATAATAAATATCCTTACTAAAGTTACCCTGGAGTTAGTAGGAGGGTCTGAATCATAATTTTTTAATGACAATTTATTAACGATTTTACAAGTTGGTATTAGTGAAACCGGGACCGAGGGCTTAACGTGCTCTCCGAGGCACGGTAACGGTGGGGTTGTAAATCAATGACAAATGTACGTTGGTACATGCCGTTTTTCGAACCCAACTTTCAAGGAAAGCGTGCCACTATCGCTAGCTTAAGTAATGTGTATCAAATTACGAAATTTTTGGTGATATATTAGAAAAAACGTGTGGCACTCGGGGACTGCCGCGGTAAAGCTATTGCATAGCATTTTTTTATCAACTTATGCAATTATAATTATTTATTTATTTTATTTATGCAGTTTTTTTTTCTTTGATATTAATTCAACATACATACATATCTTCACGCCAGATCCCTTGCGGGGTAGGCAGAGACAATTGAGCGCCATTTGACACGATCACGACATACTTCTTTCGCTTCGTCGACATTCATACATGCCCTTTGGTTACGAAGACTTTTTAATGCATCTTCAGTCAGTGTTTTATTTATTTGATCGTGATATGTGAGTCTCGGTCTGCCAGGGCCTCTTTTACCCACAACTTTCGCATTATATATCTGGTTCGTCAATCTTTCATTGCTCATCCTTTCAACATGCCCGAACCATCGTAGCATGCCTTTCCTTATTTTTGTCCCTATGCTTTCCTTCATACCAACCCTTTTCCGTATTTCGACGTTACGTATGCGGTCCGCCAAAGTGACGCCACATATCCGCCGCAACGACCGCATTTCTACTGCATTAACCCTACTCTAATGCGTATTCTGACGTATCCACGTCTCGCTTCCATACATCAGTGTTGGTACCAACATGGCATTGTGTATGGCGAGCCGAGCTTTGTCACTGACATTTCGACTGCCGATCAGTGACCCCGTTTTTTATATTACTCGTCCGGCCAAAAAGCACGCTGTCTCACCTAGCATTGTGTCTAAAAGAGATAGAATCAGTCGAGCAGTTAGCAGCTAGTCTACATGCATACGTCTCATCGCACGCACACAAACATCGTGCCGAAGTCTGCCGAACTGAAACCACAGATTATATAGAGACTGACTGAAACGACGTTTCAACGCCGCACCGCTGTTCCGGTCGGAGTGGGGGGTGTTAGGTTTATTTTCGTTACGGAATTTCTTGATTCGGTCGCCGCGCTCAAAGCCCGCGATAAAAGCTTAAAAAAAAATAGAGGTAAATTATTAATTGGATTTTTGCAATTTTTCTCTATCTAAAGTTAGGTATCCTCTCCTTGCGTCGTTTTCCTTAATGCTGCAGGTCGTGACCCTCGGATCACTTTGTCCCGGACGATGCTACGCCATCCTTGTCTGCTCATTGCGGCATGCAGGGCTTCGTGCACTTGGGTGTGTAATGTGGTGCGGTAACCAGCGTGTCGGGCTTCTGCCACGGGGTCTCTTTCAGTTTGCTTTGGAGTTCGCCTAACAGTTTTAATGCATTCAAACACATACAATGCAGTTGTTTTCTTTATACCTGGCCAAGGTGATATTTTACGAATTTTGTATCGCACAAAGAGTGCACTATTGTTCACAGTGAGAAATATTCTGGTGGCGAGTATAATTTTAATTGCTTCTACTCTTTTGCTATCTTCTTATGTTGCCTGTCTCTGTCCTTTCTCTTCGAAAAAATAAATAATCTTGCCCGTGATTACCAGCTATTCCAGACTGCTAGAGCTTTCAGGCTATATGACCAAAATACTCAAGGACTCGTTGCAGGCAGATGGAAGGGAGCCTAAAAGTTAGGTATATGAAAGTAAAAATACTTATGTCTAAAATGACCGTCGTTTTATTTCCTAGAAAGTTGATAGAGATACATTTCTCAACTTAAAAAATCTTTGAAAAAGTTGGTTTGTGCGAGCAAGAGAGTGTCACCTTTCAAGTGATTCCATTACATAACGTTTGCGCTAAACTAAAGGGCTGCTGATGTAACGTTCGAGCTTAAAGACAAATAATTTGGTTGCAAATCCTCTTTCCTTTAGCGAAATATTCCTATAAGCCAGCAGGTGTTGTTTACTTACTTCATTCGTGCTCCGTTCACTCACCCGGCGCGGCGTGCGTCTGAGCAAGGACGCAGGCATTAAAGTTGACATTACGTTTTCTCGTGTTGTGTTCTCTTCTCCCGATGGATGATATAGGTGATAGGGAAGGAAAAGAAATACAGTTAATGAGGTTTACTCAAAAATGCATGTAATATTGTCATTATTTTGACAACCTTGTTTGAGCAAAGTCGACCTTGCCGTTCTGTTTCAAGGAGCGGCCGGCAAAGTTTTGCTGGTCGCTCTAACAGGCCGGCAAAACAAGATTTTATTTAAAACACAGCTGTTTGTATTTATAGAGATAGGTACATATATTTTATTTAAATTACTTGCTGGTTTTATTTAGATTAGGTACTTGCATTTTTGAGTAAAGCACTATACAAGTCTTGGCCCACTATGACTGCTTCGCTGGTCACGCTATGATTGCCTCGAGCTAGCCTAGCTACGCTCTAGGCCTTCCAGCTTGGCCATGCTGACCGCACTTTATCGGCCTGGAGCTGCGCTGTCGGCCATCATCAGCGCCACCAGCAAAGTAGTCATTATAGACCGCGGCAGTAATGTACTATATCATGAAATTCCAGATGTTGCAGAATTTCACTCCGGCATTATAGCCCAAACACGTCAAGTATAATATGGAAGTTCACAGCGCGGGAAACCCGCAAAAATTAAACTGCAACTTGTGCCCCATATTTAAAGGGCAATTTATCGTTTTCACTAATTATTTACAAAACAACACCACTTTTGACTGATGATATCCATAGAAAAATAATATACAAAACAAAAACTTGCACTTGACATATCCGTGCAAAATGGCGCGAAGAACTTTTACGTTTTCTTGTTTGTGTTTTTTTAAAGTGTCTTTAAAGGAAATTGTACAGAATACATCAGTCCTAAACACGTAATTTATTTACATAATATATGTTCATAACAGAGTTCATAACCGAGTTGGAAATCATCAAATTTCAAGTGTTGCAGAATTTGATGCTTTTCATGGAGTAATTCACGTCAATATCGCCCAAACACGAAAGGTATACGGGAGTTCACAGCGCAGGAAAACCGCAAAAAATAAAGTGTTACTTCTGCCCCATATACTCGTGTCAGATTACAGTCAAATTTATCGTTTTTCATAATTATTCACAACGTAGCACATTATTAAACAAAATAACACCACTTTTGACTAACAATATCCACAGTAAACTAATTTACAAAACGAAAAACTTGGACTTGAAATGTCCACGCAAAATGGCGCGAAGAACTCATGTAATTTGTTTGTGTTCTCTTCTCCCGATAGATGATGAAGGATGTGATAGGGAAGGCTCATGTTGTAAATTGCAGATGCTTTTTAACAAGTAATTCGCGTCACTATCGCCCAAATGGGAGTTCACAGCGCGGGAAAACCGCAAAAAATAAAGTGTTACTTCTGCCCCATATATAGGGTCAAATTTATCGTATTTAATAATTATTCGCATTATTAAACAGTATAACACCACTTTTGACTAACAATATCCACAGTAAAATAATGTACAAAACAAACAACTTGGACCTGACATGTCAGTGCAACCTAAAATACATCAAAGGTTTTTTCGCGCAATTTCGTACGACGATTGTCTATTGTACAGTTTGGGTTCTTGCCCCGTCTTGTTTAAAGTCTCTGAGTAGTTTCAGCACTTAATAGCGTTTGACAAACAACACAAGGATTTTTATTTTTATTTTTTATACTAGCTCGACTTCCACTCCTTGCGCCCACCTGATGGTAAGTGGCGCTCAGGGTCCATAAATGTTAGCGACTGGAATTAGACACTCATGACATCAGTCCCGCCCCAGCAGACTGACGTGTTAAAAATCCACAACAAATGTACGTTAGAAACATTTTTTCATGAGTCATTGTCGTTGCAGACTGCGACCTTCAGGTTGAAGGACAGCACTCTTAACAACTCGACCATTTATTGTTAGATTTAAAGTCATTAGTGTAAACTGTAAAAGATTCACTTAAACTTAACATACATTTTAATATTAAACTTGAGTGGTACTTTCAAAAATACTGATAACATCAATTGAAGAAATTAATTGGACCACATCTCGTTAGAGCTTTCTAAATAAAGTGTAACTTCTATTCTTTTTTGTCACTCTTCTGTAGTCTGCAACCATATTGCATTTTCTTTAAACGCTTATTTGCAAAAAAATAAATATCTTATACCTACATATTTTTTTTTTACTTTTCTCCCGATGGATGATGAATGAGGTGATAGGGAAGGCAAAGGGTCTAGCCCATACAGTCTGACGTAATATATCTTTCTCTTTTTGTTAATGAGTTAAAATTCCAGATGATCCAGAATTTGATGCTTTTCTTGGAGTCACTCGCGGCATTATAGCTCAAACACGTCGGGTAAAATATGGGAGTTCACAGCGCGGGAAAACCGCAACAACTAAACTGCATTTGTACCCTATATTCAATGTCCAATTTATCGTTTTTCATAACTAATCACATTGTAGCACACAATTAAACAAAACAACACCACTTTTACCAACAATATCCACAGTAAATTAATTTACAAATCAAAAACTGGACAGACTTATGGCTGCTATATCTATATTATTATATATCTTACCGAAAATATCTAAAATTATAACATTTATGCCTTTTGAGGTTTGAAGAGTTTACAACTGGCATCAGCATAATATCATTTACATCAGCATAAGAATGTAGTACATGTCTATATAATCTGTGATAAGAAATGCGATTTTGACAATCCCATTTGACAGCTGGAGGTTGAGTAAAGAAGCCGTTGTGGAAACGTCTTACAATACGGGTGTTAATTCAACATACACGATAATTCGCAGTCTTGTTTTATGCGAGAAGTGAGACTGGTCATTCAACTTGTGTCGTCAAATAACGGATTGACGGGTGTCATCGACGTATACATTACAAATGAAAATATTCACAGCGACACGTTGGCCCTAATACTCAATATCCTATTCCATGGGCGTCGTCAAGAGGGGGCAGGGAGGGGCAGCTGTCCCTTTCTGGACTTTGAAGGGCTCTTTTTCACATTATTTTGCTTTGGTTTTCATACAAAATTCGGTTAAAAAAGCAAGAGTTGCTTTATTCAGGTCGAACATAGCATCAGTCTTGAAAAACCTTTGTAAATATTTAATGTGCGAGAGGGATAGTAATAAGATAAGATTTAATATTTGCAAGCGCTCTATTAGAGTTGAGAATGGTACCTATATTTCGTAATTTTTACACTAGCCCTGAATGCAATGCATCACACTCGCACAGTGCGTCCCTCTCGCTCTCACAGATCGTGTTTCTTGCACTTTTGCTGTGTTTGACTTGTAAAGCGAAAAAAGCGCTTAAAGCGTCAAGTCAAACACAGGAAAAGTCGTTTGACTTGGCGTTGCTCTATGGTTTACATATACTTTTTTAAGCAAAATTCTTTGCTTTCAAGTCGAACACAACACTTATAGGGCCATCCGATCGATGACAATAATTATACTCTTTGGCCCGGCCATTTTATATAACTATGATAAGTGATAAAGTGATGTTCAAGGCAAACTTTTCCCACAAGCATGCTCCAACACGGTAGAAGGATAATTGACATAATCAGAGCTACTAAAATCTACTTAATTATAATGATAAGCGTTATTAAACTGGCCAGCAGTTGGTAGATGTCAAAATCAGCCGTAAGTGAACCGCAACCCCTAATTGGGGGACAAGTTTTGGGTTTGAAGATCCGCGGACTTCTGCAGACTCATCCCGGCCGTGTCGCCCAACTCTCCGCAAGCCGAGCGTCACTTCTTCACGTCACTCTTAAATGTATAGAAGTGTCCTCAACTGCATATACAATAAATCCATTACGACGCGTTATTATTGAAATTTTAATTATTTTATATAAACTGTATTAAAACAAAATCTAAATTTAACCTAAAATTTAATTTACACGAAATTTTCAAGGCGTTGTCAAAACAGCTCGTCAACACCTCGGGTGACAAAAGGGCTGGGCAATATTTGGGCCAAAGGATCAGTATTGCCATTCAACGTGGCAATGCTGCCAGTATCCTTGGCACCTTGCCCATTGGCAGCGATTTGGAGCAAATGTATTATTTATAATATTTTTTATTTAGTTTTTTCTTCATTTTAGTTTTTAGTTATATTTTTATTTATTAATTAGGTTTATTTTTATTAATAGTAATTTATGTTTTAAGATGTAAGTTTTTAGTTTAATTAATATGTTATTATTTTTTTAAATCATTGTACCTTATTTTCTTCGAATAAAACCAATATTTAAAAAAAAAAAAAAAAAAAAAAAAAAAAAAAAAACCTAAAAAATAATAATACATAGAAAATAAAAATACAGACTTACAAAAAAAATAGCTCCTCCAAATCGCTGTCTATGTCTGCCCAATAAATACACTAGCAGCATTTCCCCTTAGAATTAGAATACTTAATTTTTGGGAGAATAAACTGCCAGCCCTATTGTCACCAGAGACGTCAATGAGCCTTGCAACAATTTTTTTATAAAATTATTATAGTATTATTTTATTACATAGCGACTTTAACAGTCGGGACCCATTGTTGGGAAGATTTGAGCCGGTCTGGGTTTTAAATAAGTCCCGTAAGATTTTTAAAAAAAATTTAATAAAAGTGTTTTGGCGACGGAACCTTGGGCTTGTTTTTTTCTTTTTGGTTTTTATTTATTTATTTTCAGTATTTAATAAAAGTTAATTGTTAAAATTAATGATCCTGTTTTATTCTTTATCAAATATCGGCTGATTTTAGCCTTTTTCGATATTCTATTTGGCAGAAATAATTGCCAGTCTTCGTGTTAACTTTTCGTCAGCCGCTTTGACAACTCCTTGACTGCACTTCCAGCGACTGACAAGTTCATCTGAATGTGGGATGGAGCTATGTCACATTAGAGACCTGCCAAGTATCCACGACCCAACAATCATTTCGTCGAGCCTCTTGACGTCCTCTCGTCGAATTGCTCCGCACAATCCCAGAGGGTTCTACGATTGGGTACCTTTGGATGATGTCGTTAAGAGTCGCGTGATGAGGAATGCCGCCAGCACTTCTAGCACAAGTAGCCGGTGGTGTCTGAGATGATCGACTGGTTCTCCGCAAAGAAACGGTTGTAGGTGGACAGTCCTGACTCCGAGACGAAGTCACACCCCTAAGGTCAGTTTTCGATCAAAGAGTGTGCCAACCGATGGGAAAATCCTGCAACCATAGATCCGAATCTCTAGTGGAACGGCCATGAGGCCAGCCCGCTCTTTATGAAATATGTCGCAGTGCCAGTTTGCAGAGCGGCTCGTCCTATAGTCGTTGGATTTATGGTGAATTTGGAACCGAAACATTTTGACATGCCGCTGACAAGTACGACGGATATTAAAAATGGATTTCATTCGGATAGCTGATCGCTAAAGCTCTTCTACGGATCTTGCTTGTACTATGGTGGTATGTAGATGCATATTTTGGCCTGTGCGTGTGTTTGCGGAATAGAGAACAAAGGTTGAGGTTATGGAGCTCTTCAGTACCTACACTTACCGTGATAGCCAGCAAACATTCAATTTTATTACGTTCAGAGAGCCTCTGTAGCAATTCTCACGACACCGAGTTATGCAAATCCTTCTAAGAAACAAACAATGGCTCGATCGATGCTGATTCTGATAAGTAAGCAGCGATTGTGTGCGCTTACCCTACCTACATTAACATACCGTGTTATGTCGTTAGGCCACAATACAATAGGTCTTAAAAGACGTGTTTAATAAGTACCAAATAGTATTCCAGAGGCGGTAGTCTATTTCATTAAACGCAAACGTTATAGATTGTCAAAATAGTGTATTCCATTACTTTTTTTGTTTTTTTTGGTTCTCTTCTCCCGATGGATGATGAATGAAATGATAGGGAAGGCAAAGGTTCTAGCCCATACAGCCAAGTCTGACGTAATATATCTTTCTTTATCATGAGTTAATGAGGTCATCATCAAATTCCAGATGCTGCAGAATTTGATGCTTTTCTTGGAGTCACTCGCGGCACCATAGCTCAAACACATATGGGAGTTGACAGCGCGGGAAAACCGCAAAAACTAAACTGCAACTTGTGAACCATATTTAAAGTCAAATTTATCGTTTTCCATAATTATTCACATTGTAGCACATTATTAAACAAAACGACACCACTTTTGACCAATAATATCCACAATAAATTAATTTACAAAACAAAAACTTGCACTTGACATGTCCACGCAAAATGGCGCGAAGAACTCACTTTTTTTGTTTGTGATCGCTTCCCCCGGTGGATGATGAACATAATGAGGCTCCTTCCGTTTATGCCTTCAAACATTTATTTACCACATACTTCGTTTAGAAACAGAACAGTAATAACTATATCTACATTTTTATTTCCTCGCCCAGAGAATCAGCATAGCGATTCAGCAAGGAAATGCGGCCAGCGTTCTTGCCACTATGCCACGCGGATACGATTTATATTTAAATTTGTTTTTTTTTTGTTTTAGTTTATTTTTTATATCTCAATTAGTACTTATTACTTAACTGCCTCCGTGGTCTAGCGGTTAAGTCCGTGGACCTAGACTCGGAGGTACCGGGTTCGATTCCTGGTCGGGACCCAAAAATATTTATTAATGTAAATAAAGACATTTAATGAATATTTAATTTATTTGTGATATTTCTCGAGTTTGGTACGCTGGAGACATCGACGAGCTTGCCACTTGTCATGATTGGCCCATAGTAAAGTTGGCTAAATGTGAATCCGCTTATGCATAAGCGTGGTTTCTGACCACCCCGAAAGGGAAACGGTCGTGATGATACTTTACTTTTTTTACTTTTAAATAGATTTCGTTTTTACAACTTTGTTTGAAAACAGATAACCGTTACGTTTTGTTATTTTAAAAACCATAATGACACATATCTAGTAAGAATGTAGAACTGTTATGCTAATTTATTTTTATGGTAAGAATATTACTGCAATCAATAGAATCAACGGCACCAATACATTTGATCCGTACAGTGTTATTAACGCTCCACATGATTACCTACATACGAGTTATAGATGATTAATTTAGTACTCAGACAGATCACAAAAAATATAGACGAAAATATCTACTCACCTACATTCTCATTGATACTCACAACCTTCCACTTCGCTCTTTACATAACAACCAACTTAAAATCCCATCCCACTCCTCTAGCAGATATTCAGATTCGTATACTGTGTCTGCAGCCCGCCAGTGGAACAGGCTACCACTCGCTATTAGACACGCGCCGTCTGTCCACGTTTTTAAGCGCTTGGTCACTGCTTTATTTCTAGACAAACAGGAGTCGTCATCAGGCTAAAAATATATATTTGGCATAATATATATGTGTAGATACGTTTATTTATAGGTATATGTGTAATTTATGTAACAGTGTAAGTATCTATTAGTATGTAATGTGTGTAGTATATTCTATATTGTTAAACTTGATCAGCACTACCCTTAATCTCACACTCTCCCAAAGGTTAGATGTTAGAAAATGCCTTGTAGGCATTAATCTTCGCCTTTGTACACTTATTTTGTGCAATAAAGAATTTCATAATAATAATAATTCTTGAAGAATAACGAGGCTCTATAAAAACTATCACGTTTTTTTTCTTTAATTCTTCTTAAGTGTAGCTTTTAAATTAGGTAATTGACGAAGTCTCTACAGCGAATTTAATTTTTAGCTATTACTTTTATTTCCGAAATTGGAATTTGTGTTATATATATATATAGACTTATATATATTTTAGACATTAAGCTCGCCTTTGTACTGTAAAATGTATTATTTTATATCTATCTAACAGTGGAGAATATAATAATTGGTAAAAACGTTCTGTTTAAATATAATCAAAAAACTTCTCTCTCTGAATGCAAAACGAATAATCACCTGACATATTATTAGTATATAATATGTATTTATAATTATTTATCTTAATATTATGTTCTTTTTCTGTTAGGTATTATAAATGTATATATATGTAAGTATATATTGTATTTATTTACGTATTTTAACTCTGGTTTTTACTATATTATTTCCATTTTCACACTCTGCACCCATAATATTAATCTCTCACTCTCCTAAAGGTTAGCTGGTAGAGAATACCTTCATGGTATTATGCTCGCCTATGTACAACACTTTATATTGTATATTTTGTGTGCAATAAATAATTTTATTATTATTATCTGTCCCAAAACTAACAAATAAAATAATAATAAGATAGAGACGTAATTATTATTTTAGAATTCATAAAATCTGACAATTATTACGTCCGTAAATAATTTCCATTTTACGACAGCTCTACAATAAAATTTATGAATATAAATACATATTTAAATCGTGTTTATTCGACAAACTTTCATTCAACATTTCAACTCGTCAAAATAATATGCTAAAGTGGACGTTAATGAGATGTAACAATAATATAAGAGAAAGCACGTAAGGGCCGTGCCTATTTATTGAAGCTAAGAATTATAAAGTATTTATTCGAAGTTAATTAGTACATTAATTATAAATTAAAAGCTACCTAAATAATAAAATTAAAAATAAACTAAAATATAAATAAAAAATGTCCTTTAGAGGCATCCCATCCGAGATAGTCCCAAGGAGACTGGCAACATTTCCCTCTGTATAGCGACGCTAATACGTTGGCAGAAATAATTGCCAACCTTCCTGTCTCCAGACCTTTCTGTCAGCCGCTTTGCCAACCCTATGGGCCCATCGTCTCGACCCCAAACGGCGCAAATTCGTAACCGATACCAAGGTTGGCGTATTTGCGCAATTTAAGGTTCTCCGCAGAAAACGCCGCAATTCCCGCGCCTGACGAGGTCGCCTGGATGTGAGACGGAGCTAATGTGTCTACACACGTCGCATTCCACACCAGAGACCTGCCAAGTTTCCACGGCCCAATAGTCATTTCGTCGGGCCTCTTTCCATCGCTCCACACAATCCCAGATGGTTCTACGATTGCGGGTACTCCAGCAGTGACAAGAGCCCTTCGGATGATGTCGTTGAGAGCCGCGTGACGAGGAATGCGGCCAGCACTTCTAGCACAAGAAAGCCTGTGGTGTCCGCGATGATCGACTGGTTTTCCGCATCGACACTGGTGCGGGTGGACAGTCCGAGCTCCGAGACGAAGGCACACCGCCATTGTCAGTGTATTTCGATTGAGGAGTGTGCCAATCGATGCAGAGGGAAAAGCCTGCAACCATAGACCTGACTCCCTAGTGGAAACGGCCATTAGGCGAGCCCGCTCTTTCATACTACTGGCAGATAAATGTATTATTAATACATAGGTAGATATCGCAAACCTAGATCTAAACAGCACTAACTGAAAAAAATACTTTTTCGGAAAAGCCGAAAGTGTTTACTGACTGTATCTCTGTATAGTATACTGCAGAAGATTTTTGTATAAATCTATGCTTTTAATCTTCAATTAGTTTGCGGCGGGCAGGCGCACTTAAAATATTTTTAAGTTTCGATGGTGTGCATAACTCAAAAATGGTGTTAACTTAGACCCATTATGGGGTAGGCAGAGACAATTGAACGTCACTTGACACGATCACAACGTACCTCTTTCGATTTGTGTTTTGAGACTTCTTCATACATGCCCTTTTGTTACGAAGGCTTTTTAATGCACCTTCATCCAGTGTTTTATTTATTTGATCGTGATATGATATCTTTTGACAATTACATGCGGTATATAAAGGTGTAAAGTTGCAAGAACGTTTCTAATAAATCGTTTTATCATAAAATGTGCATTACCTGCAGCATTCGTTGATGCAATCAATCGGCACACGCAACTGGTATCTTGAATTTCTGCACGTCTACGTCTGATTGATGAATTCATTATCTCACTGTCCCACATTCAATTTCCGTCATTGGCAATTCAGCAAGATGTAGGAAATTGCTAGTTTTTTTATAGTAAATCTCGTTTATTGCATCACTATGCCCGTTTGAATGTTATAATAGTTTTAAGTAAATACATCCTAGATTATGGAATAAAAACCGCTGAGTTGAACATTTTTAGCAGTGAAATTTAATTGACATATTACATTTGAAATTATTTTCAACATTATTGCATACCAATATTTATTTATTTTGGAAAACTTTTGGAATACATGTATATGAAAGAAATATACTATAAAGCCGATGAAAAGAATTCACAGATAGATACAATATAAAGCATGCAAGAAAACTCTAGAGAAGATTAATACAAATAGTAATAGCAGTGTATGTAAGATATATTGTATGTAGTATATATATATGTATATATATAGTGTGTAGTATATGTATTATTGCGTACATATTTGTATGTATTGGTGTGTATATTAATATGTATTGTTTTATCTTAGATTAAGTTTATTTAATATTTTTAATTAGTTTCTTTTTTAAGCCCTTTGCACCTACCTCATAATCAAAATTATCTGTATTGTCCCAAAGGTTGGCTGCTAGAGAATGCCTAGCGGCATTAAGCCCGCCCCTTGTACATAGTGCAATAAAGTTTTAAATAAATAAAATAAATAAATAAACAAGAGCAACACGATAAAATAAAACAATAATAAACAGAAAAAAAAAACACATAGGTATAACAATATTCCGAGACTGTCAATCTGGTAACATTATAAAACAAAAAATATTAATACTCGAAGATGTGTTCAATTTTTTTTTATTGCGGTTATTATTCAAGAAGATTTAAACCCACTGTAGTATCCATGTGTTATTAGGCGATCATACTCGTACATGAGACAACATGAGAACCTGAACACTGACAACAAGACACACACAAACATTAACATAAGAAATAAATCTAAGGTACCCACATGTCGCTGTGCAATTCTGTCAAAACACGGTGAAAATAAGTAACAGATCCTGGTGAAACTCTAAGATGACTGGATTATTTTGATTGTTTATAACACCAATGGTAAAAGCTCTTTTTTTTAAGTAATTTCACAAAAACATATCTTAAAACAACTGCAGGTATTATTGATCTTTGTCATTAGCAGAATCATTCAAACATACAAGGCGCACTCTGAACGTACGTAGTGTATTTATTTTATAATTGTGTCTTAGTTTGTAATATGACAATGCCTATTTACAGCAGCTATAATTTAAATGAGATCTTAATATTTGTTTTAGCTTATAGTATGACAATGCCACTTTACAGCTATAATCTTAGTGATATCCTCATAATTGTTTTTGTCTTAGCTTGTAGTATAGACAATGCCTCATTACAGCAGCTATGATCCTTAGTGTATTTATTTTATAATTGAGTATGTCTTAGTTTGTAATATAACAATGCCTATTTACAGCAGCTATAATTTAAATTAAATCTTAATAATTGTTTTAGCTTATAGTATGACAATGCCACTTTACAGCTATAATCTTAGTGATATCCTCATAATTGTTTTTGTCTTAGCTTGTAGTATAGACAATGCCTCATTACAGCAGCTATGATCCTTAGTGTATTTATTTTATAATTGAGTATGTCTTAGTTTGTAATATAACAATGTATATTTACAGCAGCTATAATTTAAATTAAATCTTAATAATTGTTTTAGCTTATAGTATGACAATGCCACTTTACAGCTATAATCTTAGTGATATCCTCATAATTGTTTTTGTCTTAGCTTGTAGTATAGACAATGCCTCATTACAGCAGCTATGATCCTTAGTGTATTTATTTTATAATTGAGTATGTCTTAGTTTGTAATATAACAATGCCTATTTACAGCAGCTATAATTTAAATTAAATCTTAATATTTGTTTTAGCTTATAGTATGACAATGCCACTTTACAGCTATAATCTTAGTGATATCCTCATAATTGTTTTTGTCTTAGCTTGTAGTATAGACAATGCCTCATTACAGCAGCTATGATCCTTAGTGTATTTATTTGATAATTGAGTATGTATTAGTTTCTAATATAACAATGCCTATTTACATCAGCTATAATTTAAATTAAATCTTAATATTTGTTTTAGCTTATAGTATGACAATGCCACTTTACAGCTATAATCTTAGTGACATCCTCATAATTGTGTTTGTCTTAGCTTGTAGTATAGACAATGCCTCATTACAGCAGCTATGATTTTAAGATTAATATAGTATTATGCCTATTTGAGTTATAATGTGCTGCTCCAAATACAAGTTATTTCCTAGAAAATAAGCTTTCATGATTACAGCCCCTAGAACACCGTCCTAAACCTCCACTGTTGGAGATGGGCCTTCCAAAATATATATATGGAGAATTTGGCCTACACTTGCCACGCTGGCCAGACGGGTTGGTGAGGATCTGATGTCAATTTTAATGAAAATTTATTAACGATTTCACAAGTTGGTATTAGTGGAACCGGGAACGTAGCCGACGTTAAGCCGTCACAGGAAACTGTGATGTTGTAAATCTATGACAAATGTACGTAAGAAAAGGGTTCAAACCGACCTTCTTAGGTTTTTTTTTTATTTTCAAGGAAAGCGTTCTTACGACCGAGTCACCACTGCTCATAATACAATGATGATCATATTACAAGCTAAATAATTAATTTAATAATAATATACGAGGTGACTTTGTACGGTCTTACGTTATTCTATTGATAGAAACTAACAACTTTTCCAAAGAAATCATATGTCGGATATGACAAAAAAAATACTTAACAATAATAAATAACTTAATACAAATTGTTCATTTTAAAATAGCCAATTTGTTTGGATCAAACAATTGATCATCTATCTATGTTCTTCTTCTTTGTTTGCGAATCTTCGGGAAGTATAGAGTATACGCCCTGTTGCTTCTTCGCTTGCATGACGATGCACAATACCACCTGAGTTTCGAAACATCTTAACAACCAAATACTTACTATACCACAATCGTCCTTATTACATGTGGAAATAAACGCGAGAATCGTATTACTATACACATACTTGAGTATTTATCTAAGGTGAAAACTGTATTCAATAAAAGTAAAATTACTATGAGACGATCCTGCTCTGTATTTGTGCTCGATAACTATTGAACTAAACACGTTATTTGTAGCTAAATAACTAAGAAATAGTCAAACGATTCTATTATAGTGACCGGCAGATAAAAAGAGCGCTCCCCCACCCCTTTAAAAAGTACACCTGCGGGCACATAATTATGTTTTGGTCTTGTTATAAATTGTTAATCGTATTGATTATTAATTTCTGTTCAGACACTTTTTCGGTTTTGTTCAAAAAGTAATTTTAGGAGCTGAGGTTTTACCATTTATTTGTATATTTAAGTAGTTTTTAATTATAAAACTTAAAACCATTTGCAACTAATATATTAAATCCTAAAAAACTTATTACGTAAAAAAATATATAATTAAATAGGTAGGTACATCAAAAATTGCATCACCAAATCGCTATGTGGGATGGTGCCTAATACGAATTAAAATACTAATGGCCGGTTGCAGAAAGGAATATGAAAATAATCCACGATCAACATTTTGATATTGTGCCATGTGATTGGTAGTTATTCAATGACATGCCTCATACGATAAACATGTCAAAAGATAATCAGCATTTCTGCAACTGGCCGTTAATAACTAACTATACCTACATGTGTTGTTGTTTTATACATTTTTTTTATTTTTTTCCTAGCACGACACCTTGCCTCCTGATAGTAAGTGGCGTGCAAGGTCTATTATTCAATTCATCATAATTTTCAAGTTTGCAACTGGAATCAGACACTGATGACTATGCCGCGCCGTCTTGACTGGGCATGACAGCAATTCGAGCCTGATCCCGAAACGTGTAAATACACTTTTGCTGGGTTTATCGGCACGAACGGTGAATACTTCCCTGCCCCGGCAGACAGTAATTATCGCCATCAGTCCGCCTACCACCTATTTGTTATTCTCGTTGCAATGATGTCAAATGCCAATTTTTAAGAATAACTAATATTGTAAGATTGCCATGGTGATATATATCAGACAAGCACCCAGCAGACCAATATTCAAGAAAAGAGTGTGCAGTCATTTTTATAAGTCACTAGCTTAACTTTTTACTGACTTTAATCCATTGTAGGAATATAGTTATTATTAACATTAAGGTATTTATGTATTATTATATAATTTTATTGTATTATATTTATGTAGTATTAGTATGTATGTGTATATATTATATATACAGGGTTACAGAAAAAGTCGTGCTAGATCCGTTCAGGGCGTGGAGTACCCATCAGTTCTAACTTAATCTCGAAAAGGGTTAAATTTAGGGTAGGGTGTTTCATAGAGAAATAAGTCAGAACTGATGGGTACTCCACGCCCTGAACGGATCTAGCACGACTTTTCCTGTATCCCAGTATGTATAAAACAAAACTAAAATAACGTTTATTGGATCATAATCAAATAGTTTCAGTTAGTGAGCACTGCCTTCTGAAAAAGAAATTCTGAGCTCCAGAAGGCAATATAGTATATATATATATTAATATATTATAGTATATATAATATAGTATATATATATTATTTGTCTAACTATGTTAATTTTTAATATTAGTTTCATTTTAATATTTTATTTCTCTATTTGCACCGTACTCATATTTAAATGTATCAATGTCCCAAAGGTTAACGGGAAGAGAATGTCTTGCGACATTACGTTCGCCTTTTGTATAGATTTACAATAAAGTTTTTTAAATAAATAAAAAATATATATTTATATAAAAATAAGACCGCTTGAAACAAGACTATTTAGCAAAACAATCGGCTTTAAATTGGTACATGAACTCGATAGCCGGCACCTGCGTCAGCAAAACTGGTTTCTCTTTACCTAGAGTGGGACACTTGACAGACTCCTTTCTGGTCACAACCATTCATTACACATATTTCATTTATTTAAGAACTGAGCGGTGAATCGGTTGTAAGAACGCTTTCCCTAAAAATAAAAACCGGCATTGCGGCATAAGAAAAACACTTATCTAGACCAGACTATTATTATTTTCATATTTTTTTTGGTATGATGAATGAGATGATAAGGAAGGCAAAGGGTCTAGCCCATACAGCCAAGTCTGACGTAATATATATTTCTTTTTCATGAGTTAATGAGGTCATCATCAAATTCCAGATGCTGCAGAATTTAATGCTTTTCTTAGAGTCACTCGCGGCACCATAGCTCAAACACGTCGGGTAAAATATGGGAGTTGACAGCGCGGGAAAACCGCAAAAAATAAACGTCAACTTGTGCCCCATATTTAAAGTCCAATTTATCGTTTTCCATAACTATTCACATTGTAGAATATTATTAAACAAAACAACACCACTTTTGACAACAATATTCACAGTAAATTAATTTACAAAACAAAAACTTGCACTTGACATGTCCGCGCAAAATGGCGCGAAGGACTCTCATTATTTTCATTTGATTTGACCTGGCGTTGTCCGTGTATTAATTACATTGAGAGAGGTGGTAGCTCAGTTCGAGGTTCGAACCCCATGGTATGTATGTACGAGAGTACATTTGATTTTCCCAACACCCCCGTTTCCTTGCCTTGGAAAACAAACACATAAATTGTCATTAAAATTGACACAAACCCTCGCCAACCCGTCGGAGCATCGTGGCGAGTGTAGGCCATATTTTCCAGAAAATTCTGGAAGCCCCATCTCCAGATGTCTGGGACTCATGATGATGATTTATTATTCATAGTTATCTACCTATTTTATTTATTTAAGACCTGAGGTGCAGTGTAATTTAAAAAAAAATGCGAATGTGTCCCCCTATGTACCAATGAGAAATACACCTATCTTATGTCATCATGTCGTCCCGCACCCTAAGGGCCTGGTTGAGGGATGGCTGGCACATGCGTTAAGCCCGTGATCAGGTGCTGCTGTGGTAGCCTGGGACATCTGCCGAACATGTTTAATTTATTTTTCTTAAATTAGCATTTATAGCTAAATTTAAAAGGTTATTAATAGATTGTTGTTAGTTCTGTATATGTTTTATTTTGTAAATCTGATATAGCTGAGTTTTCTTAGCAGATTCCTTTCTCAGTCAGATTAAACATTAACTTAAAAACATTAACTATTAGTTCACTGGAATCTGCTAAGCTGCTAGTCTTCTGCTAACAGCTTACTCTTTGAACCATTTTCTGCTTAGTATTTTACTAGCAGAAGGCGAATCATTCAAAATAAATTAATTAATGATGTTTTTTAAATGCCTGTAAAATGTTTTTACGTGAACATTTTGACATTATAGGCCGTCTTGTAGGTATATCTTGCACCGTTGGCCCAGACATAATTAAATTAAAGAGAAGCTTGCAATTTTTCACTAACCTACGTATCTAAGTACTTTATCATAAACCTTTAATGAAAGGGCCTTCGTAATTTCCAATTAACTCGAAATCGCTGTAATAATTGACGTGGGTAACTCTTATAAAAGACCAGTAAACCATTTTTTTCTAGTGGTTAGGGCCACAACAAAATAATACTTGTATTTTTTTTTTCTTGAATTTCTAATAAATGAGGATACCCATTTTTCTTAGTGAAATGGGCCCAAAAAAATGATTTTGTGTCATAATGATTTCTTTTTTATTTCATAGTTAATATATTGTGAATTCATAATTGACAAAAACTTTTTTTTAACTTAAAATAATTACATAGTTTCTATCCCGCCAATTTAAAATTCAGTGTTTTATCTGTAATAAAGTACCTGATCCCAATAAAGAACCTAATCGTATAAATAGTATTTTGTAACTATTTCATACATAAAACTTAAAAGTCAATTGACTATTTATATAAATTATATTTTAATGCTAGGTTAAATCAGGTGTTGAAATTAAATAATAAAAAAAAAAACAATAAAAATATATGATAATAATATTATAATGAAATACACACATCAAAAAAGTCTAGGGATCAAGCATGTTTATGCGGATTTCTTGTGATTGAGATGTGGCTTTGTAATAAATTTATGATTTTATAAATTTATATGGATCCTTTTTGGTGCATTTCATAATTTAAAACAGGAACTGTCAATCAAATTCGAGTAAAAGATGAAAATCAGCTGTCAATATTTTCCCTATAAAAACATAAGACGCATTGAAGACATTATTAGTGCTACTGTTTCCCTACTACTGATTAAAACCAACGTTATTATGGAGCGGCGACGTCATTTAAGCAGGGAAGAAATGATCAGAGCCGTGGGAATGATAGAAGCTGGTTCCCGGCAACGTACTGTGGCTTTAGCTCTGAATACAAGTCAGAGTGTTATCAGTCGACTTTGGACACGTTACCGAACCACTGGTACCGTGGCTGAGCGCCATGGAGGACGGTATCGCTGCACCACACGGAGACAAGACCGATACATTCAAATCACAGCTCGAAGAACTCCAACAATAACCGCCATGATGTTAGCCGTGAGCCTTCATCGCTCTTCAGGGAACTTAATTAGCGACCAAACAGTCAGAAACCGCTTGCATGAAGTGAACCTTCATTCCCGAAGACCGCTACGGGTACCACCTATAGCAATGCACAATCGTAGGACTCGATATCAATGGGCTCTTGAACACAGAAATTGGACAGAAGAACAATGGCGTTTCGTGTGCTTTTCTGATGAGTCTCGTTTTGGTATGAGGCCGGATACAAGACGTATACGACACTGGAGAACCCCTGGACGCCAACAGCGATTAAAATCCTGCCAGGAAGTCCATCCTTATAGTGGTGGAACCATCATGGTATGGGCGGGTATTTCGATCGGCGGAAGAACTGAGTTGATTTGGATCAGAGGCAACCTCAACGCTCAAATTTATGCTGAGACGGTTGTATCAGACGTCATCGTTCCTCTACAAGTGCATATCGGTCCCTTATTTCAGTTAATGCATGATAATGCACGACCGCACACCGCAAGAGTTGTAAGACAGACTCTCGCCGCAGCTAACATCAATGTCCTGCCCTGGCCTGCTCAGTCGCCAGACTTGAACCCGATTGAGCATGCATGGGATATTCTTCAGAGAAGAGCTCTGCCGAATATGGAGGGTATCCAGTCGCAAGAAGACCTTTTTTTGTTGTTGCAACGAACATGGGCGGCCATTCCACAGCGTGATTTGGATGAACTCATTTTGAGTATGCCAAACCGATGTTCTTGTGTTGTTAGTGTTCGCGGTAGAAACACGGATTATTAATTGTTTAAGTTACCCAATAAAATTAAAAAAAAAACTGTTATTTCAGTCTTTTTTTCGAACTTTAATGTTAGTGGTTCAAATGTCAAAAATCCCTTTATTAGGAAAATGGCAATTTTTTTTACTAATGCAAAGGTGACTTGGTTTATCGTTACTGTAGACAAACGAAAACATTTTATTTGATCAATCCTTAAAGAAAATTTTAATGAATATCAATCAGGAGAAAAGTTATTGCAAAAATATATGTTGATCCCTAGACACTTTTGATGTGTGTATTATTGAATTTATATTTTGTTGAGGCACGCTCCAAAGTTGGGGCCTAGTTTTGGGCAATCTCTTTTATCGAATAAAATGAAAAAGGTACTAAATAATAAAATTAAATAAACTAAACTACAAATTACACTAAAAAAACGCGGCTGCGTACAAAAATAAATTTAATTAACAACTGAAAGAAAATAAATAAAAACTAAAAAGGAAAAAAAACAAGCTCAAGGGTTCTGTCGCAAAAAGTTTGATAACCGTTTAACTACACCATTTAATTAATTTTATATATTTTATTAAATAGCGACTTTAACAGTCGGGACCTATTTTAATAGCCGGTCCCGGTTTTTAATGGTCCACGACTGATAACGCCACTATGTAATAAAATATATATAATTATTTCAATAGAGTCAAATTTATCGTTTTCCATAATCATTCACATTTTAGCATTATTAAACAAAGTACACTTTTGACTAACAATATCCACAGTAAATTAATTTACAAAAGAAAAAACGAAATACCCGCAATCTTAGAACCATCTGGGATTGTGCGGAGCGATGGCAAGAGACCCGACGAAATGATTGTTGGGCCGAGGAAACTTGGCAGGTCTCGGTGTGGGATGCGACGTGTGTAGACACATTAGCTCCATCTCACATCCAGGCGACCTCGTCAGGCGCGGGGAGAGCGGCGTTTTCTGCGGAGAATCTCAAATTGCACAAATATGCCAACTTTAGTGCCGGTTACGAATTTGCGCCGTTTGGGGTCGAGACGATGGGCCCATGGGGACCGTCAGCGAAGCGCTTGGCCAAGGAGTTGTCAAAGCGGATGACAGAAAGGTCTGGAGACAGGAAGGCTGGCAATTATTTCTGCCAACGTATTAGCTTCGCTATACAGAGGGGAAATGTTGCCAGTCTCCTTGGGACTATCTCGGATGGGACATCTCTAGAGGACATTTTTTATTTATAAACTAAACTTCAATATTCTTCATAAAAAAAAAAGGAAAAACTTCATCTGTGCAAAATGACGCGAAGAACTCATATAGGTAGGTATTAGGTATGTTTATGTGTCGAAAGATATGTATTTAAAAAAAAAAACTGTTTTAATGTCTCGGGCTTTGTAATAATGCACATAAGTCTATTGTATGAGGAATTTATGTGCCTATACCTACCAACCGATAGCTTAATGACTTGAAGATAGCCCACTAACTATACAGCTCAGATTAGGGATGCACGAATTGATTGCTACCTACATTACAACAACTTCAATTACCTTTCTATCTGCAAAATCTAGCCAAGAATCTGATTGTTTGTTTGTAATAGATGAATTAAATACTACACAACAGATTCATAAAAAATATTTCGCCTTTATGTATAGAAAATTACATTTCAGGAAATTAATAATTTAAAAAACAGTGTATTTTTCATGATCATGAGCTGGTGGTCAAAAACCACGCTTACGAGTATAAAGTAGCGGATTCACTTTTAGCCAACTTTACTATAGGCCAATCATGACAAGTGGCAAACTCGCCGATGTCTCTAGCGTACCAAACTTAAGAAATATCACAAAAAAATAAAATATTAATCATATTTATTTATTTAAATTAATAAATATTATTTTGTCCCTAACGGAAATCGTACCCGGTACCTCCGAGTCTAAATCCACGGACTTAACCGCTAGACCACGGAGGCAGTTATATATGTATATTTAATAGGTGGTAGGCGGACTGATAAATTGCCCAGTCTGCCGGGGCGGGGAAGTATCCACCGTTCGTGCCGATAAACCCAGTAAAGTGTCCACACGTTTAGGAATCAGGCTCAAATTGTCATGCCCAGTCAAGCCGGCATAGTGTTAGGGTAATTCCTTCCTCTCCATTCCGCAACCGAACCACACGCACAGGTCAGAATATGCACCCACATACCGTAGTCACTATCCCTTCGCGTACCTATAAATTTGGTGACTCATACATCTGTCGCACAATAAAGATGTGGAATGCTCTTCCAGCCTCTGTGTTTCCACTTTCCTATAACCTGGAGTCTTTCAAGCGAAGTGTGAAAAGGCATCTAGTCAAGCCGGCATAGTGTTAGGGACTGATGTTGGACATAAGGGTCTGATTCCAGTTGCTAACATTCATGGACCCTGCGCGCCTCTTACCATCAGGTGGGCGCAGGGTCACATGTCGTGCTAGTATAATAAAAAATAAAAAAAATAAAAAAAAAACAGGTCTGATGTCAGTCATTCATGAACCTTTTACTTATAAGCAGGTAAAAAAAAACTTTGGAGAATTTGACCCACACTCGCTACGCTCTGGCCAGACGGGTAGACGAGGGTCTGATGTTAATTTTAATGACAATTTATTAGAGATTCCACAAGTTGGTATTAGTGGAACCGACGGCTTAACGTGCTCTCCGAGGCACGGAAACGGTGGTGTAAATCTTTGACAAATGTACGTAAGAAAAGTGTTCTCCTACAATTCTGGACCCCCACCTTTGTAGGATATAAGGAAATCGTTTTTACAACCAAGCCACCACCGTGCCTTGATGGTTTAATAATGGTTTGATTAGATAGTTAGATAGTCAGAGGAGATTTGCTTACGCTCGCCAGTGGAACAGACTACCACTGACTATCTGGTACATGCCGGGGGGATTTGAACTGACCTTTGTAGGATTTAAGGTAAGCATTCTTACAACCGAGCCACCACCGCGTTTCCATACATATTTGTATTTTTATGTATACAAATCTCACTAACCGTGGTCTAGCGGTTAAGTCCGTGGATTTAGACTAGGAGGTACCGAGTTCGACTCCTGGTCGGGACACAAAAATATTATTTAATGTATATAAATACATTTAATTAATATTTAATTTATTTGTGATATTTCTCGAGTTTGGTACGCTGGAGACATCGACGAGCTTGCCACTTGTTATGATTGGCCTATAGTAAAGTTGGCTAAATGTGAATCCGCTTATTTATAAGCGTGGTTTCTGACCACCCCGAAAGGGAAACGGTCGTGATGAAACTTACTTTACTTACTAAGGAAGGATTCAGTCACCGGCTTTTGGTTCCTAAACATAGAATCTACTCGAGTATCTTGTTAATTTCTGGTATTAAGATTTATTTATTTATTTATTAATTAAGAAAATAAAAAACAGCAATACAATTAAAAACTTACATGTCAAACCAAAGGATTTCACCTTTTAAAATACATTTATAATCTGATCTACAAGTAAATTACATGTAATTTTAAATCGAATTTAACATTTAATTAAATACAAACATAAATAACAAATTATTAAACACAAACTGAAATAAAAATTACGTCCAAAAAATATATAATAATAATAATGAAACAAAACAAATAAAGAAAATGTCACAAATTGCCATAAACACATCAAGTACTATGTGAAATAATATGAATGAGTGTGTAAAGTGTATAGTGTGTATGTATGTTATTATATATTACATTAACATTATATATTTATCATCAATAAAAAAGATTTAATAGGAAATAAAATAAATTAAAGAAAAAAGGAAAGAGGAAGATATTTCTGTGTACCTAATACCATTTGTAAGTGAATATTTGCTTGTGTAATCGATACTGACCAGTTCACATTGACTTCAAACCGGTTTACCGGAACAAACTAATATCGGATATACCTAAGTCTCCTCGGGTGACAAGAGGGCTGGATCTATCTCGTCCAAAAAAATGCAGCCAGTGTTCTTGTTGGCCAATCTTGGTCTTGGTTTTGGTCGTTCAAAATGGCCAAGACCACCAAGTAGAGATTGCAAACCGGGCCCTTTTAGACATCCACCGGGCCCGGCCATTCATACCGGGCCCGGTAGGTACGAAAACTGCGGCACGGAAGCCCCAACTTGTAGAAAACTATTAATACAATTTGTTTTTTGCTTTATGCAAGCTAAAATATGCTTTTTGTTGCTCTTAAGAATTTGTTTTGTTTTTACTAAAGCTACCAAAGTTTATCTATCTAAGTTGATAAGACAAGTTTAGTACATTAGGCTGCGTTATTAGTTTATTATTCTAATACAGGGTGCGCCAGAGAAACTTACTTATTTGAAAAAACTCCCGAGTGCCGAGTTGGGTGGGTAGAGGAGTGAGGGGGGGCGCTATTGGAGGGGGAAGTCCCCAAGTTTGTTTCTTCCTGGCATGGCAACTGACTATTGCCATCATGCTCTGGCCTAGAGAACAGCTGTCATACGCCGTCGAGAGCTTATTTTCTAATCGAAATGATCGAGGATTTTTTTCTTCCAAGCCTCGAAGAAATAAACGCTAAGGATGTGTGGTTTCAGCAAGATGGAGCCACAGCACAAAGCTCAATGAATTTGTTGCGACAACATTTCCCCGACCGGCTTATCTCTCTCAGAGGCGATCTCACATGGCCGGCTCGCTCTCCAGATTTGGCTCCATGCGATTTCCTTTTATGGGGTTATTTGAAATCCCTGGTTTATGTCGATCGGCCACGGACAATAGCTTACCTCAAAAACAACATTCGCGACGCCATTGCCAACATACCGATTGATATGCTGCAAAGAGTGGACACTAACTTCAGAAATCGACTTAATCAGTGTATGCGTAATGGGGGTCGCCATTTAACTGATGTCATTTTCATGTCTGTTTAAAAAAAAATTGGGTAATTGTATTCTAAAATAAAATAAAAATTAAAACAATAAGTGAAGTACTTTTGTTTTTAATGACCTTTCAAATAAGTAAGTTTCTCTAGCGCACCCTGTACTATGTTTTCAAATTTAGTATTAGTAATTAACTTTCAGCAAGCAGGTCTTTCTCTTTACTCTGTATAGTATTAGTAATTAAATTACGGGCGACCTCTTAAATAATTTGACTACTTTACAAACTTTTTCTTGAAATCCTCTAAATCCAGGCATTTCATCAGCGCGTGGAAGATCATTTCTAACCTAAACTTAATTACTGAATACTAATGCTTGCTTAAACTTAATTAGTAACACTAATGTTACTATTTCGTTCATAAGTGATACTAACTAATTCTGTATTAAAAACTCGTGATTTTGAGACTGATTATTGTTAATTTGCTGGTTTGAAATAAATATTATTTCGTAACCTTGAATCATTGTATTTTCCTCCATTTACTTAAAGCAAATTTTCATAAAATACTTCAAAGGTTTCATCCTAACACATCAACCAAGGGTTGGCGGCGAATGTGACCGGACCGTTGCAATCTCTATTAGCAGGACTTGGTAGGCACTTTAGGCTAGCGGTTAAGTTCGTGGATATAGACTGGGAGATACAGGGCTCGATTACTGGTCGGGATACAATCGTTTATTTAATTTATTTGCGAGCTTGCCACTCGTCATGATGGGCCTATAGTAAAGTCTTCTCAGATATAATATTTACAAAATATAAAATAATATTAATACTACGGATACGAATATATGTATAAGTCCCGTCCGCGTGTAATGGAGGCTAGTGTTGCCTAAAGCAAGACCAACATCAACCCTATATTTTCGATAAAAATCTATGTAATATATGCACCTACTTATATTAGCATTATACATATTTAGATTTATTGCATTACGGTAAAACACGACAGAAAGGTCAAAGTTCAATACTACATTCATTCATAAACTTCATTTTATTTAATTTATTATGCATGACACTTGGCCTCTGTTTAAGGCCGCCTTATAAGCGGCACGCGATTTCGAAGATTGAAAGCTACTGTTTGACGTCGTTCACCACTATGCCGGCTTGATTATTATGACTATTATATATTCTGCGGCACTAGTGTGGAATGTAAGATTTGAAAAATCCTTTGTAACTTTAGGACTAAAAATTAAAATTAAAATTAAAATTAAAATTAAAATTAAAATTAAAATTAAAATTAAAATTAAAATTAAAATTAAAATTAAAATTAAAATTAAAATTAAAATTAAAATTAAAATTAAAATTAAAATTAAAATTAAAATTAAAATTAAAATTAAAATTAAAATTAAAATTAAAATTAAAATTAAAATTAAAATTAAAATTAAAATTAAAATTAAAATTAAAATTAAAATTAAAATTAAAATTAAAATTAAAATTAAAATTAAAATTAAAATTAAAATTAAAATTAAAATTAAAATTAAAATTAAAATTAAAATTAAAATTAAAATTAAAATTAAAATTAAAATTAAAATTAAAATTAAAATTAAAATTAAAATTAAAATTAAAATTAAAATTAAAATTAAAATTAAAATTAAAATTAAAATTAAAATTAAAATTAAAATTAAAATTAAAATTAAAATTAAAATTAAAATTAAAATTAAAATTAAAATTAAAATTAAAATTAAAATTAAAATTAAAATTAAAATTAAAATTAAAATTAAAATTAAAATTAAAATTAAAATTAAAATTAAAATTAAAATTAAAATTAAAATTAAAATTAAAATTAAAATTAAAATTAAAATTAAAATTAAAATTAAAATTAAAATTAAAATTAAAATTAAAATTAAAATTAAAATTAAAATTAAAATTAAAATTAAAATTAAAATTAAAATTAAAATTAAAATTAAAATTAAAATTAAAATTAAAATTAAAATTAAAATTAAAATTAAAATTAAAATTAAAATTAAAATTAAAATTAAAAATAAAATTAAAAAAACTGCAGCATTACCCCGCTGCACAGCAATGCTGATTTGCTGCTTGAGAAAACACATACAGCATGATATTTTTCAATTTCAATTTATTTATTAACCATAAGATACATTAAGTACACTCGGTTTTGTCACTTATACATATTCTTGTTTACCAATCATGGCAGGATAGCAGAAGTATGTTATTAATAGCCATCGTCATTTACACTTAACACTACAAACAATCAATACCTACATACTCGTAGATGCTGCTGTACAAGGGCGTTGTCACTTAAAATCTAGAAATAAACTATATTAAAATTATATAATAAAATAATAATTATTATTTTAATAAAATAAAATATTAAAAAAAACTACAAAATTGTGTATGTCAAAATAAATAATCAAATTAAATTTCAATAATTAATTAATTAGACAGTTATTGAAAAAACTTCTTAGTACTAGGCTCCAAGTATCAAGGCCAAACGGCAACATACACGTAATCATTGCTAATTTGTGTGTTTGTTTATTTCAGGACAGATAAGCTAAGACTAATGTCAGAAGTGCGTCGAGGATGCGCGAGGAGGAGCTGGAGGTGGCTCTCAAGGTGGTTATAGTCGGCGATGGAGGAGTGGGCAAGTCCAGCATGATCCAGAGGTACTGCCGGGGGACCTTCACCAGGGACTACAAGAAGACAATCGGGGTAGACTTCCTGGAACGACAGATTGAGTGAGTAATATCGGTTTATCGTTACGGAAGCGAAATAAATCAAGATATTTGTGACAATTTAAAGATATAGGTACCTACTTATATTTTAAGTAATAAGTTATTTTATTATTATTCCTATTTAGGTTCGCTTATTTGTACTTAAAAAAAAACTCTTAGTTATTTATTGAAATTTTTATTACCTACTTATGGGCAAAGAAAATTATTAAAATACATACATATGTAGACGCGTGCTAAACCACCGTACGCAGCAATATGTAGATACAATATCAAATTAATAATTTATAACCAACATAAATTCTATCATTTATTATAATTTTAATAGTAAGTAAATGTAATGGGTTTCTCTGTGCGAATTTCTCAAACAGAACCTGTATTATGAAGATCTATCCTACTATATTATAAACGGAAAGTTTGGCAGGATAGATGTATGCGTGTCTGTTGCTTTTACACCTAAAAACTACTTGAGCCATAGATTTGTGTTGTAGTAATTGAAATAACAGTAACCGTTATTCGTTTTCAAACAACGCTGCAACTTTGTGAAAACTATCTTTATTCTTTACGTACCGCCATACATTCCCACCGGAATTCGGCTAAGTCTAAGGTTACAAACACAAGTACAACACATTTGTCCTGCCTGGAGAGTGCTATAAGGCAAGGAACAGAACTGCAGGTTAAAGCAGTGTCAAAGGAAATTAATATATATTCCAATAAGTATCTTACAAAGATTGTTAGCTTATGCATACTCCACTAAGGATGATTATTCTTTGTTACTTTTATTCGAAGGAATAATTATCTACAAACAAAATATTAAATTAAATGAACTATATTACGATAAAAACTAAATTTAACCAAAAAAAACTTAGAAAATAAAATTAAATACTTACGAAAAAAAAATCATCCTCATCCAAATCGCTCTCCTGTGGCAATGTGCCCAATACTGGCAGCATTTCCCCTCTGAATTCTGAGTCTGAATTAAGATACTTAATTTGTTAGAGAAAAACTGCCAGCCTAGAGACGTCAATGAGTCTTGGAAGAATTTATTTATAGTAGAACGCTTTCAGTTCTGATCACCAAGGGCCCATCCTAACTAAATGTCAAGATCGCTTCCGTGCAACTTTCTCAATCGCATTCACGAAACTATGCAATGCCCTAACCTACATTTCACTCGTACGCAGCGCAATGCTTCGCAGTCCATTGCGAGATTTCTATAGAAAACAAGCAATCGTTGTGAAGTTCAATAGATATTTACATTATGCCGTTAAAAACATTAATCATAAGGTCGACATTCGATCCATCAATTTTTTTTTTTTTATAAATAAATATTTCCAGAGAGGTCACACAGCGCCATCTAATTTACGTGGTAAGCTACGAGGCTTGTGTTACGGAAACTAGATGGTTGATAAACTACATATTATCCTTTTTTTTTGTAAATATATACATATTATACATATAAACACCCAGACCGAGACAAATTATACAATGTACAACTTGCCCCCGGTGGGAATCGAACCCACGACCTCCCGAATTCACGGCAACGTTTGTTACCACTAGACCACGGAGGCGGTCAATCTTACTCAGTAGACATGTATATTTACATATCAGTCTATGTAAGGTGCTCCAACTAAAGGTTTTTTCGACCACTATATTACACGAGCGAAGTCGGGTTGAAAGGCTGGTAGTTTATATTAATAGCCCACTTTCGCTTTATTTTAATAAATTCCGAGTGGCTATAAACTTGCGGCAAAGTTTAATTAGTCGAATAGATTCACTTACGAGTTCCACATTGGAGAATTGCGTAAACTGTGCCGAATATATTATAATAAATAATATTTATCGGCAATAGAATATTCCCCCAATAGTGCAAATAAAATGCAAATACCTTATCTTAATAAATATAACGAGAACGACTTAGGTTGGCTTGAGGCTGATCTACGCAGGGAAGTCCTTCGCGCCATTTTGCACAGACATGCCAAGTGCAAATTTTTGTTTTGTAAATTATTTTTCTATGGATATTGTTAGTCAAACGTGCTGTTTTGTTTAACAATGTGCTACAATATAAATAATTATAGTAAATTGGGCACCGCAGAAATTTATTTTTTGCGGTTTTCCCGCGCTCGAATTCCTATTACTCCCGCCATTGACAACCCGCTTCAAAAAAAGCATCAAATTCTGCAATATCTGGTATTTAATGATAACCTCATTAACTCATTAAAATAAATATCAGATTAGCTGTATGAACTAGACTCTTTGCCTCTCATTGATCATACATTGGGAGAATAGAAATATTTAAAAGGTATCACAGCCGCTAGCACTAAATAATTCTAGAGAATTTAGCCTTTTTCTCTGTAACTGTCTTCGTAGTCTAGCGGTAAACTTCGTGGTTTAACGGAGGTAACAGGTTCGATTCCTGGTCGGGACACAAACATATTTATTAATGTAAATAAATACATTTAATTAATATTTAATTTATTTGGATATTTCTAGATTTTGGTACGCTGGAGACATCGACGAGCTTGCCACTTGTCATGATTGGCCTATAGTACAGTTGGCTAAATGTGAATCCGCTTATTTATAAGCGTGGTTTCTGACCACCCCGAAAGGGAAACAGGCGTGATGATACTTTACTAACTTTTTTTATTCAGAATGATTGCAATGTTTAGCTGATTTGCATATTATTTGCTTTTTGTCGCAACCTAAGTGTCAAAAAATTCGATCATCATAAAATTCGCGCGCGAGTATTGGTTAATGGTTGTTTAAACTTAATAATATATTTTTGTGTTGTTTGTTCCAGAATCGATGGTGAGGAGGTCCGGCTGATGCTCTGGGACACGGCAGGCCAGGAGGAGTTCGACGCCATCACCAAAGCTTACTACCGCGGCGCACACGCTTGCGTGCTCGCCTTCTCTACCACCGACAGGGACTCCTTTCTAGCTCTTCATTCGTGGAAACTTAAGGTTAGTAGCAACGTAAGGTTAATAGAAACTTAAGGTTAGTGGAAACTGAAGTTTAGTAGAAACTTAAGGTTAATGGAAACTGAAGTTTAGTAGAAACTTAAGGTTAATGGAAACTTAAGGGTAGTGGAAACTGAAGTTTAGTAGAAACTTAAGGTTAGTGGAAACTGAAGTTTAGTAGAAACTTAAGGTTAATGGAAACTTAAGGGTAGTGGAAACTGAAGTTTAGTAGAAACTTAAGGTTAGTGGAAACTGAAGTTTAGTAGAAACTTAAGGTTAATGGAAACTTAAGGATAGTGGAAATCCTTTGGTGATGTTCAGTCTAAGATGTAAAGTCTACTTTACGGTAGTCGATTTTAATAATAATTGATATTTTTTTATATTTTTTTTTAATGCAAAATTTATTATTTCAACAAAATAACAATAATAACTGAACATTACAGAAAACTAGGTATATAAAATCATCCAACATTAATTCACATTTAATCATTCATTCGTTCCTTCAAACATACCTGCTCCATCCTCACTCGCTTTCTTGTTCCTCTGATCCTTAAGCTACAGCCCTTATTACAGAAATATGTATTTTAATTTTTAGCCAGCCTGCAACTTGTGAGAATGGCTTCTGCCATTTTTCAGAAAGCCGTGAAGCGGTCTTTTTGACAAAAGCCGCGTACTCAGCACATAATGAGCCATCACACGAGATAACCAACGGCGTAAATGAAGCTCTGAGATCTTCTGCTGCCCTGTCGTATTTACGATGTTTCTCGTGTGAATGGGTTTGGGAGATGCTTCCCCCAGGTACGGGTTCCGTACGAGGTTGCGTCAGCATTAACAATGCAAACATCAAAAAACGCTTTCCTCGCTGGTTCCCATACTCCGTGAAGCATTAAATCTCCCACAAGTGCGGGCTGACTAAAAGTTGCATCTCGCATAATTGATAAATTATTATTATCATTTAATATTTAAACAATAAGTTTTGTTTCAGGTTGAAAATGAATGCGGTGAAATTCCTACAATTATAGTGCAAAATAAAATAGACCTCATGGATCAATGTGTTGTTGGACCGTAAGTAACGTTAACATTATTTTGACGTGACAACGTCTTATAAATTGGTTTGCCGGGTGACACTTCAAGAAACTGCGTTACGCTCCGCTCACGTTATGCGCTCACAATGAGAGCGAGTGAGAGGCACGCGTCCCTTCCACTCGGGCATGGTTAGCCCGCCTAAGAGCGAGAGAGACAGACATATTTCTCCTATCATCGCCCTATCCTCAACAAAATCACTCAGATAGGAACAAGTTAAGTTGTAGTAAACGCTGTTTCATTGTACGCAAATGTATTGCAAGTTATTGTATGTATATTTGTATATAAATACGTATGTATGTGTAAAGGTAAAAATAAAATTTTGTTAATATGAAATTCAGTGCGAGATTCTTTGTATAAATTAATGTTTAAATATAATTTTTTATTAGCACGTCTTTTCTGTTTCTATGAAAATTTTAACCCCAATCGGCATTGTACAATGCACGAGCTTTTCATGATTATCATTGACAACAATTGTTGTAAAATTTTCAAAACATTGATGTTAATATTATAAATATTTCAATTTAGTATTTCTTACGTAGGTATATTCGTTATTTTACAACATAAGATTAAAACAAAGGGGAAGATAAAATACGAAGACATTACGCGTGGGGCTCAGTTCAGTCAGTAGTAAGCTAGCTATCGAGCCTTGTATTTTATCTCGTTCGTTTTCAACTGTGACATTTTTTTCTAGTCGGTTCCGCTTTTTCTTGTGAACAATATAGCCCGTGGCGTATCTTCTCCTTTTGTTTTAATCAAAGTTTATAACACCGTTCATGTGTCTCAGAGGAGAAGCTTAATCTTGGTTGCATTAAATCTATGTAATTGTAACTAGGTATTATATATATTGTAAAAAGTATTATCACGACCGTTTTCCCTTTCGGGGTGGTCAGAAACCACGTTTATAAATAAACGGATTCTCGTTTAGCCAACTTTACTATAGGCCAATCATGACAAGTCAAATCAAACTCGAGAAATATCACAAATAAATTAAATATTAATTAAATGTATTTATTTACATTAATAAATATTTTTGTGTCTCGACCAGGAATCGAACCCGGTACCTTCGAGTCTAAATCCACGAACTTTACCGCTAGACTACGGAGGCAGTATATATATTGTATCAGTTTTATTTTAAAGGTCAGCCGTCAGATTGTACATTCGACGCCATTGTTTATTACGAGTATGATCGTTATTACAGAGCGAAGATCTTTAAACCCAGCCTAAATTGTCGCTTCGTGACGTTTCCACAAACATAAATTTGTGCTGACAATCAGCATCAACTTTTTTTTTTACTTTTTAGAGATGAGGCAGAATTAGTGGCTCGTGCGTTGGGATGTCGACTGATGCGGGCCTCAGTAAAGGAAGATGTAAATGTGGGGGCGGTATTTAGAGCACTTGCGGCGAGGTGTTTGGCGGATCTGAGGAGAGCCGAGGGAGGAGAGGACGACGGACTGTCGAGGGCACCTGTTATAGGTAAGACTGAAGTAAATGAAAATACGAGACAACTTGACTTAGTCGGACTGACTAGTGAAATACTTTTTTGACATTCTCAAAGCCAAATTAGTAACCGCTTACAAGAATAATTTATAGGAGTAATTGAATAAGGATAATTAGTAAATAAATAAAAAGTGTTTTAAATTCACATATAGCCAACTTTCAACATCATGCCCTATCATCATCATCTAGTGGCAGCTCGCCAGACCACGGTTGCAGTTGTACTTGATGTTAAGTGCAAATACTTCTGTACTAAGTTATGGACTCATAGCTTGGGGGAATTCCACAGACATAAATAAAGCATTTCTAACACAAAAAAATGCATCAGAGCTATCTGTGTATCTACCACTAGAGTCATGTAGACCTTTATTAAAAAAATTAGAATTACTAGAAATAGTAAATTTTGTTGGAAAAAATAATGACCTATTTGTCAAATGTGATACAGGAAGAAAATTTAGTCGCATGGACACTACAAAACTTAAAATTCCCAGTCATAAAAGTAAATTATTTAGTGTGAACTCATATATTATGTGTATCAAGGTTTACAACAACATACCTAAAGAAATTAGACAGTTACCAAACAAACTGTGTATTATAAAATTGAAAAAATGGTTAATAGAAAAATGTTATTATAATATCAATGAATTCTTTACTATTACAAAAAATGACATGGTTTACTATTTGTGATCTTAGTATTGTTTATCTTTTTTTAATGTAATGCATTAGAACACACATGTAAAAAATATTTGGTCGCCAAAACTTGGCAAATGTACCTACTCTTAAGTTTACTTTAAGACCTGTAAATTTGGAAATATGACATTTACGCAAATAAATAAATTATTATTATATACAATGCACCGCACGAAGACTTTCTTAACATTTTCAACATTGTTGTAACATATTCAGATGAAACATTTATGTTGATGTTAAAAATATTTCAGTATGTCTTGTCATTTTATAACCTTAGATTATAACAAAAGGAGAAGATACAAAGACATTACGCATAGGACTTAGTTGAATCAGTAGTGGTATCGAGCCGTAAGCCGAGCTTCTATGCATTCTATCTCGCTTGCGTCCCGCTGTGACAAATTCTGATGCAACTTGTAGTTTGTCTATCGGTTCCGCATCCGGCTCGATAACTAGCTTACTACTTGCTTGCGACTTGCTACTGATTCAAATTTGCTAGATCCACGCGTAATGTTTCCGTACCGTATATTCTTCTTTTCATTTAATCTAAGACTTATGTTCATAATATAATAATACGTTATATTTATATTTCATTCTCCTGATAGATGATAAATAAGTAGATCGGAAAGGCAAAGGGATCTAGCCCATACAGCCATGACTGTCGTAATATATTTTTTACGAGTTAATGAGCGGGGTGAGGCGGAGTGCCCAATCGTCCGAAAACGAATCGTCCAAGATAGATTACGTCTGTCAGAAATGTGAAAATCTTGGGCATTCGGACTAGCTTTTGACATATTCGATCTTAGACGATTCGTTTTCGGACGAATCTCATCGAATTTCGGCCTATCTTGGTGACTCCATTATGACTCAATCCGCGGCATTATCGTACCAACACGTCAGGTATATATGGGGTTCACAGCGCGTAAAAACTCAAAAAAATAAACTTCAACTAGTACCCCATATTTAGTATCTGATTTAGTGTTTTCTATAATTATTTACATTCTAGAACATTATTAAATAAAACAACACCACTTTCGACTAACAGTAGAGTAATTTACAAAACAAAACACTTCCACGTGACATGTCCGTGCAAAATGGCGCGAAGGATTCTAGTGTTTTCTTTCTTTTTGCAGGAAGTTTCACAAATAACAACAGCAATGGTACGATACTACTACGGCCGGTGAAGCAGAGGCCGGGGGGGAAGAAGAAAAATATATTGCGTAATGCTTGCAGACTGCTTTGAATAAAGTCACAAATAGGTTTGCGCCAGCGAGGGAAATATTCACCATCTGTATTTTTTACTGGTGACCTACAAATATTGTATTTATTCTTTAAAATATTAATATTTTTTCTGGTTTCAATGATTGTGTTACAAGATAAAAAAAAACTTTTAGCGTAAAATTATGAACGCGACAAACTTAAGTCTTTTGTGATTTATTAAATATCATAGAATTGTGTTTATTTCTCTTGTAAATATTTTGAAAATTCGTACAATAGCATTTTTATTTTAAATTATGGATGTGCAATAATTAATTTACATGTGTGATTAATGTCCCTATTTTTTTTTTTGGCGGCATTGGTGGCTCGGTTGTAAGAACTTTAAAATCCTTCAAAGGTCGGTTTAAACCAGGGTTGCACAGACTTATTAATACTAGGGGCCACTCGGCCAAATCATGAACTGATAGCGGGCCGGCCGCCAGAAGTAGGTATAGGTAGTTAAAGACAATAAAGAATTGATAAAAATTTATTAAAATTAAAAAAGAAATTATTAATTTGAAGCGTGGCACTGCATAGTGCTTACAATCTTTTTTATATTTCAAATTTACTTGTAGCAACACGTAAAACTGCTTCCAAACTTTCATTTGCAAGGCGGTTTCGATTTTTTGTTTTATTATTATTTAGTATTGAAAAAGTTTGTTCACATATATAGGTAGAACCAAATAAGCTGGCACATTTCAGAGCGTTTATGCGCAACTCTTCGTACATATTTTTATCAATGCAGCGGTAAAAGTTCAGCAAGTCTCCTTCGTTGAATTTGTTGCGTAAATCTTGGTCATTTTGAATGTCGATAATTTCTAACTGCATTGACTCTGGCGCATTTTCAACTGAAATAGTGAAAGGATTGCTGAATATGTCCAACAGAGGTTTCACTTTTTTAAACTCCGAAAATCTGTCTTCAAAAGATTGAATCAAAATATCTAGCTTTTCTACATAACTGAAATTAATCGCAGTTTTGTTGAATTTTTCAGCCATTTTCTTATAATTCGGAAAATGATTATAATTTCCAGAATTCAATTGTGATCTGAAAAGTGTCAGCTTGCATTGAAAGGATGTTACATGAGCATAGAGCTGGGATATCAGTTGATTTTTGCCTTGAAGCCGTGTGTTCAAGACATTCAAATGATTTGTAATGTCAACTAAATAAGCTAAATCACACAACCAATCAGGATATTTAAGTTCCGGGACATCCCTTTGCTTTTCCGCCAGAAATATTCCAATTTCTTCTATTAAATTTAGAAATCGTTCCAGTGTCAATCCACGACTTAGCCACCTTACTTCTGTATAATACAGTAAATCTCCGTATTCGCTTTCGATGTCATCAAGGAATTGTTTGAATTGTCTGTGATTGAGTCCTCGTGATTTTATGAAATTTACAGTCGAAACTACTACTTTCATTACATTTTGAAATTCATTTTTTTTAGAACAGAGGGCTTCCTGGTGTATAATGCAGTGAAACTGCATGAGATCTTCAGTGTTTATGTTTTTTTCTTGCAGGTGCTTTTTCAGCAAAGTAACTAGCCCGGAATTGATACCAATCATGGAAGGAGCACCGTCAGTCGCAACTCCCGATAACTTAGATAAGTCCAAATCAGTTTTTGAACACTCGTCCAAAAGTCCATTGAGTATATCAACTCCTTTGGTTTGACCTTTCAATGAACACATTCCTAATAACTCTTCGAAGACTTCAAAATCTTGAGTAACACCTCGTATGAATATGAGAAGTTGAGCTGTGGAACTAATATCAGTCGATTCGTCGAGTGCTAATGAAAAAAATTCCATGATCTTAGTTTTTTCAATTAATTGTTCCGCAATATTACCTGACAAGGACATAATTCGTCTTTGGATAGTCATACGATTCAGTTGAATTTTCTCAAACTTTTTTGCTGCTTCTGGACACATTTTCTTAGCGGCAATTTCCATGCATTCTTTTACAAAATCGCCATCATTGAAGGGGCGACTTCGCTTTGCTATCATTCGAGAAACTTCATAACTAACTTCTGTAGCCGTTTCTGAATCTTGAATGTGTTTTGTAAACATAGCTTGCTGACCAATAAGCTCCCGTTTTAAAGACAACATTTTTTGCTTTCTTAATTCGCCTGTAAACTTGGTAAAAGAAGGATGCTGCGTTTCATAGTGCCTTTTTACATTATAATCCTTTGCAATCGCAACAGAATTCTTGCAAATTAAACAAACGACTTTGTTATGCGACCATACAAAAAAGTATTTCTCAGTCCAAATTTCTTGAAACTGCCGATTTTCATCTTTAACCTTACGTTTTTTACTAGGTCCTGGCTTCTCCATGTTGCGTTCTAATCCTGGCTAGGATTAACACAGCACCTAAAAACAATTACAGTACCCACTTAAATTACCTATCCTTTTTTAAATTATCAAAAATAATTGATTAAATATTATTTCTCAGAAATTTTAAGATTTTTATACAGATTTTATCTGAAATAATGACGTAATTATTACAGTTAGAGAAATTCTTATAAAAATAGTAATTTCTTTGTTTATTTTAATATTTAGCCAACATTAAAGCTAAATTTGATTAAAATTGATTAAATAGGTAGGGAAACACTTATTAATAACAGAGTTTTACTTACGTTTTCACAACACAATTATACACGGCACTTGACGGGTTAACACTGCAACAGGAAATCTACGTTGAATGTGGATCAAAATATATGACACCGGCTAGTCGAGTTAAAATCTACACTAGAACTATTGCCTCCCAAAAACACTAATAAACTGCACTTATTCTCAATCACTTATTACTTCGCTTTGTATTTTCGCGCTTATTTCTTTCTGTTGTTGACACTTCACTCAAATGAAAAGCGAACTGTTCGGCCGCTGCGGTTAACGTGATTTTTATACCGCGCAAACGACTCTGGAAGCTTCGTGTAGATACGCGAGCAATCGGGAATACGGGACTATATCTATCTCGCTTGCTCACCGCGCTAGAAAATTCTTGATTTCTATAGCGAGCGATGTTACTTGACTTAGCAATTTTGGGCGCTAGATTCAAATTGCGCGCGCGCGAGTTTCACATTACTTTTCGAACATATTTTTTTTTTGTTTTATTCTGGAATAGAATTCAATATTTTTCGAATGCACGAGAGTATTATTTTTGCTGTCGGCGGGCCACCAGTATTCGACCCACGGGCCGCATGCGGCCCGCGGGCCGCGGTCTGTGCATCCATGGTTTAAACCCTGGCATGTACCAATAAGAAATATATTTTTCTTACGTACATTTGTCATAGATTTACAACACCACCGTTCCCGTGCCTCGGAGAGCACGCGAAGCCGTCGGTTCCGGTTCTATTAATATCATCTTGTGGAATCGTTAATAAATTGTCATTAGAAAAATATATCAGACTTACGCCAACTGGGTGGGCAGACGGGTGTCTGGCCTGTTCCAGAAGGCCCATCTCGAACAGTGGAGGTCTAGGACGTCTGTGATGATGTATGATATATTTTAAATAACTATACATATTTTTATATACTTTTTTTTACTAATGTAAAGCTTTTTAATTTAATATCGGTAGGTAATAGTGCCAAGATTTAACCACGCTTCTTGTCATGTTTAGAATATTTGCCGTAAATATTTAATTCTAGTGTAAATATATAAGTTCTAATTTTTATATAATAAATATTTTTGTAAAAAAGTACTTGCATTCTTATTTTTTGTCATTAATTATTATTATTATTTTTTTAATTGTCTTTAAAGGACATTGTACAGAATACATCAGTCCTAAACACGTAATTTATTTGCATAATATATGTTCATAACAGAGTTCATAACCGAGTTGGGGATCATCAAATTCCAGATGCTGCAGAATTTGATGCTTTTTTGGAGTCACTCGCGGCATTATAGCCCAAACACGTCGGGTAAAATATGGGAGTCCACAGCGCGGGAAAACCGCAAAAAATAAACTTCAACTTGTGCCCCATATTTAAAGTCCAATTTATGGTTTTCCATAATTATTCACATTGTAGCACATTATTAAACAAAATAACACCAGTTTTGACCAATAATATCCACAGTAAATTAATTTACAAAACAATAACTTGCACTTGACATCTCCGCGCAAAATGGCGCGAAAGACTCCTCATTAATTATACTTACTGCGTGGAATTTGTTAGAGAGCAAATATTTTTATATTATAATCTAGAATAAAAATAATTTATGACAAAGACCTTTCACTTTTCACTGTCACTGATGACGCCGCTCCAAAGAGAGGCGAAATATTTGGCAATAATTTTTTTAAGCTTCAATTTATATATTTTACCATGTAATAAATAAATAATGGTTGTAGAAGGCTTCAAAGGATAAATAAGAGAGTAAAATAAAAGACCATTAAATACATTTTCAATAATTTATTATCCCAAACAATCGTTTACAATGATTTATGAGATATTAACATAGAAATATTACGGAGGGTAGGTGTAAAAGTAAACACACACATTTTATTTGCTATAATATTTAATTTAATTAAAACAACTTCAAGTGACTAAAAGTTCTTAGTTCAGTGTTATTTCTAGTGCCATTACTTATGCAATCATAGAATTATGGTATCTGCACCTATCCTGCTGGTAATTTAAAATATTTCTATAAATACATAACCTAACTTGCAACTTGGAAAAATGTCATCAGCTGATATAGTACTTCAGTCTCAGCAGCTCATGGAAGACCGGATGGATAAACGTATGGCCAATTTTGAAGCTCAGCTGGCTGCTGCTAAAGGATTACCTAATAGTACGGTCATTGAAACCATCTCCAAGGACTTTCAAGAATTTAAACGCTTCACAGTGGATATGTTTGGTCTAATGAGGCAGCAGATAAGCGACCTGCAGGTAACAGTGGACAGTCTCGAGACTAGAAGCAGATCAGACTGCTTGCTGTTTAAGGGGTTTCCGGAGCAACAAGGAGAAAATGTTATTCAGATGGTTGTTGATGTGTTGCGGGATAAACTGGGAATTTCTGAGGTGCATGGCCAGTCTTTTCGCTCCTGCTACCGTCTCGGGGCTCAAAATGATTCCACAACACGATCAATTCTGGTACGATTTGGTGACTACAGGCTGCGGCAGCTAATTTGGAAAAACAAAACAAAGTTTAAAGGTACACCACATAGCTGCTCAGAATTCCTTATAAAGAGCAGGCAACTTTTGTTGGTGGAAGCCCGAAAAGTCTTCGGTATGAAGAATTGTTGGTCCCAGGATGGGAAGGTAGTGGTTAAGTCTCCAGATGGTAGTAAGCACAAACTGATGAATATTTCTGAACTCATAGCACTGTCGAATGACTCAGACTCCGTAGCTGCATCCTCTCAACCACATCCTCGCAAGGAACGTCCTAAAAGAGTACACAGAGTTAGATAATGATTTGCCATACAACGTGAATGTTTCTCTTTTACATTGATTATTTATTTTTTTATTCTTTCCTCTACATATCTCATGTCGGAATAATCGCTGATCACGCACGAATCACAAGTTATAGTATGTATAAATCAATGTTTACTATAACTATTGCAAGTCACGTAAATGGAGATTTAAGATATTTTTTTTTTTGATAGTATGTCTTTTTCTAAATATTCACCGGGCACTGGTTTTAATTTGTTCAGCCATTGTCAGCATCAAAATTTATATATATTACTTTTTTTTTTAAAAAAGGTTTAACGTCTACTGGACTATCGAGTTATATCCATAGTTCCCATAAACGATAATAGATGGCGGTGGCATTAAATTGGTTTCATATTTTGTTTAAATCTTAAGTAGTTGGTGAATATATATATATTTTTTAGCTATTCAGCTCATAATCACAGTCCATGTGGTTCATGCATGAAGTATTGTGATCTCGTTTGTTAAGCGTAATGCATGCAATTCTCATAATAAGTGTACGGTCGGCAAAGAGACCGCTGGATCACTTTATGCTCCTTGTTGAGCAATTATTTTCTTAAATAACCCAGCGTCCGATGTCCATGACTGTGCAGTGTGGAGGTAATAAAAAAGTAAAGAATACTTACACATTAATTTCCGCATTCTTCTTAGCGATTTTCCTATTTCCAATCTCAAGCTCTTAATTTTTCTCCTTATGTAGAAACATTCACTCATACTTTGTAATTGTTCTTTTGTTGTAAAAGTTGTAACTAGGTTTTAAATTTGTAAACCGTTTACCGGCGGGACAAATGCAGATAATTAAGATTTTATTTATTAGCAATTAACATCAGTTTCAATTATTATTATTTAACGTATTTATATGTATTATATTTTTATTTAATATTATATTATACTTATTTTAGATACTACATAATTACTTATCTTATATGTCTATTACAGATGAAGATGACTCCTTTTATTCAATAAGCAGCGGGACGACTGGTAGTGGCGACTCGTTTTATGATACCATCGATGATAATTTAAATGTGATAATAAATAATAAACTGGGCATATATAAAAAAAATTTCAATGTATGCCACATCAATGCGCAAAGTATTCCGGCCCATTATACAGACCTTGTCGTCACGTTTACTTCTCCGGATGTCGTTGATGCAATACTCATATCTGAAACTTGGTTAAAACCAAGTTTGCCTTCCTCACTATACACAGTGCCTGGATATTCGCTTATCCGCAACGACCGTACTGGCGCTAAGGGAGGGGGCGTGGCGATACTCTTGAGATCTGACTTACAATATAAGGTTATTCGCTCGTCACCAAGCGAATACTCAGCGTCACCAGAATATTTGTTTATCGAGATAGGCGGTTTGGGGTCTAGCCTTCTTGTGGGTGTAGTGTACTGTCCACCTACTATCAATTATTTTTTTAAACTGGAAACTGTCTTGGAGGATACTGTGGCACTATACTCACATCACATCATCATGGGCGACCTAAACACTTGTCTCCTAAGTAGTCAATCACTCAATATATCTCGAGCAAACAAACTTACTAATATTATATCTTCTGTTAACCTGTCCATTCTTCCAACTGGCCCTACGCATCATCTTCCACTGTCTAATACTCTTCTTGACCTAATCCTTACTTCCCGTCTTGATTTAGTTTCCTCACATGGTCAAATTATAGCTCCTTGTTTTTCTCATCATGACCTTCTCTTTGTGTCTTATAAATTAAAACGTCCAAAATTCCGGCCGCCGACAATTTTTATGCGACATTTTAACCGCATAAATATGGATGACCTGCGCAACGATGTGACTGGAATTGACTGGGTACCTCTTCTTGAAGCCAGCAGTATTGACAATAAAGTATTTATCTTTAACCAAGAAGTGCTTAGGGTATACGATAATCATGCTCCGATTCGACCGACTAAAATTAAACGTCCACCCGCGCCCTGGATTAACGAAGACATCCGATCAGCAATGAGAAAACGTGATAGGGCTTATCGGAAATTCCGGAAAACACGTAATGACGAAAACAGTGCATCATATAGGGTTGCAAGGAATCGGTGTAATCAGATGTGTAGATTAGCAAAGAGGCGCTTTTTCTTTGACAACCTCAAAAATAACTCATCCTCCAAAAACTGGAGGTTCCTAAAATCTATTGGGCTCGGCCGGTCACAAAATCAAGTTGATCTTGGCAACGTCACACTTGACGATCTAAATAACTTTTTTTCTTCAGCCCCTGTGCTTGATGAAGCCACTAAAACGACTACTTTAATTGAAATAGCTGATATGCCAACCCCAGACATCGAAATATTTACTTTCGCTGAAGTTTCTGATGATATTGTATCTAAGGCGATTAAATCAATTACTTCTAAAGCAATAGGACGTGATTCCATCGGTCGTGCTATGATCGATCCCATTCTTGATTTACTGCTACCAACTATCCGCCACATAATTAATTTCTCTCTTACTAACAGCCAATTTCCTTCCTTGTGGCGAGAAGCTCACATCATACCTCTCCCCAAATTAACATCACCTACACTTCCCAATCATTTTCGACCTATCTCAATCTTACCGTTTTTTTCTAAAGTCCTTGAGTATATAGTTTACAAGCAACTTTCTAGATTCCTATGTGTATACAATCTCCTTAATCCTTTTCAATCTGGTTTTCGCCCCGGTCATAGCACTACTTCAGCTTTACTTAAGGTAACTGAAGATATCAGAAATGGCATGGATGAAACCAAACTTACAGTTCTTGTACTGATTGATTTCACGAATGCCTTTAACACAGTTGATCCTGATTTGCTCATCGCAATGTTGTCTCGCCTTAACTTATCATCGGAAACATTAGAGTGGTTCTCGCAGTATTTGCACGGGCGTCGCCAACAAGTTCGGGTAGGCCAGGAGTCGTCTCAGTGGTGTGATTTAACCACAGGGGTCCCACAAGGCGGGATCCTCTCTCCCTTACTGTTTTCCCTATTTATAAATTCTGTCACATCTTCGTTACACTGTCACTATCATCTTTATGCCGATGACTTGCAGCTCTATGTGCAGACTGACACTGAAACGATAAATAGTGCCATAGCGTGGTTAAATGCCGATTTAACATACATCAGTTCCTGGTCCAGGCGTTTTGGTGTGGTGGTCAATCCCAGTAAATGCCAGTCCATTGTAGTAGGTAGTAATAGACTTATATCCAAGATTGACCTTTCCAAGTTGGAGGCGGTTCGGTATGATTTCTCTCCGATACCATTTTGTAATAACGTTAAGAATCTCGGTGTGTTTTTCGACTCCAATCTTAGTTGGGTGACTCAGATCTCTAACACTAACCGAAAACTCTTCGCATCACTCCATTCGCTCAATAAGTTGAAAAATTTCTTACCGGTAAAAACTAAAATTACACTTGCTCACAGCCTTCTTCTTCCACTTATTGATTATGGTGATGTATGTTGTGTTAACATGACCGAAGAACAACTAAACAAGATGGATCGCCTTCTTAACTCCTGTATTAGGTTCATTTATTCTCTTCGCAAGTATGACCACATTTCAGAATATCGCTCTAAGCTCAAATGGTTACCAATAAGATCGCGAAGAAATTTTAGAATTTTGTGCCTGTTATACTCAATATTAAATGAACCTAATACTCCTATATACCTAAAACAATTCTTCTCATTCCTCAGCTCCTTTCACGACAGAACTCTTCGATCTTCACAAAACTCCGTCCTTTCTATCCCTTCCCATCACTCTAACTTTGTCTCAAAGTCTTTCGTAGTCGCAGCGTCATCCCTTTGGAACAGCCTTCCAGTCAGTATTCGTCAAGCACCGAATAGAGCCACCTTTAGAAGGCTTGTGTTTACACATTTAATTAAGTCCCAATAAATAAATAATACTATTTTAATGTGTGTTTTTAGTTTATTCTAATTATTATGTAGTTATATGTGTATGTATGTATTATGTATATATGAGTATATGTAGGTTTATATATGATGTATATTAAGTAGTATATGTATTTGATATTAGGCTAAGTATTAGTTATAGCAAAATCTGTCTCTTTTAACTCTTATTTTTGCACCGTCTCATATTTCTATTTGATATCTCCTTTGTCCCCAAGGTCGACTGTCAGAGAATGCCTAACGGCATTAAGCTTCGCCTTTTGTACATTGTGCAATAAAGTTTTTAAATAAAAAAAATAAATAAAAAAATGCCATCACAATGAGACTATGCGTGCTTAACACAATCCAATGGGGTGTATCAGGCAAAACTTTAAGTAGATGTCGCTAGCGGCACTGGTACCTTGTTAACACCTATGACGGATCCTTTTTAAATTTATTTGTAGTTTTTTTATTTTTATAACAGAAAAATGTATTTTCACTTAATGTTACCTAACTTAAAAGACGAATTAAGTAAGCAAACACCGTCTTTAAAATAGAAAAAGGTTGAATCAATAGAACGGCAATTTTGAGATCACCATATCTTTGCTTTCGCTTGGAAATCTCGATTTGTACCCTTAAAAGCTGCTCACTTCTGCATAATATCCAGAAAATAATAAAAAATACAACATTTCTATGCAACTGACAGTTATATTAGGTACCATCTATCATGCGCCATCAGTCGTGATAAAAAGTTAGTGATACACCCCATTTAATAAAATCATATATTGGCGGTAAACCAAATACATTATTCCTCAATCTGCACGGCAGTTGTATCTATTTCTCATGTATTCTTATTGTTTAATTGTATTGTATCTATTAATATTGCTCTTGTTTACTATTGTATTAATCTTCTCTAGAATTTTTCTTGCATGCTTTTTATTGTATCTATCTGTGAATTCTTGTCTTCGACTTTATAGAAGAAAGAGAAAGACAAATTTCTAAGCATTCCATGGATTCACAGTGCGGGTGCCGGGTCCATCGTGTGTGGGTAAGAGATGAATGGTGTCTCGGGCTTGCGACCGACAATAGGCTGGTTTAAGAAAAGGAGGCCTCCTTTTTTTTCTATTGCGCGATAATACGTTCACCATCCACCATTCCACTTCTCTCCCTACCCAACCAAATACTGTATGATTCCGTTAATGCCGTCTTGGAAGCTCGTTCCATAAATGTATTGACGGCAGACCTGCTTAGGCCCAATTCTTTCAGTAAGTGACGCAAAGATTTTGCTGGAACTCCTCTTGCACCAACTTCCACTGCGTAAAGCTGAGTCTTGAACCCGTTCCTGATCATTTCTTCTGTGAGATCATATTATATTTTTTTCATTTACATGTATTTTAGCTGTAAGTTTATCTAAATAAATATTCTAGGGCGTTATTTTATTTTATATACTTGCACTTGATAGTGTCGCGCAAGGTCCATGAATCTTAGCAACTGGAATCAGACACTCATGACTGACATAAGTCTCTGACATTACCGCTTGACTGGAAATGAAGGCAATTCGAGCCTGATCCCGAAACGTGTGGATACACTTTACTGGGTTTATCGGCACGAACTGTGGATACTTCCCCGCCCCGGCAGACTGGAGAAATTACCACCATCAGTCCGCCTACTAATAAGAATAACATTTGATAATTTAGTGAGTCAGAGAATATTATTATAGTCGTACATTTTGATGTGACACAGAATACTTTCATACATTTTAATGAGACACAGAATATTTACATACATTTTAATGCGACACAGAATATTTACATACATTTTAATGCGACACAGAATATTTACATACATTTTAATGCGACACAGAATATTTTTATTATGTTTAGAACTTTCTTTTCAATAATAATTTCCCGCGCATTTTAATGTGACACGGACTGTACAACAACGATAAAAGAATTAAAAAAAAACACTGGTGGGTTTTATAACACCACAAAAATGCGATTTTAGCTAAAAGTTCGGATGTACGGAGTATTTTACGATATTTGATAAACTTATAATATACTAGATTATTAACTATTTATATTTTTCTCTTTCTCCTTCTGTCTGTCTAAACACCAATTCAGAGGAAGGATTCTAAGCAGGATGGAGGTGTAGTTCTATGTAAATAATACATTAGATATGCACAATGCAATGAAATCTACACATTTTCACTCATTCGCACTTACAATTTAGACCTTCACACACCTACACCGATAATACACATTCACATATACATACACTTACATGATGGTGCGTAGATGGATTTTTTAAATATTGTCTCTTCATTTTTATTCTTAGGTTTATTTTTAATAGTTTAAATTGTTAATAATCCGTTCATGCTAAGTATATGTTTAGTGAAAATAATGTTATTCCGTAATGGGGTGTATCATTAACTTTTTATCACGATAGATGGCGCATGATAGACGGTACTTTATATAACTGTCAGTTGAGTGGCGTATGTCCATCAATGTCGGCAAAACTGCCGCATTGATGACATCCAGATGCCGGCTGCCTCCACCACTGCAGCTTCGGGGACAGAACATCGAGTGGACTCCGACCGTCAAATACCTGGGCTGCATTATTAACAGGACGTTGACAATGGGTGAAATGGCCTGCCACGCCGTCAATCAGGCAAAGGCGGCCCGAGCCATGTTACGTCCTGTTATGAATTCCAGCTTGCCGCTCAGGTTGAAGGTCCGGATCTACAAGATGTTCATCCGTTCTCGTCTCACCTATGCTGCGCCAGCCTGGCACCACCTTCTGGCCAAGACCAACAGGGACAAGATCCAAAGTCAGCAGAACATATCGCTCAGAGTGGTTTCCCGAGCGCCATGGTTCGTGCGTAATTCCGTCTTAGCTCGAGATTTGGAGATGCCTACTATTGAGGAGTTTGTCGTTGGCCTGACTAGACGTATGTTCTCTCGGGCCGACAACGGACACTTCAAGCATCTCCAGAACATCGCTCCGTCTTGTGCACGGCCCCCCAACGGGAGACCACTTCCTAGAGAAGTACTCCTGGAGGAGAGCTGAAGCAGTCGAACTTAGCCCCCTGGGTTCGTGAGCCACACGGGAGCTGTATAACGGCGTCCAGCACTAAACGTGCATGAATTACCGGCGGGTGGTTACCCGCTGAGATCCTGCCGGGGAAAACGGGGAACTGTCCCCATCCCCAACCCACGCCCATTACGCATCCGGGCCTGGACGACCCCACTGTCTGTCTGTACTGTCAGTTGCATAGAAAAATTGTATTTTTATTACGAAATTTATTATTTTTTGGATATTATGTCGAAGTGAGCAGCTTTTAAGTGTACAAATCGAGATTTCCAAGCAAAATCAAAGATATGGTGATCTCAAAATTGCCGTTCTCTTAATTCAACCTTTTTTTCTTTTTAAAGACGGTGTTCGCTTTCTTAATTCGTATTTTAAGTTAGGTAACGTTGGTTTAAAATACATTTTTCTGTTATAAAATTAAAAAAACGACAAAAACATTTAAAAAATAATGCGTCAAATGTGTAAACAAGGTGCCATTGCCGCTAGCGACATCTACAAAAAGCTTTGCCTGATACACCCCATTGGCTAGGTGTTCGGTAATCATTTGAATGTAAATATTTATTTCTAAAATACAGCTGTGGAATAAGTTAATAATAAATAAATAAATATATATATAAATGAATGTCTGTATGTATGTTCCCTATGCATTTAAAAACTACTCAACCGATCGGGATGAAACTTTGGAAATATGTTGTGTGAACATCGGCGAAGGTTTCTGACATAGTACTAATGTTGTCCGATAGGTGGCGCGCATCAGCGCTGATTTGTAGGGCATATCGACCGAGGGTACATTCAATGACTGTCAGACGGTACAAAGTTCGCCGGGTCAGCTAGTAAACATGTTGACTGTAGTTAATAAGAATAATTAATTCTTCTAATTACACTTTTTTATTAATTATAAAAAAATACAATGGTGCTTTGATTAGTGTATAGTGTTATAAACGATGCTGCAAGACTAAAAAACAGCGGTTGAGTAGTCCGGACTATCAAGGCCTACGTACGTACGTACCTTTGGGGTATGAAAACACAGCACGGTACGTCTTAGACGTTACGTCAACGCCCAACGGCTCCTCCAATCAATTATTCTTTTTAGTTGTCAAACAAGTGGCATAAATGTTACTATTTTAAATATTTTCGGTAATTTCCATTTCTTATCAGTCTCAACCATACAAACATTCTCACAACTAAAAAAAACTAAAAACTTATTATAAATGGGGGTGAAATAAAATAAAAGCCGAACCAATAGAATATGCTCAATGTAACACAGAACATTCTGTAACATTATAATGTGACACATAATATTCTCAAACATTTTAATGTGACACATAATATTCTCAAACATTTTAGTGTGACACTTGATATTCTTAAACATTTTAATGTGACACATAATATTCTCAAACATTTTAGTGTGACACTTGATATTCTCAAACATTTTAATGTGACACATAATATTCTCAAACATTTAATGTGACACATAATATTCTCTAACATTTTAATGTGACACATAATCTATTCAAACATTTTAACATTCTCATACATTTAATGTGACACAAAACATCCTCATATATTATAATGTGGCACAAATTATTTTCATACAATTTAATGTCTTACAAAACATTATCATACATTTTATGTGACTCAAACTATTTTGATACATTTGAATGTGACACAGAACATTCTTAAACGTTTTAATGTGACACAGAACATTCTCAAACGTTTTAATGTGACATATTTAAATGTAAAAAAGACCACTCTGGTATTTTGTATTTTTAGGTGACGAAGAACCATAACGTTTCATGAGACATTTCAACGCATTTAAATAAATATACTCAGATTATTCTCATACATTTTAATGAAAGCGATATTTCGAAATAACTGACCTTCATACATTTATTGTAAATTTAGACCACAAAAGCACTATTATGAATAATATTAAACAGCTATTTATAAACGTTATGCTAAATTTCTATAGGACTAAACAAGGACACAAATATGTTTTCTCACTCTGACTTGTTCCTGAATCAACATTTTAGGCACTGTATTTAAAACCTATTATATACAAAAGGCGGGCTTAATGCCGCTAAGAATTCTCTAGCAACCAACCTTTGAGACAATAAAATATTTTGTGTTGTGAGAGTCGGTTGCAACCTTTAAATAAATTAAGGTAATTTATATTCATTATAAATTTTATATATTAATTACTATATAGACAAATATATACTGATATGGACACAATACTATATACTGTAAATATATTATACACACTACATATAATTCCTACTTTTGAAGTTTCGCACCACTTCTTCGAGCATATCGACGAAATTGTTGGCGATGTATTGGCGGATGTTGTCCTTCAGGTATTCCAGGGTACGGGGTTTTGTCAGTGGAAAAGGTGGAAATAGGACTCATCACTGAATAACACGAGAGCGTCGTGTGGCAAGTTAATGAGCGCTTCACGTGCAGTTTGGCTAGAAACGAAATCGCGTTCAGTCAACTGTTGGACCACAGTAAGTTTGTAGGGATGCAATTGGAGTTCATTGTGAAGAATTCGTCTCACTGTGCGATCAGAAATCCCCAGAGTAGCTGCGTAAAAACGACTTCCTCACCCTCTCGACGTCTTCTCGAGTTCTGAAAGTCCGTTGGCCCTTTTTTGTCACACTGTCACTTTCCATGTGTCTACCCACGAAACAATTGATTGCCGGCTAGGAACGACGCCCGCGGCATGAATATTAAACCGAGTTCGGAAGGCAAGTTGGGTAGGGACTACTGAATGACCGTTTGAAAAGTAGGCCTCGCCGGAAAACGTACGCTGCAGTTGCCGCATCAGTTTTCATAGTAACGCAGTTGACGGATCATATAGTAATAAATAAGGAGTAAAAACAACTACTGTGTTACCGTTATGATTTACAATTTAAACAGTGATAGAGATAAATAATCGTAATGAATACTAGCTCGTATCTGGTATGTTGTACTCAATGTTGAAGTCCGTCACAAAAGAGTGCCTAAAATAGTTGTTCATCCACATGTGAATGTGATAGTGACAGATTGATTAAACTAGTTCAGATTTAGCAAAACGTTTATATACAAGTATTAGAGCTATAATTTTAACACTAATAATGGTATTTGAACCTAAATATAAAGAGAAAGGCATTATTCATACAAACTTCAGTTTAAGTTAAGATCCTAATATTTATTTATAGTATGTCTTTTATGGAAAGTATTTTTAATTATTTAATACTAAACTTTGCATTAAGCAACGCCTGAATATTGAGGGTGATTTCACATTCACACTGATCACTGTGGTTTTTACTAGACTGTAAAAAGTTTTCAGATCAAAGTTCGTATCGATAAATGCACAGTATGAAGCCGATCAATCGCCATCGCGGTTATATGAAACTATAAAACGATACAAGAGTCGGAGGTCCACAAGGACGTCTTTCTTTACATGGATAAGGCGTTCGACAGAGCGTGGCATACCGGTCTTCTGTCCAAGCTCATCGATGTCGATATAATACGCATGGCAGTCAGGTTACTGTCATAATTCCTGGAGGGGAGACGATTCTTCGTGCAGGTCGATGAAGCATCGTCCGCGGAGAAGGCAATTGCGGCAGGAGTCCCGCAAGGAAAGTGCCTCTCCCCCGTGCTCTACGCCACTTTCACTAATGACATTCCCAACCTAATGGGACACCTGAAGAGAAAGAATGGGGAAAAAATGTCGTCCTCCCTGGCAATTAAGGCCGTCGACGCTGCAAAGAAAATGCAGAAACTGCTGCCGCCGAAGCTGGATAAATGGCGATGTCTGCGAACGTCGGCAAGACCACCGCCACCTGCCGGACCTGTTGCTGTTCCGTGGGTGGAAAGTGAGCTGGACGAACACAGTCACCCACCTGGGGTGCGTGATCGACCGCGGCCTCCGCATGGGCCCTATGGCACGCCATACAATAAACCGCGCGAAAGTAGTCCGGTCCAGCTAAGGCCTTAGCTGATCTGAACATCTAATGTGATGAACTAATCATCTACAAGACGTTTGTCCGCTCAAGCCTGACCTACGACTCACCAACGTGGCACTACCTCCCGGTGGCAATCCAGGCCCAACGGAATATATTCTTGCGCGCGACCGTCGGAGCTCCATAGTTCATGCGCAACACCGTACTCCACGATGACCTGAACTACCCATCTCTTAACGCAGCGTAATACACAGCCACACACCAAACAGTGGCCCTGTAGAGATTAATACCCGCTAAATAGGGTTCACCCTGAAGCGTTCCGCCAAAGGCGACGAAGAACTACTACGTTACAAGAATCTGCAAGCCCGTGGCCAGTGCGCTTTTTCACCCGCGCTGACTGTGACTGTGCAATCACCCTTAGATTGCGTTCCCGCTAGGTTGCGACGACAAACAACTCGATGCGTCGTGGTTTAATGTGAAAAGACTGTCGTAGTGTTTAGCCACTTCCCTTTTATGGACCACAAATCGTATCGCGCTATATGTAAACAGTTCCAAACAGAACAGAATGTCGACACGACCTGGTAGGAACGCGCTCTTAGATTTTATAGAATATATTACAGACCTATTCAGAGACATTTCTCTAAAACTTATCAATATATAATCACTTTAGTTTCATGTCAAAAAGCGATTGTAAATAGATTAAACTATTCTTGGTTTCGTTCTGAACAGCGCTGTGTTTACGCACACTTTAATATATTTGATCACATTTACGTTAAGACGCAAATAAATTGGATTTCAAGTTACAATCTATTATTGATAACAAACTATTGTTGGAGAAATAATGAAATTAAAATTGGCAGTACAATTAAGTGCTAAAGATAAAGTAACAGCTGCCAAAATTGAATCTTGACCCACCATGACAATAAACGCAATTTAAAAAGTACGAGTTTTTTTATTTTCACCATTACTTGATTGGTTTGTCTTGAAAAGTTAGCAATTGACAGTTAGGACGAATTGCCAGTTTACAGACGATGTTTCTGTAGTTACATAAGTTGTTGTAGGCTTGGATATCTACAGGCTACTCTAGTTTGTGTCTGTACATTTTAATGTGACAAAGAATATTCTTATAAATTTTAATGTGACAAAAAAACATTTATTTATTAAAAAAAACTTAATTGCACTATGTACAAAAGCGGACTTAATGCTGCTAGGCATTCTCTGACAGCCAAACCTTTAGGACATTTAGACAATATAGATGGTAGTGCAAAATAATATTTTCATACATTTTAATGTGACAAAGAACATTCTCATACATTTTAATGAAACAAAAACAATCCCTCACATATTTTAATGAAAAGCAACTGGACTTTAAACATACAAACATAGGTACGTGAAATAGTGCAAGTTATTATCAATAAAATTAAAAGCATGCGAATTAACAACAAGCACATTTAAATATACTGTAAGATACGCAATTGTTGACATTAAAAGGGTAATGACTTATAATAATACTAAATTAATTATCGGCAAAAATATATGTTTTAATAGGTTATTAAGTGTTGCCAGCTTACTTAAATGATCTTCAAAAATACATTTTATAATTTTAACTATTGACAAGGCATAATTTACATTAAAAACTACATTAAACACAAAGACAAAACTGTCAAAAAAAACTCATATAAAAACAAGACTTACTTTTTAAAAATATAGGCATTTCTCTGGTTTTTTTTTTTTGGCTTTATTGTTCCATGTTCTGTTTTCGCGCTATTAAAAATAAAACTTTCATTTTGCTTTTTGATACTCACGATAGATTTTGTTATTTTTACGAAAAATAATGTAGTGTCAATAAATTGGTGGAGTGTCAACTACATAGGTGGTTCAAGATTCTATTTTGTCCGTTGTATAGTCAGTAAAAAGAACACTAGAGGTAATTTTCGTGTGCACTGCACTTACACAATAGCTGGCTTTTTGTAACAATGCTAAGCTATTATTATAAATGAGCCAGCGTAAATTTTGCTGACTATACATTAAAATTAATAATTTCACGAGCATGTGGTAACGTTTAGCTTCGCAAAGTACTCTAGGAGTCCTTGGAGTCGTTTTTTGACTCGTTTTTGGTCGTCTAAAGTGCACCCAAGGATGGCTGTCTCAAAGCTCCGGTCTGAGCCGGTGGAGGAGTCGGGCTGGGAGGTGCACGCGTTCATGAATGTCTGACAACGAGTGTGGGCAACCACAGTGTCCTCGTGGACAGATATCACTAGCTGATCTATAAACATGTTTACCTGGAAATTATATCTATTATTAGAGATGTCTTGATGTTCCTGTTGTAAAGACAAAAATTGTGTCATTATAGGATAGACGGATTTCTAAGCATTTCATGGATTTACCGTGCGGATGCCGGGTCCATCGTGTGTGGGTAAAAGATGAGAAGAATGGTGTCTCGAGCTTGCGACCGACAATAGGCTAGGTTGAAAATATATAATTTTAGCTTTAATTTTAGTTTATAAGTGTCAATTTTACAGCTGCATCTATCCAGCATTGGGCTTAACTGTCTTGCCAACAGCAGCTCAATCCATCCATTATTCTTCATTTACTGTTAACCTAAATATTTTTTTTAGAGTTAGTTTCACTTTAGGTATATTTAAGTAAAAAATTTTAACTGAGACAAGTTCAAGTGTTCCTATAGGTTCCTAAACAATCAATCAACAATAGTGGTGAGAAATGCGTTCAACTTAAGGTTCTTTAAACAAGCTTTCTTATTGTACAGTTCTTCTTATTGTACAGAACTGCCTCCATGGTCTAGCGGTTAAGTCCATGGATTTAGACTCGGAGGTACCTGGTTCGATTCCTGGTCGGGTCACAAAAATATTTATCAATGTAAATAAATACATTTAATTAATATGTAATTTATTTGTGATATTTCTCGAGTTTGGTACGCTAGAGACATCGACGAGCTTACCACTTGTCATGATTGGCCTATAGTAAAGTTGGCTAAATGTATATCCGCTTATTTATAAAACTACCCCAAAAGGTCCCCAAACGGTCGTAATGATACTTTTTATTGTACAGTTATTAGTTTATTGCATGAATTGATAGTTTGTAAATGCCATCATCATTCATAATCTGTATTATTCTAATGGCTACTAGTGAAAACTTGTAAATGACTTTTCGTTTCTATTTGTATTTATACTTGTGTAGTTAATATCAATAGTTTTACTCAATAAATAATAGAAATAGTGATATATTTACCTGATGCAAAGCCTCTTCTTGCTGAGAGTCCCTGTCAGTACGTACAGCCACGTCCACAGTAAGTGCGCGCGATAAAATGCGTTCTGCATATCTAGTTATATCATCTCTATCACCTAAAAATTTTGAATAATAAAAACAACAATTTGGTTTAATCTAGTCTTAGACTGCGTTGCAATCAAAATATTTCTCTGTTTATACATACAAATATAAAAATAATCACTTAAAAACAATTTTATTAAAATAATTTACGGGAGCCACAATGCCATGCTGGTACCAACACTTATGTATGGAAGTGAGACGTGGATATGTCAGAACACGCATGAGAGTAGAATTAATGCAGTGGAAATGAGGTCGTTGCGTCGCATATGCGGTGTTACTTTAACGGACCGCATACGTAATGACGAAATACGCAAAAAGGTGGGTATGAAAGAAAGCATAGGGACAAAAATAAGGAAAGGCATGCTCCGATGGTTCGGGCATGTTGAAAGGATGACTGAAGAGAGATTGACGAACCAGATATATAATGCGAAAGTTGTGGGTGAAAGAGGCCCTGGCAGACTAAGACTCACTTATCACGATCAAATAAATATAACAATAGCTGACGGTGCAATAAAAAGCCATCGAAACAAAAGGGCATGTATGAAGAGGTTGATGAATGTCAAAGAAGCGAAAGAGGTATATCGAGATCGTGACAAATGGCGCTCAATTGTCCTGCCTACCCCGCAAGGGACCTGGCGTGAAGATATGTATGTATGTATGTATGTACTATCACTACATATTATAAAACAAACTTCTCCGCCGCCACTGTCTATTCGTGATAAACTCAATAATTTCCATTCCACTGATTTCCATGATGTTTTCACCAATGGATAGAATGGTTCTCGAGGAAGACCTTAGTATATAATTTGTCAAGGTTATTGTATACATTAACAATATTTGTCAGAAAAAAAATAAGCAGTCTTTTCAACGAAAACACTGCCTTTAGCCCACTTTAAGATATAACAAAATAATGTATAGTGGAATTGTGTATCTTATATAGGTCTACAAAGAAGTCTGCGATGGCATATGTCTATCTCTTATGAATATTTAAAATAAAAAATATTTATTGACACAAATTTTTAACATCCTATATACATAAATTACAAACTAGGAATATCATTATTTATAATACATTGAGCTAGGACAGGCTAACAGAACTGTTAGTAAGTGCACTGGTTTCTGCACTAGATAATTCTGTCAAGGCACAGAAACTAGATTGGCTAAATTCTCCAGAAATAAAGTTACATACATTCAGACAGCTCTGCAAGTAGATCGGAATGTTTAACACTGTCTAGAGTAGATAGTAGAGAATCCTTCTCCTCTTCAATGCGAATTGTGTCACGCCGCAGTCTCTCCACCCGCAGTTCAACCTGGTCTAGGACTGCTACTAGCCTGTTTAACAAATTAATAAAAATATATTGGTGGAGAATTTTCCTCATGTGGAGGCCCAGAAGTGGAGGTCTAAGATTCTATGTTCTAGAGGCCTGTAATATATATCATTGCCTATAAAAAGATTTAAAGGTTATAATAATAATATATATACATTTCTTTCAGTCTCTAGTGGAACCAGTTCATCAATTTAATATTATTTCATCAATATAATATCAAAAATTGAAAGCTGAAAATCAGCGCTGTGACTCTTAAAGCGTCGCAGCTCAATGTTGAGCTGATTCCCTATTTGTCACCACACACTTTTTATTTTAAGTTTACTTTTTTTGTTAATGTGACAAATAAAATATTTTTCTTTCTTTCTTCAATTTCAAGCTTGTTTAAAAGCGCAGTTGATATAAATTCGAATTTATTTATTTTATTTAAAATACCTAATTTATTGCACTAAAAATGTACAAGACAGGCTTAACAACTAAGCATTTTCTGACAACCAACATTTGGGAGTGTGGAAAGTCCTTTATGAGTGCAATTTTATTTAATATTTTTTTTTATTTATTTATTTTAAAGCTTTATTGTAAAAAATACAAAAGGCGAACATAATGCCGCTAGGCATTCTCTGCCCCTTTAACCTTTGGTAATTTATACACTTACATAATTATATTACATAAAAGAGTTATATATATACACATATGGCATTATATATTTTAAAATAAAACATAAATAATAAAACAAAAGACCAATGTTACATAAAAAAGTAAGTAAAATATAGTATAGATTTAGTTATTACTGTTCCGCTTCTGAAAAAAGTAAATATTTAAAGATATGAACAGTAGGTGCCTGTCTGATAGTCAGTGTTTCATAGGCATGCCGCAGATACAGTGAACAAAAGAGAAATCATAGAAGACAAATTTCTAAGCTTTCCATGGATTTACCATACAGATGCCAGGTCCATCATGTGTGGGAAAGAGAGAAGAAGTTTTGTGTCTAGTTTACGAAGGCGGCCTACTGCCATTGTGCCATGTCACATGCAAGTTTCTCTATCTGGAATGTGATGATTACCTCAATAACTCATAAAAAAAGAATACATGACAACAGACATGGCTGTATAGGCTAGATCCCTTTGCCTTCGCTATCATCTTACATGTAATTTATTGGGAGAAGAGAAAAAAGATGGTATAACTATAAGTACTTATTGGTCAAGAAAAATCTATTGTGGCTTATATAGTGAGTAGTATAGTATAATAACAATAATTAAGACACAACTAATATAATTAGATGAACCTTAGCAGCCAATGCGTGGTAACACATATAACAAACAAAGAATTAAAAGTTATCACTACTGTTTAAAATAAAATTCTCTTAAACATTACAACTTACTCTTCCATTGTTTTAAAAGAATAGAAATGTACAAGCACTCGAGTTTAAACTAGGCCTTCGATTTCGACTAAAAAACTACGTGGGCGATAGAAAAACCATTATCTTTTTACAACACATGCTCAAAAACATGGATGACCTTTTTTGGATACCTACCCAACATATAGCCATAATAAAGATTTATAAGCTATAAAACACATCTGACAACGAGTATTGATACCGTATATTGTGTTTACAAACCTGTCTTTCGGTGGCTGAGGTCCCAAAGCAGATGTTTCATCAATGAGCGGCAGCCTCGCGGCAACTTCACCGGTGTTTGACCACTCGCACGATATCTGATCCACTTCCATTGTTGAAGCTAATTCTTTTACTGCGTTATCCAGTTTTAAAGGTTTTAAGAACAATTATTAATTCCAAATGATCACCAAACAGCTAAATACATATTTTTCCAAAGTATACCAATTTATTTCTTCACAAACACAAACGTCAAGCCATCCGTCAAAACCACAAAATTACAAATGACGTTTTACTTTTTCAGTGGCACCCATATTTATACACTTTTGCCTAATAGGGATGTTTCTGGTATACGGTCAACACGGTTAAACGTTCAAGAAAATTCGAGAGTACTCTATGACCGATCGTTACCTGTAGACGTCGTTCATTGCTTGTTTTCTTCGAACACTAATTATTGTTCTAATGCAAAGGACGCAATGTACAATATTGTGAAATATTATTTATTTTACGATGATAAAAATGAATAATGTATACAGGCATAGCTACTCTATCATATACGACCCGTATTAGTTCGTCTCTTTCAAATGAAATTATTTCCCTATCAGTAACACAGACTATTACTATGTTCGACTTGAAAGCAAATGGTCTTTATACCCTATGTTCGACTTGGTTCTTTAAGCGCTTTTTCCACTTTATTTACCTTTGAAACTCTTTCGACTTGGCGTTTGTCTATTGTTTTCATACAAAATTCGGTAAAAATAAAGCAGTTTGCTTTATATACTTTCAAGTCGAACATAGCAAGAGTACTTGTCACGAACAGTTACAATATTAAACACAATAGAGAAATAAAATCTACAATACAAAAATAATCAACTTAATCTTTACTTCCAAAACCTAATTCACATATAAACCGTACTCTTTGGTCCGCGCTGCATGGTGACAACTTGACGGATATATAGCAAGTATTAAATTGACTATTTTCAGCAAAATTTGGACAAAAATGGCCGAGCAATATAGTCTTGGTATTGTTCTTGCAAACATATTGATGGTCTTGTTCTTGCAAAAAACCAAGAACAAGACCAAGGTTAAGCAACACTTAATTTCAGTAACTCACCACAAATTTTAGTCATTGCAGATAAAATTTGCCAATCAGTGAACAATATCATCATTCTACCAGAAGGGCGCAGTGGACCTTATACCTATAATCATTTAAATAAATTATTGGACATAAACTTAACTACAAATACAAGACTTAAAAATATTCTTTACTATTACCTAATGACTCTGACATATTTAGAAACTGAGAATTTATTTCACATCACAAAATAAATCAAATACTTATAAGTATAATCTTTCATCAAGTGCATACCTACCGTCTTTCATAATTTACATTCTTGGGATTTAATTTATAGGACTAATTATTTATTTATTTACTTACTATAGTTATTCTTTATATTATATATAGTGTATTTATTAACCTTTCATTAATTTCTTCAATGTTTTTTATTTTTGGAGTTATTGTATTTAGAATTTAATTTTGATTTAATTTGAAGTTATGTAAATTATAGATTTAGTGTAATTGAGATCCCACAATACCGGCCTTCCTAGTGTGGGTCTCCAATAGAAAAACATGTACATAGGATTTTATTGGAAATAACGATTATTTATTATACTAGATTCTGCGCACTGCGAAAAAAAATGTTTTATTACTACTGTCGTTTGCGGTTTCAATAAGAATTTCTCAACGTATTATTTTTTTATAGAATTTCTTAACGTAGTGCGCGCTTAGCGTATATTAAAAAAAGTGTGAAAATTAAAACAAATTTATCACGATTCTGCAATTATTTATTTTAGTATAAATCCTTACATTGGATACTACATATGTTTTATATAGAACACAAGCTTATATATTTCTATGAAAATAATAATAAATTATATGGCAATACTAGTGCACTAGAATTAAAAAATATAACCTAAATTGGAAAATGTTTTGCTTTAGATATGTGGCTAAGGGACCACCATAGATATCACACTACAAGTCTAATGAGTTATAGTTAGTTTCGCCTACATTTTTATTCATTGACAAAAAACATTACAAGAACTCAAACAATATTTTATTTTATACCAAAGTACGAAACAACTAGTAGAAAAAAACACCGCATCAAATTAAATAAAGTGTGTCAAATATATCAAACCCTTATTGTACTTGTCTCCAAAACTACCTCTGAACGTATATTTTTGGGTAGGTTCATGTTGGTCAACAACACTAACTACAATTTATAATATAGTAAAGATAGACTGCCATTCTCGAAGTTGTGCAGGAAAACGTCTACCTTGGACAGACTATTCAGCTAGACGCTACCAACCAACTTCAGTCAATATATAAGGACGGATTTATATACTAATCGCAACCAAAGTGACGCATTTTAAATTTAAAACGTGAAGTTTTTAGATTTTTTATATAACCTTAGAAGAAGACAAATTTCTAAGCATTCCATGGATTCACCGTGCGGGTGCCGGGTCCATCGTGTGTGGGTAAGAGATTAGAAGAACGGTGTCTCGGGCTTGCGACCGACAATAGGCTAGTTTAAGAAAAGAACGCCTCCCTTTTTTATTTTATTGCGCGATAATACGATATAATAATAATCACCATCCCACCATTCTACTCCTCTTCCTACCCAACCAAATACTGTATGATTCCGTTATTGCCGTCTTGGAAGCTCGTTCCATAAATGTATTGAGGGCAGACCTGCTTAGGCCCAATTCTTTCAGTAAGTGATGCAAAGATTTTGCTGGAACTCCTCTTGCACCAACTTCCACTGCGTAAAGCTGAGTCTTGAACCCGTTCCTGATCATTTCTTCTGTGAGATCATAATATTTATTCGACTTCATGTTGTGGTCTTTTGGAATATTTGATTCCCACGGAACGGTAAGTTCAATAAGGATAACTTTTTTCAAGTTACGAGAAAACACTAAGATGTCTGGCCTATAGGCTGATACAGCTAGTTCATCTGGGATCCTATAATGGTGTTCAAATGTATCCATGAGAATTTTCCAGTCTGATGCGGCGCCAAGGATCGAGGTGGGCTTGCATTTAGTTTTCGTGCTTTGCCCTTCCTTTACAAATGTGGTCAAAATTTTATTAGTAGTCAGTCCCTTTCTGGCTCTTGCAATAGAAAGACTTACTGCTTCACGGATAACACCTAGGTCTTTGTCATGTCGGCGTGAGTAATAGCCCTTTCCTAGAAGAGTAACGCACCCTACAAGTGTTTGTCTAGCAGTTCCTATGGCAGCACCACACAATGTACAGTTCTTTTCCGTAGCTTTTCCCCACCTTACCAGATTACTCTGGTCCGGGAGGGACATTTGAAAAGCGTTTAGGTAGAACTTTAGCAACGCCGGAAACCAATCGTACATTAGTGTGCGCCACTTTAGGGCTGGAGGGATGCAAAAATCGCCCATAGTTAGCCAGTAATTTTGAACTTATAACCTACTTTTAAAAATGTAAAAAAGAGAACTGCCGTATTTATATTGTGTATCAATAAAAATAAAATTTGTGCACCTTTCTTAACAAAGGGGATTTTTTGTGACGTCCTGCTTATTTTTTATATTAACTAGCTATATACGAAGGTCAAACTGAAAGTTCTTAGAAAAACAAAAACTGAGCAAACTAGTAAATTATTAGTATTATTATATCCTTTTAAAATATAATCCATTCACATCAATACATCGCTGCATCCGATGGAACCACTGAGAAAAGCACTTTGCCCATTCGTCCTTATGGGCCTTTTGAAACGCAGCCACTGCTATCTCTGAGTCCATAAAACGATTTCCCTAAGTTTTACTTTTAATTTCGGAATAATACGGGGCTATACGGCGAGTGACCCAGTAATTCTTAATGCGTGTATCCGGTTCATCTTCTGTTTACGTAAATACGATCACATTTCTGAATATCGTGCTAAGTTGAAGTGGCTGCCAATTCGTTGTCGCAGAAATCTAAGAGTTCTCTGTCTCCTTTTTTCTGTTTTAAACGAGCCTGCGACACCGAAATACCTCAAGGATAAATTTGCCTATCTTTCTTCGTTTCACGTCAAATCCCTTCGTTCTTCTCACAACTCACCTCTTTCTGTTCCCTTGCATCATTCTGGATTTGTTTCAAATTCTTTTACAGTTGTTGCCACGAATTTATGGAACAATCTCCCTGTAAACATAAGGCAAACGTCTACCAGATCTTCGTTCAAAAAACTCGTCTATCTACACTTTCTAAATAGCTCCCAACAATGTTAATAAGTGTATATATGTATATTTATGTATATTTTGTGTATGTAGGTATTAGTATTTAGTATATTGATATTACAGTATATGTTAAAGTATATTATGTAAGTATATATAATTATGTTGAATTTATCCTACTATTAATATTTATTTCATTGCACCTATAAATGTTCTAATTTGTCCCTAAGGTTTGGCTGTCAGAAAATGTCTACGGGCATTAAGTCCGCCTTTGTACTTTGTGTAATAAAGTTTTTAATAAATAAAAAATAAATAATTCCATGTCTGACATCGCCAAATAGTCTATCGTTCGCCCGGTGGTTTTCGACGAGGCGTTGTTGTGGTGAAGGAGGATCCTACTGGACCGTTTTATTTCTTTATTTATTTAAAACCTTATTGCACATAAATATACAAAGCCGTGACATAATGTCGCTTGACATTCTCTGCCTGTCAGACATTCGGGACAACGAGAACATTTATGTGAGGTAGGTGCAATATATCTATTAAAATTAAATATATTAAAAATATAAGTGTATAGAATATTATTTATTAATAAAATTACATACGAATACATAAGTACATATATAAACTACATAAATAAGTTATACTATTTATATACTACATAAACATAAATTTTGATACTATGTACTATATATCATATGATAACTGATGATGTAGGATAACAATAAGCAACAATTAATGTATATTTTATGAAAATTATGAACCCAAAAAGTGTCTGTAGACTAATCTTTTAAATATAGCTCTGTTTGGAGCATCTTTAACCTCCGTCGGTAGGTCATTCCATAGCCTTGCAGCCACAACTGCACTCCCGAACTTTTTCAAAGACAAGTGGCAAACAATTGTTGGTGTACCACTCTGCAGTAACTGTTTTTTTATCCTCTCAAACAATTCACCACCATCTTTTCACACTTCGACCTCTCTTATTAACCTTACCATGTGTATACATCTTTGAGGTATGCAAATTTGTTAAGTCAAATATTGAGCTGTATCAACAAAGTAATAATAATGGCAAACGTTCCATCACACACACATCCTTAGTAATGCCTATACCTAAATTAGAAATCTTTAGACGAAACGCCTCCTATATGAGCGCTAAAATATATAATTGTTTGCCAAAGGTATGGACAGAGATGCCTTATAAAAGATTCTGTACAGTACTGCATGCGTGGCTAGTTCAGGAATGTTTCTATACTTTGGAGGAATACTATGTGTATTTTAAGCAACACAAAGGTTTTTGTGAAGTAAAGTTACTAAAGAAGCAACGCTGAGTTTTTTAGTAACTTTACTTCTATAACAGTTGTTGTAAATTTTTGCATGCTTATGGCGAAATATGTGACCCATTTAATATTAATAAGACCTAATATTGTTTGTTACCATGTTTCCTGCAAATAAATATTTCATTTTATTTCATTTCTTCACTTTAGTTGGCAACCCCCCGGATGGAAACACCTACTGAGCAGACTGTTTTTTAGTTTCCGGATCATAACAGGAAATCCAGCTTTCTTCACCCGTAAGTATGTCGAACACAGCATTACAGTTACCCACGTTAATTTTTTAAGCATTCCACGGCACCAATCAACACGACGGAGTATTTGGCCTCGGTTAAATTATGAGCTTCCTGACCGCTAAATGTTCATGGAGGATTTTGTGCACTTGACTCATACCGATGGCTAAACTTGTGCGAATCTACTAAAAGGTCACTCTTTTGTCAGTATCATCATACGCCGTACAACACTGATGTTATTTTCAGTTGTCGCCGTAGAAGGTATATTATTGTATGTATATATATATATAAATATAGTATGTAACCAGTATATGTATGTGTTATCTATGTAATATCGTTATTTTTTTTGTTATAAGTTTTTAACTCAATAAATCTCTTTATCTCAAATATTAGCGGTCATGCACCTTACAATCCCTGCTCACATCTCCCAAAGGTTAGCTGTTAGAAAATGTTTTGAGACATTAAGCTCGCCTATGTTCTGTAAAATGTATTATTTTCTGTGCAATAAAGAATTTATCTATCTATCTAGAAGGCCTTTCCTCACGCAGATTATCGGTGACGTTAGTGCAACCACGTTTCCGTTATTTAAACCAGTTGTAAACAGTGACACGAGTAGGGGTTTCATCGGGGAAAGGCCAATCGAAGTCTTTCATAACTTTCTTGTTGACTTAGGCCGCGTTCGTTTTAAGAAATGTTAGCATGAAAATACCACTTTTTTTTAGCACAAGTCGTTCGTTTAATGAAAATTCTAACATTTGATGCTAATTTCGTATGTCAGTACCGTGTTGAAAGGAGGGTTATTGATGTTACTTTTTGACAGATATAAAATGGTTTGTTTACCATTTTTATATACTTTATAGTTTTCTATTATATTTGTTAAAAATGTATTTCAAACGATTTTATGTCATAAATTCAAAGACTATAATAATATCACATGTATTGGATGCCATGGTATGATAAAACATAAACGAAAACACTTGTCAAAAAGTAGCCTAACCGCTCGTTTTATTTAAGAAATGTTAGCATTGTTAAAAAAAGTGGTATTTCTTAACAAAAACGACATTTCGCGCTGGTTTATGAAGTTGCTACGAAATATTGGAAATGCTATAAAACGAACGCGGCCTTAAATGACATCGAAAGTCGTAAAAAATCATTGCACGAAATCTTTCTCGAGTTAATTTCATGCTGACGTGACACAGTAAATTTTCAATTTGCAGCCAAATCGTAAAACAAATGAATGAAATACATACTTAATAATATTGGCATAGAGTTCCATTTTCAAAATTTAAACTTATAATCTTATTATACTGTTTACAACTGGCCAGTTCTAAAAAAAATCTGTGTGACCCGCGCAAACAATTTTGCAATAAATAAAACTTTTTAATAATAAAATAGTACCTACTTTTTATAATACTATAATTATATCATTTTGTGACAATAATATTCTATGGATGGACCTTATAAATACATATATAAATACATTAATAATTTTGTTGCTAGTTCCAGCACTCGGCGTTGGATCCACCATTAATTAATTGATCGAGAAGCCAATAAACACCATAACGTTAGCAGTATGCTATTTCTACGACATATATTATATGATAAATGATAAAATCACATTTACATATTTTATTAATCTTATAATATCTTAGGTAATGTTAAAGCACAATAATCTATTTATCTTTTATTTATATTAAAAGTAAATCTAAATATAACGAATAAAATAAATTCTTTTTAAATTTTTATGTGTGCCAAAAAGATATTAAAAAAAAAACGTTTTAGCATAGAATTTTATATAAAATACATGACATCCGTGTTCAGTACAACAACTTCTTTAGACAGCTCTTAGGTCTAAAACGATCATGCAGCGCTTCTGGCATGTTCTTAGAAGCCAGAGTAAACACATTAGATGCTATTACGAGGCAAAGAGTTGCATCATTCCTTGGCATTCTTCGCACATCTGAGAACAAGATCATACAAAATCTGTATGACATGTTGGTCCCGACAGATATTTTAGACCACAGCTCAATTTTATCAATAAACCTTTCAATATCGTGTTGAAAGGGTTATTATTATTATGAAAGACATTTTGTTATTCATTTTAATTTTGTAAAGAAAAAAATGCTATTAGCTAAAATATTATTAAATTATAAAACAAAAAAACTAATTTTAATATAAAACAAAATAATAATAAATTTATAAAAACGTAACAAAATAATAATAAGAAACTTAATACTGGAACGTGAAAATAAACTATGTATAATAAAGCTATTTCTTTCTAATGCCTAGAGCAAGTGGCTTTTGATGCGTGCTAGAGAGAGACAGCATTATTTTCCGAGCCACTCTGTTATTTTCCCATTTTCAAAGGCTAGGTTCTTCCTTGGCAGTGGTACTAAGGCACCTCGCTTCACTATACCCATATCTTCACCAGGATAATACTAAAATAATAAAAACAATTATTATTTCTATTTTAAATTTTCATTGCTTTTTTTTTATTATTATTATTGATTTACTACCTTATTCTTTGACATACCAATTTTTTTTATTATTATTATTGATTTACTACCTTATTCTTTGACATACCAATTTTTTTTATTATTATTATTGATTTACTACCTTATTCTTTGACATACCAATTTTTTTTATTATTATTATTGATTTACTACCTTATTCTTTGACATACCAATTTTTTTTATTATTATTATTGATTTACTACCTTATTCTTTGACATACCAATTTTTTTTATTATTATTATTGATTTACTACCTTATTCTTTGACATACCAATTTTTTTTATTATTATTATTGATTTACTACCTTATTCTTTGACATACCAATTTTTTTTATTATTATTATTGATTTACTACATTATTCTTTGACATACCAATTTTTTTTATTATTATTATTGATTTACTACCTTATTCTTTGACATACCAATTTTTTTTATTATTATTATTGATTTACTACCTTATTCTTTGACATACCAATTTTTTTTATTATTATTATTGATTTACTACCTTATTCTTTGACATACCAATTTTTTTTATTATTATTATTGATTTACTACCTTATTCTTTGACATACCAATTTTTTTTATTATTATTATTGATTTACTACCTTATTCTTTGACATACCAATTTTTTTTATTATTATTATTGATTTACTACCTTATTCTTTGACATACCAATTTTTTTTATTATTATTATTGATTTACTACCTTATTCTTTGACATACCAATTTTTTTTATTATTATTATTGATTTACTACCTTATTCTTTGACATACCAATTTTTTTTATTATTATTATTGATTTACTACCTTATTCTTTGACATACCAATTTTTTTTATTATTATTATTGATTTACTACCTTATTCTTTGACATACCAATTTTTTTTATTATTATTATTGATTTACTACCTTATTCTTTGACATACCAATTTTTTTTATTATTATTATTGATTTACTACCTTATTCTTTGACATACCAATTTTTTTTATTATTATTATTGATTTACTACCTTATTCTTTGACATACCAATTTTTTTTATTATTATTATTGATTTACTACCTTATTCTTTGACATACCAATTTTTTTATTATTATTATTGATTTACTACCTTATTCTTTGACATACCAATTTTTTTTATTATTATTATTGATTTACTACCTTATTCTTTGACATACCAATTTTTTTTATTATTATTATTGATTTACTACCTTATTCTTTGACATACCAATTTTTTTTATTATTATTAATGATTTACTACCTTATTCTTTGACATACCAATTTTTTTTATTATTATTATTGATTTACTACCTTATTCTTTGACATACCAATTTTTTTTATTATTATTATTGATTTACTACCTTATTCTTTGACATACCAATTTTTTTTATTATTATTATTGATTTACTACCTTATTCTTTGACATACCAATTTTTATTATTATTATTATTGATTTACTACCTTATTCTTTGACATACCATTTTTTTTTATTATTATTATTGATTTACTACATTATTCTTTGACATACCAATTTTTTTTATTATTATTATTGATTTACTACCTTATTCTTTGACATACCAATTTTTTTTATTATTATTATTGATTTACTACCTTATTCTTTGACATACCAATTTTTTTTATTATTATTATTGATTTACTACCTTATTCTTTGACATACCAATTTTTTTTATTATTATTATTGATTTACTACCTTATTCTTTGACATACCAATTTTTTTTATTATTATTATTGATTTACTACCTTATTCTTTGACATACCAATTTTTTTTATTATTATTATTTTCCTTTTGACATATTTCACTGAAATTAAATAATTTAATTGAAATGACAATGTCATGGCTAAATCACATATCTTTTGGATTGCAATCTAGAACTTAAGAAATTGCTGGAAAATGTGAACTGATTGTGATTGTGATCTGTTTGTGTACTTATAGTAAATAAATAAATAAATTCACCTATTCACATATGTGGCTCGGTTGTAAGAAACGTTTTTGTCATAGATTAACAACACCACCGTTCCCGTGCCTCGGAGAGCACGTAAAGCCGTCAGTCCTGGTTCAACACCAACCATCAGATCCTCGCCAACTCGTCTGGCCAGCGATTACTCAAAATTCAATCTTGAATAATTATTTGAAAATATTGGACTGTAACCAGCGACCTTCTTCAGGTCCATCCATCTGTCGTCTCGTAGTGGTTTCCACTCTAGAACTCCATCGTTCGTCGGTTCTACGGCAGATGTGTCAGACCCACTGCCAATATAGCTTGCTAATTTAAAACGCTATGACAACTTCCGTTCTCTGAGGAATATCAACCTTTCGAATTTGACCGCCTCCGTGTAAAAGTATAATATGTAGTTTATCAACCATCTAGTTTCCGTAACACAAGCCTCGTAGCTTACCACGGAAACTAGATGGCGCTGTGTGACCTGTGTGGAAAAAGAAAAAGAAAGAAAGAAAGAATTCTATCCATCAGAGAAATACCAAGCATAGCTCTCTCCGTAGCTAGCTGAGCGACCTTGAATTTATGGACCAGATCCACTGTCTCTGCTTCATACTACATTACGGGAAGGACGCACTGGTTGAAGTCTTTAAATATTGTGGTATGAACGATAAGATGTGACGAAATTTCCCGAATGCCACCCATCGTAGCTGAATGTCCATCCTAGTTGGCTACACCTAATTGGATAGTCTGTCCGAGGTAGACGAAACTGTGATTGGCCTCCGTTTGACATGATCATTGAACATGATTGTCGTCTTGTCCAGGTTTGTTCCGAGACCAACCCGCTGGGAAGTATCATCATCACGACCGATTCCCTTTCGGGGTGGTCAGAAACCTATAACTACTAACCTAACCTAAACTATAGGCCAATCATGACAAGTGGCAAGCTCGTCGATTTCTCCAGCGTACCAAACTCGAGAAATATCACAAATAATTTATATTAATTAAATGTTTTTACCTAATGCATATTTTTGTGTCCCGACCAGGAATCGAACCGGTACCTCCGAGTCTAAATCTACGGACTTAACGGCTAGACCACGGAGGAAGGTCAAAGAGTCTTCAAATATTGTGGTATGGGCGATAAGATGTGACGAAGTTCCCAGAATGCCACCCATCCTAGCTGAATGCGTCTGTGGGCTTCTTTGCTGTAGTTGGCTACACCAAATTGTATAGTCTGTCCGAGGTAGACGAAACTGTGATTGATCTCCGTTTGACATGATCATTGAACATGACTTTCGTCTTGTCCAGGTTCGCTCCGAGACCAACCCGCTGGGAAGTCACATTTAAGCTGTTTAACATTCCGTTAAGATCGTTGAGCGGGCTGGCCAAATTGCCAATGTTATCGGAGGTGGAAATGAATTCTCCTTTAACGTTTATGCCGCAGTAATTCCATGGATAAAAAAACACAATGAATTATTATTATTACCTGACATTGCGAGACAAACTTGAGAACATCATCCCGAATAAATTCGTTGTCTTCCTTGATTTTATCAAAGCTGAAAGCAAACATTAAAATTATTCAACAAACATTAGTTGAGAACAGAAATGATCTAAGTAGCATTTTATATGCTTTAAGTAATTTTGCCGCTCTTTAAACTGAGTGACTCTAAGAAAATCATAAAATTCTGCAACATCTGGAATTTGATAACCTCTTTACCAATAAAAAATTAAGATTATATTAGGTCCTTACATATGAAATTGACGTTTTTTGGAACTTGCCACTTTGATTTCAACTATCATTACCACTAGACCACGGAGGCGCTCACCCAAATATAAATAAATAAAATATAAATAATAAATGTGTCGAAGGCTCTGGTACAGAAATACAATAATAAATAATAATTTAATTTTTACACATATTACACAAATAAATAATTAACAATCATAATAAATGCATGCAATTCCGATGGGTCAGTCCAAACCGCTTTTAAAGATTTTATTGATTTTTGCTCCCACCTTTTTTTCAGCAATGTAATCAATGAACTACCTATAAAATGGCATAGATAATTGTTAAAGCCAGTTCTATGACCCATCGGTGGGGAGAGTCGCACCTCAGCCTCGGTCGGCGGCGGACGTCAACAATTTGTGTTTCGGTGACGTCACACCGTGTGTGCTCAATTTTCGGTGCTGCAGCAGTGTCTGCTGGATAGCCACGCGAGTGTATATATCGGAATTGTTACTTAGATTATTAGATTTATGTGAAAAGAGTTTTAGCATCAGAAGAGCTGGTATTCTTCTGGAACCCTGGGGTCGACTCCACTGAGACGTTGTCAGCTGCTGCTGGAAGAGGCAAGTGCTTCTGCCCCTTTCTTGGGACTTCACAGAGCTGACAAGTCATCAAACCCCCCAAACAATATACAGTCCACTCATCTACCGCGGGTGAGGGAGTTGGAAATCTCCCCCACAATAATAATAATAGTATATACTTCGATTGATTAACCTTTAGCTACCGACCCAAATTTTTGGCACTTAATTGCTGAGGTTAGGTCACGGTGACCCTATTTGAAGTGACGTTTTTAGTAGAATCTTTGTTAAAAATCTGTTCAAATTACACCTAACCTGAATGATTACTTATCAAATATTAGGATGAAATCATAAAAACAACAAAAATAAATCTAATGAACTTTTATTTATAAAATTACAAAAATGGCACATTTTTAGAAACGTAATTTTATGTCTTTGGAAAAAACTAAATAAGTCATAAAATATTTTGACAAACGTTAACGTTTCTTATAATAAACAAAAGCCAACTCTAATCAACAAGATATGAGAAATATTTCAAAGATCTAATCATCTAAGGCACATTTCTTTATTTATTTATTTTAGAAAAAAAAAAAAAAAAATCACAGCTTGTTATATTAAACATATAGACAGAGTAGCAATAGTGGAACACAAGCCAAAGAGATTTTATATTATTTAGACAATACAATTAAAACAGAAATAAGAGTAAAATATAGTTATTAGATTTAAATTAATAGTGCAATTGAATCGTGACTAGCAGAAGTAAAAGAATAATAATAATAGTAAATAAGTGAAAACCAATAGGTTAATGATTATATACCTAAAACAAAATGAATGAATGAGAGGCAGAAGCAAAATTATACTATATATACGTGTATAGTAGTATTCGTATATTAGCAAGCGAAGTGTATTTGTAAAGTTAGTCCGGGATAAGAGTTGTCTTGATACTGCACACTTTTTGGGCGCATTGAAGACATATGTATATTTTACACTTGATGCACTGATGAGGAGTCTTCCTTTTCAGCTTGGATGGACAGATGTTACACAACTTCCTCTTTTGGTTCGTTACGACTTCTTCATGGTCTTTTTGTTCTTTGGGTATCAAATTAACATTAACACCGACCTTACGTCACGGTGACACCAGAGGTCTGATTGCGGGCTCACCTGTAAACGTGCCGTGTGTGCGCGGCCGACTAACGATAGATCAAGTCAAAACAAGCAGCTACTAAAAAAAAAGTCTAAATAAGCATACTTCAAGGTAATCACAAAAAAAAAAAAAAAAACATAAAATAGTAACATTAACACCGACCTTACGTCACGGTGACACCAGAGGTCTGATTGCGGGCTCACCTGTGAACGTGCCGTGTGTGCGCGGCCGACTAACGATAGATCAAGTCAAAACAAGCAGCTACTAAAAAAAAAGTCTAAATAAGCATACTTCAAGGTAATCACAAAAAAAAAAAAATCATAAAATAGTAACATTAACACCGACCTTACATCACGGTGACACCAGAGGTCTGATTGCGGGCTCACCTGTGAACGTGCCGTGTGTGCGCGGCCGACTAACGATAGATCAAGTCAAAACAAGCAGCTACTGAAAGATACAGGTATATAACGCTATTCTTTTTTAAAATATTCCTGTTTGAACTTGCGCAGTGTCACGGTGACACCACCTCGGCAATTAAAGGTTAAATAAAAAAAACATTATTATTTTTTAGTTTTACTATTTCATTATCACCATATAAAACGTCAATTTCATATGTAAGGATCTAATATAACTAATTATATTTACTGTGAACTCACATGTTAGGATTGCTGAGTTTATTGACGATAGAGAGGCAAATCTTCTCACAGAGCTCCTCATCAAACAACGGAATGCCAAACTGTAGGTCCAAGATTGTCCATTTCTGAAATATTAGAATAATATAACTTTAAAAGTTTATTTTTGATTCAAATTCAAATTAATTTATTTTTGCAAGTACAAAAAGAGATGTATTCTGCGATTTTACAAGTAATTTATTTCACAATGTTGACATAATACAATATCATGTTATAGTACCTGGAGCAGTACATGATAACCATCATTTGGGAAGAGAAACAATAAAATAATAAAAATATAGTTTTTTTTAACTTATAGCTGCTGTAACACTAAAAGCTAAGACAGACACAAATATAAAAATTAAAAATATATATTCTAAAAATATATATTCATTCTTAATATTATAATTAACTGTTTTAATTGTGTCTATGCAAATAATATAAAATCTTCTTGGCCTATATTCTGCTGATATGATATTGTCAATATGTATATAAATAAAATACATTATGTAAATTGGTTCAGTAGTGTGAAAGAGCATCAAACATTTATCATCTATTCATCCATCCTCACAAACATACGCATTTATGTAAAAACTCACCTCAGGTCTACAAGTTTCTTCATCGGAAACATTCTGAGGCATATCGACTCCACTATCAGCCTCAGTACTATTCATCTCAGACAATTTATCCGACAATTGAGTAAACATCGAAATCGACTCATCAACCGGACTTAAAAGATCACTTAAATTTTTAACCGGGTTTCCTTCAAAGCTTACTGTTTCAATTCTGGAATGTTTCTTAGATAACTCTTCAATAGTAGAATCGGAATGTAAAGAAATTATGTCGCTTAAGTCTTTAGCATTTAAATCATCAAGCTTTGTAGAGTCGGAATGTAACGAATTAATATCATCATTTACACTTGCTGCAGGGTCTTTAGCCAAATTTAAATCATCAAGAACCAAATCATCAAGCTCTTGGACTAATAAATCACCACATTCGGAATTGGTTAAGCCGTTGGCTGGAGAACCAGTTTTGCTTTCGACAGTTGGTGTGTTGGCAAAATGCGATTCGATAGGAGATTGAAGTCGGTCGTTGATTGCTTTTGAGAATTCTTCAGTGGCTTTAGGAATGTCGGACTCGGTTGATGATAAGGAAATCTCACTAACTGGTTTCGCCATTCCGCATATCGATTTCATCTTTTTTGGTGGTACTGTGGGTACATTAAAATTATTGTTACATTTACACATAAAATTATTCTAATAGGTGGTAGGCGAACTGATGGTGGTCAAATGACCACAAATACCAAATGCCCAGTCTGTCGGGGCGGGGAAGTATCCACCGTTCGTGTCGATAAACCCAGTAAAGTGTATCCAAACGTTTCGGGGTCAGGCTCGAATTGCCGTCATGCCCAGCCAAGCCGGCATAGTGTTAGAGACTCATGCCAGTCATAATTGTCCGATTCCAGTTGCTAAAATTTATGGACTTTGCGCGCCACTTACCACCAGGTGGACACATCACATGTCATGCTACTATAAAAAAATATAAAATAACATTTAACTGCCTCTGTGGTTAATGTCCGTGGATTTAGATGCGGAGGGTATATTTCTCGTCGAGACACAACTTTTTTTTTGTGATAATTTTCTGTTTGGTTTGGTTCGCTAGTGACATCGACGAGCTTATAGTAAAGTTGGCTAAATGAGAATACTGTAAAATTTATGGAGTTTATGAGAAAAGAACATTTCTTTGTAAATAAAATATAATTCAAGTAAATATACGTTTGCTCTATTAATTATTATTTGTTGTAAAAACTTATAAACAAAAAAAAGGAGCTGTGGTGTGTCTTTTCTTGAAATCCTAAAAAGGTTGGTTCGACCCTAGCATGTACTAATAAGAAGTATATCTGTCCCACTAATAGCAACATGTGGAAACACTATATGGTCAATAAAAAGATTTGTCCAGAAATTTCTAAGTCTGTGTTCTAGGAACTGTGATAATGATCAAGATTGTTAAATCTAGTTTCTTTTTTTGAGATTGTTCAAAATAATACCTAATGAATTGGTTTGTAAATATCAAAATGAGGCAAACTTACATAACAAGACATTTTCAGGTGGATTAGCACTTCCTAAATCCGGTACACCGATATCAGCCAGTGTTACATATCCTGCGCCTCGAGACAAACGTAGACGACGAGCCAGACGACGTAATCCTGCATGACGGGACCATAATGCGCGGGATTCTACAAGTTAGACATATTCTTAGATAATTTTCATTTTTAATCCGTCTCGAAGGACCATTTTTTTTTTTCGTTTTTTTGTGTTTTAGGAAAGGTTTTAAAACTAGCCATACCTAATCTTTATATCACAAAACGAAAACATCATGTACGAGTAACCTCCATGGTCAAGCGGTTAAGTCCGTTGATTTATTGTTGAAAATATTTAATTCTGTTAAAGCCAGTTCTGTGATCCATCGAGGGGTACAAGTCGTTCCTCAGTTCGGATGGCGGCAGACGTCTACCAATTTGTTTTTTCGGTGACGTCACATCGCGTGTGCTTATTTATCGATGCTGCAGCAGACCTATCGGTCGGAACTATTACATGGATTATTAGGTTTGTGTGAAAATAGTTTTAGCGTCAGAACGTCTACTTCTGAAACGTCGTCAGCTGCTCGTAGTAAATGTTTTTGCCCTTTCTTTGGACTTGATCAAACCCCCTAACATATACAGTCCACTCATCTACCACCCTCGTGAGGAAGTTGAAAATCTCCAACCCCAAATTCATTTATAATATTTCTCGAGTTTACTACACAGAAACATAAACGAGCTTGCGGCTTGTAAAGATGAGTTTACTATAGTAAAGTTGGCTAAATGTGAATCCGCAAAAAACCACCCAGCAAGTGATATGATGTACGAGCCTGTTTAATTCTGAGTTATGGTTGATTTGGGTTCGCTTTGTTAAGTGATAAATCTGCTGGACGGAAACGCAATGTTTTGAAAGACTCTACAGCAATTACAGCGCTGAATTATTACTGTTTTATCAAGCGCTAAATCAGCTGGAACGGCATGTAAAGCATTACAACTGAAATACTGACCTATACAATTATCACAATCCGGTGGAAACATCACGTATCTTAATGCTGCTGAATGTCGCACACCGATCGCTTGAATCATGACTGGGCCTCGTTTTAGTTCTGAGTTCGCTTCGTCAAGCGCTAAAGCTGCTGGAAGTGCGCGTAATGTTCCGGAAGATTCTACGGCTGCTTCAGCAGTCCATCCCACTACCGATAATCGGGAATAACCCAACAGGAGGCGAGGAACACCGGTTAAGCGTGTACCTGTAATAAACAAAATAGATCATAATTTTACTATCATTCTGCGGTTTTCCCGTGCAGTGATTTCCCATATACCCGACGTGTTTGGGCGATATAGTTACGAATTACTCCATGAAAAGCATCAAATTCTTCAACACTTGGAATTTAATAATCCTCAACTCAAAATGAAATAGGAATATACAGCCAGTATATAACTGTCAGTATGTAATTTGATTTTTAAATTTATTTATTGAGAATCCAACAGCGTTTCAACTTTAATAAATTAAGTACTTACAAATTAACAATTTTAGACCACTAACAGGATTCCACATATAATATTAAAAACTATGATAAGTGATACAAAATAAAGATTCAAAAGTTAAAAATACCTACATATTTAAAAATGTAAAATTGATTGCATAAAATTTGAAAAAATAAAAACTAATACCTAAATTTCAGTTAAACAGATATAATAATATAATGTTATAATTACTCCTACACTTATTATTATTATTTTTAATTATGGTGCATACATGTTTGTGTAAGTATGAGAGTGAGTGCATGTGTTTGTTTAAATGAGTGTGTGTGTGTGTTTTAGTATGTTTATTTAAAGTTTATTTGCAATTATCTCCCTCTTTAACTTATATTTAGATATATTAAAAATGTCAATTTCCGAGTACTCCAAGTTATATGTACGCGCGGCTCTATACAGTACAGAGTGATATGCAGTTCGTTTTCGCAAAAATTGTTGATAGAAATTAGTCTCAAGAGCTATGAACACACGAGGTAGATTGTTTGTGTTTTTGAGAGAAATTAAATTAGTAGATTTGTGTGCGATAGCACGCGAGGTCCAAGAACGGGAGCAACTGACTCCAGCCACAGACGACCTACAACAGTCCCTACCTAGTAGTTTATGCCGGCATATCAAGGTACTTTTTTATACTCAGCTTGAAGGACTCCAGGTAATAGGAATAGGCAAACACACTGGCTGGGAGAGCATTCCAGATCAGCATTCGACAGATGTAAGTCTCCAAATATAAATGTAAGCGTAGGAATAGTGGCTACGGTATCAGGGTGCATATTTTGGCCTGTGCGTGTGGTTCGGTTGCGGAATAGAGAAGAAGGTATAAGGTTGTGGAGCTCTTCAGAACACTCACTGTAGTATAGCTTGCAGAACACGCTCAGGGAGGCCACATCTCGGCGAAGCTACAGCAATTAGAGTTTTAGACACTGTTCAGACATCCAACAGGATCCTACACCAATTTATCCCATCCACATTCATTCCTAAATTCCTACCACCAAGCCTGGTAAAATCGTCTATGGATCGCGAGTAGTTTCGTGATCTACCGCTAGAGGCGCCCAAGTTAGCGCCAGTACAAAATCTACGCTCGGCCCGTGCGGTTCGAAAATAATCGCGATTTTAGTGTGAAAGCTCCCAAGCCGAGTTGGACTATAAATCGTGCCTAAAACAGTTCCGAGAAAGTGAAGTGTGAGAAGAAACGCCCACAGTGATAACCTGGCTTTTTTCCCGTGGTATGGCGTTGTTTCTTGTCCACTCGTTGGTTCTAGCAGATCCTTGCCATTTGCTTTAGTGACTCATTATCTAGACAAAGTAGCAGAGTAGACCGTCTGACCGAGGCTGGATCCGTGTTACCCAGTACGTGTCTTCCACTTTCCGAATAGCCCGCCTCTGCAGGACATTAACAGCATCTGAAAGGTACTTAGCGGAACTGTTCTAGAGGTAAGAACAGTATACCACGCATAACCTTATTTGTGCTTTATAAAGCATAAGTCTGAGTGAGGGCGGAAAAAACGTTTCACCTAGTTCTGTATCCCCGGTTTTTTGGACGCTGTTATGGTGGCTCTAAATGCTATATGATTTAGGATTTTCTTACCTTTAGTAAGTAACAACGTGGGTGGACCATAGCCGGCGACGTGGTAGAGATACAGTCTCATCCATGGCGAGGTGGCCTCGGGAGGGGCCGGACCCACGTGCGGTAATGCCCCTGCTGCTGACCCTGCGCGGGCCTCCCGACATAGAGGAGCCGTGGATATTGCCAACCTTAAAGAATTCACTATTTAAAATTACTAGTACAGATGGACATACAACAATGCATGGCTTTATTATTATTATGGCTTCTCAAATAAATGAAGCCTCGTATATATTTATTTTAAAACTATTTATTTATTTATTCGTGGGAAAATTTACAGCCTTTGCAATATTATGTATACAAAAAATATCTAATCTTAAAGCCTTACAAATTTTCACTGTTAGCTATAATGAAAAATAATAAAAATAAGAACCAACAAAATCAGTACAATAACAATGAGATATGAAATAACAATTGCATTTGTATACTGATCCCGTTTTACAACTTAAGAATTATACAATATAATAAAATTAATTAAGTGTAACAACAAGTATTAGTAACAATAAGTAGGTACTCAAACAACACTTTACAAATTTTGACAAGAAACATAAGTAATAGAAAAATATATAAGATAAACTAAAACAAGGATCAAATAAATAATTTAAAATAATAATAATATAATATTTCAACATTTTGTGGACATCTACTCAATATGCTCATCACAGTACTCTGTAGTCAATAAACGTCTGAGGGTGGAAGGAGAGGTCTCAAACAGGTCGACAATATTTAAAAAAAAATTCAAAATATTTATTTCCATATGGTTCACATGTAACACTCGGATATTGTCAATTTTTTACAATATTATTAAAATAATAAATAAAAAGATTAAATTAAATTATGGATAGACCGAAATAAGTAAGTGACATTGCTGCCATAATACTGTACTGTAGCTTAACCTAAATTCGAGGCATTATAGCCGTGTCAACTTATAATCTAAGTAATTATAACATAATGTATAATTAATAATAATCATAATAAATTTAAATACATTCGTGGCTGTATAAAGGCCGTGTCAACTTACAATCTAAATAATTATAATTTAATGTCAAATTATATAAAAAAAATATATTTCGTGGCTGTATAAAGGCTGTGTCAACTTATAATCTAAAATAATAATAATATAATGTCTAATTATAATGAAATTTAATTAATTTCGTGGCTGTATAAAGGCTGTGTCAACTTATAATCTAAAATAATAATAATATAATGTCTAATTATAATGAAATTTAATTAATTTCGTGGCTGTACAGTGGCCGAGTCAAATTAAAATCGTAATAATATGAAATTAAATAAATGTCAATAATTTAAATATTATAAAAAAATAAAATTAAATTAAATTAAAAAAATATATCCAAATGTTGTAACAAGTCATTAAACCTCTACATGTTCTAGGGATATAGGAGTTACTTCTAGAGTACTACTCTAAAACATGGCCGCCAAACGGTTGTTACATAAAAAATCATACCTATATTTAGTAGTAAGGAGTCTGGATCTAGCAGCTGTACCCAGCGAATGCAACGCTTCACATCTTAACAGGTCTAACGGTCTAAGTTTAGGTCTTAGTGCTAGAATTGCTCTCCGGAGACAAAGTGCTGCAGCGAGATATCGTCTAGCTTCACCTTCTATATCGGGATCTGCTGCTACCTGGATAAATAAAAATAAGTATCATCAACTGAATTGCCTCCGTGGTCTAGCGGTTAAGTCCGTGAATTTGGACTCAGAGATACCGGGTTCGATTCCTGGTCGGGACAGAAAAATATTTATTAATGTAAATAAATACAATTCATTTATTTGTGATATTTCTCGAGTTTGGTATGCTGGAGACATCGACGAGCTTGCCACTTGTCATGATTGGCCTATATAGTAAAGTTGGCTAAATGTGAATCATTTATGTCCATTGGTTAGCACAACACTTGGATATTGTCAATACTGCCCGTATTAAATCACAGACTCGTGACTACATTCATTCGTGTCAACGTTTACATCTGTTACCAGCGTCGTGAGGTTGCTGACTTGGTATTCTTGGTCAAACTGATCTGCCCTTTGTTGCTATCCTGGCTGGACATAAATACACCAGTGCGGACCAATCGGTACAAGCCCACCTTTCGCATACCAATGGCGAGCACTAACTACAGACAAAATACATTTTTAATTAGAGCATGTAATACTCTTAATGTATTCATTGATGAAACTGATGTTGATATCTTTCATGACAAGGTGATAGTGGTGAGAAATGCGTTTAACTTAAGGTTCTTTAAACGATAATAGTTTTTGTTATTGTACAGTTATTAGTTTACTGCATGAAATGATAGTTTGTAGATGCTTTCATCGTTCATAATATGTATTATTCTAACACTACTAGTGAAAACTTGTAAATGACTTTCTGTTTCTATTTTAGTATCTATACTTGTGAATTAAAAATCAATAGTTTTCCTTAATAAATAAATAAATACTTTTTTTTTCATATTCTACAATTATTTAGACAGAATAACTCAACAATAACCAGCAGCTACTATGGGTGGACCCATCATATCAGCTTATGCCATAATTTTCAACTAAAACACTGTTTACATAAACAAAATTTTGCTTAAAACTAGGTGCTTAAAATTCGTTGCTGTAAAGAGGCTGTGTCAGTTAACAATCTAAAATATCATAGTCATTGTATAATTTTTATATTTATGTTATTAAATATAAATTCGTGGCTGTAAGGGGGCCGTGTCACCTTATAGACTAAAATAAATTACCCATGTCAAGTTAATGATTAATTCGTGGCTCTAACGAGGCTTTGCTGACACTCTAAAATTCATATACATTGTATTATGCTGCTGTGTCAGTTAACAATCTAAAAATTCATAGCCATTGTATAATTTTTATATTTATGTCAATAAATATAAATTCGTGGCTGTAAAGGGGGCCGTGTCACCTTATAGACTAAAATAAATTACCCATGTCAAGTTAATGATTAATTCGTGGCTCTAACGAGGCTTTGCTGACACTCTAAAATTCATATACATTGTATTATGCTGCTGTGTCAGTTAACAATCTAAAAATTCATAGCCATTGTATAATTTTTATATTTATGTTAATAAATATAAATTCGTGGCTGTAAGGGGGCCGTGTCACCTTATAGACTAAATTAAATTACCCATGTCAAGTTAATGATTAATTCGTGGCTCTAACGAGGCTTTGCTGACACTCTAAAATTCATATACATTGTATTATGCTGCTGTGTCAGTTAACAATCTAAAAATTCATAGCCATTGTATAATTTTTATATTTATGTCAATAAATATAAATTCGTGGCTGTAAAGGGGGCCGTGTCACCTTATAGACTAAAATAAATTACCCATGTCAAGTTAATGATTAATTCGTGGCTCTAACGAGGCTTTGCTGACACTCTAAAATTCATATACATTGTATTATGCTGCTGTGTCAGTTAACAATCTAAAAATTCATAGCCATTGTATAATTTTTATATTTATGTCAATAAATATAAATTCGTGGCTGTAAAGGGGGCCGTGTCACCTTATAGAGTAAAATAAATTACCCATGTCAAGTTAATGATTAATTCGTGGCTCTAACGAGGCTTTGCTGACACTCTAAAATTCATATACATTGTATTATGCTGCTGTGTCAGTTAACAATCTAAAAATTCATAGCCATTGTATAATTTTTATATTTATGTCAATAAATATAAATTCGTGGCTGTAAAGGGGCCGTGTCAGCTAACAATCTAAAATAATAAAATTAAGAATGTTAAACTAAACTAAATTCGTCGCTTATTGGCCGTGTCTAACTTAAAATCTATTAATTATTAAAATAAAGTAAAAAATAAAAAATGCAATGGTATCAATTAATGCATCCATAAGTCGGTAATAACTTTTATTAATTTATAAACTCATTATGTAAAGAATTTAGCCTAGGTTAAAACAATTGTGTAGAAATAGATTTAAGCTTATTTAAACCATATTTAATACAAACACTTATTTTTTTATAAGAATACCTTGTCAAGTTCCAATAGCAAGCTGTCCAGACTCTCATCACAAAGCTTGCCCACCTCAAATAAAGTTACGGCATGACTTTTTAAATCCTGAAATAAAGTAAAAATTAAATCCTAATAAACTTAAAAAAATCTGCCGTTAAAAGCTAAAGTCTTCTCCTTCCTCTCCTCGACTATGGTGACGTGTGTAGCATTGATATGTCAGAGATGCTGCTCAATAAGATGGACCGGTTACTCAACGCGTGTATCCGGTTTATATATTGTTTACGCAAATACGATCACATCTCTGAATATCGTGCTAAGTCGAAGTGGCGTTGTCGCAGAAATCTTAGAGTTCTCTGTCTCCTTTTCTCTGTTTTAAACGAGCCTGCGACTCCGAAATACCTCAAGGACAATTTTGCCTATCTCTCTTCTTTCCACTATAAATCTTTACGTTCTTCTCACAACTCTCTTCTTTCTGTTCCCTCACATCATTCTGGATTTGTCTCCAACTCCTTCGTGGTAGCTGCCACAAAATTATGGAATGATCTTCCAGTAAACATAAGGCAGGCAACTAACAGATTGTCGTTTAAAAAACTGGTCTATACACACTTTATGAATAGCTCTAAACCACGTTAGTAAGTTGTATTTGTGTATGTTTATAATATTTGTTGAATTATCCTATAATTGCAAATTACTCACGTTCATTGCACCTATATTTGTTCAAATTTGTCCCTAAGGTTTGGCTGTCAGAGAATGTCTACGGGCATTAAGTCCGCCTTTGTGCAATAAAGTTTTTAAATAAAAATAAAAATAAATTAAATAATGTATTGCTGTGCCTCATGTATATGGTAGCGATAAAGATTGATAGTGGCCAATAATTAACGTACAGGTCGCCCTTAGATGTATCTTAGATTTACGGCTGGTAGCAGAAAGGCTGATTCTCTTTTTATTTTTTATTTATTCATCAAAAGGTTGTGTAAATTATACATATTTTTCCCTTCATTTTGTTATGTATTCTTACATAAATTTAGTTAAATGTATATATTATTATTATATATTTTTATTGGTATTTGTGTATTAGTATGTTGTTATGTATGTTTAAGTAGGTATTTGTTGTTGACCGCCTCCGTGGTCTAGTGGTAACAAACGTTGCCGTGAACTCGGGAGGTCGTGGGTTCGATTCCCACCGGGGGCAAGTTGTACATTGTATAATTTGTCTCGGTCTGGGTGTTTATATGTATAATATGTATATATTTACAACAAAAAAAAGTATAATATGTAGTTTATCAACCATCTAGTTTCCGTAACACAAGCCTCGTAGCTTACCACGGAAATTAGATGGCGCTGTGTGACCTGTCTGGAAATATTTATTTATTTATTTCTAATGCACCCGCAATCGTCTACCACACTCCCAAAGGTTAGCTAGTATAAAATGCCGAGAGGCATTAAGCTCGCCCTTGTACTCAAGTGTTAAGTTTTTAAGTGCAATAATGAATTTATAAATAAATTTATAATGTAAAAAAATGAACATAATGAAAAAGGTAAGTAAAAGGTGTTAGTTACAACAATAAATCTCTGGTCTGCACATTAGGACATTCTGTCATGTGAGGACTAGCTTTAGTAGGGGTGATTTTTAGTAAGAATTATTAAACAACCAAAAACATGTTGGAAGTGAGAATACAAACCGGTTATATACGCTTATATACGTCTAATGACGCTTCATTACGTCGAATCGATCATCGGCAGCAATCCCTAATGAGTGATTTGTTGCCCTGGTTCACCAATATAAAAACAAATGAAAAATTTACTTCAATAATATGCCGTCTAAGACTTCGTCACTGCTGCTCTCCCGTCTTTCTTGCCAAAATTCGGATTAGAGACACCTCAATATGTGAATGTGGTCTGGACGAAGGCGATGTTAATCACATCTTTTTCTCCTGCCCCTTATACGATCGCTCCTCTTTACTTAAATCCCTTTACAAAATAGTTCCCTTTCCAACCACTATCCCGACTCTATTATCCTCACTCAACCCCACTATTGTAAATATTATTGTCCATTTCTTAAATATCAATCAAATCAAATTATAGATATAAATACTTTTATATTCGATATAATTCATTAACAACCTACTATACATACCTGCTAACAATTTGTGTTGTTTGTGTTATTCCTACTAACCATTTATGTTTACCCTTTCAGTGTTTGCGATTTACCGCGTCGCCCGTAAAATTAAATTTATATATTTTTATACATACGATACAAACGTGAAGTTGGCATAAATGCCTCATCGGCGATTGCCATTTATTTTTAAAAAAGAAGAAGAAGAGTGATTTGTTTTTTCATTATCAACTTACTTATGGTTCTCTTGCTCTTTATTACTTAACTTTAAATTTATATGTGAAAACCTTTAATAGTTCTTAGTGAATTTACTGTACCTATATTATTTACTATAATATTGTCAACTGTTGGTTTTCCAAAATGAATAAAAAAAAAAAAAAAAAACAGGGTTGGTATGCTTGTGTTTTTATGCATATGAGTGTTTGATGTAATATCTATATGTATGTCTAGGTCGTAAATATATAGGAATTAAATAAATAAATGAAAGTGTCATGTGTGCTTCTGTGATGTAGGGTTTGTGTAGAATATAGGTATATATATATTATATATGTTAGACAATTTAAGATAAATACGATAATTACAGCTGCCTCCGTGGTCTAGCGGTTAAGTCCGTGGATTTAGACTCGGAGGTACCGGGTTCGATTCCTGGTCGGGACACAAAAATATTTATTAATGTAAATAAATAAATTTAATTAATATTTAATTCATTTGTGATATTTCTCGAGTTTGGTATGCTGGAGACATCGACGAGCTTGCCACTTGTCATGATTTGCCTATAGTAAAGTTGGCTAAATGTGAATCCGCTTATTTATAAGCGTGGTTTCTGACCACCCCGAAAGGGAAACCGTCGTGATGATACTTTTACCTATTGGAACATTAATAGGTGGTAGGCGAACTGATGGTGGTAATTTCCCCAGACTGCCGGGGCGGGGAAGTATCCACCGTCCATGCCGATAAACCCAGTAAAGTGTATTGACACGATTCGGGATCAGGTTTTAATTACTGTCATGCCCAGTGAAGCCGGCATAGTGTTAGGGACTGATGTCGGTCATAAGTGTCTGATTCCATTTGCTAAAATTCATGGAACCTATAAAGCACGTTATTGGCTATATCTTATCATAGATTATTTTAATCATCCTTACTGCAACCGGCCGTATGATTATCTATTGTTTCTTTTTACTTACTGGTGATAAATTCCCCATCATAAGATATGCAGCAAGCGTGGAGTCAAATAGTACAGCTACCCTACGACCGCTGTTTGCCTTCTCTGTCGGTTCTTGATAAGCCTACAAAATGCGAGGAAGTTTGAAAAATTTGCAAAGATTTTTATATATGGTAATGATTATTTTTTAGAAATAAAGCGGTTGTGGTTGTTGTCAAATGTCATATATTACTGTAAAATTTCCTAAGATTTTATTTATTTATTTACTATAGGTACACAAACAGATCACAATCTATACAGTTCACATTTTACAGCAATTTCTTAAGTTCTAGATTGTAATCCAAAAGCAGTGTACACATGCTTATTGTGATTTAGCCATGACATTGTCATTTCATAGCAACTGCCTCCGTGGTCTAGCGGTTAAGTCCGTGAATTTAGACTCGAAGGTACCGGGTTCGATTCCTGGTCGGGACACAAAAAGTGTATTATTGTATTCGATAAAAAAATCTACATTGTTACTTTTCTAATCGATAATTATGATCAAAATCATAATCTAAAACTCAATAAAACAATCTAGTCAAAGTTATTAAAATACTTAAATTTACATCTTTAAAATAAAATATGTTTGATCCTAAACCTCGAACAAATTCCTGTCGAAATCTTAATTCAATTTGGGATCAAAATCGTCAATTACCACTTGATAAAATATTGCAATCGATAAGTCAATAAAAAACAAAAAGTACAGTGAGGATTGCCGTGGGCGCGGTATGCTTTGTAATACTTATATATTGTTGTACTTTACAAAAAATCCCTGTCGAAAATCAATGTATCGATAAAATATCCCTATTAATCTTTATTATAAGTTGTTACATGGGAACCCGTCAGCGTCACACCAGAAAGACTACTTCAATTTTATCATTAACTTTATGGCAGGTCACTATACTCAGTTCCTCCTAAATGTCGCACACGCGCCAACCTCACCTCGCTCGGTTAGCTCCTGTGGCTCCATAGTGTAATTTTTGTATGAAAAAATTAAAAAAGGGGTATCAATTAAAAAAAAGTTTACATTACCTCGTCACCAAGGGTCCTCCACAACATTAGTTTAAGCACCCCACACCCATCTGTTATAGTTTCATGGGAAAGAAAGCACTGGCCTATAGTAAAGTTGGCTAAATGTGAATCCGCACATTTATAAGCGTGGTTTCTGACCACCCCGAAAGGGAAACGGTCGTGATGATACTTTACTTTTCTATTGTCATTTCAATTAAATTATTTCATTTCAGTGAAATATGTCAAAAGGAAAATAATAATAAAACATTTAAACCGGTTCTAGGCCTATTTAATAAATTTATAACCTGTTTTGATGTGGAAGGTTCTTGTGTTATTAAAACTGGCTCCATTTGTAAGATATCATCGTCATTTCCTGGACCAAATGTAAGTGGAGTTATCTGTTTATATCTGAAAAAAAAAGAACGAAATTTCAAAAACAATGGCGAGCACCCATATATGAATTTACCTGAACTATGTACTCATTTTATATATTTACATGCGGGTATAACCCTACAAAGGTTGGTTCAAACCAGACCGGCATGTACCAATGAGAAATTCACTTTTCTTAAGTACATTTGTCATAGATGTACCACCGTTCCCGTGCCCCGGAGAACACGTTAAGCCGTCATGGCCAACTTGTACAATCATTAATAAATTGTCATTAAAAATTTATAATATATATAGTCTAATTTTGCTCCTGCCTCTCATTCATTCATTTTGTTTTAGGTAAATAAAAAACCTATTGGTTTTCACTTATTTATTATTATTATTCTTTTACTTTTGCTAATCTCAGTTCAATTGAACTAATAATTTAAATCTAATTACTATATTTTACTCTTATTTCTGTTTTAATTGTTTTGTCTAAATAATATAAAATCTCTTTGGCTTGTGTTCAACTATTGCTACTTTGTTTATATGTTTAATAAGCTGTGATTAAAAAAAAAAAAAATGACATCAAATCCTCCCCAACCCAAGATATATGTTCTGGAAGGCCCATTTCCAACAGAGGAGGTTTAGGACGCTTTGTTCTAGGGGTTGTTATGAAAATTAAAAATGTAATGAAGGGACATCATCCATCTAGTGGTAACAAACGTTGCCGTGAACTCGGTAGGTCGTGGGTTCGATTCCCACCGGGGGCAAGTTGTACATTGTATAATTTGTCTCGGTCTGGGTGTTTACATATATAATATATATATATTTACAAAAAAAAAAGTATATAATGTAGTTTATCAACCATCTAGTTTCCGTAACACAAGCCTCGTAGCTTACCTCGGAAACTAGATGGCGCTGTGTGACCTGTCTGGAAATATTTATTATTATTATTATTTGTCATTAAAAATTGACATCAGATCCTCCTTAACCCAAGATATATGTTCTGGAAGGCCCATTTCCAACAGTGGAGGTTTAGGACGCTGTATTCTAGGGGCTGTAATGAAAATTAAAAATGTAATGAAGGGACATCATCCATCTTGTAAGGGGATTTTGGGAAGTATCAAAACTTGTGCGTCGAATGTACGAGAATTATTTTAAAGGTCAGCTGGATTCTACAGAAACATCTGGAAGTCCCGTCTCCAACAGGGTAGGTCTAGAACTCTGTGTAGGGGCTGTAATACGATGTGATGACGTCAACTGGTACAATCGACGCTATTTTTAACTTAAATCATTACAATTACCAAGACTTCATTTTGGTGCAACCCAACCTTAAAATATTTCAGTGTACTATTCTATACGACTTTGTGAATTCTACTTTTCTTTAAAATAAACTGACCACATTTAGCAAAAAAATTTTTTTTGACCAATTCACATAAAACTGACCATTGTCGACCCTCGCATTTTCCTCTATTTCTCACACACAATGGCCTCGGCACCCGTACGGTCTAGCGGTTAAGTCCGTGGATTTAGACTCGGAGGTACCGGGTTCGATTCCTGGTTGGGACACAAAAATATTAATTAATGTATATAAATACATTTAATTAACATTTAATTAATTTGTGATATTTCTCGAGTTTGGAACGCTGGAGACATCGATGAGCTTGCCACTTGTCATGATTGGCCTATAGTAAAGTTGGCTAAATGTGAATCCGCTTATTTATAAGCGTGGTTTCTGACCACCCCGAAAGGGAAACGGTCTTGATGATACTTTACTTTACTTACCCGTACGGTGAATATTTGATTGCTGAGTGTATTTAAGAACAGTATACTCACGGCGCATGATAATGTGATGTGACTGCATGTGTCCAGGATGGGTGTTCGGGGGTTACAGGAGCCGGTCGCAACTTGTTCGCGAACCCGAGACGACAATACAATGACACAGCCTGCTTCACCAAATCACTGTCCACCTAAACATGGGCATAAAGGTATATACTTTAATAAAAACTAAACTATTTTAGCTATGAAGAATCAATTCAACTTGCCAACTAGAAGAAATGTTTTCAGTATGAATAGCATAAAATTAAAAAAAGGGGAAACAATTTTATTAAGAAATGGATTCACTGTTGCCATTAAATGGTTGCCAGGTTCATTGTGTGTGGGAAAGAAAAGAAGCCTGGTGTCTCGGGCTTGCGACTGACTATAGGCTAGTTTGCAAAGGAGACCTCCTGTTTTTATTGCTCCTCCCCCTACCCAACCAAATATGGCACCTTGCGTAGGAGACCTCCTCATTGCTGAGGGTCGTGACCTCATGATTAATTGGTGTGCGTCTTGATAATAGCCAGTGAGACCAGCGTACCGGACTTCGGCCTCTCGGTTTCTTTTTTTTTATTTATTTAAAAACTTTATTGCGCTATATACAAAGGCGGACTTAATGCCGCTAGGCATTCTCTGACAGCCAAACCTTTAGGGCATTAGACAGTATAGATGGTAGGTGCAATAATAAGTAAGTCCATATATATCAATATATACATACCATCTGCAACAAATAAAGTGTGTTAGATGTGTTTCTTACTTGGTAAAATATATAAATTGAAGCTATAAAATATCATTATACTATATACACATAATAAATATACAAATAAACCTCTTAAACTATAAGGGAAATAATATAGAAATAATGATGTTGTTGCTGCAAATGAAAACGGAAAAAATATTGATATAGAGAAGTTGATGTTTCAACTTTAAGGTTGATAAGAAGTACCTATATACTCAATTTTTGAAGATAGCTCGATTTGAAGCTTGTCTTTCCAGTAACAAAAGTTTCTCCAGGTTATCCCCTCCCTTTCGGACAATGTGTCCAAAGTACTGGAGTATCCGACGAAGACATATGGTGGATAGCCTAGTCGATACGTCTAGATGTTTTAAAATTGACACGTTAGTCCGATGCTCAGTCCACGAGATCCTCAGCATTTTTCTCCAACACCACATCTCAAAAGCATCGATACGCTTTCGGTCAGTGCTCTTTATAGTTCATGTCTCAGCGTCATATAGGAATATGGAGAAAACCAGTGATCTAATGTAATAATTGTATCAGATGCAGCCATGGAATAAATATTGTTGGCTGCAATCGACATCCTTTGCCTTGCACATATTTAAGATGTCACCTGTCAGTGTAGACTTTGACATTCGGCACTTTTCCAAAAACAGACTGCAAGAAACAAACAGCTTAATTTAATTCTTTTAATACAATTTAATTTATTATTATACTAGTACTTAAATAAATTCATCCTACTCGATATTGTTGCCCTCTGAGCTTGGGTAAGTATTGAATTAAAAATAGTACGGGTCACTTCATAACCACGTGCAGAAGATAATTTTTTATTTGTGCACCACAGCTGCGGTCTCGCCAACTAAATGGTATCTTGTCTTGGTCTTGGACTGGAGTGGTGGTGGATCTAGAGATGGAACGTAACGTGTGCTCCCCTTGCGTTCCAGGGTTTTTCCCAGTTGACCCCTCGTTGTCCGCTTGGGATCGGCAGCGCTCTCCGGGTAACCATCTTAAGGCTACCCCTACGTACAGTCAACGGATGCATAAAGTGTGATAGGGATAAGTTTTGGCTTACGAACCTCCCTTGTATAATTGTAAACTCATTCTCTTTTTGTTAACTTCATTTTACTTAATATAATTAACTCACGTAGTTAGTGTCAAGTTAAGCGTGACACTAACTAGGCTGGATTTCGTTTTTATGGAGAACATCCATTAATGCTGTCTTTAAAGCTTGTTCTATAATATAATTGATGGCAAATATCATTACAATTTACCTGTAAAACCGTAGCTAATTCTGCTACAGTGGTGTGTTCATCGATGGACACAAAAACCTTGTAGAGGAGTGTTTCGAAGTAATCTCCTGCGATACGGTTCATCACGAATCCTTTTAGAGGCGGTACTGACACCTTGTCAGCAGTTGTCACTGGCACGTCGAGGTAAATTAAACCACGCCTTAAAAACAACATGTTAATAAATAAGAAAAAGTGTGTGGATTCCTCGCTCATAGGACTAACATACAATCAAACCGAGGTGCTGCTAACACCTGTATAGGTAAATGAAATCAACTTTGGATTTACATTTGATTAATTTTACAAAGTAGAATCTATAGATTATTATTATTATTATTGATTAATAGACGCATATTGCTGATATGCCTATATCAAGCAATGGTGTAAAGTTTATAAAATTGATAGTTAACACCAAATGTCTATTGTCTTCTTCTTCTTTTTAAAACTGGTCTAGTAGACTAAGCCAATGGCCACTAAGGCATATGTGCTAATATCACGTTTGTATGAATTAATAATGTAATGGGGTGTATCACTAACTTTTTATCACGATAGATGGTACCTAATATAGCTGTCAGTTGCATAGGAATCTTGCATTTTTATTACGAAAATTTACAATTTTCTGGATATTATGCTGAAGTGAGCAGATTTTAAGTGTACAAAGCGAAATCAAAGATATGGTGATCTCAAAATTGCGGTTCTATTAATTCAACTTTTTTTTTATATTTTTAAAGACGGTTTTCGCTTTCTTAATTCGTCTTTTAAGGTAGGTAACGTTAAGTTAATATACATTTTTCTGTTATAAAAATAACACCTATAACACCAACAAGGTACCATTGCCGCCAGCGACATCTACAAAAAGTTGAGAGGTCTGTTCAAACGCTCCCCGGCATGTATACTTTTCTTTCGTACATTTGTCATAGATTTACAACATCACAGTTCTCGTGCCTCGGAGAGCATGTTAAGCCGCCGGTTCCGGTTCCTTCATCATCATAAAAAATTGACATCAGATCCTCGCCAACCCATCTGGATATATGTTCATCATCAACAGTGGAGGTCTAGAATGCTGTGTTCTAGGGGCTGTAATGATGATGATGAATGATGAAATGTTTATCCTGTTATGTAAAGCATGTATTTGTATTATAAAGTGCTTAAAAAAGCCATCGAAACAAACGGGCACATGAGAAGGTTGATGAATGTCGTGATCGTGACAAGTGGCGCTCAATTGTCTCTGCCTACTCCGCAAGGGATTTGGCGTGAAGATATGTATGTATGTATGTTCAAATGTCAATTTAAAAATAAAACAACAGTGTGCTTAGTGCAAAATGCAAGTTTCGGAAAACGTAACTGCTGTAGTTACGTTTTTTGTTTTACATTGCGTGTTATTGCAAATTTGGCTATAATAACAGGCAATGAACATCGAAAATTCAGTAAAAAAACTACTACTATAGTTGCGTTTACGAAACTTCACTGTCACACTAGGCATACAGACCTGTATAACATCTTCACATCATTATAGTCGAGTGTCCCGGCTGTTTGTGAACCTCGGTCTATTAAAGAGTCTATTAAAGCCTTTTCACTGTCACTTAATGTCTGGAAAAGAAAATCACTATAATAGTATTGTAATGAATAAGAAAATGAAGGTCTTATTGATTGGTTTATATAAAACTAAGTTTATGATGTATCAACATTGCCATAACTAACTAAATAACTATATCCAATAATATAACTCTGAAAACATTCTAAAAGCATATTCAATTCCTTTATTTTGCAAGTAGGCATAGGACAAAAAGAGATGTATTTTGAACTTATACACGTAAATTTATTTAAAATATTGGCATAGTGCAATATAATTTTATAGTACATATTGGTGTATCTGGAGCAGTACATGATAACCATCATTTGGGAAAAGATACAATAAAATAACGAAATTCTAAATACAAAATTTTGTCACAATATAACCCAAGACACAATGGGGTATATCACTAACTTTTTATCACGGTAGATGGCGCATGATAGCATGATAGATGGTACCTAATAGTTGCATAGAAAACTTGTATTTTTATTGCGAAATTTATTATTAATTCGTTTTTAAGGTAGGTAACGTTAATTTAAAATACATTTTCCTGTTATAAAAATTGCAAAATAAGGTACCATTGCCGCTAGCGTCATCTACAAACAGCTTTGCCTGATACAACCCATTATAAAAATATAAATGCCAGTTAAGATAATAGCTGCTGTAAAAAGGCATTGTCATACTATAAGCTAAAACAAATATTAAAAAGGTTCACTTAAGATTATAGCTGCTGTAAAGAGGCATTGTCATATTATAAGCTAGGACATACAATTATAAAAAGGTCACTTAAGATTATAGCTGCTCTAAGGAGGCATTGTCATAGTATAAGCTAAGACATACAATTATAAAAAGGTCACTTAAGATTATAGCTGTTCTAAAGAGGCATTGTCATAGTATAAGCTAAGACATACAATTATAAAAAGGTCACTTAAGATTATAGCTGCTCTAAAGAGGCATTGTCATAGTATAAGCTAAGACATACAATTATAAAAAGGTCACTTAAGATTATAGCTGCTCTAAAGAGGCATTGTCATAGTATAAGCTAAGACATACAATTATAAAAAGGTCACTTAAGATTATAGCTGCTCTAAAGAGGCATTGTCATGGTATAAGCTAAGACATACAATTATAAAAAGGTCACTTAAGATTATAGCTGCTCTAAAGAGGCATTGTCATAGTATAAGCTAAGACATCCTTAAAATATCGCCACTCATACTGAGCCTAATCAAGTAGGTAGCGAAAGGTCAACGATTGCGCGAACGTTGACTTATTTGATTGTTTCTCTCTCTATTCTCAACTCAATTAATAATGTTTTGTTTTAGGACAAACTTTAAAAACTTATTTCAAAAAGGTGTTCTACCAATGACACCTGAAGCCTAAAAAATATATTTGCTCTTTTGCTATTTTTCTCTGTCTAAATTAGGTTTAAGAAAGTAAAAACTACAGTAATTATATTTCTTAGAAAGCTGGTTAAACTACATTTCTCAAAAAAATACTCAGATTTGAAAAGTCTTCGAAAATGTTGCAGTATGCGAGCGAAAGAGATGCAATGCTTTACAACCTTCTTAAGTCAGTCTTCTTCATTCTTTCTATCAATATATCAATACATATAAAAAGACCATTTCAACAGATCTTTTTTTTTTTTTAACGCACGCGCCAACGTACGGAAGCCTATGGGGTGGCCCCGTTAGGCTGCAGTTTGTCTCAGCGGGCAACAACCTTCTATTTTTACCCTGGCCTAAGGGTGGCCAAGGAAGGGGCTACGAAAGGTGTGGCCCCTTGTGAGCGGTGTCTATGTGGTAACAACGGCACGGGCTACCACAGATCTCCTTTGCCTTATTTGACTCATATTGACTTTTTTTTTTTGTTAATTAATTGTTATTTCACTGTTACTGCTGTACATGTATATTTTGTAAAAATATGTATTTGTATTTGTGTAATTAATTATTTAATTGATATTATTGAATTTTGATTATGTTTGAATTTAATTTGTGTAATTTGTTATCTAATTTGTATAATAATTATTCTAATTTGCATGCTGCGTGTGCTGCTTTGGATTCCAGTCCATGTATAAATTTACTGAACCCAAATTTGCAACCGACAGGAATCTGTTTGCACACCTAGTAATAAATAAATACAGATATTTTTTCTTAAAAACATTTACATATGGAATGTATATATTTCTCTCTCCGACACATTACTAACCTTAACATCATCTTCTAATACAAATCCAAGTTCAACCCTCCACCAGGGCAGCATAGGAATATTAAGAGGAACCCGTGGTAGAAGCAGCCTAAGTGCCCGCGCTCTGCCTCGTCTACCCAAAGACCGAGATTTCGCTACCAACTCTAGGTATTCATTCCGACCTATACCTAATAACCGGAGGCCTATAAACAAACAAAACAGATAGAGTCAAAGTAAAGAATCATGTATCACAACTGTATCCCTTTTGGGGTGGTCAGAAACCACGCTTTTAAATAAGCAGATTTCCATTTAGCTAACTTTATTAGAGGCCCATCATGACAATTTGCACGCTCGTTGAAGTCTTTAGTGTACCAAACTCGAGCAATACCACAAATATAAATTATTGTGTACCGACCAGAAATCAAACCCCAAAGTCTAAATCCACTGATTTAATCGCTTCTTCTCAGTCGCTACACTCTTGGCAGAGTGGTCGTGGTCGTCACTTGAGTGTCAGTGGCACGCTTAACAAGTCGTCGCCACTCGTCTCGAACTGCAGCCTTCCTGGAGCACTCATGTAGGGGGTGATCCATTGCTGCTTTAACCTGGTCAGTCCATCTCATCGGAGACCTACCACGCATTCTCTTGCCATCGACTTTTCCCTGAACTACAAGGCGCTCAATGGATGTATCTCCACGCCGTGATACGTGTCCAAAGAAAGTGAGAATGCGTGATTGCACGATTGAGGAAAGGCGTTGTCCTATCTCCAGTTCCTCCAGGATGGATTTGTTGGTTCGGAACTCCGTCCACGATATGCCCAACATTCTCCGCCAACACCACATTTCTAGAGCATTAATACGTTTTATTTCAGTTTCGCGCAGGGTCCACGTCTCTGCAGCATACAGGAAAATGGGGAACACAAGAGCTCTGACCAGCCGGATTTTAGTAGCTTTCGTAATGTTTTGGTTCCTCCATATTTTCTTAAGCTTCTCCATAGCAGACCTCGACACTGCCATACGACGCTTAATTTCCTCCTCGCATCCACCGCCATTCGATATCAATGCTCCCAAATAAATGTATGATTGGACAACATCGCATTTTGCTATCTGTTTAATTTCTGGCCAGTTATCGTTGGCACGGTCTACAATCATTACCTTTGTCTTGCTGCGGTTAATTTTAAGGCCGAACTTAAGACTGACTGACTCCATTTTTTGCAACAGCTCTTCCATGTGACCAATACTTGTTGCAAATAATGTAGTGTCGTCCGCATATCGCAAATTTGAGATTTTTAGTCCACCAATTGTTACTCCATCAGTCCAGTTTTCAAGGGCAATTCTCATTATAAGTTCTGTGTAGATGTTGAACAGAAGCGGGGAAATAATGCATCCTTGTCGAACTCCAGCATTGGGGTGGAAGTGGCTAGATAAAACTTCATCTGTTCTTACTGATGCTGTTCCATCTTCGTAAAGACGTCTGAGTAGGTGCACTAGATGTTTTGGCGTACCCATTTCCAACAGAGTTTTCCAGAGCATGGAATCAAACGCCTTTGAGAAGTCAACAAAGCAAATATACGTCGGCTTGTTAAACTCTCTGGCTTTCTCTATTATTTGGCGTACTGACAGGATTTGCTCACGGGTACCTTTACCTTTTACAAAGCCGGCTTGTTCGGGCGCGATCTCTTTTGACAAATAACTCTTAAGACGCTCGTTTAATATGTGTAGTAGAACTTTGCTTGCGTGAGATATCAAAGCAATAAGGCGATAGTTACTACACATCTTTGTAGAACCTTTTTTATGCAGTGGGACAAAGACAGTGTGAGCCCATTCTTGCGGCCAAGAACCTGTATGCCATATTTTGTTGCATAGAGTTTGAAAGATCTTAACGCCATAGTCTCCCGAAGCTTTGATGGTTTCAATCGGGATAGAATCTTTACCTGTGGCTTTTCCATTTTTTAGGTGTTTAATTGCAGCTCTTACTTCGTCTTTGAGAATGTTTGGCTCAATCTCTTTGTCCTCTGGTTCAGTCGAATCGAAGCAACGTGATTCTGGATCCTCAAACAGTGACTGGCAATAGCCTTTCCAAGCCTCAGAAATCGCATCTATTTCTGTAACGGTCTCCCCGTGACCGTTTTCAATAACCCATGCTCTGGAAGTGATTTAATCGCTAGGCCATTGAAAATACAGAATATACTTTTTAAAGCTAAGCCCGGTTACAGTTCTTCACTGACAGGTCGGTGCGTACATCCTTAATATGGAAAGTCATGTAATGTTACAATACAGCTTATTACATATCTCAGTCACAAAGGTTAGCTGGTAGAAAATGCATTTACGGCATTAAGATCGCCTATGTACCTGCACTTGTTTTGGTTTTGTACAATAAATAATTTATTATTATTATTACTATACTAAGATGAATAAAAAACCACAGAGAAATGCGATGGTGGCTGAGTAGTTAGGTGCTTAGATCTCCAATCTAAGGGTCACACGCACTGTCCTGATTCCACAGAGGCGATAGATGTCTACTATTAATATTTAAAAAAAAACTTTAAATTTCAATCATCAAGGATATACAGTTGTTGAAATTAGTCTCAAAGGTTTGTCTCTATCAGAAAATATCTTCAGGCATTAAGTCTTTGTCAATACATTGAAACGAGCTTGCAAGATGGCATTAGCATATGATTATACAGCATTTGGTTGAGTAGGGAGAGGAGCAGAATGGTGAAGAATCGTGCTATATTTTTCAAAGTCAAACAAACATTATGGTTTCACAGAAGATCAGGGACAGATTCATGACTCAGCTTTACACAGTGAAAGTTGCTACAAAAGGAATTCAGTACATTAGGATCAGATAAATCTTTTTATACTAGCACGACATGTGACTTTGCGCGCGAGGTCCAAGAATGTTAGAAACTGGAATCAGACACTCATGACTGACATCAGACACACATGACTGACATCAGTCCCTAACACTATGCTGGCTTGACAGACCTATTTAGAATAGTATAGGATGGAGAGCTTCTGTTGTGCAATGAAAAGGGTCCTCATTTTTAAATCTAATATGTATCATCACAACCAATTCTCTTCCGGGGTGGTCAGAAACCACCCTTATAAAGAAACAGATTTACATTTAGCCAAGTTACTACAGGCCAATCACGACAAGCAGCAAGCTTGTCGATGTCACAAGGGTACCAAACTCGAGAAAAATATTACAAATAAATTAAATATTATTTATTTAAATTAATACACACATTAATTGAGACACTCTCGTCAGGTGCCGAAAGAGCGGCTTTTTCTGCGGAGAACCTCAAATTGCGCAAATATGCCAACCTTGGTTCCGGTTACGAGTTTGTGCTGTTTGGGGTCGAGACGATGGGCCCATGGGGACCGTCAGCGAGGCGCTTGGCCAAGGAGTTGTCAAAGCGGCTGACAGAAAGGTCTGGAGACAGTAAGGCTGGCAATTATTTCTGCCAACGTATTAGCCTCGCTATACAGAGGGGAAATGTTGCCAGTCCCCTTGGGACTATTGCGGATGGGACATCTCTAGAGGACATTTTTTATTTATTGTTTAATTTATTTTTAATTTTATTATTTACGTAGCTTTTATATTGTAATTCTTTTATGCTGGTTGTATATTACTTCAAAAGAACTTAAATAAATAATAAACTTAATACATATTGTTGTGTCTCAGCCAGGAATCGAACCCGGTACCTCTGAGTCTAAACCCACATACAGCAAAATTACAAATAAAAATATTTTGTACTCACAGTCAGCTGCAGTGAAATTTGGCATGGTATCATAACTGTTCTCCAATTCTATTAGCATTGCCACTACTTCTATGTAGTAAATATATGGAGTTATTCTTAAACCTGCAAAAACATTAAATACAAACAATGAAATTAATCTGTACTTTATAGTAAAGTATCATTACAACAACAACAGGGTACCCTTATGAAATGAAATAGTGGAAAACGCTATTTTGACAAAGGTCGGCTATGATTGGAAAAACTCGGGCAGTGGTAGTAAACAACAGAATTCACTATTTTGACAATCTAACGTTTGCGCTTAACTAATGGAATACAGCAGCAGGTCACGCAAAATAGTCTCCCAGAAACTAAGAAAATTGGACATCACATTACAGCAGTAATCCCTTCCTTTTTGAAGGGCTAAGTTCTTACAACATAGTTTTTTTTTTTTTTTTTCGTTAAAAAAAAACACATTTTATAACTAGGACATAAAATTACAGTATTATATATTATTAGATCTTAAGAGAAAAAGATTTTATATTATTTGTAGTGTATTTTATATTATGTTACATATTCAGTTGTGTTCTCAATCAAGAATTAACTGTTAGACTATGGAGTTAGACAACATGAAGTTGAAAAAATACTATGATCTCACAGATGGTATTATTAGGAATGGATGCAAGACTTCGCTTCGACTGCCTCCGTGGTCAAGCGGTTAAGTCCGTGGATTTGGACTCGGAGGTACCGGGTTCGATTCCTGGTCGGGACACAAAAATATTTATTAATGTAAATAAATACTTTTAATTAATATTTAATTTATTTGTGATATTTCACGAGTTTGGTACGCTGAAGACATCGACGAGCTTGCCACTTGTTATGATTAGCCTATAGTAAAGTTGGCTAAATGTAAATCCGCTTATTTATAAGCGTGGTTTCTGACATCTCCGAAAGGGAAATGGTTGTGATGATACTTTACTTTTATACCTTTTACTTCGCTTTACACAGTGAAAGTTAGTGCAAGAGGAATACTAGCTAATTCTTTCCACAACTTACTGAAAGAATTGGGCCTAAGCTGGTCTGCCTTCAATGCATTTATAGATTGAGCTTGCAAGATGGGCTTACCGAAATTATGCAATATTTGGTTGGGTAGGGAGAAGAGCCGAACCGTGAGTATCTTGTTGCCAAACCAGCCTATAGTCAGTTGCAAGCCTGAGACACATCACACACACATCTCCATCTACGTGAATCCATAGAATGCTAGCTATGCTAAGAAATGATCAGGAACGGGTTCAAGACTCAGCTTTACGCAGTGGAAGTTGGTGCAAGAGGAGTTCCAGCAAAATCTTGCCACTTGTTATGATTAGCCTATAGTAAAGTTGGCTAAATGTAAATCCGCTTATTTATAAGCGTGGTTTCTGACATCTCCGAAAGGGAAATGGTTGTGATGATACTTTACTTTTATACCTTTTACTTCGCTTTACACAGTGAAAGTTAGTGCAAGAGGAATACTAGCTAATTCTTTCCACAACTTACTGAAAGAATTGGGCCTAAGCAGGTCTGCCATCAATACATTTATGGAACGAGCTTCCAAGATGGCATTAACGGAATCATACAGTATTTGGTTGGGTAGGGAGAGAAGTAGAATGGTGGATGGTGAGCATATTATCGCGCAATTGAAAAAAAAATGAGGCCTCCTTTTCTTAAACCAGCCTATTGTCGGTCGCAAGCCCGAGACACCATTCTTCTCATCTCTTACCCACACACGATGGACCCGGCACCCGCACTGTGAATCCATGGAATGCTTAGAAATTTGTCTTCTTCTTTTGTCTTCTCTGAGCAAACAGCTTGCTATTATATAACAAATTGTGAAGTAATGTATGCAATGAATGGAGTTGCTTCTTGTCGTAGAGAATAATATTAAGTTTATTCTTACCCTTAACAATCATGTCGGCCAAATGATATGGGAACAGCATAAGCCTCTTAATACTGTTTTGAATAAGAGCTTCATAGTATTTCCTCTCATCCTTTTTTACTGTTCTTACTAAAAATTAAAACACAATTGTACATATTAAGAAAATTAAATTTAGGGCCCGCATTCTTAATCTACACTAACCAGTATCATCCAGCATCACAGCCCCTAGAACACAGAGTGCTAGACCTCCACTGTTGGAGATAGACCTTCACTGGAACCGGGACTGACAGCTTAACATGCTTTCCGAGGCACGGGAACATTAGTGTTGTAAATGAATTTAAGAAAAGTGTATTTATCATTGGTACATGCGGGAGGTTTAAACCAACCTTTGTAGGATTTAAAAAAAAACTGTCTTACAACCGAGATACAACTGCTCTTTATAGTGCAACTGTATTTTCATTTAAACCTTTTATATGGTCAACAAGTAAATGCTGTTGCTAATACCATTGCATCACTTAACAAATATTTTGTTTTGCAGGCAGCTTGATTTTGGAATGTTCTACATATTGAGGATCTTAAGGCCCCTTCTAAGTTAAGTTTTAAAGTGTAGTTTAAAGTTATAGTTTATTAAATTATATATAAGTATAAAATTTATTTATTTATTATCATTATTGCATAATATATTGTTATGTATATCCTGTATAGTCTTATTTGTATACATTTATTAATTCACATTAATTAAATATAGATATTTTATTTTGTTAACTAATTATGGAAGGCCTATTCAATTATATCCAAGTAAGCCCAAAGGTAGACTGGCCAAAAAGCTGTTGTTCACCTATTGGTACCAAATTAAAAAAAACTATATTGAGTTTAAATAAATACTTGTAGCTCCCAAAATCTGCAAGCTCAAGTGGCAGTGAGTTCGACATGTGTATCATAGACATGCAATGCAATGAAGACAGGTTCTAGAGTTGATACCATAATTATGAACCGAGTGGGACGACGGTCAATTGAATTTAGAATCTAACAAGAATTCTTGAAACCCAATAGATTATTTAAATAAGGAAAATATACAAACCTAAACTGCCCCTGTAACGTAACTGGTTTTTAATGCTGAACTCATAAATAAAACGTTCGTATTCCTTTTGCGAATCCCCCAGGAGCTAGAACATAAAACATAATGTAGGATTTGGTTCACGTAAAAAAAACTACAATATTTCTAAGTAAATAAGCTAACCCTTTTAGCTGAAACTGGCAGCTGCGACCACACAATTTTTTTTCGAACACATTCCTCTATTTCGTCTTCCATTATAGCTTATTTTAACGTATTAAAGATATAATTTCTCACAACTTCATTAAAACACACACAAATATTTAGATAAGAAATAGGAAGTAAAATAATACCGTTAAAAATGTATAATCAGGTTTTATAATAATTTTATTAATAATATTAAACTTTATTACATAAATTCCTGGATAATGTAGGTAGCATTAATTTATAAATTTGGACGTGTTTTATATAAAACATTAGTATATAGTATAGTTTACATAAAAATATTGGATTTCATCACATTATTTCTTATCCAATATAATAAAATCTTATATGTTTGGAACGTGCCGTCAAACATGACATTGTTTGTTCTCATTTGTTGGGTGCTAATATTTCTAGTCTATTAATTCCTAAATGAATCTGGTACAATCAAGTAGAAGAGTTTTATGATTTACAAGGTTTACAAACTGTGGTCTATAATTAAATAAATCTTGAGAGTTTATTTATTACAATATTAATAAAACGTCATTATGATGACCCCAATACTTTTTTGAAAGCAGGATGAATGTTCTGCAACATATCTGAAGCCAGCATACTTCGTCCATGAGTTTTAAATGACTCTTCATTGCAAATTCTTGTCATTTTCGCAGCAACAAACGATGCAACACTTGCTGCAAGGTTGTCTGATGATACATTGTTACATAAATTCATTCTTAAAGCCCAATTAAAAAAAGTTCCTAACATTCCGGCGAGAATATCTCCTTGTCCTCCGGCACGACGTCCGCTTCCACCAAATGAACCACTCCAATCGTAATATTTGTGAAAAGACGTGAAAGTATCAATTTGGCCTTTAGCAAGGATGTTAATATAAGGACCCCAATATTCTATTAATCTGGCAGTGGTATCGACACCAATGTCAGTCTTTAGTCTATCCAATTCTTTAAAATTTGGAGTTAATATCACTCCCGGTCTTAAGTAATTTTTGAGAACATGTGGATTCTTAGATACAGCATACAAGCCGTCTGCATCAATAACCAACGGAATGTGGAGTTCTTTACAGCTTTTAATAATTTCAGTTGCAAGTTGAACAGTGTGATTGCTCGTGCCCAGTCCTGGACCAATGATTACAAGGTTCATTTTTGTGAGCAAGTTGTTAATTTTATCCATATACCGTTGTTCTAAGAAGGGGTGAACTATTAGATCAGGACTAAATGATTTAATAATAGGCGCAGCTTCGTCTGTTGTGATAACGTACACCAAATCGGCACCCATCTGGAATAAAAAATAATAATAATTAGATATTACTCTTAAAAGTTACTTTTATTATCGTACCTATTTGTAATGTGTTTAGTAGTTCTGGCTAAGCATGACACGTGACTTTTAAGCCCAGGCGGCAAGCATATCACGGACCACAAGAAAACTTACCTATAATGTCTACAAATCAAGGTACCACTACTTATTTATGCATACCTATGTTTTTTTCATACGTATTTAGACTTCAGGGTAATTCTCGAGCAATAGAGATAAATGTCGCTCAAATCAAGTGAAACTATTTATATTGCATTCTGACAGATATTTCGATGGATTCGACATTCATCATCCCTATTGCTTGAGAAGCGGTGATGGCCCGGTTGTAAGAACGCTTACTTTTCTTACGTATATTTTGTCATAGATTCACAATACCACGGTTTCATGCTTTGGAGAAATTATCATTAAAAAATACACAGACCTACGCCTAGCTAGTTGCAGAAACTATCAGTGACAAATCAACTAGATTGACTGGCTAATTGTTTTAAATTGTTTTGTTGTTAATTCCTTATTTGTGTTTTAAAATATGAATAAAACTATTAAAAGTGGAGTCCGAAAGATATTATTTTACATGATGTCCAAATTCCAAGAAAAATAAACATGTAAAAGCAGCTGAATTCAACCAAAAACAAGATTGTTAACGTGTGGTGTTGAATTTCTTAGGTTAGTATGATTTATTATATTGATACTTGCATCAAATAATTTTATCAGTGTAAGTATTTTATTTTTGTTTCTATTAATTTTCCGTATAGTTAACAAGTGTAATAAACCGAACAATTGCTTGATAGGAACTTTGATGGATATCATACTAATATATTTTGAAATTGCCGCGCTTTTTCGTTAACGTAAAACTGCCTCCGTGGTCTAGCGGTTAATTCCGTGGATTTGGACTCGGGGGTACCGGGTTCGATTCCTGATCGGGAATTAATTATTATTTAATTTATTTGTGATATTTCTCGAGTTTGGTACGCTGGATACATCGACGAGCTTGTCATGATTGGCTAAATGTGAATCCGCTTATTTATAAGCATGGCTTCTGACCACCCCGGAAGGGAAACGGTCGTGATGATACTTTTTTTTCGTTATCCACTTTCATTAGCCAGACTATACTAATCATGTGGTTGGTATCTTTTTTGTTTAACGCAGGTGATTGGTAGTTGGCTTGGTACTTTGGTATTTGAGCCTTACCTTTAAAGAAGTAATAGCAGAGAAGAAAGGCGCTCCTGTATATTCTACAGAACCACCAATAACGCCAATTCTGCCTGATTGTCCCTTATGTGTTCCTTCTAAGTCAGGAACAGAAAGTTTCGCCAGCTTTCCCAACGTTTCAACATCAATAACATCAACATTTTTAATTTTATTACATTCCTCTTCTACGTTAGCGTAAACTGAGAAAAATGTAAGAAAAAGTAATAAGATTCTTATCATTGTTGCTTGATAACTAATGTGTTTATAAGTACTTAATATTTCCTTGGAAATATTTTTCCTGTTCGTATTATGATCAATAGGTTATCACTGTTACGTTAGTCAAAGTCGATGGTTCAAATAAGACTGATAGATTTCTAAAATCACCGATTTCAGCACGTTGAGCGTATATTTATTTATACGTCAACCTTGAACTTGGAAAAAAGTTCTTCGCGCATCAGTCGGCCACAATTCGAACAATAGATATTTTAGTTAAAAATTAGGCTTTATAACGCAGTGTGATTTGTGATTGTAGATACAACAATTTTACACTTGTTTTTGTCGTCATGTTTGCGTTCACAATGCCTCAACTCTTATAAACCTTGTTTAATGTTTACTTCTATGACTAAACGTTTACAGAGCGACCTTCACTGATCGGTTATTCGAATGAAATCCACTATTTATATAAAATACGCTAACAAAAGCAACTTCTTTGTTCTAGAGGCTGTGATTAAGAATAACATTCTGTATTATTATACTAACTGATAGTGTCACTTAAAAAGATCATTTTTTGGGAAGTAATACCAAACGTCAGACTTAAGGAAACTGCAAGAATTGGATATTACTGTGGATATTGTTAGTCACAAGGGGGGGTGGTTTTGTTTAATAGTGTGCTACAATGTGAATATTTATAAAAAACGATAAATTGAACTTTAAATATTGGGCACAAGACGCAGTTCATTTTTTGCGGTTTTCCCGCAATGTAAACTCCCATATTATGCCCGACGTGTTTGGGCTAGACCCTTTGCCTTTTCTATCATCTCATTCATCATCCATCGGGACTCGGGAGAAGAGAAGAACACATTTCGTCAAAATTTTCGGGTCCAATTCCCGGCTAATATTAAAGTTTTAAAATATACATCTTCTGTAGGATTATTTTTTGTGAAACCCTAGTAATAAGTATTTTTGATTAATAAACTATTTGAATTTGAATTTGAATATGATTCAGTCTTATTCCTTATCAAAATAGAACTCAAGCACTCCTTTCAGCATTTTAGATTTCAAGGAATATCTAAAATGCTGAAAGGAGTCTCCGAGGATAGTTTAGTATATATTTAGTATTTAGTATATATTCTTGGTCTGCGAGGTTTGGTGTCGTTGTCAATCCCAGCAAGTGTCAGTCTATTATTGTTGGAAGCTCCCGACTTTTATCCAGAGTTGACATGGCCAGAATTGACCCTGTTCGGTTTGACAACGTGCCTATTCCTTTCTCCAGTGAGGTTAAGGATCTGGGTATATACCTGGATACTCATCTTTGCTGGGGACCGCAGATCACTAATATCAGTCGTAAAATATTTTCTTCACTGCACTCTCTTAACAAATTAAAAAACTTCTTGCCGCTAAAAGCTAAAATTACGCTCGCCCAGTCACTCCTCCTGCCACTACTAGATTACGGCGATGTGTGTTGTGTGGACCTTTCACAATATTTACTCAACAAAATGGAACGTTTGCACAACACATGCATTAGATTTATCTTTGGTCTACGCAAGTATGATCATATTTCGTCTTTTCGGGATAAACTCAAATGGCTCCCTATTCGTAAGAGGCGAAATTGTCGAGTTCTCTGCTTACTGTATAGTATCCTGAATGAACCCGGCACGCCTCAGTATCTTAAAGACAGCTTCACATTTCTTGGCTCCATTCACGATCGAACCCTTCGATCTAGTTTCAACTCCACACTCTCCATTCCTTCTCATCACACCTCTTTTGTCTCCCATTCGTTTGCTGTTGTTGCTGCAAATCTCTGGAACGACATACCATTAAATATAAGACAAGCTTCAAATCGAGCTATCTTCAAAAATTTAGTATATAGGTACTTCTTATCAACCTAACTGTTTCAACTTCTCTATTTTTTTATATAGTTTTTTTCCTTTTTCATTTGCAGCAACTACATCATTATTTCTATATTACTTCCCTCATTGTTTAAGTGGTTTATTTGTATATTTATTATGTGTATATAGTATATTGATATATATATATATATATATATATATATATAATTTATTTATGTAATAGTAAGTAAATATTGGTATGTATATGTTGATATATATGGACTTACTTAATATTGCACCTACCATCTATACTGTCTAAATGTCCTAAAGGTTTGGCTGTCAGAGAATGCCTAGCGGCATTAAGTCCGCCTTTGTACATAGTGCAATAAAGTTTTTAAATAAAAATAAAATAAAAATAAAGTAACTTCTAGCCTTATCTCATATTAGGTCAACCTCCTTTTCTTCTAAGCAAAGTCAATCTTAAAGCGTTAATTAAATTCTCATTATAATAAATTCTACGAATAATTTATTGCCTATAAGAAGTTAGGTTGATAAGGTTATTCCCCGATTTTTATGATTGAGAAAAACCAATTATGGTTCTTATTGGCACATCAACGAGCGTGTTACTTGCCATCATGCCTTGGCTAAATGTGAAGCCGCCTAGCTTCTGAATACTCCGCAAGGGATTATAGTCGTGATGATACTTCAAAAAAACCTTGTAGATCTATAAAAAATAATAATGTAACGGAACGTACAAAGGGACGTTAAACAAAGTTTTCAAAAAATATTGTTTCCAACTGACGGCCGTCGTCGCCTATCGGTGTTTTATTTATAATTACTAATGTAATGAAAAGTGTAAAATAATACACAAATTAATAGCGCAAATAAATTGTTTAAGAATCTAGTGATAGTGTAAAACTACTGTTTAAATAATCATGGACAAAGACAATGGCGAATACGCTCCGGGAGTGCTTGAATTTACAATACACAAATGCAGCACTTATTCGGAGGATAAAAGACCGGAGTAAGCCCATTTTGTATTATAATCTAATATACAATATCTAGTTACGTAATATGATTACGCCCTATTTTTTAATAATATTTAAATACAATGGCTTTTGATTGAAACCGACATATTGTGTAAATTTCTTGCTATTGACCAAAAAATAGTGGCTCGAGTCTTAAAGGAATTATAATTTTTAAAAAATGTTTTATTAACTTTTACATATGTGAATAGTTTTAATCGTGGGGACGCTTTAGAATCGAGACGCACGAATTAATTATAAATGATTGTGGTATTTGATAGATAATGAAGCCCTGATGCATGAACTAGTAGATTTATTTGAGGGAGACGCCCCGTTAATAAAATATAACACTTTTAAGTTTTTAGGTTAAGTTGTAAAAAGAGGTAAACATAACAAGACGCATTTTTAACTTTTTAGTAACTAGTATACTGTCAACATTATTTATTTTATTTTTTTTTTATTTATTTATTAGTTTAAAAAGTACCTATTTACAAATAATCACCTACTTGCGACCCAAACAAGACGATGTTCCATAAGAGTGACGGTGAGCGGTAACAACCCCGATAGGCCGAGGCCGGTGCCAGGGTTAATTACATCAATATGTTGAACTAGTCGCCAATGTGGTTAAATTTATTGGTTTCCTCCTACAATTATTTAAATTACTAAAATCTAAACATCAAAACTATAAATGTGTTTAAAATATTGCATTACTATATTATAAAAATGTATACATAATTAAAAAAATATAAATACAATACATAAACAATATATTATTATAACAATAGTATGAAACAATACAGAATTTGACTCAAATTATTTTGTATATATATATATATATATATAAGGTTATACAAATTTGTTGTAAAACAATATAGCATCATTATAATCCATTTGAAGCAAATAGTTTTTAATATTATAATTTAGGCCCTTTTGATGAACTTTGACCGATGGTGAGATAAATCCATTAATGCAGTTTTTAATATTATTAGGCAGACCATTATAAACCCGAGGTGCTATGTAAGTAAAGTTTCTACCAGCAAATGCAGTATTTAATGACGGTACAAGACAAACATGAGTGGACGGATCTCTTGAGTGTCGTGTAACTTCACGAAGCGGCATGCTGTGTATGTTCTTTACGAAGTACATAATTACTTGCCATAAATATATTTGTCTAGGTGTCATTACTTTAGACACTAAATATAAAGATACTGTTGGAAAGCGCATCTGTTTTCTTTTAATGATTTTTAGATTTAATTTTTGAGCAACTTCCAACTTTTTCAAAATAGTAGAACCACAGCTACCCCACGCTATGATGCCGTACAAGATAATAGACTGCGTAAGAGCAAAGTATACATTTTGAAGAGTTTTTTGATCCACAATATTCCTTAGTTCGTAGTAGACATGTGAGATCTTTCTTATTTTAGTGACAATAGTGTCGACATGCGCTTCCCACCTCAGGTGTTGGTCAATATCTATACCCAAATATCTTGTACAAGTACTACGATTAATTTTTTTACAGTTACACTGAGCATTGCCGAAACAATTATGAATTCTTAGAAATAGATCATCATCCGGCAAGCCTGCCCTTGTTGGAGCATCAATTATCAATGTTATACTCTTAGTAAAGTAAATAAAAACGTAAAAACTAAAAACATTTCAATATCACGAGCAACAAAAAACAATTAAAATCAATAAAATAAAATAAGAAAATAATTAACCTTTTTTTTTTTTTTTTTAACAATGGCACAGACTAATGCCTTAGTATTATGTTTCTTAGGCCATGGAATCTCTGTTTTTAGGTTGCTACTTTATATATTATTGTTGTTATTTTAACGACCAATGACGATAGGGAAGGCAAAGAGCTCCATGACAGCCATGCCTAACGTATTAAATATAACCTATTATTATAAGGTAACCTGAAATTATTACTTATAATAGATATGTTGTAAAAATGTAGATATATAACTATTTTTTAACCTACCTAGCAGTGTCGTATCTGACATAAATGATTTCTGGATATGACTTAATCGAGTCTAACCTAACCTAACCTAATAGTGTCGTATCTGACTTAAAGGATTTCTTATACAGCCATATATATTTATTATAACTGTACTAAAGGCTTTCTGTGTAGTTATAATTATGAATGCCCCTGCAATTGTTTCCGAGAATAAAACTTCTGAAACGAAACCAATTCGGTTCTGGCAGTTCGCCGACCGCTACCGCGGCACGTTCGCTTCGCTCACTCGGCTCGTGCACGCGGTTAATCGAGGTAACCTAACCCAACCTAATCGAACCAATTCGGTTTTGGGTACTGAAGGCCTAACCTAACCGAGCCAATTCGGTTTACTTGATAATGACAGTTGGCTGTGATGTGTGTTGGATATGACTTAATCGAGTCTAACCTAACCTAACCTAGCAGTGTCGTAATTGACTTAAAGGATTTTTGGATATGACCTAATTTATTTGAATCTAACCTAACCTAGCAGTGTCAAGGATTTCTGGCTATAACTTGAGTCTAAACTAACCTTAGCAGTGACGAATCCGGCTTGAGAACTGTATACTTAGCAAAAAAAAAAAAAAAAAAAATTATTGAAGACTTAAAAGGACTTAAAACCATGACCATAAATAATAAAAAAAAAAATTAAAGGACCTAAATCCAATGCAAAAATATTAATTAATAATACTTTTAATACAATAGAACAAATTATAAATTTTATGTTTAGTGTATAAAAGACAGTATGGTGCCAAATAAATGTTAGTGTGTTAGTGTTAGTATATACCTCCATGTATGTTATAATATCATGTTGGTTTGCATCAATTCTTATTATGTTTACCACTTTTTACAACTTAACCTAAAAACTTAAAAGTGTTATATTTTTTTAACGGGGCGTCTCCCTCAAATAAATCTACTAGTTCATGCATCAGGGCTTCATTATCTATCAAATACAACAATCATTTATAATTAATTCGTGCGTCTCGATTCTAAAGCCAACCCTTAATCGTAAAGTAGTGCTTATTTTTAATTATTTACAATAAGTACATAGCTCTGTGTAGATTAGGCATGGTATTTATTATTATTGACAATATATATTTTTAATGTTTTTTTTATACACTAATGACCAGCGTTCCTAATTGACACTATCTAGGGTATTCATGGGACCATGGGGACGACACTGTTGCTAGTTTTTTTAGTATACTTTTATTTTTTTCCAAGTTTTTTGGTTGAAATTGAGACAAAAAAAACGTATATTATCAGAAGTATAATTTTATTTGTGTTAAATAAAATTACCATTTGGCGCGGACATGTCAAGTGCAAGTTTTTGTTTCGTAAATCAATGTGCTACAATGTGAATTATTATGGAAAACAATAATTTAAACTTTAAAGATAGGGCACAAGTTGCAGTTTATTTTTTGTTGTTTTCCTGCGCAGTTTGCAGTTTTATATTTCTTGCCTGTGAACTCCCATATTTTACCCGACGTATTTGGGCTATAATGCCAAATGTGAGAATAATGAGTTTTCATTTTTTCATCACAGCCCCCTGGAACACAAGAGTGCTGACCTCCACTGTTGGAGATGGGCCTTTCAGAAATTTCTGGAAAATTAGGCCTACACTTGCCACGCTGGCCTGGCGCTAGTGACTCTAAGAAAAGCATCAAATTCTGCAACATCTGGAATTTGATGATAACCACACTAACTCATAAGAAAGAAAGATATATTGCTTGGCTGTATGGCAAAGGGCCAAAAAGGCAAAAAGCCCATATTTTCCTATGACCTAATTCATCATCCATCGTTTTTTATGTGAATCCATCCATCCAAATTTATGTGAATATAGAGAGGAAAGAAAAAATTAGAACAGACTACTTATGGTAATTAAAAAAAAATGTTTTCTAAATATAAAATATTTTCAGTAATATCCTGTGTGATGACCCTACAAACGAGGAGTCCAGATGGTTTACAAATAGTGAAGAGCCGGACCAGTATATTATACTTAAGCTTAATAAACCAGCCATCGTAGACACAATAGTTATAGGGAAATTCATAAAGCCCCATCAAACTAATTTGAAGAAATTCCACATTTATGGCGGCTGCGATGAGAACAAAATGCAATTGTTACTAAAAGCGTAAGTTATTTATTTAAAACTTTATTGTAACAATCATCAAGCATCATTAAAATTAAATTTAAAAATATTTTTGAAAGATTGATTTTGTAAAACCAGTTATGGTGATCGTGTGGCTTCAATTCTTGCATGAGTTGGATTTTGTAAGCATGCACACCAAGATCTTTCTGCAAAATATTTCATAAAGTGGATGGGCACATATTCAATTTCTGTGCACTATAGCGGATAGACTGATTTGGGTCTTCCTGTATTCTATAATTCTGAAGCCAATGCTGCTGTAGACCACAGCAGCATTGGCTTCTTGTGTACGAACTGTACAAAATCTCTGTGGTATTATCATTTAAAGTAAACGTGGTGCAAAAATGGTCCATAGTTAGTCGAATTAATTGCTCTGATGGACAATTATGTTGACAGTAAATGAATGTAGTGCGCGCTACATATTTTATACAGAACCGATTATACAGAATTTTCACAATTTGGAAGCGTTGTTCAGGCGTCAGTATATTCATGTTGAAATGCCAAACCAAACTAAACTCAAATCACTTGACAGCTGACAAAATGTTAAAGTTAAAACAGTTTTGCCAACTTAAAGTTCTATATCTCTAAAAAAAACACCCGTTTTTTCAAAATAAACAAAGTAGCTACTCAATTGATAGTGTTATTTTATCTAATAATAACTTCAAAATAATGATACTTTATTTAGGAATATCTCCTGGTTAGTTCAGCAGCTTGAATCTGCCTGGCTGTCTGCTTCAAACACTGTCCGCCTAGATGCCTAACTGTTGTGGTTTTTTTATCTAGTCTTGTATCTGGTGTTGCTTTATCACTTATTAAATAATAATAATATATTAAATGTAAAAAATAATAATATGTTATTCGAAGTAATATACAAACAGTATAGAAGAACTAGAATATTAAATTATTAAAAAGAAAACGTAACATTAAATAAACAAAAAAATAAAATAAACTACACTACAAATGAGAAAATCCAGCAATGCTAATATAGGATATCACTTTATGAATAATGGACTTGTAAATATCTGCATATTGTTAGCAGATGTAAGCGCCCTTGCCAGGATGTCATTGATATATTGTCAGATATATTAATCTGTGTTTTATAGTAATAAATTATTTCAACTATTGCTCTTTGTAACCTTCTGCATCCGCTTATTACAGATCTCAGTCACAAAGGTTAGTTTGTAGAAAATGCATATACAGCGTTAAGCTTGCACTTGTTTTGGTTTTGTACAATAAATAATTTTTATTATTCGTATTTCAGTGGTCTTAAACAAGATAGTATGCAGGAGTCATTTAATCTTAGATACTGCACCAGTGATGGGTATTTCTTGCCCATTGAATATTTAAAGATAGTGCCCCTACAATCTTGGGGTTCGACCAATCATTACTCACTCTGGTATGTTGCTCTACATGGAAGAAATCAAGACAAACTGGTCCAGAATGCTCTACAAACTATGCATTTGGTATGTAAAATTTAAACTAAAATAATTTTATTAGCAATACATGGATCCATCATCACAGCCACTGCAACACTGAGTCCTTCATTGCAGATGATGGCCAGATCATATTAAATATGGTGCTAATCCCAATAAGTAAAAATATCAATCATGGCTAATAAAAGTAGATAACGAAAAAGCGCGGCAAATTCTAAAAATATAAGTATGGTAACCCTCAAAGTTTCCTATCTAACAATTGATCATCTAAGAAGATTATTTGTTGCAAGTATCAAATTAATAAATCATACTAACCTAAGAAATTCAACACCACATGTAATCAATCAATTACGAAAAGGGTGGCAACTCTCGCGAAACAGTGGTTACCTTTGTGTCATCCGAACATTCTGCCAGGTAGATGGTGGAATCCTATATAGCTATAGAAATAGTAATTTATTGGAACTTCGATGTCTGAGCCCGCAACTTCACTATGCGTTTAAATTTATCTTTTACTATAATTGGAGGTAATTAGAATTTTCACAATACATTTAAATTTTAATCCTAAGGTCACCTGTTGAATTTTATATGTAACAAGTCAAACATTATTTTTGTTTTCAGCGTAAAGAACAGGAGACCATTCGCATTATTCTAAGATATTTGCGCAGACGACAGTATAATGATGCCTTCACATCTTTGTGTCAACAAACTGGAGTACAATTGGAAGGGCCTGTACAGGCTCGGTTCTGGAACGCACTAGTAGAAGAGGCCAATTTTGAAGAAGCAGAAAATATCTTTGTGGAGGCTGCAAATGGTAATTTTAACCATAAATTTTGTATTATATAAAATCTACAGACAGCGAGTGGTCATGAGATGGCCCCAACCCAGGCCTGGATGACTCTATGTCTGTCTGTCCCCTAGAACACAGAGTCCTAGACCTCCACTGTTGTAGTACAATAATGTTACTTTAATTATTTTAATCAAAATCTTTATTCAGGAAACCTCCCAACATAAATAAAGATTTTTAGCCAATTTATTTACATATTATTTTGGCTATACATATCACTTACTATTTACTATTGTATGGAAAAGCAAAGCACCCGTATTTTAAGACGTTTCCTCAACGCCTCCTCCACTCAACATTTCCAGCTGTCAAAGGAAAATTAAGTTTCTGTAATAGTTACAATTAAAGTTTAGGCCCCGTGGTCTAGCGGTTAAGTCCGCGGATTTAGATTCGATTCCTGGCCAGAACACAAAAATATTTATTAATGTAAATAAATATGTTTGGTTCGCTGACTTGCCACTTGTCATGATTGGCCTATAGTAAAGTTGGCTAAATATGAATCTGCTTATTTATAATCGTGGTTTCTGACCACCCCAAAAGGCAAACTGTTGTGATGATACTTTACTTTACGAATCAGTTACCAATGAAATATTTTATTTATTTAATTATTTATTTAATTATTAAAGGATAACTAACGACTAATAACAAATTTGGAAAAAATAAATGGAAACATAAAGGGTCATTTAGAAGTTACCGCGTTATATTTATTAAGTAATTTTATTAAAATATGGAATAAAATGTCTGACCAAGACTGTTGCGAAAGACCAAGACCAAGATTAGGCAACACTAAGCAAGACTAAGCAAAGCTAAAGACAATCTTTTTTTTTTTTCTGCAGAAGGTGAACTAGAGTGGTACCTTTCCTGGCAGAAGTACCGACCGCAATGGCAGCAGATTTACGCCTGTTCACCCGAAATTGAGACAAAACTCATCAAAACCATCGGTCCTCATCCTGCCCCACTTCCTAGTTCCCACATGCAACCTGTGGGGGCAGTTGTGGAGCTAATTGTGGATGTACCCATCCCATTTCCTTTAGTATATAATGTGCACCTACCAAGAATGATACGAAGAGCTATAGATGATTTGGAAATCATGCAGCCTAAAGTGAGTATTTGTTGATTTATTTTTATTATTATTGGAAATTTGAAAACATTCACGCACAATCATAATAGGGTAAATCGCCAGCTATTGGACACCTAAGGACTTGCAACATATCTTTATTTAATAAAATATGATATATTGCACCTATTTAGTTCCAATTTGCTTTATTACCAGGTAAATTAAATAAATAAAATAAATCTTAGAGTTCTCTGTCTCCTTTTCTCTGTTTTAAACGAGCCTGCCACACCGAAATACCTCAAGGACAATTTTGCCTATCTCTCTTCTTTCCACAATAAATCTTTACGTTTTTCTCACAACTCTCTGTTCCCTCACATCATTCCGGTTTTGTTTTCGTAGTAGCTGTCACAAAATTATGGAACGATCTTCCAGTAAACAAGGCAGGCAACTAACAGATTGTCGTTGAAAAAACTGGTCTATTCACACTTTATGAATAGCTCTACACCACGTTAGTAAGTTGTATTTGTATATGTTTATATACAATTTTGTGTATGTTTTAGTATATTTATATTACAGGGTGGCACAATAGAATGTGCATATTTATAAAAATATTAAAAAATAAATACCTACAAAAGGTATAGTTAAAAAAAAATACATCCTCCAAATGATGACCCTCTCTACGACGGCACTATTCCCTATTTTAATTTGCTAGATTAAGTTTTTTTGTAATAACGGTCTAATTTTTAGGCTCCAATGCAATTGGAAAATATAGAGCCCCTCGTGGAACACTGCAGCTGTCGTCCTGGACCTCGTGGTGGCCATCAAGTTGTAATAGACCCTGAGGATAGTAAGTACTTAAAAAAACTTTATAAAAAGAAACACCCCATCTAAATGTTAAATACTCCGTGGTTGGCTTCTCTGCACATGTTCTTCCAGCTATACTATGTTGAGTGCTCTATAATCTAATCCCTTCCTTTTGAATTAAAATTTTATTTATTTTCCCAAGTTTGGTACGCTAGAGACATGGACGAGCTTGCCACTTGTCATGATGGGCCTGTAGTAAAGTTGGCTAAATGTGAATCCTCTTCTATATTAGGGAAACGGTCGTGATGATGCTTTTAACTTAACATACTCTCTTTCAGATAAATTGTACCTATACGCTGGCTGGAGTGGAACTCGGGACTTGGATGACTTGTGGATGTATGACGTAATTACTTCTAAATGGGCTATGCTATGTGCCCACTCTGGCAATGTTAGTGGCCCCAGTCCCAGGTCATGTCATAAAGTGATAATTGACACTGTCAACAAAAAACTCTACACTTTAGGAAGATATCTAGATGCTTCGAAAAGAGAACCTAGTGTAATGAAGGTATTCTATTTGTTTTTTTCATACTGTTATTGGTGTGGCTGTAATTTTGTTTCAACCGGTGTTTTTTATATAAATATCACCATGGCAAGCTCAATATTAGCTCTACTTGAAAGTAAAAATTGGATAAATAAATAAACATTTCGCGCCATCTAGTTTCCGTGGTAAGCTACGAGGCTGTGTGTTACAGAAACTAGATGGTTGATAAACTACATATTATACTGTTTTTTTTTTTTGTAAATATATACATATTATACATATAAACACCCAAACCGAGAATTATACAATGTACAACTAGCCCCCGGTGGGAACCGAACCCACGACCGCCCGAGTTCACGGCAACGTTTGTTACCACTAGACCACGGAGGCGGTCTTTGAACGGCTGTTGAATCATTGCAAATTTCATTTAAACTTTCAACGAGAACAACATATCGGTGGTAGGCGGTGTGATGGTAGTAATTTTCCTAGTCTGCCGGGACGGGTAAGTATCCACCATTCTTGCCAATAAACCCAGTAAAGTGGCCACACGTTTTGGAATCAGGCTCGAATTGCCGTCAAGCCCAGTCAAGCTGACATAGTCTTAGGGACTGATGTCAGTTATGTATGTCTGATTTCAGTTGCTATCATTCATGGATCTTGCGCGCCACTTACCATCTGTAACTCATTGTACCTTTCTTCCTCCTTTCTTGAATAATACCCCTCACTCCGCTTCTAGATATTAATTATTATAGAGAATCGTTTATGCAAGAGTTGGCTCTCTAAGACATTAATAATTCAATTAATAATGGAACAGAAAGAAATGAGTTGTGAGAAGAACGAAGGGATTTGTCGTGAAACGAAGAAAGATAGGCAAATTTATCCTTGAGGTATTTCGGTGTCGCAGGCTCGTTTAGAACAGAAAAAAGGAGACAGAGAACTCTTAGATTTCTGCGACAACGAATTGGCAGCCACTTCAACTTAGCACGATATTCAGAAATGTGATCGTATTTACGTAAACAGAAGATGTTCTCACCTCTGGGAAAGCTCCGCTAAGTATCTTACAGATGCTCTCAATGTCCTGTAGAGGCGGGCAATACAGATAGTGGACGACATTATAGTCTCTAACTCTCGAATCACTGCAGCTTCCCCATGACGTTGCCTCTCTGAGCATGTTCTACAAGCTTTACCACAGTGAGTGTTCTGAGGAACTCCATAACCTTATCCCTTCTTCTATATTCCGCAACTGAACCACACGCACCGGCCAAAATATACATCCACACACCTTACCCACTATCCCTACGCGTACTCATAAATTCGGAGACTCTTACATTTGTCGCACGCTGAAGATGTGGAATGCTCTCCCAGCCAGTATGTTTCGCCACTCCTATAACCTGGAGTCCTTCAAGCGAAGTGTGAAAAAGCATCTTGTTAGGCCGGCATAGTGGTAGAGACTTTGGGAGTCTATTAGATTAAAACTGTTTATGTCAATCTTATATTAATATAGCCAGAAACTAGGATTGGGAAGTAGTGGGTCAGACCAGTGAAGTATCCCCACTATTTCCCAGGTCATTCAACTGAGCCCACATCATAGTGGGTCGGTCCCGTATGGTACACCCACCACATCGTCATCGAACCGGTGACCCTTGTGGTAAAGGTACCGTTCTATGTGCCGCCACAAGACTGATGCCGGTCGTTAGTAACTGGCGTCAGTTTCTCCCATTCTTGGACCTCGCGTATTTTAGGCAGGTGTTCAGTATAAAAAAATCCATTTCTTATTATTTTTTTTATACTAGCACGACATGTGACCTTGCCCCTACCCAAATCTACAACAGAGGTTTTAATTAAGCTTTTATTTAATTGATGAAAATTCTTATTTATTTTTTCAGAATGATTTCTATGTGTATGATTTGTCTCTGAACCGTTGGAATCTCATTTCGGAGGATGTAAGTACAGAAGGAGGCCCAGGTCTACTTTATGATCATCAGATGTGTATAGATACTGAAACACAAATCATATACCTGTTTGGAGGACGACTGCTACCGACTAATATTAGGTATGTAGGAAATAAATATGGGTCCGATTGAAACCACCCCGGCATGTACCAATGAGGTATATACACTTTTATTTTTAATATATTATATTTACTTTTTATAATGAGAGGCATGTACACTTTTATTACCAACATTTTTCATGGAGTTCCAGCAAAATCTTTGCACCACTTAGTGAAAGAATTGAGCCTAAGCAGGTCTGTTGTCAATACATTTATGGAAAGAACTTCCAAGACGGCAATAACGAATCATACAGTATTTGATTAAGGAGGGAGAGGAGTAGAATGGTGGATGGTGAGCATCCACCAGACGGGTTGGCGAGGATCTGATGTTCATTGTTAATGACAAATTATTAACAATCCCTCCAAATTATTAACTGCCTCCGTGGTCTAATCGCTAGACCACAAGTACGTGGATTTAGACTCGGAGGTTACTGGGTACGATTCCTGGACGTGATACAAAAATATTTATTAATGTAAATAAATACATTTAATTTATTTGTGATATTTCTCGAGTTTGGTACGCTGGAGACATCGACGAGCTTGCCACTTGTTATGATTGGCCTATAGTAAAGTTGGTTAAATGTGAATCCGCTAATTTATAAGCGTGCTTTCTGACCACCCCGAAAGGGAAAACAGTCGTAATAATACTTTACTTTCTATTAACAATTCCACAAGTTTTTTTGGAACCTAAACTAAAAGCTTAACATGCTTTCTGAGGCACGAGAACTATGGTGTTGTATATCTATGACAAACGTACTCATATAGTGCATAATTCTGGTCTCAATCGGTATACAACGGCACTCCAAGTGTCATTTAATTATTGTATTAAATGCATGACATTTCTATATCCATTAATATGCAGCACGATAATTACGAACTTATCCGATAAAATACTATTTTTAATTAATTTATTTACTTATTAAGGAAAATTATTGACATTTAATTCACAAGTATAGATACAAAAATAGAAACAGAAAGTTATTTACAAGTTTTCACTAGTAGTGTTAAAATAATACATATTATGAACGGTAAAAGCATCTACAAACTATCATTTCATGCAGTAAACTAATATCTGTACAATAACAAAAACTATTATCGTTTAAAGAACCTTAAGTTAAACGCATTTCTCACCACTATCACCTTGCCCTGAAAGATATCAACATCAGTTTCATCAATGAATGCATTAAGAGTATTACAAGCTCTAATTAATAATTAGATTGTAAGGTGACACGGCCATTTTACAGCCACGAATATTAATTAACATTAATGCTATTAGAATATAAGATGACACGGCCCATTTACAGATATGAATTTATGTTTAATTGACATATCTTTATTAGTATAAAGATTATAAGATGAAATCTTTTTTTTTTTTTTACATTTATAAATTATCTGACATATGTATATAATTTCTATACATTATAATTATTAAGTATTTAGAATGTAAACTGACACGGCCTCTTTACAGCCACGATCTTATTTAAGTAGTTTCTAAGTTAGTTACTTTTACTTGCTTGTAGCAATAATGTTGTGCATAACATACATAAATATGGATTATTGCCTGTTTACGGTCCAATCATTATTACCACTTTGATTAGTACATATGTTTTGAAAATTGTATTGATTTAATTAGTTCTGACTGTATCCAAGTTGTTTTGAGAGAACCAATGGAAATAAATGATTTTGATTTGATTTTGATTTGATTTGATTTGTATTTTGTCTGTAGTTAGTGCTCGCCATTGGTATGCGAAAGGTGGGCTTGTACCGATTGGTCCGCACTGGTGTATTTATGTCCATATTGAAAACTATTGTGCACTATATGTGTATGTAAGTGTATTTCTCATTGGTATATACCGGGGTTCGATCTCACTTTTTTAGGATTTTACCGAAAGCATTCTTACAACCGAGCCACCACCGCTTAATCTAACCGCGTTAACACATTATTATTATTATCCAATTCTTTTAAGAAAGAAAGAAATATATTTATTTGTCGCCAAACCATACACATAGCATAATACAAATTTTAAAAAACTATACAAAAAAAAAATAGTAAAAAGATTATGCGCAAAATAATTAGCCTACCAGCACATGTATAGCGACAAAAAGGCGATCAGCTCGGCGTCCGCTACAACCTATAGATAGGCCATAGCGCCGATTTTCAGCCGCCGCCTTACGGATGGAAAGCACGTCACGGACACAGAAGTACTAAAATACAACCTATTTAACACATACATTGCACGAAATACACACACACATACACACAATAATAATAATAAATAATAATATTTATTTTACAGTAACTTTTAGGCTAAATTACGAATGTTGTAAAGTTACAGATATTTTTGTCCACAGAGAAGAATGTCACAGATATTCAGGGCTATATGCATACAATATAACTACTAACAAGTGGCAGCTTTTGATGAAAGAGCCTCAAACCAATGACGCACTAATACCTAGAATTGGACATTCCATGGTTTTTCATCCTGTAAGTATTAATGTAGAGAAGACAAATTTCTAAGCATTCCATGGATTCACCGTGCGGGTGCCGGGTCCATCGTGTGTGGGTAAGAGATGAGAAGAATGGTGTCTCGGGCTTGCGACCGACAATAGGCTGGTTTAAGAAAAAGAGGCCTCCTTTTTTTATTTTATTGCGCTATAATACGCTCACCATCCACCATTCTACTTCTCTCCCTACCCAACCAAATACTGTATGATTCCGTTAATGCCGTCTTGGAAGCTCGTTCCATGAATGTATTGACGGCAGACCTGCTTAGGCCCAATTCTTTCAGTAAGTGATGCAAAGATTTTGCTGGAACTCCTCTCGCACCAACTTCCACTGCGTAAAGCTGAGTCTTGAACCCGTTCCTGATCATATCTTCTGTGGTATCATAATATTTATTCGACTTCATGTTGTGGTCTTTTGGAATATTTAATTCCCACGGAACGGTAAGTTCAATAAGGATAACTTTTTTCAAGTTCCGAGAAAACACTAAGATGTCTGGCCTATAGGCTGATACAGCTAGTTCATCTAGGATCCTATAATATATAATGCTCCTATTACAAAACCGGATAAAACAAAATGGTATGCTACGACCTGCAGCACGGTTACTACCAGTGCAGGTTATTGAGCATATAAAAATGTAATAGATTTATGTTAATTGGACCAATAAACGATTTTTATTTTTTTATTTATTTAAATCTACCTTCTTCGTTAACGCATAACATTTATTTATAAACTCTTGAGAAGACCAACGACACATAAATAAATATTACATAAAATAAAGTAGATTTTGAAGGTCCATTAATGGTGATAGTGATTTAAAAGTCATCTCTGAAGGAATGTTGGCTAACATGTTCGCTACATTACATAATTTTGTTGAATTACAGATTCAAAAACGTCTATACATCTTCTCTGGGACGGCAAATAAGGAGTTACTGATGGGTTTATGGTGGTGGGATGTGAGGAATGGAGAATCCGGAGTCATGAGTGAGTCAAAATCGGGTTGGCAATCTCCTGTGGCAGCTTTCACCCAGCGGGCTACTATAGACCCACAAACCAATGAAATGTTTGTGCTCTCGGTGAGTTTTTTTTTCTATACTAGCATTCATTACACTTAAATGCTAAGGAGTTACTGATGGGTTTATGGTGGTGGGATGTGAGGAATGGAAAATCCGGAGTCATGAGTAAGTCAAAATCGGGTTGGCAATCTCCTGTGGCAGCTTTCACCCAGCGGGCTACTATAGAGCCACAAACTAATGAAATCTCTGTGCCTAAGTATTTATTTAAATACTAGCATTGATAAGACTTAAAGCTATGTTTAAGTTGGTGGAGTAAGAGTGAGTTAATTGTGTTGGCAATCTACTGCGGTCTACTATGGTAAACTATTTGAATGTTTGTGCTCACAGTAAGTATTTTTTTACCTGTTATCCATTAGACTTGCAGTCGGTAGTGTAAAAGTGGGTCTAAATCTGGTTGGCAATCTCCCGTGCCAGCTTTCACCCAGCCTTATTTGGCGACCTGATCGGTTGGGGGGATGGCTAGGCTGGCGGACAACGATGACTCAGTTCTTAATGTCAATGTACTAATTCTAATAGTCTACTTGTAATTTTTATTAATTGTGCTTTAAATTCTGTATATTTAATTACGGATTCCTGTAAAAATACTATTTTTATTAAAACATTGGGTGGAGACAATCATGAGATTTAATAAATAAAATAATGATAAAAATAAATTGTGACTAACAACTAATAAATTATGAACTAAATTTAGTTAGAATTTTTTTATTATTATTAAATCGCCTTAAAATCTACTTTAATATCGTTTTGGAATTTTCGCTCTGAAATGGTGCAGTTGCAAATAGCACCTGGAAGATGTCACATACGCCATGTTCAACTTGTAAGCGCTGTTTTTACTTTATTTCGTTTTGAAAGTCATTCGTGTAGAGTTTTCATTGACTTTGTTTTGCTTTCAAGTCGAACATGGTCTTTGTATTATTAAGTGACGTCACACACGCCTACGCTATCCTCCTTCAACTAATCCGCGTTTTTCTACAGGGCATGACAAAAGAGCGTGAGAAGCGAGTTTCGAATACAATGTGGGCGTTTTCTTTGACCAGGCTGACTTGGAACTGTGTGTACCAAAGTGATATGTATTCGGCAAAAGATCCAAGACCCAGATTCGGCCACCAACTGGTATATGATCATATTAGAAAGGTAACTATTTCACATATATTAACAAAAATATAGCCATCTAAATTCACCATCATTACAGCCCCTAGAACACACGCTCTAGACCTCCCTACACACGCCACGCTGGCCAGATGGCTTGGAGAGGATATGATGTTATTTTTTATGACAATTTGTTATCATTTTTATTTTTAATATTTTGTACTCCTGTCACTTAAAACTCTCTTATTGTCCTTAAGGTTAACAGGCAGAGAATGTCTAACGACATAATGTTAGCCCTTTGTACTTATGTGCAATAAAGTTTTTAAATAAAATAAAAAATATTAACGAGGCACAGGAACGATGAAGAAGAAGACAAATTTCTAAGCATTCCATGCGGGTGCCGCCGGGTCCATCGTGTGTGGGTAAAAGATGAGAAGAATGGTGTCTCGGGCTTGCGACCGACAATAGGCTGGTTGAAGAAAAGTAGGCCTCCCTTTTTTATTTTATTGGACGATAATACGCTTACCATCCACCATTCTACTCCTCTCTCTAGCCAACCAAATACTATATGATTCCGTTAATGCCGTCTTGGAAGCTCGTTCCATAAATGTATCTCCTGCAGACCTGCTTAGGCCCAATTCTTTCAGTAAGTGATGCAAAGATTTTGCTGGAACTAACTCCTCTCGCACCAACTTCCACTGTGTAAAGCTGAGTCTTGAACCCGTTCCTGATCATTTCTTCTGTGAGATCATAATATTTATTAGACTTCATGCATGTTGTGGTCTTTTGGAATATTTGATTCTAGTAAATCTATGGCAAATGTACATAAGAAAAGTGATATTTCTCATTGGTACATGCCGGGTGGGTTTGAACCGACCTTTGTAGGATTTAAGGAACGCGTTCTTACAACCGAGCCACCACCGAGGCATCATACTAATTTCGTGATTTTTCGATCCTCCATTTTGTCACTGAAGTTTCTCTATTGTAAGCGGTGTGGCCTGGTTACATTTGTCATAGATTTACAACACCGCCGTTCCCGTGCCTCAGAGAGTACGTTAAGGCCCCGGTTTGAAGTACCGTGTTGAAAGGGTGGGTTGATGTTAGTTTTTGACAGATGTCATTTAACATAAGAAATGGTTTGTTTACATTGTTGTATACTTTATAGTTTATATTATATTTGTTTACAATGTATTTTAAACGATTTTATGTAATAAATTCAAAGACCATAATACATTGTCAATTTATTTGTTATTATTTGTTACTTGTCATACTTGTTGTAGCCACACCGCTGATGTTAGTTAGCATTATTAAAAAAAGTGGTATTTCTTAACAAAAACGACATTTCGTGCTGGTTTATGAAGTTGCTACGAAATGTTGGAAATGCTATAAAACGAACGCGGCCATGGTCTAATTTTGGCCGGTATTTCTTTCAACTTTTAAAATGTATAAAGTGGTTATAGTGACATAACGATAATAGTTGGATAATAGTTATCGCGAAGTTTTTTGTAGATAATGATATGTTCTTTAATATTGTAAAAAATACTTTTGGTCTATCATCGATAGTTTCCGCAGCGCATGCGACGAAAGACGTTTTATGGCATTTTTTTACACCTTGGGTTACGTTACTAAAGTATTAGTAAGGATCCCTAATCTTTTCTAGCAATAAATATAGCCTATGTTACTTAGGGTGAATGTAGCTTTCTAATGGTGAAAGAATTTTCGAAATAAAAATAAAGTCTTGTACATAAGCATAATACCATGAAGGTATTCTACCACGACCGCCTCCGTGGTCTAGTGGTAACAAACGTTGCCGTGAACTCGGGAGGTCGTGGGTTCGATTCCCACCGGGGGCAAGTACATTGTACATGTACATTGTATAATTTGTCTCGGTCTGGGTGTTTATATGTATAATATTACAAAAAAAAAAGTATAATATGTAGTTTATCAACCATCTAGTTTCCGTAACACAAGCCTCGTAGCTTACCACTGGAAACTAGATGGCGCTGTGTGACCTGTCTGGAAATATTTATTATTATTATTATTATTATTTTCTACCAGCGAACCTTTGAGAGAGTGAGAGATTAATATTATGGATCCAGAGAGTGAACATTGGAATAATATAGTAAAAAAAACTTACAGGTTAGCTCGTAGAAGATGCCTCAAGGCATAAAGCGCATAACGTTTGGTTTTAATTTAATAAAATTTAGGCATAAAATATTGTTTTTTATTATTCTTATTATCCACATGATTTTGTCAGGTTCATTATCTATTTGGCGGTAATCCTGGGCATGAGTTGTGTGCCAAGCAAAGACTGGACGATCTCTGGTCACTTCAGTTACACAAAACTACCATATCAGAGGTCAAAAACCGTGCCAGAGCGTTACTCAGAGAAGCCAGATATAAGCAGGTAAGCAGAGATTCTATAAAAGTGTTTTTCATAAACATTATCAGGGTTTTTTTCATTCATTACAGCCCCGAGAACACAGCGTCCTAGACCTCCACTGCTGGGGATGGGCCTTCCAGAACTGGAGAATTTGGCCCACACTCGCGACGCTGGCCAGACGGCTTGGTTATCAGGATACAGCCATTTTAGAGAACCATCCGTTACTTTTTATAACACAATTAACTAATTATTTTTTATATATTGTCGGTCCAGATGTGACACCTTTTAACTACATTTCTTTTTCAAATTCGAATCGTTTATATGAGCCAAAGAAACATTAGAAAGTTACTGACTTAGCTTTCAAATTATCAAACTGAAGTGGCAATGGGCCGGACACATCTGCCGTAGAACCGACGCACGTTGGGGCAAACCAGTTTTAGAGTGGAGACCACGTACCGGATGACCCCGCGCCAGATGGAGAGATGTGCTAAAGAAGGTCGCTGGTAGGGGCTGGATGAAGGTTGCAAAAGACTTGGGGGAGGCCTATATCCAGCAGTGGAAAGACACAGGATGATGATGATTGTTTGGTAGTCGACTGCATGATCCCATAGTTGGTCAGCCATTAAAAAGTTAAATTGTTTTAGCTAGCAGAGGATGCTAATGAAGAACGGGCATTAGAAGCTTTGGACTATTTGAGACATAATGTGCATGAAGTTTTTGATCATAGTGATCCAGAACAGGTAAATAAATTAATAACATTGTTTATGTCTAGATTATTATTATTATTAAATACTTTATTGCACTTTAAAAGTATGTACAAAGGCGAACTTAAAGCCATTTCGGATTTTTCTACCAGCTAACCTTTGGGAGAGTGAGACAGTATATGTGTGTTGCAATCCTAACCAATAAACTACATAAATAGTATGTATACATAGACTATATAAATACTCCTCAATATATATTTATTATACTAGATTTACATATATGAAGATAATATATTATTAGGAAGTAGAAATTTGTGGAGTTAAAATTTATTATTTTGCTTGTTTAAAAATAAAGTTTTAGGTAGTTTTTATAAGATGTGAATAGAAGCAGCTTGTCTGATGGTCAGTGGAAGTTTGTTCCACTGACGAGCAGACGATACGGTGAATGAATCTGACTATCTGCTGGAAGTATGGGGTGGGATTTTCAGTTGGTTGTTATGAGAAGAAAGAAGAGGGCGGTCGTAAGATTCACAAAGAAATTCAAAGTGGCTTTTAAGATAATAGGGAGCTATAGGGTTGTAAATAATATTGTGTAGAAAGTGAAGAAGATGTGCTGACCTGTGAAAGCGGATATTAAGCCAATTTAACTGTGTTCGAAAATGGGACGCATCACAATCCATAACTGCTTAACAAAGCGCAACTATAAAATATCTAATTGTCTATCGAACATTTCTGAGTTTCAAATGATCCATTATGTCTTATTGATTATTAAGATCGGCCACTTGTGGAAGTCCCATTGGTTCAGAAAAACTCACGCATCCAATTCCCGTTAAGGCCCCAAGTTTGTGAAAGGATCAGCTCTGTTTGTACCTAGCATTAGGTGGTCGTGAGGAAGCGCGCTGGTGACTCGTTTGTAAGACCGCTTTCCTTAAAATCCTACAAAGGTTGGTACAAACCCCCCCCCGGCATGTACCAATGAAAAATACACTTTTTTTAAGTACATTTGTCATAGATTTACAACACCACCGTTCCCATCCTCGGAGAGAACGTTAAGCCGTCGGTCCTGGTCCCACTAATATCAACTTGTGGAATCGTTATTAAATTGTCATTAAACATTGAAATCCGATCCTCGCCAACCCGTCTGGCCAGCGTAGCAAGACTAGGCCAAATTCTCCAGATATATGTTCCGGAAGGCCCATCTCCAACAGTAGAGGTCTGGAACAGTGTTTTGAGGCTGTAATGAATTAGAGGTAGTGCTTCTATTCCTGGAACGCTTTTCTTAAAATCCAAAAATCATGTACCAATAAGATAAGTGTATACTTATGACACAATACACTTAAGAAATTTACTTCTTATTTCATTTAAAATAATGTATTTACAACCGCACCTGTGACTCGGAGATCACGTTAAGCTGTGGTTTCCGGATTCACTAATACCAACTTATGGAATCGTTAATAATTTGTCATTAAAATCGACATTATGCCCTCGCCAACCATTCTGGCTAGGCGTGGTGAGTGTAAGCAAATTTGTCCAGAAAAATCTCCTGGAAGACACATCTCCAGCAGTTTAAGTCTAGGACTCTGTGTCGGATGTGATGATAATGATTCAGTATTCGGCCTTTAGCAATTATTATTTATAGATAAAAGTATTATTCTTCTACTTTCCAGGTTCAGCACTTCCACCGTCTAGCATCAGTACTCTTCGCTAAACCAGAATGTGTGTCCTCTATCCCTCGGCCTCTCTCTCCCGGTCTCACCTTGGACCTGGCCCAGAGGAAGGTTCGCTCCGGAGCTCAGACTGCCACCGATCTCTCTCACACGCTAGACGCCGTAATTATACTATTTATACAAATTTATAATTTAAGGATAGAGGCCAGATAGGCGGATGGCCTTAAGAAGGTTGCTGGTGGGGGATGGATTCGAGCCTTCGTGAGGGGTATATCCAGCAGTGGAGAGACACAGGCTAACAACTATTATCACTACTACCATTACGAGATAAGCTTTATCTCCTAAATGCAGTGTCCAAAAATACACCAATAACGAAATATGATATTTTTGGTTGATATTTATTATCAATTATTGATTAAAGTTGTTGAAATAAAAACTTAAAAAACAATTGATAGTCAAGACATGTCAAGTGTAATTTATTGTGGATATTAGTAATCAAAAGTGGTGTTGTTTTTTTTAATAATGTGCTACGATGTGAATAATTTAGGAAAACGATAAATTGGACGTTAAATATGGGGCAAAAGTTGCAGTTAATTTTTTGCGGTTTTCCCGCGCTGTGAACCTCGCATATTATACCTGACGTGTTTGAGCGATAATGCCGCAAAAGACTCCAAGAATAGCATCAAATTTTGCAAATCTAGAATTTGATGATAACCTCATTAACTCATTCAAAGAAAGATATATTACGTCAGATTTGGCTGCATGGGCTAGACCCTTTGTCTGTTAAGGTGATAAGTCACCCTCATCATTCATCGCGAGAAGAGAACACAACAAAGATAAAACAATTATTTAAGGGTAAAGTTTTCTTACATTGCCTGAATTAATAACTTGCCTATTTTTCCAGATCTTAACCGAAGAGGATATAATTCCGGAAATTCCGGAATCCTTCGAGTACATTCCGGAATCTCAGACGCACATATCCCCTCCCGTAACCCCAGAACCGACCTCCCCTTCTCACAGCGCACGCGAAAGAAGAATGCAAGTATACGACACCCTATGCCAATACTTCAAACCTAGTTTAGTACCGCCAAAAGCAGATATCAGCGAATTAGTTGATATATAACTTTCTACACATACCCTCAAATACTATGTAAAAAAGTTCAACCAACATTTCTATACAAAAAAGACAAAATAGTGTAAATCATAAGAGCGTTTAACGCTTTTGCATCCCTCTTGCTCACACAATCCAACATTTACAATGTTTTTTTTTAAGTCTTATGAGAAATATAGTCTATCAACTTACTAGGAAATAAAATTACGGTTATTTTGGACGTATTTTCACTTTCATATATAATTTTATGTGACAAACTGCCTCCGTGGTCTGGTTAAGTGCGTGGATTTAGACTCGGAGGTACCGGGTTCGATTCCTAGTCGGGACAAAAAAATATTTATTAATATAACTAAATACATTTGTGATATTTTTCGAGTTCGGTACGCTGGAGACATCGACGAGCTTGCTACTTGTCACGATTGGCCTATAGTAAAGTTGGCTAAATGTGAATCCGCTTCTTTATAAGCGTGGTTTCTGACCACCCCGAAAGGGAAACGGTCGATCTGATCCTGTTTTACAACTTAAGAATTATACAATATATTAAAAGTAATTAAGTGAACCCAATATATAGTATTATAATATAGTATTAGTTGTAAGTAATAATCCATGTATGTATTGTTGCTGACACTGTTGGCGACCCTTATAAATAAATAATTTTAATCAGAACAAAATAGCAAATACATTTATAACGATTTTCCTCAATTTTACTAAAAAAATATATGAAGACAATATTTTAAGCATTCCATGGATTTGTGCCAGGTCCATGGATAGGAAAGAGAGATGCGAAGAATGGTGTCTCGGGCTTGCGACTGACAATAGGCGCAACAAGACGCTCACCATCCACCATTCTTCTGCCCTCCCTATCCTACCAAGTACTGTATGATATCCGTTAATATATGAGTAACTCCAAAACATCCATATTTATATTCCCTAGTAAGTTACTACATATCTAAAAGTATACTCAATCTGTGTTTGACTTGTGGCTTTAAGCGCTATGGTTTTCATACAATTTAAGCAAAAATCAGTAAAAAAAGCAAGCTTTGCTTTCAAGTCAAACACAGCATTCGACTAGAAAAGTATTTGAAAATATTGGATTGTGCGAACGAGAAGGGTGCAAAAATGTTAAACCTTTTTAACGTCATTATTTATTATAAGTACTGTATTTTGGGATAAAAATAAAATTGCCTTTGTCAGTTAGGAAGAAAAACTCCTAACATAGAATAAGCTATGTGCTAAGGATATGTGATTTGCGGTGCAAAAAGTATCATGATTTTAAGCGGATTTAAAACAATAAAATTAAAATGTTTAGTTTATAGTTAAGTTTTTAATTGTGGAAAAAAATAACCGTAAAATCACATAGGTAACACTTCTACAGTCCGCCAAAAGCAGATATCAGCGATTTAGTTTATATATAGATTTTTTCTACACATACCCTCAAAAACTAATATTTTTGACTACGACGGACAATTTGCTTTGATTGCACCACCCGAAAATAAAAAGCATTCGCAGTTAAATTAGTGGCGTCATTCGCTGTGAAAGCCATGTTCTTGTCTTTGGTTATTCGACGTCGTCAAAACCACAAGGCGCTTGGAAAAACTGTCAAAGCTAAATAAATAACACCGCAGAGACAAGTCAAACACAGGGCTAGTAGATGCGCGCGTGTAGTTTGCAAAATCTTTGGTGGTATTTAAGTGTCATTTATTTTCGATCCTTTTAATATTTCCTAAATAAGATTTCTTGCGGATTTAAGAGCATTTAACGCTTGTGCTTCTTTCTCGCTCGCACAAATCCGAATAGTTACGTACTTTCGCATTTTTCGATATTCAATCGTAGTTTACAAAGTAGTACGTTGAATTCAAAAATTCACGCTGTATATTCATTTATAATATTATAAAATTATTTAAGGTTATATAATCTTGTAAAAATATTATTATTGTATAATTGCCATAGTTAATCCAAAATGGGATAAAGGGTTGTTATAGATATAATAATTACAGCCCCTAGAAATCAGCGTCCTAGACCTCCACTGCTGGAGATGGGCCTTCCAGAACATATATCTGGAGAATTTGGCCTACATTCGCCACGCTGGCCAGACATGTCTGCTGTAATTTTTAATGATAATTTTTAATAAAAATTTAATAACTATTCCACAAGTTGGTATTAGTGGACCCGGTACCGAGGGCTTGAAGTACTTTCTTAGATGTATATCATTATAAATGTTGCTGTTTTTTTTGTCTAAAATTAGTTATGTAAATATGTCAACATTTTTTTTTTTCTTTATTTTTTTTAAATATTTTTTTTTGTCTGTATTTCGGCTGTGTGCGAGATCAAGTAATAACACTTGTTTTTGGAGTAATGATTTTTGTCTTAACAAAAAATACCTTTTTTATATTAATAAGGGGTTCTACCAATGACACCTGAAGCCTCTAAAAATATTTGCTCCTTTGACAATGACACGTGCATTTTAGAATATTTTTTTACACCAAGTTCACAATTTTAGTAAAAAAATAGTAGTTTATGAGTGTCACATCACACGAGTGTTATAATACCTAGTTATGTGCAGTTTCAACATTAACTTATCTACTCTCATACATTGGGATTGAACCTACTAAATAAAAGATAAAAGTTAAAAGAGTAAGAAATAGACGTATGAATGGCGCCATTTTTTTTTTTTTTAAATGACCACGGTACTGAATACATAAGTCCTAAACAATGAAATGGCGCCAAAACCTAGCTTATGACCGCGCACGCGCTATGGCGGACGCTGCCATAGACAAGTAAAAATTGGAATTAAAACTTTTTTGTAATGGAACCTTTGCCTTAAAAAAAATAAGTGTTATATAATATTGTGATTCTAATTTTAAAATTAAATATAACATTATTTTGTTAGAGTAAAAGTGTTATAATGTGATTCTATTTTAAAATTTCAGCAGTATGTTTATAAAGTACGAGGGGCGTTCAAAATATTCTCGGTATTGATACGTTACAACCTCTTTTATATATATATTTGTTACTGGCCGCTAAGATTCATCCATTGACATTAAAAAAAAGTAAAATTGGAACCGAGATGTTCTTTTGTTTTTCTGCAATTGCCGAACAAACATGAACACCATGAGCGAATTAACAATTTTAACGAAATTAGAGCACCGATCCGTCATAAAATTCTTGACAAAACAGGGTAAAAATCAAAAAACTATAAAAGAGGAAATGGATTGTGTTTACCGTGAGTCTGCTCCTTCTTTATCTACTATTCAAAAATGGTCAAGCGAATTTAAGCGTGGAAGGGAGAGTATTGAAGATGACCCTAGACCTGGCCGGCCTGTAGTGGCTACCTCACAAGAAAATATTGATAAAGTGGAAAAACTTATATTGGAAGACGGCCGAGTGAAGGTAAAATCTATAGCTCAAGTAACCAATCTCTCTATTGGTACCGTACATGACATTATACATGACCATCTTAATATGTCAAAAGTAAGTGCAAATGGGTTCCGCGAATGCTGACGCTTCTTCAAAAGGATATGCGTGTGGCTTGCTGTTCAGATTTTATCGACCTGTGTGGTGAAAATCCCGATGAGGTGCTGCAAAAAATAGTTACTGGAGATGAAACCTGGGTTCATCATTATGACCCAGAGAGCAAACAGGAGTCCATGCAGTGGCACATTAAGGGTTCAGCTCATCCCAAGAAGTTCAAGGTAATCCCGTCAGCTGGCAAGGTCATGGCCACAATATTTTGGGATTGTGAAGGAGTTTTGCTTATCGATTATAAAGAAAAAGGTGTAAATATCACAGGGCAGTACTACGCTAACGTTATACGTCAATTAAGAGATGCGATCAAAGAAAAGAGGCGAGGAAAGTTAACCAAAGGTGTTCTGCTTCTGCATGACAACGCCCCTGTCCATACTGCTCATATTGCCAGGCAGCTATTGTTGAATGTGGGTTTGAAACTGTTACTCATCCACCCTATAGTCCGGACTTAGCCCCAAGCGACTTCTTTTTGTTTCCCAATCTTAAAAAGGATCTGCGTGGAAATAAATTTTCTGACGATGAAGCGTTGAAGACGGCCGTGGAGGAGCATTTTTACACCAAAGATAAAAAATATTTTTATGAGGGATTAAAAAAAATAATTGATCGATCTTATAAGTGTATGAACATAGGGGGGGAGTATATTGAAAAATAAAAATATCAAACTTTTCGTACTTGTTTGTTTTTATCCACATACCGAGAATATTTTGAACGCCCCTCGTATGTCAATATAAATTCGTTTTGAAGTTTGTAATTCGCATTTTACGATATGAGAGTAGATAAAACCCTTTAAAATATCATCATGACAGCTTAAAGTAAAGAAAAAAATAACATTTGATATCTTATTGACAGGTGTAGTGTGTTAAAGTCTAGAGAAGTTCTCCTTGATAAATAATCTAGATCATATAAGTATGGACTGATATTTTTTTAAATTGTACTAATTAATTTTTAAGTTTTTTAAGGACATCATTCATATTGTATGGAGATTTAGGCTATATTGTATATGCATTTTTATATTGATTATTTTAACAAGGTTAGGTACAATTTAAGTAAAAAGAAACCCTTGTTTTATATAGTTTAGGTGTGCAAAAAGTGATTCCCTTCTTCCAACCTAGCTTGGAGCCCAGGTTGGATATTGGGAACTCACATCTTCCAACCTGCGTCGGGTTGAATAGTGGAAATATTATTAATTAGTCTTCCCATCTTCCAAGCTGTACTAAATAGGGTATAGTCACAGGTCAAATCAAATCAAATATATTTATTGTGATATAAGTACATATTTTTATAACATGCTAAATACGATAGAGTGAAGTAAGTAATGTGTCTGCACACTTCGCGAGTGACCCCGTGCTGAAGTTGAGCATGATTACCCTATTCTTACTAACATACCAAAATTTTGGTAATTATATATAGTCGTATAAATAAATAAAGTTTATTGAAACAATTACATTTTTTTTGTCTTATAAATATGGACTTAACTTAGGGAACAGTTATGTAGCAAATAGTAAAAACCCTGTCTCCAAAACTAGTTGGGCTGTGTCCTAGAAGTCAGTGCTCTTCGTAGGAACTACAAAAATAAATTCACAACATTGGTAAGTAAAGTAAATAAAAGAAATAAAAAATAAATCAAAAAAATGGTGAAAAAATAAAAACAGTAGCAAAATTACTTATACGTATAATTGTGACGTATAATAATAAATATTTCCAGACAGATCACACAGCGCCATCTAGTTTCCGTGGTAAGCTACGAGGCTTGTCCTACGGAAACTAGATGGTTGATAAACTACATATTATACTTTTTTTTTTGTAAATAAATATTATACATATAAACATCCAAGTTTATATGTATAATATTGTCGCCAAGGATATTGTAAGTGTCGTGATTTCTAAAAACTTTTAAAAGTGATAAGTGGGTAGGTTTACATCTGCCGCCCAGTATGTACGAGACTACACCGCATAGCTTCAGTCGACCCGTGACCACGGCCAATGCAACTTGGCTGAAACGTCGGGAGAAATATGTCTCTAAGGTAAATCGCGTAAAGACCCGTTAAAATTATAAAAATCTATTATGAGTGTGCGCGAAAGTTTAAAAAGTTTAATATAAACATCCAGACCGAGACAAATTATACAATGTACAACTTGCGCCCGGTGGGAATCGAACCCACGACCTCCCGAGTCCACGGCAACGTTTGTTTCCACTAGACCACGGAGGCGGTCTAGTGGTAACGGCGGTATAAGTTGCTGGTATATTTGTACATTTATATTCATGTAGGTTTGTAGATTTGTCTGTATCTATCTATAGCGTGTATCGTAGGCTTGATTTTTTGTATTCAAATTCATTTGTTCAGTAAATTGGCAATATTACAAGCACTTTTACACGTCAGATACATTTAAAAGTTTATACAATTATATGAAGCTATATAAAAATTAAACATGATATAAACTGAACAACTCAATACTGATGTATTTACAAAATACATATAAATCAAAACGCTACTGTCTAAACTCTAATGGCATAGTTATAATAATATTTAACACACAATAAAAATGTCAAAGAATTTTATTTAATAATATAATATTGCAGCTGTAAATTGGCGTTGTCATACTATATACTAAAACAAACATAAATATTAATAATAAATATATGTATATATGTATTATGTATTATCTCCTAGCTCAATCAAAAACCTAAGTACTAACCTAAACTTAAGTAATAGTCACGCAAATTGGCTTTTGTTTCAAGAGTGATATTAGACCTTTTCACGTTTACCTGCATTAAAATAATTAGCTGGCCATATATAATAAATAAGTCAAAAAGTCATTGGAATTATTAATTCATGAAAAAATACTCACCACTTCTTCTTGATGGTATAGAAGTCTAAAAGTAAGGATATTCTTGACGTGTTATTAGTTAATTAAAAATGTAATGGAACATTTTAAAGGAATTAATATTTATTTATTTATTTATTTAAAACTTTTTGCACTATGTACAAAGGCGGACCTAATGCCGCTAGACATTCTTACTCGGTCAACCTTAGGGACATTACGAACATTGTATGTGGGAGGTAGGTGCAAATATTTAAACAGGAAAATAGATAATTAAAATTCTAGTAAATCTAAATCTAATACTAATATAAAACATAAATATATATATAATAATACTAAATTCAAATAAATAATAATACATACATACATACATACAATATACACACATACAATATTATATTATATTAGAAAGACGAAAAAATGGCGCCAAAACTCAAAAAGAAAGAAGAAAAATTAGAAAAATCCATCGAGAAGCCAATCGTGAAGCCGATAACAAAAACGAAGAAGTCAAAGAAGAGACATTACCTCAGCTATTCCATATATTTGTATAAATTACTCAAGAATATACCGATGGATGAGAAGATTGGAATTACGAAGAAGTCAGTTTCGATAATGAACAGCTTTGTGAATGATATGTTGGAACGAACGAACGTTAGCGAGGGTTTAAAAGCCGTTTCAATGTACCACAACAGCATGGACAATAAAAACTAAAAAATAATTATTATATAAATAATGAATATTATATGTATATATTATTAATTTTAAAAGAAATAAATAAATTCTTAATATGTGAACACATTTTTGTTTTTTGTTAGTGACTGTACTTAAGTCAAGTACACGTTGGAAGATGGGAACAACTAATAATAATTAATTATATTCCCAATATCCAATCCGAGGAAGGTTGGAAGGTGGCACCATGAGTCTCCAATATCCAACCTGTATCCCTATTCTGTTACTTAGTCGCAAACGTTACCAGTGAATTTCGTTATTTACATCAGAGATTGCGTCATAATTACAAAATATTATTCAATTCTCAACTCTATAAGCGCTCGACCTTGACAGCGGCCGTGCAAATATGAACTTTAATAGCTTGATATAGTTAACAGATTCCATTATATAACGTTTGCGCTTAAGCAACAGAATAGGGCTGCTGGGTTGGATATTATCATGACAGCTTTAGTACCAAATGTATATAGTAAAACAATAGTTACGACTTTTAAACAATAAATATAAAGGTAGATCGCTCTGAGCGCTGTCAGGTTGTTTGTCATAATGTTTCAAGTTTATTTAATATTGGGTTTTCTTTTAAATTATTTAATATTGTAATTCGTTTATACTGTTTGTATATTACTTCTTAAACAAATCTATAATTAATAAAAGTAGAAAGTAAATAAAAAATGTCTGTAACACGGCAAGTTGTAAAATGGCGCGAAGGACCTCCATCTTCTTTTTTTTAATACTACAAAAGCAATCGCAACTAAGGCATTTATGCCAACGTCATTTTTGTATGAATTATTTTTAACAAAATGCAAATTAAATTTAACACGACACGGTGAATCGCACATACTAAAACAAAAAAGACTTTAGTTATTACAGTGAAGTGAAGAGAGCGCTGGATGGTAGTTGTCGGAGCAAATGTGCGCATCGGTACAGTCATATAAAAGTTTTAATATTTTAAAATTAAATAATAGTAGGGGAACCTGTTGTACCCAGGTCACTTTTTCATTCAACGATTTTTTGAAAAAAAGCGGTTATAACTATTGCGATTAAACAAATTTTAGCTGTTAGACGAACTAATGTGGTTCATAATATAAATTATACAAAAGCATAGATCATCCTTTTTACAGGTTTTACATAAACTAAAAAAAGTATAGAATGTTGATCAAGGTACAACAGTGGTGATGTACCTAGATCCGCCTATGTTGTACCTTGGTCATAGTTAGAACTCATCAAATTAAATCCATATTTCTCGACAAATAGCAAATATTTTTATTATTTCCAGCTTCTACACGTCTATAAATATCTTTATAATCTTATCTAATATCTATGACATATCAATTAACAGAATTTATATGAATAAAATCAGTATTTTTCGTAACACCTAACTTAAACATTTTAATCACATTAGCAAAAAGTCCTTATTCTCTTCGTACTGACTAATATTTGGACTAAGCGTTTCTTAATTAATCAATAAACTCCGAGTATTTATTCATTTCAGGAACTGAGTAATATACCCACATGACCGGGTGTCAACATTAATTCATTTGCTGCAGTGTTATAGTATTTCTTAAAAGGACCGAATACAGTCTTATCCAAAGGTTGAAATTTATGACTCGTGTGTGGATGGAAAGTTACAAGGATGACGCTATTTTCTCTAGCCAATTCTATAACTGGTATTTGAATGTGACTTTCATGATTGTCAAGTAGTAAAATGGTTGGATAATCCTTTGATGGTTTTACATATTGAATAAAGTGTTTGAGAAATAATAGAAACAACGCTTCATTAAAAATCCAGAAGGATTAGCTCCACCAATAGTTCCATCAGGAGCTCCAACAAGCATAAAATCCTTAAAATTTACACGCGGAAATATGACCATAGGAGGAATGAATCCACCTCCTGCATTTATTGCAGCTATCATTGTGACTGTATTTCCTTTTTCTCCGCTAGTCATTGCACCAACTTGTTTGACACCTTTGGGTGCTAATATTTTTGGTAGAACATGGACTGTTGAAATGCCACTTTCATCCACATTCCAAATATCAATCGCTCTTAATTGTGGGCATTTGGATAAAGCTGTTTTGTAATTTTCAAAAGTCAATTGCAAAGGCTAGTGGCTTCAGGTTTGCGTAAAGCTAATTGCTTTTGGTGTCGTTTACGGAAAAGACGTAACCAGTACTCCCCAGCCATTTGGTCTTTGTCCTATTGAGTTGGATATTTTTTATTGTTTTTCGTCGCGAACTCATATGCCATTTTAACGTCCTTTAAAGTGAGTCCATACTGTAACTTTGCTGCTTCTTGTATGTAATCCACAAGCAAGAGCGCTTCGTCACCTGTAAAAACTTTTTTCACGGCTAAATTATCATGCACGTCGCTCGCATCTTTACCAGTCTTCAAGCAGTGTTCATAGTGCCTCTTTAAAGTACATCTTGACAAGTTAAAATGTTTGGCAGCCCCTCTTAATGAGATTTTTTTTTCTTTAACTAGTTTAATAGCACTAATAAGTGCTGTTTTAGCAAGAGTTTAGGAGTCCGTTTGATTTTGTTTTTGCTACGAGGCATTTTACCTGTATAAAAAACAACAAAATAATAAGTATGTGCGTTCCTAAACAGAATTAACAAGAATACATTTGAATGTAGGTACCTTGACCATATGACCAAGGTACAACTGTTTTACTATGGTCAAGGTACAAGGTACCCTTTTATGTTTATTCGCACATGTAAATATGGAGGTTATGATTAACTCAAATAAGCATACTACATTCTAAACTTGGCTAAAGTACTTGTTTAAATCAAATGGTTTTAAAAAATTATGTAGTAAATAACAGAAGTAATGAAAGAAATGAAACATTAAATATCTTACTTTTTTGCAGCGAAAACGTTAAAGTGATCTCCCATGCAAACTCGATGCAATAACTGCCTGCAACTAACTTCATGTTGATTAGTCTTATCAAAGTTCACTATACCATAGACAAAGAGACGGAAAAAAGGCGCGAACATTTCAAAAAAATAAGTGGCTCTAGGTACAAAGGGTGTCAAGGTACAACAGGTTCCCCTATATACATATTTTTTATTTCAATTCTTTAGAAAAAATAAATATCCATTTATTGTCGCATAATAATGTCTAAGTCTTACAATTTTGAACAATATGTGACAAAAGGAATCAGGTGTCAGCTGTTGTCGTGCAGCAGTATAAGTACCTACTGGTAATATTTTTTTTTAATTACAGCGTAGATGCTTTATAAATTAAAAGATAAACAAAATTATACATGCATGGCAGAGTAGATTAATGAGGCTCGCTTCGTTAGAAATATTAACATTGTTTTTTATATATTTTCTACGGCTAAATAAAATATTAGCTAAATAATAAAAACTAAAAATAACATTTTTCATTAAATAATATATTTTTATTCTTTCATTTCTATCAAATATCATGCTTTTAAAAACGAATAGTACACAAAACAGAAACTAAATAACCAAGTTGATTAAATATATAACTAATGTGCGATTGCTTTTGATGGGACGGAGCGTCAGGAACAAAATTCAGTTACTTCGTTTCCGGCCAGCGCTCTTTTTATCTGCCGCTAATTATGATCTGTTTAAAAAAACCAAAGAAGAATACTTTTCATACTTTTGTATTGTAATTTGACCTGTGTACATACAAACTCGAAAGCTAATGATAGATAATGTACGAGCTGTATGATCATGAGCTCGTACAAGTTGCTGGAGCAAGTTACTTACGCGATTAGTATTGTTGATTAGCAAGTTGCTCGCTTGTGCTTGAACATGGTGTATGTTGTTTGAGCAAGTTACAACGTGGACTACTTGCGCCATCAGTATTGCACAAGTTGCTCGCTTGTGCTTGTACAAGGTGCAAGTTATTGGAATAAGTTGCCTGTAACTTACTTCCAATAACGATCAGTAATGCTCGCTTGTGCTTGTACACGGTGTATGTTGTTTGAGCAAGTTACAGGCGTGTATTACTTTCGCCATCAGTATTGCACAAGTTGCTCGCTTGTGCTTGTACATGGTGTATGTTGTTTGAGCAAGTTACAGGCGTGTATTACTTTCGCCATCAGTATTGCACAAGTTGCGCGCTTGTGCTTGTACACGGTGTATATAGCTGGAGCAAGTTACAGCGTGGACTACTTGCGCCATCAGTATTGCACAAGTTGCGCGCTTGTGCTTGTACACGGTGTATATAGCTGGAGCAAGTTACAGCGTGGACTACTTGCGCCATCAGTATTGCACAAGTTGCTCGCTTGTGCTTGTACACGGTGTATATAGCTGGAGCAAGTTAAAGCGTGGACTACTTGCGCCATCAGTATTGCACAAGTTGCTCGCTTGTGCTTGTACACAGTGTATATAGCTGGAGCAAGTTAAAGCGTGGACTACTTGCCCCATCAGTAATGTACAAGTTGCTCGCTTCAGCTTGTACACGGTGTATATAGCTGGAGCAAGTTACAGCGTGGACTACTTGCGCCATCAGTATTGCACAAGTTGCTCGCTTCAGCTTGTACACGGTGCAAGTTATTGGAGTAAGTTGCCTGTAACTTACTTCTAATAACGATCAGTAATGCTCGCTTGTGCTTGTACATGGTGTATGTTGTTTGAGCAAGTTACAGGCGTGTATTACTTTCGCCATCAGTATTGCACAAGTTGCTCGCTTGTGCTTGTACACGGTGCCATCAGTATGGCACTAGTTGCTACCTATAGCTTGTACACGGTGCATGTTACTGGAATAAGTTACAGGCACGGGCGACTTGCGCTTAAACTATTGCACAAGTTACTTGCTCCTTTGCTCCTTACACGTGGTTAGGGTCTTGCTCGTTTTAGCGACTCAGTTCTATAGGCTTTGTAAGCTGAATCGAAAACACGTCCTATCAGTCAGTCGCGTCGCGCATGACAGCACCATAATAATGAATCGTGTGCTAGTACCCTCAGTTATGTAATCGAAATTACTTTATTTTTAATACTAAGTATTTTATTTTGTTTATTGTAAGTTACCTTGTTTGCTGTAAGTTGTTTATTGATAATGAATACAATGGCAGTCCAAAATGCAAATACCTACGCATATACATGCGCGTACGCTCTCACTGTTTTTAACCAACGCAAACATAAAAAAATAAGCTATAGCACTATAGTGCGCACTATTAGCCTTTGTTTGCATTTTGGACTTTAGCGTAGGTGCTAGCCACAAATAATCCCTATATTTGAATTTACGGAAAACATTATGTAAATATTTCTCAATCACCCTTTAATATATGGCAGAATAGCGATTATCAAACCAATGTAGCTCACGCTAGATGTAAACCATGAGAAAGAATTTATGGATGATGATATTGACGTCGGCCCTGAATCCGTTTCAAATTCTGACCCCTTGCTTTCTTCTTCGGCAGTTGCATCATTAATATGAATCTCCTTTCCTTGAAATTTGAAAATGTCATCTATGATGAAATCAATACTTTTGTTTACATTGAATAAGTGAACATAACGATGTTACAGCTAAAGCTAAAGTTATAAGCAACTTTGTCACCACAAAATTTAACATTGTCGTGGTGAAATTCTCTTACTTCACAGGTTTCCCCCTTATTACATGGGCACACTTCATAAACATCATTGGATAATGGCCTAGTGAAATCCTCACCTTCAAGCACTCCATCTAATATTTGAGGGTTGTTCTTTGATAATGATGATATCGTTTTAAGCAAGATGTCATGCACATTCTGAATCTTTAATAATAGTATGTAATTATTATAGTTATCCTGATTAACAACAAATGCATCTCTAATTTGATTTAAATCTGAGAAACTTGCATATTGGTTTGCCCCAAAATTACGAACTTTATTAAATTCTCCTTCTAATAAACAATATTTTGATGGATCTATAACAGTACATTTAGTGCCATATTCAAATTTTATCATCTCTTCATTTGCCCCCTCACATAGGAGATCCTTATCATGTTTGAAGCAATACATTGTGAATGTTAAACTGTTTTCCATTGGTATGTTCTGTAGAAAGATGTTATATGTTTTTCTGGTTATGATCTTTCATTCCATAATTTTTTATCTTTTCGTCATCAATTACGATAAATTTTTCACTTTCTGAGTTAGTGTATTTGGAAATTTTTCTTTATTATTTTGCATTCCCAATCAAGACTACATGTTTTCCTATATGATGTTGTCCACCACATGTTTAAATAGTGTAATGATTTTTCTTTGACCCAATTATGTGTTTCGTCAGAATGGCATGACCCCCAACAGTCACTATTTGGTGCACAAACTTTACCTATTTTGCAATTACCATTGTCAACCCATTGTAATGCCACATTTCTATCTGGATTGAGAAACTTTCTCCCAATAGATGTCGCCTTAGGACCAAAATTGTGACCCCTACTATCTGCCAATATTTTTTCTCTGGACATTATAAATCCGTGAACTACGGGGGGTATGTTTCCTTCACCTCTATTTTGTTTATTACATTAATGGTTAAATTTTACTGAGGTTTTTGTCAAATATTGTAAACGTTATCAACACAATACTGAAATATTTCATAGTGATTTTTTTATGTTCACAAAAAAATGTTTCAATAATTAATATCATCTGTTATTGCAACCGGCAGTATTATTTATTAGATACCTATAATCTAATTGTGCTATAATATATTATATAATACACAAATTACTTGTTTTATTACTTCAATGCTATGTCGATGAAGCATTCGTGCAACCCGTTGATTATCCAGAATTATGAATTAACGAATTTTACATTATCAATATTCTAAAATTTGATAAGTAATGCGTTTAGATTTAAAAAAAAACGTTGTTTGTCAGTCGACAGTTATGCTTTGTTCATAATTCGTCATAACAGAGTATGTAACATTATCACTACTCTTGTTTCTACTCATACATCCTAATCTCTAGTTGTATACACCGTACCAAGTTAGCTGTCAGTTTTATCCAAAACAACGTGGTTAAATACTCGTGAAAGGTAGACCAGAAAAATCGTAGACTTGGTTTACGACTTTTTCTAGTCTGAAATGATTTAACGTATTAGTCTTGGGCGACCTTCATCGATCGCGTATCCGAATGAAATCCACTTTTTATAAAATAAAATACGCAAACCTAGGAACATTAGATTTATAATCCTTTATATAATAGTACTCTGTTTATAATTAATTATGTAGTTAAATAACAGAAACCATTATGTTTGCCAGATTTTTATTTCTCAGGCTCAATGGGCAAATAGCAACCTTTAGGCTAAAAAAATATTTTTCGTTGCCAGCAGAAAAAAAAACATTTTCCCTATTTTATTTATTAAACCCAATGGGGTGTATCAGGCAAAGCTTTTTGTAGATGTCGCTAGCGGCACTGGTACCTTGTTTACATCTATGACTGATCATTTTTTTAATTTATTTGTAGTTTTACATTTTTATAACAGAAAAATGTATTTTAACTTAACGTTACCTACCTTAAAAGACGAATTAAGTAAGCGAACACCGTCTTTAAAATAAAAAAAGGTTGAATTAATAGAACGGCAATTTTGAGATCATCATATCTCTGCTTTCGCTTGGAAATCTCGATTTGTACACTTAAAAGCTGCTGACTTCTAAATAATATCCAGAAAATAATAAATTTCTTAATAAAAATATAAGTTTTCTATGCAACTGACAGTTGTATTAGGTACCATCTATCGTGATAAAAAGTTAGTGACACACCCCATTAAAACTATTATGTGCTTTCAAAAAGACAGCATTGCTTTTGAAGAAACGTGCATATTTTACTTATCGAATGGCGTGTTTTTTACTACCGAATCAAGTTGTTTCTTTTAGGAAAATAGATATATTTTCATATTATAAATATTAAAAGTTGTTAATAAATAGTTTAAATAGTAATTATGGAGCCTCTTCAAAGTTCAAGTAAAAAAGAAGATCAGCGTCTCCCGTCGGCGCAGTACTTAGAAAGTTCGTCTTCCTCAGACGGAGAGAAGGTTAATGATAAGGAGACGCATTCACTAATTGTCGACCCTAGAGTCGATGCGCTGATATTGCGGGTCAACTTTTTATCCAATCTTATTTTACAAAAAGAACAAGCTGGTCCAACTGAGGGAGATTTTTTGCAAAATCCTATAAGACCTATTAAAGAACTCGAGTTAGGACAGGCGAAGACCGACTTCAATAGGAACAAAAACAGGCTCCTCTGGAAAAACTGACTCAGATAAGGCAATTACGACAGTTTTCTTTACCAACTTGGAATGAGGTTAGATTTCTAAATACACCTTGCGTCACCAGCAGATATCAACTAGGTCTTCAAAAGCAATGCTGTCTTTTCGAAAGCACAATATCGCCGTTTTACACTCCAATAAAACGGTTATTATGTGTCGAGAAAAGACAGCATTACAGGAATTACTTCCTGGTGAAGACTTCATGTCAGACATCGTTGTAGTCGCAAAGACGACGCGTACGTAAGTCCAAAGACAAGGAATTCGGTAAGTAAAATATGCACGTTTCTTCAAAAGCAATGCTGTCTTTTCTCGACACATAATAACCGTTTTATTGGAGTGTAAAATGGCGATATTTTATTAATTAAAAAATAAATAAATTATTTACCAAATCTCATTTACAAAAACTTTAAATAAAAAATGTCCTCTAAAGACGACCAGTTAGGAATAGTCTCAAGGAGACCGCCAATATTTCATCTCTGTTTAGCGAGGCTAATACCCCAATTAGTTAATATAATCTTTTGATAAAACCTTGGCCCTTTATTTGTGCCCTATCTTATTAATTCCATTCGTAAGTAAAACCACTTTTAATACTTTTATTGACATTTTATGAATTTGAAATGATTTAATAATTAATTTACTTGCCTATTAGAATCTACTACGAAAAGCCATTATTAAAGGAATATTTATTTCGTTGGCAACATATTATAGTAGTGCATTGAACTGTCAAGACATTTTTATTTTACATTTTACATCAAGAGAATGTAGATTTTTTATTTTACACGTTTTATATCATTGTTTTGTGAAATTATTTACTTTGTTAATGAGGAATAAATATTTATCTGTTTAACTGTCACAAGATGGCAGCGACAAATCAAAGCGATTTATCAATCGCTGATCTCAAGGCGGAGATCGAAAGACTCAGTCGTGAGTTGGACCAAGCAAGCAGTGATAAGATTCAGTCGGCCCAGCTGGGTCTGGTCCTTCTTGAAGAGAAAGGTGCTCTACAGCAGAGATATGACGAGCTGGAAGCGATATATGAGAACACACGACACGATCTACAAATCACACAAGAGGTTAGTGGCCTACATACAAATTTTAATATTTTCTCTTTCCTTGCATTTTTATCATTCATTTCTCTCTTTTTACATAAATTAGATTTGTAATGTCTAGTTTAGGTAATATAATTTATATTTTTATTATTTTTGTTCACTATACAGCTATAGTTTTACTATTTAATAGTTCTATGTTACTTACTTCTACTAGACATAGGTAAATCTTGTTGTCTGTTAAGTTGTCTTTAGTTATGTATAATGCATATATTGAAACTTTTAGTACCAGATGTTGAATTTAATTGAGTATATATCTTTTCATGGGTTGGCTTTTACGACGGGACCTGATGCATGTACCAAAGGTTTATGTGAGGAGGATGCCTGGTTAAAAATATATAACACTTTTAAATTTATTAGTTAAGTTGTGAAGAAGTGGTAAACATAAAAATAATTGATATAAACCAACATGATATTATCACATACACCAGCCTTTCTCAAAGTGCCCCCTTGTGGGCGCTTGGGACAAGGGGGTGTTATTACTCACGCTGGACTATAGTGGGGCTCTTAAAGGGCCCAGAAAGAAATGGAAGGTGTTGGCATAGCTTAAGGGGGCGTCTTTATATTTTAAAATATGCTAAAATTAAATCTCTTACCCACACACCATGAACCCAGCACCTACACGGTGAATCCATGGAATGCTTGGAAACTTGTCTTCCTCTATAGTAGTTGGTTGGGTAGGAAGAGGAGTACAATGGTGAATGGTTAGTGGCTTGTGCAATAAATTAAAAAAAGAGGCCTTCTTTTCAAACCAGCCTATTGTCGTTCGCAAGCCCGAGACACCATTCTCCTCATCTCTTACCCACACACCATGAACCCAGCACCTACATGGTGAATCCATGGAATGCTTGGAAACTTGTCTTCCTCTATAGTAGTTGGTTGGGTAGGGAGAGGAGTACAATAGTGAATGGTGAGCGTCTTGTTGTGCAATAAATTAAAAAAGGAGGCATTCTTTTCAAACCAGCTCATTGTTGGTTGCAAGCCCGAGACTAGCTATGAACTAACAAAGTCATTTTATTCATCTCAGCCTTCTTCAAGCACATTCTCTTAATACTAAATTAATTAGATACGGATGTATCATTACATGTGTATAGTGAGTATTATTAAAAAGAGAAAGTGTAATATTTTAGGCAAATAGTTACAAAAAATAAGAATCACATTTACAATTTTACCATCCGTTCCAGATACTAGAGCAGTTAGCGTCACATACTAACATAATAAATATTTTATTTAAGCTTTGTAACTTTTTAACTCAGCTTTGATGAATGGAATGGTTTTGGTTTTTTTTTTTCACATTGATGAATATAATAAATTCGAAGTTAATTAATAATTATTTAAAAATTAATATACATTAAATATAAATTAAAAGCTACTACCTAAATAATAAAATTAAAAATAAACTAAACTATAAATAAAAGAAATCCTCTACATCCCATCCAAAATAGTCCCAAGGAGACTGGTAACATTTCCCCTCTATATAGCCAGGCTAATACGTTGTCAGAAATAATTGCCAGCACCTTTCTGTCAGCCACTTTGACAACTCCTTGGCCAAGCCCGGCCCATCGTCTCGACCCTAAACGGCGCATTGACGAATAGAAATGCAAAACATTCAAATTGCACAGTTTTGTTTTGACATTCTCTGTCAAAAAGCAAACAACCTCCCTAGTAGTAGTAGCACTTCCATTTTTTTTTGTAATAGAACATTTCAACATCAAATATATCCGGTTATTTTGTAATGGAACAGTTCATGCTAAATAATAATAATAACATGGCACATGCATGCCACAGTAAAGAGACATGTGTGGGGATAACTAGAAAAATAGCTCTTAAGGTTAAGGCAAATGTAGGGCATAGTCTCCAAAAAGCACTCTTAGTTTTAACGATTTGTTCAATAATTTAAACATTGTTTTATTGTAGTAAAAGTAAAGTATAATCATAACCATATCCCTTCCAGTGGTGGTCAGAAACTATACCTTTTTTTTTAGATTTCATATTTAGCCAGCTTTACTATAGGCCCATCATGGCAAGTGGCAAGCTTGTTACTAGTGTACCAAACTCAAGAAATATCACAAATAAATTAAATACATTATTGTGTGCCGACCAGGAATCACACTCGGTTCCTCCAAGTCTAAATCCATGGACTTAACTGTCCAACTAATCCACGGAGGCAGTTTATTATTCTTATTCTTTATTTGTCTCCGAACGCTCCCACCGGAATTTGGTTAGGTCCATGATTACATCAATTTCTACATTTGATATTTTAATTTAATTACCTAACTAAATCGTGCCTGGTTATGTTAGGAGCAAAGAACAGAACTGGCAGTACCTTTAGAAGATACATAAATTAATATTATTTAAACTTAAAATTAAATTGAAGTATTATTTTTTGTACTCCATTACTAATTTGTGGAATTATTAATAAATTGACACCAGACCCTCACTATCCTATATCATTCTTGCAAGTGAGGGCTATATTCTTCAGATATACATTGTATTATTTAAAGAAATAACTATTCTTTCAAATTTTATTCATTCTGTGTTTTTTTTTCAGGCTTTTATGAAATTGGACACGTCACAGAAAGTTACAACACAGAGTGGTATAGAACAGGAGAATGCATTATTGAACGAGTCTGCAGCTATCGAGAGCTCACTCACTCTGCAAATACTAGACCTAGAGGGGGAAACTAAACAGGTAGGTAAACTTTGGAAAGAAAAAATATATTTTAGTCACACCATTTCAATAAGCAATAGGCATATGGTAGGCTGCACTTCTACTAGTGAAATCAACACGTCAATGTTAATCTGAGGTAAATCACCTAAAGACCCGCCGCTCGTTCTGAGACATGATAATGGTAACCTAAGCACGCTTAAAGTTGTTCCGAGACGTGCATAAACTGTTTTGCCTAAGCTTTGTGACGTCACAAATGACATTATTCCTCGCGCTTAGACTGCTCTCACGATATTGAGGTAGATCGCTCTGAGCGCTGTCGTTTTCTGTCATTATGTCGCATCTTCAAGTTTATTTAATATTAGGTTTTCTTTTAAATTATTAAATATTGTAATTCGTTCATACTGTTTGTATATTACTTCTAAAACAAATCTATAATTAATATTTAAGTAGGAAGTGAAAAAAAAATGTCTGTAACACGTCAAGTTATTTTCAAAGACCAAAATAAGTTAATAATATTAAACTTTACACATATAAAGATGAATGAACCGAGAGATGTATGTTTGTTACTGTATTCATACTCAAAGCTGTGGAATCCGTAATTTTACTTCCAAAAAAACTATTATGTTTTGAATAAAAATGTGATTTAGGCCGTTCCGAATTGAAATCACGCTTTGAGAATCCAAATCGTGATATTTGATTCGGAACGACTGTCTGTATCATATTCATTCTAAGCGCTCTGAGCATGATTCGGAACAAGAGGATTGTACAATGCACATCACTATCGGTCGAATGGCATATCCCGAGCTTGCCGTGACATTTTGCTCTCGTTCTTGTAAACTAATCTATAGTACAAGTCAATACAATACTGCAAAGACGGTTACCGCGCCGAAAACGTTTTTTATGGCTAAGAACGGACACGATGTTCCATAGACAACGAGGGGGAATAAAAAGAAAAAAACAAGCCCAAGGGTTCCGTCGCCAAAAAGATTGATAACCGCTTGACTACACCATTCAAATATTTTTATATATTATATTACATAGCGACATACCAGCCATTAAAAATCTAGACAGGTTGAAATCTTCCTAACAATGGGTTCCGAAAAGGGTTAAGCGGTTATCAAAATTTTTGGCGACTGAACCCTTGGGCTCGTTTTTTTCTTTATTCACATTATTCGGATTATTAGGATTCACATTTAGCCAACTTTACTATATGCCAATCATGACAAGTGGTGGCAAGCTCGTCGATGTCTCCAGCGTACCAAACTCGAGAAATATCACAAATTAATTAAATATTAATTAAATGTATTTATTTTCATCATCATGATCATCAGCCTGTGTCTCTCAACTGCTGGATATAGGCCTCCCCCAAGGCTCGCCATTTTACACGATCTTCTGCCACCCTCATCCATCCGCCACCAGCGACCTTCCTCAGGTCATTTGGCGGGGGTTCGTCCCACACTGCGTCTTCCAGCACGTGGTCTCCACTGCAGGACCCGTTTACTCCATCGTTCATCGCTTCTGCGACAGACGTGTCCAGCCCATTGCCACTTCAACTTTCTAATTTTGAAAGCTATGTCGGTAAATTTGGTTCTTTGACGGATGTCAACATTTCTTTCTGACTTTATCCTTCAGAGAAATCCCGAGCATAGCTCTCTCTATAGCTCGCTGAGCGACCTTGAACTTATGTATCAGACCCACCGTCAGTGTCCACGTCTCTGCTCCATACGACATTACTGGAAGAACACATTGGTTGAAAACTTTTGTTCTCAAACACTATGGTATGTTCGATAGGAAGATGTGTCGCAACTTCCCGAATGCTGCCCATCCTAGCTGAATGCGTCTGTCGGCTTCTTTACTGAAGTTGACTATTCCTAATTGGATGGTCTGGTTTATTTACATTAATAATTATTTTTGTGTCCCGACCAGGAATCGAACCCGGTACCTCCGAGTCTAAATTCACGGACTTTACCGCTAGACCACGGCAATAAATAAATAATAAAATTACAGAATAATGCTTAAATTATACGAGGGGCGTTCAAAATATTCTCGGTATTGATACGTTACAACCTCTTTTATATATATATTTGTTACTGGCCGCTAAGATTCATCCATTGACATTAAAAAAAAGTAAAATTGGAACCGAGATGTTCTTTTGTTTTTCTGCAATTGCCGAACAAACATGAACACCATGAGCGAATTAACAATTTTAACGAAATTAGAGCACCGATCCGTCATAAAATTCTTGACAAAACAGGGTAAAAATCAAAAAACCATAAAAGAGGAAATGGATTGTGTTTACCGTGAGTCTGCTCCTTCTTTATCTACTATTCAAAAATGGTCAAGCGAATTTAAGCGTGGAAGGGAGAGTATTGAAGATGACCCTAGACCTGGCCGGCCTGTAGTGGCTACCTCACAAGAAAATATTGATAAAGTGGAAAAACTTATATTGGAAGACGGCCGAGTGAAGGTAAAATCTATAGCTCAAGTAACCAATCTCTCTATTGGTACCGTACATGACATTATACATGACCATCTTAATATGTCAAAAGTAAGTGCAAGATGGGTTCCGCGAATGCTGACGCTTCTTCAAAAGGATATGCGTGTGGCTTGCTGTTCAGATTTTATCGACCTGTGTGGTGAAAATCCCGATGAGGTGCTGCAAAAAATAGTTACTGGAGATGAAACCTGGGTTCATCATTATGACCCAGAGAGCAAACAGGAGTCCATGCAGTGGCACATTAAGGGTTCAGCTCATCCCAAGAAGTTCAAGGTAATCCCGTCAGCTGGCAAGGTCATGGCCACAATATTTTGGGATTGTGAAGGAGTTTTGCTTATCGATTATAAAGAAAAAGGTGTAAATATCACAGGGCAGTACTACGCTAACGTTATACGTCAATTAAGAGATGCGATCAAAGAAAAGAGGCGAGGAAAGTTAACCAAAGGTGTTCTGCTTCTGCATGACAACGCCCCTGTCCATACTGCTCATATTGCCAAGGCAGCTATTGTTGAATGTGGGTTTGAAACTGTTACTCATCCACCCTATAGTCCGGACTTAGCCCCAAGCGACTTCTTTTTGTTTCCCAATCTTAAAAAGGATCTGCGTGGAAATAAATTTTCTGACGATGAAGCGTTGAAGACGGCCGTGGAGGAGCATTTTTACACCAAAGATAAAAAATATTTTTATGAGGGATTAAAAAAAATAATTGATCGATCTTATAAGTGTATGAACATAGGGGGGGAGTATATTGAAAAATAAAAATAATAAACTTTTCGTACTTGTTTGTTTTTATCCACATACCGAGAATATTTTGAACGCCCCTCGTAGCTACTAATAGGATGTGGGATCAAAGTATAAGCTGACAAATATTATTTTTTTTAAACGCAGCCCACATTTGTCAACCGATTAGTAAATTGAGAGCAATTGGCATGATTCATCCTGTGTGTAACCCACCAGTGCATTATTAGACATCACGTGTATTGCTTTAATCATGGTTTATTTAAAGTTACTCCTATAATTTATCTACATATAGTTTTAATTTATTGCTGATGTATGTATGTATACAATTTGTGAAAAGTTGCGGCGGAATTTGTTTTATCAGCGTCTCAAAACTATGAATGAAAAACCTCACTATTGTAAAAAGAATTACTGCAATATTGGAATAGTGTAATTGGGATTTTGCCTGATGGTAAGTGGTACGCGAGGTCTAGAGGTGTAATTAGTACTGCCCAAAGGTCACCACCTCGATTGTAAGAATGCTATCCTTAAAATCTTACAACAGTCGGCATGTACCAATGAGAAATACACGTTTCTTACATACATTTGTCATAGATTTGTAACACCACCGTTCCCGTGCGTCGGAGAACACGTTAAGTTGGTCCTGGTTCCATTAACTTGTGGAATCGTTTATGTGGTCATTAAAAATTGAAATCAGATCCTCGCCAACCCGTCAGGCAAATTCTCCAGATATTTGTTCTGGAAGGCCCATCTCCATTTTTACTATTTCAACTTTTGTCAAATTTATATGAAGTGTCTTTATTTGTCACTTTTGTTATTATTCTGTATTTTGTTATCGTTGGATTATATTGCGTAAACTGAAAACCTTTCGTTTTAGTATTATTTATTTATTTATATGTGGGAAAATTTACAGCTTTTACAATATTATCTATACAAAAAATATCTAATCTTAAAGCCTTACAAATTTTCACTGTTAGCTATAATGAAAAATAATAAAAATAAGAACCAACAAAATCAGTACAATAACAATGAGATATGAAATAACAATTGCATTTGTATACTGATCCCGTTTTACAACTTAAGAATTACACAATATATTAAAAGTAATTAAGTGTCACAACAAGTATTAGTAACAATAAGTAGGTACTCAAACAACACTTTACAAATTTTGACAAGAAACATAAGTAATAGAAAAATATATAAAAAAAAAAAAAAAAACTAAAACAAGGATCAAATAAATAATTTAAAATAATAATAATGTAATATTTCAACATTTTAATAGACATCTACTGAATATGCTCATCACAGTACTCTGTAGTCAATAAACGTCTGAAGGTGGAAGGAGATTTAAAGAACTTTTTCACAACATCTAGGACACTGTGTTTTTAAGGGCTGTTTCGCCAGTCTTGCTTTCATCACAGCAACTGGTTGTTGGAAAATGACTAACCGGCAGTTGGTGCAGTGCATCAGCGATGTTTGCGCACACAGATGATTTCTACTCAGTATTGCGGAAACGAGTCGCGTCGTTGATGCACAGAGTACGAGGGAGCGGCAACATCATCTTCAACTAAGCCAGATTGCCCTATCATGGGGCACTGAGTACATACTTACATGTATGTACCCAGTGCCTCAGGAGGGCAAGGCAAATATAAAAAGTAAATATCCTCTTTTTTACTAATATAGAAATGAAATGAAATAATTTATTTGTCAGAAACATGGTAGGTACAGGGATGTAAATTATTATATGTAATTATATCACATGATTCGCTATTTCTAGCATAAAAATATTCATTTAGTCACATGACTTTGTCGAGCTTAGTGTCTAGGTGTATTCTTTTGTCGAATAAAAACATTTATTAACCAGCATTTGTTTGACTACTAATTTGAACAGTTTTAATGGCAGCTCCCTTATAGTAACTGGAAATATAAAAAGTGAATGTCCTCTTTTTTACTAATATAGAAATGAAATGAAATGAAATAATTTATTTGTCAGAAACATGGTAGGTACAGGAATGTAAATTATTATATGTAATTATATCACATGATTCGCTATTTCTAGCATACAAATATTTATTTAGTCACATGACTTTGTCGAGCTTAGTGTCTAGGTATTCTTTTGTCGAATAAAAACATTTATTAACCAGCATTTGTTTGACTATTAATTTGAACAGTTTTAGTGGCAGCTCCCTTATAGTAACTGGAAGCTTATTAAATATCTTTGTTGCCATTGCATAACAATTTCGGCTATATTGAGTACTTTTATGAGCTGGAATAATTATTCTACTAGGATAACGCGTTTTAAAATTGCAATTATTCCCAAGAGTTTTAAAAAGTTCCGGGTGGCTTCTTACAAATAAACAGCATTCAAGTATATAGATAGAAGGAATAGAATAAGCAAACACTATGTTACTAACCCCTATGGATACTATTCCGAAATAAACGCATTTTTTTTTATTAAACTCGCTAATGTACACAAATTTTAAGGTTTTGTTCATTCAATTATTTAATCAATAAATAAACTTATGAAGGCCACAGTGGTGAATTAATGGCACTAAATGTGACACGGCTTCTCTTGCTCTTGAATGAACGGACGTGTAAAGATTTAAACAAAAGCTGATTTGTCTGATGATGTAATGCCGTGAATGGCGCAAGTTGTAGAGGGAATTCATAACACTGATCCAGAAATAATTTTTATTCGAACGACCTTGATTCCAGCGGTTCGTTCGCTAGTTTTCGATCGGGCGTGATGTAAATCATTGTCAATTAGCTTCAGTGAAAATGAATTGTACTTTTTCTAATTTAATCGTCATTTCGTCACACATGTGTTTATTTTTTCGTGTCTTAAAATAGTAAATATGCAATAGTACCTACATAACGTAATATGACCGATGTTGAGGTTAGTAATCTTCTGTTTATTATTTTATTAGCCATGATAGGCGTAGTCGTCATTACAGAAATAAAATAATTCTTCATTAGCTGTTATAAAAAAGATCATCATCACAGCCCCTAGAATGCAAAGTTTTTTTTTATTTATTTATTTATTTAATAATACAACATTACATGGCTTAACAGTAAAGCCCAATTTACCATGCAGTCATTCTTATAATTAATACATACATTTTAATTATAAATGGATTGTCAATATACCTATAATCTTTTAAATTTAATATACAAATATTAATATTAATGAAGCTTTAAAATTAACAATAGTTATATTAATTAATATAAAAAGATATAAAATTAATATAAAAAGAAAGAAAAGACAAATAAATAATAGTAATAAAATAAATCAAAATTCAACACTAATAAAATCAATGAAATAATAATAAAGTTAATACAAGACAATAAAATTAGAATAAAAAGTGAGTAAGTAGGTATATAAATAAATCAATCAATTCTACATCATGATAAATTTATACAAGAATAACAATAATAAATAAGTCCAAATATTTTAACTTATAAATAATTAATTAATTATTCACAAAATTTAAAGAATGCCTTGCTCAGAATATGCAGAATAAGTTCCAGAACTCCACTGTTGGAGATGGGCCTACCAAAAAAATTTGGAGAATTTAGCCTACACTCACCACGCTGGCCAGACGGATTGGCGAGGGTCTGATGTCACTTTTCTAATAACAATCTATTAACGATTCCACAAGTTAGTATAAATGGAAACGGGACCGAACGGCTTAACGTGATCTCCGAGGCACGGGAACGGTGATGTTGTTAATATATTAGAAATAGTAAAGTATCATCACGACCTGACCCGAGTTTGGTACGCTGGAGACATCGAGCTTGCCACTTGCCATGATTGGCCTATAGTAAAGTTGGCTAAATGTGAATCCGTTTATTTATAAGCGTGGTTTCTGACCACCCCGGTATTGATGATACTTTTTACTTTTGTGTTAAATTACCGAAAGTGAACTTGCTGCATTTGATTTTATACGCCTTATACATAATTATAATAATAAATATTTCCAGACAGGTCACACAGCGCCATCTAATTTCCGTGGTAAGCTACGAGGCTTGTGTTACGGAAACTAGATGGTTGATAAACTACATATTATACTTTTTTCTTTTTGTAAATATATACATATTATACATATAATATGTTATATAGATGGGGCAAACGGGTTCTGGAGTGGAGACCACGTACGGGACGACGCAGAGTGGGACGACCCCCCGCCAGATGGACGGATGACCTAAGGAGAGTCGCTGGTGGGGGTTGGATGAGGGTTGCAAAAGACCGCGTGCAGTGGCGAGCCTTGGGGGAGGCCTATATCCAGCAGTGGAGAGACACAAGCTGATGATGATACATATAAACACCCAGAGACAAATTATACAATGTACAACTTGCCCCCGGTGGGAATCGAACCCAGGACCTCCTGAGTTCACGGCAACGTTTGTTCCCACTAGACCACGGAGGCGGTCAAATGTATACATGTATATATAAACATATATATATATGAATTATTTTTTTGTAATGTTTTTGCAAAAATAATATAATAACGACTTTCCTATATTTTACTAAAAACAAATCTATGATTAATATACTCGTATCTCTAAAATGTCCGTAATTTTATTTCCGAGAAAGTTATTGGTCTATATATTTTTTTTAAATACTCGGACTTTTAAAATCTTTGAAAATACTGGATTGTGCGAGCGAGAGGGAACCACAAACCCTCTTAATATATTGTCAATAAAATTGGATATCATATTCTCGCTAACCCCTCTGTCCAGCGTGGCGAGTTTAGGCCGAAATTTCTGGGTCTAGGACTCCCCCATGTTTTTTATTTATTTATTTAAAAAAAAAATCACAGCTTATTATATTAAACATATAAACAGAGTAGCAATAGTGGAACACAAGCCAAAGAGATTTTATATTATTTAGACAATACAATTAAAACAGAAATAAGAGTAAAATATGACCGCCTCCGTGGTCTAGTGGTAACAAACGTTGCTGTGAACTCGGGAGGTCGTGGGTTCGATTCCCACCGGGGGCAAGTTGTACATTGTATAATTTGTCTCGGTCTGGGTGTTTATATGTATAATATGTATATATTTACAAAAAAAAAAGTATAATATGTAGTTTATCAACCATCTAGTTTCCGTAACACAAGCCTCGTAGCTTACCACGGAAACTAGATGGCGCTGTGTGACCTGTCTGGAAATATTTATTATTATTATTATTATTATAAATATAGTAATTAAATTTAAATTAATAGTGCAATTGAAGTGTGACTAGCAAAAGTAAAGGAAAAAATAAATAAAAAATAAATGATAACCAATAGGTTAATGATTATTTACCTAAGACAAAATGAATGAATGAGAGACAGAAGCAAAATTATACTATATACACGAGTATAGCAGTATTCGTATATTAGCAAGCGAAGTGTATTTTCAAAGTGAGTCCGGGATAAGAGTTGTCTTGATACTGCCTCCGGTGATTAGTTAGATGTATCAGAGTAGAACATGGCTAAAACGTTAATTTAGACAAGTGTTCAACATGTTCTATGGGCTGTAATGTTTTTTTAGTTTTTCTTTACTAGCACGACATGTAGCCTTGCTCCACCTGATGGTAAGTGGCGCGCAAGCTCCATGAATGTTAGCATCTGGAATCAGACACTTTTTACTGATATCAGTCACTAACACTATGCCGGCTTAATTGGGCATGACGGCTATTCGAGCCTGATCCCGTAACGTATGAATACACTTTACTGGGTTTATCTGCACGAACGGTGGATACTTCCTCGCCCTGGCAGACTGGACAAATTTCAAAACAGTCAGCCTACCATATTTTCAAATGTGTTTGGACTATAAAGTTTAATGAAATGCCCGGCAATTCATTCTTGTATATTAGGTCAATGGCTTAGGTAGACTTTTGGCACGAGGGTTGTTTGCCCTTTCACTAAGTAGGTATGTCCTATATTTCCCGGGTAATGGAATACGTGGGTCAACAATAGCTGCCAGTTTGTTGACATGACAAATAATGGCAGGCTAGGATAATAGTGTTTACGTTGGAAACTTGGAAATAATGACAGTTTTATGGTAATACGAGTAGTTATATGTAAGTTTCTGGTAAAAGTAGGCTAGACATGAGTTTATGCTACAACAATTTTAAAAACTAATTATCTAAATTGAGTAAAGTATCATCACAACCGTTTTCCTTTCGGGGTGGTCAGAAACCACGCTTATAAATAAGCGGATTCACATTTAGCCAACTTTACTATAGGCCAATCATGACATGTGGCAAGCTCGTCGATGTCTCCAGCGTACCAAACTCGAGAAATATCACAAATAAATTAAATTTATTTATTTACATTAATAAATATTTTTGTGTCCCAACCAGGAATCGAACCCGGTACCTCCGAGTCTAAATCCACGGATTTAACCGCTAGACCACGGAGGCACAGCAATTATCTAAATTAAATACGGAGTAATATTGTTACCGTAAATGCAGAGCTACAAATAAAATGTAATTCTAAGTTCTTAACATGTATATTTATTTATTTATCTGGAACTCCAACTGCCTCCGTGGACTAGCGGTTAAGTCCATGGATTTAGACTCGGAGGTACCGGGTTCGATTCCTGGTCGGGACACAATTTTTTTTATTAATGTATATAAATACATTTAATTAATATTTAATTTATTTGTTATATTTCTCGAGTTAGCTGGCTGGAGACGAGCTTGCCACTTGTCATGATTGGCCTATAGTAAAGTTGGCTAAATGTGAATCCACTTATTTATAAGCGTGGTTTCTGACCACCCCGAAAGGGAAACGGTCGTGATGATACTTTACTTTACTGGAACTCCAACAGCATACAAACAAAATACAATATTATCAAATTTTACACAATACATAATAATGAATGGGTTATCAAATTATACACAAAAATATAAATCCACTGTGAAGACAGATTTATAAATCAATAAAAAGAATAAAAAAAAGTGCGTAAAACCAAGAAAATTTACAAAACCAAGACAATAATTACAAAAACATAAACAAAACAATAACATACAATAAGACGGAAGAAAATATGTATTCATTCATTTGACCGCCTCCGTGGTCTAGTGGTAACAAACGTTGCCGTGAACTCGGGAGGTCGTGGGTTCGATTCCCACCGGGGGCAAGTTGTACATTGTATAATTTGTCTCGGTCTGGGTGTTTATATGTATATAATTATATGTATAAAAAAAAAGTATAATATGTAGTTTATCAACCAGTTTCCGTAACACAAGCCTCGTAGCTTACCACGGAAACTAGATGGCGCTGTGTGACCTGTTTGGAAATATTTATTTATTTATTCCTACCCATCAGCCACGGATACCAAAGCTATCTATCGTAAACTGCATTAAAAACATAAATAATGATAATAAATTAAAAATACTAATAAGTAAATTGGTTGAAGGACCAAATTAAGTATGTGTTAGCGTGTATGTATAAGCGCCTGAGTGTGTATGCGTGTGTGTGTGAATGCGCGTGAGTGTGTGTACCTATGTGTGATCAATGCGTATAGGGATTAAGTTTTTCCACTACTACTATTTTAAGATTTAACACGTTAAACACGTCAAAAGATAATCCGCCTTTCAGCAACTGGCCATTAGTCATAAAATAAATCTGTTTTAGTTGTCTCTACCCGTATTTTTGAAGCAGGTAAAGAGGTTTAAATTAAAAAGTGGCAGGTGGCAACACTGGGTAGCCACAACTTTTTTTTGTATAAAGATGGTTCACCTTTAGTCAACTTTATCATGGCAAGTGGCAAGCTCGTCGATATCTCTAGCGTACCAAACTCGAGAAATACCATAAATAAATTAAATCAATTATTGTGTCCCGACCAGAAATCAAACTGGGTAGCACCGCGTCTAAAGTTCAAAAGAAATTTAAATTTTGTTTTTTTAGAGCGAGATCACAGTAAGTTATTGTTTACACTGTGGTAGATAAGGTTTAGAGATTTTATCACCGTTACTAATTGTCATTGTGATTCATGGTTATTTCTTACTTGCGTGACAACCTTTAAAACTATTTATAGGTACAAAAAATTCAAAATATATCAATTTTAGTTGTAAAATATCGTCAGTAAACTGGAGAAAAGAAAAATATATAACTGTCAATTGCAAACTTGTAAAGACAAAAAAAAACTAATTAATTTTAGAAAAAAAAAAAAACAGTTTATTTTTAAATGACGTGTATTGACTTATTTTTTTTATTAAGTATACCGTATTTATTTTTCTTACAAAGAACAATTAGCGTTATTACCGAACACGTTACTTTTTAACGTGTGCCACATAACTCAACCAAGCTTGCTTTTTCTTAATGCTCTATTATGTGATTTTAACCTCATTTTTTGTCATCAGCTACGCCACGAGCTCGAACGAGTGGTGAGCGAACGAGACCGACTCCTTGCCGAAAGTTCCGAGTTGGGAGCTGACAAGGCGACCCGAGAATCTGAGCGAGTTGCACTAAGGGCCGAGCTGAGGGAGGCCAGGCAAAGGGAACAACGACTCATCATAGACATAGGAGACTTGGAAGACGAGAATATCTCGCTACAGAAACAAGTCTCAGCGCTTAGATCTTCTCAGGTGAGTGGAAACAAGAGTCTGAAATGGCTGAGCTAAGGGCTGAACTGAGGTAGGCCAGACAAAGGGAACAACGACTCATCATAGAGGTAGGAGACTTGAAAGACGAGAATATCTCGCTACAGAAACAAGTCTCAGCGCTTAGGTCTTCTCAGGTGAGTGGATACAAGGGTCTGAAAAGGTTGGGCTAAGGGCTGAACTGAGTTAGGCCAGACAAAATGAACAACGACTCATCATAGACATAGGAGACTGGGAAGACGAGAATATCTCGCTACAGAAACAAGTTTTAGCGCTTAGGTCTTCTCAGGTGAGTGGATACAAGAGTCTGAAAAGGTTGGGCTAAGGGCTGAACTGAGTTAGGCCAGACAAAGGGAACAACGACTCATCATAGACATAGGAGACTTGGAAGACGAGAATATCTCGCTACAGAAACAAGTCTCAGCGCTTAGGTCTTCTCAGGTGAGTGGATACAAGGGTCTGAAAAGGTTGGGCTAAGGGCTGAACTAAGGAAGACTAGAGAAAGGGAACAGCGACTTTTCATAAACATTGGACACTTAGAAGACGAGAATACCTCGCTACAGAAACAAGTCTCAGCGCTTAGGTCTTCTCAGGTAAGTGGTTTAGCTGGCTGGTTAATGCCTAGAGACTAGGAGCAAGATAGCATTTCGGTACAGAAACAACTATCGGAACTTAGTTCTTCTCAGATGATTTGTGAAAACAAGGGCATTAGAGTCTGAGTTGGTTGGGTTAAGGGCTGAACTGAGGGAGGCCAGGAAATGGCACTCATTTTAGATGAAGAGTTGGAGGACGAGAACATCTCCCTACATAAACAAGTCTCTGCGACGATTTTGAGTTGACAAGGGTATTGCATTTTGAGAGGATTAAACTGAGAGATGCTAGACATAGGAATATTGACATAAAGTCTCATAGTGTTTCATTCTTTAACTTCAGAGTCTAGAACATTTATGGTATATAAATGTTAGCGACACGTGAAGTTAAAGAATATGAGCAACTAACACCAGCAACTGATGATTAACAACAGCCTCAACACTGTATGTTTACTAGGTTTTAAGAATATGGAAATATACAGGTTGGTAGAACACTCCACATCTTTAGCGTGCGACAGATTTATATCCAAGAAGAGAGAGAGAAGAGTGTCCAAATTTATATGTACACGTAGGAATCGATAGGGCTACAGCCGGGGTGCATATTTTGGTGGTTCACGTCTCTTTAAGCTAATTATATATGCTTAAATTATTAACATACTTGTCTTATTTTTCAGGTGGAATTCGAAGGTTTAAAGCATGAAGCGCGTACTCTTCGTGAAGAGGCAGAGAACGCCCGGGCTGCAGCAGATGAGACGGCAGCATTACGTCGTATCGCCGAACGGCAGTTGGCAGAAGCCCTGGAGGCACTCCAAGCAGAAAGAGAAGCTAAATTTGCCGCCAAAAAAGAACTCGATGCCCACATTAGCAGAGAAGCCGCTTACAATATCACAAACCTCGCTTATAGTATACGAGGTAATAATCACTTTTACTCTTCTAAAACAAATAGTTCCTTTCCTAAATACAATTTATAGTTGAATTAATACGCTCAGCAGTAATGATGAATTATATTAATTTAATTTAATCTTTTGTTGTCAAGGTATGCCAGAAGACGGTGGAGATGATGAAGAAGCGGGAGGGTCGGGTGGAGCAGATATGGGAATGGGAGATCATCACGCGGACCTGTTCTCAGAGGTCCATCTGCACGAGATCTCCAGGCTAGAGAAACAGCTGGAACAGGCACATAATGATAACGTAAGTTTTTTTTCCTTAACAAATAGCTCACTTCAACAGCAGTATTTAGGGTTTCGAGTGATGGTTTCTTCGGGGTAATGAATTAAATTGTCCTTGATCACCTCTTTATTGTGGTAAGCTACCTACACTTTGAAGATTAGAGATATATTTCTCCCGAAGTTCTGGTCAAGTTGCATAGACCGTAGTCACGAAAGCGACTGGAGCTGTATTGCACAGGTTTAGTCCTTTTTAATTTTGGGCTAAATTTTAAAAGTACCCACTTTTCATTTGTACTTTTATATTGATCTTCATTATTTTCTAAGTTTGCACAAACCTTTAGCAGTCTAAGGGGTGCAATCTGGTGACCTGAGATACAGATATCCTCTGGACTTCCACTCCAAGAATCAGCTCTCATGCCCAGAATCATAGTCAATATATATATTTTAATAATTAAGTATGTTAGTTAAATCATACAATGATTGGCACCTTAGAGATAGTAATAGGCTACTATTTTTTTTAAATGTGTTTTTATGGGGTTGAAATCACCTTAAAATCTACCTTTGCAACTGTAGTTGCAAAGTTGCTGCCGAATGACGTCACGTAAGTAAACAACTAATTTACGATACTTACATATTATATAATATTTATTAATGTAATTAAATATATTTAATTAATATTTAATTTTAATTAATATTTCTCGAGTTAGGTACGCTGGAGACATCGACGAGCTTGCCACTTGTCATGATTCGCCTATAGTAAAGTTTGGCTAAATGTGAATCCGCTTCTTTATAAGCTTGGTTTCTGACCACCCCGAAGGGGAAACGGTCGTGATGATACTTTACTGGTCATAGTAAAGAACCTAATCGGATAAATAGTGCTTTGTAACTATTTCATATATAAATTTTAACCAATTGACTATTTAATTAAATTATATTTTAATGCTGGGGTAAATTAAAATGTTGTAATTAAATTTTAAAAAGAACACAATTATTTGTTATAATTATTGAATTATATTTAGTTGAGGCATGCAAAAAAAAGTTGGGGCCTGGTTTTCGGCAATTTCTTTTTCACAGTGATAATCATTAGGGGGGGGGGGCTATAACTTTTTACCCTCATCATCATCATTACAGCCCCTAGAACACAGCGTCCTAGACCTCCACTGTTGGCGATGGGCCTTCCAGAACATATATCTGGAGAATTTGGCCTACACTCGCCACGCTGGCCAGACGGCTTGGCGAGGATATGATGTAAATTTTCATTGACAATTTATTAATGATTCCACAAGTTGGTATTAGTGAAACCGGGACCGACGGCTTAACGTGCTCTTCGAGGCACGGGAACGGTGGTGTTGTAAATCTATGACAAATGTACGTAAGAAAATGCATTTCTCATTGGTACATGTCAGGTGGGTTTGAACCGACCTTTGTAGGATATAAGGAACGCGTTCTTACAACCGAGCCACCACCGCGCTAACTTTTTACACTACAATGATGCAAATATGGTGTTCAGTATGTTTTTCTATGTCAATAAATTATTATTATTATTACTATTTACAGAGTCAACTGACGGGTCGCGTTCGGACTGCGCAAGCGGCGGCGGAGGCTTCAGGAGCAGCGGCTGGCGTACTGCGGAGCGGACTGCAACGGGCAGCCTCACGTGTCTCCGCACTGCACGCGCTGCACCAGGAGTCCGCACCTATTGTACGTACTGTACAACAACGCCGTGTACTTCATAGACTTTAGGGTCTTCAGCTACGCGGTGACGAAGACTACTGTTCAAACCTTTGGGATGGTTCAGCCAAGTACCTCACAGATGCTCTCAATGTCCTACAGAGGCGAGCTGTTCGAATTGTGGACGATGCCACTATATCTGGAACTCTCGAATCCCTGCAGCTTCGCCGAGATGTGGCTTCTTTTACAGCCTCTACAATAATACAATAGAAATATAGTAACTTAAAGCCTTACAAATTTTCACTGATTGCATTGAGTTAGTAGTAAACACAGCAGACAAAACGTTAAAATAATACAATTCAAATACAAAGCCACCACCAATACAATTAAGAGAACAATTAAAGACTAAACTAGTTGAACCATTAAACAACAACAAACAATTCCATCGAGAATAATAATAATAATAATAAAATTTACAATTTTAATAATAAATAAATCTGTAACAGGAGAATGAAAAGCTGGAGAATGGCGGCGTATCGAGTCGAGCGGCTCGCTGGTTGAGCTGGTGGAGAGTATCAGGAGGGGAGCTGGGGGCGTTGTCGGTGGCGTTGTCGGAGCTTGCGGGGGCGGGCCCGGCGGCGGACAGCGCGGCGGGGCTGGCGCGCGCGGAGCTGGCGGCGCTGGCGGACCGCGTGGCCGAGGCCGAGGTGCGCGCCGCCGCGCTGCACGCCGACAGCGACCTGCTGCGGGCCCTCGCCGGAGGTATCCACACCCATTCAACCATTCCTTTCAGCCCTCCAACGCGATCCCTCAAGGGTTCCTCGAAATCGGTATTCTTAGCTGTAAACTCTCCAAACCAAAATGTTGCAATTTTAAATAAATAAATATTTCCAGACAGGTCACACAGCGCCATCTAGTTTCCGTGGTAAGCTACGAGGCTTGTGTTACGGAAACTAGATGGTTGATATACTTTTATTTTTTTGTAAATTATACAATGTACAACTTGCCCCCGGTGGGAATCGAACCCACGACCTCCGCAGTTCACAGCAACGAGTAGACCACGGAGGCGGTTAAATTAAAGTAGGCCTCCTTTTCTTAAGCCAGCCTAATGTCGGTCGCAAGCCCGAGACACCATTCTTCTCATCTCCTACCCACACACGATGGACCCGGCACCCGCACGGTGAATCCATGGAATGCTTAGAAATTTGTCTTCTTGGTACATGCCGGGTGGGTTTGAACCGACCTTTGTAGTATTTAAAGAACGCGTTCTTACAACCGAGCCACCACCGCTCCATTTTAATTTGTCAGTCGTCATTTAATCTTCAAAATAGGCCTTAAAGACAAACTAAAATATGTTTTACCCCTTTCCAGGAGCGGGTCGTGCGTTGTCTTCTGCAGCACCAGCGCTGTCCTCTGCGGCAGAGATGTTGGCTCAGATCTACCACCACGTGTGCGCAATCAACGGCACCACTCCACAAAGACTGTTGCTCGAACATGCTGGACATTCCGACGGTCAGTACACCTTCTTTTTATTGGGTATAGCATGTGCGCTATCATTAGACAAGATTAATAAATTTGATTATTTCTTCAGTGAGCGGTACAGAAGGCAGATCAGTGGAAGACGAAGCCTTAGCTCTTGCCGCGGGAGAGTTGGAGGGACTCCGAGCGGCCGGCGCAGTGGCTCGCTCCGCCGACACACTCCTCGACCAACTCAGCCATCTCAAGGACGCACTGGATACAGCTCTGGACTCCAGAAACAGACACCAACCTGGTCAGTACAATACAGTCGGTCAAAGGAACTCCTCGACCAACTCACACTCATCTCTAGACACCACACTGGACTCCAGAAACAGACGCCAACCTGGTCAGCACAATACAGAGGGACTCCGAGACATACTAATACATTTAATTTATTTGTGTTATTTCTCGAGTTTGATACGCTGGAGACATCGACGAGCTTGCCACTTGTCATGATTGGCCTATAGTAAAGTTGGCTAAATGTTAATCCGCTTATTTATAAGCGTTGTTTATGACCACTCCGAAAGGGAAACGGTCGTGATGATACTTTACTTTTTTACTAAATAAATAAATACACGGCACTGGATTCCAGAAACAGACATCAACCTGTTTCGAATTCTGTCCATCAGAGAAATACCAACCATAGCTGGTATATAACTTGTAGACCAGACCCAAGACGAGAATCATTAGGTGTCGAATTTTTATTTTATTTTTTATACTAGCACGACATGTGACCTTGCTCCCACCTGATGGTAAGTGGCGCGCTATCCATGAATGTTATCACCTGGAATCAGACACTTTTGTCCGACATCAGTCCCTAACACTATGTCGACTTGACTAGATGCATTTTCATACTTCGCTTGAAGGACTCCAGGTTATAGGAAAGTGGAAACACAGAGTGTGGAAGAGCATTCCACATCTTTATTGTGCGACAGATGTATGAGTCACCAAATTTGTAGGTACGCGAAGGGATGGTGACTACGGTATGTGGGTGCATATTCTGACCTGTGCGTGTGGTTCGGTTGCGGAATGGAGATGAAGGAATCAGGTTATAGAGCTCCTCAGAGCACTCACCATAGTATAGCTACATCTCGGCGAAGGTGCATTTTTATCAAGTGATGCACTAACGACATTGCAAAATTATTAATAAATTTTCTTTCAACACAGATTCAATGCTAAATGTTGGCAATAATATTTTGAGACGTCAATTCTCGCGTGATGTTGAAGAACAGAATCAAGTTATATTTTCCAAAAAACTTCTAAACCACATAGAAATTATGAACATACCAAACACTCGGTTCGAATGTAAAGGGAATACTGTTAAAGACATTACAGAATATTTTGAAAACATGAGCGAGGCTTGCTCGCACAGTTACGGTTCTCTATGGTCTAAGAATAATATTATAGATAACTTTAATAATAAAAATAAATACTTTATCGATAAATATTTGAAGCAAAACTATAGGAAGTTGGAGAGATGAGAATTATTTAAGTTTATGAATTTTCTTATGATTTGGAAGATTACTAAGGTTATTTAAAAAAATTTTTTTTACATTTGTAGTTAGTGGCATTGTTATTAGTGTGTGAAGTATCATGTTCCCTGAAAATCGAACCTGATAGTGGTAAAAGGGAAATTGAGAATGGATATTTTCTTTCTATAGCTTACAAGCATAGTGGTAGCTAAGGGACCAAATTCAGCAGTAATATAGTTACTATTCTAGCATATCGCGATCAATTTTAATGAGATATTTCAAAAACCGTTTTAAGTTATTATATTGTAGAATTGGGACTTAATTTTAAAAGTATTTAGCTGCATTAACTTTCCTAATAAAAACGTTTATACATTAATTTAAATTTTCAGTTATGGAGGCAGAGGAACGAGGCGCCGAAATGGCAGAACTTCAAGAGCAAGTGATCAAACTAAAATCCCTGTTGTCGACCAAACGGGAACAAATTGCGACGTTACGAACTGTGCTTAAGTCTAACAAGAACACAGCTGAGGTCGCCTTAGCCAATCTTAAGTCCAAGTACGAAACTGAGAAGACCATAGTAACGGAAACTATGCTGAAGTTGAGGAACGAGCTGCGGTTGTTGAAAGAAGACGCTGCTACGTTTTCCAGTGAGTAGTTTATATTTAATTTCATGATCATCATACAACACCTAGGCCTTCTAGGAACATCATCACAGCCCCTAGTCCCTTCACTGTTAAAGATAGGACTTCCAGAACATCATCATCAGCTTCTAGAAGAGTCCTAGACCTTTAATGCTAAATATAGGCCTTCCAGAACATCATCATCAGCCCCTAGAACACAGAGCTTGGACTCTAGCCTACTCTACCCCTAAAAGTGTCCTAGATCTTTACTACTAAAGATTGGCCTTTCAAATTATCATCATCAACCCCTAGAACACAGAGCTTGGACTCTAGCCTACTCTCTACTACTCTACCCCTAAAAGTGTCCTAGACCTTTACTACTAAAGATTGGCCTTTCAAATTATTCATCATCAACCCCTAGAACACAGAGCTTGGACTCTAGCCTACTCTCTACTACTCTACCCCTAAAAGTGTCCTAGACCTTTACTACTAAAGATTGGCCTTTCAAATCATCATCATCAGCCCCTAGAACACAGAGCTTGGACTCTAGCCTACTCTCTACTACTCTACCCCTAAAAGTGTCCTAGACCTTTACTACTAAAGATTGGCCTTTCAAATTATTCATCATCAACCCCTAGAACACAGAGCTTGGACTCTAGCCTACTCTCTACTACTCTACCCCTAAAAGTGTCCTAGACCTTTACTACTAAAGATTGGCCTTTCAAATCATCATCATCAGCCCCTAGAACACAGAGCTTGGACTCTAGCCTACTCTCTACTACTCTACCCCTAAAAGTGTCCTAGACCTTTACTACTAAAGATTGGCCTTTCAAATAATCATCATCAACCCCTAGAACACAGAGCTTGGACTCTAGCCTACTCTCTACTACTCTACCGCTAAAAGTGTCCTAGACCTTTACTACTAAAGATTGGCCTTTCAAATTATCATCATCAACCCCTAGAACACAGAGCTTGGACTCTAGCCTACTCTCTACTACTCTACCCCTAAGTGTCCTAGACCTTTACTACTAAAGATTGGCCTTTCAAATTATCATCATCAACCCCTAGAACACAGAGCTTGGACTCTAGCCTACTCTCTACTACTCTACCGCTAAAAGTGTCCTAGACCTTTACTACTAAAGATTGGCCTTTCAAATTATCATCATCAACCCCTAGAACACAGAGCTTGGACTCTAGCCTACTCTCTACTACTCTACCCCTAAGTGTCCTAGACCTTTACTACTAAAGATTGGCCTTTCAAATTATCATCATCAACCCCTAGAACAGAGCTTGGACTCTAGCCTACTCTCTACTACTCTACCCCTAAGTGTCCTAGACCTTTACTACTAAAGATTGGCCTTTGAAATTATCATCATCAGCCTCTAGAACACAGAGCTTGGACTCTAGCCTACTCTCTACTACTCTACCCCTAAGTGTCCTAGACCTTTACTACTAAAGATTGGCCTTTCAAATCATCATCATCAGCCCCTAGAACACCGAGTTCTATACTTTCACTGCTTAATTTATGCATTCCAGAACAACATCATCAGCCTTTGGAACCCATAGTCCTAGATCTTCACTGCTAAAGATTCGCCTTTCAAAACATCATCATCAGCCCCTAGAACACAGAGTTCTATACCTTTACTGCTAAATTTATGCATTCCAGAAAAACATCATCAGCCTTTAGAACACATAGTCCTAGATCTTCACTGCTAAAGACAGGACTTCCAGAACATCATCATCAGCCCCAAAACACAGTACTTTAACACATACTTTCACTGCAAAATTTATATTGTTAATTTTTGTAACCTCACCTTGTATGTTTAATTTATTCCAGGTCTACGCGCGATGTTTGCTGCTCGATGCGAGGAGTATGTGACGCAAGTGGACGAACTATCTCAAGCCCTCACCGGTGCTGAAGAGGAGAAGAAAACCTTGAACCAGCTGCTGCGTCTGGCGGTGCAGCAGAAACTGGCACTCACACAGAGACTGGAGGAGCTGGAGGTAATATACCACGTGATACATATGATGATGGTATACTCACATTATTACCACAGTGATTCAGGAAATTACTGTGATAATAATGTGAATAGAAATGTTATATCTGCTATATAGCGACGCGAAAGCAGGAATGCAGGAAGCAGCATCAGCGAATACGGTTTTTTTATTTTTAAGAAAAATCACAGCCTTTATTATTATACATACTAACAGTTTAGTATTAGTAGAACACAGGCCAAAAATATTTTATTTTATTTACATATACACAATTGAAACAGTTGATTATAATATTAGGAGTAAAACAGGATACAATTACAAATAATAAAAGAAAATTATAAACAGGTCAAAAATACAAAACAATAAAAATAGGAATAGGAAAAAAAAGGAAGCAATGAATTGACTTTATAAATTACGTTTTATTTATTGTACATGTATATGTGTATAAGTGTATCCATTTTAGTTTATTGTACGTGTGTATATTGTATGTATATTTGCATAAGTGTATAACTGTATGCATTTTTTAATTTTATAAGTTTTAGCTTAAAAAATATGAGATCTAATGATTTTTTTTATTTATTCAGGAAACATACAGATCTTAAAACATAATTACAACAATTCCTAAAGTTACACAATCAAAAAAAAAAAAATTGAAAAAAGCTTAAAAACAATGCCTATATAACAAATACAAATAATATACATATATCGTCATGATCGTAGAAGAGTGACGGATCTGCTATATTTAAAATTTTCATTGCGGCCATTCAACTGTCATTTCGACTGTTTTTTTGTCACTTTTTAAGTCTCATAATAAGTGCAAACCTTCTAGATTTCATTTTGGAACCCTTTCTAATATTTGCACTATAAATTACAGACCACAAACAATATAAAATTATATATAAATATATATGCAAAATTATGGGTATTTTTTTAAATCCGACACTGTTCTACGATCATGACGATATATAGTAAAATAATGGAAAATAAAAAAAGTATAAATTTAGTATTAAAAAAAAAAAAAAAAGTTCTCCAAGCATTCCAACTATGATTCATTTAGATAATTTTATATTAATTCATTTTTTTAACCTAGCAACACTAACACTGAACAAATCAATATCACCGAAATTTTCATTGTAGTTTCGGCATGATCTTAGCACAAAGGAGTTTTTCATGTATTATACATATTTATCTTCACGCCAAATCCCTGGCGGGGTAGGCAGAGACAATTGAGTGCCACTTGTCACGGTCACGACATACCTCTTTCGCTACTTCGACGTTCATCAACCTCTTCATACATGCCTTTTTGTTTCGATGGCTTTTTAATGCACCTTCAGCTATTGTTTTATTTATTTAATCGTAATATGTGAGTCTTGGTCTGCCAGGGCTTCTTTTACCCACAACTTTCGCATTATATATCTGGTTCGTCAATCTCTCTTCGCTCATCCTGCAACTATTTTGTTCCAGCAAATCGCTGTATTCTTTCAATGATTTTTTTATTTTTATTTTATACTAGCACGACATGTGACCTTCAGCCCACCTGATGGTAAGTGGCGCGCGATGAATGTTAGCAACTGAAGTCAGACACTCATAACTGCCATCAGTCCCCAACACTATGCCGGCTTCACTAGATGCTTTTTCACACTTCGCTTGAAGGACTCCCAAGTTATAGGAAAGTGGAAAGGAGCCTGAAAGAGCATTCCACATCTTTATCGTACGACAGATGTATGAGTCCCCAAATTTATAGGTACGCGAAGGGATAGTGACTACGGTATGTGGGTGAATATTCTGACCTATGCGTGTGGTTCGGTTGCGGAATGGAGAGGAAGGGATTAGGTTATAGAGTTCTTCGGAGCACTCACCATAGTATAGCCGGTAGAACACGCTCAGAGAAGTTACATCTCGGCGAAGCTGCAGGGATTCGAGAGTTCCAGATATAGTGGCATCGTCCACAATTCAAACAGCTCGCCTCTGTAGGGCACTGAGAGCATCTGTGAGGTACTTGGCGGAACCATCCCAAATGTGAGAACAGTATTCTATACATGATCTGATTTGTGCTTTGTACAGCAAGTCTAATTGAAGGCGGAAAAAACAGCTTCACCTTGTTACTGGATGCTGTGATGACGAGGTTTATTACAGGTGGACCGAGAAATGCGTACACGTCGGGTTCCAAAATCTGCTCCTCCACCTCGCGCGCGGCCCAGAGACTTCTAGCGGCTGGTGCGCGCGCTCAAGGTGGCGGCTCGCACGCTGCGCACCCTGCTCGCGCCAGACTACTCACCACATTACTCACCTAGGAACAACTAATAAGGTGGTAGGTCATCGTATGGGCAAGTTATCAGGTTTGGGAAGGTAAATTGGGCAAGTTATGACAATTGGAAATATTACTTTGACAAGGTATTAGAATTAGGATGATTCATTTTGACCATGTGGATGGTTGTAAGAACGCTTTCATTTACATCCTCAAGCATGGGTTTGAACTCCGTCATGAGAAAAACACGTTCTTACGTACATTTGTTATAGATTTACAACATCACCGTTTCCGTGACTCGGAGAGCACGTTAAGTCCTGGTTTCACTAATACTAACTTATGAAATCTTTATTAAATTGACATCAGTATGCTAAGTGTAAAATGCAAGTTTCGGAAAACGTAACTGCAGTAATTACATTTTTTTTGTTTTACATTGCGTGTTATTGCAAGTTTGGCTATAACAAAAGGCAATGAACATCGAAAATTCAGTAAAAAATTCTCTACTACTATAGTTGCGTTTACGAAACTTCACTGTCACACTAGGCATACAGGCCAGCATAGCAAGTGTAGGCCAAATTTTCTAGAAAACTCAACAGTTTTGAATCCGGTTCGAAGGACCAAACACTTTTGTGTTAACAATTATATGTTGGTTGGTTGGATAGCTCGTACAAAGTTATAGGCCATTTTTGCAAACATGTTTGGAAATATTGGATTATGCGAGAGTTGAACCCTCTTAAATACTGATAATTAACTTGCCCAGTTTTCTGGAGGTTGATTTTGACCTCGGCTCATGCCGAAGTCTCCCAGACAGAGACCTGCTTACTTGCCCAGAACCAACTTAATTTAGTGTCTAAGAAACTTGCCGACTGGTTCGTCTAGTGCAATAATCTAGAGCTCTGCACATTGAATTTCAACACGTGCAAGTCTAGAAGTTAAAAATATGAATTGTGTAAAGCTTTGTCTACATTCCCTGTCATGTTATAATCAATTATGACAGATAGAGACAAATTTTAAAGCCTTGGCATAACGGAAGTTGACGTGACGCATACCTCTAGTGTGTCTACGTCCTTAATAAATTACAATCTATATTTGTATAGTAAAAAAAATCACTTGTGTAGTACACTGTGCCTTACCATCTATACAATAATGAGCTACAGTGATCATTCTACCAAGACTACAAATATATATCGCACATACTGTATAAGGGATTTACAAATAAATCCGAAAACCAGAGCTAGCAACAGAAATCGGTAAGTAATGGATCAATATTCAATTAAGTATCGAGGGTGTATATAAGTCAGCCAGAACCCACACGCAAGCTCAGGTAGTGGAACATCAGCCGTACGTTTTGATGTATATATAATTATAACATGTTCTTTTTTTTTAATAATTGTATGTTGGCAGTTAACTAGGTCAGGCCAAAATAAGTGGTCAGACTGTATTGTTTCGGAATACGACGAGTTAGCACGCCACAGAAGTCGTTGCCAAAAGATTTGTAATGACTGAAAATTATTTAATTTCCTAATTAATATATATATATTTTAAAAACAGTCTCTCAAAGTGCGTCTGTCAGAAATGTCAAAAACTTGGAAATTCAAGTCAAGTGCAAGTTTTTGTTTTGTAAATTAATTTACTATGAATATTAATGGTCAAAAGTGATATTGTTCTGTTTAATAATGTGCTACAATGTGAATAATTATGGAAAACGATAAATTGAACTTTAAATATGGGGCACAAGTTGCAGTTTATTTTTTCGCGCTGTGGACTCCCATATTTTACCCGACGTGTTTGAGCGATAGTGCCGCGAGTGACTCCAAGAAAAGCATCAAATTCTGCAGCATCTGGAATTTGATGATGACCTCATTAACTCATTAAAAAGAAAGATATATTACGTCAGACTAGGCTGTATGGGCTAGACCCTTTGCCTTCCCTATCGCCTCAGTCATCATCCATCTGGAGAAGAGAACAAAAAAAAAAACTTTTAACATTTTTGACAGACGTGATCGATCTTGGACGAGTCGTTTTCGGACGATTGTGCACTTCGCCTCGCGATTAGGTGCTGACTCATGTACACCTTCAATAACTAAATCATATTGAATTATGGTCCATTACAAACCTCGTACTCATTTTTGTTGCTAGCTCTTGTTTTACCCAAAAACAAAGTAAATAAATCATGTTTCAGAATGACGACTTTTCCTAGTCTATTGCAGCATTGATGTGTAAAGTCTATGTAATTTACCCGTAAGACGGTAGATGGCGTTTGTGACAAACAAAAAATAAAATATATGTATTGTTTTGAACGCTCCTAAGAAATGAGTTGTTTTATATTTCGTTATTGCAAAGTATGTGCGATATATACATATAAAACGTATATATCTCATACAATCAACAATCGTTATATAATAGTCAATTACGGTACACCGTCAAAGACAGTCAGTACTATTTAATTGACTCATTTATTTTGAGATTAACTGACGACACTTGAATCATTGAATTAATTTGACTATATTTTCATAGTAGGCAAGTCTGAATGTACTTTTAAAAAATCTAGAAAATTACGAACATTTGGACATATTTTCACTTTTATATATGTAATTTTAGACAGAGAAAAATTGGACGTCGTTACGCAACCAATCCACATTAAGTTTGTACGACGTACATAATCAGCATTTCCTTTTTTTCTGTCACCTTTACTTACTGTACAATAAATTAGTATACAAACAGAACTCTCCGGAATCGGTTGTTTCATTGCGCGATAACCTTTCCATAACTAACATTTAAATTTACGTTGTTTTTTTTAAATATATTTTTATTATCATTCCTTTTGAGCTGGCTATCTGAGGCTATGAGTATTAGTCAATATGGAACTGACTGACATCCTAGGATACAAGTTATCTTGGTTAGGAATCAGACACCATCTTAAAATTGCCTATCCTTGTGGTTTGCATTCAATCAAAAATGTTTGTATGCTTAAAATGTAAAATTCAAGGAATATTTTATATATTGTTTACTCAACTTTGTATCAATAAGAAAGCTCAATAAACGTTATTATTATTATTATTTAACCAACATATAACTGTTAACACAACAGTTTTGAATCCGGTTCGAAGGACCAAAAACTTTTGTGTTAACAATTATGTTGGTTAAATGTTAGTTAGTTATGGAAAGGTTATCGTGTAATGAAACAACCGGTTCCGGCGAGTACCTACCAATTTGTTGTAATGTAAATGTGACGGAAACAAACAAATATATGAAGACAAATTTCTAAGCATTCCATGGATTCACCGTGCGGGTGCCGGGTCCATCGTGTGTGGGTAAGAGATGAGAAGAATGGTGTCTCGGGCTTGCGACCGACAATTGGCTGGTTTAAGAAAAGGAGGCCTCCTTTTTTTTCTATTGCGCGATAATACGCTCACCATCCACCATTCTACTTCTCTCCCTACCCAACCAAATACTGTATGATTAATATATCTCTAAAATGTCCGTAATTTTATTTCCTAGTAAGTTAATGGACTATATTTCTTAAAAGTACACAATATTGGATTGTAAGGGCGAGACGGATGCAAAAAAATACAAAATTAATTAGTTTTTTCAACGATTCGAGTAGCGTCAGTAAAAGCTCGTGTTGGGCGCCATTGTTAAATTTTATCCTCGACAACAACATTAGGAAAATCGAATTTATAGTCTAATGTTAAATTAGTTGATCTCCGCGGATGGTCGCCCCTTCATTATGAATTTCGTCCAAAATTTCATCAAGTGAAAAAAACGAAACTTTGCTCTTAACGGTTGGTCATCGCCAACCATCTTTTTTGTGTCAAAAATATCCTAAAATTATTAACGCAAACATATTTTATAACTATTGATAATATTGAAACTGCCTTCGTGGTCTAGCGGTTAAGTCCGTGGATTTAGAATCGGATGTACTTCGATTCCTGGTCGGGACACAAAAATATTTATTAATGTAAAAAAATATATTAAATTTATTTGTGATATTTCTCGAGTTTGGTACGCTGGAGACATCGACGAGCTTGCCACTTGTCATGATTGGCCTATAGTAAAGTTGGCTAAATGCGAATCCGCTTATTTATAAGCGTGGTTTCTGACCACCTCGAGAGGGAAACGGTCGTGATGATACGACTATACCGCGTGTTTTTGTATAATTTAACTCTAGACTAATATTATTCTATTGATAGAACTTAACAACTTTAACAAACGCGGTATATTTTTTAAATTATTTAGGTTTTTGTTATATTTTTGGCACAAGACAAAATGGCGGCGATTCCTTCCCTTAATCCAATGTTAGTAATTGATTAAGTGTTAGTTAAATTAGAGATTACTTCCCCAAGTAAGTAGGAATCTTTAAAATAATGGTTAATGTTTTTTCTAATCGTGGTTCTTTGAAGACAAAAAATATTTATACATTTTATAAAATTAAATCTTATTATAGCATTTAACTTATTGTGTAATTTACTATAGATGGTGATGGCTGCTTGGGCTTACGTCACAGAGTACACACATGACTGGGTGTTAAGGAACCGTCAAACTGTGCAATATTGTGTATCCTGTGACTTTATTAACCCTTAATAGAGCGGAATCCATAACTGACTCAGTTTCGTAAAAAGGATCCAATCCTATTTTTTTTTTAGTAATTTATTTTTAATTACCAATCAGGCCCTGATTGATTAATTATGTATTATTATTTTTCTGTTAGGTATTATAGTATTATAAATGTATATATTGTATTTATTTACATATTTTACTTCTGGTTTTTACTATATTATTTCCATTTTCACACTCTGCACCCATAATATTAATCTCTCACTCTCCCAAAGGTTAGCTGGTAGATAATACCTTAATGGTATTATGCTCGCCTTTGTACAACACTTTATATTGTATATTTTGTGTACAATAAAGAATTTTATTATTTCTTATTGTTAAATCATTGTGTGGATTGGATTCTTTCTACGTTACTAAGTCCAAATAGCGGTCCAATAAGACTACTTCAGTCCCAAAAAGAGCCGGCTAAAATACTGACATGTTCAACTTGAAATACACCCAGTTCCTATGCCTCAGAGAAGAGCACGTTAACTGGGTCCTGCAGCCCTATTCTGTTAGATTGTCAAAAAACACTTTTAGCCCGAATTTCTCCGAACATAGCCGACCTTACGTCAAAACAGCGTTTTCCACTATTCCAAGGGTCACCCATGGGGTTGCAACTTCAAAATCATTGGGAAAACGTGAATTGAATACTTAAATTGTCCGCCGCGAATTTATATTAAAGTTAACAAAATTTACATAGTTTTATAAATCGAAAATATGGCAAATACTAAAAGAAAATAATTGTTTTTTTTTTTTTTAAATGAACGCATCGTAACGTTATTTTGCTGTCGTCTGTAGTGGAAACCTTTATACGAGAATGCCGATTTTAATAGCGTTTTACACTGACAGTTCCGATATTTAAGGGATTCCACTATATAACGTTGGCGCTTAAGTAACACAATAGGGCTACTGATTCCACTAATACCAACTTGTGAAATCGTTAAGAGGGTGTTAGCTTTTGTACCCGTCGCTCGCACAATGATTTTGGATATTGGGTTTATTAAAATTTAAGATTCTTACGGTCTAAAATATCTCATATCGGAAAAAAATCCTCCCTTAGGAAATTCTACAAAACCCCCTTCGCATATTCGTGTGTTGTCGTTTTATAATGTGCTAGCGCACTATTGTGCGTAAAACTACGATATTAGTTAGTTGAGTGCGAGTGAGACGTATCGAGGATGTTTCCGCTAGATTTATTTTGTAATAACGCCTGGCATAGTCCGTGCTGAAAGGGATAAATATATAAAATTACGGACATTTTCTAGAGATATATTAATCATATATGTTGTTAGTACCGGGTTTGATTCCCGGTCGGGAAACTAACTTAAATAATTATTTGTGATATTTCCCGAGTTTGGTATGCTGGAGACATCGACGAGTTTGCCATTTGTCATGATTGGCCTATAGTAAAGTTGGCTAAATGTGAATCCGCTTATTTATAAGCGTGGTTTCTGACCACCCCGAAAGGGAAACGGTCGTGATGTTTTTTTTTTTTTATGTTAGTAAAATAGAGGAAAATTGTTAAAAATGTTGGATGAATTGCAAAATTTCTCTTTTTTAAATTAGGTTTTATGAAACTGAAAATATGTCCGTAATTTTATTTGATAGAGTACATTGAGGCTTAAAAATATTGGATTGTGCGAGCGAGAGGAATGCAAAATGGTTCAACCCTCGTAAAAAAATGTTCTATGGACTGTGATGTTGATGATTAGGGCCAAGGGACAAATACCAACTATTAAAAAAAAAAACGTTATGGGGTAAAAAAAAAATGTGCTCTATTCAGGGTTAAGCGGTCTTCACCATAAGTGGTTGGTGTTAAATTTAATATGACTGATTTTATTGTGTGCAGGTTAGAGAGATTGGCTGATGTATTACACAACCTAGTAAAAGACGCAAATTTTCATCAAATAATTGCAAGCAGCTCGGTTGTCCAAAAAGGTCGCGTTTTTTCTTCAGATGAAAAGGGCTGGTTGCTGCAATGTTGAGTCAACTAAATGACAAATCGGGTGGAAACTTTTGTACAATTCAATAAAAAGCACTTACTAGGTTTTGTAATGTGTCAGCCTCGGTAGGTAGTGTACGGTGAGAGTAGTAGCGACTCTTGCCAGCTCCCTCCCACTTATTAATATTTTCATATAAAACACCTTAAATTAATATTTATCGCACGACACAAAATGTATCAATTGTATTTTTGTAACAGCGACACATTTCGACGGTCCCTACGTTATTTTGCGCATTGATCTTTTTTTTTGTGATACTAATAAGTCTCATTTACAACTTTTAAAGTTAAAAAAGATATTTAAATTAGCTAGACTCTTAAATGCATAGTGTCCAAAAAATGCTACAATTAAAAAGCTCAATAAGGTTTGGGAACAGGATGAGATAAGTCACTTGATTGGCTAAAATATTAACGTGTGTGGTGTGTTCGACTTGATAGGAAAGCGAAAAAGCTTTTATAACCCAATTATGCTTAAAGTAAATGAAAACCATATTTATTATTTATTTATTATAAACTTTATTGCACAAAGTACAAAGGCGGACCTAATGGTGCCGCGAGTGACTCCAAGAAATTCTGAAGCATCGGGAATTTGATGATGACCTCATTAATTCATGAAAAACAAAGATACTCGTATATTACGTCAGACTTGGCTGTATGGGCTAGACCCTTTGCCTTCCCTATCATCTCATTCATCATCCATCGGGAGAAGAGAACCAAAAAAAGTTTACGCTGTATATGTAAGGTAGGGACCGTCGATTAATGTGTAGGTTATTAAAACGTTATTGCGGTCAGTTTTAACCACAGACTAATATTTTGGATCGGCTATTCAATAAAACATATTTGATGATAGTAGAACCAGACATCATCTATTGATTTATTTATTGCACTTATCGAGCTCTGAGACGAGATGTAAACAAACCATCAAAAAGGTATTTCAAGCTATTGTCATTTTAGGTATTTTTTTAGGTACACACATTAATTACATGTTATTTTAATTAAAAATAGCTCTATGATAAAATTTGAAGTCTGATATAAATAATTTAAAACGGTATTTTTACGGTATACTATAAAGAGATAAATAGCAAAAACATTTGGCCGCCTCCGTGGTCTAGTGGTAACAAACGTTGCCGTAAACTCGGGAGGTCGTGGGTTCGATTCCCACCGGGGGCAAATTGTACATTGTATAATTTGTCTCGGTCTGGGTGTTTATATGTATAATATGTATATATTTACAAAAAAAAAAAAGTATAATATGTAGTTTATCAACCATCTAGTTTCCGTAACACAAGCCTCGCAGCTTACCACGGAAATTAGATGGCGCTGTGTGATTGTCTGGAAATATTTATTTATTTATTTATTTATTTATTTATTTCTATTTTCCACTATTTTACTAAAACAAATATATGATTAATATATCTCCTAAATGTCCGTACTAGTAAGTTGATAGACTACATTTCTCAGAAGTAAATCTTGATCTTAAAAATCTTTGAATATATTGGATTGTGAAAACACAAATATTTTGTGGTATACCTTCAAATCAAGTTTTTAATTTTTTAAATTTTACGCATAATACTATTATTAATTTAATCGACATTTAATTAATGTTTTTACCTAAAATGACAATGGCTCTAAGCTTTTGAATGCATTTTAATGCTAACAAAAAAAGAAGTGCCGTTGTTTAATCATTTCACATAGGAACTTACTGTTTTATATTTGGCAGGGTCTTCGATCTAGATTTTGTTAACGTGAGTGCGATACTCCAAAATTTTGTTAATTCTTGTTATTTCCTTGTTAAAATTATTGTCTTTATTTATTTAAAATCCCTACGAACATATATTAGGCATCGCTCGGTATAACAGATTTTGGGCAAGATTGTGTAAACATTTAAAAACAAAAAAAAAAACATTTTATGGAAATGTCGGTTGTATAAGGTAGCCTTTAAAAAAAAAATAGCGGCAGTTATTCGCGCCATTTTGCAAGGACATGTCAAGTGAAAGTTTTTGTTTTGTAAATTAATTACTGTGGATATTGTTATTCAAAAGTGGTGTTGTTTTGTTTAATAATGTGCTAATTGTGAATAATTATGGAAAAGGGTTAATTAGACTTTAAATTAAATATGGGACACAAGTTGCAGTTTGCGACGTGTTTGGGCGATATTGACGCGAATTACTCCATGAAAAGCATTAAAATCTTGGTCTTGGAATTTAATGGTCCCCAACACGTTTAGGAACTCTGTTATGTGAATAAATTACGTGTTAAAAAAAAACAGTATTGTGGATTTTCATTGTTTACATATTTTCTCAGAGCTCGATGTAATTCGTATGTATATATTTTTAAAATCGCAATATTTTTTATTGAATATCCGTCGTTAAATGTTTCTGGTTTTGACCTAAATTAAGATTGAAGTTATAGCCGTCGAGGAGATTACGTCCAGATATCAATAAGTCCATCCGTGCATGCACAAAAGACTATGTAATCTGTGTGTTAGGGGATACTTTGTTTTGTGGCCCTCTGCCGATTCTTTCGTCCATTCTATGTAGTTAGTTATATTTGTAGTCATTTTTCCATCATTTTGTTGTCTGTTTAGACTGTTGGATTTTTTAAATATTGTTATGTAACTCCATAGCATGGCTTACGAACTGACAAAATTTAAGATATACTTAAATACTTGAAGTCCGTGGATTAATTAAGTTTGGTCGGCTAGAGACATCGACGAGCTTGGCACTTACCCATGATATGCTTATAGTAAAGTTGGCTATATGTGGATCTTCTGACTACCCTCGGAAGGGTAACGATAGTGATAATGCTTTTAAACAGAAATATATTTTTCAAAAAATAGTTCTGATAATCTTTTAGACATTTTTCCAACTATTTTATGCATTACAAAAAAACACTGCATAGGTACTGTAATGCAGAAATCCGATTTTTTAAAAGTACACCCACTATTTATTGATATGGTTTCAAATTGTGGGTAGTTTTAAAGTAACTTCTTTACTCCCAAATCTGTGCTAAGTGGATACACGTAAAATGAAATATTTTTGCATATATCGCACCGTTAATAATACAATAATAAGATTTTTTATATTTTTTTATATTTGCACGACACCTTGCGCCAATCAGGTGATTGAAGTGGCGCGCAAGGTCCATAAATGTCAGCAACTGGAATCAGACACTCATGACTGACATCAGTCTCTAACACTATTGGCGGCTTGACTGTGCATAACCGCAACTCGAATTTTATTAAAAATTGCGTAGAAAGTAAAGTAAGAACGATGTATATAGATAGGCCCTCACTGATATAAAAACGTTCCCGTAAAACCAATCGAAGTCATGTAGCCAACAGTCGCGAGATAGCAAGCGTCGAGAGCGCCTACTAGTCTTTTTGTATGCATTGTGATATAATTTCCGATGAATAAAGCATGTGGCATTATCCTTGCTTGAGAATTGCCCCCCAAAGTTGGTAGGTACACAAAGCAAGCGGCACGTTTTTAAGAGTGCGTTTTGTATTGAATTGGCTTATCTATATACATCGATGGGTAAGAACGAAAGACACGCGGAGAGAGACAAATACAGTTACCGAATCATTATTGTCCTTTTTCTCTCTCTGAGAATTCCATTTTGTGCCGTTAACATTTAAAATCACACTATACAAAAAAAATGTTTTAATTTAAGGGTATGATATGTGTAGGTAAATTCACATGTACTTGAAGTGAATTTTATCAGTTCGTAAGTTGGTCTATGCGTGAGTGTTAATGAATTCGCGCCTAGAGCGGGCCCGTCCGAGCCAGAAGCGACACGCTCGCACTGTCTGCCGTCCTCCGACGTCCACTGTCCACTCAACAAATAATAAAAAATGTTTCAAATCTAATTTAATTGCTCAAACATTTTTAATTTGCTCATGCAGTGGGACAGCGCTCTAATTAAGACAAAATTTAATAGTTATTATACAGTTTATTGGATCAGATGTATATGCTAGGGTCCAAATTGTTAATACAACTATATAAAACATTTTTTTTAGGTTTGTGTTCGTTTTAAAAACACACAGGTCGATTTCAGAACGTGTATTTGCATTTTGGACTGTAGCAGTAGTGTATGCCCGATATAGGGGCGTCCCTACTAGATGTAGCGTAGTTCTGCGTAGTGTAGTCCAAGTTTCCGCAATATATACTTTTTATAGCATAATAGCGAGTTATGTAGCTCAAAGGCGTCCAGTTTGAGAAACTCGGCGTGGACAAGGACCATAGCCTTGCATTTATTGTTTAACCTTTCAAATGCCCGAACCGCATAAAAGATTCGACTACCGTCTCGTCTACCACAACGCACTTATGCGACGAACTTAAATTACGGAAATAAATAGTTCAAAGTTATGAAATCAGTGATTATAATGGATTCCGCATACCTTCGGTTTTATCATATAAAACTTATTATTTTAAAATGTCTGGTGGACATAATTTTTTAAGAGACAATTTTGACAGTAACATTTCGGTTATTTATCTTATTAAAACTGTAGAGAATATAAACAAAAGTTAAATTAATAAATAAAAAAATCGCGCTCGGAATACGAAAGGTATTGGAGTCGCGATGCGCTCGGCATACGAAAGGTATACGAGTCGCTGTGCGCTCGGCATACGAAAGGTATACGAGTCGCTGTGCGCTCGGCATACGAAAGGTATACGAGTCGCGGTGCGCTCGGAATACGAAAGGTATTGGAGTCGCGGTGCGCTCGGAATACGAAAGGTATTGGAGTCGCGGTGCGCTCGGCATACGAAAGGTATTGGAGTCGCGGTGCGCTCGGCATACGAAAGGTTAATAGATTAGCTGTATCGTAGAGCACTTTATGTACTTAATTAAACTTACCATTTTCTAGTGTTAGTATTATTTTCTTAAGTATTTATTTATCAAGCAGCAGACTTTGTTTATGTATTGTCTAGTCACTGTTACTCTTCTTGTTATCTATGTACACTTGACATCACGTTTTTTGACATTTAAATCAATTTATTGCAATCAATTTGTATACTGTTTTAGTTTAGAAATTTAGAAAAACCTCTAGTTTCTAGAAGGTGATATTTTTTGCTACTTTTGTAGATTTATTCTTCTTGTTCATTCTTTTTTGATTATGTCGAGATGTCTCCAACATGCTTGCAGACTTGCTGACCGGTTCTGTAACGCTCCATGTTTGCTGCCACTAGGTAGTGGATATTGTTAGTGTTGCCCAACCTTTCTCTTGGTATTACAGCCTTGGTCTTGGTTATATACAGGTATATGTTACAAATTGTATGATCATATATATATATTTTTTCAATTGTAACTTATTAGTAAGGTATTTGAAGTAATAAAAATCGAAGCCTTATGCATGTCTCTTGTGTCTGTCCTTATGAAATATCTCTAATATTACGTACTGTTCCGATGTGAATCATTACTATGTTAAGCATTCCATAGATTCACCGTACAGGTGCCGGTCTTGCGACCGACTATAGGCTGGCTTAATTGCGCAATAAGACGCACAACATCTATCATTCTGATTTTTTCTACCGTTAATACCGTCTTCGAAGTTTTTGTTCCATAAATCTATTGACGGCAGATCTGCTTAGGCTCAATTCATTATAATAACCTATAATCATTTCGAATTTCAAATAAATCAGACTAGTAGTTTGCGGATAGACTTTTTCTTACTACAATTAGACGCAAATATATATTTCCAGTCAAGAGTCGTGCGATGGTGGCTCGGTTGGGAGAACGAATGTGGCATGTACCAATGTCACATTTGTTATAGATTACCAACACCTCTGTACCCGTGCCTCGGAGAGCACCTTTGCCTCGGACCGACAAGTGGAATTATTGAAAATTTACATTAAAATTAACGAGTTTAGGCCAAATTCACCAATACTTGCCATCTCCAGCAGTGGTGGAGGTCTAGTAGTTCTTAAAAAAATATATGAAAGACTTGAGACTAGCTGTTCTGACGGAAGACCAAGACTTACCAATTATTGCTTTGGGCAAACACTATACTGCTTGATTTTGTATGGTCGTCCTATAGACTAATATCATATTCTATATAATTTTTGGCTTCTCCACACTAACTGTTAAATTTAATTTTTTTGAAGAAGTCAAAAATTTCGTCACTTCAGACATATTATTTCTTAGAAAGAGTTGTGTGTTTTTATCAATATAACCACATACTAGTCTAACTTAATACCACGTTGGTCTTACGTTAGACTAGTATGTTATTCTATTGATAGAGACAAACAACTTTTCCAAAGAAAATAATTGTCGGAAATGACAAAATAAATTGGCCTCGACATACAAACTGTTAATTTTAAAATAGCCAATTTGTATGGAGAAGCACATTTTTGTCACTTCCGACAGATATTTTCTTAGGAAGTCTAACTTAAGACCATACAAAGTCACCCCGTACTGTGGTGTCAAGGAAAAAGGAGATGAGTTGAAAAATTATAAAAAAATGATTTTAGCACCTATTGGTTCCAAAACATTCATATGCGTCAATGCAATAAGGAGATGAGACTATAAACTGTACAGTTTATTTTACACCCCTACGTACATAAAGGGTCTAGTCGTAACAACTATTTAAAAAGAGTTCAATCGAGATATTTTAGTATCGCGCTTTTACCGCCAATAATTCAGTTATGCATAGTGAGATGAGTCGACTCGTACCTAAAGTATTACAATACAATTTTCTAATTATAAAAATGAGTTGTTTTCTTAATTTGCCTCAAGTGAAAAGTTCAAGTTTTGTACTTATCCCCTTTTTCTTTGACACCACAGAATATATAGGAGCGATTAACCAAATATAGATTTTCCTATAGACAAACTCTTTTAGATTGATTTATTTATAGTATACTTAAATGTTATAGAGAAGTATTTTTTTTTTGTTTAGATTATTATGCTTAGTACATTAGCGACATCGTTCGGCAACGGGTGGCATGGTTGTTCCCTAGGGTTGCACAGTTTGATGGTTCAGTTAGTGGCCACATGTAGTGTCGTGCCTCAGGTTACAAGTCTTTGCATCGATACGAATCTCATACCCTTCGAGCTTTCCTCGAGTCTCTCGAGACACCAATGAACCAATGTACGGGAACATATCATGAGGCAGCTAGATTATATTCTCAACTGTTGGCAAACCGCGTTGTCGCAATGACTGATTCAATCATGTATGAAAATAATAAATAATATATTTAAATTTTGTCTTGTGTTTTATTTTTAAATACCATTTCATACATCTTTTATTATTCTATCTATCTACAGGAAAGGACATCGATAATCTTGTAAAGGGGATTTGGGCTAAATTGTAAAGTCAAAATCAAAATATCTTTATTCACGTAAACCTATTACAGGCGTTTATGAAACGTCATTAATTTAATTATTTTGAATGATTCTACTCCTGCTAGTAGAAGACTAAGCAGCAAAGTGGTCCAATCAGTAAGCTGTTAGCAGAAGACCAGCAGCTTAGCAAATTCCAGTGACCTGTTAATGTTTAATCTGACTGAGAAAGGAATCTGCAAGGAAAACTCAGCTATATCAGATTTACAAAATAAAACATATACAGAACTGCACCACAACGATCAATTAATAACCTTTTAAATTTAGTTATCAGTACCTATGAGAATACAATACCTGGTACAGCAGTAACCCACCTGGCAAGTTAGAATTAAGGTATTATAATATATTCACAGTTATATATATATATATATATATGCGTTTTTAGATAAATTGGACGTAGTTACGTAAAGATCCAATCCCCCATTAAGTTAATTTTAAGTTATAGGCCATTAAAGTTGGAATTTAGATTAGTCCATTTAATGTGTTAGCCTATGTGTATGTGTGTGTGTATATATGTGTTTATTTCTGTTGTAATTCTGTTATTGATGTAATGCCTATTCCTTCGTAATTCTTGTACTATTGTATTAATTTTTATTTTTAAATTTATTTTCATTGTTTTCTTTGCTTTTATTGCATCTGTCAGCGAACTCTTATTATTGGCTTTATCGTATTACTATTATAATATAATAATAATAAATATAATAAATATTTCCAGACAGGTCACACAGCGCCATCTAGTTTTCGTGGTAAGCTACGAGGCTTGTGTTACGGAAACTAGATGGTCGATAAACTACTTTTTTTTTTTTTTGTAAATATATACATCTTATACATATAAACACCCAGACCGAGACAAATTATACAATGTACAACTTGCCCCCGGTGGGAATCGAACCCACGACCTCCCGAGTTCACGGCAACGTTTGTTACCACTAGACCACGGAGGCGGTCTCCTATATATGTATAAATTAGCTGCATATAAAATAAATACATTTAGAATACGTCAGATACGGTATTTTTATATGGATAGTTTTTGATATAAGATATATGCTAAGAACCTGACTAAAATTAATAATTAGGCATCTGAAAAATTGTGGATTAAACTGCATATAATATATAAAGGGTGTTTTCTACTTAAATTTTAGATAATCTTGTTGGAATAATTTATCTAAAAAAGCATATATATGTATATAACTATAATAAAAAAATATTTTTTAATACTAATTCTCAGGGCCGTAATTAGGCGCCATGTTGTCTATGCCTTGTATCAATAGTACCGTAATGGGGTGTATCAGGCAAAGCTTTTTGTAGATGTCGCTAGCGGCACTGGTACCTTGTTTACACCTTTTGAGGCATCATTTTTTAAATGTTTTTGTAGTTTTTTTAATTTTATAACAGATAAATGTATTTTAAATTATCGTTACTAACCTTAAAATACGAATTAAGAAAGCGAACACTGTCTTTAAAAAGAAAAAAGGTTGAATTAATAGAACGGCAATTTTGAGATCACCATTATCTTTGATTTCGCTTGGAAATCTCGATTTGTACACTTAAAAGCTGCACACTTCGACATAATATCCAGAAAATAATAAATTTCGTAATAAAAATACAAGTTTTCTATGCAACTGACAGTTATATAAGGTACCAACTATCATGCGCCATCTATCGTGATAAAAAGTTAGTGATACACCCCATAGGATGAGTTGCAACAAAGTAAAGTTTCTGGAAATGGCGTCGAATATATCAGTTTTATTTTGAAGGTCAACTTTTATCGTCACAATTACAAAGACTTCGTTTTGTAAAATATCAAATATATTAAAATAATGCCATGTTTCCTCGCCAATCCGTTTGGCCAGGTGCAGCGTGGCGACTGTAGGCCAATTTCTCCAGATTTTATATTGTTCTAGAAGGCCTATCTCCAACAGCGGAGGTCTAGGGGCTGTAATGATGATGCCTTATTTACTTCGTTTACAACATCTATTTATTTATACAGTACCTACACAAAGCAATACCTACATAGATATGGGCGTCAACTATGACCACGTATTGTAACACTGCCGCTTACAGCCATCCAATATTCTGCAACCGGACTACACGCACAGGTCAGAATATGCACCCACATACCGTAGTCACCATCCCTTCCGCGTACCTATAAATTTGGGGACTCCTACATCTGTCGCACGATAAAGATGTGGACTGCTCTTTCAGCCTCTGTGTTTCCACTTTCCTATAACTTGGAGTCCTTCAAGCGAAGTGTGAAAAAGCATTTAGTCAAGCCGGCATAGTGTTAGGGACTGATTTCAGTCCTGAGTCTCTGACTTCAGTTGCTACATTCATGGAGTTTGCGCACCACTTACCATCAGGTGGGCCCATGTCTTGCAGTATTAAAAAAAAACTAATGTATTCTTCAGTTATCTTAGATTTTAGGGTAGCAATTGATTTAGACTCGGTCGGGACACAATAATATTTATTAATTTAAATGAATAAATTTGAATAATATTTAATTTATTTGTGATATTTCTCGAGTTTGGTACGCTGGAGACATCGACGAGCTTGCCACTTGTCATGATTGGCCTATAGTAAAGTTGCTCCTCGCCAAGCCGTCTGGCCAGCGTGGCGAGTGTAGGCCGAATTCTCCAGATATATGTTCTGGAAGGCCCATCTCCAGCAGTGGTTGTCTAGGACGCTGTGTTCTATAATGATAATGATGAAAGTTGGCTAAATGTGAATCCGCTTCTTTATAAGCGATATAGGGATATGGTCGTGATACTATATTTATATCGTCAAAATTAAATTAGTTTAAAAATGGCCTCTGTTAATGACACTAAAAAACCATATTACTCTGTCTAGCAGTGGCGGATTTACAAATTCGCCGTAGTAGGCTATTAAATTTTAGTCATTCCTGACCATTGAAATTCAATACGCTAGTTAAGTTCACAATCATATTATATACATTTATTCTGATATTGCAACTTTATGATTGGTGTTCTATCGTCCTTATTACATCGGCTTTTTCCCGTCATTAGTATCATTGAACTAGGGGATAGTTGTGTCAGTTTCTAGATTATTTTTATGCAAATATAATCCGTATATTATTCGGATTACGGACGTTAAGAGTGTTCAGTGTGCTTAGTGTAAAATGCAGGTTTCGGAAAACGTAACTGCTGTAGTTACGTTTTTTTGTTTTACATTGCGTGTTATTGCAAGTTTGGCTATAATAACAGGCAATGAACATCGAAAATTCAGTAAAAAAAACTACTACTATAGTTGCGTTTACGAAACTTCACTGTCACACTAGGCATAGAGTATACTGTACATTACTAAAATATTTAAAAAAATGTCACTCGTTTCTTTGTTGTATAATAAATATATTTGTTGTATGATGTTCTTTTTTTTATTGCTGTAAGATAAAATCTGCCGCCTTAGGCTCCAGTCTACTGGTAAATCTGCCACTGCTGTATAGTATAATTCTATAACTTAATAATCACAGCATTAACCAATAAAAAGGGAGAAGTTTTGGAATTAAAACTAAATAAAACAAATATGTTATAGATATCTATTAGATTTATTATCATGTAAAATTATTTATACACACTAAGAGATTATTCTATTAGCTTATTATTGTACAAATTGACTAAATTGTATTATAAAAATGAAAAAATATATATGATAAATTTATAGACATAAAACTAAAAAGTGATGTGGAATCGGTCATGCTTAATTTGTTTTTTTTTTTTATATAATTTAACTTAACAATGGGTCCGTGATCCGTGGAGGCTCTGGCGTTCTCTCGTGAGTTTGGGAGAAAACTCCGCTTGGCGACGGGTGACCCTTTAAGTAGAGAATATTTTGCTCAAAGGGTCAGCCTCGCCGTTCAACGGGGGAACGCAGCGAGTGTCCTAGGAACACTACGCCCATCAGACGTTTATAATTTAAATTTTTATTTGTAGTGTAGTTTATTTTTATTGTTTTTGTTTATTTATTGTTAGGTTTTCTTTTTAATTACTTAACAATATTAAAGAAACACATTTTAACGCTTAATTAGAGATGTAGCGACATCAAGGTGCATTTGCATAGTCATTAAATAAATAACAATATCTTGGCAAATGTACTCCAACTAGGTCACCAGAGTCTACGTCGCCATATATGGTAATAACGATTTTGATTGGCCGAAATCATCGGCTGATGCAATGATGAACCAGGTCACAGGTTGGAGGGACAGTCACGAGCCCGGTCAAGCACATCAGTCGTTTCTGAGATACCGTCGAGATCAGGTATTACTCGCGGTAGCAAATACGCCACGTAGGTTTGCCCTCAATAATAACGTGTGTGTTTGTAACTTAAATAAACATTATTCAAAGTCTAGTTATCTTTTATTAGAGAACACTTATAGATCCTTATAGGACGCAAGGACTCAATCTCTAAAGAGATGTTTGCTAGGAAAATTACTCCCTCGGACATCTCTGGTGGCACACTTAACAATACTGCCCCACAGGTGCCACATATCCTACAGTTAATCCCTTCCCCGGAGGCTCAAGTCGCCGAGATCAAGGATTAATGGGGATAACCCCGGAGCGTTCTGCCCCAAGGGCGATAATGACTACACACTTAATAATGTTAATTTATTTATATTTATTTATAATAAAATACGCCAACAAAAGCAAAGAAGATGGCTTGCCTATCGAAATATGGTCAAAGGTCATCGAAAGTCGAAAATTCTGTTGAACAAATCGTCGACCGCTGTAATCATATGAACGAAGTTGAATTTCATACATAAATGTTTCCACATTGTATTTTAAGCCAATAATAAAATTTCATAGAAATATCACAATATAATTAAATGTATTTATTTACATTATTAAATATTTTGTGTTCCTACCAGGAATCGAACCCGGTACCTCTGAGTCTAAATCCACGGACTTAACCGCCAGACCACGACAGCGAGGCGTTTAATTACAAAATTTGAGACCAAATTTACGCTGATAGACCAAAAGATTATTGTTCGTCGTCGTCCTTGTCGGTCACTTGATACAGCCAAAGGGAACCAGTGGCCGAGAATCCAGGAACTTCCATTCGGCATCGTGGTCAACAATAAAACATTTCCAGAATCCATATGCAACGAATTTTGGTAAAAGATCTGCATTTGTTCAATGGGGTGTATCAGGCAAAGCTTTTTGTAGATGTCGCTAGCGGCACTGGTACCTTGTTTACACCTATGACGGATCATTTTGTAAATGTTTTTGTAGTTTTTTTATTTTTATAGCAGATAAATGAATTTTAACTTAACGTTACCTACCTTAAACAACGAATTAGTTAAGCGAACACCGTATTTAAAATGAAAAAAGGTCTAATTAGTACAACTGCAATTTTGAGATCGCAATATTTTTGATGTCGCTTGGAAATTTCGATCTGTACACTTAAAAGCTGCTTACTTCGGCCATATATCCAGAAAATAATAAATTTCCTTATAGAATTACAAGTTCTCTATGTAACTGACAGTTCTATTAGGTACCATCTATGATGCGCCATCTATCGTGATAAAAAGGTAGTGATACACCCCATTGGTGCAAGAAATCAAGCCATTTTTTTCTTCTGTTGGGACATCCTATATTTAAAATATATATATGTTTAAACTACTTAAGTATACGTTTAATATATTACTATAACATATAACATACGAGTTCATAGTATCGTCATGATCGTAGAACAGTGACGGATTTGCTATATTTAAAATTTACATGACGGCCATTCAAAGTTAAATAACTGTTTTTTTGTCACTTCTTTTTTAAGTTAATACTAGTCTCATAATAAGTGCAAACCTTCTTCTAGATTTCATTTGGAGCCCTTTCTAACATTTGCACTATAAATTACAGACCACAAACAATATAAAACTATACTTATATAAAATCAGATTTTTTAAAATCCAACACTGTTCTACGATCATAACGGTATTGTTTTGAGTATTAACTATTTTATAGCCAGTTTTGGAAGTAACAGTTTATTTTAGTTGAAGAATATTAAATACAGTATAAAATCTATATAACGACTTAATCCTTTTAAAAATTGACTATTCATATTTAGAATTTTTTAAGCCGCGTTCTTTTTATAGCATTTCCAACATTTCGTAGCAACTTCATAAACAATCGTGAAATGTCGTTTTTGTTAAGAAATTCCACTTATTTAACAATGCTAACATTTCCTTGCTGCCACTTTTTGACAAGTAACAAATAATAAAAAAAACAATTGACAATGTATTATGGTCTTTGAATTTATTACACAAAATCGTTTAAAATACATTTTAAACAAATTTAATATAAACAATCTATTTCTTATGTTAAATGACATCTGTCAAAAAGTAACATCAATAACCCTCCCTTCAACACGGTACTGACATACGAAATTAGCATCAAATGTTAGAATTTTCATTAAACGAACGACTTGTACCGGTAACGGGTTCGATTCCTGGTCGGGACACAAAAATATTTATTAATGTAAATAAATACATTTAATTAATATTTAATTTATTTGTGATATTTCTCGAGTTTGGTACGCTGGAGACATCGACGAGCTTGTCACTTGTCATGATTGGCCTAAATGTGAATCCGCATATTTAATTAAATATTTTTAATATTTGCTATAAATTCCTACATGGTTCAGAATATCTTAAATTTCCAACCTGTATATTTAAAAAGTGTTAATAATTAACGGATGTATAATTGTTCTACATCTTAATATAAATAATCTTAAATCGCCGGGTTAGAGCGAAAACCAACTAAGTATATTTTTTTTAGTAAATTCACTTTTTTTACACCAGTCGTTTAAAAAACTTCTGAATTTTCCAGTGATAAAATCGACTAAGCACTGTGACGCTTACCACACGTATTCCACCACATTACCACTGGAGGCACGGGTTTAGTGGACTGTATCTAGGTGCGGGGTTTGCGATAATCTTCAAATTAGATACATAGACGATACTATGATAATCGGTGCAATAAACAAACTAGAAAGGAAACTGGTAAAGGAACTCACCTGATGTCCTCGGCACCAGCACTTATAAATTCTTCTTCGGCCAGTTATATAGGCGCTGCCTCTCTTCAGTACGGAAGCGCCGGCCTTTGGACTAGTGAGCGGGATGGGTAATATACAAAGGAAGCGGCGAGAAAGAGACAGAACAAGGGTATAGGGGTAACAAATTAGGACGTCTGTTTATACACCGACGAATCACAATAACGTCTAACCATCCGAAAATTGGTCGAATTACCGCGATCGGCGCGAACAACTAAATTTCCTTAACGGACCTCTCAACATTTAATTTCAGCTGTCAAACGAAATATAAGTCTCTGTAATTGAGACGGATAAAATAAAAAATGGCGTCTAACCCCTCATTCCGAATCGCGCTCAGAGCGCTTAGAACGAATATGACACTGACCGTGTCGTTCGGAATCAAATATCGCGATTTGGATGCTCAGAGCGTGATATCAATTCGGAATGGTCTAAATCACATTTTCATTCATAAAATGTTAGTTTTTTTTTAAATGTATGGAGGACAAATTGCGGATTACAGCTCTCGATTTATTCATCTTTATATGTGTAAAGTTTAATATTATTAACTTATTTTGGTCTTTTAAAATAACTTGCCGTGTTACAGACATTTTTTTTCACTTCCTACTTAAATATTATTTAAAGATTTGTTTTAGAAGTAATATACAAACAGTATAAACGAATAACAATATCAAATAATTTAAAAGAAAACTTAATTTAAATAAACTTGAAAATGGCGCGCGACATAATGACAAAAAACTGACAGCGCTCAAGGCGATCTACCTCGATATCGAGAGCAGTCTAAGCGCGAGAAATGATGTCATTTGTGACGTCACACAGCTTTGGCAAAACAGTTTAAGCGCGTATCGTAACGAAGAGTAAATGTATCAGCTTACGGCTGGCATTAAAAATAAAACTGTCGGCTCGGCCTATTTCTAACTTTAATCGTAACTTTAATAACGTTTGCCACATGATTGTCCTATAGCAAAATTGGCTAAATGTGAATCCGCTTATTTTTAAGCGTGGGTTCTGACCACACCGAAAGGGAAACGGTCGTGATGATACTTTACTTTACTATGTATATATTTTTCAATACAAGTTCGTCAAAATTCCAAATTTCAAGTAAATCAGACCATTACTTTTTGAGATAGTAGTTTGTGGACAGTCTCACAAGGTACAATTAGAAACTCTGATGCAAGACCAAGACTGGCTAAGTTGGTTTTGCACTGGGCTAGTAATAATATAAAGTAACTTAATTTTCGTTTGCTGGAAGCAGCTGGAAGGAAATGTTGAGTGGCGTTGAGGAAACGTCTTCGAATAGTTAGTTTAGAAGATTACATACATATCTTCACGCCAAATCCCTTGCGGGGTAGGCAGAGACAATTGAGCGCCACTTGTCACGGTCACGACATACCTCTTTCGCTTCTTCGACATTCATCAACCTCTTCATACATGCCTTTTTGTTTCGATGGCTTTTCAACGCACCTTCAGCTATTGTTTTATTTATTTGGTCGTAATATGTGAGTCTAGGTCTGCCAGGGCCTCTTTTACCTACAACTTTCGCATTATATATCTGGTTCGTCAATCTCTCTTCATTCATCCTTTGCCCGAACCATAGTAGTAGCATGCCTTTCCTTATTTTTGTCCCTATGCTTTCTTTCATACCTACCCTTTTTCGTATTTCGTCATTACGTATGCAGTCCGTCAAAGTGACGCCGCATATCCGAAGCAACGATATCATTTCTACTGCATTAACTCTACTCTCATGCGTATTCTGACATATCCACGTCTCGCTTCCATACATAAGTGTTGGGTACCAGCATGGCATTATGTATTGCGAGTCGAGCTTTGTCACAGACATTCCGACTGGCGATCAGTGACCCCAGGGCACCGTTGACACTATTTCCCGCGTTCACTCTTCTTTCAACATCCCTATCATACTTCCCATCCGCAGTGAAAACACTGCCCAGATATATAATTTCATTTACTTGTTCTAGAGTTTCATCATCAACCTTTATCGTCACGGTTGTCATCCTTCTTCTTTCAAACACTAGTACCTTGGTTTTTCTCGCATTCAAACGGAGTCTTTTTTCTGCACATCCCTCTTTCATTTCTCTCATTAGAAGATTATGGGTCTAAAAAACAATTTAAAGACCGTTTTTAGCAGAAAACGCAAATTCAAAAGTAATGTTTATAATATTATTGTGCAAAAATGGCTAACTTAGTTGGTTTTTATTCTAACAAGGCGAAATAATAAATAATTACCTAGGATTAATATAATTATTATGTTACAACAATTAATATACGAAATCAAAATGTTGAGACATGAAATATTAATTACATTTGGAAATAAAAAAACAATCAGTTTCAATCTTTTGGCAGTTTAACATTTCCATTGCGCCTCGCGAATGTATTTTGAAATTTTGAACTACACAATAAGACGCAATGAATCAGTTTAAACTGACAAAACGTCGATTATATATATCCAGAATAAAGATTGACTCACAGTTTTTGTAAGGATAAAGAAAATACTAAATGTGTTTTTATGTTGAGTTCTTTTTTTTTTAATCTCTTCTCCCGATGGATGATGAATGAGATGATAGGGAAGACAAAGGGTCTAGCCCATACAGCCAAGTCTGACGTAATATATCTTTCTTTTTAATTAGTTAATGAGGTCATCATCAAATTCCAGATGCTGCAGAATTTGATGCTTTTCTTGGAGTCACTCGCGGTAGCATAGCTCAAACACGTCGGATAAATATGGGAGTTGACAGCGCGGGAAAAACCGCAAAAAAGTTACTGCCACTTGTGCCCCATATTCAAAGTCCAATTTATCGTTTTCCATAACTATACACGTTGTAGAACATTATTAAACAAAATAACACCACTTTTGACCAACAATATTCACAGTAAATTAATTTACAAAACAAAAACTTGCAATTGACATGTCCGCGCAAAATGGCGCGAAAGACTCTCTTTGTTGTGTTCTCTTCTCCGGATGGATGATGAATGAGATGATAGGGAAGGCAAAGGGTCTAGCCCATACAGCCAAGTCGTAACGCAATATGTACTTTTCTTTCTTATGAGTAATATAAGGTTTAATTAAATTAATGAGGTTATCATTAAATTCCAGATGTTGCAGAATTTGATGATTTTACTGTGGCTTGTGACGCAACAAGTCGGATATAATATGGAAATTAACTGCAACTTGTGCCCCAAGTTCAAGTTCTCGTTTCACGACCAGACTAAGATGCTTCTGTCCGTTATGGAATAGTATTATAGTATCTTGATCTGGTCGTCTAACTATACATACCTTTACCTATTTTTTATGTTGGTATCATAACTTAGTCTAGAAGTACATAAAATATTTATACATATAATATATATTTTTATTTATTGATTTAATTATTATTTGTAAACACTAATATTTTTAATTGTAATTTATAACCTAGAATAATAGGCTAACTTCCATAACACAAGTAGCTTGGTGTGGAGTTAGAAAGTCTACTTTAATACATCCTTTGTACAACTAACAAATAGCCTTAAGTACTGTATTAACAAAGTGTATCATTATGAAACTGTTGTACTTATGCAATAGAAAATATTATTATTATTACATAATTATTTATATTGTAGCACATTATTAAACAAAACAACGCCACTTTTGACTAACAATATCCACAGTAAAATAATTTACATTTAATTAAAAAGACAAGTATGATAAATATCCTTAGAGAAACTGCGAGTACTTTCAATAAGACTAGAACTTAACTAAAGTTTAAAACAATTAATAAAATTACACGATACAACAATCAGCACCTAATAAAATCTCATGTAATAATTTAGTCTATTATTAAGACCACTATTCTTAGAAAAAACTATTTATTTATCTAAAAAATATTATCATTTAGGAGGCTATGAGTAAACCTCATAAAATTTAGGAGGCTATGAGTAAAACTCATTTAAAAAATTACGTAACGAATAATAGTACAGGTCGCGCGATGACGGATGAACACAACAACACTTTGACAAATAATTTGAGAAACGTACATACGCAGATTATTTTTATAAAGCTATCGCGGTAACTAGATTCCTCTCCCTCCCCTCTAGCTTGCATGGTCTTATTGACAAGTAATGGCATCCGCAATAACCCCATGACTCCTGCTTTTGACACAGTCGCCTTTTTCGCTCTTCTCAGATCCAGCAACTGTAGCTTCTCTGAGCGTGTTCTACCGGATATACTATGGTGAGTGCTCTGATGAACTCTATAACCTAATTCCTTCCTCTCCATTCCGCAACCGAACCACACGCACAGGTCAGAATATGCACCCACATACCGTAGTCTTACGATCAGCGACATCTGTCGCACAATAAAGATGTGGAATGCTCTTCCAGCCTCTGTGTTTCCACTTTCCTATAACCTGGAGTCCTTCAAGCGAAGTGTGAAAAGGCATCTAGTCAAGCCGGCATAGTGTTAGGGACTGATGTCGGACATGAGTGTCTGATTCCAGTTGCTAACATTCATGGACCATGCGCGTCACTTACCATAAGGTGGAAGGTCGCAGACTGGACAAGTTACCATCATCAGTCCGCCTGCCATCTATTGAAATGTTAAAAGAAAGAGTATGGGGTAGCAATATACGTAAATAAATGTGCACATAGATGGCGCTGGACTATTTTTCACTACAGCCCCTAGAACACAGCGTCCTAGACCTCCACTGCTGGAGATGGGCCTTCCAGAACATATATCTGGAGAATTTGGCCTACACTCGCCACGCTGGCCAGACGGCTTGGCGAGGATATGATGTCAATTTTTTATGACAATTTATTAACGATCCCACAAGTTGGTAACAGTGAAACCGGGACAGACGGCTTAACGTGCTCTCCGAGTCACGGGAACGGTGGTGTTGTAAATCTATGACAAATGTACGTAAGAAGTACGTAAGTATGGTTGTTGGTGGTTGCTCGGTTGTAGTGGTGGTGGCTCAGTTGTAAGAACGCGTTCCTTAAATCCTACAAAGGTGGGTTCAAACCCACCCGGCATGTACCAATGAGGACTATTTTTATATATATATTTTTTTAAATATTTTTATAAATTAGATTATTTTATTTATTTAAAAAGAACGCGGTTTATTTTTGTTGCGTTATTTTTTATATTTTATTCTGGTTTGTATCTAGTATGTCATTGACTTTTAAAAAAAATATTCCTAGTTAGCAGGGACAACAAATACAATAAAACTAATTACTGGTCTATGGCCAATAATCTCATATCACCACGAGATAATAATCTTATCAGGTTCGTGATTTTGACAGGTTTAAAACTAGATTTGAGAGGTCGTCAAGGTAAGATTCAAGACCATACTAGTAACCCACTACACCACCAGCAACCACTGGAAACGGCTGGTGGATGGTCGGAGTCGCGATCCTCAACAGTGGAGTGTATATTCATCATCATCAGCCTGTATCTCTCCACTGCTGGATGTAGGCCTCCCCTAAGGCTCGCCACTTAACGCGATCTTTCGCTACCCTCATCCAACCCCCACCAGCGACCTTCTTTAGGTCATCTGTCTATCTGGCGGGGGGTCGTCCCACTCTGTGTCTTCCCGTACGTGGTCTCCACTCTAGAACCCATTTGCCCCATCGATCGTCGGTTCTGCGGCAGATGTGTCCGGCCCATTGCCACTTCAGCTTGCTAATTTTAAAAGCTATGTCTGTAACTTTCGTTCTCTGACGAATATCAACGTTTCGAATTCTATCCATCAGAGATACACCAAGCATAGCTCTCTCCATGGCTCGCTGAGCGACCTTGAATTTATGGACCAGACCCACTGTTAGTGTCCACGTCTCTGCTCCGTACGACATTACCGGGAGGACGCACTGGTTAAAGACCTTAGTCTTTAAACATTGTGGTATAGACGATGAGAGGATGTGCCGGAGTTTCCCGAATGCCGCCCAACCTAGCTGAATGCGAGTGTATACTATTTCGTCACAATTATTAGTGATCAATATTTCGTTATGTAGGTATTATTATTATGAGCTTTACTCAAATAATGTTTATTCTTATGATTATTTACAAGTAAAATGTTGAAATATACAAATAACCATTATTTTAGAGTCTAAAATTTAGACCAAAACAAAACTTTTTGTTCGTATGTATGTATATGTATATTTTATTTGTATTTTTTTTTATTACCTTATAGCACGGCTAGCCTACTTGATGGTATGTGGCACGCGGGGTCCATGAATATTACCAACTGGAATCAGACGCTCATGACTGACATCAGTCCCTAACACTATACCGGCTTGACGGCAATTCGAGCCTGATCCCGAAACGTGCGGATACACTTTACTGGGTTTATCGGCACGAACTATGGATACTTCCCCGCCCAGGCAATTCCCCTACCACCTATTAATAAAAAAATATTGATACTATAGTTTATATTTTCCAAATCTGAGTCATTTACCAACATTAATTCAATAAAAATATGTACATCTATATAAAACACAAGGATATAGAATATTGTTATATTTGTATATTTCAGCAAAAAACCTTCAAAAAATCACAAAAAAAAACATAGCCAATGTTATTTTTTACATCAATTTTACATAATAGCACAGCCAGTATTAGGGGGGTCAGTTTTATCCTGTTGTGGAACAGCTGGGGTCGTCGGTTCGATAGCCAGTGGCAGAGATTTGGGAGAATCCTTCCGCACTATCTGCTTCACTACTTCTTGAGCTTTTTGTGGAGCTGGTATCTTTGTCTCTTGTATGGTCTGTAAATAAAAAAAAGGTAAGTTTAACCATTAAATTAGACATTATAATATTTATTTATTTTCTTAATTTGTATCGTAAATAATTGTACCTATGTAATATAATACGAGTACCTATCTATTAGTGTGTTTATATAATAAATAATAAATATTTCCAGACAGGTCACACAGCGCCATCTAGTTTCCGTGGTAAGCTACGAGGCTTGTGTTACGGAAACTAGATGGTTGATAAACTACATATTATACTTTTTTTTTGTAAATATATACATACAAACACCCAGACCGAGACAAATTATACAATGTACAACTTGCCCCCGGTGGGAATCGAACCCACGACCTCCCGAGTTCACGGCAACGTTTGTTACCACTAGACCACGGAGGCGGTCATATATATTTATGTTTATTATATATATTATTTTAATTATATATCATTTAAGTATTTATGTAATAGTATTTAATTATTCTTAAGTAATTATATTTATCTTAATGCACCCGCAACCCTCTGCCACACTTCCAAAGGTTAGCTAGCTGTTATAAAATGCCGGAAGGGATTAAGTTTGCCCTTGTACACTACTTTTTAAGTTATTTTGTGCAATAAAGAGTTTATAAATAAATAAATTATATATCACACCATGTCCTCTAGATCATATATCTGAAAAATTTGCCACGGCCGTGAAGGGATATATTTAAACACTAGTTGTAAAGCATTGTAATTTTTTTTTCTGCTTACATTGTCTAGAGGTTAAGATCGTAGTTAATAATAAATATAGTTTAATTTATTTCTGATATCTCCCGAGTCTGGTATGCTAGTCATCGACGAGTTTACCAGCTATAGTAAAGTTGACTAAATGTCAATCCGTTTCTTTGTTTATTTATGTATATAATAAATAAATAATAATAAATAAATATTTCCAGACAGGTCACACAGCGCCATCTAGTTTCCGTGGTAAGCTACGAGGCTTGTGTTACGGAAACTAGATGGTTGATAAACTACATATTATACATATAAACACCCAGACCGAGACAAATTATACAATGTACAACTTGCCCCCGGTGGGAATCGAACTCACGACCTCCCGATCCCACGGCAACGTTTGTTACCACTAGACCACGATATATAGAATAGACTAAGAAGATACGATACAATATATAACAATAATATATTATAAATTAAAGAATAAGTTGTTAAGCATATGTCTCACTGTTCTTTACATTTGTGTAAAATCGCAATGTGTCATTTATAACCCCGGCATGTACCAATGAGAAATACACATTTCATACGTACATCTGTCATAGATTTACAACGCGTTGTTTTGCTTTGGAGAGCACGTTAAGCCGTCCTGTATTCTGTTACTCGATCGCAAACGTTAAATAATGGAATCCGTTAACTATATATTAACCCCTCATTCCGAATCGCGCTCAAAGCGCTTAGAACGAATATGACACTGACCGTGTCGTTCCGAATCAAATATCGCGATTTGGATGCTCAGAGCGTGATATCAATTCGGAACGGTCCAAATCACATTTTCATTCATAAAATGTTAGTTTTTTTTTAAAATGTATGGAAGATAAATTAAGGATTCCATATCTTTGAGTATGAATACTAACAAATATTTATCGGTTTATTCATCTTTATATGTGTAAAGTTTAATATTATTAACTTATTTTGATCTTTTAAAATACCAACACTGATGTATGGAAGCGAAACGTGGATATGTCAGAATACGCATGAGAGTAGGGTTAATGCAGTAGAAATGCGGTCGTTGCGGCGGATATGTGGCGTCACTTTGGCGGACCGCATACGTTACGTCGAAATACGGAAAAGGGTTGGTATGAAGGAAAGCATAGGGACAAAAATAAGGAAAAGCATGCTACGATGGTTCGGGCATGTTGAAAGGATGAGCGATGAAAGATTGACGAACCAGATATATAATGCGAAAGTTGTGGGTAAAAGAGGCCCTGGCAGACCGAGACTCACATATCACGATCAAATAAATAAAACACTGACTGAAGGTGCATTAAAAAGTATTCGTAACCAAAGGGCATGTATGAAGAGGTTAATGAATGTCGACGAAGCGAAAGAGGTATCTCGTGATCGTGTCAAATGGCGCTCAATTGTCTCTGCCTACCCCGCAAGGGATCTGGCGTGAAGATATATGTATGTATATATATTAAAATAAATTGCCGTGTTACAGACATTTTTTTTTTCCACTTCCTACTTTAATATTAATTTTAGATTTGTTTTAGAAGTAATATACAAACAGTATAAACGAATTACAATATTAAATAATTTAAAAGAAAACCTAATATTAAATAAATTTAAAAATGGCGCGCGACATAATGACAAAAAACTGACAGCGCTCAGAGCGATCTACCTCGATATCGTGAGCAGTCTAAGCGCGAGGAGTAATGTCATTCGTGACGTCACATAGCTTTGGCAAAACAGTTTAAGCGCGTATCGGAACACCTTTAAGCGTGCTTAGGTTACTATTATCGCGTCTCGGAACGAAAAAACTAGCTATTAAAGTCGATTTTTGCACGGCGCTGTCAATCAAGCGTTTATAGAGTTGAGAATTGAGTAATATTTTGTAATTATGACGCAATCTCAGACGTAAATAACGAAATCCACTAATAACGTTTGCGACTTAGCAACAGATTAGGGCTACTGGTTCCACTTATACCAACTTGTGGAATCTTAAATATATTGTCATTAAAAAAAATTACAACAGATCCTCGCCAGGTGTGGCAAGTATCGGCCAAATTCTCCACAATTTTTTGGATGGCCATTTGGAGGTCTTGGACTCTGTGTTCTAGAAGCTATGGTGATCATGATTATGATTAGTGTAAAGAGCATACAATGTCACCAATAGGAGTAATGGGGTGTATCACTAACTTTTTATCACAGATGGCGCATGATAGATGGTACCTAATATAACTGTCAGTTGCAAAGAAATGTTGTATTTTGCCTACGAAATTTATTATTTTCTGAATATTATGCAGAAGTGAGCAGCTTTTAAGTGTACAAATCGAGATTTCTAAGTGAAAGCAAAGATATGGTAATCTCAAAATTGCCGTTCTACTAATTAAACGTTTTTTTTTAAAGACGATGTTTGCTTACTTAATTCGTCTTTTAAGTTAGGTAACGTTAAGTTAAAATACATTTTTCTCTTATAAAAATAAAAAACTACAAAAACTACAAAAAAATGATCCGTCATAGGTGTAAACAAGGTACCAGTGCCGCTAGCGACATCTACAAAAAGTATCATCATCACGACCGTTTCCCTTTCGGGGTGGTCAGAAACCTCGCTTGTAAATAAGCGGATTCACATTTAGCCAACTTTACTATAGGCCAATCATGACAAGTGGCAAGCTCGTCGATGTCTCCAGCGTATCAAACTCGAGAAATATTACAAATATATTAAATATTAATTAAATGTATTTATTTACATTAATAAATATTTTTGTGTCCCGACCAGGAAACGAACCCGGTACCTCCGAGTCTAAATCCATGGACCGCTACACCATGGAGGCAGTTAAAAGAAAAAGAGTATATATTTAATTAATATAGATCTAAACAAATTTTAAACTTTGAGGCATTTGGGGTTGAAACAATGGGTATATTCTCTTGATACCCACAATTTCATAAAAAAACTGAAACAAATTTTTCAAGAGTGTGGCGATCCCAAATGCCATAACTATCTAAAACAGAATATTTCCATTATAATTCAACAAGGAAATGCGGCGAGCGTTTTAGGCACCCTCCCTGGTGGTAAGCCAGGTAATCTACAAAAAGCTTTGCCTGATACACCCCATTATATTAGCTAAAAATTACTATTCCTTACTTTAGATTGTGGCTTGGTATCTGTGAGAGAGCCCGTGCTGGTAGTGCGGACTCTGGTCTTCAAGATGGAGGTCCGTCGTTCTCGAGTGTTGATGATTGACGTCAAAAATGGAATTTGATTGCTGATAGCCAAAACGAAGGTTTTGTAGCCGATGCTGTTAAGAAACAAAAACAGTTGCATTTTGGTACAAAAATGACGACTTGTCCGTTGTACTTCCCTTTTACGATCTGAGAATGGATTGCGTAACGCAAGATACCTCCCGTGTGTCATATCACACCTAAGTAAGTGTAAATCGACTCTATACTACTATTTAAAAAATACAATTTATTGTTACTTTTTTGTTGTAGATTTCATTATATTGCGCTTTTTTACATGGCTTTAAAAGCCGTTCGAGTAGCGTTTTTAGTGATTTTAAGCGAAATTCAGTAAAAAAGCGCGCTTTTTAATTGCTTTCAAGTCGAACACGGTCTTCGTATTATTAAGTGACGTCACCCACGCAGCGTGAGTGACTAATGTTTTTAAGATAATGTTCTGAAATTATATATAAATTTTATTGAAATTCAAATGATTTCGTTAATTAAACTAAAACCTATTTTTTTACAATAGTCAACAACCCTATTATTAGTTCAGCCAGCTTCCAAGCTAGGAGATGCCTTAATCATGAGTTGGAGACCACACTATAACTGGTACAGGAAAGAAAGTTACTCACATCCGGGTAAGGAAATTAGGATACACTGAATCCAGGCTTCACAGTACGTTCACTAGGCCCATCAGAACGACCGGCTGTTTTGCTGAATAGCCCACTATTTGTACTTTTAAGGAATTTGTTCAGTACAAGATCTACAGGTTCTAGGTCTAGGGCGACGTGTGTGCAGCTATGAGGGTCACACTGAAAGTTTTTACAACTGGCCACTTGTAAACAATAAGTTAAAATTTTGAAAATGGAACTCTTTGCCAATATTGAGTATGTATTTGATTCATCTGTTTTAAGATTTAAAAATTAACTATGTCACGTCAGCATGAAATTAACTGCGTTTTAAACTGGATGAGTGGGCAAAGTGCTTTCCTCAGTGGTTCCATCGGATGTATTGATGTGAATGGACTCTATTTTGAAAATATATAATAGAACTAATAAATTATTAGTTTTTGATTTTCTAAGAACTTTAAGTTTGACCCTCGTACCACCGTTTGATCACAACTGTCAGACATATAGACAGCTTCTATTTGTGTTAAGATTTTGTTATAGGTAACGGATGATACCAAGCCATAACGATATTTATTTGATAAAATCTCCACTTACCACTCACAATCTACCCACGCGGATATATCCTGCAGTGCTTTTCTAAGTCTCTTAACAGCTTCGAGGGATACATCGTTTGATCTCGCCGCGTTTGTAGTTCTAAGCACAGCCATAGCGTCTTTAAGTATTACCGCCAAAACTAGCGCCCATTCTACACAACTCGCTTCGGTCATCAGTTGTAAAAAGTACCTGGAAATAAATATAAAAAATACTAAATGTCCCCACCGACCTTACATCTGCAAAATAAGCTATTCAAGGTATATCATCATCATCAGCCTGAGTCTCTCCACTGCTAAATATAGGGCTCCCCCAAGGCTCGCCACTGTACGTGGTCTCCACTCCAGAACCCGTTACCCTATCGGTCGTCGGTTCTGCGGCAGATGTGTCCGGCCCATTGCCACTTCAGCTTGCTAATTTTGAATGCTATGTCAGTAACTTTGGTTCTCCGACGAATTACAACGTTTCGAATTCTATCCATCAGAGAAATACCAAGCATAGCTCTCTCCATAGCTCGCTGAGCGACCTTGAATTTGTGAACCAGACCCACTGTCAGTGTCCACGTCTCTGCTCCGTACGACATTACGGGGAGGATGCACTGGTTGAAGACTTTTGTCTTCGAACACTGGTATAGACGATGAGAGGATATATCGAAGTTTCCCGAATGCCGCCCATCCTAGCTGAATGTGTCTATCGGCTTTTTTGCTGAAGTTTGCAGCGCCTAGCTGAATATTCTGTCCAAGGTAGACGTGTTCGTGTACAACTTCGAGAGTAGCATTCAAGGTATATGACCTATAAGTATTTATGTAACAGTATTTAATATTTTTTTACGTTCATAACAGCCCCTAGAAAACAGCGTCCCAGACCTCCACTGCTGGAGATGGGCCTTCCAGAACATATATCTGGAGAATTTGGCCTACACTCACCACGCTGGCCAGACGGCTTTTTTACGTTAATGCATCCGAAATCCTCTGCCACACTGAAATAGTTGAGTGGAGGAGCCGTTGAGAAAACGTCTAGGGACACTGGTGTTAGACTCTGTGTTAGGGGATGTGCGTCAATTACCTGAGCCTAACATGTGCAGTGTGACTCCCTTTCTCTGCCTGGTGATTGTGTAGTCTCTCAACCAGAGCTGCATATCTTCTCTCTTCTGCTCCCAGTTCTCCTCCCCAAGCGGCAGCTCCAGTCTCCGCTACGCTACATTCACCCGCTGAACTAAAAATAAAATATATTTATTAGGGTCGCCAACAATAACAGCAACAATACATACATGGATTTTCACTTACAACTAAGACCTAAACCAGATGCTGCACCAATTACAGGCAATCACCACATGCTATTACAGTATCCATTAATTAAGCCTTGGTTATTCAATAACCGAAATATAAAATACAGTGTAAACTCTATATAACGACACTGAAGGGATTGTGCATTTTATGGCGTTATAGAGAGTTGTCGTTAGATGGAAAGAAGAAAAATCAGAATTGGAAGACAAGCTAAACCAACCAAAGCCAATTGATTTCGACGCTTTAGGGAGTTTGTCGTTAAATCTAGTGACGTTACATGGAGTTTACACTGTATATACAATAGTAATTACATGTTTTTTAAACTATTTTTTTTTTTATAATTGCTTACATACTTCCTGTAGTCAAGTTGCATTAGCCGTGGTCACGTTTCGACTGGAGCTGCGCGATGCAGTGTCAAAAAATTTAAGTGACATGTGGGTAGGTTTAAATTTACTATTTATTATGGACGAATACTTTTCTAAAAAGGTGGGTTTGAACCCATCAATGTATGTACCAATGAGGAATACATTCTTACGTACATTTGTCATAGACTTACAAAACTGCCGTACCTGTGCCTCGGAGAGCACGTTCACCCTTCGTGTCGGTCCCGGATCCACTTATTATTTTAAGTTATGGAATGGTTAAGAAATTGTCTTAAAAAAAAAACTTCTAGAAGGCCTCCAGTGGAGTGGAGTCTGTGTTGTAGGGGTTATGATGGTGATGACGATGGACGAAGGCCAATACAACTTGCTGAAACGTCAGGCGAAGTATGTCTCTAACTAAGGTAAATCATGTAAAGGCCTTTAAAATTATAAAAACTACAAGTTGTAAAAGTTTTTTTTTCATTGTGGTTATTTCTAGGAAATAAGAGGGATTTTGTCTATGAATGTCCTGCTACAATGTGAATAATTATAAACATCCAATATGGACCAGAAATAGCAGTTTATTTTTTGTGGTAACCCAATTTTGTAACACTTGGAATTGGATGATTATTTGGCCCGTCTTATACCTAACCTTGACACTAGGATTATTGCTGATGACGTGAAGGGATAATAAAATAGCATATCTAAAAAATATTAATTAATCTACAGTTACCTAGGAGAAGCTGGTGCCCCCGATATAGGTAGCATGGCAGCTCTTAATGTAAGGCTCATGTATCCACTATCGCCGCACAAACTGTCAGAATCCATTGATGGTGTGTATGAACCTGGAAACACAAATACAGATATCTTTTTAAAAATAGCTGTGGAGTGAAATAAAAAACAAAAAAATATTATTTTAATACAAAAATTAAATAGTAAATTTTCTGGATCCTCCTTTAAGTTTAGTCAGACCTGTATTGGGGGACCCGCTTAAAGTTAAACATAATAATATTGTACAAGAGTGTGTGTCGCGAACTCCCCGGTTAAGGACCGGGGCTCGACAAATAAAACAACAAATAAAGGGTCGTAGATTTATTGTATATTCAGTTGAGGACACTTCCGCACATTAAAGAGTGTAGGTAATCTAGCTAATGCTTATCTCGTGTAGCAGCCGGGCGTGAAGAAGAGACGCTCGGCTGGTGGGTAGTTGGGCGACGGACGAGATGAGTCTCCGGAAGCCCGCGGATCTTCCAACCCCAAACTGGTTCCCCAATTAGGGGATTACGGCCGCTTAGTGATTTTAAGGCACAATATGTAATTACCTTTACTATTAATAGTACCTAAACTTAAAACGGCTGGTTTTAAAGGTTCCTTTAAGTACAGTGCGTCGAAAGTGTGGAATAATATACCACCTCCAATACAAAATAAAACCACACACACTCTTAAAAACTATATAAAAAAAAGGCTTATGGAAAGGCAGATGGAAGTCACTGGAACCAAGAAATAATAATTTGATGTGAATTTTATACATGACCCTAAAATATTTATTGAGTTATATATAAGTGGTTATCACCCATCCTCTTTCTACTCTTCACTAATGTTAGAAGCGAGCATGCCTCTCATACCCACGGATTATGTAGATGTTAAGTTCTGTATATATTTATTACTAGTTTATGTATTATATAGTTTAGAATAGTTTATGTATCTACTTGGTTTATTATTTATTTACTATTATATAAGCATAGTATATATGTATAGATTATTATTATTATATAAATACATAATACATTTATTTAACATTAACACCTCCTCTTGTGTCTCAAAGTTGTTTTTCTTGTTGTCCTTTAGGTTAGTTGTTTGAAATGTACGTGAGTTGGGGTGTTGGCATAACAACAGCGTTAGTAGTGCATCACATTACATGTAATGCACAGCTGACTGAAGCTGAGCCAAGACCCTTGCCACATCATGCTGATTTAAATTCTAAATTGTTGTTATTTTCACTAATTGTAATGCTTATTGATGTGGCAATAAACGTTTGTTTGTTTGTTTGTTGTTTGAATATGTGCTTGAACAAGGTTACATTAAATTTTTATTATCGAAGCACCCGCAAAATGAACTTGCGCAGAAAAGGTTTCAAAATTAATGAGGAACGGCTGATTTTGACACATTGCGTACCGTCCCTGAGCGTTCTGTTTCTCCGAGTTCATCGCATAGCGCATTAATGCGTTTCTATTAAAACAAATATAAACTGCCATGCTACATGTGTGTTATTTTAATTTAATATAAATGATATGTATATGTGTTATAAAGGTTAGCTTGTCTTTTTTCTATATTTCTATATGTACAAATATACATACATATTTGCATTTTCGTAATATAGTAAAATACGAATATATTCATTTAATTTCATTACAGCCCCTGGAACACAGCGTCCTAGACCTCCACTGCTGGAGATGGGGCTTATGTATATGATGGGACATATGTATACCTGGAGAGTTTGGCCTACACTCGCCACGCTGGCCAGACGATGGGATATGATGTAATGACAATTTATTAACGATTCCACAAGTTGGTATTAGTGGAACCGGGACCGACGGCTTAACGTGCTCTCCGAGGCATGACAAATTAATCTATGACAAATGTACGTAAGAAAAGTGTATTTCTCATTGGTACATGTCAGGTGGGTTTGAACCGATCTTTGTAGGATTCAAGGAACGCGTTCTTACAACCGAGCCACCACCGCGCCACGAATATATAAATGGGTCTTAATTAATATCAATGTATAGTATAACGTATATAAATATAAATGATTTTATTAGTGACAAAAATGCCTGGTAGATGTGTATATTATTAATATATTTTGGACACCTTTTACTGTTGGTGTATGTTTATATTTAGGTCAATTCAATTGTAGTGTAATAAATTTAATATAATTTATTTAAATAATTATAACAATGTGATGTGACAATATAAAAGAGCCCGAGAAGGCCAAATTGTAATAAATGATTTGACTTTGACTTTATAGTTTGAGTGTTATAAGGGCGTTAAAGTTTTCTTTAAAGATTTTCTTTAAAGTAACATTGCTATTAATACCAATAGGCGGTAAGCGGACTCTGATGGAGGTAATTTGCCCAGGCTTCCAGGGTGGGTTATCCACACGTTTCGGGATCAGGCTCGAGTTGCTGTCATGCCCAGTCAAGGCGGCATAGTGTTAGGGACTAATGTCAGTCATGAGTGTCTGATTCCAGTTGCTAACATTCATGGACCTTACGCGCCACTTACCACCACTTACCGTAACTTTAAAAACATGGTTTCAGACTACCCACAATATAGTTTTCTTTTTTGTTATTTGCATAGTTTTATTGTTTATTAATTATCCGTAGGAACCTTGTTTCTGGGAACACTTGGTTATGTCAAAGTTTACACTTTTGTCATATGCAATGTAATTAATACAATGACACAGAAAAATAACCGGATATATAGTCGTATATTGGTTATATAAACTAAGGTTGGATGCAGCTGTAAAGGGGCGTTGTCCTTATCAAATACATTGTCTTATGTCAAATAATAATAATGATGTATAATAATTATAATGTCAAATATAGTATACCTATAATATTTTAGTGCATGCAATAATTAAAACTACAATTTAAAAGTACTTAAAACTAAGATATTATATAAAAATGTATTTACAAAAATAAAATTAAAATGATAAAAATAATTAGGCTATAATAATAGATATATGATAATATATTTTATTATTATTACTTACTAGCTATAGTACTGCTCTTTCTTTGAAGCGTTTGATCTAGTTCAGTAACAGCAGGATAGGGCCATGCAAAATCTTCGTGAAGCCTCTTCAAGCAAGGCACAGCACTATCGACCCTTGCGGCCTTTTCCTTTTCTCCCGCCAACCATGCTACAAGGTGCAAATCTAAAGCTGCGGCCATCTTGCCTAAAGAATGTAGTCTGGCAGACGATAGCAAATGGCGAGCGTGTCGTTGAATCATCATATCTATGAAGAATTCCTCTGAAGTACCGCTGTAAGCTTCTCTGTTGATTATCAAATAAAATAGCGTATTTTTATAAGCAGTCAATGTATATGTGTATATTAGAAAACCAATGAAAAGGTTACATTATATCAACATTTTTAAATATTAAGTCAATGAGATAATGTGTGATCGATTCAATGGTTACAAGAAGAAGATCTAATAATAATAATATTCATAAATAAATATATAATAGCCTAAAGTGGCCATCTTGACAAGATAATGTAGCCAAGGACTGTAACTTTACTCCTAATTTTTTCAAACATCTGCATTAGAATTCCAAGCATCAAATTAAAATGGCTATTTAAAAAGACGATCTAATCTCAAATCACTGTTTGACAAGACTGCTTATACAGACAACAGCAGTTACTTAGTCGCAAACGTTGTTAGTGAATTTTGTTATTTACATTAGAGGTTGCGTCATAATTACAAAATATTATTCAAATCTCAACTCTATAAGCGCTCGACCTCGACGGACGTGCAAATATCAACTTTAATAGCGTGATATATATATATATAGTTAACGGATTCCATTACATAACGTTTGCGACTAAGTAACAGAATAGGGCTGCAGTAAAGCATTCGATATAGTCGATCATAGAATCTTTTTACAAATGTATGTACCTACATTCAGATATTAGAAGCGACATAGATTTCAATACATAATAGGACACAGGCCGTGGCAATCAATTTAATTTCTTGTTGGTTTCGTGGGCCTAGTAGCGTTCCACAGGGATCTCTACTGGGCCCCTTACTATTTTTGACTTTTGTTTGTGATGATTTTGATTGATAAATGTTTCCTTAGTGTATTCTGTCCTAAGTACGCCTAATTTTTTAGAAAACTTATGTTTTGGATTGGAGATCTGTAAATCTGTGTTTTAGGGGCTGAATTCTATGCTATATGCACTTACTTGTCACTTCTGGTGGGGACAGACTTCTTTCTCTTGACTGCGGCGGTGGCGGTGGCGGTAGGTGGAGCAGTTGGAGGAGGGGCTTCTCCCTCCACTCGAGGAGTCGCAGTAGTACTGAAGCTACGACCTCGAGCACCAGCTAGCTGCCCATAATATATTATTATTATTATGCTATATAATTTATGACATTATAGTACATTACTGCCGCGGTCTATAATGACTACTTTGCTGGTCGCGCTGATGATGGCCGACAGCGCAGCTCCAGGCCGAGACAGCGCGGTCAGCGTGCAGCACTTGATGGACGAGCTGAGATAAAGGCCGAGACGGTAGGTCGACTTAGTCAGTCTTGGTCTTCATCAGAATAGGTGGTCTTGTTCTCGGTCTTGGTCTTGCACTCCTAATCTTGGAATTGGTCTTGCGCAAGAGTCTCGCAAGACTTCTGCAAGACTCTTACTCTGACTCAATATATATTTTATTTTCCAATTGTACTAGGGAAATCTCTCTCCGCGATGTCTTTAGGGTACCAAACTTGAGAAATATTACAAATAAATCAAATAATTTATTGTGTCACGACCAGGAATCAAACCCTGTACCTAAAAGTCCAAATCCATGGAATTAATCGCTAAACCTCGGAGGCATTAGGTATAGGTAGGATTTAGGTATACTAAAATAAAATTATTTGCAAACATACTCTCCCAAGTTCCAAATACCTAAACGGTATTTGTTAGATTGTACAGCGTTCTTTTTGCTGGTTGTTCAAAGTTCTCTTTCGATTATATTTTTAATCTACGACTATTCCAAATTGATATTTTTTACAGCCACGACGCGTTATGCAATTGCATTGTTACAATGTCTAACTATTATTATAAAATAAATTTAATTAATCAATTTGTAGAAAAAGTTAATTTACCTGCATTGTGCCAAGGATAACTGATAGATCTTCAGCGTTAGGACTGACCGATTGCGGTTGAATTATCTGTCCATATTTAGCCTGGACATTGACTGAGTTTCTCGGTGAATCTACGTCATTGGGATCTAAAAATAAAATATTACTTAGGCACTTTAAACAAAATAATTATTTGATAGGATTAAAACTGGTAGATCACTTACTTTGGCTACAAATTGTTATAGATTTACAACACCAACGTCACTGTACCTTGGAGAGCACGTTAAACAATCGGTCCCGGTTCGACTATAATTATGGAATGGAAAATGATTTACATTTTAAATATTTTAGGTATTTAAAACTTTGTCAAAGTAGAGCTTGTATGTCTACAAATGCACTAGAGATAGTTGTTGTTTTTTTATTCCTTTAGTCCAAAGTTATGTTTTTACAAACATTTGGAATCTGCCGAAAGGATTGAGTCCCGCTAGCAGCCCTGTCTACCGCGTGACGTCATATCACAACGCTTGCTACTAAATGGAGTGAGCCCTCGTCGCACACTAGCTAAAATTTAGAAATTCCTCATTGTTAATAAATAAATCAGAACCTCGCCAACCCGAAACAGAGTGGCGAGAGAAGGATCATCTCCAGCAGTGGAGGTCTAGGGCTCTGTGTTTAAGGGATGATGATGATGAGTTACCAATTGCTCTGAGGAAGCGCACGAGGTCCCGCGCGAGGTCCCAGCGCTCCAGCTGTAACGCGGTGTCCAACAGTTGTGTGGCCAACTGTCTGCTAACTGTCGAACTCTCCAAATTCTACAACAAACCAACTTATTTATAGGCCCTAAATACTACAAAGGTGTGAGATCGATGTTTGGATGTTTGACGACCATAATGTCCATGATAATGACAAACCTCGGCTCGCCACACATAATGCCATGTTGGAACCAACACTAATGTATGATTTTGCGAGACGTGGATATGTCAACATGAAAGTAGAGTTCAGTAGAAATGAGGTCGGATAGACCGCCTCCGTGGTCTAGTGGTAACAAACGTTGCCGTGAACTCGGGAGGTCGTGGGTTCGATTCCCACCGGGGGCAAGTTGTACATTGTATAATTTGTCTCGGTCTGGGTGTTTATTTGTATAATATGTATATATTTACAAAAAAAAGTATAATATGTAGTTTTATCAACCATCTAGTTTCCGTAACACAAGCCTCGTAGCTTACCACGAAAATTAGATGGCGCTGTGTGACCTGTCTGGAAATATTTATTTATTTATATGTCGCGTCAGTTTGGCGCATTTGCAACAACTAAATATACAACTCTATTGTTGGTATGAATGAAAGTATTGAAACAAAAATAAGGAAAGGCATGCTCCGATGGTTTAGGCATGTCGAAAGGATGGGTGAAGAAAGATTGACGAACCAGATATATACAAGGCAGGCCAAGACTCACTTATCACGACCAAATAAATAAAACACTAGCAGAAGGTGCAATAAAGAGTCTACAAAACAAAATAGGGCACATATATAAAAGGGCTAATGAATGTCGAAGAAGTGAAAAAGGTATATGTATGTAATTAATTTGTGTTTTATATAGTAATAAATAATTTCAACTATCTATTTTCTTAGTAACTTTCTGCACCCGCGTATTACAGTTCTCAGTCACAAAGGTTAGTTGGTAGAAAATGCATTTACGGCATTATAGGCCTATGTACCTGCGCTTGTTTTGGTTTTGTACAATAAATAATTTATTATTATTATGTGTTAATCGTGACAAATGGCGCTCAATCGTCTCTGCCTACCCCGCAAGGGAACTGGCGTGAATGTGTGTATGTATGTATATGTTTTCTGGCATGATCTCAGCCACGTGATACTCGTAGTATTGCTAATAATTGTAGTACGACTTTAAAGTACAGAGTAAAGTAATTGATGAATTGTGAGCAAAGATTTTTCTTAATTATTTGAGAATCTGTTATCTGCATTATGATGATTCGTCTAGTCGTTAACAAACTTCCTCAACTTCAACAAAGCGTGGTTTCTCGATACCTATTTTACAACGATACAGTTTATATAACGATGGATTGTTTCTATATAATTTACCTGTAATATAATAAGGTACGAAGCTGCAGTGTCCAACATTTTTCTCTGTAGACATTCCCTGAACAGCTCCTTCGGTTTTCCGGCCGCTGAGAACAGGTATGCCCATAATGCTATCTCGGTCTTTCGAGCACATTGTACTACAGTCTGTCAACAATTAAAACAAAGTTATGAGGTATGAGTTCTTTACTAGTAGCTTCTTATCTGAAACCTTGTGAAGGAGTAGCTCAAAGGAAAGTAGGAAGTATGACAGACAGGGAGTTACAAGTGAATTGGGCACTCTTGCACAATCTCTATGATACTTGGTAGTTGGACATCAGGTATGGGTTTAGTAGTACCTAGGTGGTAGACAGACTGATAGTGGTAATTTGTCCAGTCTGCTGGGGCGGGGAAGTATCCACCGTTCGTGCTGATAAACCCAGTAAAGTGTATCCACATATTTCGGGATCAGGCTCGAATTGCCGTCATGTCCAGTCAAGCCGACGTAGTTTTAGGGACTGATGTCAGTCATGAGTGTCTGATTCCAGTTGCTAACATTCATGGATCTCGCTCCCCACTTACCATAAGGTGGCCGCAAGGTCACATATCGTGTTAGTTTTTTGGTCTGTTTTTTGTATGACCATATCTGTCATACTTCTTGCATTCCTTGGAGCTGCTTCTTCACAAGATTTAGTGAAGAAGCAGCTCCAAGGAATGCAGGAAGTATGACGGATAAGGTCATACAAGTAAATTAGGAATTCTTACACAACCTCTACTAGTATGATGCCCGGTCGTTGAGCAACAGGAATGGGTTCTTTACTAGTAGGTTTTTGCTCTTGAATCTTGTGAAGGAGCAGCTCCAAGGAATGCAAGAAGTATGACAGATATGGTCATACAAGTAAATTAGGAATTCTTACACAACCTCTACTAGTATGATGCCCGGTCGTTGAGCAACAGGTATGGGTTCTTTACTAGTAGGTTTTTGCTCTTGAATCTTGTGAAGGAGCAGCTCCAAGGAATGCAAGAAGTATGACAGATATGGTCATACAAGTAAATTAGGAATTCTTACACAACCTCTACTAGTATGATGCCCGGTCGTTGAGCAACAGGAATGGGTTCTTTACTAGTAGGTTTTTGCTCTTGAATCTTGTGAAGAAGCAGCTCCAAGGAATGCAAGAAGTATGACAGATATGGTCATACAAGTAAATTAGGAATTCTTACACAACCTCTACTAGTATGATGCCCGGTCGTTGAGCAACAGGAATGGGTTCTTTACTAGTAGGTTTTTGCTCTTGAATCTTGTGAAGGAGCAGCTCCAAGGAATGCAAGAAGTATGACAGATATGGTCATACAAGTAAATTAGGAATTCTTACACAACCTCTACTAGTATGATGCCCGGTCGTTGAGCAACAGGAATGGGTTCTTTACTAGTAGGTTTTTGCTCTTGAATCTTGTGAAGGAGCAGCTCCAAGGAATGCAAGAAGTATGACAGATATGGTCATACAAGTAAATTAGGAATTCTTACACAACCTCTACTAGTATGATGCCCGGTCGTTGAGCAACAGGAATGGGTTCTTTACTAGTAGGTTTTTGCTCTTGAATCTTGTGAAGGAGCAGCTCCAAGGAATGCAAGAAGTATGACAGATATGGTCATACAAGTAAATTAGGAATTCTTACACAACCTCTACTAGTATGATGCCCGGTCGTTGAGCAACAGGAATGGGTTCTTTACTAGTAGGTTTTTGCTCTTGAATCTTGTGAAGGAGCAGCTCCAAGGAATGCAAGAAGTATGACAGATATGGTCATACAAGTAAATTAGGAATTCTTACACAACCTCTACTAGTATGATGCCCGGTCGTTGAGCAACAGGAATGGGTTCTTTACTAGTAGGTTTTTGCTCTTGAATCTTGTGAAGGAGCAGCTCCAAGGAATGCAAGAAGTATGACAGATATGGTCATACAAGTAAATTAGGAATTCTTACACAACCTCTACTAGTATGATGCCCGGTCGTTGAGCATCAGGAATGGGTTCTTTACTAGTAGCTTTTTGCTCTTGAATCTTGTCAAGGAGCAGCTCCAAGGAATGCAGGAAGTATGACAGATAGGGTCATACTTACAAGTAAATTAGGAATTCTTACACAACCTCTACTAGTATGATGCCCGGTCGTTGAGCATCAGGAATGGGTTCTTTAATAGTAGCTTTTTGCTCTTGAATCTTGTGAAGGAGCAGCTCCAAGGAATGCAAGGAGTATGACAGAAAGAAAATTGGGAACTCTTGCACAAACTCTATGATGTTCATTCTTCTTGCTCTGGAATTTGTGAAGGAGACAGATAGACACTTCTAAGTGTACTGGAATCTCTTGCACAAACTCTATGAGGCTTGGTAGTTGGGCTTCAGGTATATTTTTCTACCCGTAGCTTGCTCTTTCTAAGCTTTGAAAAAGGACCAGCTCCAAAACATACAGAGGATATCTCTCTATAGCTCTTACAAATACGACAGTTAGGCACTTACTTGTAAGTAAACTGGAAACTCTTGCACAAACTCTATGATGCTCGGTAGTTGGGCATCAGGTATGGGTTCTTTACTGGTAGCTTCTTCTTCCAGAACCTCGTGAAGGAGCAGCTCCAGGGAATGCGGAAAGTATGGCAACTGGGCACAACTGCGCGCGATTTCCCACGCGTGATACCCGAGGTTTCGACGGAGCAACTGACGCAATATTTGGTGGAGATATACTTGGCTCTGAAAATGATTGAATTCTTTGATAGAAGACAAATTTATTAGCATTTAATACGTTCACTGTGCAGGTACGGGCTCATCGTGTGTGAGAAAGCCCGTCCCTTTCTGGTAATGGTATCTCAGGCCATCTACTATTATGCTCATCTCCCAACCTAACCAAAAACTTTATGATTTCGCTAATGCAGTCGTGAGACGTTCCAAAAGTTTTTTGGAATTTTGTTATAATTTTGATGGGCTTTCTCTTGCGCTTGCTTCCACTGCTGAGACAATTTGAAGCTTGAATTCGCGGCTGTCAATTTCTTGTCAGATCATAAGTATTATATAATATTTCCAATGAGAAGCTGTTTATATATGTAATATTATTAATATTGTTTCTGCTATGATATAAATTGTTTATCAGATAGGCACCGTCTTTAAATATATTCAAAAAACTTCTCTCTTACTTCCTTAAAAAGCAAAACGAATCCTAATCACCTGACATATTATTAGGTATCTTAATTATGTATTAATATTATTCTGTTAGGTATTTTAGTATTATAAATGTATATATTGTTTTTATTTACATATTTTAACTCTGTTTTTACTATATTATTTCCATTTTCACACTCTGCACCTATAATATTAATCTCTCACTCTCCCAAAGGTTAGCTGGTAGAGAATATCTACTTGGGATTATGCTCGCCTATGTACAACACTTTATATTGTATATTTTGTGTACGATAAAGAATTTTTATTATTATTGTTATTTTATTTATTATTTTTTATTTATTATGTTTTATTATTTATAACTTAGTATTTCAATTCAATTTTGATGTTCATAATTTTATTTTTTGCTTAATTGTTAATCTGCTATGCTTGTTTGTGTTTTTGTTAATTTTGAGTAAATTCTCGACACTCAAGGTCTTGTTTTTGTTGATTAAGTGGTGTAAATTTATTATGTGCTTAGGCAATATTACCCAGTGATCTCAATAATAAAGTAGTTCTGTACCACTTATTATTACCTGTAATTACTGGCCAGTGAAGCGATCTAATTACAATGTACGGTCATACCTATAGCAATTAAACACTTAAGTTTCTTGACACTTTTATTAAGATTTATTATACAAACCAGAAACTGAAAGAAACATTTTATACTTGTAATATACAGAGTGAATTGTTCTCCAAACTAGGAAATGCAATTTTACTAGATATTAGAATTATTTCCTGTAAGACAAGTTTTTGAACATTAAAGATTGTGTTTCCGAATTCAATATATATATGGGCCCTTGGTCTGAGAACGCTAAATCGTTAATACGCGACATAAGCGTTGCCATCCGAGCGTCAACAGGTGATCCGCTGAGTAGGGAATATCTTATTCAGAGGATCAGTGTTGCCATCCAACGAGGTAACGTCGCCGGAGTCCTCGGAACGGAGTTTATCTTCTCCTGGATTTGATGACATGTAGATTATAATCAAGATATTTGTAAGTATTTAGTTTTTATATTAATTAGGTTTATCTTTTAGTTTATTTAATTTAAGGTTTTGTTTAGTTTATTTTTAATTTTATTATTTAGGTAGCTTTTAATTTATATATATATAGTGTAAACTCTATATAACGACACTGAAGGGACTGTGCATTTTATGACGTTATAGAGAGTTGTCGTTAAATGGAGAGAAAAAAAAAACAGAATTGGAAGATAAGCTAACCCATGTACGGCCCGGGGCTGCTTCAAGCATGCCGCTGCCAAAATATGACATGATCTTCCACAGCCCGTTCGGGACGCGATAGTTACAACGTTACCCACTTTCCGTAAAATGTGTGCAGCATGGCTGCTTGTGAAGCAGGCTGGGGCAGCTCTCGTCTAGGTTTCTGTTTTTTTTTATTTATTTATGTTCTTGGTTTTTTTTATTTGTTTTATTTTTAATGAATTTTGTTTCATTATTATTTTATAATTTTTATTTATAATATTGTTCCACTAAATTTAAATATTGGCTATGGTATAATAACAAAGGTTGTTGAAACCTGCTTCCAACACCATTTTATGAACCATAGACCCTTTTGTCATAATATCTTTGTTTTATTTTATAACTATATTTTTAATTTTTTTTTATTAACTCTTACTTTTATGACAAATAAAAACTGATTTTATTTTATTTTATTTAAACCAACCAAAGCCAATTGATTTCGACGCTTTAGGGAGTTTGTCGTTAAATACAGTGACGTTACATGGAGTTTACACTGTATATAATATATTTTTAAATTGCATATTTTATATAAAAATTTTATAGTAAATAAAATAAGATTAAACTAAAATTATAATAGTGTGGCGAGGACACTCGCTGCGTTCCCCCGTTGAACGTCGAGGCTGACCCTTTGAGCAAAATGTTCACTACTTAAGGGTCACTCGTCGCCAACCCGTCGCAAAGTTCTTTTTCATACATATATACGAATATATATTTGTTGTTGGTATTTATTACCCTCAATAAAGAAAATTGACAATCAAGAATAACTAATAAGGAGCTTACCATATATTTATGTATTTAAAAACCACGTAAGTCTTGTTTCAACGGGTGATATTTTTATATAAATATCACCATGGCAAGCTTACAATATTAGTTCTCCTTGAAAGTAAAAATTGGCATTTGACATCATTTCAAATGGCACATACTTTAACGAGAACAACAAATAGGTGGTAGGCAGACTGATGGTGATAATTTCCCCAGTCAGCCGGAGCGGGAAAGTATCCACCGTTCGTGCCGATAAATCCAGTAAAGTGTATCCACATGTTTCGGGATCAGGCTCGAATTGCCGTCATGCCCAGTCAAGCCGGCATGCCCAGTCAAGCCGTCATGCCCAGTCAAGCCGTCATGCCCAGTCAAGCCGTCATACCCAGTCAAGCTGCCTTAGTGTTAGGGACTGATGAAAAAAACACAAAATATGACACTTACCGTTCTATTGACTACGCAAAAGGGTAGTGAAAATACAGAATTGGATTCTGTGGTGTAGAGGGTAGTATCATTTTCAGCTCCTAATAGTATTGCATCATCGAATAATATAGCTGGAATAAAATAAATAAAATATTAGCATTAATACATGAAGGCTGGGTGTCGCGGTGGCGGCTCGGTTGTATGTAAGAACGCGTTCCTTAAATCCTACCCCACTCCCCTGGCATGTACCAATGAGAAATGCACTTTTCTTACGTACCCGTACATGTGTCATAGATTTATAACACCACCATTCCCGTGCCTCGGACAGCACGTTAAGCCGTCGGTCCCGGTTTCACTAATACCAACTTGTGAAATCGTTAATTAATTGTCATAAAAAATTACATCATATCCTTGCCAAGCCGTCTGGTCAGCGGCAGCGTGGCAAGTGTAGGCCAAATACTCCAGATATATGTTCTGGAAGGCCCATCTCCAGCAGTGGAGGTCTAGGACGCTGTGTTCTAGGAGCTGTAATAATGACATGAAGCAACCCTAATTTACAGAAACCTCTGGTTTAAGACGCCAAAGAAACCCTTCAACCCTTGAGGTTGAAATAAGCTTAGACCTAAACCACAGAAACTAAATTGAGAGCATCACCAAAACAGCGTCCAAAAATCTCGTGATACTAGGATCGAACTGAAGGTTCTTATAAAATCAAAAACTGAACTAGTAGGTTTTAATTTGTATTGTGTCTTTGTAAAAGAGAGAGAGAATACATCGCTGCATCCGATGGAACCACTGAGGAGACCACTTTGCCCACTCGTGCTTAGGGCCTTCGACGGCCTTATTAAACGCAGTCATTTGTGATGTTACAAAGCTTTGGGAATACAGTTTATGCACGTCTCGGAAAGGGTGCTTGGGTTACTATTATCGTGTCTCGGAATGACGGGGTTGTCTAACCAAACTATTAAAACATGCAGCGCAGTTGATGTTTTTACCAGGAAGAAAGATTTTTTTATTTTTTTTAGTCAAAACAAACTGCAAACTGGTCTAACGGTGAAGTGCGTGGATTTAGATTCGTAAATACCGGGTTCGATTACTGGTCGGGACACAATAATAATTATTAATTTAAATAAATAAATTTAATTTATTTGTGTTTGGTATGCTAGAGACAATAATAATAATAATAAAATTCTTTATTGCACATTAAAATATACAAAATGAAATGATTCTCTAACAGCTAACCTTTGGGAGAACGACATAAGAAATTGTGGGGTGCAGAGTTAGAAGGAGACAATAAATATTAGACTAAATGCAAAGGTTGCTATCTATACCTTTCACTGGGTATATCATAATCGACAAGTTTGCCACTTGTCATGATTGGCCTATATTAAAGTTGGCTATATATGCATGGTTTCTGACCACCCCGAAAGGGAAACGGTCGTGATCATACTTTACTTTATACTTTTTCCTTATAAATGAATAAATAAAATACTGAATTTATTTTCTTAAAAACAACAAACTGTAATAATACTTACTAAGCGGATAAATATTGAGATGGAATGGCAGCATGATTCTCTTCGCCATGAAGGTGTGTCTTGAAGTGTCGGGGTGTCTGGAAGTATCTCTCGGCAGCAGTGGTAGCCAGACCCTGGCTCCTAGAGAGCCGCACCATAGCCATAGAGCTCGGGACAGCTGGGTCTGTGTCCCGAACCCAGTGCCAGCCGCCCATACACTCTCCACACACGAAGCCAGCACAGTAGCTGGTAAACAGCTGTATGCCTGGTGGTTAAATGTAGATTTAGGTTACACCTCGCTATTACCATCTCTCAAGATCAGGGGTGCGATTTTTTAATGTCAGTGCATTCTCCACACACATGAAGCCAGCACAGTAGCTGGTAAACAGCTGTATGCCTGGTGGTTAAATGTAGATTTAGGTTACACCTCGCTATTACCATCTCTCAAGATCAGGGGTGCGATTTTTTAATGTCAGTGCATTCTCCACACACGAAGCCAGCACAGTAGCTGGTAGACAGCTGGATGCCTGGTGGTTAAATGTAGATTTAGGTTACACCTCGCTATTACCATCTCTCAAGATCAGGGGTGCGATTTTTTAATGTCAGTGCATTCTCCACACACGAAGCCAGCACAGTAGCTGGTAGACAGCTGGATGCCTGGTGGTTAAATGTAGATTTAGGTTACACCTCGCTATTACCATCTCTCAAGATCAAGGGTGCGATTTTATAATGTCAGCTCATGGCTAAATATCACTGAAATGACAGAATCAAATTCCAAAGTTCGTATTTTTGAATCTCATCGGGTGAGTATAATGCAATACCTCTGAATTTAATGCGACTGGACTCGTAAATAAAATGACTGTTTGTTATTAGCGACCAGTTTTTCTAATTTTATGTGATATTTTGAAGATAAAATGGCAAGCCTAAATGGATATATTCTCATATATATATATATATATTAGTATATATATATATATATATATGAGAATATATCTATATATTAGTATATATATATATATGAGAATATATCCATTTAGGCTTGCTATTAGTATTGATGGTACTCCGGATGCAGATCCTGGTTGCTGACATTTTTTTGTTATTTGTATTGCTGGTTGTTATTGTTTCAGTTTTAATTATGACATTTGCATCTTGTAGTTGATGATTTTTATTATTATTAGTAAATAAGTAGTAGGTATAGTAATAATAAAATGTTTGAATAATAAGTTAATAGGTATTAAATTTAAAACTAATTTGTATTAAAAGGAATAATAATAATATAATATAATTTTGTTTAGTTAAAAATATTAAATATTGTATGCCTAATGTGGGCAGATTGTTTCAACATTGATGTGTATGAAGATGTTTCTGAAATTTTACATGTAAACAATTCTGACAATATATTATTTTGAATTTGATGCTGTCCGCAATGCTGCTGTCAATTCTACAGGGCTACATCACATCTTACTCACTGTTAGGGTACGCTTTCCTGTAGGTAGGGCTGCCAAGAATTATTTAATTTAGAATTCTTTAATTTTTTATTTAATATTGGATATCTGATTTTTATTGATTTTCTTTATCTTTTGGTTGTATTTCTTCTGTTTTTTCTCCTTTTCTTTGACACCTAAGTATCAGTAATAAAGTATGTTACCTAATTTGGTCAATAAACTTAATTATATACTAATTATCCCTACGTGTACTCATAAATTTGGAGACTCTTACATCTGTCGCACGCTGAAGATGTGGAATGCTGGGAAGCCAGTGTGTTTTCCCACTCTTATAACCTGCAGTCCTTCAAGCGATGTGTGAAAAGCATCTTGTTAGGTCGGCATAGTGGTAGAGTAATGTCGGTCGTGGTGATCGGCGTCAGTTGCTCCCATTCTTGGACCTCGCGTACTGCTTACCATCAGGTAGGCGCGATGAATAAAAAATACTAACCTTTGTTTTGTAATATGCTGTGAAAATGAATGAATATATATATTTCTTCAGAGAGCTATGACGAATCTCTTGAAGACATAAAAGGCGTTACTCTATGAGAAATTATGTGTAAGTTGGTACCGCACAATGAAATATAAAAAAATAGGACATTTGATAAATTGTGATAATTTTCTCACCGGTGATATCAAACTCATCGGTGACATTGAAAAATCGCACCTCTTTTCCGCAACTCATCAGACAGCTCCCTCAGTGATAGCTATCATCGTTACTATAAAGGCATCGGGTCCTCTAATCATGAAACCATCTTGTTTGCATGCAAAGAGCAGTGAGACACAGCCTAAGAATTATTTTTCTTAGACTTTTTTATGTAGTAGTATCTTTATTTGTTATTAGTAAAAAGTTAGCAAAAAGAAAATTATATTTACTAAAATTACAATAATCATATCCACCAAGAAATATTACGCGTTTTGTGATAAAATGTATGTTAGTGCGACCTTATTAAGTTCAACAATAATAAAGTTATATAACGCAAGTTAATCCAATATTACATCAGCTTAATCGGAGGATCTACATGTATTGTGGAAGTGGATGCGTGCACGCAAGGTGAGCGTGCGACCAAACTATGCTCAATAAGGCCAAATACTTGACTACTGACTTCCAGAGTTACTGGAGCAAATCTTTCAATTCATTATTAAACGTTTATTAATTACTATTCTATCTATTATAAAATATTATACATAGCGCCACTTGACAGATCACGACATAAGTCTTTCGCTTCGTCGACATTCATCAACCTCTTTATACGGCATGTATTGTTGATACGAATTTTTCAGCCAGTGTTTTATTTATTTGATCGTGGTACGTGAGCTTTGGTCTCTATTACAACTTATTCCTTTCAACATGCCCGAATCATCGGATCACGCCTTTCCTTATTTTTGTCCCTATACTTTCTTTTATACCTACCCTATCCGTATTTCGACGTTACGTATGCGGTTCGCCAAAGTGACGCCGCATATCCGACGCAACGAGCTCATTTCTACTGCATTAACACTACCCTCATGCGTATTCTGACATATCCACGTCTCGCTTCCATACACGTGTTGGTACCAACATGGCATTGCGTATGGCGAGCCGAGCTTTGTCACTGACATTTTGACTGCCGATTAGTGACCCCAGGCACCGTTAACACTGTATCCTGCGTTCACTCTTCTTTCAACATCCCTATCATACTTTCCATCCGCAGTGAAAACACTGCCCAGATATATAATTTCATTTACTTGTTCTAGAGTTTCATCATCAATCTTTATCGTTACGGTTATTTATTTATTTATTTATTTAAAACTTTATTGCACTATGTACAAAGGGCGGGCTTAATGCCGCTAGGCATTCTCTAGCAGCCAACCTTTGGGACAATACAGAACATTACAGTCATGAGGCTAGGTGCAAACGATTGTAGGAAACGTTGCCAAATAAATTCATTTAATCTTACATACACTAGATATTAAAATAAATACACATACATACAAATATGTACACAATAATACATATACTACACACTATATTGGCTACTATATACTACATACAATACATACTTATATACGTTGTGAGGAGCTCTTTAGGTAATGAAAGTAAACCAGCTATTTAAACAGCGGTTTGCTGGGTGCTTGGCGAATTTCAACAGGTAAACTGTTCCAGAGATTTGCGGCCACTACTGCGAATGAGTTAGACTGACAGCTAGAGTGATGAGAAGGGATAGATAGAACAGAATTGTGTGACGAACGAAGAGATCTATCATGAATTGAGGAGAGATAGGTAAATTTGTCCTTGAGGTATTTCGGTGTGGCAGGCGGTGAGGTATTACGGTTGTCATCTTTCTCTCAAATACTAGTATCTTTGTTTTACTTGCATTTATACGGAGTCGGAGAGAGTATTACTACCTCGATCCTTGGCGCCGCATCAGACTGGAAAATTCTCATGGATACATTTGAACACCATTATAGGATCCCAGATGAACTAGCTGTATCAGCCTATAGGCCAGACATATTAGTGTTATCTCTCCTTATTGAACTTACCGTTCCGTGGGAATCAAATATTCCAAAAGACCACAACATGAAGTCGAATAAATATTATGATCTCACAGAAGAAATGATCAGGAACGGGTTCAAGACTCAGCTTTACGCAGTGGAAGTTGGTGCGAGAGGAGTGCCAGCAAAATCTTTGCATCACTTACTGAAAGAATTGGGCCTAAGCAGGTCTGCCGTCAATACATTTATGGAACGAGCTTCCACGACGGCATTAACGGAATCATACAGTATTTGGTTGGGTAGGGAAAGAAGTAGAATGGTGGATGGTGAGCGTATTATCGCGCAATAAAAAAGAAAAAAGGAGGCCTCCTTTTCTTAAACCAGCCTATTGTCGGTCGCATGCCCGAGACACCATTCTTCTCATCTCTTACTCACACACGATGGACCCGGCACCCGCACGGTGAATCCATGGAATGCTTAGAAATGTGTTTTCTCTTCTTCTCTAAATTATAAAATCGACGACAACCCAGTTATAGTTTACGATTATTACTATTGGATGTTTTTCATTTTCTAGGATTTAATTTATTTTATATTGATAATACAAAGTTTAGTATACCTATATATAATATGTTACGTTAATACATAATAACGAGACATTTTGAGTTGTATAAAAATATAATGTAAACAACAAGTCGGAAATGCACAATCAACGAATTACCAAATTAAATGATTAAAATTCCTGCAATCAACTTGTAACGTTTATGTAAATATGAAACAGAAGTAATAATTAGTTGCACAATAATTCAGGAATTCAATCCTGAGAATATTGAATAGCTATATGAATATTAATAGACTGGTGCTAAGGTACGAAGTTTTCACTAAGCCAAGGCTAAAATGAGGAAACCTGTCGCAACCCTTACAATTATTTATCGTACCAACCTGCGCACGAGTCATGTAACGATATCCGCAACGGCAGGATATGATAACCCGATTGAAGGAAATGCAGGCTATATATTAGCTTTAACAGTCAAAATTTAACAGTACGCTTCAGTCTTTAGCGTTTACAGGCGTGTTCAAAGATGAATTACTACGTTGCGGTTGGTAGTTTTTTAGTACACAAGAACCATCATTTTTTAAAATACTTTATGCGGTTGTGTTTAAAATGTTTTAGGCGGAATAGTGCAGTGATAAAATTGTGGTTTCAGATAACCTGCCTCCTGGCGCTAACTGCGTCGAGTCAAGCAGATGGTTTGGGTGGTGCAGTGTACGCCCCAGGGCATGCTTCCTTAGATTACTATGTAAGTTCTTTCCAACAGAATTGCTTAAAATTTGGATATGAATTGGAGTTAAGCAAAACGTTTCTGTTTCAGACTTACCCTAGATATGCTTTCGACTATTCGGTAAAAGACCCCCACACAGGAGACAACAAAGCTCAATGGGAAAAGCGAGACGGCGACGTTGTTAAAGGTACAAGATTTGACAATAAAGAATCAACAAGCAGCGTAAATCGGTCTAATTTTAAATTGTTTTCCAGGCGCGTACTCGTTAGTGGAACCAGACGGCAGTCTTCGAGTCGTAGAATACTGGGCAGATGATAAACACGGCTTCAATGCTCTTGTGAAGAGGATCGGACCAAACCTCCACCCAACTGGAGGTGCCCACTATGCAGCACCGATTTACAAAGCAGCCATCCCGACCCTGGAGTCATATGGCCCTGTAGGACCTTACCATGTGGGATCGGTCGCTAAACTTGAAGGGTTAGCTGCAGCTCCACTTCTGACTGGACAATATAAAGCTCTAGATGGAGGTTATGGAGGCCATGCAGTCTCAAGTGCCAGTTTTTACAAAGATGACGATGCTCCAATAGCAAAACCTGCTTTACCAATTGCACCCATCGCACCTATTGCTGTAGAGCCAATTCCGATTATGAAAAGTGCTCCTATCGTTCCCATAGGCATGCCAAGTGGAGATGCTTTCCCTAAATCATACTATTCGACGCCATATATTCCTGTCGCTTCATGGGGTTATGGAGGTAAAGGAGCCGAAGGTTTGGGTTATGCAGGTAAAGGTGCTGAAGGTCTAGGTTATGCAGGCAAAGGTGCTGAAATTCTAGGATATGCTGGTAAAGGTGTTGAAGGTCTGGGTTATACAGGCAAAGGTGCTGAGGGTCTGGCTTATGCAGGCAAAGGTGCTGAAGGTCTGAGCTATGCTGATCGAGGTGCAGAAGGTTTTGGTTATGCAGGAAAAGGTGCTGAGGGTCTAGCTTATGCGGGCCCGATTCTCGGAGGCTACAAAGGTGAAGAAGGCATTGATTATAGTGGTTACAAGGGAAATGCCGGCCCCGCTTATGCTGGTTTTAAAGGCGGAGAAGGACTAGGTTATGGTGGCTATGGAAAGGGTGGCGAACGTTTAGCTTACGATAGCTACAATGGCTACGTAGGTCCAGCATACGAAGGATTCAAGGGTCTAGGTGGCCTAGGCTACGAAGGTTACAAAGGCATTGGTTTAGGATACGGCGGAGCTAAGGGACCCTTGATAGGATCATGGGGTGGACCCGTATACAGTAATATAGGTTACGGCAAAGTTTACGGAAGTGAGAAATATTAGTGGGCTGTGATAATGAATCGTATAGTGTCATAAATATTCCCCTATCCCAAGTCCTATCCTTTACTAACTGTAAATACCGCTAACAAATATGACAACGAAGCGTACCTCGAATAATGTTAAGATATTTATTTATGTTTATAAAAACTTACTTAACAGCATAAAAAATTAACAGAGTTTTATTTTATCCCAAAATTATTATTTTCATAATAGTTTAATACTGAAACTTGGAAAATCAGATTGCTAATCCAAACAATAACAAGATTCTTCAGTGACTATTAAGTAGAAGTTATGTAAAGGTTTGAGCACGGAGGTCGCATAGCAGACGTTGTTCGACCAGTTTCTATGAATACCAGAACTGTAGGAACAAGTAAATCAACCAAATTGGGTTCAAATAGGAGCAGCGGTGGAAATTGTTCGAAGTATAAAAGTGTTGAACGCCAACCTAATGATATAGTACTGCACAGTACATCACAGGATACACTTATACAGATATGAATACCTATTTAGTGGTAAGTAGCTACTAGTATTAGTGAAAATTCTGAAGAATAAAATTAAACTGTAAAGTAATAAGGTGATAGTTTAGTATATATAATTATATTTTCATTTTAGTTATCCTGCCTAGCAGCCATACTGGCTGGGGTTACTGGCAACGCAATCCCTGTTGCGCCTATTCCCATCGTCACCGCTGTTGTAAGTAAAATAATATCAACAGAACAAAATTATATCTAGTATATATATATATATATATGTATGTATGTATGGATGGAGTATGTGTAGTGCCATCATGTCACTTTAAGTAGCCAGTTATGCTCGTACAATAATGTGTATTAAGCACCATATTTCGACAATTCATGTACGCAGGGACATTTCAGACGTCATAACCTGTTTAACATTCTCAATAGGCCGGTGGACTCCCCCGAACTTATTAGTAGAATCTGTCTTAAAGACTACCTACTATAATGGATGAAACTGATGTTGATATCTTTCATGAGGTGATGGCAGAGAGAAATGCGTTTAACTTAATGTTCTTTAAACGATAATAGTTTTTGTTATTGTACAGATATTAGTTTATTGCATGAAGTGATAGTTTGTAGATGCTTTCATCGTTCATGATATGTATTATTCTAACACTACTAGTGAAAACTTGTAAATGACTTTCTGTTTCTATTTTTGTATCTATACTTGTGAATTAAATGTCAATAGTTTTCCTTAATAAATAAGCACTAGAAGCACGTCTGTTTTGTATGTCTCTCTTTGCCAACTACAAAGTTCATTTTTTGGAGGACATGTAACTACTTTAATAGTAACTGTTCAGCGCTTGATTTTTTGCGGTGAAGCCACCGATTGCTCGTAGCTATTTGACTAGATCTTTTTGTTCTGACCTTAGCATTGTATGTGTTTGCAGGCACTCATTTTAATGAGCTATATATTTTTTTATTATATGCCATAACCTACGTAACAACTAATTGTAATTATCTGCGTATTCAAAATAAGTTTTTCTTTTACAGTCACACCCACGCTATGCATTTAATTACGCCGTCAATGATCCTCACACCGGAGACAACAAGGCTCAATGGGAACATCGCGACGGTGGCGCTGTCAAGGGAGCATACTCACTAGTCGAGCCTGATGGAAGTCTCAGAGTCGTGGAGTACACTGCCGATGACTATAAAGGCTTCAACGCAGTAGTCAAACGATTAGGACCAAACGTACACCCAACCACTGTCCATCATGGATCAGCTCTACCTTTGAAACCAATTCTACCTGCCTACGGATGGGGTGCCGCACCACCAGCTATCGGCCTACCTAAAACCACTTTAGGACATTGGAGCCTACCTTGGGATCATCTCACAGGATCCTATGGAGGTTGGGTCCCTCTCAAAGGAAGCTCATTGGGCTTAACTGGACCTTACGCGACAATCTACAGCAAACGATACGCAAAGAACGGAAAACTTCTTAAATCCTGGATGACAGGACCTATACCTTTTCATGGGGGAAGTTTAGTTATTAAAACCAAGCATTAATAGTTGAATACATGTGTTGCTATCATAGTTTTCTTGAAGATGGATTTCTGGAAAGCGGTGATAGAAGCACTTGTTAAACACAGCTTTAATACATTGTACCTGATAGTTAGAATAACTAGTCTATTCAAATTAAGTTTACGACGCTGTTGTGTGCCAGTAACCAAATAAATTATAAATGGAATTTTGTTTTTTTCTCCTTATTACTAGAGACCTGAACTGAAGACCTTTAACAAAATATTTCTGTAGAAATTGTCCTACCCTTGTCACGTTGGCCAAATATTTATTATTCCTCTATGTAACAATAAAAACTGAACCATTATAGAGTTCATGGATGTAAATAATAAATACATTTTAATAACAGTTTTAATTATTTATATATTCCATAATTAAGGTTTTGAAAATTCACATACTGTTACTTCGTATATGTAGTTAAATATTGGCATTAATTTTTTCACAGGAATCTCTGAGTTTCCACATATCATTTCCAGCTTCCACCACTAATTCCAGTTTGACTGCCAATTTAAGTGCATATCTTAATTCTTGCATCAGTTCTTCGCTGTTAAAGTTTACTGGATATGTTCTCTGAATATAGGCACATAACCTTAATGTGGGTATCGCTTCTTTCCACATTGTTAAAACCTTTAATGAAGCGCAGATCATTTCAGGAGATATCTGACAGTATACCGGTAAATGCTGCCTCTGTGGTCTAGCGATTAAGTCTGTGGATTTAGACGGGCGGGTTCGATTAGTGGTCAGGGCACAATCATTTATTTTATTTATTTGTGATTCTTGAGTTCGGTGCGCTAGAGAAATCGATGAGCTTGCAACTTGTCAAGATGGGCCTATAGTAAAGTTGGCTAAATGTGAATCCCCTTTTTCATTTATCGTTTTTGATCACCCCGTAAGGGATACGTTTGTGATGATAGTTTATATCGATAGATTTTGAACAAATATTTGACTAGCGTAATAATTAAACCCATTAAAGTTAGTTTTATTATTGTTATTAGTTAAAATTACTATAAATTATTATTATCAATTTTGTTAAATTAATTTATATATGTTTAAGATTTATTATTCTATTACGACTAATAATTTTTGTAACGCCTTTGTCAGCAATCACCTCGAATTCACCTCAGTGGTTTGGAACCCTATGTATATGGTCAACATATAAAAAAAAAAACAAAAAAAAATCTTTTACGTAATTTCCATAAATCAACGTCAAACCAGGAATGAGCAATGACAGTAATCAGAAAAAAAACTCTTAGTCATGTGCCTTTAACACTATAGGTATAGTAGTCAAGTTTCTTAAATACTACATAATTGTTGATAATAATAATTAATAGTCATTTTACTCAGTGATTTTTACTGATGTTTAAATCAAATTGCATGTAAACTTACCATTACTAATGATTTATACATCCTGGTTTTTAATCACAGTGGAAACTATCAATAAAAACATCTGTCAGCGTGAACGGATGGTTTTATTTATTATTTATTTAAAAACTTTGTACAAGTACAAAGGCGGACTTAAGCCAAACCTTAGGGACAAATTTGAACAAATATAGGTGCAATGAAAGTGACAGTAACAATAATATAATTATAGGATAATTTTATCGTTTAATGAAAATTCTAACATTTGATGCTAATTTCGTATGTCAGCACCGTGTTGAAAGGAGGGTTATTGATGTTACTTTTTGACAGATGTCATTATCATATAAAATGGGTTGTTTACCATTTTTATATACTTTATAGTTTTCTATTATATTTGTTAAAAAGGTATTTTAAACGATTTTATGTAATAAATTCAAAGACCATAATAATATCATGTGACTTGGATGCCATGGTATGAATAAACATGAACGAAAACACTTGTCGAAAAGTAGCCTCACCGCTCGTTTTTTTAAAGAAATGTTAGCATTGTTAAAAAAAAGTGGTATTTCTTAACAAAAACGACATTTCACGCTGGTTTATGAAGTTGCTACGAAATGTTGAAAATGCTATAAAACGAACGCGGACTTATATACCTTTATATATATATTATAATATCAATACACTATTTATAAAATGTGAATATAATTAATTAATTTATTTTATTTTATTTTATATTTTTATATATGTCATTATATTGTCTAATTAAGCCTGTAATTGCACCTACCTTTCATTGTTTAATTGCTCTTGTTGTCCCGAAGGTTTCACTGTCATAGAATGCCTAGCGGCATTAAGTCCCGACTTTGTACTTTGTGCAACAAAATAAATAAATATTTAAATATTTCCAGACAGGTCACACAGCGCCATCTAGTTTCCGTGGTAAGCTACGAGGCTTGTGTTACGGAAACTAGATGGTTGATAAACTACATATTATACTTTTTTTTTTTGTAAATATATACATATTATACATATAAACACCCAGACCGAGACAAATTATACAATGTACAACTTGCCCCCGGTGGGAATCGAACCCACGACCTCCCGATTTCACGGCAACGTTTGTTACCACTAGACCACGGAGGCGGTCATATAAAGTAATAAAGATTTAAATAAATAAAAAAATAAAAAAAAATATACTAGTTTTTTAAAAGACGACCTGGTATTAGCTTACCTTCTGTTGGTCGGGAGATTGTTCCATAGGTATAGTTTATCCATGTTGTGTGCGAGCAATCAGTGGGCTTCACCGCAAAAAATCAAGCGCTGAACAGTTACTATTAAAGTAGTTACATGACCTCCAAAAAATGAACTTTGTAGTTGGCAAAGAGAGACATACAAAACAGACGTGCTTCTAGTGCTTATTTATTTATTAAGGAAAACTATTGACATTTAATTCACAAGTATAGATACAAAAATAGAAACAGAAAGTCATTTACAAGTTTTCACTAGTAGTGTTAGAATAATACATATCATGAACGATGAAACTATCACTTCATGCAATAAACTAATATCTGTACAATAACAAAAACTATTATCGTTTAAAGAACATTAAGTTAAACGCATTTCTCTCTGCCATCACCTTGTCATGAAAGATATCAACATCAGTTTCATCAATTATAGTAGGTAGTCTTTAAGACAGATTCTACTAATAAGTTCGGGGGAGTCCACCGGCCTATTGAGAATGTTAATCAGGTTATGACGTCTGAAATGTCCCTGCGTACATGAATTGTCGAAATATGGTGCTTAATACACATTATTGTACGAGCATAACTGGCTACTTAAAGTGACATAATGGCACTACACATACTCCATCCATACATACATATATATATATATACTAGATATAATTTTGTTCTGTTGATATTGTTAAGATTATCTTACTGTTGTATCGCAAAAAATATTTTTACTGAGTCAATTAAAGTTGTTAATCTACACTTAGCTTTATCTAGACCAAGATTTTAATGTTAATAACACATTTGTTTCATGCATATTTGATATATTTAAAAAAATATATATTTTCACCTACCTTACACAACAAATGCTCTAAATTGTCCCCAAGGTTGACAAGTAAGAATGCCTAGCGGCATAAGTCCGCTGTGTTACTAGTGTATAAAGTTATATGTGCAAAAATATATTTTTCAAGCCTTGATTGAAATCTAATTAACTGTGAGTGCGAAATATATTCATGGTTACAGCCCCTACAAACACACACACTGCTAAATTTCTATTACTAAATATCAGCCTTACGGAAATATTTATTTATATTCGACCGCCTCCGTGGTCTAGCGGTAACAAACGTTGCTGTGAACTCGGGAGGTCGTGGGTTCGATTCCCACCGGGGGCAAGTTGTACATTGTATAATTTGTCTCGGTCTGGGTGTTTATATGTATAATATGTATATATTTACAAAAAAAAAAAAGTATAATATGTAGTTTATCAACCATCTAGTTTCCGTAACACAAGCTTTGTAGCTTACCACGGAAATTAGATGGCGCTGTGTGACCTGTCTGGAAATATTTATATTTTATTTATATTTATATTTCTGGTTGACCTCTATCTTGCCAGACGGGTTGGCGACCCAACCATTTTTGATATTTTAGAAAATATATAATTTTAACATTTATATGATTTATTCGAAGTTAATTATAGTACATTAAATATAAATTAAAAGCTACCTAAATAATAAAATTAAAAATAAACTAAACTATAAATAAAAAATGTCCTCGAGAGACGTCCTATCCGAGATAGTCCTCTGTATAGCGAGGCTAATACGTTGGCAGAAATAACTAATATATAATTAATTTTTATTATAATATATAATTAATTTAAAATAGGTACTTAAAAACGAAATACTAAACAAACATATTAAAAAACTTATTCAGTTATAAAAAATAAATATAAACTAAACAACATTTGACAACGTCTGATTATAAGAATTCAAAACTACTGTTAACGTACCGCTGATATATTTTTTTAATAAACGAAACACGAAATGTGACCTAGTGCCCACCTGATGGTATGTGGCACGCGAGGTGCATGAAGCAACTGAAATCAGACTCATAACTGACATCAGTCCCTAACACTATGCCGGCTTCACAGGGCATGACAGCAATTTGAGTCTGATCCCGAAACGTGTGGATACACTTTTTTTTTTTTTTTTTATTTTATTAAAAACTTTATTGCACAAAGTACAAAGGCGGACTTAATGCCCGTAGACATTTTCTGACAGCCAAACCTTAGGGACAAATTAGAACATTTATAGGTGCAATGAAATAAATATTAATAGTAGGATAAATTCAAAATAATTATATATATTTATTTAAAACTTTATTGCACGTTATACAAGGGGCGGACTTAATGCCGCTAGACATTATCTGACAGCCAACCTTAGGGACAATGGGGACCATTTCAAATGTAAGGTAGGTGCAAATATTTATATATAATAATAATAAATAAATCTATATACATAAAAATACAATGATATTACTAAATACATACTAATGACTATGATAACTTTACTGGATTTATCGGCACAAACGGTGGATACTTCCCTGCCCCGGCAGACTGGGCAAATTACTATCATAAGTCCACCTACCACCTTTTTGTTATTCTCGTTTAAAGTATAGGCCATTTTCAATGATGTCAAATGCCAATTTTTATTTTCAAGGAGAACTAATATTGTAAGCTAGGCATGATAATATTTATATAAAAATAACACCGCTTGAAACAAGATTTACTAATAAGTTGACTTATGGGACAACTTGTGCAAAGCTTTCTCGGACTTTGCCTAATAATTAGTGTTGCCTCATATTAGCAATGGAGTATTGGCTCCTAACTACCAAATTTCGGGAATGTACACTTACGTCTTCCTTTTACGTGAGTAAAGAGATTACTAGTTGAAGGTCAAATAAAAATTACCAAAGTGAGGAAAAAATGGGTTTTGTTCTCACAACTGGAAAAAATGAAGGAAAATGATGGGACTCACCGAATTTAGTCTTCTACCACACTTAAACACTGTTTCTTTATATTGTATAATGATTTCTTAATAAATTTTCGTTGATAGCAATATTTTTATGGATGCACGCACTCTGCACGGGAGGCGAACAGACAGGCGACTTTTTTCTGCGCGGTGTAGTACCTACTTTTTGGGTGCATAACTTTTTTGTGTTGCGCGTTCGGAAATTGGAATGATTTGTGTATAGGGAAAATTGTCAGGATTGTTGTGAGAATCCAACAATTAGTTTTTTCAACTGGTCCCGATAGACAAGGTAAATCCCTGACCAAAACTTAACACTGATATACCTATGACTTTTAATTTTAATGTTGTTGGGGAAGTTTCAGCAGTTCAAAGAAAGCATAAGCACGCTTTACCGATTGCGATTCCAGCCTTACTTTATCCACACTTGAAAACTTCAGTTAATAACAGTAATTTTAGACATTTAGCAAGCAACCAGATACATCTCTTTAACCACATCCATTCAAGCAAGACGAAACGCGTAATGTATGAGAGTTGCCGGAAAAAAAAGCCGAAAAACAGTCGTTCCGGTTTCCACGGACGGTCGATATTAGCACCTTTGACGAACCAGTCCAGGTGGGTCAAACGTTTAACTATAAATATCGAATTATTACATCAAATAAACACAGTACACTTTGTTTGCTCATCCAAGTATTAGTCACAATGCAGTATTTTACGGTAAGATCTTTAATTAAAGGAATAATCTAACGCCAAAGAGTAACTAAAAATCAGACAAAATCAATTTAATTCGAGTAATTATTCATTAGGAAATAATAATAATACGGAAAAGGGTAGGTATAAAGGAGAGAATAGGGACAGAAATAAGCAAAGGGCAAGTTGAAACGATGAGCGAAGAAAGATTGATGAACCAGGTATACTCGTATATCGCGAGAGCTGTAGGTAAAAGAGGACGACTGAGACTCACATATCACGATCAAATAAATAAAACACTGCTTGAAGGTGCATTAAAAATCCTTTGTAACAAATTGCGCCTGTGAATTGCCGCTGCATACCCCGCATTTTTTAAAGCAGATTTATTTAAAGTATATGCTAATATACTTGTAACATAAAAAAAGATAGAGAGTCGTCAAATGTTTATAACTGCTTAAATATAAATATTTTCAGATAAACTATCTGTTTGCCCTGATAGTTGTGGCGACTGCATATCCGCACTACATTCCCATATCAACCATAGAACATATTGTAAGTATGCATTTCATTACAGCCCCTAGAATAGACAGTCTTGGACCTGCTGGAAATGGATCTTTATTAATTAAAAGATTAAATCCACAATCACTGCTCACCATCACAAAGGTTTGCTGTTAGAAAATGTCTCTCAAATAGACATTAAGCTCGTCTATGTAGCTATCTATCCTCGTTATTGTTGTCTAACACACAATACGAATAATACTTCCTTGACTTTAAGGCCAATACAAAAGGCTGCGTTTTAAAACATAAACAGGTATTGAATAACTGTGTTTTAATAGTCTTTTATTTTCAGCCAAACCCAAATTACTCATTTAATTATGCTGTAAACGATCCATCGACTGGAGACAACAAGGGACAATGGGAAGTCAGAGATGGCGATCAGGTTAAAGGATCGTATTCTCTAGTGGAACCTGATGGAAGCCTTCGAATTGTCGATTACCATGCCAACGATCACACTGGATTCAACGCAGTAGTCAAACGTGTGGGACCTGGGTTACATCCTACAGCAATGCCTTTAGCACACGTAGCTATAGCTCCCGCAATTTATGAAGAAATAAAACCATTGCCTGCACCGTATCTTCACCCATTAACATTCGCACCTCTTACTGTACGAATGCCTGAACCAATCCCTAAACCAATGGTTCCAATAACGACATATCCATACTCATCACATAAGCAAGTTGGACCATTCGCCAAACCGATAGTGGTAGCTGAACCTGTTCTGCCTATTGAAGCTTTTAACCCATTGCATTATGTTCCTTTAATGATGCCACCTGAAGGACCAACTTATGGCATGCCTCATGGACCAGCTTATAACATGGCTAATGGACCAGCTCCTTTAAGGATATCTGGAGCAACTTATGGAAAACATGGAATATCTTCAACCTGGTCTTCAGGACCCATTGACTTACATGGAAAGTCATTCATGATCAGACATAGGCATTAATTAACCTAGCGTATTTTTGGATTAGAAAATGCAAAAATATGCATAGGTTTTTCATTAATATTAGCCAATTTGGTAATTCAAGTGTACTAATACTTTATAAGTGTGATTTTGTAAATAAATTTAAAAGTCAAATGTAGTTTTAATTACGAAGTTGTAATTTTATCATAAATAATGCATCAGTTTACTGTAGCAAGTGAAGCGTGAAACAAATTGGTGGAATAATCGAGTTAACTGTGTCATTGGATTCAGTCAAGCGATAAAACTTATTCACACAATTTAAATATTTCTAAAATATATTCCTGTCTGCAATTAAATTAACTAAAATACTTGAAGTACAAGCAAAGAAGTCTTCTTAGTTTTAAGGACTTCAAAGATCATGCACCAGGGTTGGAAAAATATAGATTTTATTTTTATTATTAATAAAATGGAAAGGAGGGCGTTGGCGGTCCGCTGCAATATGCTGGCCCGCAGGTTTGCTCGTTGTAGGGCAGATGTCAAGGTGACCCTGTTTAAGGCATTCTGTCAAAATCTTTACACATGCAGCCTGTGGGTCAATTATACGCAGAGGGCCTACAACACTCTTCGACTACAATATAATAACGCCTTCAGGATGATGATGGGGCTCCCTCGTTGGTGCAGTGCATCAGCGATATTTTCGTACACACAGATGATTTCTACTCAGTATTGCGGAAACGAGTCGCGTCGTTGATGCACAGAGTACGAGGGAGCGGCAACATCATCTTCAGGGCAGTTAGTGAGAAGCCAGATTGCCCTATCATGGGCACTGGGTACATACTCACATGTATGTGCCCAGTGCCTACTATAAATGTCCTCTTACTAATATAGAATAAGCAAACACTATGTTACTAACCCCTATGGATAGTATTACGAAATAAACGCATTTTATTTTATTTTTATTTATTTATAATATTAATTATTCAGCACAGACCTGGCTTAAATTAGGAAATTTATTAGCTGACGATAAATATTGTATACTTACCGGATTGTTGTCGTTGTCAACGTCATATTCTTCTCGCTGCACCATCATCAGTTTTCCGCTTGCATTGATTACCTGTAGTTTTTTTTCATACATAAATAGAAGACAAACTACTAAGCATTCCATGGATTCACCGTGCGGGTGCCGGGTCCATCGTGTGTGGGTAAGAGATGAGAAGAATGGTGTCTCGGGTTTGCGACCGACAATAGGCTGGTTTGAAAAGGAGGCCTCCCTTTTATCCACCATTCTACTCATATCACTACCAAAACGCAAAACAAATACTGTATGATTCTGTTAATGCCATGGTGGAAGCTCTTTCCATTAATGTATTATTAAAATGGGGTGAATTGGGTAAAAAAAAGTATCATTACGACCAAGGTTATGTCCGTGGATTTAGACTCGGAGGTACCGAGTTCGATTCCTGATCAGGACACAAAAATATTTATTAATGTAAATAAATACATTTAATTAATATTTAATTTGTTTGTGATATTTCTCGAGTTTGGTACGCTGGAGACATCGACGAGCTTGTCACTTGTCATGATTGGCCTATAGTAAAGTTGGCTAAAGGTAAATCCGCTTATTTATAATAGTAGTTTCTAACCACTCCCAAAAGGAAACGATTGTGATGATATATATAGTGGCAAGCTCGTCGATGTCTCTAGCGTACCAAACTCCAGAAATATCACAAATAAATTAATATATTTTTTTGTGCCCCAGGAATCGAACCCGGTACATCTTTTAGGATATTGTATATTTTAACTTTGACGGTAATTACAAGTCTAAATTCTAAAAGTAAGTTCTGAAAGTTCTGTTCTAAAAGCTGATGATGTTAGACATTGGGTATAGCTACAATAAGCCATATATAATTATTTATATAATATCATACATATACAATTGTATAATATACAGCATGTATGGTTTCGGATGTCATATAGACAAAAACTTTTTTAATGTGATGTGATGTGATAATATTTTACTTTTTTTTAATATATTTGCTCAGAGTTTGGACTTAGGTGATAGGAACTCTGCATTTAGCGTCCATGCTCTGACACAAATGTTTTTTTTGTTTAGTAAAGTGTTTTGAATAGAATAAGCTATTATATTACCTTTATTTATTTATTTTCAATATTGACAATAAAACAGTGCCAGCCCTATCCTTATACGTGACCTGATTCACCACAAAGACAAGGCAAACACTAGTTTTTAATTTGTTTTGTCGATATGTATATATTAGCCACCAATGGGGTGTATCAGGCAAAGCTTTTTGTAGATGTCGCTAGCGGCAATGGTACCTTGTTTACAACTATGACGCACGATTTTTAAATGTTTTTGTAGTTTTTTATTCTTATAACAGAAAAATGTATTTTAACTTAAAGTTACCTACCTTAAATTACGAATTCGGAAAGCGAACACCGTCTTTAAAAAGAAAAGAGTTTAATTCAAAATTCACCATATCTTTGATTTCGCTTGGAAATTTCGATTTGTACACTTAAAAGCTGCTCACTTCGGCATAATATCCCGAAAATAATAATTATCGTAATAAAAATACGAGTTTTCTATGCAACTGACAGTTATATTCTTCTTCTTAGTCGCTACACTCTTGGCAGAGTGGTCGTACCACTTGAGTGTCAGTGGCACGCTTAACAAGTCGTCGCCACTCGTCTCGAACTGCAGCCTTCCTGGAGCACTCATGAAGGGGGTGATCCATTGCCGCTTTAACCTGGTCAGTCCATCTCATCGGAGACCTACCACGCATTCTCTTGCCATCGACTTTTCCCTGAACTACAAGGCGCTCAATGGATGTATCTCCACGCCGTGATACGTGTCCAAAGAAAGTGAGAATGCGTGATTGCACGATTGAGGAAAGGCGTTGTCCTATCTCTAGTTCCTCCAGGATGGATTTGTTGGTTCGGAACTCCGTCCACGATATGCCCAACATTCTCCGCCAACACCACATTTCTAGAGCATTAATACGTTTTATTTCAGTTTCGCGCAGGGTCCACGTCTCTGCAGCATACAGGAAAATGGGAAACACAAGAGCTCTGACCAGCCGGATTTTAGTAGCTTTCGTAATGTTTCGGTTCCTCCTGACAGTTATATTAGGTACCATTTATCATGCGCCATCTATCGTGATAAAAAGTTAGTGATACACCCCATTGTTATAGTAAAACACTTACCAAAGAATCAGGTTGTCTATGATGCGGGACTACTACATTCTGTTGTCTCTGGTTGGGCCGCGGTGGGGGGCCATCTTGTAAACGACATAGAGACACCGACACCACACAAGCAGGGTGCGACAATGCTGATATATCTACAGCTTGTACGCAACGATTTTCTACTTTACCTGTTTAAATAAATATTTACTTAAATATCATATAATGGGTCAGTAATTGATTATATCCCTGCAGCCCAATTACTACAGCGCAAACATTAACGGTCTAACTTTGAATGGTTTGAATTTAAACTAATATGTTAATATGCCTCCGTGGTCTAGCGGTTAAGTCCGTGCATTTAGACTCGGAGGTACCGGGTTCGGGACACAATATATTTATTAATTTAAATAAATAAATTTGATTAATTTTAAATTTATTTGTAATATTTCTCGAGTTTGGTACGCTGGAGACATCGACGAGCTTGCCACTTGTCATGATTGGCATATAGTAAAGTTGGCTAAATGTGAATCCGCTTCTTTATAAGCGTGGTTTCAGACCACCCCGTAAGAGATACGGTCGTGATGATACGTTCGTATCGTGGTAGGCGGACGGATTTGCCCAGTTTGTGGGGTCGGGGAATCCACCGTTCGTGCCGGTAAACTCAAAAAAGTGTATCCACGCGTTTTGGGATCTGGCTAAAATTGCCGCCATGCCCAGTCAAGCCGGCAAAGTGTTAGGGACTGATGTCAGTTATGAGTGTCTGATTTTAGTTGCTAACATTCATGGACCAAGCGTGCCAGTCATATAAAAAAAAAAAACAAGGAAACGTTTGCGGCTAAAACTTAACCTAAATTCTTACCATTATCCGTGCAAGTTAATTCATAAATAGTGACAAGGGCATCTGCACTAAAAACCACCAGTTGGTTATCCAAGATGTCTACCACTATCACTTGAGACTGTGCTTTGACTATGGTAGCATATTTGTTGTCCAACTTAGACTCTCGAGGATAAAAACGAATCTCGTCTAAACCGTCTAATATACTGTAACAACCTGAAATAGAAAATATATTAAGGTCAAACAAAAATGTATGTACAGTTCTCCCAAAGTGATAATGCGCATAGAAATCTTCGTCACTGTTCGGCAACGGTCGTATTCCCCGAGCGTCGGAAGACGATATGTATATAGAGTGGTTAAGTGCATTTTCTTCATGCATAATTTAGTAGAATTATGTGTTTTGTGCTAGTTGTTAGTACGTTTTCCTATTTTACAAAATAAACTATTTAAAGTTGAATAAGATAATTAAAGTTGAAATTAAATTCACCTTTGAAAACAAAACCAAGAACGGTGTGTAATATCAGCTCTATATAATTCCACTCAGAGAGAACACATGCAGTCACCGACCGCCCGAATTGTTTTCGATTGTGTACACATGATATTGACTTCTATTTCTTTCGAACAAGGTGCAAAATGCAAGTGCAATGTTTAGGCTCTTACGATTCAATGATTCGGGTGTTTCCGGGAATACGACAATTAGCGAAGATCTGTATGTGCATTATTAATTTGGGAATACTGTACATAATGTATAAAGTATACGACAATGTAAACAAACCATTTCATATGTTTATGACATCTGTCAAAAAGTAACATCACTAACCCTCCTTTCAACACGGTACTGACATACGAAATTAGCATCAAATGTTAGAATTTTCATTAAACGAACGACTTGTGCTAAAAAAGTGGTATTTTCATGCATACATTTCTTAAAACGAACGCGGCCTAGGTCATTTTCTCTTACCTATAACAATATAATCTCTCCACCAAAGCATCCCACCAGTAACAACGAAGTCTTTCTCTTGTGATTCGTTCCCGAATAATTTCCATCTCTTGCTGGTGCAGTTATAGTGAGCAAGCCCAGTCCGACCTGCCACGCAAAGATTAACACCAGCATGGTCTATTGCACTAAACTGTGGACAAATGAAGAAATAATTATTATACGGCATTCATCTGGCCCTGAGACAAAATGTAAACAAAAAAAAACCAGTGGAACCAAAAAAACTTCAACAAACAATCATTATTTTATTTAAAAAAAAACAACAATTAGTTAAAACTTAACACAAAAAAACTTTTTGTTTTTTTTACAATAATTGATGATTAAGATCGAGCGTAGGTAAAGACATCCCTGCCAAATAAAAAACAATATATCTCTACGTAAAATGGTTACACACTGGTACATCTTTATTTATCATTATTAAACTTTAGAACCAATTTCAGTTAAGATATTTTTTTTGTTATTTATCAAACTGCCAACTAGGTCTAGCGGTTAAGACCGTGAATTTAGACTCGGAGGTACTGGGTTCGATTCCTGGTCAGGACACAAAAATATTTATTAATGTAAAATAAATACATTTAAATAATATTTAATTTGTTTGTGATATTTCTCGAGTTTGGTACGCTGGAGACATCAACGAGCTTACCACTTGTCATGATTGGCCTATAGTAAAGTTGGCTAAATATGAATGAATTAAATATAGCAATATATTTACAATATCAGATACTAGACACCTAGAAAAAAAAGTAAGAAGTTGACAGAATATACTCTTAGCAAGCCGTGTATTCACTGTGCGGGTGCCGGGTTTATCGTATCTGAGTGAAAGGAAAAGAATGTGCGTGTCTCTGACTTGCGACCAACTTAAGCTGGGTTTGAAAGGGACCCTTTTTTATTGCGTGATGACATTAATAATAATAATAATAATATTTCCAGACAGGTCACACAGCACCATCTAATTTCCGTGGTAAGCTACGAGGCTTGTGTTACGGAAACTAGATGGTTGATAAACTACATATTATACTTTTTTTTTGTAAATATATACATATTATACATATAAACACCCAGACCGAGACAAATTATACAATGTACAACTTGCCCCCGGTGGGAATCGAACCCACGACCTCCCGAGTTCACGGCAACGTATGTTACCACTAGACCATGGAGGCGGTCATATTATGATAAACCCCCCTTTAATTAAATAAATAACCAACTATTTGTAATTTTGCTAACACCCCGTCTTGAAAGGTCGTTTAAAAAATGTACTGACCGCAGACTGGAATTTCTCTCTCACCAATTTCCACTGCGTCAAGCTTGAATCAGTCCCTTATAATTTATTTTGTAATATTTGTTCGACTAAACGTTGTGCTCTTTAAGAATATTCGAATCTCACAGAACGGTTAAAAAAAAAAAAAAAAAAAAAAAAAAAATATCTTTATTCGAAGTCAAAGAGTTCAAGTTTACATTTTATAAGGAAGTAGGTATAAGACAAATATTTAACGCAGATCATAGAGTGACGTAAACTATCCACCAGCATTAGTAAAACCCTGCAACCCGAACGAAGAGTACCTGTGTTTCGGGAAGCAGTATTCATTGAGTGCGGAATGAGTATGATTCGATATATGTATTTATACACCTAAGAAACTAGGTTAGTTCCATAACGTTTAAATAATAATCACTGTCAGCACAATCAAATAATACTGACCTGACGTCTCAGGGACACTAACCCCTCGTTCCGAGACACTAGTAACCTAAGCACGCTTAAAAGTGTTCCGAGACGCATATAAACTGTTTTGCCAAAGCTATGTGACGTCACAAATGTCATTTTTCCTCGCGCTTAGACTGCTCACGATATCGAGGTAGATCGCTCTGAGCGCTGTCAGTTTTTTGACATTATGTCGCGCGCCATTTTCAAGTTTATTTAATATTGAGTTTTCTTACAAATTATTAATTATTATAATTCGTTTTTACTGTTAGTATATTACTTCTAAAACAAATCTTTAATTAATATATAAGTAGGAAGTGAACATAAAATGTTTGTAACACTTCAAGTTATTTTAAAATACCAAAATATAATAATAATATTAAACTTTACACATATAAAGATGAATAAACCGAGAGATGTTATGTTAGTATTCATACTCAAAGATCCGCAATTTATCTTCCATACATTAAAAAAAAAAAAAACTATCATGTTATGAATGAAAATGTGATTTAGACCGTTCCGAATTGATATCACGCTCTGAGCATCCAAATCGTGATATTTGATTTAGAACGACTGTTAGTACCATATTCATTCTAAGCGCTCTGAGCTTGATTCGGAACGAGGGTAAATGCTCCATAGCACAGACTATTATCGCTAGGATGACACACTCGAAATACGAATCAGGTCGAAGTCAAAATATCTTTATTCAAGTAAACCTATTACAGGCGTCATTATTTAAATTATTTTGAACGAATAAAAGACGAAGCAGCAAATTGGTCTAAAGAGTAAGCTGTTAGCAGAAGACCAGCAGCCTAGATAAAGAAAATAATGGTGGGCGAGTCTATTTCTTTTTAAATATTTTCATAATACACATTTTTGTATTCGTACCGTCTGTGAGACACCCACGTCCATATTTAAGAGATGACAATAGCTTTTTAGGTTTCGAACAAAAACTAAAATATCAGCAATTTAACGTACCCTTAAAGGCCAATTCGTAGCTATATAAGTAGCCGGTAAAGGCAACACAATCCATTGCTTCCTGCATTCGTTGTCATCGACAAACTCCCTGTATTTGGCGTTACTGTCATATTCAAGACTATCTTTCAACCCGTCACTGTTATATGGGTCTGTCGAGTCCCCTACTGCTATTTTTGTACGCTTTGTAAGGTTATCTTCTAAATTGACGTACAGTTTATCGTCGGCTTGTAGGTAGAGATGGCTTTGGTTACTCTGAAAAAAAATAGCATGAGTTCTTCGCACCATTTTTTGCGGTGCAATTTTTTGGATATTATTCGAAATAGCTGTTGTTTTGTTTAATAATATGCTACAATGTGAATAATTATAGAAAACGATAAATTGGGGAAAAAACGATAATTTAACGATAAATAAATTTTATATATGGGGCACAAGTAACAGTTTATTTTTTGGGATATAATGCCGTAAGTAACTCTCAACATCTGGAATTTGATGATAACCTCATTAACTCATAAGAAAGAAAGATATATTACGTCAGACTTAGTTGTATGGGCTAGAACCCTTATCTAACTAAGGCGAACGAGTGCCTTTACTTGTAGCCACGACTCAGACTTAGCTGTAAAGGCAGACTGGGCCAGCAGTGAAGTGAGACTGTTATAGTGTTTTAGTCCGAATACAGCATATATTTTTTATTCCATCTGTGGCCGACGGTTTGGCATCCATTACTCCACGGCGGCGGCGGCGCCGGACATAGGGCGGCGCGGCTCGCATGTCTAGGCCTATTGCCCAATTAAACAAAAAAAAAAAAACATTTTTTTTTTATTGTGAAAAGTAAAGTTCCTCGCCAACCCGTCTGTCCAGAGCGTGGCGAGTATAGGCCAAACTCTCCAGATATATGGCCCATCTCCAACAATGGAGGTCTAGAACGCTGTGTTCTAGAGGCTGTAATGAATTATGAAAAGTTCCCGAAGATAGATAGTTGTGAATAACAGTCACACTGTCAATAAACAAAAAAAGAAAATAATATTTTATTAATTTATTTATAAACTTTACTGCACAAAGTACAAAGGCGGACTTAATGCCCGAAGACATTCTCTGACAGCCAACCTTGGAGACAAATTTGATCAAATGTAGGTGCAATCATAAAGATAATAAGAGAAATAAATAACTAATTAAATAAAAATTTAATATATTCTTACTCACAATATATATGGAATAAATATTATAATATAATATAATAGTAAATTAATACATACCATACAAGGGTTAACAGCTAGGGGACTTTTGACAAAGTCTAGTTGCAATAGATTGCAATCATTGTCTTCTTCTACTTTTACCATCCACAACTGGTATCCTTCCGTTGACCATTCCTAGTTATCAATAATATAATATTATATCTAATTAAATCCAATTACCGGGATAAAGCGAACTCTATACGGGGTGACTGGACGCCTATAGGGGGGCGGTGAGGGGCCCAAAAAGAAATGGGACGCGTTGGAATTGATTAGGGGATCACTTTATATTTTAAAATTCACTAAAATTAAATCCTACCTATTGCACAACATCGATTATTTAATTATATTCGGTCAAAGTGGGCGGTGGACGAAATAAGTCTAAGAAAGAAAACATAAATATGGATTATTACCTGTTACGGTCCAATTATTATTGATCTTTTAGTGCTGACTATTTGCAAGTTGTTACAAGCGAATTGTACTTGAAGGGTTAATAAATGATCGCTTATAAAGAGTTTCAGGTCAAATTATTTTAGGCGGTACAAAGTTTAGGGTAGAAAATAACACTTACCATACTAGATATAACTAAAGGGTTATGCTTAGCTAGATCCTGGTTTAAGCCGTAATCCCAGGCCAAGGAGCACATGAGAAGTGCTCCAAAAGTGCTCCAAACAGAAATTCCTCCTCTCTCCCAACTCACAGCTACAGCTCGACCATCTGCCGTCCATCTATAAAAAAAAAAAAAATTATAATGGAAGCAACTGATGCCAGCTAATGTCGACTGACATCAGTCGCCATTATGTCGGCTATCAAGATGATTTTTCACACTTCGCTTGAAGGAGTACTAGAGTAATTTGTGACTTAAGCGCAAATGTTATTTACACACATCAAAAAAGTCTAGGGATCAAGCATGTTTATGCGGATTTCTTGTGATTGAGATGTGGCTTTGTAATAAATTTATGATTTTATAAATTTATATGGATCCTTTTTGGTGCATTTCATAATTTAAAACAGGAACTGTCAATCAAATTCGAGTAAAAGATGAAAATCAGCTGTCAATATTTTCCCTATAAAAACATAAGACGCATTGAAGACATTATTAGTGCTACTGTTTCCCTACTACTGATTAAAACCAACGTTATTATGGAGCGGCGACGTCATTTAAGCAGGGAAGAAATGATCAGAGCCGTGGGAATGATAGAAGCTGGTTCCCGGCAACGTACTGTGGCTTTAGCTCTGAATACAAGTCAGAGTGTTATCAGTCGACTTTGGACACGTTACCGAACCACTGGTACCGTGGCTGAGCGCCATGGAGGACGGTATCGCTGCACCACACGGAGACAAGACCGATACATTCAAATCACAGCTCGAAGAACTCCAACAATAACCGCCATGATGTTAGCCGTGAGCCTTCATCGCTCTTCAGGGAACTTAATTAGCGACCAAACAGTCAGAAACCGCTTGCATGAAGTGAACCTTCATTCCCGAAGACAGCTACGGGTACCACCTATAGCAATGCACAATCGTAGGACTCGATATCAATGGGCTCTTGAACACAGAAATTGGACAGAAGAACAATGGCGTTTCGTGTGCTTTTCTGATGAGTCTCGTTTTGGTATGAGGCCGGATACAAGACGTATACGACACTGGAGAACCCCTGGACGCCAACAGCGATTAAAATCCTGCCAGGAAGTCCATCCTTATAGTGGTGGAACCATCATGGTATGGGCGGGTATTTCGATCGGCGGAAGACTGAGTTGATTTGGATCAGAGGCAACCTCAACGCTCAAATTTATGCTGAGACGGTTGTATCAGACGTCATCGTTCCTCTACAAGTGCATATCGGTCCCTTATTTCAGTTAATGCATGATAATGCACGACCGCACACCGCAAGAGTTGTAAGACAGACTCTCGCCGCAGCTAACATCAATGTCCTGCCCTGGCCTGCTCAGTCGCCAGACTTGAACCCGATTGAGCATGCATGGGATATTCTTCAGAGAAGAGCTCTGCCGAATATGGAGGGTATCCAGTCGCAAGAAGACCTTTTTTTGTTGTTGCAACGAACATGGGCGGCCATTCCACAGCGTGATTTGGATGAACTCATTTTGAGTATGCCAAACCGATGTTCTTGTGTTGTTAGTGTTCGCGGTAGAAACACGGATTATTAATTGTTTAAGTTACCCAATAAAATTAAAAAAAAAACTGTTATTTCAGTCTTTTTTTCGAACTTTAATGTTAGTGGTTCAAATGTCAAAAATTATTAGGAAAATGGCAATTTTTTTTACTAATGCAAAGGTGACTTGGTTTATCGTTACTGTAGACAAACGAAAACATTTTATTTGATCAATCCTTAAAGAAAATTTTAATGAATATCAATCAGGAGAAAAGTTATTGCAAAAATATATGTTGATCCCTAGACACTTTTGATGTGTGTATTTATTTATTACTTACAGGAAAACCTACAGCTAGATAATAATACAGATTGTCAGATATAAAAATAATATATTTTTTCTTTTATTTTTTGAAGGAGATTAACATTTAGCCAAACAATAGGCCACATACCGTAGCCACTATCCCTACGCGTACATACAAATTTGGAAACTCTTACATCTGTCGCACGCTGAAGATGTGGAATGCTCTCCCAGCCAGTGTATTTCCCCACTCCTATAACCTGGAGTCCTTCGAACGAAGTGTGAAAAAGCATCTTTATAGGCCGGCATAGTGGTAGGGACTGATGTCGGTCGTCTGGGGCTGGCGTCAGTTGCTCCCAATCTTGGACCTGCGTACCGCTTACCATCAGGTGGGCGCAGTGTCACATGTCTTGCTCAGAATTTAAAAAAAAAAAAAAAAAAAAAATCGATGTCTCTAGCGTACCAAACTCGAGAAATATATAAATAAATTATTGACTCGAACAGGAAACTAATCCGGTACACTTCTAAATCCACGGACTCATCGCTAGACCACGGACAGAAAAAAAACATGAGCCGATTACAAGTGTTCGCCTATAAAAACCTGATGGTAAGGTCTGGAGCAACTGGAGCAGACACACTCATGACTGACATCAGTCCCTAACACTATGCCAGTTTGATTAGGCATGACGGCAATTCGAGCCTGATCCCAAATGATACACTTAACAAGGTTTATTGGCGCAAACGGTGGATACTTCCATCAGTCGCCTACCATCTATTAAAATTTATTTATTGTAAATTAAATAAAATATTTTAATGAATAAACATGATGGTAAAATTATTATAATACGCTGAGGACAATATTTAATTAACGTTTTAAAATATTTTTTTAAATGGCAACCCCATGAGTCACTTTTAAAAAAAAAATTTGACATGTATTCGGAATCACACATTTACAAAACCATCGTTCCTGTGCCTCAGAAAACACGCCTTCGGTCCCGGTTCCACTAATACCAACCTGTGAAATAGTTAATAAATTGTCATTAATATTGACAACAGAGCTTTGCCAACCAGTCTGACCAGAGTGGCTAGTGTTGGTCATTCATTTTTATTTAATTCATTAGAGCCCCTAGAACACAGCGTCCTAGACCTCCACTGTTGGAGGTGGGCTTTCCAGAACATATACCTAGAGAATTAGGCCTACATTCGTCACACTGGACAAACGTATAGGTCAAATTCTTTTCTAGCAGTGGATATCTAGGAAGCTGTGTTCTAGGGGCTATGATGATGACAAAAGCTAGATTAGCCGTACCGACTCCGCCAGACATTCAGCCAAATCGTCCGATATTTGTGACTATTAAAAAAGCATACCTAATACATTTAACAGGTCCTGGATCTCCGGGAAAGTCTTTGGAACTAAGTACCATCACATGACATAGTTCCAATCCACCTGTAGCCTCGTCTATCGTAAATACGTCTACTTGTGAGCTGAAAGACAAGACAATAAGATGGATTATTATTATTATTAGTAAATACTTTATTGCTTTACTTAAAAGTATGTACAAAGGCGAACTTAAAGATAAAGAGAGACAATATAATATGTGGGGTGCAATTCTAACCAATAAACTACATAAACAATATGTATATATAGACTACATAAATACTTATTAATATATACTTTTTTTAACGCTTTTGCATCTCTCTCGCTCACACATCAGATAATTTCAAATATCTTTCAATCTGAGTGTACTTTTGCGTCTCTCTCGCTCACACATCAGATAATTTCAAATATCTTTCAATCTGAGTGTACTTTTGCGTCTCTCTCGCTCACACATCAGATAATTTCAAATATCTTTCAATCTGAGTGTACTTTTGCGTCTCTCTCGCTCACACATCAGATAATTTCAAATATCTTTCAATCTGAGTGTACTTTTGCGTCTCTCTCGCTCACACATCAGATAATTTCAAATATCTTTCAATCTGAGTGTACTTTTGCGTCTCTCTCGCTCACACATCAGATAATTTCAAATATCTTTCAATCTGAGTGTACTTTTGCATCTCTCTCGCTCACACATCAGATAATTTCTAATATCTTTCAATCTGAGTGTACTTTTGCATCTCTCTCGCTCACACATCAGATAATTTCAAATATCTTTCAATCTGAGTGTACTTTTGCATCTCTCTCGCTCACACATCAGATAATTTCAAATATCTTTCAATCTGAGTGTACTTTTGCGTCTCTCTCGCTCACACATCAGATAATTTCAAATATCTTTCAATCTGAGTGTACTTTTGCGTCTCTCTCGCTCACACATCAGATAATTTCAAATATCTTTCAATCTGAGTGTACTTTTGCGTCTCTCTCGCTCACACATCAGATAATTTCAAATATTTTTCAATCTGAGTGTACTTTTGCATCTCTCTCGCTCACACATCAGATAATTTCAAATATCTTTCAATCTGAGTGTACTTTTGCATCTCACTCGCTCACAAATCAAATAATTTCACATTTATGTCTCTCCACTGTTGGATGTAGGCCTTCCCCAAGGCTCGCCAATTCACACGATCTTTTGCCACCCTCATCCAGCCCCCACCAGCGACCTTTTTCAGGTCATCCGTCCACCTGGCGGGGGGTCTTCTCACTCTGCGTTTTCCTGTATGTGGTCTCCACTCCAGAACTCGTTTACTCCATCGGTCATCGGTTCTGCAACAGATGTGTCCGGCCCATTGCCACATCAACCTACTAATTTTGAAGGCTATATTGGTAACTTCAGTTTTCTGACGGATGTCCACGTAAAATCCATCAGAGAAATACCGAGCATAGCTCTCTCCATAGCTCGCTGAGCGACCTTAAACTTGTGGACCAGACCCACTGTCAGTGTCCACGTTTCTGCTCCGTACGACAATACTGGAAGAACGCATTGGTTGAAAACTTTCGTTTTCAAACACTGTGGTATGTTTGATAACGTCAGTCCCGGTACAACTAATACCAACCCTCGCCAACCCGTCTGGCCTGCGTGGCGAATGTAGGCCTTATTCTCCAGATATATGTTCTAAAATGCCCATCTCCAACAGTGGAGGTTTTAGGGGCTGTAATGAAGAGTAAAAAAAGTTTCACAGCGCACGCCAATTATGTATATTTTTATGGGCTAAGTGTGACTTTGAAATTATTAAAGTGAGAACTTTATTGCGCGCGATTGGTTGGGGACCTATTTCGTTGAACGTACGTCCGTACGTCAGGATAGCGCTCAAGGGGAAGAGGAAGAGGGGCGGATAGGCGCGCGCCGCGAGTATAGCCGATGCCTCTCTCGCTCTCTTTCGCTCCTTTCTCTTTCTTTCTTTAAGTAAGTCTGCAACTATGCGTGGGCACGCAGCCACGCGTATTTATTTAATCTCCATATTCCAACCAACTACGAAATCAATAATCTGCAAGTTGAGTTCTCATTTTTGCTGTGCATCCAGCAACGCACCCGTTTTTTGGAATTTAGGTGCAGATCTCTACTTTATTTTAAAATAAATTACTCGCTGATAATGTAGTTTTCTACAGGTGAAAAAAAGTGATTTTTGAGTTTATCCAAAAAAACTATTAAATCTGACTTCTTAGTAAAATTAGTTTAGACAATAAAACATTCTTTAAATAACAGTCAATAATACTCACTTTTTTCTACCAATAGCGATAAGTCTATATTTATGATTAACTCGAACTGATGTTGCATCATCTATGCCTTGTGCCCAAATGCCTTGGACTTGCTGTGAATATACACAAAAAATAAATAAATAATGGGTGATAGCCCAGGTAGTGTCAGTAATAAAAATTATAATAAAAAAAAAACAAGTAAATGAAATTATATATCTGGATAGTGTTTTCACTGCGGATGGGAAGTATGATAGGGATGTTGAAAGAAGAGTGAACGCGGAAAATAGTATTAACGGTGCCCTGGGGTCACTAATCGCCAGTCGAAATATCAGTGACAAAGCTCGGCTCGCCATACACAAAGCCATGTTGGTACCAACACTGATGTATGGAAGCGAAACGAGAGGGTTAATGCAGTAGAAATGAGGTCGTTGCGTCAAATATGCGGCTTCACCTTGGCGGACCGCATACGTAGCGTATTATTAACTAAGAAGTTGTAGGTATCACATATACATATATAGCCCGGGGTGATGTGGGGGCATGTAGTTTCTGAAGTTAAGACGTTAATAAATCGTGAAAGAAACTGTATGTACAACTTTGCGATTTATTATAAACTTCATGACATATAAAGCTACCATACAAACCTTTAATTCAGTTTTTTAGCTATTAAAATAACTACGTTGCAAAAAAATCTGGAGTTATTATGGCTTTAAATTTTATAGAAAATCTAAATCTTTTGTCCAGCTAGGATGTTCTAGGCTAGATTATGACATAACCCATTGTTATTGATTTTTTAATTTCTTCAAAATCATTATTTGTTTCCCCGCCCCGACAGACTGGGCAGATTACCACCTATTTGTTCTTGTTGAAAATATGTGCCATTTGCAATGATGTCAAATGCCAATTTTTACTTTCAAGGAGAACTAATATTGTTAGGTTTGCCATGGTGATATTTATATAAAAAATAACACCGATTGAAACAAGACTTACATCCCACTTGATACTGAGGTTCCAGGGGAATGTCTACATTGATCCAAAGTGATTTATTAATTATATTTTAGAGACATTTAATTTCTTAATCCTAATAAATACAAGTATTTATACCTAACGTTATATATTTATTTATGTAAAAAAACTATAACATAAGATAGCTAGCATAACACAATTAAAACAAAAAAACTAGCTCATAATGTCTTACCCATATATCAAATTCCTTCAATATGTTATGAAAAATAAACAAAATTACATATAGTTTAAATTAGAATAAAAACAACATTTAAAATTAAACATTATGGTTTTATTTGAAAATAAAAGATTATTATATTTCAATAAAAAATAAAAGAAAAAAAATGTACATAGGTTATTAGGGCATATAATAAATTGTACATAGTGACAAGTTCAGCTGTAACATCTGAAATAGTTGGTGGACAGTGTTCCAGATGTCATTGTAGGCATTAGTACTTACTACATTTTATAGTACTCGAGACATTATTTATATTTGCTGAAGGCATGACTTAAATAATTGTTTGTATATATATATATATATATGTGTTGATGTATATGTGTGCGTGTGTATTGGTGTATGTGGGATCTGAGTGCGTGTATATGAGTAAGTATGCATGTGTAAGCAAAGGCCTATTTTGTATAATGTTATTTTATGTTTTTTTTAATAACCTATAAGGACTCAGACGCTACTGTACTACAAGCAGAGAACCTCAAACGGCGGAAATTAAAAAAACTTGTTGGCACTGTGACATTTTATTAAAAAAATATTTGTTTTTTTTACTGGTAACAACACAAATTATGATAGAATATTTACATTACATTTACAGGCCACTTGTCAATTTTTCAAAATGTTTGTGGATGGTAAAATACCTTAGATGTTTATAGGGTCTAAATCGCCTTAAAATCTACTTTTAAATAATGTGTTTGAATTTTCTCTCGAAAATGCTGCAGTTGCAAATGGCTGCCGGATGACGACACTCAGGTTTAAAATACTCGGAAAAAACAACTTTAACAGATTTACTTGTGTGGCAGTTTAAAATATTTACTATTAAGTGACGTCACTCGCGCTGACTAATGTTTTGAGGTAACGTTCCAATATATTTTATTTATTTTATTAATATATAAATGATTTCGTTATGTAAACAAAAATCAGTGTGATTTTGAATACTCTGTTAGAAAACTTTTATTTTTTTACATTTGTCAATTACCATGGCAATCATTGTATTGTTTACACTTCTTATATCACAATAAATATATTAAATTTAATTTAAATTTACTTACATTGGGATCAAATTTAAGATTAGGTGCAGTGAGATAGGCGGCCCGGCCGTCATTGAGAGTGATTCCAAATCCACATACTAAAGGAGAGTATTCTATGTCGTTTACATGCGTATTGTCTTCTATTATTGGTTCAGCTGAAAAAAATATTGTCATTAAACTTAAATACTTCTTCTAGTGGAAGACTAAGCAGCAAAGTGGTACAAACAATAAGCATAGTATCTCCTAGCGACCTTATAATGTTTAATCTGACTGAGAAAGGAATTTAACAGAAAGGAACACAGCGTTCTAGACCTCCACTGTTGGAGATGGGCCTTCCAGAACATATATCTGGAGAATTCGGCCTACACTCACTGGCCACCCTGGCCAGACGGCCTGGCGAGGATCTACTGTCATTTTTTTACATATAAGGGCATAAAATGAGATAATATGGAGCTGTCTAAGTTTTTAGTGACATAAGTTCCCATATTAAAATATTAACTAATAATATTCAGCAGATCAGCTTTCTTATTTGAGTGGCAACTTTTTTTTTGACTTACCGACCGAAATCGCTAACATAGCAATCATTATCAAATGTCGAGAATGCCGGCCCAGCATTTCCCAGCCGCTTAAGACAGTTCTTTAAAAAACTTATTCACTCATGTTCTTGGAATGCTTATCATCAGAATTCAAGTAGAGCCAGGTCCCATGTTGTGCTAACATACAAGAAATAAGAAAAATTTTACCTTTGGAAACTTGTTGGTTAATAGAAAAGGGTATTCGTCCCAAGTCCAAGCCATAATCTCTGTTTTGGGTGCCGTCCCACCGGTACCTCAGCAGGTGTGCTCTGGTTGTGCACACCAGGATCTCTGTACCAGATATACAACACATTCTTGTAATAGCCCCATCCCATATTAAAACTTCTTTGAACTAAAACAAAAAGTGTTAAAAGTAAAGTTTCATCATGACTGTATCCCTTCCGGGAAACCCCTTTTTTTCTATATGAATGAGGGTGGCAGGAGATTGTGTAAAATGGCGAGCCTATATTCAGCAGTGGAGAGACACACGCTGATGATGATGATGATGATGAAGTTTAAAATGGCTTAATCATTATAATTACAGAGACTCCGTTTTGGTACGACCCAGCCTTAATCCTATCTATCATATGCTTATCAAATCAAATCAAATCAAAATAATTTATTTCCGTATGGTTAGCACGTATCACTTGGATATTATCAATACATACAAGCCAATAAATAAAAAAAATCAAAAACAAATAAAAAATATTACCATTGACCATGGCTGGACCGAACCCAACATCAATACAATAATTATAACTAAAACATTGTTGCCATAAGCGAGGAATTTGTTTTTACTTACAGCTAGATACTTAATATTAAATTCGTGGCTGTAAAAAGGCCATGTCAGCTTACAATCTAAAAATAATTATATTTATGTCCATAAATATTAATTTGTGGTTGTAAAATTAAATTGTATAAATGACAATACTAACCAACTTAAGCTTCATATGTGGAATAACTTCTTTAACAAAGAGCTCTGCAGAGTCTCGACGTAGACTTGCGGTGGGTGGGTCAGATTGTTGATAGGCCGTCAGCTCTGTGTGGGTCTCTACATTGTATAATATCAGGTGGCCTTCCGATGTCTGGAAAATAAAAATTGGTTAACTTAAAGGTAATAAATAAGCATTAGGACTTTCAGTGGCATTAATCAGTTATTTGGGCACAAATGTTATATTCACAAAGAAAGTTGGTCCTTTATCAACTGTATGTGTAAATAAAGAAACCCATTATTTTGTAGTTAGAAAAATAAAATAAATTACATACTACTTAAGAGGGTTAAACACTTTTTCATTCCTTTAGCTCTCACAATCCAATATTTTGAAGGTTTTTCATGTCTTGAGTAATGTTTGGGCAGTTGCAAATTATCTTTTGACATGAGGCACGTCATTTGATGAAATAATCGAATAAAAATATAATTATAATAATAAAAAATAATAAGTGATAGCTAACTACCAATCACATGCCGTATATCAATATAGCCCTTTCAGCATGACAAAAAATATTTTGGATATTGAAAGGTTTATTGATAACTTTGAGATCTAAAGTATGTCATATAAATAGTGAAAAAAATCCTCCCCTAGCAAATTCCATAAACCCCCTTCTTCTAATGTGCTAGCGCACTATCGTGCGTTTGGTCACATAGTGGAAATAAAAACATGTATGTTATTTTCCTTACTACTTTCAATTTAATAGAGATAAGAACAATATTTTTTTACTAAGTAGGTATGTGTACGAACTAGTCGTATTGAGGCCGACAGCTACATTTGGTGACACCTAGATTTTTTTTTGTAATAATGCACACATGGTATTGTCCGTGCTGAAAGGGATATAGATCAGAGATATTATTAATTAATAATCCTTCCTGCAACTGACCAGTAATGTATCAAATTTATAGAGAATAAAACTACAGACATTTTAGAGATATATTAATCATATGTTACAGTAAAGTATTCGACCATTTCGTTTGTGGTTAGCAACCACACTTTTAATGAAGCAGATTCACATTTGGCCAGCTTTACTATAGGGCAATCATGACAAGTTGCAAGCTCTTTGATGTCTTTAACGTACCAAACTCGAGAAATACACAAATAAATTAAATACAGTGTAAACTCCATGTAACGTCACTTGATTTAACGACAAACTCAGCGTACAGCATACCAGACTTGTTGACAAATGTCCTCTTTTTATTTTACATCTCTGATAGGCAGTTTAATTTGGGACAAAATATACTTACAGAAATACATATCATGGATGAATCTGGTTTCCATTCAACCCCAACATTAATACCTAATCGCTGAAGAGATTCAGCATTTCTTTTGTGGTAGACTACAGGTACAGTTGGCTGTAAATAACAGTAATAATAGATTTAAATCTTAATTGCACAAAGGCAGACTAAATAAAGGTATTGGCAGATAAAAAGTCAACAACAAAATAACACAATTAATAAAAAACTTAACTTAAAAGTATGTACAAAGGCGTACTTAAAGCCATTTCAGCTTTTTCTACAAGCTTTGGGAGAGTGAGACAGTATAATAAGTGAAGTGAAGTAATTTTAACCTTATTTTAAATGTTAATAATAATAATAATAATAATTCTTTATTTCGGTACAAAAACCATATCGTGTTAGTAACAATAATAACTTAAAGAAAACTATGTTAGTAATTAATCTAAAATGTACATACTAATTTATTTGTCCATAATTTTTGAAGGATAAAGCAATGCTCATAGATATTCTTTAAAATTATATTTTTAGTGTCCATTATGCATTTTCTAAATGAGGCCATACGATGTCGGATTACCGCGTCTAATACCGGCAGACGTGCCTCGGCAAACATGCTGGATGCACTACACCACCTGGGGAGCCGAAACAGAATTCTGAAGGCATCATTGTATTGCACCTTCAGTCTTCTGTACGACTAACTAACTAACTAAACTATGTACATAAATAGTATGTATACTTAAATACTTAATAACATATATGAAGATAACATAATATTAGGAAGTAGATATTTTCAAATTTAAAATGTTTCTGCCCATAGTTTTTTAAAGATGAGAATTGAACGAGCTTGTCTGATGGTCAGTGGAAGCTTGTTTTTCATTCTTATTTATAATCGATCTCTATTACCACTTGGTATCTGCGTTATAAATTCTAAACATTACTGAAGGATTTCTTTTCTGTCTTCTCACTACTCATTATAGCCACACTTGCGGTTCCTTATTTTAATATAATTTGTGCTTTCACTTGTAGGAAAAAATAGTAATGCGCTTTAGCCTATGAGCTGTAGTTTAGAAAGAATTAAATTTGTGTGTTTAAGATGCAGATCCACGTTCATAATATCACTGCTTGTGTGTGTCTAAATGCACATCACCAAATAGACCATCTAATCTTCTAAGATTTTATCAGTTATATTTTTTGAGGGTTAAAGTCTAATTTCACTAAATAAACAATTATGGCCAGTCAATGATTTTGCAAAATTCAATTATAAAAAACTAATTACTTATGATGCTTCATTATCATCATTACAAACCTCCACTTATAGAAATAAACCTTCCAGAACATAGTTTAGGAGAATTTGGCCTACACGCTCTACATTGGTCAGACGCATTGGCAAGGGTCTGATGTGAATTTTAATATTAGGGGAACCGAGACCAATGGCTTACATGATATCCGAGGCATTGGTACAGTAATATCGTAAGTAAAGATAAATGAACTTACAAAAGTGCATTTTTCCTTTGTACCTACATGACGGGGTTTGAAGGGATAATGGACAGCGTCAATACAGCCACCACTTTAATGGATTTTATGTAATTATAATATTTAAGCAACTTACCTTGCAAAACCAAACCATAAGACAATCATCCGATAATGATGCAAATAGTACCTTATCCCGATTTGATACAATTTGTTTTATAATCTTATTATTAGGATCTAAGGTTTTTAAAACCTTTGGCCATCCAATTGGAAAATACATATTGCCTTAACAATCATACATTAAATTTTCACTGAAAGATTATAATTTTGTGTAACTGCTTCTGGGTACGCATAACGCACTTAATTGTTCTTTCCCTCAAAAAGTATAAACATTAAAATATTAACCGAACCACTGAAAAACACCAAAAAAACCCACGAACTCTTGTATTATGTTTACAGATTATCCTTGCACAAACTCCAGAAAAAATCCAAATGTCAATACATATTTGTGTCATCACAAACGTTCGGAAATTGGTTAAATTTTTATCCAAAGCGGAAATGGAACAGTTTTTTGTTTTGTACGTTGGGTGTATTGTCTATGGTCATTACGGTACACATTACAGATTATATAGAAAGGAAAGTTCACATCCAACTTAACGTACGCCATCGAATGGATATCAAGCAATATAATATTGTGCATGGATATCGCTGCACTTCATTGGTCTTACTCAAAGAGTGACTACTACAGTAACTAATGTTGGTCCTGTTTGTACTGTACAGCAAACGTCAAAGATCGTTTGTTGCCAACAAACAAACGCTCAGTTCAAGCGAGAGAGCCTAGCTTGTATTATGTTTCTTGGAGCATAGCGTATATTATATACAAAACCTTCAACATAATTGCGAATGCGAAACTGAATCAGAACTCAATGAGGTTTATTCGACTACTAGTATTGAGAATTACTTTCGAAGGCCAACGAAGGTGCTGTACGTCGAATATCGTTCGTTCGCGTTAGATGGCCCGGTGTGTAAGAAGCATTAAATTCGATTTAGATCTACAAAGTTTACTAACCGTTAACCGGCATTAATCTCGGCGGGCTTCGACCCGTTGGCTTCTTGTTGTACCCCGGCGTAACCCGAGATAGGGCCACTGTATGATTTTTTTTTTGTTCTGTGTGCCACTGTAGGATGGACCTTTATCTGTAGTAGGGTGTGTGGCATGGTGTGGCACCTGTAAGGAGCATAAAACTTTTTCTCATAGTGTAAAGTGTTAAGTCACTTGGGCATTGTCAATAAAATACCTTTTTTGATGTTCGCATTGTTAATGCTGACGCAACCTCGTACGGAACCCGTACCTGGGGAAGCATCTCCCAAACCCATTCACACGAGAAACACCGTAAATACGACAGGGCAGCAGAAGATCTCAGAGCTTCATTTACGCCGTTGGTTATCTCGTGTGATGGCTCATTAGATGCTGAGTACGCGGCTTTTGTCAAAAAGACCGCTTCACGGCTTTCTAAAAAATGGCAGAAGCTATTCTCACAAGTGGCAGGCTGGCTAAAAATGAAAATACAAATTTCAGTAATAAGGGCTATAAGCTTAAGGATCATAGGAACAAGAAAGCGAGTGAGATGGATAGGATATGAGGATGGAGCAGGTATGTTTGAAGGAACGAATGAATGATTAAATGTGAATGAATGCTAGATGATTTTATATATTTAGTTTGCTGTATCTTTTTAGTTATTATTGTTATTTTGTTGAAATAAATTTTAATATATATTGAAAAAAAAAAAACCTTTAGTTATCAAAACAACTGTTGCGGCTTTTTGCAACCTCTTTGGACGGACTTCGACCTCCTTTCTGACTGACAACTTTAGACGACATTATTTTATGACAAAATGACTTTGAAAAAAGAACACGGACGATGACAACGAAATGAAGACGCAATAAATGAAAATTAAAGACAAAATTTATGATTTTTATTTAAAATCAAGACAAAAAGTTATCATTTCAAGATTAAAGTGTTCCTTTTTGTAATAAAGTGGTCCTTCGAAGAAGAAAAACTAGCACCGTGGATTATGTTGACCAGAAGTATGTTGCGCGAGGGCTCCGACAACGCCGTCGCCGCCGACATACATACTTTTGACTCACAAGACCGATCCAGACGACCTTCCCCGGCCAGATCGACGACTTCATCAATTAAATCTACCGCTTCGACAGTGCGACGACAAAAGCTAGCTGCAATTAAAATGCGTACGGCCGCGAAACTCGCAGAAGTGGAGAAACGCCTGATACAAGAACAGGCGCAGACGGAGATGGAGTTAGCCGCTTTGGACGATGACGAAGACCAGCCAATGACGTTTATTGAGACTACAGACGACGCTCGACGACATTTCGACGAGTTTGAGGTACAGAATTCCCCTATTTATGACAAAAATAAGACATGTTCCTTTAAACATGAGACACGACCGATGATCGATTACAATGTACATATTGAGAAGTTATTGGCTCGGCAGACGACCGCCAGAGATTTACCCGCCTTTTCTGGAGAACCTGAGGAGTGGCCTTTATTTTATAATCAATTTATGACGACGACACGTGTGTGCGGCTACAGCGACGACGAAAATATCGTGCGGCTCGCCAAATGCTTACGCGGGAAAGCTCGAGACGCTGTACATACGCTTCTGGTAAGCTCCACCAACTTAAACACTATCATAGACACACTCCGACTACGATTTGGAAGACCCGACATGCTAATAGAAGTATGTTTGAACAAAATACGTAGCACAAGCTACCTACGACAAGACGATGTAAACGGCTTGATAGACTACGCCACATCGTTACAAAACATTGTTGCGACTATGACCTCTACCAACAATGTAGGACATTTAAATAACCCGATTTTAATACGAGAAATAATTTCAAAATTACCTATGCATTTAAAGTACAGATACAGTATTGACATGTCGCTTCTGGGACGCGACCAGACCGAGGACTCCTTACTACACGTCGCAGACTGGCTCATGAAGATCGCGCACGCATCCACACGGATCGCGCCCTTACCCACTGCAATCGCTCACGACAACAGACCACACTACAAAGGTGACAGACAACAACCCGCGCGTGTACTGACTACAAGTAAGACTAATAAACCTTGTATATTATGTAAAGACAACCACAGTTTGGCCAACTGTCAGAAATTTAAAGATTTGACTACCGACGAGCGATGGAAATTAGTGTCTGAGAAAAAGTTATGCTTTTCATGTCTAAACACACGCCATCACATACAATTTTGTAAGAATAAACAGAAGTGCACAGTTACAGGCTGCAATAGACCACACCATACGTTACTACACACGACTACGAGCGCCGCGCCGAGACAGACTGACGATGCGGTCGCAAGTACTTCAGCCGACATTTCAAAGACGCCTGTAACTGTCGACGTCAACCATTATCGAGACGACTCCTGCGTACTATTAAAGGTTATCCGTGTGGTCATCACCGGACCAAACGGAGACTTTGAGACATCAGCCTTATTGGACGAGGGTGCGTCGGTGAGCCTACTGGACGCGGCCCTGGCGCAGCGCGCCGGACTCCGCGGGCCCACACGACCACTCCGGCTGTGCGGGGCGCACGGCATGGCTTCGGTGGACGCCACTTCGCAGAATGTGACGTTTAATATTCGTGGACTATCGTGTGATAAACTGTATAATATAAGTAATGTTAAGACTATTAATAATTTAAGTTTGCCTGTAAATAGTTATAATTTTAAGAAATTTGTAAATAAGTTTGAATATGTGACTGACTATGTAAATATCGACGACTTGACAGACAAAAAAGTTGAGTTACTAATAGGACAGGACAACATAGACTTAATAGTGACTAGACAGGTTATACAAGGACCTAAAAACTCACCTATGATTTCTAAAACGAACCTAGGATATGTAGTACATGGACATATATCGAAAAATATTTCGACAGACGCGACAATTTTGCATATTTCTGACGATGACTTAATGAATGATGCGGTTAAACGTAGTTTTACTACTGATGACTTCGGGACTAAACCTTACTTTGACTCTCCACGTTCTCGTGAAGATTTGAGAGCTACTGACATTATGCAGAAGACTACGAGACTTATAAATAACCGATGGGAGACAGGACTACTATGGAAGTATGACGACTCTGTTTTACCTGACAGTTATAGACAAGCTCGGCTGCGATTATACCCTGTTGACAGGAAAATGACAAAATATCCGGAGTTTGGACATTACCGGGACAAGATAGACGACTATATTAAAAAAGACAATATCACTAAATCGACCTACAAGCAAGCACACAGAAAGACTAATGGTTCGAGGTATTCACCACACTTTGCTGTATTTAATCACAATAATTATAATAAATTCAGATTTGTTTATGACGCTGCGACAAAGCTTAACTGGAAGACTAAATTTAATTGGGTCGATGAGATAGAAAGAAAATATGAGAAATGGAAACCATGGTTGACCTATGACGAGACTCGCAATTCTGATAATTATCTACGATGGAAAAATAAACCTGACATATTGAAAGAATCTGAGACACGAACCTAAACAGACTATACCCTGGACGTGACGGACAAGTTAGGGTAGCAGACATACGGACTAACATCGGAACTTACAAGAGACCAGTGACAAAACTTTGTAGGTTAGACGTGACACGACACACATGAGTATTGACTATTGACATTTCAATACTGGAGGTGGGAATGTTGCGGCTTTTTGCAACCTCTTTGGACGGACTTCCACCTCCTTTCTGACTGACAACTTTAGACGACATTATTTTATGACAAAATGACTTTGAAAAAAGAACACGGACGATGACAACGAAATGAAGACGCAATAAATGAAAATTAAAGACTAAATTTATGATTTTTATTTAAAATCAAGACAAAAAGTTATCATTTCAAGATTAAAGTGTTCCTTTCTGTAATAACAACTATAAATGTATTAAAAAGGAAAATACTATAAAAACATCCATATTTTGCAAATAATTTTAAAAGAGTGAAAATATATCAATTATATTTTGATTGCGAGGGACAGTAGTATTTTTAACACATAGACATACGTCCAAATAAAACAACATTTAATATTCTATTTACGCCATTCGTCCAGTTGTTAACAATATGTCTAGGGGGTTAACAAACTATGACCATATTCACCATGTACGTAGTATCCTATATAATCTGTGTTCACCATAGACAATAAAACAAAAGGCAATGAAAATTTTGTTACAAAACGCTCAGTATAGAATTGAAATTCTATCTATTCCTATAATTATTTTATACTGAAATCCACAAAAGTAGACAATTATATATGTAAAATTTCTATATAATAATAAAATAGGTTTAATTTTAGTAAAACATAAAAAACAAAAAAAAAACATCAGCGCCGTTACCGGAACGCACTGCAAAATATAAAAAAAAATTGCGGAGTCTTTTTTGGGGGCTTGTGTTTAATTATTTGTGTTTTGTTAGTAATTATAAAGAATAATGCGTGTGTATTTGGGTGATAGATGACATTAAAAATATAGTAGTACTACAAATGGTTTAATATTATCACAATGGATACAACAAGCCCGGAAAATGACACCGATACCAACACTGTGACCGAAAGCAATGTCCGAACTGAGGCGAATATTATTGTTGACGACAAGGATTTTATGGAATTATCTGATATAGTTCCAAAAGATGACAACGAACTTCCACCCATATTCATCGGAGAATCACAAGGCAACACGATGTTGGGCAGCAATCAGGTGGTTTTAGATCTGGATTATGTGCCTCCTTTTATAAACAAACCGACTGCCCCAAACGAAGAACAAAAGGTCGTCGAAACTTTAGTAGAAGACTCTCAAAAGACCAATAAGAATGTGGCCATAGGAATATCAGAAGAAAACCCTCAATTGGTGTTACTTTCAGACGAAGCACCACAGGAACAAATTGCACAGCAAACAATAAATTTATCAACATGTAAAACAGGTAGAAAACGAAGGGGTGCCAAACGCAAAAAACTTTCTAATCAAAAAAGTCCGAGGAGTATTCCTTCTGCAGAAGTTACTCATGTTACAAAGCAAAGAAAAGGAAGAAAACTAACCATTGAACCACTTAGTCCGCCTAGTAGAAAAAGTCAGAGAAAAACACAAGTTAAACAACTTTCCGAAACACTGCCATTGCCTGACAAGAAAAGAGGGAGAAAACCAAAAAAAATACAGCTTTCTCAAACAATAGAGCCTGTGTTATCTAGGAAATCTAGAAATAGCAGTGGCAGTGTTGATGACTTGTTAAACATCTTACAGGGCAATGATGATGTACCAGCGGAATCAGGGGATAAAAGCTGGGATGATCATCTGAGCAAATATTCACAAAAAGTGATTGTTGAAGCTGTTGAGTCTGTAATTGGCACTAAACCAATCAGTGCCCATGATATAGGTCAAAACTCATGTGAAGGTGATTCTTTAACAGCAATAAATAAATACATTTCTCAGTCTGACCTTAATAAGGATCATGGAGTTATTGAAAAATCTATTAGTAATGAAAATGTGGATATTGTTCAAGTTAAAAAGAAAAGACGAGGTAGACCAAAGCAAGACACTAGTAACAATGACCTAATGAATGAATCACCATCAACACTTACTTTAAATGACAACATCAAACCCAAAAAAGGTTTGAAACGAGGTAAGAAGAAAAAAAAACATCATGTCATACAAAATAACACAGAGACATCAAATCTAGATTCCTTAGACATGGATATAGATAGTTCTATTAGAGAACCAATACTTCTGTCCGATTTGTCAGGTAATTCCAAATCAATTATTGAAACTAAAAATGATGATTCTTCTGATGGTGATGAAATATCTCTAAGCAAGCTTAAAGAAATCTCTAAAGGTGAATTGATTATTGATTCAAGCATTGAAGAAATAAAAACGGAGTTGATAAAAAATGAAGAAGTTAAAATTCAACCAACACCAGGAGAGGCAATAGGCAATAAGATACAACATCTAGATCCTGTTTTCAATGCAGTGGATACCAACATTGATGTACACAATTTGCTTGAAGAGATACCTAAACCAACACGGAAACGAAATTCTAAAAAGCCAGTAATGAACGATTTTGAGTATGATGTTGATGGTATTTTACGTGATTGTGGTAATAATACTGATTTAAATGAAGGTAGAAATAGTAATGAACTTGATAACTCTGTAAAAGAAACATTACTTTCAGAAGATGGTAGACCTTTACGTCGCAAAGCGAGACAAAAACACTATGATGAAATATCAGATGAGGAGCCATTTGCAAATGTTGAATTATCTGATAGCGACAATGAAATAAGCATAAAAAAAGGACATAGATATAACTCAGATGATGAATATGTACCCTACAAATCACAAGATATATCATCAGATGACAGTCCTATAGACGAAATTTATGAACAAGATGGAATATCTAAAAAGAAAAAACAGTTTAGGAAAAGGAAAAACTCATCATCCAAATCTAGCTTATGTAATGTTACAGAAGTGAGATCTATTGCAGGAGATTTTAATGGAGATGCTGATATAGAAGACTGTTTAAAATCATCTGTTATTACCTTTAAAAGTGATAGTGAATCTTTACAAAACTTACTTGGAAATAACACAAAGCTTGGAAATCAATTGCAAATTAAAAAGCTTACATCTCAAGATAGGTCAAATGACATAACACCAATACAAATTCCTGATCTAGATATAACTAAAACTAAAAAACATGAAATGTTTACTCAAACCAATGTTGTTAAAACGCAATCCTCGTATATCCAAACAGACACATCTCTACCTTTAAAATTAAAAAGCAATGCCTCATTGACTGTAGATCAATCGCAAACAGCTTGCACATTTTTAACCAAGTTTTTGACTACCACATCTGAGTTAGGACAGCTCATGACCCAGAAATCTGACGAATTTATGAAGAAAAAAGTTAATGCTGAATACATAACTGATACAACCAAAATTGATTATTGTGCTAAAAAAGCATTTCTATTGTTTAAACTAGCTAAAGACAATATTACCTCAATGGAGGAAAATTTACATAATGAATATGAAAAGTTTCTATCTGACAACAATTTAATATCTTCATTTGAGACAGAGAAAAAAATATTACCAAAGGCACCTGAGAAAGAATCCAGCGACAGTGACTGTGAAATTGTTGATGACCATGTGCCTGAGAAAAAAACAAAATTCAACCCTAAGACAGTATTTCTAAACAAAGAATTGTCTATTAAAATAGCAAAAAAACCTGCTACAAAACCTGCTCTAAAACCTGTATTAGAAAAGAAAACTCGAAATCTTGCAGGCACACATTCCGTATGGATTAATAATTCCATTATGGTAAAAAAGGTAAAACCCCAGCAGTCTTTTTTAGCCAAGGACAGCCGATGTGATAAGCCTCCTGATTATGTCACTGAAGAACAGGTTAAATTATTTTTTGATAACTATTATGGCTTACAAGACATTTGTGCTATAATTACTTCCTCAGAATGGGTCGGTTTTAATACCAACATTGAAACAATTTGCAACTACTTTATTGTTGAAAAACCTGTGACATACACAAGTAGTGATCTAGCAGATTCAAGTTCAGACGATGATGATGGATTATTTAATACCAACATATCAGTTGTTCCTGAATTTAATAAAAAATATAATCTTTTAGGTTTATCTCATGAAGAAATTAATGAAGGCACAATTAAAAATGAAAGCCCAAAGAGTCTGTTAACAATTTGTATAGAAGCTTTAAATTCTATTTCTGTTACAGATTATAAAAGACATCAGTTAAATACAGAAAATAATATGGTAACAAGTTTTGATAACACTAATTCTAATAAACCAAATACATTGTTGCGTCTATGTATTAACGTCATTAGCGCTGAAATATGTGGAATGCGTAAAAATGGCTGTAAAGAAAAAGTAACAAATAAGCAACAATTATGTGTTGAAGCCACAACTGAAAAACACAATTATATTTTAACATCTAAATTATATGAACCACTAGGAGCCAGTGAGCTCATTATTCAGAATCCAAATCAATTATTTCAAATTGCTGAGGTTTTTACTACAAACACAATGGAAGAGGATTACAATATCCCTACTACATCAGAAAATAAGTTTGGATTAGAAGTAAATGTTATGGTAAAGTCTTTAAAAAATATGTGCTATTTGCGTGTCCTAGACATATTTGGATTGTCAAATAAGGATAACTCAGCCTCTATTATGGAGTGTGACTATCACTCAGAGTATGATAATGTTGTCCATGACATATGTGATGTGTCCACGACATATCAAAATTGCAATTTAAAATCTTTGCAAATTTTATCATTAGAGGCAATTGTCTCAAGTATGAATAATCCACAAACTAAAATAACTCCCCTAATATCGAACAGCACTTATCAAGACAATTTTGAATATGATTATGAGTTTGAATCTAACTATAATTTATACGACGGAGCATCCAGTTTTGATTTTACTTTGGAATCTTATTGTTATTTAAAGTCTTTAAAATTATTGACTTTGGAAAAAATTGCTTTGTGTATGAATTACAACAGATTACCTTTAGTTGAGAATGAAATTACACTATGCTCAGAAATGCTAACAAATCCCCTGCCATTGTCCAAAATTTGTTTTAATAATGTTATGAAGTATGCCCAAACCTTAGATTCTCATGATACAATTCAACATCAAGTTAAAAGATTATCTACAATAAGCTTAGACACTGTATCAGCATTACTGTATGAAAATCAAAATGATGAACTTCAATTAATTAACATAGCAATAGAAAATATAAACTCTGTAACACATGAAGCGTTTTTGGATACTGAACCTGGAACTTCGATTGAAACAGATATTTTTAATAATGATGATGAAAACAATTCTATCAATGATTATGATGATTATGCTGGAGATCTCGACAATGAAAGTAATTGGCATGCACAAATTGAGCTAGGTGATTTTAAATGTGGCTTGGGTCCTATAATACAGGAAGTTCGTTCTCGGTATGCAGTAAGCGCTAATATTGATAATGTTAAAGAGAAACGAAATAATGCGCTGTTATTGCGGCCAGTTATTAAAGTAGAAGCAGTAGATGAAGTTCCCGAGTTAGATCCAATCAATATAAAACAGGAACCTTTAGACCTTGAAAGTGGAATGGTAAACATACCTGATAATATTTTGATGAAATCAGAAATGTTAACTAATACAAATAAAAACCATGCTCATAACACCAATGAAAACCCTTTCGATTCATTTGAGGAATTCGTAAGAAGTAACCCTGTTGCTCAAAGTGTCATAGTAGGTTCAAATGCACCAGTTTATACACAAAGCCACTTAAGAGTTCGAAGGCAATATGAACCAGATAGTGATGATTCCCAAAATGAAACTGTTATGAGTTTATTGGTTCCTCAATCATACAAATCTGTTGAAATTGATACCATCAAAAAGAGTCTATTGCACAGTTATACAGATGATGACGATGATAATGAATCTGATAAAAATAATAAAGACCAGCGTAAACGTAAAAAACTTAGAAAAAAGAAATCTCTTGGAAAGGCACCTAATAAAAAGGATCGTCCTACTATTGCAGATAAAGATCAAAGTATTCAAACATCCGGTGAACAATTAAAAACTTTAACCAAACTGATGAAAGATAAATTACGAGATAAAGAACGAGTGCTAAGATTATCAGACACTGAGCTCGATCTACCTATTCAAAAACATAAAGATGATAAACCCAATTCTACAGCTCAACCAGAAGAGTCTCATCCTGTCACAACAACATCAACTGTGGTATCTCAAATACAGTGTAATAATGTGGATTCAACACAAAAAATAAGTGAATCATCAAAAAAAGCAAGAGGGAGGCTTCGTAAATTACCTCCTGATACCAAAGTAAATCAGGAATCAAAAAATATGTCTCAAGTGGCCATTGATGGACCAGTTGAATCATTGGAATGTGTACCTACTATGCCAATATTTGAAAATTATGAGGATGATCAGGAAGAGTTCGTCAACAATTTTAATGAGGAAGAGGAACAAACGAATGAAGAGCTACTTAAACTAATTAGGACTAAAGAGAAAGATAATATGAAAGCTGGTGAAATTAGAGAGTCGGAAATCGTCAACCCAAAATACACTGAACGTGATGGGTGGCACTGTTATCAGGTAGAAAAAAACGATACAAAGCTTTACGAGCCTTGCCTTATTCCACTTGAAAAGCTACCAGAATCATTTGTTGAAACCTATTTTAAGTATATCAACATGGCTGATAATGTTACAGACTATGAAGATTTGGAGATTACAAGGTAAGACATGTTTGAATTAGTAACATCAAATTCAAATTAATTTATTTATCAAAAGGGTTGGTAAATACAAAGTAAAAAACTAACGCATTGGTGAATCAATCAATTTGATTTGACGCATTGGAAGATAAAAAGCTTACTGACTGTTAGTATGTTGGGTATCTGCACTGAAGGAACAAGTTATGGCAACAGTGTTTTGGTTATTGATGGTATAGCTGATATGATGGGTCCACCCATAGTAGCTGCTGGTTATTTTATAGTTATCTTGTCTAAATAATTGTGAACTATGAAAAAAAAAATGTATTGACAAAATCCATGTCTTGTGCTAACCAAGGGAAATATATGATTTTTTAATAAAATTATTTATTTTATTTGTGTTTGATTGTTACCAATACAGAGAATATTTATATGCCAGGTTGAATATTTTCTATTACTATTTATATTGTAGACACCAATAAACTTGCCAGACTAGGTTCCACACTTTTTCAAAAGGGAGGATTGTTAGAACTAATTACTTTGATTTAAATAAATTTAAAGTGGTGGTGGCTAGGTTGTAAGATTGTTCCTTAAATCCTACAAAGGTCGGTTCAAACGCCTTCGGCATGTGAAGTACACTCTCTTACGTACATTTGTCATAGATTTACAACATCACTGTTCCCGTGCCTCAGAGACACGTTAAGCCGTTGGTCCCAGTTCCACTAATACTTGTGGAATTGTTAATAAATTGACATTATATCCTTGCCAAGCCAGAGTGGTGAGTGTAGGACAAATATATGTTCTGGAAGGCCCATCTTCAGCAGTGGAGGTCTAGGACGCTGTGTTCTAGCGGCTGTAACGATAACAATGAAATGAAATAATTTATTTGTCAGAAACATGGTAGGTACAGGGATGTAAATTATTATATGTAATTATATCACATGATTCGCTATTTCTAGCATACAAATATTTATTTAGTCACATGACTTTGTCGAGCTTAGTGTCTAGGTATTCTTTTGTCGAATAAAAACATTTATTAACCAGCATTTGTTTGACTCTTAATTTGAACAGTTTTAGTGGCAGCTCCCTTATAGTAACTGGAAGCTTATTAAATATCTTTGTCGCCATTGCATAACAATTTCGGCTATATTGAGTACTTTTATGAGCTGGAATAATTATTCTACTAGGATAACGCGTTTTAAAATTGCAATTATCCCCAAGAGTTTTAAAAATTTAACTATTTAATTTAATATTAATATATTTTTAAATTATTCCAGGCTTACAAACTTAAATAATCTAAACCGTGTAACGAGTGTTAGGGATAAGCCAAATCACAGACAAGCTAAAGACAGGACAACAATCATAGAAGGTTCAGATCAGCAAAACTTGCTTAAAGATGTTGGTGACAGTGATCATAGCTATCATGAGTTGGAGCCATCTGATGATGAACATCCTATTGAAGACGAACCAGTCCCACCTGTGGTAAGTTATGATTTTGAATACATAATTAATAACACCAGTAAACACAATTCTTATGATGTTGTATCATCATAATCGAATCTGTTGGGTGGTCAGAAAACAATTTTTGAAGAACCGAATTCACATTCATCTTACTATAGGTCCATCATGACAAATGGCAAGCTCGAGAAATATCAAATTAAATAAATTATTGTCCCAACTGAGAATCAACCAAAATCAAAGAAACCCGCATCTAAATTTACGGTCTTAACCGCTAGACCATGAAGGCAGTCATGTTTATGGTGTTAATCCAATTGTACCTATTCTGTATACATGAGAAATTTATATTAAAAAAAAGTCATTACATCTAAATATATACTAATCTCAGCTAAGTTATGAAAAGAAAAACTTGTTGCATACTATCAAATAATTATGTTAGGTGACGTTAGCCTTATGTACATTTTATAGTAATTTAATTGTTAATTACCTTCTCAGCCTTTTATAGGACAATTTAATATTCTTAGCTATAATCTAAGGACAGTTTGGCTTAAGAATTTTGTGTTTTCAATTACTGTCGTAGGTAAAAATCTGCAAAAAACACAACACAAAGTAAATTTATTTTATATTACGAATATTTTTATATTAGCACGACATGTGACCTTGCCCCCCCCCCCTGATGGTAAGTGGCGCGCAAGATCCATGAATGTTAGCAACTGTAATCAGACACTCATGACTGACATCAGTCTTTATAACACTATGCCGGCTTGACTGGACATGACGGCAATTCGAGCCTGATTACGAAGCTGTGGATACACTTAACTGGGCTTATCGGCACGAATGATGGATACTTCCCCGCCCCAAAAATTACCACCATCAGTCCGCCTACCACCTATTAAACTGAACTGATCCTTGGTTAGCAGTGTGTTCGTCTTATAAAGCATTCAAACATATGTTATTGTAAAATTGCAGCCGCAGCGTACGAGCGAAATTGCTATGGCTAAGAATTTGCTGATGAATGATGACGACAGTGACGAAGCTCTTTTGACTAAAGTTAAAAAAGAGGTGCACGAGGATACTAAGCAAGTATTGCCTCGGTCTAAACCTGGACCCAAGTCCAAAAAAAAACTGGTAATACCTGAAGATTCCAAATCCCTAGTTCTGACAGTTGATAAGATGATGAAGAAGGAGATGGAAATGCTACATGCACCAGTTATCATGGACAATGCGGCTATCACACCAGATGTTGACACCAAGCCATCTCCACATAAACTCAAGGTATTTGTTTATGCTATTTATATATGAGCAGTGGTTATAATAAAGAGCGGTGGTGGCGGGTCTGTTTGAACCCCGGCACGTACCAATGAGAAATACACTTTTCTTATGTACATTTTTTCTCACCACTCCGCTTTTATGTCCAAGTCGTTTGCAGTTGTGGCTGCAAGCCTTTGGAATGACCTACCGAATAGTTTACAAGACACTTTTTGGGTTCATAATTTTCATAAAATTTTCATTGATTGTTGCTTATTATTATCCTACATCATCGGTTATCATATAGTATGTAGTACCTAATTTATGTTTATGTAGTATATAAATAATATAACTTATTTATGTAGTTTATATATGTATGTGTGTATGAATTCATATGTAATTTTATTAATGCATATTTATTATAATTATACCGTCTGTCTGGTACATAATATATTTGTCGTCATATTTGGTGTCGTCTTCAGTATAAATAAAAGTGTAAATTAAATAAAAATACTTATAATTGTTTCGTCTTGGTCAAGTCTGAGTAAAAAGTCGTCTGTCAATGTCATATTCTAACAATCTGTCAAATAAAATAGTCCTCCAATATTGTCAGTCAAAAAGGAGGTCAGAGTCTGTCAAAAGAGGTTGGACGCGCCGCAACAATAATCAATAAATAATATTCTATAGACATATATTTTTAATATATTTAATTTTAATTGATATATTGCCTTACCTCACATAAATGTTCTCGTTGTCCCGAAGGTCTTGACAGGCAGAGAATGTCAAGCGACATTATGTCACGCCTTTGTATATTTATGTGCAATAAAGTTTTAAATAAAAATAAATAAATTTGTCATTTATTCACAACACCACCGTCGTTAAAGGATGAGCGAAGAAAGATAGACGTACCAGGTTTATTATTATTATTAATGCGTAAGTTGTGGGTAAAAGAGGCCCTGGCAGACCGAGACTCACTTATCAAATAAAACACTAGCTGAAGGTAAATTAAAAAGCCTTCGTAACAAAAGGGCATGTATGAAGAGGTTGATGAATGTCGACGAAGCGAAGAGGTATGTCGTGATCATGTCTAATGGCGCTCAAATGTCTCTGACTACCCCGCAAGGGGTTTGGCGTGAAGATATTTATATTTGTATATTTCACCTATATAACAATCGTTATATTTTGGTATGTCAGTTAACAAATTTTAAAATAATAATTATAGTTCTATTAACACCATGCATCGTAGACAAAGGAGCATAGGAACACAATACAGTAGAAGGCATAAGACCACAAAACTATACAACTATTTAAAAGAATTTTCCCTCAAAGGCATGTCAATAAATTCTGACAGGTTATAAAAAACATTATTTTGTAAAAAGAGTTTCAATTTTGTTTTAAATTCATTTGGTTGTAGTCTAGTTATAATCTCAGGTAGTTTATTGTATATGTATGTATGTACCACCGTTCGCGTGCCTCGGAGAGCACGTTAAGCTGTCGGTCCTGGTTTTACTTATACCAACTTGCGGAATCGTTAATAAATTGTCATTAGAAAAGTGATATCAAACTTCGACAACCTGTCTGGCCAGCGTGGCGAGTGTAAGCCAAATTTTTCAGAATTTTCTGGAAGGCCTATCTCCAACAGTGGAGTTCTGGGAATTTGTGTTCTGGAGCTGTAATGATTTATATAAACTTCAATGTTCAAAGGCGACCTTATCTAGTGTTGCCCAAAGCAAGACCAAGACTTAGCTAGTCTTGATCTAGCACTCCTAATCTTGGTCTTGGTCTTGCGCAAGAGTCTCGCAAGACTCTTACTCTGACTCAATATACACACATCAAAAAAGTCTAGGGATCAAGCATGTTTATGCGGATTTCTTGAGATTGAGATGTGGCTTTGTAATAAATTTATGATTTTATAAATTTATATGGATCCTTTTTGGTGCATTTCATAATTTAAAACAGGAACTGTCAATCAAATTCGAGTAAAAGATGAAAATCAGCTGTCAATATTTTCCCTATAAAAACATAAGACGCATTGAAGACATTATTAGTGCTACTGTTTCCCTACTACTGATTAAAACCAACGTTATTATGGAGCGGCGACGTCATTTAAGCAGGGAAGAAATGATCAGAGCCGTGGGAATGATAGAAGCTGGTTCCCGGCAACGTACTGTGGCTTTAGCTCTGAATACAAGTCAGAGTGTTATCAGTCGACTTTGGACACGTTACCGAACCACTGGTACCGTGGCTGAGCGCCATGGAGGACGGTATCGCTGCACCACACGGAGACAAGACCGATACATTCAAATCACAGCTCGAAGAACTCCAACAATAACCGCCATGATGTTAGCCGTGAGCCTTCATCGCTCTTCAGGGAACTTAATTAGCGACCAAACAGTCAGAAACCGCTTGCATGAAGTGAACCTTCATTCCCGAAGACCGCTACGGGTACCACCTATAGCAATGCACAATCGTAGGACTCGATATCAATGGGCTCTTGAACACAGAAATTGGACAGAAGAACAATGGCGTTTCGTGTGCTTTTCTGATGAGTCTCGTTTTGGTATGAGGCCGGATACAAGACGTATACGACACTGGAGAACCCCTGGACGCCAACAGCGATTAAAATCCTGCCAGGAAGTCCATCCTTATAGTGGTGGAACCATCATGGTATGGGCGGGTATTTCGATCGGCGGAAGAACTGAGTTGATTTGGATCAGAGGCAACCTCAACGCTCAAATTTATGCTGAGACGGTTGTATCAGACGTCATCGTTCCTATACAAGTGCATATCGGTCCCTTATTTCAGTTAATGCATGATAATGCACGACCGCACACCGCAAGAGTTGTAAGACAGACTCTCGCCGCAGCTAACATCAATGTCCTGCCCTGGCCTGCTCAGTCGCCAGACTTGAACCCGATTGAGCATGCATGGGATATTCTTCAGAGAAGAGCTCTGCCGAATATGGAGGGTATCCAGTCGCAAGAAGACCTTTTTTTGTTGTTGCAACGAACATGGGCGGCCATTCCACAGCGTGATTTGGATGAACTCATTTTGAGTATGCCAAACCGATGTTCTTGTGTTGTTAGTGTTCGCGGTAGAAACACGGATTATTAATTGTTTAAGTTACCCAATAAAATTAAAAAAAAAACTGTTATTTCAGTCTTTTTTTCGAACTTTAATGTTAGTGGTTCAAATGTCAAAAATCCCTTTATTAGGAAAATGGCAATTTTTTTTACTAATGCAAAGGTGACTTGGTTTATCGTTACTGTAGACCAGGGTTGCACAGACTTATTAATACTAGGGGCCACTCGGCCAAATCATGAACTGATAGCGGGCCGGCCGCCAGAAGTAGGTATAGGTAGTTAAAGACAATAAAGAATTGATAAAAATTTATTAAAATTAAAAAAGAAATTATTAATTTGAAGCGTGGCACTGCATAGTGCTTACAATCTTTTTTATATTTGGCTCAAATTTACTTGTAGCAACACGTAAAACTGCTTCCAAACTTTCATTTGCAAGGCGGTTTCGATTTTTTGTTTTATTATTATTTAGTATTGAAAAAGTTTGTTCACATATATAGGTAGAACCAAATAAGCTGGCACATTTCAGAGCGTTTATGCGCAACTCTTCGTACATATTTTTATCAATGCAGCGGTAAAAGTTCAGCAAGTCTCCTTCGTTGAATTTGTTGCGTAAATCTTGGTCATTTTGAATGTCGATAATTTCTAACTGCATTGACTCTGGCGCATTTTCAACTGAAATAGTGAAAGGATTGCTGAATATGTCCAACAGAGGTTTCACTTTTTTAAACTCCGAAAATCTGTCTTCAAAAGATTGAATCAAAATATCTAGCTTTTCTACATAACTGAAATTAATCGCAGTTTTGTTGAATTTTTCAGCCATTTTCTTATAATTCGGAAAATGATTATAATTTCCAGAATTCAATTGTGATCTGAAAAGTGTCAGCTTGCATTGAAAGGATGTTACATGAGCATAGAGCTGGGATATCAGTTGATTTTTGCCTTGAAGCCGTGTGTTCAAGACATTCAAATGATTTGTAATGTCAACTAAATAAGCTAAATCACACAACCAATCAGGATTTTTAAGTTCCGGGACATCCCTTTGCTTTTCCGCCAGAAATATTCCAATTTCTTCTATTAAATTTAGAAATCGTTCCAGTGTCAATCCACGACTTAGCCACCTTACTTCTGTATAATACAGTAAATCTCCGTATTCGCTTTCGATGTCATCAAGGAATTGTTTGAATTGTCTGTGATTGAGTCCTCGTGATTTTATGAAATTTACAGTCGAAACTACTACTTTCATTACATTTTGAAATTCATTTTTTTTAGAACAGAGGGCTTCCTGGTGTATAATGCAGTGAAACTGCATGAGATCTTCAGTGTTTATGTTTTTTTCTTGCAGGTGCTTTTTCAGCAAATTGATACCCGGAATTGATACCAATCATGGAAGGAGCACCGTCAGTCGCAACTCCCGATAACTTAGATAAGTCCAAATCAGTTTTTGAACACTCGTCCAAAAGTCCATTGAGTATATCAACTCCTTTGGTTTGACCTTTCAATGAACACATTCCTAATAACTCTTCGAAGACTTCAAAATCTTGAGTAACACCTCGTATGAATATGAGAAGTTGAGCTGTGGAACTAATATAAGTCGATTCGTCGAGTGCTAATGAAAAAAATTCCATGATCTTAGTTTTTTCAATTAATTGTTCCGCAATATTACCTGACAAGGACATAATTCGTCTTTGGATAGTCATACGATTCAGTTGAATTTTCTCAAACTTTTTTGCTGCTTCTGGACACATTTTCTTAGCGGCAATTTCCATGCATTCTTTTACAAAATCGCCATCATTGAAGGGGCGACTTCGCTTTGCTATCATTCGAGAAATTTCATAACTAACTTCTGTAGCCGTTTCTGAATCTTGAATGTGTTTTGTAAACATAGCTTGCTGACCAATAAGCTCCCGTTTTAAAGACAACATTTTTTGCTTTCTTAATTCGCCTGTAAACTTGGTAAAAGAAGGATGCTGCGTTTCATAGTGCCTTTTTACATTATAATCCTTTGCAATCGCAACAGAATTCTTGCAAATTAAACAAACGACTTTGTTATGCGACCATACAAAAAAGTATTTCTCAGTCCAAATTTCTTGAAACTGCCGATTTTCATCTTTAACCTTACGTTTTTTACTAGGTCCTGGCTTCTCCATGTTGCGTTCTAATCCTGGCTAGGATTAACACAGCACCTAAAAACAATTACAGTACCCACTTAAATTACCTATCCTTTTTTAAATTATCAAAAATAATTGATTAAATATTATTTCTCAGAAATTTTAAGATTTTTATACAGATTTTATCTGAAATAATGACGTAATTATTACAGTTAGAGAAATTCTTATAAAAATAGTAATTTCTTTGTTTATTTTAATATTTAGCCAACATTAAAGCTAAATTTGATTAAAATTGATTAAATAGGTAGGGAAACACTTATTAATAACAGAGTTTTACTTACGTTTTCACAACACAATTATACACGGCACTTGACGGGTTAACACTGCAACAGGAAATCTACGTTGAATGTGGATCAAAATATATGACACCGGCTAGTCGAGTTAAAATCTACACTAGAACTATTGCCTCCCAAAAACACTAATAAACTGCACTTATTCTCAATCACTTATTACTTCGCTTTGTATTTTCGCGCTTATTTCTTTCTGTTGTTGACACTTCACTCAAATGAAAAGCGAACTGTTCGGCCGCTGCGGTTAACGTGATTTTTATACCGCGCAAACGACTCTGGAAGCTTCGTGTACATACGCGAGCAATCGGGAATACGGGACTATATCTATCTCGCTTGCTCACCGCGCTAGAAAATTCTTGATTTCTATAGCGAGCGATGTTACTTGACTTAGCAATTTTGGGCGCTAGATTCAAATTGCGCGCGCGCGAGTTTCACATTACTTTTCGAACATATTTTTTTTTTGTTTTATTCTGGAATAGAATTCAATATTTTTCGAATGCACGAGTGCTCCGCGGTCTGTGCATCCATGCTGTAGACAAACGAAAACATTTTATTTGATCAATCCTTAAAGAAAATTTTAATGAATATCAATCAGGAGAAAAGTTATTGCAAAAATATATGTTGATCCCTAGACACTTTTGATGTGTGTATATTTTATTTTCCAATTGTACTAAGGAAATCTCTCCGCGATGTCTAGTGTACCAAACTTGAAAAATATCACAAATAAATTAAATAATTTATTGTGTCCCGACCAGGAATCAAAACATGTACCTCCAAGTTTAAATCCACGGAATTAACCGCAAGACCTCGGAGGCAGTAGGTATAGGTAAGATTTAGGTACACTAAAATAAAATTATTTGCAAACGAGCTCTCCCAAGTTCCAAATACCTAAACGTTATTTTTTTCTTTGGAACAAAAAAAAATCTAAATTACGGACACGACGCAATTGAAATTTATTGAAAAACTAACCCCAAAAAAAATTAAACACTTTAGCAAAATTTGGAAAAAAAGTCTGTGCAAGAATCTTGCGAGACTCTAGCGCAAGACCAAGACCACCCTAGTCTTGCAAAAATGCAAGACCAAGACCAAGACTGCAAGACCAAGACCAAGATTGGGCAACACTAACCTTATCTATATATCTATACTATAGTCTTTTTAAAAGGACGGCTCATGGAAAAAAATCTAGAGAACAATGACTAAAATAATAATATTTATTTATTTTGAATAACAATATGTTAGTAACAAACTTATAAAACTATGTTAGTCCTAACCTTATATAAAAAAAATACGGTGTAAACTCAATATCACGCCACTGAAGGGACTGTGCATTTTATGGCCGTATAGATAGTTTTTATAATTTTAACGGGTCTTTGCAGTCTAGTGGCCCCATTTTTAGCCAATATTTGGATGGAGCACCTTGAAAACATTGTTTTTCGACACGATATCTCTTGTGATATAAAGTTCTGGAAGAGACATGTGGATGACGTGTTTTGTGTCATCAAGGGAAACAAACCGGAAGTAGAGGAATTCTTAAATTATCTAAACTCTCTTCACTCCACAATAAAATTCACATATGAAATGGAGAAAGATAGGCAGTTAGCTTTTTTTTATGTAAAAGTGATGGTGAGACCTGATGGCTCGCTGGCCCACACTGTATATCGAAAACCAACGCACACAGACCGATATCTACACGCCACTTCACATCATTATCCATGCCACCTGAGATCTGTTGTGACTTCATTGATTAACAGGGCTTATGATCTCTGTTACCCAATACATTTGGAACAGGAATTGTCACATGTTAAAGCAGTGCTAAAACGCAATGGATATGGTGTGGGTCCGAGGTTGCTGCGACAGAAAAACAAGGAGAGATATCCACAGTTCAATCGGCTGCCCGCGTTCTTACCATATGTGAAAGGAGTAGGATGGATAAAATTGGTACAGCTTTCAAAAAGTTATCTATCAATGCTGTGTACACCACATTCTCGAAAGTAGCAAAATACGTACGCACCCCAAAAGATGTCATTCTTTTCCAAACGCCTGGCGTATATAAAGTGGACTACAGCTGTAGGAGTTCATATATAGGCCAAACTAAGCGCACGATAGCCGAGAGGGTCAAGGAACATATAGCAACTGTAAAAACTGCCAATTAAACAAGTCAGCAAAAGCAGAACACCTAATGGATAGTGGCACAAACCATTGGATTGAGCTGCATGACCCAAAGATACTTTCCACCGATCGTCACTATTACCCTAGAATAGTATGTGAAGCGATCGAAATAACGAAACACAAAAATTTCAATCGAGAGGTTAGCTTATATCTTCATTGTGGCATCCAGTAATCAATAGCTTCCGGCGCCAAGGATATTGTAAGTGTCGTGTGTCGTGATTTCTAAAAACTTTTAAAATTGATAAGTGGGTAGCTTTACATCTACCGCCCAGTATGTACGAGACTACACCGCATAGCTCCAGTCGACCCGTGACCACGGCCAATGCAACTTGGCTGAAACGTAGAAATATGTCTCTAAGGTAAATCGCGTAAAGACCCGTTAAAATTATAAAAACTATTATGAATGTGCGCGAAAGTTTAAAAAGTTTAGAGAGTTGTCGTTAAATGGAGATGGAATCATTGTATGGAAATAAATAAGATATATACAGGTGTTGGGGCCAAGGCCCGTTGTAGGATGACTCGGGGTACCCTGGCTGGTGAAGTATGTGAATAATGGACTGTATTTCTTTTTATGCGTTTATTACTGTAGGTGCGTGTACGAACCGCGAATGCCCGACAATGACTCCGCGGTCCCAAAAATATATGTAAACTTAAAGCTATTAGCCGACCGCGGAGAGGCTCCTCTCCGTGGTCGGTTAACTGATGTTAGGACATATGGTCTTAACATGCTCCCCGCGTTGAAGTTATTTCAATGTTAAGAGTTGTAGGTAGGGGCATATGTTGTTGAAGCCACGACGAATGACCCCCTTTTTGGTCCTAATATCTGCAACGCGAGCGACGCCATCCTTGCCTGTAATGACATCTGTTATACGACCTAGTAACCATTGCTGAGGAGGCAAGGCCTTGTCCTTGTTGAGTACTAGGGTCCCTTCCTTGAGCTCTCCTTGTGACTGATACCATTTAGTCTTTTGCTGAAGCCACAAAATATACTCGCTGGAGAATCGCTTCCAAAAATGTAATTTTAGCAGCTCGATACGCTGGAATCTCTGCAGCGATGTAATTTTAGTGTTGCTGGACATCTGTGGATGAGGCACTGATATTAGAGATCTCCCTATGAGGAAGTGAGAAGGAGATAGGGGACAGAAATCGGATGGGTCGTCGGATATAGGAGTGATAGGTCTGGAATTTAGGATTGCTCCAACCGGCGCTAATAATGTGGTCATTTCCTCGAAAGTAAGATGAGTCATACCGAGAACGCGTCTGAGGTGGTGTTTAGTTGATTTTACCGCGGACTCCCACAAACCGCCGAAGTGCGGAGTGTATGCCGGAATAAAACTGAAATTAATATTTTGTTCAATTATGTCTGATAATAAATGTTTGTGTAGGAACCGTGATAGTTCGTTGAAAGTACCATTAGGCTTTCCACGACGAGCTACAAATCTATGCAATTCTGCAATGAATGCTTCTTTCGTCAAATCAGAGACAAGCTCAAGGTGCACAGCCTTTGTCGCAAGGCACACAAATACACTAATGTAAGCTTTGATCAACCGACTGCCTTTACCTTTTCTGTTTAATATCAACACTGGCCCGCAATAATCTACTCCTGTCTGAAGAAATGGAAATTCTAAAGTTGTGGACCTGAATGGTAATATTATATATGAATTAAATTAAAAATTAACTGTATTAAGGACTCCTGCCACTTTGTAGTCGTAGGGCGAGGCACTAACCCTGCCGCCCACGCAGTTGATGTATAAAATATGAATGGATACTTTGCCTACAAACGTTTTTATTAGAAGCTAGATAGTGCTTAGATGAGATAGCGTCCAACTCCAAAAAACGTGTGAGGCCTGAATGCCCTGTTTTATCCTTACTGAACATGCAAAGTGGCTCAGATTGATGGGATTGATGAACAGAGCCTGATACCAACCAACCTAACTTTGTTTCGAATAAGGTGGGTCTGTGTTTCCCTAACAGGATGCGATTTGTGCCAATAACGCTCCAAAAGATGTCCGCTCGACTAATATGTCGACGGTTGACGGTACGTTAAATGACGGGTCGGCCAAGCAAATCCCTGTAGGTATGTTTAAGTTCTGAGTGTGTATATATGTCGTTGGTAATGATGTGGTGATGTGTGGTAACATGAAACAGTCAATGTCCGTCCTGTAACTGCCGTCATTAGACTCTAATGTAAGCGAGCATGACTTGGAGCTAGCAGAAGTCTGGCTGTTGATACCAATCACCTTCGAGTTGACTGGACAGGTGCGTAGTTTAAGTTTACTACAAAGCTCCTGTGTGACAAAGTTGGCCGTACTCCCGTTGTCCAGTAGCTGTAGCTGGCGGTGTGTGGCGTCCCTTTGCTGTCCAGCACTCTTACCAACGCTGTGGAAAGTAAAATGTTTTTGTTATTACTTATATTTTGTGTATTTTTAGCTGATAAAGCTAGGCTATCATGTACTACAGGCTCTGAATTGTTTTCAAGATGTAAAAGAGTTATGCTTGCTGTTGCAATACTTGCAATGACCTAATTTACATTTTGCTTCTGCATGACCTGAGCGAAGGCAGTTTAAGCATACCTTACTTTGTGTAGCCTTCTGTATACGTATATCGACAGGTAGCTGCCTAAAAGTTTGGCATGAAAATAAATGTTCATTTTTACTCAAAGAACATGAAAGTGCATTTTTATTCTTACCAGTCGATACTATGAAGCTTTTTGATTTGCTGCTAGAAAAAGAAGTTTCAGATTTATTAGAAATGACCCTAGCCTCCTCTAAAGTTTCTAACAGGTCTGTATCTGTGAGAAATTTGAAAAAAAATTCTAAAGTCGGATAGGTTGCAAGTGTGTTTCTGTGTTCTTCCCATTTTATATTTGTGAAGAGATTTAATTTTGTGGTCATTAAATAAATGATAAGTGTGTCCCAATGCGCGGTGGGCTGATCTAAAGTGTCTAATGCATTTAAGTTCTCCTTAGTTTCATCCACCATATGACGAATTGACTGACTTGACTCTTTCTGTATTGTTTCAAGCTCAAACAATGATTTAATATGATTGTTAACAAGTAAACGTTTGTTGTCATACCTGTCGCACAACAATTTCCATGCTAAATTGTAGTTGGCTGCTTTAAAATCTAGAATTTTAATTACCTTAGCCGCGTAGCCCTTTAAAGAGGCGCGTAAGTAATAAAATTTATTAATGTCATTGAGATTTTCCTTTGAATGTATCCTAGATATGTAAGTATCCCGATATTCGAGCCAGTGTTGATATTTACCATTAAACTGAGGCAAATCAATCTTAGGTAATTGTGCTAAATTGTAATTATTATTGCGAACACAAGTGTTTATGTAAGTGCCATTACTTGAGCCTACCTCTGATGATCCAGCGACAGGTGCTGATGGCTTGCGATGAGTTTCAATAAGTGCTCGTGCGGACGCCGTCATCGAATAATATGAATCCTCAAACAACGTCCTCTCCAAATATTGTTCCTCTGGTTTGTCCGATAATAGCTCCAACTCGTTCTGTAAATCATCAAATTCATCGTACAATGCAATTGTTCTGTCTAGGCGCAACTGAAGTTCGATAAGATTTGACTCATTTATTTCTAAACTGTTTTTTAAAATATCTAAATGATTTGAAAAATTCGTTAATTTAGCTTTAATAGAACCCCTTTTCTTTATTAGGTCTTTTGACTTTGAATCCGCCATCGTTTATAATAAAAAATAGAAAGTTAATGTTTAAATTAAAAAGATTAAGCAAATTTTTTTTTTAACGCAATATGTACACTTTTGCTATAAATTATCAGGCGTTTATCGAAATTTTTGGTATTCGAAATTTTCAGGCGTTATTGAATATGTTTTAATTTTATATTTGTACATAAACCTGTAAATAAATATGAATAATTAGTTTTTAGTTTATGATTTTATGATTTATTTAATGATTTTATGAATATCTATGATCGTAAATGATGAGTTTGTAAAATGAGATCTACGTAGGTATCTCAAAAAAAAAAACTATACGGAACATTAAACTGGGTTTTAATGAATGTTATATTTTATGTTATTTTAGATTGAAATGATAAGTATTTACGATTTATAAAGTTTAAAATCTACTTTAGGTAAATGTGAATGATGTGAAATGAACAAGGTGCAATGATAATGGAAGTGAAATTGTGATTTATGAGTGATAGATAGGAAATGGAAAGATCTCACGGTTTTTGTGCACAATCCAGCTATAGCTTTTCCTCCAATATTTGCGTATTGTCCTGATTCTTCTGATTAGGTATTTAAATTCCCAATTGTATGTATGCGATGTGATCTCGGAATGTTTGATTGAATAGCTGATTTCTGTATGTTTTTCGATGCTGTAGACGTTGATGACCACACGAAGTGTCTGTACAGTCGAGAAGTCTGATTTTTGCCAATCACATTTGCCGAAAAATCTAACAAAAAATGTGTTTTTCTTGTTCTGAAATCTTTATGCTTGAGACGAAGAATATTCTTGATGCGATGATTAGAGCATGATGTTAAATCTTGATGCTACCATCTGAAACCATCTTCAATGTTGAGGCGCGAAAACATCTTGATTTTTTTTCTGAAGGCGAGATCAAATCACGACGTTACTTCCAGAGGCGCAAATGGATCATAATGACCATTCGAAGGACCATGTTGAGGCCAAGGCCCGTTGTAGGATGACTCGGGGTACCCTGACTGATGAAGTATGTCAATGATGGACTGTATTTCTTTTGATGCGTTTATTTACGTAGGTGCGTGTACGAACCGCGAATGCCCGACAAATGACTCCGCGGTCCCAAAAATATATGTAAACTTAAACCTATTAGCCGACCACGGAGAGGCTTCTCTCCGTGGTCGGTTAACTGATGTTAGTACATATGGTCTTAACAACAGGTAAACTCCATGTAACGTCACTTGATTTAAATACAAATTCCCAAAAGCGTCGAAATCAATTGGCTTTGGTTGGTTAAGCTTGTCTTCCAATTCTGATTGAATGACAACTCTCTATAATGCCATAAAATGCACTTCGTTCAGTGTCGCTATATAGGGTTTACACTGTATTTCTAGTGTTGCCAATGCACATCTAATGCAAAACCACTAACAATATCTCGGCACCTTTTATTAAATATTTTGTGACCTGTGTAATTTTTGAATTTCAGAGAAAAGCTAGACTCATTCCGCGTCAATTTCCCAAAGAAGTAGCCATGGAGGACGAAGAATCATCAGAAGAAGAGAAGATGTGGGTCAACACCAAGTCTAAGTTGCTAAGAAGAATGGAGAAGAAAATATCTGAAAGAAATAGGTATGTATATAACACTTTACACTAGTGCTTACAGACAAACCAGGTTTGAGACGTTTTTGCGTTTGTGTGGTCACCAAATACGAGGGGCGTTCAAAATATTCTCGGTATGTGGATAAAAACAAACAAGTACGAAAAGTTTGATATTTTTATTTTTCAATATACTCCCCCCCTATGTTCATACACTTATAAGATCGATCAATTATTTTTTTTAATCCCTCATAAAAATATTTTTTATCTTTGGTGTAAAAATGCTCCTCCACGGCCGTCTTCAACGCTTCATCGTCAGAAAATTTATTTCCACGCAGATCCTTTTTAAGATTGGGAAACAAAAAGAAGTCGCTTGGGGCTAAGTCCGGACTATAGGGTGGATGAGTAACAGTTTCAAACCCACATTCAACAATAGCTGCCTTGGCAATATGAGCAGTATGGACAGGGGCGTTGTCATGCAGAAGCAGAACACCTTTGGTTAACTTTCCTCGCCTCTTTTCTTTGATCGCATCTCTTAATTGACGTATAACGTTAGCGTAGTACTGCCCTGTGATATTTACACCTTTTTCTTTATAATCGATAAGCAAAACTCCTTCACAATCCCAAAATATTGTGGCCATGACCTTGCCAGCTGACGGGATTACCTTGAACTTCTTGGGATGAGCTGAACCCTTAATGTGCCACTGCATGGACTCCTGTTTGCTCTCTGGGTCATAATGATGAACCCAGGTTTCATCTCCAGTAACTATTTTTTGCAGCACCTCATCGGGATTTTCACCACACAGGTCGATAAAATCTGAACAGCAAGCCACACGCATATCCTTTTGAAGAAGCGTCAGCATTCGCGGAACCCATCTTGCACTTACTTTTGACATATTAAGATGGTCATGTATAATGTCATGTACGGTACCAATAGAGAGATTGGTTACTTGAGCTATAGATTTTACCTTCACTCGGCCGTCTTCCAATATAAGTTTTTCCACTTTATCAATATTTTCTTGTGAGGTAGCCACTACAGGCCGGCCAGGTCTAGGGTCATCTTCAATACTCTCCCTTCCACGCTTAAATTCGCTTGACCATTTTTGAATAGTAGATAAAGAAGGAGCAGACTCACGGTAAACACAATCCATTTCCTCTTTTATGGTTTTTTGATTTTTACCCTGTTTTGTCAAGAATTTTATGACGGATCGGTGCTCTAATTTCGTTAAAATTGTTAATTCGCTCATGGTGTTCATGTTTGTTCGGCAATTGCAGAAAAACAAAAGAACATCTCGGTTCCAATTTTACTTTTTTTTAATGTCAATGGATGAATCTTAGCGGCCAGTAACAAATATATATATAAAAGAGGTTGTAACGTATCAATACCGAGAATATTTTGAACGCCCCTCGTAAATATATATTAGGGCCTTACATATGAAATTGACGTTTTATATAAAAAAAAAAGTAAAACGATTTTATTTTACTTTGATTACTGCATTCGTGGCAATCTGTACAGGTAAAATGGGCCAATCTTTTTGTTCGAGCCGATTAGGTAAAATTCCTGCGTCCTTATCCCTAATCATTTTCCTCGCCATATTTGGAAGTCTTAGTAAGGATGCACGGACGCAAAATCTTCGCCTCGACCGGTTCGACGAAACAACTAGTGTCAAAACCACATAAAGTTCGTTCAGTTGAAATTGCGCAGCCATACGAGCAAGAGAAATAATAAAGAAGTGAATTGTATCTGGATCAGGCCTGCTCCAGAACTATCGAAGACATCGGCAGTCCAGTCGATTGGACGACCTAATATTGGTGAGTCCCTTTATCCTGCATTTTCCCAGGTATCTTATATTTTATTAGATCGGCTTCGGACATAACCCTCTGGCAACTACATTTTTTATGGTTCCTTCTCACGGATTTACAATTCACATACTTATTTCTTAACATAACTTACTTTATTTCAACTCACATAATATAATAAGTGATAATTCAGTTTGGTGCAATAACTATAAGATACTTAGTTCGCATTCAAACATAATCTTACACTTACTACATACTTCATTTTTAATAAAAACCCAATTACTATACAACTATTATATATTTAAGTAGTTTAACACATTATTTATTATAATTTCCTATAAATTATAACAGTTTTGTGTATATTGGTATAGTTTACTCTGTAAAAATCTTTAAAATTTAAAACACGTTTTTTTTTACATGTTCGTTTTTTTTAATTGTTTTAACTTTTCTTTTTAACTTAATATTGTTCTACAATGGCTTTAGAAAATAAATTATTCACTGCAAAAAATAATTCTCTTTTTGAAAGGATTACTAAAATTTATAATTCTATGAAATCGCTGAACCTTTCTCGGGATTCAAGGGGCACGGATGAGTTTTTAAATGATACTGAGATACTGGATGATATGTATAAGGAGTTTAAAATGAATTTGGATAAAATAAACATATTTTTATTAAAACAAACTCCGTCCGAGGATCCGGAGTTTAAAACATTGCTTGCCTTTGAGGATATTTATTCCCGGCTCCGGCGTAAGCGGTCTGAATGCTTAAAAACAATTCGTCCTGAGAATATAACCCAGCAAAATGATAAAACTTATATAAAATTGCCGCCTATTGACATACCCTCATTTGATGGCAAATTAGATAACTGGGCAGTTTTTTATGAATCGTTTCGAACAAACATTCATCTGAATCCCCACCTTAATAATGCTCAACGGGTGCAATATTTAGTGGGTAAACTAACCCAAAATGCCTTAAAACTGACATCAGGTGTTATTCCGAGTGGTGAAAACTATACTGCACTATGGGATACACTAGTACAAAAGTATCAAGCGGTAACCCGTAATGAAAATGGCAGATACTCTGTCTCACTGCCATTTGAGAATGATCCTAAACTTTTAGGCCATTCTCACACTGTCGCTTATCGACGTTTATTAAGCCTTGAAAATAGGTTAAATATAACTTTGAGAGATGATTATAATAAAACTATCTTAGATTACCTATCTAAGGGTTACTTGTCTGAGACAACCAGTAGGATTAATGAGGGGTATTACATACCACATCACTCCGTTATAAAACCTGATAAGTCTACAAAGTTAAGGGTGGTTTTGGACGCTAGTGCCAAAACACACAACGGAAAGTCACTTAATGACCTACTTTACTCCGGCCCAAACCTTCAATCAGACCTATTTGCGATTTTACTGAATTTTCGTTTATTTCCAACTGCACTGACCGCAGACATTACACAAATGTATATGCAAATCGAAGTAAAGGATGAACATAGAAAATATCAGAAGATATTGTACAGGTTTGATAATTCTGAACCGGTTCGGACTTATCAATTTAACCGAGTGGCCTTTGGACTAAAATGCAGTCCATATTTGGCTATGCGGACCATCCAACAGCTATGTGCAGATGAAGGTGAGCGCTACCCTATTGCTGCTTCACTGGCACAATGTAATTTTTATATGGATGATTTAGTTTTATCCGTCCTGGATGAAACTGAAGCCATTCAGTCTATTAATCAACTTATTAAGCTGTTGGCGGCAGGAAAATTCGACCTTACTAAATGGACTACCAACTCTTTCCTTGTATTATCTTCTATTCCGAAACAATTTCATTTACCAAAGACTATAGACTTTGACAAGTCTGATACATTAAAAATCTTAGGTACTAAGTGGGACCCTATAAAGGATATACTTCTTATAGAAACGCATTATAATGAGATTAAATGCACAAAACGAAATATCCTTTCCACAATAGCTCGTCTGTGGGATGTCCTAGGTTTGGTTTCCCCCGTCATACTTTTAGCCAAGTTGCTAATTAAAGACCTGTGGCTACTTAAATTAGATTGGGATGAACAGCCTCCCTCGGATATCATTTCTACTTTTAATCAAATAATTTCTGAATTACACCTTCTTAAGCAATTAACTATACCTCGTCACTTAGGTGTAACAAAAAATTGCACTGTAAATATTGTGGCCTTCGCTGACGCAAGTCAGAAGGCGTACGGCTGTGTGGTCTATTTACATGTAGTAACCGAAGCTCAGACTATACTTATAAATATAGTTTGCTCTAAGTCTAAGGTTGCTCCTGTTAGGACTGTATCTTTACCTCGTCTAGAACTGTGCGCTGCAGTTCTAATGGCGAAATTAACCAAAAGGGTTTTCGATACCTATAACTCTAGGTTTCCTATTGAAAACGTATATGCTTTCTCTGATAGTCTGATTGCCCTGTCTTGGATACACTCATCTCCCCATAGATGGAATGTTTTTGTGAGTAATCGTGTGTCGAAGTGTCATGAAAACATTAATCCAAGCAGGTTCTTTCATGTTGCTGGAATATCAAACCCCAGTGATTGCTTATCCCGGGGTCTTTATCCATCGCAGCTTCTTTGTCATCCCTTGTGGTGGCATGGTCCTTCATGGCTCCAAGGTCCTATACCTTCATGGCCAATCCCAAACTTTATTCCGATTTCTATTAATGAGACACCGGAATTTAATACTAAATCGCTTACAACGGTTACAGATGTTTCCTTAGCATCTCCTTTAACTAATATTATTAATAATAACTCATCTTGGCATAAATTACTGCGTATAGTAGTTTACATCCTAAAATTTGTAAAAAAAATACCTCGCTCTATGGCTGCTACTAGCTGTCTAAATGCAGCAGAACAATATATTATATTATTTGTTCAAAATCAATCCTTTTCTGAGGAAATAGTAAACCTTAAGAAAGGTCTTATGCCTACAAAATCTTTCCGCAAGCTTGACCTTTTCTTAGATGATTCTGGAATTATTAGGATAGGTGGTAGACTGACTTATTCTGCACTACCATTCCAAAATAAACACCCTATGCTACTTCCAAAGAATCATAAATTAGTTAATATTTTAATAGATTATTATCATCGCCTTTATTGTCATACTGGTGCTAATTTACTGTCATCTTTATTAAGGCAAAGGTACTGGATATTGAATTCTAGAGGTCTTATTAGACATAGAGTTCGCATATGTAATGTTTGTTTCAAAACTTCTCCTAACTATAATTATCAGCCTTTAATGGCAAATCTGCCTGAATATAGGGTTTCACAGACTTCAAAGGCATTCACTCATACCGGAGTGGATTATGCTGGGCCCATAAGTCTGACTTTAGCTCGCCGCCGTGGCCAGAAAAGTCAAAAGGGGTATATTGTATTGTTTATATGTCTTACTACCAAAGCAATCCATATCGAATTAGTCACGGATCTCTCTACAGACACTTTTTTAGGTGCGTTTAAAAGATTTATTTCTCGTCGAGGACCTGTGTCTTGTATGTATTCTGACAATGGCACAAACTTTCAAGGTGCTAAGTCTTACTTAAATGATCTTTACAATTTTATTAGTACCAAGGAGTATAGGGACAAGGTTTCAGATGAATGTCGTTTGAGACGAATAGAATGGAAAATGATTCCACCCAGAGCACCCCACTTTGGTGGGCTTTGGGAGAGTAATATTAAAAGCGTAAAATCTCATTTATATAGAGTAATTGGCAAACAACTTCTCACATATGAGGAGCTTCTAACAGTCTTGGCTCAAATTGAAATGATTTTGAACTCCCGTCCTTTATGTTTACTTTCTGAGGAGCCATACCCAGATGTGCTAACTCCAGCGCATTTTCTTATGTCTTCTCCCCTCCAGTCATTGCCTGTTCTTGATCTATCTCAAGAAAGGATCAGTATTCTTGATCGTAAGAAATTGTTAGATCAGATGGTCCAATCTTACTGGAAAAAATGGCATGTAGAGTATCTACACACTTTACAAGCCCGACAAAAATGGGTCACTAATGACTCCTCTATTAAGATTGGAACTGTTGTACTCATTAATCAAGAGGATACTCCTCCATTACGTTGGCCTTTAGGCATAGTAGAGGAAGTTTTTCCTGGTAGAGATGGGATTATTCGTGTTGCTCTAGTTAGAACAGCCACGACTAAATTTAAAAGGCCAGTGGTTAAGCTGAGTCCTTTGCCAACCCAATAACATATCAAGTACCAACTAGTTATAATTTATACTTATCTATTTATATGTACTTATATACTAAAATAATTTATCATACTATACTTTAATTCTCTTCACTATATACACTATACTATATACATTATACTATAACCTGACACAACATTCATACCCATATGGTTTCTTTCTATTGAGAATATCCTATGTATTCTCAATTGCCGGGGAGGATGTTCGAGCCGATTAGGTAAAATTCCTGCGTCCTTATCCCTAATCATTTTCCTCGCCATATTTGGAAGTCTTAGTAAGGATGCACGGACGCAAAATCTTCGCCTCGACCGGTTCGACGAAACAACTAGTGTCAAAACCACATAAAGTTCGTTCAGTTGAAATTGCGCAGCCATACGAGCAAGAGAAATAATAAAGAAGTGAATTGTATCTGGATCAGGCCTGCTCCAGAACTATCGAAGACATCGGCAGTCCAGTCGATTGGACGACCTAATATTGGTGAGTCCCTTTATCCTGCATTTTCCCAGGTATCTTATATTTTATTAGATCGGCTTCGGACATAACCCTCTGGCAACTACACTTTTGTTTGATATTGCTATCTGTATTGATGTCAGTATGGGGTGTATCAGGCAAAGCTTTTTGTAGATGTCGCTAGCGGCACTGGTACCTTGTTTACACCTAAGACGGATCTTTTTTTAAATTAATTTGTAGTTTTTTATTATTATAACAGAAAAAATAATTTTTACTTAACGCTACCTACCTTAAAAGACGAATTAAGTAAGCGAACACCGTCTTTAAAATAAAAAAAAGGTTGAATTAATAGAACGGCAATTTTAAGATCACCATAGCTTTGCTTTCGATTGGAAATCTCGATTTGTACACTTAAAAGCTGCTCACTTCTGCATAATATCCAGAAAATACTAAATTTCGTAATATAAATACAAGTTTTCTATGCAACTGAAAGTTCTATTAGGTACCATCTATCATGCGCCATCTGTCGTGATAAAAAGTTAGTGATACACACCCCATTGGAGGGGAACCCATTGATTCCTTCCTCAGTCTTTGCTAAACCTGAAAATAATTAAAATATATATTTAATCTAACAAAGTATGTACCATTATTATCTATGCACTGTCTATTTTATAGGTAGTTAATTGATTCCATTGCTAAAAAAATGGTACAGGCGAGAATAAATAAAACATTTGAATTGAATTTTTTTCGGTACCAGAAATTGTCCAAATTGCGAAAAAAGTGGTAATCTGTTGGAGTATGGTAGGTGTCAGAGACATTCCAATTGCAGCATCTGTAATTTAGGTAAAATTTGAGGTCTAGCATTGTCCTGAAGCTGCATTGGCTACAGCAATTGACCAGTCTCGGTTGTTGAATAGTGAGCTTTTCCATCATGGTTTGCAATTGTTGACAATACAGATCTGCCGTAATCATCTGGCTAGATCTTAAGAAGCTGTGGTGAATGACACCAACACTGGTCCAACAAATACTCACCAGTACCTTTTTCTGAGTCAACTCTCGCTTGGGACAGGTATTAGCCGGTCCTCCTGGGTTCAACCACTGTTATGAGCGTTCCCAATTATCATACAGGATCCATTTTTCACCTCAAGTAACAATACGATTCAAAATTCCATCGTTATTGTGACGGTTGAGTGATGTAATGCAGCACTCAATGCGTGTTTGTTGGTGTGTTATACTCAATTCATTCTAGCCTTTTTACTTTTCCAATATAAAACAGTAATGTGATTTAATGTTAAATAACTTTGTGTTTTAAAAATATAGTGTAAAAAAAAATACTGTAAAAAAAGAGTGTACTATTCGCCAACAAACTGTTATGCAGTTTGGCGTATAACTTTAAAAATAGTTTAAGTTTTTATCTGAATAAACAATTTAAATATATATATATATATATATGTTTTAAGTGAACCAAAATTGTTTTGTCACTTACACCGAAGCCTTCCGCTAACTCTGATGTCAACTAGAATATAGACTAGGGTCTCCGGTCGTCCACGGGGTTCGTTTGTACAGGGTAGTAGAAGAGTCTTCTCACACCCCCCGCAGGGGGGAGTGGGGAATCTGTGTCAAGGTATTTGCCTTCTAACAGAGGTTGCGTTCGCTTTCCGTAACTACGGACAGGGCATGGGGTAACCATTAAAGGTTGAAGTATACGAGCCAGGCGGCGGAGCCGCGATTACGACTCCGTGATTGGCAGCAGGTGACGAGCGTAGCATTGTCTGGCGTCCGGCGGACGGGCGTGCAGAGGGGCCAGGTTTCTCACAAGTGGGAAATCTGTCGCCTCTGCGCGCCCGAACATGCCAGCCGCCAGACGACGCACGAATTCGTCCAGTGTTTCCATCCGCATATCCCTATGGATTACATCGTTCCTCACGTACCGCGAGGCGCCGACAATGGTACGAAGCGTTAGGTTTTGTTGCGCTTGTAAACGTGCTCTCAGCGTAGCTGAGGTGAGAGCGTACCAGGCCGGCGCGGCGTACGTGAGTCGGCTGCGGATATATGATTTGAATATGAGTAGCTTCGTGTGAAGCGGCAAACTGGATGCAAACACTGGGCGAAGTTTGGCTCTCGCCACCCGCGCCATGTTCACAGTGGCGGTCACGTGGGCGCGCATGTTGATGCGTTTGTCTATCGTGACGCCCAGGTATTTTACTGGATTAGTCCACGATAGACTCTCGCCGTTCAACAGAAGCGGACGGTCGGGTTTCAGCCTTCTCAGTCCAGTCTCAAGGAACGTAGCCTGAGTCTTCCTGGCGTTCACCGACAACCTCCAACGGGAGAGCCACTCGGGGAGGAGATCGAGACAGCGCTGCATCTTCGTCACCGCGTAGCTCAAGACCCTAGAGTCTGTGAAGTACGCGGCGTCGTCAGCAAACAGCGCTAGCTCGACCCCCTCCGCCAGCGGTATGTCGTTGGTGAACCAGGAGTAACAGGACGGAGAAAGGCAGCTACCCTGGGGAACGCCGGCTCGTATGGGACGTGGACTCGAGGCCACGCCCTCCACTGCTACGTGAAAGCTCCTGCCCTCAAGGAAGGAGGCCAATACCTTGACGATCCTAACAGGGGTAGGGGATTGGGACAACTTGTACAGCAGCCCGTTATGCCAGACTCTGTCGAATGCCTTCTCCATGTCGAGGAATACTGCAACCGTGGTGTGTTTCTTCTCAGAAGAAACCACCACGTGGTGCAGCAGCCTCGTCAACTGGAGCGTCGTGCTGTGTTCAGACCGAAAGCCGAATTGCTCGGCTCTCGGCGTGATGCACGGGTTCAGGTGCAACAGCAACAGTTTCTCGAACACTTTCGAGACCGTCGGCAACAGAGTTATCGGTCGGTAGCTCTCCGGTTTCCTCACATCTTTTCCCTTTTTCATGAGCATGATGACGCGCCCCTCCTTCCATGCTGCTGGGAAATGCCCGCTGCGCATGATGCCGTTAAACAGGCGGGTGTAAGCCACGACTGTTCGTCGCGGCAAACACCGTAGTGCCATGTTTGGAACGCCATCTGCGCCGGGGGCCTTTCTCAGCTTCACACGGGAGAAGGCACGCTCCACCATGCCGGGAGGTCACCGGTTCGTCACCGGCCGACAGCTCTGCCGCCAGGTAGTCCCTGACGTGCCGATCCACTGTCTCCGTGTGCACCCGATCCGATGAAGGGTTGGGGCTAAACTGCCCCTCCAGGCACTCGGCAAAGATTTCGGCTCGGTCTGCTGCGCGGAACCTCGGGGTTCCGTCTGAGGCTATCAGAGGATGAACGGGAGATCGTTCATTGGATAATTGGGCACATAGACGGTGCGCACTAGGTACGTGATCGCCTATGGAATCTATGTGCTCTTGCCATCGGCTGGCGTCGTAAGTGTCCAGCTCCTCTCGTATCTTCGCCGAGAGGGCGTTCAGGCTCGTCTTCATCGCCGGGCAGCGGTTAAACTGCCACAGTTTCCGTAGGCGCCTCTTTTGCTGTAGTAGCAACCGGATGTGGTGGGGGAGCGGGGGTAGCCCCGCCCTTCCCGCCACAGCGGAAGAGGTCTGCCCTAGTGCACTACGGATCTGTGCGGCGATTTCAGACGACAGCCTTTCCACCTCCTCGGCCGTTGACACCGGGTAGGAGGGAGTATGCTGGGCCATAAGGGCGGCAAATCCCTGCCAGTCAGTGCGTTTCCGCGGCACTGCCAGCGAGACTTTTGTGGGATGGCCGGTTAATTCGACCAGTACAGGAAGGTGATCGGATTCCAGGTCGTAGAGAACCTCCTGTCGAGGGGTTTCCGGAATCCCACGGACAATGATGATGTCGAGGACCTCCGCCTGCCCTCTCGGGTTCCCAGGAATCCGAGTGGGGGCGTCTGGTCCCAACACATCATATCCGTGGAGTTCCGAATCCTCCAAGAGCCTCTCTCCCTGATGGTTGGCGATAGCGGAGTTCCAGGCTGCGTGTTTGCAGTTCATGTCGCCGGCGAGCATTGTCGGAGGGCCTGCATCCAAAAGTGTGTGGATCTCCGACATGTCAAGAGGCACACCTGCAGGCGGTCGGTAGACCGCATAAAGGTGTGTCTCCTTTCCCGCGACACTTACCGCAATCCCCACAGCATAGAAGGAAGTAAGAGGGGATGGTGGTAAAGGTTGATGGATGAGGCTTCTCCGCACGATAACAGCTAGGCCCCTGTAAGCTCGTCCGTGCGGAGAGCACTCGTCCTGGCGATAAATGACAAAGTTCGGGACCTTGAATTTGTCATTGGGATGAAGGTGAGTCTCGCTGATCAGCGCAACGTCGACACGCTGTTCGGTAAGGAATGCTCTTAGCAGCTTGTTCTTACGACGCAAGCCGTTGGCGTTCCAATGAACGATCCTCAGCGCCTGGACTGTGAAGAGGACAGTGTTAGCCTCGCAAGGCCGCTGAGGATCTCTGGGATCGCGTCTCTCCCGTCTCTGATAGCCTCAAAGATGGAGTTTAGGATTTCGATGCCCTCCTTGATCGGAAACATGCCTTCTGGCGCTGTTCCGGCCGAGGAGGGCGTCGGGATTGCTTGAGCTATGGCTGGGTGTTGGGGTTGCTCCTTAACTGGGGCCTCCGCTGCAGCTACTACTGGCCTGGGATCGGGGATGGACGAGGAAGAAGCTTTGTTTTTTTGCTTGGCCTTGGCCGCCTTCTTCCTTTTCCCTCCCCTGCCTCTTCTACGCCTGTGGGCCAGTCCGCCATTTTGCGGGTCGTTGGCCTCTGGGCGGAGAGTGGTCGGGGCCTGCGTGGTTCCGTCGCTGGGGCGAGCGGAGGGACGAGGCTCTGCACCTTCAGTGCGGGCCACTGGCCCTGCAGCCTTGTTCCTCCGCTCCCGCCTCAGCACCGGACACGACGCATTGTTGGCGGTGTGCTCACCGCCACAGTTGCCGCAGGTAGGCGGCTCTTCCTTGGCGCTCGTCCTCGTCCCCGCAGATCACGCACATAAGGCGTCGGTGGCAGTGGTGGGAAGAGTGCCTAAACTGCTGGCACCTGTGGCACTGAGCAACGCCAGGCCGACCCCTCCACACTTCGACGCGCACTCCGGGCATGTTCAGCAATTCTGTGATTGCGAATATGCCCGGGGTGGTGTCGGGTGTCTTTAATTTGGGCGTAAAATATACACCCAGGCCTTCCCGCCCTGGCCCTGATGGGGCGCACATACTCGGCACTGTGGCCGAGTCGGGCGAGATCTACGACGATCTCGTCCGGGGAGGTGTCATAGGGGAGGCCGCGGATGGCGACCTTCAAATTCTTCTCCGCCGGAAGCGAGTAGGAGAACCAGAATACCTTTTCGGACTTTTCCAGCTCTACCAAGTAGCGCTGGATAGTCCTGTGCTCCCGCTCGCTTCCGGGGGTGAAGCGCACTCCCTTCCCAAACGGGCGTGCGTTGGGCGGGTGACCCAGCTTGCAGCGGAGCTCCCGGAAATGGTGGGCCCAATTAGGCAGGTGCTCCACCACTAAAGGTGGATACCTGGCCTTCTTGGGCGCTGGGGTTGTCGACCCTGAGATGGGGTGTGAGGAGACACTTGGTTCACCCGCATCGGCAATCGCGCGCGGTGATGCGGGTGCTGCTGCTACGTCGGCGTAGCAGGTGGACGTTGAAAGGCTTAGCAACTCACCCTTAACATCCTCCTTGCCTTGTGGAATGGCGTGGTCCGGCCGCAAGTCACCGGACAAGTCCATTTGCGTCAGTTGGGAGACAGTCACAGGACGCTGCTGCTGTGGTATCCTGTCTTCATGGGGCCTCGCCACTGGAGACTTGGTAGTTGCTGCTCTCTCTTCTTTTCTCGAGAGGCGCGGGTCTCTGGTCCTTGGCGCAGGAATAGGCGCAGGTGCAGGCGCAGGCGCGGCGCATGGCGGCGGCGTTTTCTGCTTGACCGTTACGACCACTCTCGGTGTGAGGTTCAGCTCACGCGGAACAGCTGCCTTCGGCATTGCGAAGGACAGCGTTCGCGGAGGTAGCGCCGAACGCGAGGTGGTCGGAGGCGGCTTCGGTCGCGTCGCCATGCGCGACGTTGGGTTTGCCCACGCAGGTCTCGAGTCTTGTGTGGTGGTAGTTGGCGGCGAACACTGCGCGGGTTGGCGCGTGGTCGCGGGCGCAATTGATCGTGCGGTCGCGGGCGCGGTTGATCGCGCGGTCGCGGGCGCGGTTGATCGCGCGGTTGCGGGCGCGGTTGGTCGCGCGGTCGCGGGCGCGGTTGGTCGCGCGGTCGCGGTCGCAAGCGCGGTTGCGGGCGCGGTTGCGGTTGCGGGCGCGATTGATCGCGCAGCCGCGATTGGTCGCGCGGTCGCGGTCGCTGGCGCGGTTGGTCGCGCGGTCGCGGTTGGTCGCGCGACTTGCCGATCTTGTTCGGCGGTGTCCCGGGCTGGTCCCGGCCTGGTGCTCGGCGCGGTCGCTCCTCCGAGTGGATGAGGAGGGGAGGGGATAAAACATCCCCTCTTCCTCTCCTCGTCTTCTTCGGGGCTGTGCTTCCGGCGCATTCCACGGCCGGAGTGCCCGAACAGGTCCTCCAGCATGGACTGCACTGCGTCCTCGACGTCCTGCTGCGAGAGGTGGGACATCTGGTTCCCTCGGCGTCACTGCGGGGGGGAGCGGGGGTGTTCCCTCCGCTTCTGGCGTCACTGTGGGGGGGAGCAGGTGTGGTCCCCCCTCCTCCTCCGGTGGCGTCACTGCTAGGGGGGGGCAGGGGTGGTAGTGCTCCCCCCTCCTCTTCATCCTCCTGACGAGCTTCTCGTCCCTCTTCCTCCTCCGGGGAATCCTCGGTGGGGGTGGGGGGCCGGGCGTCCATGGTTCGGGGTTCGGGTCAGACGTTTTATCAGCAAAACGTCTGCCGAATCCCCTCTGCGAGCTCCGAGTCACTACAATACTCGCTTCCTCTTGAGGGTTTGTATTGGCGAGATGAGGCCAATCCATAACAGTACAGGGTGCGCCAAAGAAACTTACTTATTTGAAAAAATTATCGCGCGGTGAGTTGGGCGGGTAGAGGGGCAAGAGGGGGCGCATCTGGAGGGGGAAGTTCCCAAGTTTGTTTCTCCCTCCAGTCAGTTGCCATCTTGCTCTGGTCTAGAGAGCAGCGGGCCTTCGCAGTTGAGAGCTTCTTTTTTTTGAAGAAAACGAACGCGCAGTTACCGTGAATGGAGCTCGTTACAGGAACATGATCGAGGATTTTTTTCTTCCAAGACTCGAAGAAATGAACGTCAGGAACGTGTGGTTTCAGCAAGATGGAGCCACAGCACACACTGCACGAGACTCAATGAATTTGTTGCGACAACATTTCCCCGACCGCCTCATCTCTCTCAGAGGCGATCTCCAATGGCCGGCACGCTCTCCAGATTTGACTCCATGCGATTTCTTTTTATGGGGTTATTTGAAATCCCTGGTTTATGTCGATCGACCACGGACCATAGCACACCTCAAGAACAACATTCGCGACGCCATTGCCAACATACCGATTGATATGCTGCGAAGAGTGGATACGAATTTCAAAAATCGACTTCATCAGTGTATGCGCAATGGGGGTCGCCATTTAACTGATGTCATTTTCAAGTCAGTTTAAAAAAAAAATTGGGATATTGTATTCTAAAATAAAATAAAAATTAAAACAATAACTGAAGTACTTTTGTTTTTAATGACCTTTTAAATAAGTAAGTTTCTCTGGCGCACCTCAAACTACAGCTCAAAACTACCAGAACAAAAATTACCGTATTATCTTTTACAGTAGCTTCCCCATACACATAATTAATCCTTCGAGCTGTTTCTGCAGCGTTGGTGCCACGGTGGAACTCATATTAGTAAATAACGCGATATTTAAAATTTTCCATATTGTGAACAGACCCATGACAGAAAAATCTAATGGCGTGAAAACAAATAAATCACTAAATTCAAAACACAAATACATAAGCCTAAATTTGAATTTGTAGTACCTAGCCAAACGCCAGATATTTGAGATCAAAGTGGCCAGTTCGACAAAACGTCAATTTCATATGTAAGGAGCTAATAACAAAAAATACCTCACACACACTGGTTAGGCCACTCCTTACCCGGACTGTCCGGCTAAAAGGTTTTGTCTTACTGTGAAAATTACAATTACATAATATAATTTGGCGCGGTGGTGGCTTGGTTGTAAGAACGCGTTCCTTATATCCTACAAAGGTCGGTTCAAACCCACCCGACATGTACCAATGAGAAATGCACGTTTCTTACGTACATTTGTCATAGATTTACAACACCACCGTTCCTGTGCCTCGAAGAGCACGTTAATACCAACTTGTGGAATCGTTAATAAATTTTCAATAAAAATTGACATCATATCCTTGCCAAGCCGTCTGGCCAGCGTGGCGAGTGTAGGCCAAGTTCTCCAGATATATGTTCTGGAAGGCCCATCTCCAACAGTGGAGGTCTAGGACCTGTTCTAGGGGCTGTAATGATGAAAATGATGATGGATATAATTTGTTCCTTGTTTAACTAGTTAAAATCGAGTATAGATGTCTCTATTGCTCGCTAGTCGACCTTAAACAACATTAAAATTTTTACTTTAATTTCAGCATTGATGATGCAAGGAGAACAAAACTGGTTACCGAGTTTATTGAAAAACATAACGTCAATCCACTTCCCAAACGCCGCGCTAAAATAATGTCGCGCAAGAAACGACTCATCATGGCAAAGAAGTTGAAGTAATTATTTCTTATATCATTTTACTCACACATACAGATCAGACTGCTGGAGATAGATCGTCCAAAATATGTCATCGTCGCTATTATTATGTGCGTGTATGTGTGTGTGTATTCATACAATATGTGTGTATGTGTTAAATAGGTTGTATTTAGTACATCTGTGTCAGGGACGCCGAGCTGATCGCCTATTTGTCGCTATACATGTGCTGGTAGGCTAAGTATTTTGCGCATAATCTTTTTACTATTTTTTTTTTATGTTCAGTTCTTTCTTATTTTCTTTCTTTCTTTCTTTCTTTCTTTCTTTCTTTCTTTCTTTCTTTCTTTCATTCTTTATGCCAAAAACAATGTGAATCTATTTTATAGGTAATGGTTAATGTCATATGGAGCAGTGTACACTGACTGTCCATAAATTCAAGGTCGTTCAGTGAGCTATGCTTAGTATTTCTCTGATGGATAGAATTCGAAAGAAAGCATTTAAAATTTGCAAGCTGAAGTGGTAATGGAATGACTCTTTAAAGAAATTCTTGTTTCAAGCGATGTTATTTTTACATAAATATCACCATGGTAAGCGTACAATATTAGTTCTCCTTGAAAGTAAAAATTGGCATTTGACATCATTGCAAATGGCACATACTTTCAACGTGAATAATAAATAGGTGGTAGGCGGAGGACTGATGGTGGTAATTTGCCCAGTCTGCCGGGGCGGGGAAGTATCCACCGTTCGAGCCGAGGGTTGTTAGGGACTGATGTCAGTCATAGTAAAGTAAAGTATCATCACGACCCCTTTCGGGGTGGTCAGAAACCACGCTTATGAATAAGCGGATTTACATTTAGCCAACTTTACTATAGGCCAATCATGACAAGTGGCAAGCTCGTCGATGTCTCCAGCGTACCAAACTCGAGAAATATCACAAATAAATTAAATATTAATTAAATGTATTTTCATTTACATTAATAAATATCTTTGTATCCCGACCAGGAATCGAACCCGGTACCTCCAAGTCTAAATCCATGGACTTAACCGCTAGACCACGGAGGCAGTTATGTCAGTCATGAGTGTCTGATTCCAGTTGCTAACATTCATGGACCTTGCGCGCCGTTTACTATCAGAGGAGCAAGATCACATGTCGTATAAAGAAACACATTTGTCTCAGAATCGACGACCGATGGGGCAAACGGATTCTAGAGTGGAGACCCTCCGACAGATGGACGGGTGACCTAAAGTAGGTCGCTGGAGGGGGTTGGATATATCCAGCAGTAGAGAGACACAGGCTGATAATAATGATGACATTAATAATTATATTAGATTAGATTAGTTGTCATTAACATGAGTATTTATTTTTTAGTAATATATTTAGTATATTATCAAAATGCAGGATTGCACCCTGACTTGAAAATGTATTCCCGTAAAATTACGGACTTTTTTGAGATATATTACTCATAGATTTGTGCTGCCTCCTCTGGTCTAGCGGTTAAGTCCGTGGATTTAGACTCGTCGTTACACAAAAATATTTATTAAATATTTTATTATTTTGTGATATTTCTCGAGTTTGGTACGCTGGATACATCGACGAGCTTGGCACTTGGCTTATAGTAAAGCTGGCTAAACGTGAATCCGCTTTATAAGCGTGGTTTCTGATCACACCAGAAAGGAAACGGTCGTGATGATACTATTATTTGAATCATCATTTTGATTTAATACAATGTTGTTTAGGAAACTGAATCCTGAATTGGAAATTCCCGATCAACCAAACATTGGCGGAAGAGCTAATCCTGCCTACTTTAAAGGTCGTCGTAACATTCGAAAGGTAATCCACCTTTTTGTTTATATATATTTGTATATTTTCTTTTTTATATTCATAGATTTCCACTACTAAATAATGAAGAAGAGAAGACAAATTTCAAAAGCATTCAACCGCCTGCGTGGTCTAGTGGTAACAAACGTTGTGTTGCGGGAGGTCGTGGGTTCAATTCCCACCGGGGGCAAGTTGTACATTGTATAATTTGTCTCGGCCTGGGTGTTTATATGTATAATATGTATATATTTACAAAAAAAAGTATAATATGTAATTTATCAACCATCTAGTTTCCGTAACACAAGCCTCGTTGCTTACCACGGAAATTAGATGGCGCTGTGTGACCTGTCTGGAAATATTTATTTATTTATTCCATGGATTCACTGTGCGGGTGTCGGGTCCATCGTGTGTGGGTAAGAGATGAGAAGAATGGTGTCTCCATATTTTCATAAATGCATTTTCAGTATTCTTTGTAAAGAACATAATAATAATAATAATAGTTTATTTCATTAAAACCTAATACAATTTGGCTCTTATGATAAGTAACAATTTATTGTGTGTTACAAACATAAAGATGTGTCTGTGCCGTTAAAGTGGTCTTGTGTTACAGTCAGCAGTGCTCAAACTCAGGTGCTAAACACCTGATCTCTGGAATAAAGGAGTGATTATTTTAACAAAGAAACCGGAATCTTACATAGATTGAGGCTGAAATTTGACTGTACTTATATTTGTATATAATTATGTCTTATTATTTTAACCTTTTTCCCACACACATTGGTATAGTGAATCCATAGATTTTAAGAATTACGTTTTCTCTGTTTAGGTTCTAGATAAGAAGTCGCTAACAAGAAGTACAGTATTAGCCAATATGGAGGAGTTTGAAAGGAAGAAACGATTGAACTTCATTCAAGTTCGATTGGTATGTTAATTGTTTATTTCATTCATTCATTACAGCCCCTAGAACACAGCGTCCTAGACCTCCACTGTTGGAGATTGTGCCTTCCAGAACATATATCTGGAGAATTTGGCCTACACTCGCCACGCTAAATTTATTAACGATTCCACAAGTTGGTATTAATCCGAGGCATTCTCCGAGATTTATTCTCATTGGTAAATACCGGTGGGGGGGGGGGGTTTGTAGAATTTAAAGGGAAGCGTTCTATCAACCAAGCCACCACCGCATCTTAAATTGTTTATTACTACAGTTAGTTATTACAGCTCTTAGAATTCAGAGTCCTAGACAGATATATTTGGAGAATTTGGCCTACACTCGCCACGCTAGCCCGACGGGTTGGCAATGTCAATTTTAATGACAGTTTAAGATAATTAAATAGCTGATGAGTTTAACATCCGATACGATCTTCATTATATGTAGTACATATTATGTACTAAGCGATTTTTGTCACAAAACAGTTTCATTATTAATTGTTACTACTGTTAGAATATTATTTGCGAAATCATCGATAATGGTCATTCAATTGATTTGAGACTACAACGCTACTCGTTGAGGTTCGGGAACGTCACTACGACGGCTGTCACTTTATGTCCGTTTTTGCGTTTTGATTGAAGTTAACCAAATCTGGTCATAATGCTGCCGCTACAACTAAAAATGTTCATGAAACCAGTGTATGCTCACATTGTAATAGGGTTGGTCACTTAGAAACAGAGTGCTTCAAAAAGAAGCTTCAAGAGAAACGATGCTCATATTGCCAGTATCAAGGCCATACATATAATGAATGCAGACAACGTCAGGAGGCAAATAAATTGGATAAACATTAAGCATTAATATGAATAATTCAGATATGAAAAGGTGATACTCAATATTAAAATTGATGATGTAGAGCGTAAGGGTTGGACAATTTAATAATGCAACTCTGTCATCTTTGCCTGATACTTGTGATAGATTACAAAAGTTAAAATTATATGTGGATAGTGGATACTTGTCTTAAACCTGTTTCAGTTTTGCCTAAATCTGCCCGGTAGCATATTGTAAAAATATATCATGACGAAAACGGCCATTTAAGTTTTGACAAATGTCTAGATGCTATATGCAGAAAGTACTGGTTCTCAAAAATGAATGAGTTTATACAAAAATATATTAGTTCCTGCATCAGTTGTCAATTTACAAAAAAAAAAACAAGGGAACTGGGAGGTCTCCTTTGGAGCTTATGTGTGGTCTTACGCCCCGACTAAAAAATGATTTGAAAGGACCTATGGTTATCGATAAAATTGATTAAATAAGATCTGACGCTTCCCAAGTTATTAAAGCCAATTCTAAGAATATGAAGGCACGGTTCGATAAGAGACAATGTGCTGGTGCTGTAGTAAAGATGAGAGAGTGAGTTATGGTCGAAAGACGCATTAATAAGCAGGGAATTAGTAGTGGAAAATTATTACCGAAATTTGATGGATTATGCTTATGAGATTACTGCAGTGCTGCCTCATGACCGGTTCGAAGTTACGTCGTTTAGACGCGGTCGCGGGCCCTATAAGAACATTGTTGCAAGGGATAAAATAAAAATATACCAGTGTTATGAACTATTATCCTCCACTGAAGAGGAAGCTGGCAGACAGACACACCTACCTGCTCTCGCAGACATAAACACCTACCTGCTCTCGCAGACTTAAACATGCTCTCGCATAAACATAACTGCTCTCGCAGCCATATAACTGCTCTTGCAGACATACAACTGCTCTCGCAGACATACAACTGCTCTCGCAGACATATAACTGCTCTCGCAGACACCTACCTGCTCTCGCAGACATAAACATGCTGTCGCATACATATAACTGCTCTCGCAGACAGACACACCTACCTGCTCTCGCAGACATAAACACCTACCTGCTCTCGCAGACATAAACATGCTCTCGCATAAATATAACTGCTCTCGCAGGCATATAACTGCTCTCGCAGACATACAACTGCTCTCGCAGACATACAACTGCTCTCGCAGCATATAACTGCTCTCGCAGACATATAACTGCTCTCGCAGACATACAACTGCTCTCGCAGACATATAACTGCCCTCGCAGACATCTACCTGCTATCGCAGTCATAAACACCTACCTGCTCTCGCAGACATAAACACCTACCTGCTCTCGCAGACATAAACATGCTCTCGCATACATATAACTGCTCTCGCAGGCACATAACTGCTCTCGCAGACATAAAACTGCTCTCGCAGACATATAACTGCTCTCGCAGGCATCTACCTGCTCTCGCAGACATAAACACCTACCTGCTCTCGCAGACATAAACATGCTGTCGCATACATATAACTGCTCTCGCAGACAGACACACCTACCTGCTCTCGCAGACATAAACACCTACCTGCTCTCGCAGACATAAACACCTACCTGCTCTCGCATACATACAACTGCTCTCGCAGGCATATAACTGCTCTCGCAGACATACAACTGCTGTCGCAGGCATATAACTGCTCTCGCAGACATATAATATGTATATGACGTAACATAATAATAAATAAATAAATAAAGCATACTATCTATTGTCTATCTAGATGCTATTGCAAAGCGTCGGTGGGGACTCCGACGCTGCAGGATGGCCGAACTGTTAGAATATTATTTGCGAAATCATCGATAATGGTCATTCAATTAATTTGAGACTACAACGCTACTCGTTGAGGTTCGGGAACGTCACTACGACGGCTGTCACTTTATGTCCGTTTTTGCGTTTTGATTGAAGTTGTAAAGTATTTTGTTTAATATATCTACTTATTATATTCATAAACCTGTTTTATTTATTACTACGTAATAACTGTTACTTGTCATAACAATAAAAAAATGTGAGCCGATATATAAATAAAATATCGCGGCAGCAAATATTTTGAATAATTGTATTTATTTAATATCATGTGCCAGAGTGCCAAGAACACTTTTTTTTATATACTTGCGCGATAAATGTCCTTACGCCCACCTGATGATAAGCGCGAGGTCCATGAATGTTAGCAACTGTAATCAGACACTCATGACTGACATCAGTTCCTAACACTATACCGGCTTGACTGGGCATGACGGCCTATTCGAGCCTGATCCCGAAACATGTGGATACTGAGTTTATCGGCACGAACAAATTCAAATTCATTTATTCAGTAAATTGGCAATATTACAAGCACTTTTACACGTCAGATATTTATACATTTAAAAGTCTATACAATTATATGAAGCTATATAAAAATTAAACATGATATAAACTGAACAACTCAATACTAATGTATTTACAAAATACATATAAATCAAAACGCTACTGTCTAAACTCTAATGGCATAGTTATAATAATATTTAAAACAAAATAAATTTATTAAAATAATAATAATAACAATGTCAAATAATTTTATTTAATAATATAATATTGCAGCTGTAAATTGGCGTTGTCATACTATATACTAAAACAAACATAAATAATAATAATAAAAAGAAAATGTCAAATACAATATATATAACCTTCTAAAATAACCTAAACTAACTGGTTACTTCCCCGCCCCGACAGACGACTGGGCAAATTACCACCATCAGTCCACCTACCACCTATTTGTTCTCGTTGAAAGTATGTGCCATCATTTGCATTATTTTTTTATATATTTTTTATACTAGCACGACATGTGACCTTTCGCCCACCTGATGTTAAGTGGTGCGCGAGGTCCATGAATGTTAGCAACTGGAATCAGACACTCCTGACTCACATCAGTTCCTAACACTATGCCGGCTTGACGGCATGACGGCAATTCGAGCCTGATCTCGAAACGTGTGGATACACTTTACTGGGTTTATCGGTACGAACGGTGGATACTTCCCTGCCCCGACAGACTGGGCTAATTACCACCATCAGTCCACCTACCACCTATTTGTTCTCGTTGAAAGTATGTGCCATCATTTGCATTATTTTTTTATATATTTTTTATACTAGCACGACATGTGACCTTTCGCCCACCTGATGTTAAGTGGTGCGCGAGGTCCATGAATGCTAGCAACTGGAATCAGACACTCCTGACTCACATCAGTTCCTAACACTATGCCGGCTTGACGGCATGACGGCAATTCGAGCCTGATCTCGAAACGTGTGGATACACTTTACTGGGTTTATCGGTACGAACGGTGGATACTTCCCTGCCCCGACAGACTGGGCTAATTACCACCATCAGTCCACCTACCACCTATTTGTTATCGTTTAAAGTATGTGCCATTTGCAATGATGTCAAATGCCAATTTTTACTTTCAAGGAGAACTAATATTGTAAGCTTGTCATGGTGATATTTATTTAAAAATAACACCGATTGAAACAAGACTTACATCCCACTTGATACTGAGGTTCCAGGGGAATGTCTACATTGATCCAAAGTGATTAATTAATTATATTTGTATGTTATTTTAGAGAGAAGTATTCGGGTATGAAAACAGTGTGAATGTTGTTGTGATAAACAATGAACTATGTTTGGAATTTGACTTTGAGACTTCAACACCGATCGTCACAGTTCACAAGTTCTTCACCAAAGTCATGAAAGCTCATCAGGTAAAGTTTAGTCAGTTAAGTTTAGTTTAGCCAGTGCTTACTATCGTCAAATAGTACTAAAGACCACAACATCAACTCAAATATACATTACATATATTCATAGCATTATAATATGACGTAAATAGAATTATTTGAGTTTATTTCATTTCATTTATTTATTCACAATTTCATACATTTGGTACACTCGGTTTCGTCAGATTACAAACTAATTATTTAACTAATCATGATAGCGAATGAATAACACCAAAGAACAGCCTTCGTCGTTACCAGATAAGTACTACCTACACTAATATATACTGCTGTAAAAGGGCGTTGTCATGGTAATAATAATATGGTATAAATATGTCAAATTAAAATAATATTTTCTACTACTAAACTAAAATTAACATGTTCCTCCATATATATACACGTACACACATATATATACAAGTACACACACATATATATAATGAAATTAGCGTTAACTTTAATACAAATACCTACTCGTGCATAAATATGATATTGGTATGTCATTTAAAATATTATTTTCAAAGTTTAAATTAAATAATAATGTCATTATAAGTATAATAAATAGGAAACGGCTGTAAATCGGCGTTCTCACTTAAATGTCACTATAACTTATACTAACTTAACTAAATATGTAAATAATATAAAATTTTCTTGGCCTATGTTCTACTAATACTAAACTATTAATATGTATAATAATAAAAGCTGGGATTTTTGTTAAAAATAAATAAATAAATTAAATTAAAAAAAAACTAGTATATATAAATGTACAAGCATATGTGTACACTGTGATATCAAAATATAAGTTTAAACTTAATTTAATCAAAATCAAATCAAATTATTTATTTCCTTAAGTTAGTACACAACACTTGGATATTGTCAATACATATATTTTAATACAATATAAGCTTGGCTGGAACGAATCTAACAGCAATACAATTTATAATAAATAAAACATTGTTGCCATAAGCGAGGATTTTGTACTTATTTATAACTAGATACTTAAAATTTAATTCGTGGCTGTAAAAAGGCCGTGTCAGCTTATGATCTAATAACATTTATGTCCTTAAATATAAATTCGTGGCTGTAAAATGGCCGTGTCTGATTACAATCTAGTAATAATAATATTTATGTCCGTAAATATAGATTCGTGGCTGTAAAATGGCCGTGTCAGCTTACAATCTAGTAATAACAATATTTATGTCCATATATAACAAATCGTGGCTGTAAAAGGGCCGTGTCAGCTTATAATCTAAAACAAACAATTACAATTATTAATAATGTCAACAAAACCCAATTTGTGGCTGTAAAAAGGCCGTGTCCAACTTAAGATCTAAATATTACTAATATATGAAAATATATAAAACAAATTTCTATGCAATGGTATCTTTAGTGCGTCCTTAAGATAAATAAATAAATAGAAATAGCTTTATTGCACAAAAACTAAAATAACTTAAAATTAATGTGCACAGGCGAGCTTTATGCCGTGAGGCATTATCCACCAGCTAACCTTTGGGAGTTTTGAAAACATGTGACAGGCAGAGTGCCAAGTAAATATTAAATAAACATTACATACTAATACTACATATACAATACATGTTATACATATAATAATACATATCTATAATACAATACATATCATTAAATATATACAGGATTCATGAAATAAATAAATAAAATAAAACACATACTAAAGATATTGGAGTGAAAGTTGCACCGAGAGTACAAACAAGGGTCAATTTTAACACATAAATAATCGTCAGTTATTTTGAATAGATAACAAATAAGAATAAAGATGATTTTTAAAAGAAGCAGGAGTCGTTATAGTTCGAAGAGATAGTGGAAGATCGTAGTAACTTTTTTTAATTAATATTGATTTTACCTTTATTTTAAATTTTCGACATTCTAGACATTTTATTTCCTTAGATAGTTTATTGTATAGTTTAATACCATTGCATAGAAAACTTTTTAATGATGTTTTGGAGCATTTAATGTCATCTTTAAACCTTGTGTTATGGGTATGCAGGTCAGAGAATTTAGTCAAGTTTATGTCAAGGTTATGGATATATTCAGCACTGACTTAGCCTAGCCTGGTTTTTTATGGTTTTCATTACACTTGTCGCAAGATTGACGATTTTTTTAAACAATTTCAGTACGAAGGTGTAAAGTTTTTATGGGACGCGTGTTTCGAAAGTCTAGAGTACGTAGCGACTGGTCATCTAGGCGGAGGTTGTATTCTGGCTCACTGTATGGGGCTAGGAAAGACTTTGCAAGTACTAGCTTTGCTGCATACTGTACTGACTCAGCCGCGTGTTGGTATACGCAGAGTGCTAGTATGCTGTCCATTGTCGACTGTACTAAACTGGGTCGACGAAATCAATAAGTGGCTTGGACCTGTCACGGATAAAATTAAGGTAATTAGAACTTTTGTTAAATACAGGTTAGTTATTTTACTTTTTATATCTGAAGTTTCTATATAAATAAATAAAATAAATAAATATTTCCAGACAGGTCACACAGCGCCACCTAGTTTCCGTGGTAAGCTACAAGGCTTGTGTTACGGAAACTAGATGGTTGATAAACTACATATTATACTTTTTTTTTTGTAAATATGTAAATATTGTAAATATATTATTATACATATAAACACCCAGACCGAGACAAATTATACAATGTACAACTTGCCCCCGGTGGGAATCGAACCCACGACCTCCCGAGTTCACGGCAACGTTTGTTACCACTAGACCACGGAGGCGGTCACTATTGATATATATATTGATGTAGATTTTAGTTTCTATATTTTTAACGATACATTTAGCTTTCTACATATAAATACAGGTTGTATAAACTGTCTACATATGAATACAGGTTATTTTAACTTTCAACATATGAATACAGATTATTTTAAAATATAAGTACATATTATTTAAACTTTCAACATTAAATATTTTTTAACGTTAAATAATCTTTCTACATATAATTATAGGCTATTTTAACTTTTAACATATGAAAACTGGTTATATAAACTTTCGACATATAATTACAGGTTATTTTAACTTTCAACACATGAATACAGGTTCTATAAACTTTCGACATATAATTACAGGTTATTTTAACTTTCAACACATGAATACAGGTTATATAAACTTTCGACATATAATTACAGGTTATTTTAACTTTCAACACATGAATACAGGTTCTATAAACTTTCGACATATAATTACAGGTTATTTTAACTTTCAACACATGAATACAGGTTCTATAAACTTTCGACATATAATTACAGGTTATTTTAACTTTCAACACATGAATACAGGTTCTATAAACTTTCTACATATAATTACAGGTTATTTTAACTTTCAACACATGAATACAGGTTCTATAAACTTCTAAATATAATTACAGGTTATTTTAACTTTCAACACATGAATACAGGTTCTATAAACTTTCGACATATAATTACAGGTTATTTTAACTTTCAACACATGAATACAGGTTCTATAAACTTCTAAATATAATTACAGGTTATTTTAACTTTCAACACATGAATACAGGTTCTATAAACTTCTAAATATAATTACAGGTTATTTTAACTTTCAACACATGAATACAGGTTCTATAAACTTCTAAATATAATTACAGGTTATTTTAACTTTCAACACATGAATACAGGTTCTATAAACTTTCGACATATAATTACAGGTTATTTTAACTTTCAACACATGAATACAGGTTCTATAAACTTCTAAATATAATTACAGGTTATTTTAACTTTCAACACATGAATACAGGTTCTATAAACTTCTAAATATAATTACAGGTTATTTTAACTTTCAACACATGAATACAGGTTCTATAAACTTCTAAATATAATTACAGGTTATTTTAACTTTCAACACATGAATACAGGTTCTATAAACTTCTAAATATAATTACAGGTTATTTTAACTTTCAACACATGAATACAGGTTATATAAACTTCTAAATATAATTACAGGTTATTTTAACTTTCAACATATGAATACAGGTTCTATAAACTGTCTAAATATAATTACAGATTATTTTAACTTTCAACATATGAATGTAGGATCTTTACAGATACACACATACATAATATAATATCTTTTACGCTTTTAATTTCTTTTTAGGTGTAGTATTTATTTATTTATTTTTATTAGGTTTAGTGTATATTTAATAAAATCATTTGTAAAAGATCTAATTAGTTTTTAATATTGCAGGTATTCGAGCTATCAAAACTGAGAAAAACGTACGAACGCGCATACCAACTAGAAGATTGGTACAACGGGGGTGGAATTTTCATTATTGGTTACGAATTATTTAGAAGTTTAAGCACTCTAGACCCTTATTTGGATGAAGTCAGACCTACCATTGTTAATAAAATTAAACATGCACTTCTGGATCCCGGTCCCGATGTGATAGTCTGTGACGAAGGGCATTTGTTAAAGAATGACAGTTCAGTTTTAGCTGTCGCAATGAGTCGTGTCAAAACTAGGCGTCGAATTGTGCTAACTGGAACTCCCATGCAAAATAACTTGAGGGAATATTATTGTATGGTGAATTTTGTCAAACCGAATCTTTTGGGAACCTACTCGGAGTATTCTAATCGGTATGTATTACATTTTAACAAACACAGGGCTGCTGTAAGAACAGAAGTGCTATCATGATGCTATTTTAACTAAAACTGATTTATTTATTAATATAACATTACATGGCTTAACAGTAAAGCCCAATTTACAATGCAGTCAATCTTATAATTAATACATACATTTTAATTAAAAATGGATTGTCAATATACCTATATTTTTTTAATTTACTATACAAATATTAATAAAAATAAAGCTTTAAAATTAACAATAGTTATATACAGTATAAAATTAATATAAAAAGAAAGAAAAGACAAATAAATAATAATAATAAAATAAATCAAAATTCAACACTAATAAAATCAATGAAATAATAATAAAGTTAATACAAAACAATAAAAATTATAATACAAAGTGAGTAAGTCGGTATATAAATAAATAAATCAATTCTACATCATGACAAATTAATACAAAAATAACAATAATAAATAAATCCAAATATAATCCTGATATTTTTTGTAGCGTGAATATTATTAGTTTTTATAATTTTAACGGGTCTTTACGCGATTTACCTTAGAGACATTGTAAGTGTCGTGTGTCGTGATTTCTAAAAACTTTTAAAGGTGATAGGTAAGGCATTATGTCCGCCTTTTGTTTGTATAACAATAAAGTTATTAAATAAAAAATAAAAAAAATAAGTGGGTAGGTTTACATCTACCGCCCAGTATGTACGAGACTACACCGCATAGCTCCAGTCGACCCGTGACCACGGCCAATGCAACTTGGCTGAAACGTAGAAATATGTCTCTAAGGTAAATCGCGTAAAGACCCGTTAAATTATAAAAACTATTATGAATGTGCGCGAAAGTTTAATTGAATAATATTATTAATAAAATAGTTTATTGCACTTAACTTAATGTACAAAGGCGAACTTAAAGCCATTTCGGATTTTTCTACCAGCTAACCTTTGAGAGAGTGAGAGAGGTAATAATAATATGTAGGTGCATTTTTTTAAAATTTTAATTAGCTACCTAAATAGTATGTATACATAGACTACTTAGATACTTATTAACATATTTATTTATTAGAGGAAAACTATTAACAATATCCTACAACAAATATAACTTTAAATCAATAGTTTGTTTGACTGACTAGCTGCTTGACCAGATCTTTTTGTACTGACCATATGGTCGTCATAATGCCTTAGCATTGTATGTGCTTGCAGGCACTCGTTTTAAAGACCTGTTTAGTTTGTATAATAGTTTATTATATATATTAGAGATGAAACGGATATCCGGTAACTATCCGATATCCAGCCTTATTTTTACTATCCGGTTGGATACCGGATAGAAGAAGACAAATTTCTAAGCATTCCATGGATTCACCGTGCGGGTGCCGGGTCCATCGTGTGTGGGTAAGAGATGAGAAGAATGGTGTCTCGGGCTTGCGACCGACAATTGGCTGGTTTAAGAAAAGGAGGCCTCCTTTTTTTTTTCTATTGCGCGATAATACGCTCACCATCCACCATTCTACTTCTCTCCCTACCCAACCAAATACTGTATGATTCCGTTAATGCCGTCTTGGAAGCTCGTTCCATAAATGTATTGACGGCAGACCTGCTTAGGCCCAATTCTTTCAGTAAGTGATGCAAAGATTTAGTATCTGGTCAAATGCCGGATAGTTATATTCAAAACATTCTCATTATTTTATATGAGGAAAGTGAAACCACACTACGTTATGGACACAGTTTATCTTAATAATCATTCAACAAAAATGTTTATTTTATTAATTAGCTTAATACTCAAAATTAACAAGTGGCAAATTATGATCAATGAATACCAAATTTTCTGCATTTGTTGGTAATAATAATTTTAAATCAAACTGGTCGCGTCATGTAACGCGATAAAGGGCCGAATATTCGGTTGCCAGATATCCGGCGCTCCGGCCTCATAGCTTTATGCTTCCATTTTTTTTTCTTTATGTGTTTATTAGACGTTAGTTATCCTGTAATAAATCAATAAATAATAATTCTGATATTTTTTTTAGATTTGAAAACCCTATAATGAACGGCCAGCATCGAGATTCGAGCGATGCAGATCTCAAGTTGATGAAAGCTAGAACTCACATCCTTCACAAAGTCCTGGAAGGCTGTCTCCAGAGACAGGAAGCTTCAGTACTCTATCCCTACCTACCCCACAAATATGAATACACCGTGTTTATATCCCTAACTAAATGCCAATCTAATTTATATAGACATTACTTAGACGAATTCGCAAGGAAAACGAAACAAAGTGTGTTTAAGGATTTCCATATACTTCAGAAGATTTGGTCTCATCCACAAGTATTGCATAACTTCTTAGTGAAAAGCCAAGATGAAACTGTTAAAGGTAGGTTTTTTTCAAAATACATGTTTTTGTTATTGTATAGATTGCTTATTCTAATTACAGTTGTACATGTCATGATGATACAATCTGCCCATATTATTGGCATACAATATGCTTATGTCAATAAAGTAAAGTAAAGTATCATCACGACCGTTTCCTTTTCGGGGTGGTCAGAAACCACGCTTATAAATAAACGGATTCACATTTAGCCAACTTTACTATAGGCCAATCATGACAAGTGGCAAGCTCGTCGATGTCTCCAGCGTACCAAACTCGAGAAATATCACAAATAAATTAAATAATAATTAAATGTATTTATTTACATTAATAAATATTTTTTGTGTCTCGACCAGGAATCTAACCCGGTACTTCCGAGTCTAAATCCGCGGACTTAACCGCTAGACCACAGAGGCAGTCTATGTCAATAGATATTTATTTATATATAGTTAACATTTAATATTGTTCTTGTCAATTTTGACATTAACAAAGTTAATGTCAAAATTTGCGTGCTAAAAAATATTTTATTGTCAATAATTTTCTTTAAATCAATAGTAAAACGTTGACTGTAGGTTATAATTAAGAGTTAATTATTAGTTTATTTTTAAATTATATATTTATTATTATTAAATAGAAAATCAAAACGAAATATATATATTATATTGTCATATTATAAATGTAAAATAAGCTTTGTCTCTTAGTCCGTCCTTCACTTTAACACGGAGGTTAACGGGTTTGATTCCTAGTTGGGTCACAATAATTTGAGTTGTGTTTCACGTTTATAATATTAGTGTTTTTTTAGTTGAAAAACTAGAAGACGACTTGGCTCGAGAAGACCTGACGAGCGAGAGAGACGTCAAACCACTTTCCACGGAAGTCTGGTGGATGCAACATTTGGAAGAAGGCGATATGTTAAACACTCTGGAATCTTCAAATAAATTCTATACTGTCTTCAAGATACTTGACGAATGTATGCAGCTAGATGATAAAGTGTAAGTACAAATAAGGTTTCACACTTAAATGCATGATTTATGTAAATCCTCGTCACGCGGCTCTCAACGTCATCCGAAGGGCTCTTGTCACTGCTGGGGTACCCGCAATCTTAGAACCATCTGGGATTGTGCGGAGCGATGGCAAGAGACCCGACGGAATGACTGTTGGGCCGTGGAAACTTGGCAGGTCTCTGGTGTGGGATGCATCGATGTATATAGATAAGCCTATTCAATACAAAACGCATTCTTAAAAACGTGCTGCTTGCTTTGTGTACCTACCAACTTTGGGGGGCAATTCTCAAGCAAGGATAATGCCACATGCTTTATTCATCGGTTTTATTTTTTTTAAATACTGGACACTACATGTGACATCGCACCCACCTGATGGTAAGCAGTACGCGAGGTCCAAGAATGGGAGCAACTGACGCCGGTCACCACGACCGACATCAGTCTCTACCACTTTGCCGGCCTAACAAGATGCTTTTTCACACTTCGCTTGAAGGACTCCAGGTTATAAGAATGGGGAAACACACTGGCTGGGAGATCTTCAGCGTGCGACAGATGTAAGAGTCTCCAAATTTATGAGTACGCGTAGGGATAGTGGGTAAGGTATGTGGCTGCATATTTTGGCCTGTGCGTGTGGTTCGGTTGCGGAATAGAGAAGAAGGGATAAGGTTATGGAGCTCCTCAGAACACTCGCCGTGGTATAGCTTGTAGAACACGCTCAGAGAGGCAACGTCACGGCGAAGCTGCAGTGATTCGAGAGTTTTAGAGACTGTGGTGTCGTCCACTATCCGAATTGTCCGCCTCTGTAGGACATTGAGAGCATCTGTAAGATACTTAGCGGAGCCATCCCAGAGGTGAGAACAGTATTCCACGCATGACCTTATCTGTGCTTTACACAGCATAAGTCTTAGAGCAGGCGGGAAAAACCGCTTCACCTTGTTCAGTATCCCAAGTTTTTTCGAAGCTTATATCACAATGCATACAAAAAGACTAGTTTTACTCGATATAAATATTAATATTAGGCGCTCTCGACGCTTGCTATCTCGCGACTGTTGGTGCAGCTACATGACTTCTATTGGTTTTACGGGAACGTTTTACATATACATCGATGGTGGGATGCGACTTGTGTAGACACATTAGCTCCCTTCTCACATCCACGCGACCTCGTCAGGCGCGAGAAGAGCGGCCTCTTCTGAGGAGAACCTTAAATTGCGCAAATATGCCAATCTTGGTTCCGGTTACGAGTTTGCGCCATTTGGGGTCGAGACGATGGGCCCATGGGGACCGTCAGTGAGGCGCTTGGCCAAGGAATTTGTCAAAGCGGCTGACAGAAAGGTCTGGAGACAGGAAGGCTGGCAATTATTTCTGCCAGCGTATTAGCCTCGCTATACAGAGGGGAAATGTTGCTAGTTTTCTTGGGACTATCTCGGATGGGACGTCTCTAGTGGACATTTTTTATTTATAGTTTAGTTTATTTTTAATTTTATAATTTAGGAAGCTTTTATATTGTAATTATTTTATACTGGTTGTATATTACTTAGATAAATATACTAAATATATCTTATGACAATTAAAAAAAATACATGATTTTTAATTTAATGAAAAAAACTCCAGCGTACTAAACTCGAGAAATATCACAAATAAATTAAATATTAATTAAATGTATTTATTTACATTAATAAATATTTTTGTGTTCCGACCAGGAATCGAACCCACGACCTCCCGAGTTCACGGCAACGTTTGTTACCATTAGACCACGGAGGCGGTAATCCACGGACTTAACCGCTAGACCATGGAGGCAGTTATTATTAATAATGTTTTATGTATTTTCAGACTAATATTTTCAACATCTCTCTTTACAATGGATGCATTAGAGTATTTTCTCAAGAAGATAAGAAATTGGAGTTTGGGCCATGATTACTACAGGCTGGACGGATCAGTCCCTGCTGAGGTTAGGCAGAAATGGTGCCGTGAATTTAATTCAGATAATAATACTAAAACCAAGTGAGTAAAGTTTATATATTTATTTTTTCGGCTTGACGCCCGTGATGGCAATCCGAGCTTAATCCTGAAACGTGTGGTTACACTTTACTGGGTTTATCGGCACGAACGGTGGATACTTTCCCGCCCCGGCAGACTGGGGAAATTACCACCATCAATGCTAATGTGTCAACACACGTCGCATCCCACACCAGAGACCTGCCAAGTTTCCACGGCCCAACAGTCATTCCGTCGGGTCTCTTGCCATCGCTCCGCACAATCCCAGATGGTTCTAAGATTGCGGGTACCCCAGCAGTGAAAAGAGCCCTTCGGATGACGTTGAGAGCCGCGTGACGAGGATTTACATAAATCATGCATTTAAGTGTGAAACCTTATTTGTACTTACACTTTATCATCAAGCTGCATACATTCGTCAAGTATCTTGAAGACAGTATAGAATTTATTTGAAGATTCCAGAGTGTTTAACATATCGCCTTCTTCCAAATGTTGCATCCACCAGACTTCCGTGGAAAGTGGTTTGACGTCTCTCTCGCTCGTCAGGTCTTCTCGAGCCATGTCGTCTTCTAGTTTTTCAACTAAAAAAAACACTAATATTATAAACGTGAAACACAACTCAGTCGTACCAGACTCGGGAAATGTCAAATGAAATAAATTATTGTACCCGACCAGGATACTACCCGTTACCTCTACGTTTAGTGTCCGCCTAACACATATTTGTTGTTCTCGTTGAAAGTATGTGCCATTTGCAATGATGTCAAATGCCAATTTTTTTTTTCACGGAGAACTAATATTGTAAGCTTGCCATGGTGATATTTATATAAACAAAACACCGATTGAATTACTTAATTACTATATGAAATGAAATTAAATATCGTTTATTTGCAATAAATACAGTACAGTGGTCACAAAACTTTAGCCAGGTTACTCACATATATTCTACCTGCAAGCAGGCGTGCAAATCTTTACTTACATACTAATATCATAATCACAACTACATTAAAACAAAAAACAATATTAATTAACCTGTAATAAAATAATAATAATAATAAATATTTCCAGACAGGTCACACAGCGCCATCTAATTTCCGAGGTAAGCTACGAGGCTTGTGTTACGGAAACTAGATGGTTGATAAACTACATATTATACTTTTTTTTTGTAAATATATACAATAAACACCCAGACCGAGACAAATTATACAATGTACAACTTGCCCCCGGTGGGAATCGAACCCACGACCTCCCGAGTTCACGGCAACGTTTGTTACCACTAGACGGTCATTAAAGGGTTAATATTGTATACATACATTAACTATTTTATTATTTTCTAGACTATTCCTAATATCTACTCGTGCCGGTTGTCTCGGTTTGAACATGACTGCAGCCAATCGAGTGATTTTATTCGATACATCATGGAATCCTGCGCACGATATTCAAAGCATATTTAGAGTCTATAGATTTGGACAAAAGAAAGATTGTTACATATACCGCCTTGTATCTATGGTAAGTTTCAACCCTATTTACTTCGTTCCGAGACACGATAATAGTAACCTAAGCACGCTTAAAGGTGTTCCGAGACGCGTATAAACTGTTTTGCCAAAGCTGTGTGACGTCACAAATGACATCATTCCTCGCGCTTAGACTGCTCACGATATCGAGGTAGATCGCTCTGAGCGCTGTCAGTTGTTTGTCATAATGTCCCGCGCCATTTTCAATTTTATTTAATATTAGGTTTTCTTTAAAATTATTTAATATTGTAATTCGTTTATACTGTTTCTATATTACTTCTTAAACAAATCTATAATTAATGTTTAAGTAGGAAGTGAAAAAAAAATGTCTGTAACACGGCAAGTTATTTTAAAATACCAAAATAAGTTAATAATATTAAATAGTTTTTGTTGGTGATCCTAATTAAATAAATAAATAAATAATAAATTACATATGTCAATCTTATAGTCATATAATTAAATATCACAATAATACACCTAGGCCGCGTTCGTTTTATGAAATGTTAGCATGAAAAAACCACTTTTTTAGCACAAGTCGTTCGTTTAATGAAAATTCTAACATTTGATGCTAATTTCGTATGTCAGTACCGTGTTGAAAGGAGGGTTATTGATGTTACTTTTTGACAGATGTCATTAACATATAAAATGGTTTGTTTACCGTTTTTATATACTTTATAGTTTTCTATTATATTTGTTAAAAAGTTATTTAAAACGATCATATGTAATAAATTCAAAGACCATAATAATATCATGTGTGTTGGATGCCATGGTATGATAAAACATGAACGAAAACACTTGTCGAAAAGTAGCATCACCGCTCGTTTTATTTAAGAAATGTTAGCATTGTTAAAAAAAGTGGTATTTCTTAACAAAAACGATATCGCGCTGGTTTATGAAGTTGCTACGAAATGTTGGAAATGCTATAAATTGAACGCGGTCCTAGATAAGTAAAATGACAAATAAAACTAAACCTTGTCTCTGTTATAGGGCACAATGGAGCAGAAAATATATGAGAGATCCGTAGCGAAACAGGCTGTAGCATGTCGGGTCGTCGACGAGCAGCAAATCGATCGGCTTTACAACATGGCAGAATTGTCTGAACTATACAAGTAGGTGATAAAATTGGGGACAGGCAAATACAAAAATGCTTCGTTCCCTCACACTATACCTACACCCGTTTTTTTTTACCGTCGATTTCATCACTGGAAAAAGTTTTTTTTTTTAAATACTGTACACGACATGTGACATCGCGCCCACCTGATGGTAAGCAGTACGCGAGGTCTAAGAATGGGAGCAACTGACGCCGGTTACCACGACCGACATCAGTCTCTACCACTATGCCGGCCTAACAAGATGCTTTTTCACACTTAGCTTGAAGGACTCCAGGTTATAAGAGTGGGGAAACACACTGGCTGGGAGAGCATTCCACATCTTCAGCGTGCGACAGATGTAAAAGTCTCCAAATTTATGAGTACGCGTAGGGATAGTGGGTAAGGTATGTGGTGGATGCATATTTTGGCCTGTGCGAGTGGTTCGGTTGCGGAATAGAGAAGAAGGGATAAGGTTGTGGAGCTCCTCAGAACGTAGAACACGCTCAGAGAGGCAACGTCACGGCTTATAAACGACTGATAAAAATTGTTAGTTGCTTTTCGCTCTAACCCGGCAATATTATAGTTGGATGCTTTTTTAAAAGCGTGGTTTCTGATCACTCCGAAAGGTATACGGTCGTGATGATACTTTCTTTTTACCCGTTTTGAACCTCGCTCGAATCTTTTTTTTTTAATCCAATTTTATTAGGTGCTTTTACAGAAATTGAGCATGTCAGCCCCATCGTAACTTAACCTAAATAAACAAACAATTATCAGTTTTCCAACTGCCTATTCTAATTCAAAATTCAAAATCGTTTATTTGCTTTAAATGTGGTACATACAGTAATATGGTTAGTAAGTTGGCTCTGCACATTTAGCCATTGTTGTGGCATGCAAAAATTGTTTAGTTTAAATATATTCTTATCATTAAGTCATCCTTACATAATTTAGGTCAATACATACAATAATTTTATGTTAATAATAACAAACAAAAAATAAAATAAAATATGTCATACAAATTCTTTTAGTTATTATTCCTTACGAAGAACTCGCCAATATTATAGTAACAGCCCTTTGCCAGCCATTTATACAGTTCCTTTTTAAACATTTTTACTGGTACTTGTTTTATTTCTGTTGGGATATTGTTAAATATTTTAATCGACATATTGTAACAGTTCCTTCTAAACTGTTCACTTTTACATACTGGCATTACTAACATTGTTTCATTTATCTGACGTAAATTTTGATTTCTAACACCCTTTTAAGTAGTCAGGGTTTTTAACAACGAATATACATATTTCGAGAATGTACATACCCGTAGCTGTGAGTAGATTTAATTTTCTAAGTGCCAGCTCCACAAATGGCTCTAATACTTTTTTTGTGTGCTATAAGCATAGCTGGGCACCGTTAATCAAATAGTTAACTTCGTTAATCGTTAATCCGTTACAAAAAAAGTTAGCTTCGTTAAACGTTAAAGCGTTACATTTCGAGAGAATTAACGGAAGTTAATGTTAATCGTTAATCCGTTAATATGTGTAAAATTGCATTTTTATATCGTTGCGTTAGTGAACTTATAAAACCTTCTGGTTTAGGTTCTGGAAGTTAACAGGTAAATATATAATATTGTCAGAATGAGTTCTCTTTTTGTCTTGCCTCGGTTAGAGCCCGCCTTAACAATCTCTTCAAACTGTACGTATTATTCTTCTTACATGTTGTTTCAAATTATTCAGGATTGATACATGAACTTTTATTTTGGTGTCTTTTGGCAAGCAACGCTTACAAGCAAAAAGTATTTGTTGGCCCGATCTGGATACAAATTCCACATACTCAGTCAAATGTGGCCAAGGATTCTCATCAGGACCGCTGAAATCAGATTCTATGTCTTCCATGATATAGTTTTAATTACTACACTGCACAGTACACTTTTCTATCTAACTAATTACACTGCACTCTTCTTTATTAACACGCAAATTATCACTGACAGTAATTTATAATAACAACAAACACAACACTCGTCACTCTAAGCACTGGCGCTAGTACTTCGCAGTTTACTTACTCGCACGCGCCGGCAAAATATATCTAGTTTTGTTTTTGTCTCACGCGCCGCCGCGCCCGGCACTTGTCGTTTCATACTTGTCTGAACCTGTTTTTCGCGCAACACCGTGCGGTAAATAGTGGCATTGGATTAACGATTAACGGACTTCTGCATATTAACGGAAGTTAACGTGTCCGTTAACATTTTTAAAAGTTAACTTAAAAGTTAACCCGTTAATCAAAATGTTAACTTCGTTAATTAACGATTAATGGATTAACGAGTTAATGCCCAGCTATGTCTATAAGTACCTTACCTATATCAACAGAGTTTCCCCATATTAATATTATTATAAATATTTTAAAAAATAAATACTAACCTAGCCGATTGGGAACATCTTAAGGTTCTTTTTATTACGTAAGTCCAAAGTTCGCGCGATTGTCGACCTTTCGCTACCTACTTGATTAGGCTCAGTATGAGTGGCGATATTTTTAGGATAACTTCTCGGCACCGTTATTTAAGATATTATTACTAAATATTAAATATATATATATACAATCTTTATTTTTATTCTAGATTATAATATAAAAATATTAGATTTTTAATAAATTTCAAGTGGTATATTAATTCACTGACATTGTCTCTTCCATTATAGTTGTGAAAATAAAGCTCAACGCTGTTTAAATGTCTTAGATTCGACGAAGGAGGTGAGGGGGTTGCAGGTGGTGTTGCGGTAGGGGTTCGTGATCTAGTATTGTTGCGGGTAGCGCGAGACACTCCCGCCTTACACGCGGTTCACGAACACGACTCGTTGTTGCGCGACACGTGCGAACAACTGCCAGAAGATGAGCGCCAAGAAGCCTGGGATCAGTTCCAAGCAGAACAAACTCATAAACGTATGTATACTTAATTTCAATAATTCTTCCGCGTGAATCCGCTTATTTATAAGCGTGGTTTTTGACCACCCCGAAAGGGAAACGGTCGTGATGATACTTTACTTCTCTCAATAATTCTTCCCAACCCATAATATAAATAAATATATCCAGACAGGTCACACAGCGCCATCTAATTACCGTGGTAAGCTACGAAGCTTGTGTTTCGGAAACTAGATGGTTGATAAACTACATATTATACTTTTTTTTTTTTGTAAATATATACATATTATACATATAAACACCCAGACCGAGACAAATTATACAATGTTCAACTTGCCCCCGGTGGGAATCGAACCCACGACCTCCCGAGTTCACGGCAACGTTTGTTACCACTAGACCACGGAGGCGGTCATATTCCACTGTTATCCCACAAGGGTTCATTTAGATATGTGTATGTATATATATATATATATATATATATATCTCTAAATGAACCCTTAAAACTGTTAAAGAGGGGTTAACGCTTTTCCATCCTTCTCGCACAATAAAATATAGTCAAAGACTTTTCAAGTCCGTTTGTATTTTTTGAGAAGCGTAGACTATCAACTTTCTAGGAAGTATAATTAGAGACATTTTGCAGATATTTTCACTATCATATACCTACCTAATTTTAGAAATCACAGCTGAGATTATGGATATTTTATAATAAGTGCAAGTTGATAGATCACTTATGACCTTATATTACTTAAACAACTTGATTTTCATAGTAATCATTGATGTTATAAAAAATATACCTAGGTTACTTCTTATGACTACAATCTACGATACGATTATTATTATTATTAAGGATTCAACTAGATTAATAGTCACATACAAAATTACTGCGAAAACCTGGCAAACAGACCTCTAAGTACATGCTATCTCTTTCTCTTATATTATTATACGACAAACAAAGCGATCGGTCAGAAATATTTTTGTAAAAGTATTTATCACAAAATCAACCTAATTCGTTTAAACATAAGTTATAAATTGCCTCGACAGCCGTTTGCATTGAAACACGTCCTCACATTGGCCGTAGTTAAAAAGTATTGTCGAAAATATCAGCACACAATTATTTTGTGCTGATATTTCTTCTGATGTTTTCAGAGCCGTCACCTATAATCTAGTTGATTCTTGATGACTACAATAATTAAATTCTAATATATTTTTATCGCTTTTACAGATATTGAAATTAATATTGTCAAGAAAAAGATTCCTTTAAAACGACAAATATCAGCAGAACAGAAAAAGGCAGCTATTGATGCTATATTACCTGAAATTGAAGTCCCGCTTTCTGATTATTTGCCCGATGCGAAAAAACTAAAGCGTAACGCTGCGTCACATTTAGAATCGACAATTGATAACGATATTTCACCAGAAGTAATAACACCAGATGACAACTCTGAACTGAATAAACCTACCGATCTAGTCTCTAAAATAGCATCAATATTGGTCAAACATAACTTCCATAACTCTACAAAATCGCATTCTGTCTCCAGTTTAGCCAAAATGGTGTCCGGACTTATAAAAAACAATGACTCTGCATCTACTACGACTAAGAAATGTGGTGAAGATGATGGCTTAGCAGAGAGCATTGTCAATATTTTGCAACAATTTGCCAACGAAGACTTTGATAATAGCAATCCAAAGCCAAGCACTAGCAAAGCTGGTTCCAGCAAGGATAAGAGAAATAAAAGAGGTTCCAAAAAACGCAAATCAAAGGACATGGTAATAACGGGTGATATAGAAAATGTGTCTGATAGTCCTTCTTTGCCAGCTCCAAAGTCTAAAAGGCCGACAAGAAAGGCCAGTATAGCTGCCGAAAAGTTGGTGAGTTTGCATAGCAGTTCCAATATCCTTAGCGAAAATGATGATGATGACGAAGATTATGACGTCAGTGTCCTTAATATGGAAGATTATCCGGGTACTGAAGTTACTGAAGAGTCCCCTAATGCCGCAACTAGCGCTAAAAATGACAAGACTAATAATCAAGAAGCAAGTAGAAGACAACAATTGCAGAAAATAGAAGTTACATCTGAAACTGTTGTTTTAAGCGACGAGGATGACGAAGCCACAGTTGTTTCAGCTAAGGCCGATCCGAAAAAACCCTTCAGAATTAGTGTTCTGCCAGAATCTAAATTAAAAGCAGATCCTGGAGTTGAAATGGAATTGCCAATCGATCTTGATAGCATAAAAGAAGAAGAACCGGTTCCTTTGAATCCGGAAATATTGAGAAATAAAAAATTCGTTTACATTGTCGCTCTTATATACCAGAAACGTAATCCAGATCTCGATGACCAGTCAGCTAAATTGGCAGCTGAATACAGTATTAACAGAGCATTGGAAGATTGTGAAAAGAATAACGCTACGATCACCAGCGGTCCCATATATGACATTGCTGTGCAAGTAAGTTTTATAAATTTATTACAGAAATATGTTCCCAATATTTTTTTAAGTAAACCATACAGCACTTAACATAATTAGCCCCATCACACATCCAGGTGACCTCGTCAAGCGCAAGAAGAATGCGCCAACCTCAGTACAGGTTACGAATTTGCGCCGTTTGGGGTCGAGACGATGGGCCCATGGGGACACTCAGCCAAGCATCTGGCCAAGGAGTTGTCCAAACGGCTTACGGAAAAGTCTGAAGATAGTAAAGCTGGCAATTATTTCTGCCAGCGTATTAGCTTAGCTATACAGATGGGAAATGTTGCCAGTCTTCTTGGGACTATCCCTGAAAGGTCGTCTCTAGAGGACATTTTTTACTTACAAATAAATACAAATACAAAATCGTTTATTAACACAAAATAATGTTGTTTCGTTATGGTGAACCCTGTCTCCTGCATGAGCTGTACTGTATAACAGGAGACAGTGTCTTCCAATAATGATCATACAAAAAATAATGGAAAAAGAGGTTACACAAATAGCAAGTATTGTATGTGAGTGTGTTTGCGTGTGTGTGTGTGTATATAAAAAGGTGGGGAAGGGTGAAGAAGCAAGAGGGAGTGTAAGATTGTTGATTATACTCGTATATTTGTATTTTCTTCGGTACTGTCATAATCGAGGTTAGATAGGTAACTTTTCAGGTTTATTACTTATAGTTTATTAGGTTTAGTTAATATTTATTTAATTTTTACTTTTAAGTAGTTTTAATTATTTTACTTTTTAGTTCAATAAACAATTATTGCTGTTGAAATAATAAATATAAAATAAATAAAAAAACATTATTATTAATTTTATTTTTTTTACAAATATATATTTTTTATTTTATTTTTTACGCTTTTATCTAAAAGACATCATTAGTTTTGTATAAAGATCTAGGCTAAATTATATTCACAATTATATGCATTTTTAAATAAATTATTCTAACAAGTAGAAAAATCCCTTATTTTAAATAGTTTACGTGTGCAAATTGTTATATCATGACAGTACTAAAGGACTAATTCGATGCATACTACATATTGTATTTTCCAAATAACTTAATTACATAGTAATAAATAGTAACAATAACATTAGTTTTATTAATAATAGTATCGAAACTATAAAGTCTGGCTAATGAAAGTGGATAATCGAATTATTTGGAAACTTTCGAATTGTGAAAGAGTAGTTTTTTCAATATGGCTGTTGTCAAACATTTGTTTAGAATTATTTTGTTGTTAATACCTCATTTGTTTTACATGATGTCCATATTATGAATGATTACAATTTGCGTTTACAGATTCACACAAGTAGCCTGCATTTAATGTATATATAATTATGTAGTGAATACATATTTATGTTTAACTACTAATTAATAGCAAACATAAAACCCTCCCTCTCCTCCCTTCCCCACTCCCTCCCTTATACATACACACACACAGTCACACACACACACAAACACACATATAAATATACAGACATTGCATCCACACCCACATACTAAATTTGTAACTTTTTAAAATTCTTTTTCTTCTAAAACTGTATGTTCTTTATTGGAAGACACTGTTATACAGCTCAGCTCACGCAGGAGATAGATGCTCACAAATAAATAATAATAATAATAAAAGAGTGTTATAGGGCTGTTTGTGGGTATTTTAGGCATTTCGTGTTCCATGAACCTCTCTACCTTAGTTAATCACCACAAAGCTTTTATTTACTACATTATAATTATTAATATTTATTTTCAGATATTTGGAAAACCAACAATAAAAGCCTTGTGGAATAAAACGTCTGAAAGTATTCAAAATACATTATTACCTTCGGAGTCTGCTCCTGTCCTGGCACCGTCAACTCCAATCGTTAAATCCACTCCAAAATTAAAACCTAAATCAAAAGCCGATGCACCTGGAAGAAGCCTTCTACTATCTGCTTTAAGCAAAGATAATCTTCAAAATAAGCAAAAATTCATTGTTATTAACAAATCGTCTTTAATTCAGAAACAGCAAGCTCCAGTGGTCATGTCTCAGGGATATATTATCGAGTCTGATGGCAAACAAAAGTTTATTGAAACAACATCTCAATCCAGTCGCGTCATACATTCCAACGAGAGTATTATAGGAACGGATCCGGAGAAAAGAGTAACTCGACAAAGAAAGATTGCGAGGAGTTCCGATATTAATGGATCTCAAAATCAAAGCAAATCTCAGTTGCCACAAGTGCAGAATAATAAAAGTACGCCATCTCAGCTTATCCAAACCCAACCTCGGATAATTGTCTCACAAGGCCAAATCATGCAATCTCAGATGTATTCGAAAAGCGTTCTCGGTCCTCGTCCACCAATAGTTTTGAATCGACTCCAAACTCCGGCCAACTCCGATGGTAGCCTCCTCCGACCTCAAGGGCAATATTTCATTCAACAAGGGTCTTCACCGCAGCAAGGGTTTATCGAAGCCCAGATGATGACGCCAAAAGGCTTTATTGTCAAAAAATTAATACCAATTACCCAAGTACAAGGTATGAACCAAGTACAATTGATGTCGAAACATATGAATCCTCAATCGACAATGCCCACACGAGTGACGTCGGAAGAAATCATTATCGATCATGATGTTATTGATGAATGCGAGAGCGTCGTGCCTGTTAAGTTGTAAGTATTCAAAAGACATTATGCAATGAGGTGTATCACTAACTTTTTATCACGATAGATGCCGCATGATAGATGGTACCTAATATTGAAGGCAAATTTCTAAGCATTCCATGGATTCATAAGAAATTCAACACCACACGTAAACAATCTTGGTTTTGGTTGTATTCAGCTTCTTTATCTTGTTGTTTTTCTTGGCATGTAGCATGCAAATATTGACATTAACATTGTATTGCAATAAATTGACAAGAACAATATTAAATATTAACTATATACAAATAAATATTGTAAATAAATATCTATTGACATAAGCATATTAGTAGAAGAAATCTATAACAAATGTACGTAAGAAAAATGTATTTCTCATTGGTACATGCCAGAGTTCAAACCGTCCTTTTTACAACCGAGCCACCACCGCTCATTAGAACTTTTCTCTAGATAATTTGGCCTAAATTCGCCACACTAGCCAGATAGGTTAATTAGAGTGAGAATTCGCAAGTTTAGGAATGTAAATAATGCAACAAATTGCAGTGAACTAACAGATTATATCTTTTCAGAACTCGAGCAAGTCACACGCCAGATAAAAGAGGAGAAAGTATATTACCTGATGACGACGATGACTGTTTGCGAATAACATCATCTCCTCCTGTCGTGCCACCTGTTAATGTACCAACACTAGAAGTGCAACCAATCACGAAACCTGCAGTTAAACGGACAACCAAATCCAAATCTAAAGTTAAAAAGCCAAGCACAAAATATGATAAAAACCTTGCAACAATAACCCTCGATAGCGATGATGAATCAACACCTTTAGTACAAGAGAACGTAAAAGAAGTACTCGCATTGACTCTACAAAATAAAAACTTTTCATTCGTTGAAAGCGTTCCCGTACACAGTGAAGAAACAGTCGTAACTACTACACCAGCACCGGCAGAGGTTCAGCCTACTCCAGTTACTAAACCACAAAAATCAATACTCACAAACACGGCCGAATCGGAATCTGATGAAGATTTTGACTTATTCAAAAATGTCGTCCAAATTCAAGCTCCAGATTATACCCAACCACCAAAAAAAACTGGAACGAAGAATAAAGCTAAGTCTTCATCGACTTCAGCGGCATCTAAACCTAGTCCGGCTAAACCTGACACTAAGACTCCTACCAAATCGCAAGCTAAATCCGACACTAAGACAGTTGCTCCCAGCAAAACTAAATCCGACATTAAGACAGTTGCTCCCAGCAAAGCTAAATCCGACACTAAGACAGTTGCTCCCAGCAAAACTAAATCCGACATTAAAACAGTTGCTCCCAGCAAAGCTAAATCCGACACTAAGACAGTTGCTCCCAGCAAAACTAAATCCGACACTAAGACAGTTGCTCCCAGCAAAGCTAAATCGACACCAGTTAAACCTACAACGGCTGAGCCAGTTGCTAAGAAGCCCAAGGAGATGAAGTTATTGGGCACCGTTGACCTAACGGGAGACATTCTGAAGTCTGCACCAAGTACAAGCAAGGCAAATGTAAAAACAAAAACACTAAAAGGACCTTCGAATCAAATTCTTATAACTTCATCAGGAAAAGTGGTGCAGAAAAAGGGGTATGCTATTTTTTCATCATTATCACAGCCTTTTACTAAGGTGTGTTGTAAAGTTTGCTAGAGTCTAACAGCCGTTTCCTCAACAGCTCCTCCACTCAACATTTGCTCAACAGCTCCTCCACTCAACATTTCCTCAACAGCGCCTCCACTCAACATTTCCTCAACAGCTCCTCCACTCAACATTTCCTCAACAGCTCCTACACTCAACATTTCCTTAACAGCTCCTCCACTCAACATTTCCTCAACAGCTCCTCCAGTCAACATTTCCTCAACAGCTCCTCCACTCAACATTTCCTCAACAGCTCCTCCACTCAACAGCTCCTACACTCAACATTTCCTCAACAGCTTCTCCACTCAACATTTCCTCAACAGCTCCTACACTCAACATTTCCTTAACAGCTCCTCCACTCAACATTTCCTCAACAGCTCCTCCAGTCAACATTTCCTCAACAGCTCCTCCACTCAACATTTCCTCAACAGCTCCTCCACTCAACATTTCCTCAACAGCTCCTACACTCAACATTTCCTTAACAGCTCCTCCACTCAACATTTCCTCAACAGCTCCTCCACTCAACATTTCCTCAACAGCTCCTACACTCAACATTTCCTTAACAGCTCCTCCACTCAACATTTGCTCAACAGCTCCTCCACTCAACATTTCCTCAACAGCTCCTACACTCAACATTTCCTTAACAGCTCCTCCACTCAACATTTGCTCAACAGCTCCTCCACTCAACATTTCCTCAACAGCTCCTACACTCAACATTTCCTTAACAGCTCCTCCACTCAACATTTCCTCAACAGCTCCTCCAGTCAACATTTCCTCAACAGCTCCTCCACTCAACATTTCCTCAACAGCTCCTCCACTCAACAGCTCCTACACTCAACATTTCCTCAACAGCTCCTCCACTCAACATTTCCTCAACAGCTCCTCCACTCAACATTTCCTCAACAGCTCCTCCACTCAACAGCTCCTCCACTCAACATTTGCTCAACAGCGCCTCCACTCAACATTTCCTCAACAGCTCCTCCACTCAACATTTCCTCAACAGCTCCTACACTCAACATTTCCTTAACAGCTCCTCCACTCAACATTTCCTCAACAGCTCCTCCACTCAACATTTCCTCAACAGCTCCTCCACTCAACATTTCCTTCCAGCTGTTAAACGAAATTGAAATATTTGTAATTGTTACGATTAAAGTTCGCATAAAGCAAAGCCGAAAATTTTATTTTGAAGGTCAGTCGTAAGCTGGTACTATAAACAATTAGATGGTCTATTTGCATTTCTTAAATGGTTCCTAACAAGATACCTACTTAGTGTATGTATATATATTAAACTTTCGCGCACATTCATAATAGTTTTTATAATTTTAACGGGTCTTTACGCGATTTACCTTAGAGACATATTTCTCCCGACGTTTCAGCCAAGTTGCATTGGCCGTGGTCACGGGTCGACTGAAGCTATGCGGTGTAGTCTCGTACATACTGGGCGGTAGATGTAAACCTACCCACTTATATGTCTCTAAGGTAAATCGCGTAAAGAACCGTTAAAATTATAAAAACTGTATATATATTGTATTGTATATATATATGTTTGACCGCCTCCGTGGTCTAGTGGTAACATACGTTGCCGGGAACTCGGGAGGTCGTGGGTTCGATTCCCACTGGGGGCAAGTTGTACATTGTATAATTTGTCTCGGTCTGGGTGTTTATATGTATATATGTACAAAAAAAACAAGATGACGAAGAATTAGATGGCGCTGTGTGACCTGTCTGGAAATATTTATATTTATATGTATGTGTGTATATAATTTACATATTGTTTATTGATTGTCTATTGATTTTTACCCACCGTTCACTTTAAATGGTTTATCTGTCCCTAAGGTTGGCTGTCAGAGAATGTCTAGTGGCATTAAGCCCGCCCCTTGTACATAGTGCAATGAAGTTTAAAAAAAAAAACGCCATTTTTAATTTTAATCGTCTCTCGTCTCAATTACAGAGACTTTATCTTCGTTTGACAGCTGGAAGGAAATGATGAGTTAATTAGTATGCAATAAAAATTGTAGTAAATATTAGTATGGTATCCCTCAAAATGTCTATCAAACAATTGATCATCTATGTTCGGGTTATTACTCTACACGGCAGTAAAAATAGAAAAATTAAATGCTTTCACTGAAAAGATTATTTGTTGCAAGTATCAAATAATAATTCATACTAACCTATGAAATTCAACACCACACGTAAACAATCTTGTTTTTGGTTGAATTCAGCCTCTTTTCATGTTGTTTTTTTTTGTAATTTGGATATCATGTAAAACAATATATTTCGAACTCCACTTTTAATAGTTTTACATACATATCTTCACGCCAGATCTCTTGCGGCTCCTTATCTTATAAACCTTTTCATACATGCCCTTTTGTTAGGAAGGCTTTTTAATGCACTTTCAGCCAGTGTTTTATTTATTTGATCGTGATATGCGATTCCGAAATACCTCAAGGACAATTTTGCCTATCTCTCTTCTTTCCACGATAAATCTTTACGTTCTTCTCACAACTCTCTTCTTTCTGTTCCCTCACATCATTCTGGATTTGTCTCCAACTCCTTCGTAGTAGCTGCCACAAAATTATGGAATGATCTTCCAGTAAAAGGCAACTAACAGATTGTCGTTTAAAAAACTGGTCTATACACACTTTATGAATAGCTCTAAACCACGTTAGTAAGTTGTATTTGTGTATGTTTATGTACAATTTTGTATATTTAGTATATTATAATACATATATAAGTAGGTATATAATATTTGTTAAATTATCCTATAATTGCAAATTACTCACTTTCATTGCACCTATATTTGTTCAAATTTGTCCCTAAGGTTTGGCTGTCAGAGAATGTCTACGGGCATTAAGTCCGCCTTTGTGCTTTGTGCAATAAAGTTTTTAAATAAATAAAAATAAATTAATATGTGCGTCTCGGTCTGCCAGGGCCTCTTTTATTATTATTATTATTATTAAAATACTTTATTGCACTTTAACTTAAAACTATGTACAAAGGCGAACTTCAAGCCATTTCGGCTTTTTCTACCAGCTAACCTTTGGGAGAGTGAGACAGTATAATAATTGCAATTTTAACCTTATTTTAAATTTGAATAAACTACATAAATAGTATGTATACATAGACTACTTAAATACTTATTAATATATAGTAGATATAAATGAAGATAATATAATATTATTAAGAAGAAATATTTAAATTTAAAATATACTGTTCTGCTTGTTTAAAAAGAAAGTATTAATTTGTTTTTTAAAGATGTGAATTCTTTTACCCACAACTTTCGCATTATATACCTGGTTTCTTTAACCTTTTTACGCTCATCCATAATTTTAATAGCTTTATTCGTATTTTACAACGCAAATGAGAAATTAACGACAAAACAATTCAAAGCAAATGTTTAACAATAGCCATATTGTTAAATAGACAATGTCATAATGGTGTTGCCATTTGAAAGTTTTGAAATAATTTGATTATCTACTTACATTAGGCAGACTCTAAATTTGCAAAAACCTGCTTATTTAAAAGGTCGTGATAATGCTTTACTTTTACAATATTTTTCAATTCATATAATTTTTATCATTAATAAATATTTCATATTTCAGCGAGAAACCGAAATCCAATGTGAAAATAGAAAGCATTACCTCTATGACTACGAATAACAAAAACAAAAGTAAGTATTTGAATTTACTACTAATACTTTGTGCATTTACATTAGCACAACATGTGACTTTGGGCCCATCTGATGGTAAGTGGCGCGCAAGGTCCATGAATGTTAGCAACTGAAGTCAGACACTCATGAATGACATCTGTCCCCAACACTATGCCGGCTTGACTAGATGCTTTTTCACACTTCGCTTGAAGGACTCCAAGTTATAGGAAAGTGGAAACACAGAGGCTGGAAGAGCATTCCACATTTTTATCGCGACAGATTTATAATGTTTTGTTGTGGAATAATACACGGGGCTTTTAATTTAGCGTTTATTATAAAACACACAGTAAATGTTTGCACTCAGCTAATTTTACAAAAGAGAAGCGATTCATTGGGTGCGTCCCCGCGAGTTGCCCACTGCAAAATAATACCAGCCGAACTATTTCGGCTGACAAGATGTATGAGTCCCCAAATTTATACGTACGCGTGACCTGTGCGTGTGGTTCGGTTGCGGAATGGAGAGGAAGGGATTAGGTTACAGAGTTCTCCGGAGCACTCACCATAGTATAGCCGGTAGAACACGCTCAGAGAAGCCACATCTCGGCGAAGCTGCAGGGATTCGAGAGTTCCACAATTCGTACAGCTGGCCACTGTAGGGCATTGTGTACTCTGTATTACTAACTACTAAGTATCTGTGAGGTACTTGGTGGAACCATCCCAAAGGTGAGAACAGTATTCTATACATGATCTGATCTGTGCTTTGTACAGCAACAGTCTAATTGAGGGCGGAAAAAAACCGCTTCACCTTGTTCAGTATTCCGAGCTTTTTTGACGCTGTTTTGGTGATGCTCTCAATGTAGTTCCGGTCTATTGATAGAAACAAACAATTTCTCCTAAGAAACCATATTTCGGAAGTAATATTAATAATAATAAAAATGCTTTGTTACACAAAAACTAAAATAACTTAAAATTAATGTGCACAGGAAGTAATAAGTGGCTATTTTAGAATCAACAGTTTGCATAGAAAAGCCCAAAAAATTGTCACCTTCATATATAGTTAAGCGAGCTTATAATTAAGTATGACACTGATATTTAAGTAATTGTTTTTTTACTGAAAATGATTTTGATTGATTCTAAACTACTTATTATTGTTTAATTGTATTTGTTTGTATGACAATGCCTCTTTAAAGCAGCTATAATTTAAGTGACATTTTAATAATTGTTTTAGCTTATAGTATGACAATGCCACTTTACAGCATCTATAATCTTAGTGACATCCTCATAACTGTTTTTGTCTTAGCTTATAGTATGACAATGCCTCATTACAGCAGCTATAATTTTAAGAATAATATTGTATTATGTCCTATTTGGGTAGTAATGTAACTGCCTCCGTGGTCTAGCGGTTAAGTCCGTGGATTTAGACTCGGAGGTACCAGGTTCGATTCCTGGTCGTAAATAAATTAAAATTAAATATTAATTAATGTAAATAAATACATTTAATTAATATTTAATTTATTTCTGATATCTCTCGAGTTTGGTGCGATGGAGACATCGACGAGCTTGTCACTTGTCATGATTGGCCGTAGTATAGTAAAGTTGGCTAAATGTGAATCCGCTTATTTATAAGCGTGGTTTCTGACCACCCCGAAAGGAAAACGGTCGTGATGATACTTATACTATACTGGGTTGTAATGTGTTATCCAAACACAAGCTATTTCCCAAAAAATAGGATTTTCGTTATAATTTTTTTTTTATCATGTAATAGCGCAGAATGCATTATATTTATTGTCCTATGCCTACTTGCAGAATAATTAAATTGAAATTGTACATATGGTCTTAGTTTTTACAAATATTCAGTAGTAGTCTATTGTGTAGTGTTTACGAGTATGTGGTAGTCTGTATGTTTTTTAATCTTTGTCATGGCAAAGGCAGGCGTTTTTTCTGTTTTATTACTTATAAATGACACTCTCCTCTCGTTCCGAGACACGATAATAGTAACCTAAGCACACTTAAAGCCGTTCCGAGACGTGCATAAACTGTTTTGCCAAAGCTTTGTGACGTCACAAATGACATCATTCCTCGCGCTGACTGCTCACGATATCGAGGTAGATCGCTCTGAGCGCTGTCAGTTGTTTGTCATTATGTCGCGCGCCATTTTCAAGATTTAATATTAGGTTTTCTTTTAAATAATTTAATATTGTAATTCGTTTATACTGTTTGTATATTACTTCTGAAAAAACCGAGAGAGGTGTGTTTGTTAGTATTCATACTCAAAGATGTGGAATCCGCAATTTATTTTCTATATTTACAAAATAAAACTTGTTGTATGAATAAACGCTCTGAGCATTCAAATCGTGATATTTGAGTCGGAACAACTGTCAGTATCATATTCATTCTAAGCGCTCTGTGAATGATTCGGAACGATGAGTCTGTTGCTAAGTTTAGTTCAATTTTTTGTTGGATATCGTCAATTGTTTTCCTGAATTAAATAAATAGGACAAGTTGCTTGTTTCTATCAATAGATTAACATCTTACTATGAAGTAAGAAAGCACATATAATCACGCAGCATAAGCAAATAAAGACAGGGACGCTGGCTATTATCACCTACTACAATCGAATAATATAAGACAATAGCTGAAGGTGCATTAAAAAGCCATCAAAACAAAAAGGCATGTATGAAGAGGTTAATGAATGTCGAAGAAGCGAAAGAGGTATGAAGTGGCGCTCAATTGTCTTTGCCTACCCTGCAAGGGATTTAGCGTGAAGATGTGTATGTATGTAGTAATATAAAAAAACACTCATTTAAAATTAACCTCACTAAATTGTTTGTCGGTAGGTATGCATGATAAATTGTGGAACGGGTTAGGAAGGAAAAAGTGATTTTGTTTCATGTTATTATCTCATTTTGTTATTATTATGTTTACTTTTATAATCTTATTAGTTATTACTTTTAGTTTTTATAGGTTTTACTTTTAATTGCATTTTTTATATATATATTTTTTACTATTAAGTTTTATTTTATATTATTACAATTTTTTGTATTATTCAAGGTTGTGTACATTTTTTTTAGGCTGGCAAACCCGACAGGATTATTTGTCTATGTATTCAATAATTGTTTTGTTTGGTAGCTGTTATAGTATAACTATATATATATAACTATATAGTATAGTATAGTACCTTACTTCGAATAAATAAATAAATATATTAATATATTATATTGACCGCCTCCGTGGTAACAAACGTGGCCGTGAACTCGGGAGGTCGTGGTTCGATTCCCACCGGAGGCAGGTTGTACATTGTATAATTTGTCTCGTCTGGGTGTTTATATGTATATATTTACAAAAAAAAAAGTATAATATGTAGTTTATCAACCATCTAGTTTCCGTAACACAAACCTCGTAGCTTACCACGAAAATTAGATGGCGCTGTGTGACCTGCATATTATTATATCATACAAGTCACCCCGTATGTTAATTACGTGTTTTTTTTTTTTTCAGAACTCATGACGCTAAAGGATTTCAATCTAGATGACCTTGAAGACATCATCGAGCTAGAATAGGCATTACGTTATTGTAGATTTTATAATAATAATAATTATTCTTGACTGCCTTCGTGGTCTAGTGGTTAAGTCCGTGGATTGAGTTCGATTCCTCGTCGGGACACAATAATTCGTGATATTTTTCGAGTTTGCCACTTGTAGTAGGCATTGACTAAAGTTGGCTAAAAGTGAATCTGCTACTTTAATAATCGTAGATTCTGACCACCCCTGAAGGGATACGGTCGTCATGATACTTTACGTTTTTTAATATTCTAAGTAATCTGATTTTTTTAATGTCTTATTGTGTTTATAAACAGATTAATAATCATGTTTAACTTACCACCAGTTAAAGCCTAACATTTTTTCTATATTTGATTTTGCTTACTAGAGATTATTACGTTCCTTAACAGGGTTTTTGATCCCTCTCGCTCGTACAGCTGCAACTTTAAAGATTTTTCAATTCTTTTCTCTTTCACAGTCGATAGACAAATAGAAAAAAGCGCGGTGGGTACCTTAAATCCTACAAAGGTCGGTTCAAACCCACCCGGCATGTACCAATGGGAAATACACTTTTCTTACGTACCTACATTTGTCATAGATTTACATCACCACCGTTCCCGTGCCTCGAAGAGCACGTTAAGCCGTCGGTCCCGGTTTCACTAATACTAACTTGTGGAATCGTTAATAAATCCACCTAACTAATTTATACTAACCTATAAAATTTTTAGACGTCATGTAAAACAATATCTTTCACACTCCACTTTTTATATATTTTACAACGCAAATGAGGATTTAATAACAAAACAATTCAAAGCCCTCTTGGTCTAGCGGTTAAATCCCTGGATTTAGACTCTGAGGTACCGGGTTAAATTTCTGGTCGGGACACAAAAATATTTATTCATGTAAATAAATACATTTAATTAATATTAAATTTATTTGTGATATTTCTCGAGTTTGGTACGCTGGAGACATCGACGAGCTTGCCACTTGTCATGATTGACCTATAGAAAAGTTTGGCTAAAAGTGAATCCGCTTTATAAGCGTGGTTTCTGACCACCCCGAAAGGGAAACGGTCGTGTTGATACTTTACTTTACTTTTACAATTCAAAGCAAATTTTTAACAACAGCTAAATCTAAAAATGTTTACTGTCACAATAGTGTTGCCATTTGAAAGTTTCCAAATATCTACTTTCATTAGCCAGATTATAGACTACATCTCTCAAAAGTACACTGAATAGTTATTTTTTTAATGATTGGTTTGTGAGAGCGAGAAGGATGACATGTTCTTCGCGCCCTTTTGCACGGACATGTCAAGTGCAATTTTTTTTGTTGTAACTTTACTGTGGATTATCTTAGTCAAAAGTGGTATTGTTTTGTTTAATAATGTGCAAATTGTATGTGAATAATTTTGGAAAACGAGAAATTGGACTTTAAATATGGGGCACAATTGAAATTATTTTATTGCGGATTTCCCGCGCTTTTAACTCCCATATAGTACCCGAAGTGTTTGGGCTATAATGCCGTGAGTAACTCCAAGAAAAGTATCAAATTCTGTAACATCTGGAATTTGATGATGACCTCATTGACTCATTAGAAAGATATATTACGTCAGACTTGGCTGTATGGGCTAGACCCTTTGCCTTCCCTATCACCTCATTCATTATCCATCGGGTGAAGAGAACACTGACTAGCGAGATGGATTTAAAAGCGGTAATGCCTCTTAAACAAAACAGAAGCAATTTTCAGCGATAATATTATGACCTATTAACATTTTTAATAAATGTTAGTAAAGTAGTAATTTAGTTTTAGGAATATACTTACGTTTATCCTCTCGTTCCGAATCATGCTCAGAGCGCTTAGAATGAATATGATACTGACAGACGTTCCGAATCAAATATCACGATTAGGATGCTCAGATCGTGATATCAATGGGGTGTATCACTAACTTTTTATCACGATAGATGGCGCATGATAGTTGGTACCTTATATAACTGTCAGTTGCATAGAAAACTTGTATTTTTATTACGAAAAATATTATTTTCTGGATATTATGCTTTTAAGTGTACAAATCGAGATTTCCAAGCGAAATCAAAGATATGGTGATCTCAAAATTGCCGTTCTATTAATTCAATCTTTTTTCTTTTTAAAAGACGGTGTTCGCTTTCTTAATTCGTATTTTAAGGTAGGTAACGTTAATTTAAAATATTTTTTCTGTTATAAAAATAAAAAACTACAAAAACATTTAAATAATGATGCGTCAAAAGGTGTAAACAAGGTACCAGTGCCGCTAGCGACATCTACAAAAAGCTTTGCCTGATACACTCCATTCGGAACGGAATGATTTAACTTTTAGTTAGTTATGGTTTTTTTTTAATGTAAAGAAGATAAATTGTGGATTTCACATCTCCGAGTATGAATACTAACAAACACACCTCTCTCGGCTTTTCCAGCGTTATATGTGTAACGTTTAATATTATTTATTTATTTTGGTCTTCTAAAATGGCGCGCGACACAATGACAAATAACTGACTGCGCTCAGAGTGATCCACTTCGATATCGTAACCAGTCTGAGCTCAACCCCGGTATTCTAGGACGTTTCCTCAACGCCTCCTCCACTCAACATTTCCTTCCAGCTGTCAAACTAAAATTAAGTTTCTGCAATAGTTACGATTAAAGTTAAAAATAAAGCCGAGCCGACAGTTTTATTTTAAATCTCAGTCGTAAGCTGGTACAACAGACGCCATTTTTAATTTTAATCGACTTAATTTGCGTTTGACAGCTGGAATGAAATGTTGAGTGAAAAAGCCGTTGAGAAAATGTCTTCGAATACAGGTGCAAGGAATGATGTCATTTGATGACGACACAAAGTTTTGGCAATACAGTTTATGCACGTCTCGGAACGGCTTTAAGCGTGCTTAGGTAACTTACATCGTGTCTCGGAACGAGTGGTAAGTGGCACTAGTGTTGAAATAGATGTTTGCAGTAGTTTTTCGTTTAGTGTTCGAAAATTAAGATTTTTTAATTCACTATTATTATAATTATTATATCGGCATAAATATATTATATAATGTAAGATAGATATATTACTTCCGTGATTTTTTTGTGTTAAGTTAAATATAGTATATGGGCTTAGAAGTTTGCCCGATTCTAAAAAGTATATCTACATATTTTGTTAAACAGTTCTAATTTGCTTATTAGGTTTAATTACGATTACAATTATTATTTGCGCATTTTTGTATGCATTAAAGGTATTGATGTATGTCAATGTTTCGTTTCATTTCTATAACCCTACAAATTGAGTAATTTCCTTCTTCCAACCCAGGGCTGGCAGTCTCGACAGTGCGATTTCGGTCGGTAAGTCAAAAAAAAATGTTGCCACTTACAAAATAAAAACTGACTTGGTCAATATTATTAGCTACAAAGAACTGCAATATTATAACATGAAAATTTATGTCATTAAAACTTGGCTGTTCCATTTTTAATGCCTTAATATGTGTATTATATCAATGGAGAATAATATTTATTCCTTTGCAACACTAAAAGCAAATGTCAGCTGGCTGCTGTCATACAGTAAAATTGTGGGCTGCCAAATTTCGTTGCTAAATAGTTTGCAAAAATCGCTAATTTGACAGATAAATTCGATACGATTCCGACATCCCATGAGGATGGGTTGTACCAAAACGAAGACGATTAAAGATAAAAAATGCATTGATTGTACCAGCTGGCGACTAAGTAACCTTCAAAATAAAAATGGTACATTTGACTTCATTTTTAACTTTAAACGTTATAATTAAAGGAATGAAATTTTGTTGTAACCCAGCCTTTTATTATTTTTTATACTAGCATGACTTGTGACCTCGCGCCAACATGGTAGCAACTGGAATCAGACACTCACGACAGATATCAGCCCCTAACACTATGCCGTCTTGACTAGATGTCTTTTTACTTCGTTTGAAGGACTCCAGTAGCCTTAATCTGTTACTTAGTCGCAAACGTTATCAGTGGATTTCATTATTTACGTCATAATGGGGTGTATCATTAACTTTTTATCACGATAGATGGCGCATGATAGATGGTACCTAATATAACTGTCAGTTGCATAGAAAACTTGTACTTTTATTACGAAATGTATTATTTTCTGGATATTATGCCGAAGTGAGCAGCTTTTTAGTGTACAGATCGATATTTCTAAGCGAAATCAAAGATGTGACGATCTCAAAATTGCCGTTCTATTAATTCAACCTTTTTTTCCTTTTAAAGACGGTGTGCGCATTCTTAATTCGTCTTTTAAGATAGGTAACGATATTTTAAAATATATTTTTCTGTTATAAAAATAAAAAACTACAAAAACTTGAAAAAATTATGCGACATAGATGTAAAACAAGGTACCATTGCCGCTAGCGACATCTACAAAAAGCTTTGCCTGATACACCCCATTACAAAATATTATTCAATTCTTAACTCTATAAGCACTCGACCTTGACAGCGGCCGTGCAAATATCAACATTAATAGCGTGATAAATAGATAGTTAACGGATTCCATTATATAACGTTTACGCTTAAGTAACAGAATAGTGCTGTTGTTTATAGAAAAGTGTAAACGAGGCTACTAGTCATCTCAGACCCCCCTCCTTCCGGGTGAAGACGGGAATTTGTAACGAGGCCTAAAAGTAGCATTCGCTGCACGTAACTACGGGCAGGGCGTGTGAACCTTTATTATAGGTTAAATTTAATACGAGCGGGCGCGGCGGATACCGCAGAATGTCAGGCTAGATGAGCATTCCACATCTTTATTGTGCGACAGATGTACGAGTCCCCAAATTTATACGTACGCGAAGGGATGGTGTCTACGGTATGTGGGTGCATATTCTGACCTGTGTTTGGTTGCGGAATGGAGAGGAAGGAATTAAGTTATAGAGCTCTTGAGAGTATAGCGATAGCCTATATGTTATAGATATAGTATAGCCTAAATGTTACAAGTAGTGAAATAAAACAAATATATTTTTTTTTCTTATTTTATATTAATTAACAATATAAATATATTTTAGCTAAAGAGTTTTATATACTTCTCGCTCGCACAATTCAACATTTTTCTAAGAATTTTCAAGTCTCACACTGGTATTCTAAGACTTCCTCAACTCCACTCTACATTTCCTTCCAGCTGTCAAACAAAAAAAAAGTCTCTGTACCTAATAATAATAAATTATTTATTGTACAAAATTATTTGTTTAATAATGTGCTACAATGTGAATAATTATGGAAAACGATAAATTGGACTTTAAATATGGGGCACAAGTTGCAGTTTATTTTTTGCGGTTTTCCCGCGCTGTCAACTCCCATATTTTATCCGATGTGTTTGAGCAGCATCTGGAATTTCATGATGACCTCATTAACTCATGAAAAAGAAAGATATATTACGTCAGACTTGGCTGTATGGGCTAGACCCTTTGCCTTCCCTATCATCTCATTCATCATCCATCGGGAGAAGAGAACCAAAAAAAAAAAAAAGCAATAAACTAGATGCCGAGTCTTTAATTTAAAAAAAAGGAGAAGATACGGGTATGCTCTATTGTTCACTACGAACTGCAAAACTGATGTAACTACATGTCAAGACACACCCACAGTTGCATCACCAATGTTGTTAACGAATGAGATAGAAGAAGGATCCCTATTATTGACCCATAAATTCTACCAAAACAATCATAGATTAAGAATTTTATTTATAGACCATTTTTTTAAAATCACTTTGCACAGTGGACTTGTGTACTTATGGAATTAAGTTTTTACTACTGAAAACACAGCATTTCACATCTTTAGCGTTTTCCTCGCATTAAAGATAACTGTGTGATACAACCTGCCTATAGTCGTTGCATTGTCATAATTCAATGTTTATTTCTCGTTTGTCCCCACTGATAGGGACGTGAAGAAACGCTTCGATGTTCTACAATAGTAGGCCAAATGGTGGGGAACATCTAAACGCAACATCACTTCCCAAATCCATTATTATTATTAAAATACTTATTGCACTTTAACTTAAAAGTATGTACAAAGGCGAACTAAAAGCCATTTCGGCTTTTTCTACCAGCTAACCTTTGGGAGAGTGAGACAGTAGGTATAATATGTGGGGTGCAATTTTAACCTCATTTTAAATTTGAATAAACTACATACATAGTATAGTATCATCATCACGACCGTTTCCCTTTCGGGGTGGTCAGAAACCACGCTTACAAATAAGCGGATTCACATTTAGCCAACTTTACTATAGGCCAATCATGACAAGTGGCAAGCTCGTCGATGTCTCCAGCGTACCAAACTCGAGAAATATCACAAATAAATTAAATATTAATTTAATGTATTTATATACATTATTAAATATTTTTGTGTCCCGACTAGGAATCGAACCCGGTACCTACGTATACATAGACTACTTAAATACTTATTAACATATATATTATGAAGATAATATAATATTTATAAGAATATGTTTTTCAATTTAAAATATACTGTTCTGATTGTTTAAAAAGAAAGTATTGAGTTGTTTTATAATGTGAATTGAAGGAGCTTGTCTGATGGTCAGTGGAAGCTTGTTCCACCGGCGAGCAGACAATACGATGAATGAATCTACTATCTGCTGGAAGTGTGGGGTGGTATTTTAAGTTGGTTGTTATGAGAAGAACGAAGAGGGCGGTCGTGCGAATCACAAAGAAATTCAAACTTCCCAAATCCATATTAATATTATGTAAAAAAAGCTGTGTCTGTATGTATGATTGTCTCGCCTTCACGCCTATATTGCTTAACCGGTGCAGCCCCTAGAACACAGCGTCCTAGACCTCAACTGCTGGAGATGGGCCTTCCAGAACATATATCTGGAGAAGTCAAAGTCAAAATATCTTTATTCACGTAAACCTATTACAGGCATTTATGAAACGTCATTAATTTAATTATTTTGAATGATTCTACTCCTGCTAGTAGAAGACTAAGCAGCAAAGTGGTCCAATCAGTAAGCTGTTAGCAGAAGACCAGCAGCTTAGCAGATTCCAGTGACCTGTTAATGTTTAATCTGATTGAGAAAGGAATCTGCAAGGAAAACTCAGCTATATTAGATTTACAAAATAAAACATATACAGAACTGCACCACAACGATCAATTAATTAAACCTTTTAAATTTAGTTATCAGTACCTATGAGATTACAATACCTGGTACAGCAGTAACCCACCAGGCAAGTCAGAATTAAGATAGACTAACTACATGCCTATGTGCAACCCGAAAGTCGACAAAACGCAAAAACCTGTTAATTTAATAATAAATTGAACGTGTTCGGCAGAGGTCCCTGGCCCCCACAGCCTTTTAGAATTTGGCCTACACTCGCCACGCTGGCCAGACGGCTTGGCGAGAATATGATGTCAATTTTTTATGACAATTTATTAACAATTTCATTAGTGGAACCGGGACCGACGGCTTAACGTGCTCTCCGAGGCACGGGAACGGTGATGTTGTAAATCTATGACAAAGCCGGGTGGGTTTGAGGAACGCGTTCTTACAACCGAGCCACCACCGCGCCTTCAACTTACTAAACCGATTTACATGAAATTTGACATGTTTCTTGGGATAGACACTATGACATCATCTGATCACAATTATTGTATTGACCGCCTCCGTGGTCTAGTGGAAAAAAACGTTGCCGTGAACTCGGGAGGTCGTGGGTTCGATTCCCACCGGGGGTAAGTTGTACATTGTATAATTTGTCTCGGTCTGGGTGTTTATATGTATAATATGTATATATTTACAAAAAAAAAGTATAATATGTAGTTTATCAACCATCTAGTTTCCGTAACACAAGCCTCGTAGCTTACCACGGAAACTAGATGGCGCTGTGTGACCTGTCTGGAATTATTATTATTTCAAAAGCCACATATCATTGCTCAGCAAACACCGCGCAAGTCAATTTGACTCATTTCACAAGCGAGTGAAATTTTACTTAAATGATTTTTAATTAAACACTCGTAAAATAAACTTCATGTTTTATTTTTAAATATATTTTATGTAACATTATTAATTAAATCTTATAAATAATTAAGTTTTATACTAGCACGATATGTGACCTTGCGCCACCTGATGGTAAGTGTCTAGCAAGGTCAATGAATGATAGCAACTGGAATCAGACACTCATGACTGACATCAGTCCCTAACTCTATGCCGGCTTGAATGGGCATGACGGCAATTCAAGCCTCATCCCGAAATGTGTCGATAGACTTTACTGGGTTTATCGTCACGAACGGTGGATAGCACCCCGCCCTGGCAGACTGGGCATATGACCACCATCAGTCTGTCTACCACCTATTTAGCTCTGATAGTACATTGAAAGGATGAGTGAAGAACGAGGCGTTTTTCTTTAAAATATATTTAAAAACGTTGGACCCGGCGCTCTCTTCTCTGAATGGAAGATGAATGAGGTGATAGGGAAGGCAAAGGGTCTAACCCATACAGCCAAGTCTGACGTAATATATATTTAAGTTAATGAGGTTATCATCAAATTCCAGATGTTGCAGTATTTGATGCTTTTCTTGGAGTTACTACCGGAATTTTATCCCAAACAGGTCGAGTACTATATGGGAGTTTACAGCGCGGGAAAACCGCAAAAAAAAAACCGCTAGTGCCTCATATATAAAGTCCAATTTATCGCTTTCACATTATTAAACAAAACAACACGACTTTTGACTAACAATATTCACAGTAAATTAATTTACAAAACAAAAACTTGCACTTGACATGTCCGCGCAAAATGGCGGGAAGGACTCCTCTCTTTCTTCCTTTAACTTATATAAACTCACAAACAATAATTTGGATTTTAGACCTAAACTACACTTATTACACAATACTTAACAAAATTTGTTACATTTTTATCATTTATGCGTAGTATATAACAATAATTTACAATTTACATTTATAATGTATCTAGCATAATTAATAATTTATTGTATCGTAATTAATTAATGTAGGTATAGTAATTTTCAAAGATTTTCAAGTCAGAGTGAACTTTGAGAAATGCAGTCTATCAATTTTTTTTTGCACAATGTTAAAAAAACTGTCAGTTTCGACCTCTATCAGAGAGAGTTTGTACTCACAAAAGTCAGTGAAAGTTAGTGAGATAGGCAGAGAGAATTTGAGAGCTAGTGAGAGTTTGTGAGATAGGCAGAGAAAGTTTGAGAGCTAGTGAGAGTTCGTGAGATAGTTAATGAGAGTTAGGGAGATAGTCAGTGAGAGTTAGTGCGATAGTCAGTAAGAGTTAGTGACATAGGCAGAGAGAGTTTGAGAGCTAGTGAGAGTTTGTGAGATAGGCAGAGAGAGTTTGAGAGCTAGTGAGAGTTCGTGAGATAGTTAATGAGAGTTAGGGAGATAGTCAGTGAGAGTTAGTGCGATAGTCAGTAAGAGTTAGTGACACAGGCAGAGAGAGTTTGAGAGCTAGTGAGAGTTTATGAGATAGGTAGTAAGATAGTCAGTGAGATATGCAGAAAGAGTTAGTGGGACAGGCAGAGAGAGTTTGTGAGCTAATGAAAGTACGTGAGATAGTCAGCGAGATTAGGACAAAATATTCAGTGAGAGTTAATTCGTGTAAGTCTATTCTTATCGAAGGAGCAGATGGAAGTAAGAAGCGCCGTGCGGCCATCACTACCGCTTTCAGGAGTCAATGACATCGAAGTAGAATTTCTACTAGTTTCAGCTGAAAAGAAAACAAATCAATATAAAAAAAACAGTTTGCAACTGGAATCAGATTTTTTTTTACTAGCCAAACATCAGTCCCTAATACTATGCCGGCTTGACTGAGCATGACGGTAATTCGAGCCTGATTCCGAAACGTGTGGATACACTTTACTGGGTATAGCAGCACGAACGGTGGATACTTCCCCGCCCCGGTAGACTGGGCAAATTACCACCATCAGACCGCCTACCTATTTAAGGGCTTCGCTTAAATGAAAGTGGTAACACAGATACTGGAAGAGCCATCCACATCTTTATCGTGCGAAAGATGTATGAGTGCCTAAACAACAATGGTGAGATATTACCTAATATTTTTTTAAGAATCTTAAAAAATAAGAAAAAATCTTAAAGTTAATTGGTTTCATTTTTCATAATACAGTGTAAACTCTATATAACGACACTGAAGAGACTGTGCATTTTATGGCGTTATAGAGAATTGTCGTTAAATGGAGAGAAGAAAAATCAGAATTGGAAGACAAGCTAAACCAACCAAAGCCAATTGATTTCGACGCTTTAGGGAGTTTGTCGTTAAATCGAGTGGCGTTACATGGAGTTTGCACTGTATTATTATGATATCTGTAGCGAGGATGCGCTGAGGAAACGCCTTAGAATATGGGTGTTAGTTATACTTACGTAGTGTAGGGGGTGTGGGCGAGGAGGCGGAGCTGATGGAGCGAACTGTCTCCGAGAGAGAGGAGCTGGACTTCCACCAGCTATCTCTCTTTTTCTGCAATCACAAATAAGTTTATTTATAATTCAAAGAAAAAGTTAGTGAGATAAGCAGCCGCAGAGAGAGTTTGAGAGCTAGTGAGAGTTCGTGAGATAGGCAGCCGCAAAGAGAGTTTGAGAGCTAGTGAGAGTTCGTGAGATAGTCAGAGATAGGTAGTGAGATAGTCAGTGAGAGTTAGTGAGATAGGCAGCTGCAGAGAGAGTTTGAGAGCTAGTGAGAGTTCGTGAGATAGTTAGAGATAGGTAGTGAGATAGTCAGTGAGAGTTAGTGAGATAGGCAGCTGCAGAGAGAGTTTACGAGCTTGTGAGAGTTCGTGAAATAGTCAGAGATAGGTAGTGAGATAGTCAGTGAGAGTTAGTGAGATAGGCAGCCGTAGAGAGTTTGCGAGCTTGTGAGAGTTCGTGAGATAGTCAGAGATAGGTAGTGAGAGCGTCAGTGAGAGTTAGTGAGATAGGCAGCCGCAGAGAGAGTTTGAGAGCTAGTGAGAGTGTCAGAGATAGGTAGTGAGGTAGTCAGTGAGAGTTAGTGAGATAGGCAGCCGCAGGGAGAGTTTGAGAGCTAGTGAGAGTTCGTAAGATAGTCAGAGATAGGTAGTGAGATAGTCAGTGAGAGTTAGTGAGATAGGCAGCCGCAGGGAGAGTTTGAGAGCTAGTGATAGATCGTGAGATAGTCAGAGATAGGTAGTGAGATAGTCAGTGAGAGTTAGTGAGATAGGCAGCCGCAGGGAGAGTTTGAGAGCTAGTGAGAGTTCGTAAGATAGTCAGAGATAGGTAGTGAGATAGTCAGTGAGAGTTAGTGAGATAGGCAGCCGCAGGGAGAGTTTGAGAGCTAGTGAGAGTTCGTAAGATAGTCAGAGATAGGTAGTGAGATAGTCAGTGAGAGTTAGTGAGATAGGCAGCCGCAGGGAGAGTTTGAGAGCTAGTGAGAGTTCGTAAGATAGTCAGAGATAGGTAGTGAGATAGTCAGTGAGAGTTAGTGAGATAGGCAGCCGCAGGGAGAGTTTGAGAGCTAGTGATAGTTCGTGAGATAGTCAGAGATAGGTAGTGAGATAGTCAGTGAGAGTTAGTGAGATAGGCAGCCGCAGGGAGAGTTTAAGAGCTAGTGAGAGTTCGTGAGATAGTCAGTGAGAATTACTGAGATAGGCAGAGAGAGTTTGAGAGTAAGTAAAGTAGTAACAAAAGTATCACCACGACCGTTTTCCCTTCAGGAGTGGTCAGAAACCACGCTTATGAATAAGTGGATTCACATTTAGCGAACTTTACTATAGGCCAATCATGACAAGTGGCAAGCTCGTCAATGTCTCCAGCGTACAAAACTCGAGAGTTATTACAAATGATTTAATTATTAATTAAATTTATTTATTAAAATTAATTAATAAATTCCTGGTCAGGGAATCGAACCCGGTACCTCCAAGTCTAAATCCACGGACTTAACGGCTAGACCATGGAGGCAGTTATACAGTTAAAGAATATCTGAGTAATAACTAATGCTAAAGTGTATATAGTCTGAGCGTAGCTTCAATGTACCTACTTGACTACTATAACCGCCTCCGTGGTCAAGTGGTAACAAACGTTGCCGCGAACTCGGGAGGTCGTGGGAATCGACCCACCGGGGGCAAGTTGTACATTGTATAATTTGTCTCGGTCTGGGTTATATGTATATATTTACAAAAAAATAAATAAATAATAATATGTAGTTTATCAACCATCTAGTTTCCGTAACACAAGCCTCGTAGCTTACCACGGAAACTAGATGGCGCGTGTGACCTGTCTGGAAATATTTATTTGTTCTATTTTACAACTTGACTTTTTCCATATTGTAATTGCCCAATATGTGCATGCCATTGAGGTGAAACAACCCGTCTGGCCATCGTGGCGAGTGTAGGCCAAATTCTCCAGAAAATTTTTGGAAGGCCCATCTCTAACAGTGGAGGTCTGGGACTCTATAGGTCTAGGACTCTATAGGTCTAGGAGTCTATATGTACTTGTACTATTTTGTAACATACTTTGCTGACATGCAATAAAATATTTGTATTTATATTTAATATTATAATACCTACCAATCTGCGCTTTTGTTTCTTAATCTCTTCTTCGGAATTCAATATTTCTTTAATCCTCGCTTCTCGCCTTGCAGTGCGAACCTGTAACAAAAATAATTTCCATAATTTTGATCCTGCCTCTGATTCATTAATTTTATATTTGAGTAAATATTTATTAACCTATTGCTTTTTACTTATTTATTATTATTTATGTAATATTAAAAAAGTTTATTTTTATAATTAAAAAAAATTAAAATTAAAAAAGGGGTCTTACGGCTGACCTTTAAAATAAAACTGTCGGATCGGCTCTATCTTTAACTTAAATCGTAACTATTACATAAACTTCATTATTGTTTGACAGCTGGAAGGAAATGTTGAGTGGAGGAGCCGTTGAGGAAATGTCTACGAATACGGGTGTTAGTTGTAAACTCTCCAAACCTCGAAAGGCATTAATGTTACCATTTAAAATATTTTCGATAAGTATTTTTTTCTGGCAACATTGTAGATTGCGTTCTCATATACAAAATATTCACTTTGTCAGAATAACTACTCGCTCTAGCACTTTTGACATCAATAAGTCTGTCTCTTTTAAATTATGAATATTCACGAAAATAAGAAAAACAAGTTTAAAATTCAGTCAAAAATAACATACGAGTAAGCATGCTTCAAGAAAATTGACAGTTCTATTCCTCGAGAGTAGAGACGTGTCAGACGTGAAAAAAATCTGGAAGACCCATCTCCAACAGTGGAGGTTTAGGACTGTGTTCTAGGGGATGTCATGATGATGATGAGATAGACAATTTATGTCTCAAAGTTGATAGATTCGTTTGTACGAATCTATCGTTCTATCATCAGCCTGTGTCTCTCCACTGCTGGATATAGGCCTCCCCCAAGGCTCGCCACTTCACACGATCTCCTACCACCCTCATCCAACCCCCACCAGCGACCTCAGGTCATCCGTCCATCTAGCGGGGGGTCGACCCACTCTGCGTCTTCCCTTACGTGGTCTCCACTCTAGAACTCGTCTACTCTATCGTTCATCGGTTCTACGACAGACATGTCCAGCCCATTGCCACTTCAGCTTACTAATTTTAAAGGCTATATCGGTAACTTTGGTTCTTTTGGTTTCGGACTTTATCCATCAGAGAAATACCGAGCATAGCTCTCTCCATAGCCCGCTGAGCGACGTTAAACTTGTGGACCAGACCCACTGTTAGTGTCCACGTTTCTGATCCGTACGATAGCACCGGAAGAACGCCTGGTTGAAAACTCTCGTCTTCCAACACTGGGCTATGTTTGATAGGAAGATGTGGCGCAGGCATCGTTCTATACATTTATATAAATATATATATATATTTAATCTATTATTCTAAAATCATACATACCAATTTCTGTTCCTTCTTTAATCTCCCTTCTATAACTGTTGTGTTCTGTTGGAGCTGTTCTTTTAGTGTGAGTGGGAATTTGAGATGTATTCGATCTGGAGGTCCGCCGTTGGAGAGAGAGAGTGGAGAGGAGAAGAAAGGATGATCCATTAGCTCGGTAAGAGAAGGCAACCAGTTCCGACATGCGGTTGGCGAAAGGCATGACTTTAGTACCATATCTGCAAACAATTTAAGTGTCTATTTTATATATGGACTTGGTACATCATAGAAAGTACTAACTATACTTTATTCAACATACATATCTTCACGCCAGGTCCCTTGCAGGGTAGGCAGAGACAATTGAGCGCCATTTCTCTTCACTCATTCTTTCAACATGCCCGAACCATCGGAGCATGCCTTTCTTTATTTTTGTCCCTATGCTTCTTTCATACCCGCCTTTTTGCGTATTTCGTCATTACGTATGCGGTCCGTCAAAGTAACACCGCATATCCGACGCAAAGACCTCATTTCCACTTCATTCTTCCACTTCTTCCATTAACTCTACTCTCATGCGTATTCTGACATATCCACGTTTCACTTCCATACATAAGTGTTGGTACTAGCATGGCATTGTGTATGGCGAGTCGAGCTTTGTCACTGACATTCCGACTGGCGATGAGTGGCCCCAGGGCACCGTTAACACTATTTGCCGCGTTCACTCTTCTTTCAACTTCTTTCCCTATCATACTTCCAATCCGCAGTGAAAACACTGCCCAGATATATAATTTCATTTACTTGTTCTAGAGTTTCATCATCAATCTTTATCCTGTACCTTATTCAAGATAGCGAAAAATATTATGTAAACAAGAAAACAAGTGGTTCTCAAATTGTTTTTATAATATGTGACTATGTATGCCATTAGAAACCATATGTTGGAAGTGACAAATATTGTTTGGCTTCTCCATTTTCATTACAGCCCTTAGAACACGACCTCGACTGTTAGGCATTCCAGAACATATATCTGAAGAATTTAGCCTACACTCGCCATGCTGGCCAGACGGGTTGGCGAGGATTTGATGTCAATTTTTAATGACAATGTGGTATTAGTGGAACCGGGTGCTCTCCGAGGCACGGGAATGGTGGTGTTGTAAATCTATGACAAATGTACGTCAGCAAAAGTGTATTTCTCATTGGTACATGCCGGGTGGGTTTGAACCGACCTTTGTAGGATATTAAAGCATTCTTACAACCAAGCCATCAACCGCGCAGCTTCTCCATGCAGACTGTTAAATTTAAAATAGCCAATTTATATAGAGTAGCCAAAAATTTTTTTCACTTCCAACATATGTTTTTTTACGAAAAGTTAGTTGTTTCTATCAATAGAATAACATACAGTGTAAACTCTATATAACGACACTGAAGGGACTGTGCATTTTATGGCGTTAAAGAGAGTTGTCGTTAAATGGAGAGAAGAAAAATCAGAATTGACGGACAAGCTAAACCAACCAAAGCCAATTGATTTCGACGCTTTAGGGAGTTTGTCGTTAAATAGAGTTTAGACTGTATTAGTCTAAAGTAAAGTATCATCACGACCGTATCCCTTTCGGGGTGATCAGTAACTACGTTTATAAAGAAGCTATTTCACTTTGACCAAACTTTACTATATTTATATATATAGATAAAAGGGAGTTGTGATAAGAGCGAAGAGATTTGTCATGGAAAGAAGAGAGATAGTTATAATTCTTATAACTTACCCAATTCGTCTGAGATTTCACTCGGAAACGTATCACAGGTTGATTTCTCCAACGGCTCAGCAAAAGCCATTTCATACAATGTGTGCGCAAAGCAATACACATCCACTGATTCCAATGTACATATCTTCTTATGTTCCAAAAGATATGGCCTGTATATACAACTATTGCCTAATAAACCATTCTCTATATCTACAAGTAACGCTTTTTGGTTATCAATCATTATGTTACCAGGGTGTATATGACCTGAAAATAAAGATAAACTTTATTTATTTATTTATTTCAAAACTTTATGCACTAGGTACACAGGCGGACTTAATGCCGCTAGGCATTCTTCCTAGTCGACCTTAGGGACAATTTAGAGCATTTGTTATGTGAGGCAGGTGCAAAATATAATAAGAGGATTTAGGTCTGTGAAAAAAAAACAAAATATTAAAACTTAAATACTAAATCTAATATACTATATACTAATAACTTAAAAGCTTTAAACATACAAAATGAGGGTAGATTTGTTTTTTTAGCCAATCATAGATTTTATGGCGTAGTATGGAATGTGGATTTCAGATGGGGAGCATATAAATAAGCGGATTCACATTTAGCCAACTTTACTATCGGCCAATCATGACAAGTGGCAAGCTCGTCGATGTCTCCAACAGCGTACCAAACTCGAGAAATATCACAAATAAATTAAATATAAATGTATTTATTTACATTAATAAATATTTTTGTGTCCCGACCAGGAATCGAACGAACGTAACCGCTAGACCACGGAGGTATTAATCCTTATTATTTGAAATACATACTTCAGGATTTCACGAAGATTATTTTTTCCCTTTACACCATACAAATTAAATAAATACTTTAGGATATATAGCAAATTCAAAATGATGCGCAATTTAATTAATGTCATGTCGCCGTTTACACGGGTAAAACAGCTACTTAAAAATAAAATTCGTTACAGCCACTACAACACAGTGTCCTAGACCTCCACTGCTGGAGATGGGCCTTCCAGAACTGGAGAATTTGGCCTACACAAGCCACGCAAGTAGGCATTAGTGGAACCGGGACAGACGGCTTAACGTGCTCTCCGAGGCACAGGAATAATGGTTTTTGTAAATCTATGACAAATGTATGTAAGAAAAGTGTATTTCTCATTGGTGGTCAACCAACCTTTGTAGGATTTAAGGTACGCATTCTTACAATCGAGCCACCACCGCATCTAAAATAAAACTTACCGTGTGGTAAATCCTTGTCGTGAAGAAATTTTAAAGCTTGTAAAATTTGTAATCCATAATGTGCTATCTGCCCACAGGTGAATGGATTTTTGACTTTGGGATTAGCATATTTTTCTAAATAACTTCTACTATAATCCGTTCCGTATAAAATGTCTCTTATGCTACCATTTTCATGTATTCTTCTAACTACATATGCACCACTTTCTAAACTATGAATTGCTAATATTTGATCTATGTAGGGATGCTGAAGCTGAAATAAAATTTTATACACACATATTTATTTATTTAAATACAGTGTAAACTCCATATAACGTCACTCGATTTAACGACAAACTTCCTACAGCGTCGAAATAAATTCTTTTCGAAATCTGTTTTTTCTTCTCTCCATCTAACGACAACTCTCTATAACGCCATAAAATGCACAGTCCTTTCAGTGTCGTTATATAGAGTTTACACTGTATTGCACCTAAAAACCTAGTACATAGGCGAGCTATAACGCCATAAGGCATTCTTCACCAGCTAACCTTGGGGATCACGAAAGGTGATATGAAAAATATTAAAATAACTTAAACCACTAAAATAAACACGTACACAATATAAAAAACAATACACATACATAACATATAAATATACACTATATATATATATATATGTAAATAAAATTTCAAACAACTTCGTTAATTCGAGAGACATACAATGTGTTTCTCAAGAAATAATGTGGTTAGAATGTTTTTAAATACGTTTTCTATGTAAATATCGTTTAAAAATGTGGTCTATTCACACTTTATGAATAGCTCTAAACCACGTTAGTATGTTGTATTTGTGTATGTATTAGTGTTTAGTATATTGATATTATATTACATATATAAGTAGGTATATAATATTTGTTGAATTATCCTATAATTGTATATTACTGTTACTTTCATTGCACCTATATTTGTTCAAATTTGTCCCTAAGGTTTGATTGTCTAGTGAAGATTGAAACATGTTATTTAAAAGTGGATTTTGAGGCGATTTAGACCCCATAAAAAATCAAAGTATTTTCCAGGAATCCGTAATTGTCAAGTAGCCTTTTCATTCTATATATGCTTGCTATTTGACGACTTTATATAGAACTTTTGAGGCCAATTTGTTAAACTCACATATATATTAAGTATACTTTATACAGAACTTTTGAGGAGAGATTGTTAAACTTACAGATATATTAAGTATACTTTATACATAACTTTTGAGGACATATTGTTAAACTTACAGATATATTAAGTATACTTTATACATAACTTTTGAGGACATATTGTTAAACTTACAGATATATTAAGTATACTTTATACATAACTTTTGAGGACATATTGTTAAACTTACAGATATATTAAGTATACTTTATACATAACTTTTGAGGACATATTGTTAAACTTACAGATATATTAAGTATACTTTATACATAACTTTTGAGGACATATTGTTAAACTTACAGATATATTAAGTACACTGTATACAGAACTTATGAGGACAGATTGTTAAACTTACAGATGTATTAAGTATACTTTATACAAAACTTTTGAGGACAGAATGTTAAACTTACAGATATATTAAGTATACTGTATACACAACTTATGAGAACAGATTGTTAAACTTACAGATATATTAAGGATACTTTAAACAAAACTTTTGAGGACAGATTGTTAAACTTACAGATATATTAAGGATACTTTAAACAAAACTTTTGAGGACAGATTGTTAAACTTACAGATATATTAAGGATACTTTAAACAAAACTTTTGAGGACAGATTGTTAAACTTACAGATATATTAAGTATACTTTTGAAAGCCGCCTGCATGTCTCTAGGCTCCAGATATTTGTCTGGACCATAGCTCTGCCACGACAACATACTTCTTCTTTCCCTACCAAATTCTCTTACCTAAAAACATAAAAGAGATTATCAACTTTTAAATATTCACATATCTTCATTCAAGGAAGGGGTTGGATTTTATGATTTCTTAATAAATAATGTGAATTGTGAACTTTTACCCTAATATCCTTATTGAATTTGTTCCTAAAAATGTATAAAAGTGTTATAAAAGTAGCTTTTAGTGAATCAATTTATATTACGAATTTAAAAAAAAACCATATGAAATCAACATTTTATTTTCATGTAAGACATGTGGCAATCACAGTCCATAAAACATAGAGTACTAGATCTTCAATGCTGGCACGGGAATGGTTAAAAAGACAATTTTCTAAGCATTTCATGGATTAATACCTGGAGGGGCATCCTGAACAGGGTTGAATTTCATTTGAGATTTCTCCATTTTTAAACGTGATAACCACTCGTAGACTCTGGTTCATCGCGACCAACAGGAAACAAAATTACAAAGCCGCGCGTTGCTCTCGACAACCGGCCATCATGTTTGGCGAAATGGAAAACCTTGTTTCACAACGAAAATTCCCACGGGCGAACCAATATACCAACCAAATACATTCACAGCGACAGAACTTCGCACACTAACTTTAGGGTCCCCCCTGGTATATTATTTGTGACAATAAATAACTATATTATTATTTTATTGACTGCCTCCATGGTCTAGCGGTTAAGTCCGTGGATTTAGACTCGGAAGTACCGGGTTCAATTCCTGGTCGGGACACAAAAATATTTATTAATGTAAATAAATACATTTAATTAATATTTAATTTATTTGTGATATTTTAAGAGTTTGATACGCTGGAGACAGAGAGCTTCCTACTTGTCATGATTGGCCTATAATAAAGTTGGCTAAATGTGGATCCCCTTATTTATAAACGTGGTTTCTGACCACCCCGAAAGGGAAACGGTTGTGATGATACTTTATACTTTTTATTATTATTTAATATATAACAAAATAACTATATTAAAGCATATAGCTAATCTATTTTAAAACAAACTTGCTACCATAGCCATGTGGCAACCTTGCCTGGACCCTATGAAGTTAATAACTACTGTCGTCACTCTGGCCACATAGGTTACCCAAATAAATAATGAAATAATCATTTTACTAATTCAAATTCAAATTCATTTATTCAGTAAATTGGCAATATTACAAGCACTTTTACACGTCAGATACATTTAGAAGTTTATACAATTATATGAAGCTATATAAAAATTAAACATGATATAAACTGAACAACTCAATACTGATGTATTTACAAAATACATATAAATCAAAACGCTACTGTCTAAACTCTAATGGCATAGTTATAATAATATTTAAAACAAAATAAAAATTATTAAAATAATAATAATAACAATGTCAAAGAATTTTATTTATTAATATAATATTGCAGCTGTAAATTGGCGTTGTCATACTATATACTAAAACAAACATAAATAATAATAATAAAAAGAAAATGTCAAATACAATATATATGTATATATATACCTAAATCATAAAAACTATATATTATCAACAGATAATTCTCAAATTGTCCATGCTTTTTTTTAACTATAATTATTTTAACTATAAAAATATTACTTAATAGTTAATGTAACTTACAAAACAATATTGTTTCCTTATCCTCCATCCTATACTAGTCAGGGGTGTGTCGAGTTCAAAACTACCACCCCCTCTTAAAGCTATGGATATAGTTGACAATGCTTCCTCTGAAAATATAATTAAGATAAGGCATTTTTTTTGTAACCTGCAAGTGCCGTACAAAAGCCAGATCAATCATGTATGGGGAAGAAAGGAGAAGAATAGTGTTTTGAGCTCGGTTGATAATGGTAATTTAATTTCCTAGAAATTGATTGACTATGTCCTATGACCAGAGACTTCTCAAACTATCAAGTCTCAGAGATCACAGAATGAGGGGAGATATAATTGAGACATTTAAAATTCTAACAGGAAGGTATAACTGCCCCCCCCCAATGTTTATGTTTAACACAATGATATTCACCGTCGTGATCACGGAATGAAATTGATGAGAAAATCCAGCAAAACAAATGTGAAATATCACTTTATGAATAACAGAGTTGTAAATATGTGGAACAAAATACCAGAAAACATATTGAAGTCCCTAACTGTACACACTTTAAAAAACAAACAGGACAAGTGGCTAGTGACAATAGACATAGACTATGGTGATAACTGAGTATTTTATGAACTTTACACCAGTGCTTGATATAGGCATATCAGCAATGCGCTGCTCGCCTATTAATCAATAATAATAATGTTTCTCAAAAGAACTTAGACTTTAAATCTTTGAAAATGGTGGATTGTGCGAGGGAGAAGGGTGTTGGGTATGGACCTTCAAAGAGAGGTATGCAGAGCAATAAATTTTATGGTCACTTGTGCCAACGTTATTATAAACAACAGTATCTGGTTAGTCATATTTTATTCATTAAAGTAGAATAAGAGAGGGATGCTAAGCAATAAACCCTTTTATGGCGACTTGTGCCAATGCTATTTTAACAATTTGGCCATTAACCAATGTTAGTCTTATTGTATTCCTAATTTTTAGACTAACCAGGAGTAAATGGCAAGATACTGTTGTCAAATCACAGTAGCCATCGCCCTTAAAATGTACAAACATGGAAAATGGATATAGCCCTTTTTGAACAAGTGCCATTTAATTGTTACATTTTATGTAAGCATATGCTCTGTCAGCCAGGCAAGCTGAGTAAATCTTAACTTCACATTGTACATTATATTTAAAAAATATTAACAAACAATTTATTATAACAATGTAAAGATAAAAACAAAAAGGATTGTTGAGATAAAAAAGAGTCAGTGACTCATAAAATTAATTATCAGTAAAAAATAACTAAGTTGTTACAAATAAAATAATCACAGTGCCATAGTGCAAACATTGATAATAATGCGAAATATTTAGCGAAACAATTAAATTAAACTTAGTTAAACTTTAACTAAAAGCGCGGCTCTACTTGGCTTGGTTATAAGAATGTTTTCTTGTTGTTGTATTATAAAATATTGTACCTGAAATGCTTTTGGAATAATTATTTGGATCCAAAAAACTCCTTACTGGGAATGACAATGATAACTTTTGATGCATCAATACTTTGTCCATATAGTTCTGAAATATTTAAATTTAAACCATATTTAATAACAGTATGTTAAAGAAGACATGACATGATTGGCCGATAAGTAACCATAGATTGATGATTCAATTCCTTGTTATTCCTTTCTATCAATATTTGAATACCAAAAATCAATAAATTACGCGTAATAATAAAAATGTGGAAAAAAGAAAAATATATTGAGTTGGGTAGAAAGAGGAGTAGAATGGTGGATGGTGAATGTCATGCATGAAACGAAGTTCATGCCTTGTTTACAACATTGGCCTTTGTGCTTAGTAGTATTGAGGTATATACTTAGTTGTAAAATAGAATATAGTAATTCATGCCATTCTGGTATTCATTTATTTGTGGCTTACATAGTTGGTAAAGCACATAAAAAAAGGAGACCTACTTTGTAAGCTAGCCTATAGTCGGTCACAAGCCCGAGAAACCATTCATCTCATCTCTCTTTCCCACTCATGATAGACCCAACACCTGCACAGTGAATCCATTCTTAATTTTTTTAAATGTACATATATATTTGTTTGTTCACCTCAATAAAGAAAACTTATAATTAACACTGGACAAAAAGCCAGCAGTGGTGGCAGGGTTCAAACCGTGGCATGTACCATTGAAAAATACTTTTCTTATGTACACTTGTTATATATTTACAACACCACCGTTTCCATGCCTTGGAAAGAATGTTAAGCCGTTGGTTCTGGTATCACTTATACCAAACTTGTAAAATCATAAATAATATGTCATAATAAAATTGATATCAGACCGTTGCCAACCCATCTGGCCAGCAAAATGAGTGTGGGCCAAATTCTCCCAAAATTTCTAGAAGGCCCATCTTCTACAGTGGAAATCTAGGACTGTGTTCTAGGGGCTGTAATGATGATGATGAAATAGCTAGTTACAACAGAAATAGAACATGATGATAGTCTTCAATTTTATAAACTTTAGAGAGAAGAGGACAAATTTCTAAGCATTCCATGGATTCACCGTGCGGGTGCCGGGTCCATCGTGTGTGGGTAAAAGATGAGAAGAATGGTGTCTCAGGCTTGCTACCGACAATAGGCTGGTTTAAGAAAATTTCCTTTCCTTTTACTTCTATTTATATAGGCGTATCAGAAATGGTATTAAACAATGATTTTTACCTGTAAAGATTTATGTCTTTCAGCAATAAACGATGGTTGCATGTTCCCAAAAAACTTCTTGGGTGGAAGTGGGAGGTCATAGCCAGCCGGCTGTAACCTGGCATTGAGCTCAGAAAAATCCCTGTACCGATGAGACACATACCACTTATCATCCTTCGAAGGACCTCTTTGCACCTTCAATACATACTCCTAGAAAAAACAATACATATTTCATTTTAACAGACAAAAGCTTCTCAGGTCACCTATGTGTAGCATGATACTTTTGATTTAGCTTCAATTACAAATGGATGTATATGGTGAAAGCACTGTTGGCGACCATATTAATGAAATAAGGTTTACATTAAATTTTATGGTCATTTATTTTTTACGTACATTATTATTTTCTTCAGTTGCTATGATTTAAATTTGAAGTGTCGATATACCTACTATTGTACATATCTTGGAATCAAGGTATTTAAAGTAATGCAACTTACAGTATGTTTATCAATATTTTTCGTATTTTCAACAAAACAAATCAACTTTTCCGTGTCGTCAATAACAACTTTGTTTTGATCTGTTTTCTCGAAAATAGCCATTACAACATATCTCCTTTAAATATGGCATTGATACTTATTTAGATTACTCCGAACACTAAACGTTACAATACCTAATAATTATAAAGCAACTTTTACATTTACGCAATTCAATGATACGATGATACAATTTAATAGAGGAAATATCAAAAGAAATAATGACAGAATCATCTGTTCAACTGACAGTTTTTCGTAAGCGGAAGTGGTGTTTACATAGTAAGCTCTAGAAATCAAAATGATTTTTTATTATTGATTTATTTTATTTTCAACTATAACCAACATAAACTAAACTAATTACTTATTCCAATCACTTTTCCAAACTATAATATGCCTGACACAAATTTTGGTTATATATAATACTAAATCGTGTACTCAAATACAACACAAATTCAAAACATGAGCTAGCGTTTTAAAAACTTAGTTCACTATTGTCTATGAAAATTTACGTTCAAAAACTTGCAGCAAAAATAAAATTAAAGAAACAGTTTCATTATAATAGTAATTATGCTTTATTACTTATAAAAATAAATAATTTAATGAAAACGTATATTTTTTATTATTTTGTAGTGCAATAAGTTAGTTTATAAATATTTTGAAAAATTCCTTTTGATTTTAAATTGGAAAAATAAACAAATGATTAAGTTTCTGAGCGTGTTTGTCGCAGACGTGAAACCATAGACATTCAGGTTATGTCACTTCCGGTTCGTCGATCGACCATCGAGCGGAGAACCACACGGCCATTCCGTCTACCAGTGTATTAAAAAATTGTGAAAAATGTCGCTGATCTCCGCTCGTCTGGCCTCTTCTGTGGCCAGGCGTTTACCAAATGCTGCTACCCAGGTATTTGGCACTATTTAGTTTCATATTTCAAATTCTAAACCATGTAAAAAAATAATTTGCCGGTCTACCGAAATATGGGTATGAATTATTTTGCTGAGACTTATGTTTTACAAGACATTCTGTGAGTATTAAGTGTGTTGCACGAATGTTGATTATCCCTGGTTATGTTTTCTAATTTAAAAACGTTTTATGGTTGTAAATTATGTAAAAAAATATTTTGTGCCAGTGTTACATAACTGAGCGATTATTTAAGACTTCAATAGAATGGGTGGATTTTATGTGCCCGGTAGGAATATGAGTGAGAAATATGTTTCGAAGTGGTCAGAAAATTGACTTTAATTTACATTACCTTAACTATATAGTTTTAAAAGTGTAGTTACAAAAAAATGTTGGTTATGATAGGTATCGAAGGTCGCTGTGCCCGCGGCAACTGTCGCCGCCCGCAAGATCCATGTCTCGTGCAGCCAGCGCGCCGCGGAGATCTCCACCATCCTCGAGGAGAGGATCCTTGGAGCTGCACCCAAGGTTCGTATTACATAAACTCTAGATAAATATTGAATAACAAACTTTAAAACTACAAGTGGCTTTTGTGATAAGACAGAGGGCAGGCACAATGGTCTCTCAGAGACTAAGTGCACAAAATTACTTAACTTTTCATTTCCACCATTCCAGACAAATCCTGTGCCTTTTAGAGTATGTTAAGTTGTCAGTCAGATTTCTGGAAAAAAAAAACATTTTACTTTCCAACCCTGGTTAGTGTAGATCAAGTAGGCTAAATTTATCAAATAGTCTTATCTTTAGCAATGGAGGTCCAGAGGACTCTTGTGTTCATGGGGCTGTAATTGTAACAAATCTGCACTAGGCCAGAATAGTATTGGTGCCCTAAGAGAGTACTCTCAGCAGTATAGAGTTATGTATTAGAAATTAATTAACTATTTTAGCATAACAGGGTCATGGTTAAATGTTTTAATTAAATATCAACAACCCCTTTTCTGTTTTTAGGGATTTTCTAATTAAAAAAAAATTTAAATCAAAATCAAATATTCTTTATTTTCAATCAGTTATACCTACATGAGTTTCAATCAATTTCAAGTAATTTTAAACAATAGTGGACTAAATTTGTCTTAAAATATATAATAAATACATATTTCCAGACAGGTCACACAGCGCCATCAAGTTTCCGTGGTAAGCTACGAGGCTTGTGTTACGGAAACTAGATGGTTGATAAACTACATATTATACTTTTTTTTTTGTAAATATATACATATTATACATATAAACACCCAGACCGAGACAAATTATACAATGTACAACTTGCCCCTGGTGGGAATCGAACCCACGACCTCCCGAGTTCATTGCAACATTTGTTACCACTAGACCACGGAGGCAGTCAAATATATATTAATATAATTAATATTATATTAATATCAAATCTTAATAAGGCTTAAGATAAAATTGGAAATGGTAAATCAAGATCAATGCTAAATATTTTTCTTTAAATTACATTTTTTTTAGCTTATATTAGAATTGTAATAAAGGTTGTTTTGCATATTAATAACTTTCATAATTTAGCATAAATATTTGTACCTAAACTACATTTAAAATTTCTTAAATGAACATAATTATCGTGGTACAGAAGTAGCAGGTTAAATTTCTGGTGTTGCTTAGAAAATACTCTTGATTCTTTCACTCTTTAGACCTTAACAAGTTTAGCCACTTATTATAATAATAATAACCATTCTGAATTGAACCCTCGCCAACATGTCTGGCCATTGTGGCAGGTGTAGGCCAAATTCTCCAGATACAAGTTCTGGAAGGAGATAGGCATTGGTGGTCTTGGACTTTGTGTTTTAGGGGCTGTAGATGATTCTGAATTATTTTTCCTCACTGCTGAGGGTCATGACCACCTCCATGGTTCAATTTGTCTCGTATGAATCTGCACCATACTTACGGCTGCATGTACTTGGATATTTAAGAGTAAATTAAGAAGTATAGATTTATTAATTTTAAGCAAATTTATGCCAATAAATTTATAAATATATAGTAATTATGTAACTATCAAGCCAACCTAAAAAAAAAAATCAATGTGACCTACTAACACATTTTGTCCAAAGATAGATTAGGTTACTATGTTAACTTTTTATAAATAGAATATGTATAAACCTAGGTAGTAAAATAGGTGATAGTTTTTATTTTAAGCTATGGTCATGCTTTTTTACAGTAAATTATTATTAAGAACTTAAATTTATTTAATCACAAAACGGGAAGAGAGGGTTGCATTAGGTTTGCCCGGTAGTCTGGATTGTTTAGTCACAATAGAACAGTGAACACCTCTCATTAAATTCCTCGTAGGTCAAAAGGTACAAAAGTTTTGTTTCCAAAACAATAAATTTAGAAGAATTCAGCCACTACCATTTTAGAACTAAAGAAAAACTTTGTACAAGAAGTCAACCATCACTAATACAGCGCATTGCGTGGGATGCTGTCAACAAAGTATACAACAATTTATTCAAAAAATAACAATTTAATGTTTATTATATATACTACACACTGTAGATTATCTGCCACTGGACAACCTGTACTTTCTTGCTGTACTGTACCCATGCACAAACACATCCCTTCACTGTCATGTCCAGGAGACCATTATGGATAATTTCTGTCGCTGAAGTCATACAATCTCCACAAATCCCAAAAGACCTATCACATCCGTTCAGACCTCTGAAAAAGTCCTTCCAGTTTAGACAAACTTCAGTCTGAGCGTAGCTGCCACACTGGAGCACTCAATGAGCCAATGCTGGGAGGTCTCCTCTGCCATGCATTCTCTAGACAGTGGGCCATCTTGTATTCAGAGTGTATAGATGTTTGTTCAAGGCACAGTGTCCTCTAATCACCCCTACCATTCTGCAAAGCTCTGTGTCGCGTAAGGTGCCTATCTGGGTTAATAAAGGGCTCCCTAGACTCTGCAGGTCTTTGTTAGAGCTAGTTTCGCAAGAATGGGAGCAGTAGATTGGTGCTGGGCCTGTTGTTGGGAATTTCTAGCGAGTTCATCAGCCGCATCATTACCCAGTGAGCTAGCTATACATCTTCTTCTGGGCTTCTGTCGTCTCTCCACTCAAAATTAATAAACCAGGGGTTTCCAAACTGTGCCACGCGCTGATGAGGCTAACTAAATTTTTGGGGATCACCTCATGTCACATTAATTAAGTTAACATTGTATTTTAGCTCTTGTCTAAATGTGAAAATATGTACAAAAGTACACTCTATGACAAAATACTAAACCTGTAATTGCGCCGCCAACTGAAAAAGTTTGAGAATCCCTGGAATAAACCATTAATGATGCGCGCCTATACACCTAGGTGTATAATACTGATATTTCTGTAACATAGGCTGATATGGAAGAAACTGGTCGCGTGCTGAGCATCGGAGATGGTATCGCTCGCGTGTACGGCCTCAAGAACATCCAGGCTGAGGAGATGGTGGAATTCTCCTCCGGTCTTAAGGTAAGGTATTTTTATTATGAGTTTTTCTGTTATCTGTTAAATTAAATAATACATGTAGACTTAGCCAAATTATTAATAAACAAGATCTTATGGTATGTTACTTTTCACTACAATTTTCTTAATAATTATTTAGCTAAAAGTTACATTTAGGGCCTTTTCACATGTATACGGTTGACGTCTCTGTGCCGTGCTATCTCTTTTACTTGTACACGGTTTACGTACGGTCGCCCGTTTAGTTTTGTCTCATTTCTGTTTTTATTACATAACACATCAAAAATCAATCTAGCTGCAAACGGCTGCATACACAGGGGTGGACGATGATGCGTTACAACTGTTAATTATGAAAACTATTATGATCGTGCACAAATTTTAATTAGATTTTTGTCAGACATACTGCGAAAAACGTCTGAAGTTAGCATTCAAATGGAATTGCCCGCGCTCATCGTGTCGTTTTACCCTCATGTCATGTGAACTTGTCTATAAAATTCAATACTTAACTGCAAAGACGGTTGCAGCGACAAAACCATGCTTATTTTTTGTGGTTTACTTAAAACAATATCATTAAAATCCAATCCTTCTCCAGGGAATGGCCCTTAACTTGGAGCCTGACAACGTGGGTGTAGTAGTATTTGGTAACGATAAGCTCATCAAAGAGGGAGATATCGTGAAGCGTACCGGTGCCATCGTGGACGTGCCTGTCGGAGAACAGATCCTCGGCAGAGTTGTGGACGCTTTGGGCAACCCCATCGACGGAAAGGGGCCCCTAGGGACCAAGGACCGCATGAGAGTTGGAATCAAAGCCCCTGGAATTATTCCTAGGGTGTCTGTGCGCGAGCCTATGCAGTCTGGTAAGTACTAATATTAGAATGAATATATCTGAAATTAACTGTAAAGTGGAGACATTTTCGTTTTTTTATCCCATGGTGTGCCCTAATAATTCATTGAGGAAAACTCCTTTCTATGAAATGTTTTTATTTGTAAAAATTGATTCTTTTGACTCTTTCGGTCCGGGAGAAGTGTGCGATCACCTTTTATCTCTAGAAGATCTAGTATATGTATAATTTCCAAATTTGCCATGTGCTTTTTTTGCTAAAAGGTTTTTTTTTAATTGTGTATATACTAAATTTCTAATTACATAATCATAATCTTCGCAATTGATATGAATATTAGGAAAAGAACAGTAATAATTTTTAAGTTATTGAAGTTCAATCTTTGTTGTTATATTTACTTGATTCTAAAGAAATTTAATAGCATTAGGACTTTTACTTTGCTACAGATATAGTTTCTCTTACATCACTTATTATATATGGATTAAGACATGGTTGTTTTTGGAAAAACAGATTAGTTGTCTGCGACTTTTTTATATGTTATGCTAAGCCTGCTTATTTCTTTAGGAATCAAGGCTGTGGACTCACTGGTGCCCATCGGCCGTGGTCAGCGAGAGTTGATCATTGGAGACAGGCAGACTGGCAAGACTGCTCTGGCTATTGACACCATCATCAACCAGCAGCGCTTCAACAATGGTAGCGAGGAGAAGAAGAAGCTGTACTGCATCTACGTTGCCATCGGACAGAAGCGATCCACTGTCGCGCAGATTGTCAAGAGATTGACTGATGCTGGTAAGTAGAATGTCTGTCTATCAATCTAACAGAAGATGTTGCTCTGGGAAGATTTGTGAAGGCATGATTTGTGTGTTATTCAGTTATAGCTCCTTCGCCAACCCGCCAGCATGGCAAGTGTAGGCCAAATTCTCCAGATGTGTTCTGTGAGGCCAGTGGAGTTCTAGGACGCTGTGTTCTAGGGGCTGTAATGAATTCAGTTATAGCTTGAGATGCCCACTATTTATCAACTCGACTTATGTTCCATCAGGCAGACAACAGACGCTTCAAGTATCTCTAAATACGGTTTGTGAGCCTCACAGTACGCTCCATTAACAACCCCTAGCACTGAGTTCGTTATGGAGTTGGCATAAAAACAATGTTAGATAGCTGACTAAAGCTGAGCCAAGAACCATGCCATAAAATATAAACTTATAACTAATTTTTTTTTTCTTTAGTTATTCATCAAAAATTCGCAGCAATAAACGCTTTTATTATTATTTCTAATTACTCACTTATATCCTGTCCCATTCAACATCTAGGCCGGGTGATTTACATTGGGTTTGTTACAATAAAGTAAATGTGAGATCACACACACAAGACATGCCTTTAACAAAGCAAATGTCACCCGACCCTCATGTTACACAAAAGAAAAACTATGGCATACTTATACCAAAGTTTATTATAAACTTTATTGGCGCGCGTGGTGAATACCTTGTACCTTGCATAACAAGATTATTTGTTATTACTATTACATGATGCCAATGTGCTATGTTATTATTTAACTTATGTGTATAGATAAATCAGCGTGGAAATGTTTATGCGTTTGTAGTAGTAATAACAGTTATTAAAACTGGAATTAACCGTTTTGCGCTAGCTACTAAAACCGGTGTTCCTCTTGACGCCCCGTGGTAGATGGCGGACGGTGAGAACCAGCTAGTGTGCGGGCACCTTCTCGGCAAGGCGGGAGAGAGAGCTAGTCTTCTTCCTCGAATTCGGAGAGGCTCGCGGAAACAGGCGCACGTGCTGTCACGCGGGGCCCTATGCAAGCGATGTGACCCTCGTGACACCACTCGGGTCCCTCAGGTGGGCAGAAGGGCGGCGTACTGGTGCTTCCTACGCTGCCTTCTTCTCTAGCGGAAAGGGACAGGAGGCCACAGCGTCCCACGTTTTTCGCACTCCCGCATCTGTCACTTATAAGTAGCATTAGAAGTGTCATGCCATTTTCTTAGTTAGTCTTTTCTTACTAATTAATCTATTGTTTTTAACGTAAATGATTTATCTAATGAATTTATGTACAATAATAAGTACCTATATAAAATATATATAAATTATTTGTTTATTTATCTGTTGACCGCACACACACTACTACACACTTAAAATCATCTTCGAGCTGATTTGCCTGTAAGTTAAGGTTATTTTATTCAATGATTTTACAGTTATTTTTATATTATGTCAGGTGCCATTAACTACACCATCATTGTGTCTGCCACGGCTTCCGATGCTGCTCCTCTGCAGTACCTGGCTCCATACTCCGGTTGCGCCATGGGAGAGTTCTTCAGGGACAACGGCAAGCACGCACTCATTATCTACGACGACTTGTCCAAGCAGGCCGTGGCCTACCGACAGGTATGTAAATTTTTAGGTTATGATGACAGTGATGTCCAGCAAATTTCCTAACAGTCTCTGGGAGGCCGATGTATGTGACCTTTCCTCCATCTCTGGAAGCCATCCAAACTCCTCCAACAGCCATATTCCATTACTTTACGCACAAGCTTTTTTAGTGGATTCCATTATTCACGTCGAAGCGTGCGTCTAAATAGCGGTGGTGGCTCCAATGAGAAATAGTTTTACTAACGTACATTTGTCATATTCATAGATTTAGATTTTGCCAACTTTACTATAGGCATCATGACAAGTTGCAAGCTTGTTGATGTCTCTAGTATACCAAACTCTAGAAATATTACTAGGAATCGAACCCAGTACGTTTAGTGATTTTTTAATTAAAGAAAAAAAATCTAAGATTCCGGTTCGTCTTTCTTTAACGGAAGTTCATCATTTTAAAAAACTTGATAGATAAAATCGATAATAGTGTGCTAATAGGCTTTTCACTGAGGTAATGATATTTTCAGATGTCTCTGCTGCTCCGTCGTCCCCCCGGTCGCGAGGCCTACCCCGGTGATGTGTTCTACCTCCACTCCCGTCTGCTCGAGCGTGCCGCCAAGATGTAAGTAAGACTAGCTTGATTGACAATGGGTCAGAGGGTGGCACCCACCTAAAGGCTTATATTGTGAATAATAGTATTGTAGTTTAACAATGTCTCTAATAGTAATAAGGGACATTTATTAATACAATTTGTAACATCGATGAGTTTGCCACTTGTCATGATTGGCTTATAGTAAAGTTGGCTAAATGTGAATCCGCTTATTTATAAGCGTGGTTTCTGACCACCCCGAAAGGAAAATTTTATTATTTATTATTTTATATATACTGTACTGATATCACATGTATGTACTGCTCCAGATACACCAATATGTAGTATAAAATGATATTGTATAATATCAATATGTAATTATATATAATAATAAATTCCAATTTAACCCTCCAGGTCCGACAAGATGGGCGGTGGTTCCCTGACTGCTTTACCCATCATCGAGACCCAGGCTGGAGACGTGTCTGCTTACATTCCCACCAACGTCATCTCCATCACTGATGGACAGATCTTTTTGGAAACCGAGCTGTTCTACAAGGGTATCCGTCCCGCCATCAACGTCGGTCTATCTGTGTCCAGAGTAGGATCTGCTGCCCAAACTAAGGCCATGAAGCAGGTAATATAACCTCAATAGCATACATGAACCAAGGGTTAACAGCTTAAGCCGTCATTAAGTTCTCACCAACATCCATTACTTACGGACAGATCATTTTAAAACCTGAGCTGTATGTGGGTCTCTCTGTGTCTCTTGACCAGGATCTTCTGCCTAAACTAAGGCCATGAAGCAGGTAATATAACCTCAAAATCACTGGGCACCGTGGATTTGTGTAGGATTTTTCAAACAATGTTTCCTTCAACAGTGTAGTGGGATTCCACAAGTTGTTATTAGTGAAACTGGTACCGACTGCCTAATGTGCTCTCTTAGGCACGGGCAGTGGTGTTGTAAATCTATAACAAATGTTAGTAAGAAAACTATTTTATTTCTCATTGGTACATAATAAATAATAATAATAAATATTTCCAGACAGGTCACACAGCGCCATCTAGTTTCCGTGGTAAGGTGGGAATCGAACCCACGACCTCCCGAGTTCACGGCAACGTTTGTTACCACTAGACCACGGAGGCGGTCAAATGCCATACATGCCAGAGGATTTTTTATAAAAGCGTTACTACAACCAAGCTACCACCGCAATACATATGCACAGAATTATATCTTTAAAAAAACCTTTTTATCATTGTAGGTGGCTGGTTCCATGAAGTTGGAGTTGGCCCAATACCGTGAGGTGGCCGCCTTCGCCCAATTCGGTTCTGACTTGGACGCTGCTACTCAACAGCTGCTCAACAGAGGCGTTCGTCTTACTGAGCTGCTCAAACAGGGACAATACGTACCCATGGCTATTGAAGAACAGGTATTTCAAAATAAACTGGACAAGTGGCTAGTGACAATAGAAATGGACTATGTTGATAACTGACAATTTTATGAACTAGAAGCAATATAGGCTTATCAGAAATGTGCTTCAATCAATAACAATAATAATAAATCATGAATATTTTTTTAAGAATGGTTGTATATTTGTATGCAAAAAGGTCAGCCTTTATCATATTTCAAGATACATCTAAGAACGACATTCGCCGATTGGTTATCTGAACGAAATCCACTTTTTATATCATAAAATACGCTAACAAAAACAACAGTGAAGGGTTGCGTAATGAAAGAACAATGGCGAGATATTACCAAATAAAATGTCGACTTAAAAGAAGTGACTTAAAAAAATATTTATAAATCTGTTAGATTTTTCATAATATTATCTTTATTATATTATTAGAAGTTCAATGGAAATTCCGAATATTCGCCGCATGGTCCTGTCACATTCTTCAAAAAGCAAACTGTAGTGTTGCCACTGTATTAATTAAATCTAAATTCGTAGTATACATGTGAAATAACAATGCTTTAAATTGTAATGGTGACTTAGATTAAAAAGAATTACTTATGAATAAAACGCTTCAATTTATAGTACCTGTAGGTAGAAAAAAATATACTATAAATAAATTAATATTAATCCAAACGATGAAAAAACTTAAACTAATACTTTTTTAGGTGGCCATCATCTACTGCGGAGTACGCGGGCATCTGGACAAGCTGGACCCCACTAAGATCCCAGATTTCGAGAAGGAGTTTACCCAACACATCAAGACCAGCCACCAGGGCCTGCTCGCCACCATCGCCAAGGACGGACAGATCACCAAAGAATCCGACGCCACCTTGAAGAAGATCGTAGTAGACTTCGTTACCAGCTACAGCCAGTCTTAAACACATACTCAACACCACCAGACTACAAATTTAGATTTCTTAGGCATTTAATAAAGGTTTAAAACCACACACATATAGCCCAAACCCCTTCTGTACCTGTGGTGTAATTTATTTCATAACTTATTAAGTGACATATAGACATAATAGATTTATTATTATTTATCTATTTCTGCTTATATTCAGAGCAAATCTATGTTACGGTACTAAATGAGTTTTTAACCGACGAAATGTGACATGTGGTTGAGGCTGATATCACTTGGTATACAATTTGTATTGTCTTGTGGCCTGATTATATTTTAAATTAACAGTTTAACATAAGATTAAATTTATTTGTGATGTAATCTTATGTCAAACTGCAAATTAATAAGTTATGGGGTGATGAGTGGAAGTTCTTGGTTGTAGAGTGGTTCCACTGGTGACCTTTAGTAGTGCTTAACATTCACGTGGACTGTAATATGAATGCAATATTAAATATCTCATAAATGTCAGTATGCTGAAGTATATTGGTTATAAAATATACAGTAAACACATTAAACATAGTTTTTATTATTTTCCCTTACAATCAGATAACATCATGGAAAAATTACCATAGACGAAGCAAGATTCGAGGTCGATGTCTTAGGCTGGTATTATTAAGTTTTGGACGAAATAAATAGCTCGTGTTCGAGTACATATTTTTAGGTTTTGTTTTTTAAAAACTTACTATTTAATATTATAACTTAATCAAAAATAGCATTGTAATACTTTCTAGCACCTTTAGACTTAATTTTTTTTTTGTTTTCTTTCCCGACGGAATTGGCTGAAGGACTAAAGTATGCATAGCCTTAATATTTAAAAAATATATATTTTGAGGTTATCAGACTTTAATGGCGGCGGTATTGATTTAAAACTTTTTCTTTGATTATGTGACATCCTTTATTTGTGCTCACACTGATCAGTTAGTCGATAGGTGCCTAAATGCAATAATTTTCAATTATCAACAACAGTGGACATCGGTAATTATAATCTTTGATCAGTAAGCTATCTTTTCTGTGGAAAAGAAGTCACAGTATGGATACTTTTAAAAAATCATCTCGTAAGCGTAGGAATAGGAAATTACAAAAAAAAAGCAAAACATGTTTTAAAGAAATGCTGATTGCGTATCAAAATAATGACATGGCAACTATGCAAAATGCACCGACCTATGTTAGAGATATGGATAATTCTGATTACTCAGATTCGGATGTAAATACGCCTGGACCGGTGGCCTCTACATCTTCGCTTACACCCTCTGTACGATCTGATTCGTCTCTGTGTCCTGTAACGGAGGAATCTGATTGCAGCAGCTCGGAGAAATGTATCAGCAGTGCTGTGCCCGAGACAGATCAAAGCAATTCATCAGACGATATGTTGGACAGCTTATCTTTGACTCTATCACCTCCGGGTTATGATGATGAAAGTAGTGATGAGCCATTTGATGTTGACGGATCCTTGGCCAGAGTAATTATTAACAAATTAAACATTGGGAATAATGTTGAATCAATATCTGTAGAACCAAGTTCGGACGAGACGGTAGTTACTCATGAAATAAGCAGTGATTACACTAAAGTGGAGGAACCCGAGCCTAGGCCACCACCAACAGTTCCAGCTGCACCACCCCCGCCTGCAGAAGAGCAGCTACGAGCTTCAAATAATGTTGTGGACAATAGCTTACCTCCGCCAGTTCAATCAAATTATATACAACAAATTTATTATCAAAGTGGAGATGGAACCTTTGAAGATATAGATGATATCTTAAACTATAGAAAAGCTCCTAGGAATGAGTCTCCTGCCAGCACCATAACTAAGGCTGCTGATATAGTTGACACAATAATGGCACAGCCTGAGGAAAAAATTAATGATGTGAAGCCAGTTGAAGAAACTCAGTCTACAGAAGACAAGGTTACTGATAAAAGCCCCGAAAAGGAAGCTGCTAAAGCTGAAGAAGCCATAAGTGTACAACCGAAAGATAATTCCAACATCATTCCAGAAGCAGTAGTGAAAGTACCGGAACCTATTGATAGAGTTCACTTATATTACATTGGCCAGTACTGTATAATGGTTCTTCAGCATCCTATACAGGTGTTTATAAATGGTAAAGTCAAAATTACAAGTCTTGCTGGCACTGTAGAGATAATGGGGTACAAAATGAGACAAGGCACATACGAGGTATTTGCACCTAACTATAACTATCACATTTGCATGAAGACAGTTGAGAATGAAAATGATTATTATGGATTATTTAGCAAATTGACTACTTTAGGACTGTCTATTTGTGATGCTGAGAACATAGTAGTTCCTCTAGGAGACCAGGATGCCGTGATATGTCTTCAAATGTTGCAAAGCAGGAAGTACAACTTTGTGGAGCAGAATTTCCCCAAGGCTACTTTGTTCTCTAGGTTCAGGACTGAGGACATGGGACTAAGGAAATGTACAAATATCCTGGAATGCTCACTGCAGGTCACCAAACCTCCCAGTTGCCTTAATATTAATCCAGCCTGGGATAACATGTTTAAGGATTTAACCCCGGGTAAGCTAATTTGATGACCTAAGAGCGATGGTTGGCAAATACTATAAAGGTCGCTTCAAACCCTGGCATGTACCAATGAGAAATATACTTTTCTTAATTTCCCAAATTCAGTTCCGGTTCCACTAATACCAACTTGTGGAAACGTAAACAAATTATCATTAAATATTGACATCAGATCCTCGCCTAGATGGGTCTACCAGATGGCGAGTGTAGGCCAAAAACCCCAGAAAATTCTAACAGTAAAATATAACAGTAGAGGTCTAGGACTTGTGTGTCTCAGGGCTGTGATAATGAAGTATTCAACTAGCCAAGCAACCATGAATAGGCTGAAAAAATTGGGATTTAAATAGATTTTATGGTCAGTAGGGTTAGGATTGTCCAGGTCTGGGTTTAGGCTTGGGACATTTTCCAGTTTTTTCTGGCAGGGTTGCAGCAGGTAACCACATCACTTTTAGTGCGGTCCGCTATTACTAGCTTACAAACCTAGGGGTCTAGGTTTCAACTACTTCAGCTCTACTTCTCTAGGAAGTGGTCTCCTATTGAGTTGCCGTGCACAGGATGGTGTGATATCCTGGAGCTTCTCATAGCTTTTATTTATAAATAAATCATAGACTAAAAAAATATTTGAGTTGGTCAATAATTATATCATTTAATTACAGATAGTAACTTGTCCTCTCTTCGCCAGACATGAGGGTTAGGAACTTAGATCTGACTATTAATCTGGTCCTAAGTCCTAGGATCCTAAAAATTGAGACTATATATTTATCATGCAAAGTCGGCATTCATCATCATCTGGCTGTGTCTCTCCACTGCTGGATATAGGCCACCTCCAAGGCTCGCCACTTCACACAATCTCCTGCCACCCTTGTCCATCCGTCTTCGTTCTTAGTCATCCGTCCATCTGTCAGGGTGTCTTCCAACTCTTTGTCTTCCAGTATGTGATCTCCACTACATTCCAGTCCTTTGTCACCTTAGCTTAATTTTTGATTATTAGGCGATCAGCGCATTGCTCATATGCCTATACGAAGCACTGGCGTAAAGTTTATAAAAATGACAGTTATCGCCATAGGCTATTTCTATTGTCACTAGTCACTTGTCCAGTTTGTTTTGAAAGTGTTTACAGTTGAGGACTTTAATATGTCTTCTGGTATTTAGTTCCACATATTTATAACTCTGTTATTCATGAAGTGTTATCCTATTTATTACATTTTATTTCTGGATGATCTCATTAGTTTCATTCCGTGGTCACAATGGGGAAATATTGTTTTAACCTGAACATTTTGGCTAGGTGGGGGCAGTTATACCTTTCTATTAGAATTTTTAAATGTCTTACTTATATCTCCCCTCATTCTACGATCCCTGAGACTTGTCAGCTTCAAATATTTAAGCCTCTGGTAAAATGACTTCTTCCTCAAGCAGTGTGGAAGTTTAGTTGCCCGCCTCTGTACTCTTTCAAAAATTTCGATATCTTGAAGTATGGATTTTAAAAGCTTTGATTCTCTGACGGATGTCACTGTTTCTGACTTTACTCTTCTGAGAAATTCCAAGCATAACTCTCTCCATGGCTCGCTGAGCAACCTTTAACTTTAAGTCAGCATTACCATTGTGTGTGGGTAAGTAAGGATAGTGTCCCAGTTTGCAACTAACAAAAAACGGAACTCCCTCTAATTTATTTTTAGCTACTCCCCTACTCAACCTAATACTGTATGATTCTAGAGCAAAGACAACGTACACTGGTTTGTGGCGGCAAAGGTGTGGGCAAGTCCACTTTCTTGCGGTACTTTGTGAACAGACAGCTGAATTATGGCAAAGTATTGGTTTTGGACCTGGATCCTGGTCAGAGCGAGTTTACAGTTGCCGGTAGCATTTCGGCCACTGTAGTTGACTGCCCTCTTCTTGGACCTAACTTCACTCACTTGAGGGAACCAGATGTGTGAGTATGAAAGAAAGAAAACAACTTTATTGTCGTCATAAAATATGTTTTTAACATGGTAGCCAAATAAGGATGTCAGTCGCAAGCCGACACACCATTCTTCTCATCTCTTACCCACACACGATGGACCCGGCCGCGGCACCCGCACTGTGAATGCTTAGAAATATGTTCTGTAAGACCCATCTCCACCAGTGGAGGTCTTGGACTCTTATGTTCAAGGGGCTGTGATGTGATGTGCGAGCTAAAGGGTTTTAATATAAAATAATTAGAAAATCAATATTTTATTTTAGAGTAATCAGTTTATGAGTATAGGAATGTTTTATGTAGAAAGAGGGAGCATTAAAAAATATTGTTTTGTTGTTTTTTTCTTTGTTATCGTCATTACAGCTTCTAAAACAGAGCGTCCTAGACCTCCACTGTTAGAGATGGGCCTTCCAGAACATATATCTGGAGAATTTAGCCTACACTCGCCACGCTGGCCAGACAGGTAGGCGAGGATCTGATGTCAATTTTCTTATGACAATTTGTTAAAGATTCCGCAAGTTGGTATTAGTGGAACCTGGACCGACGGCTTAACGTACCGAGCCACCACCGTGCTCCCTTACAACCGAGCCACCACCACGCTTTCTTACAACCGAGCCATCACCGCACTCTCTTACAACCAAGCCACCACCGTGTTCTCTTACAACCGAGCCACCACCACGCTTTCTTACAACCGAGCCACCACCGCACTCTCTTACAACCGAGCCACCACCGTGCTCTCTTACAACCGAGCCACCACCACGCTTTTTTACAACCGAGCCACCACCGCACTCTCTTACAACCGAGCCACCACCGCACTCTTTTACAACCGAGCCACCACCGCACTCTCTTACAACCGAGCCACCACCGCACTCTTTTACAACCGAGCCACCACCGCACTCTCTTACAACCGAGCCACCACCGCACTCTCTTACAACCGAGCCACCACCGCACTCTCTTACAACCGAGCCACCACCGCACTCTCTTACAACCGAGCACCACCGCACTCTCTTACAACCGAGCCATCACCGCGCTCTCTTACAACCGAGCCACCACCGCACTCTCTTACAACTGAGCCACCACTTCCCTCTCTTACAACCGAGCCACCACCGCACTCTCTTACAACTGAGCCACCACTGCCCTCTCTTACAACCGAGCCACCACTGCCCTCTCGTACAACCGAGCCACCACCGCACTCTCTTACAACCGAGCCACCACCGCACTCTTTTACAACCGAGCCACCACCGCACTCTCTTACAACCGAGCCACCACCGCACTCTCTTACAACCGAGCCACCACCGCACTCTCTTACAACCGAGCCACCACCGCACTCTCTTACAACCGAGCCACCACCGCACTCTCTTACAACCGAGCACCACCGCACTCTCTTACAACCGAGCCATCACCGCGCTCTCTTACAACCGAGCCACCACCGCACTCTCTTACAACTGAGCCACCACCGCACTCTCTTACAACTGAGCCACCACTGCCCTCTCTTACAACCGAGCCACCACTGCCCTCTCGTACAACCGAGCCACCACCGCGCTCTTTTTCTTTACTAAGATTGAATGTTTTTATTTTCAGGACTTTAAACCTTGGCATCATAAACGTGATGGAGGGACTAACAAGATATGTAAAAGGTGTAACGCAACTCTTTAGCTTTTGTTGTTCGAGAATAAAATACCACCAAATGCCCTGGGCCATTAATACTATGGGCATGTGTAACACCATTGGGCTGAAACTCATAACCTACATACTTTTATCTATAAAACCTACACTAGTGCTGCAATTCAATAGTAAAAACGAACAAAATAAATTTGAACATTTTCTGACTCCCGAAGTCCTTAGGAACTTAGTTAAAAAGTAGGTATTTTTTTATATTAAAGTATTTCAAAGTATATGCAAATTCACTGTCTTTTTTAATACTAGCACGACATGCGCCCATACTATGGTGCAAGGTCCATGAATATTAGCTACTGGAATTACACTCATGACTGACATCAGTCCCTAATACTATGCCGGCTTGACTGGGCATGACAGAAATTCGAGCCTGATCCCGAAACGTGTGGATACAATTTACTGGGTTAATAGGCACGAACGGTGTATTCCGCGCCCCGGCAGACTGGGCAAATTACCACCATCATCAGGTCGCTTACCACCTATTTGTTCTCGTTGAAAGTATGTGTCATTTGCAATGATGTCAAATGCCAATTTTTACTTTCAAGGAGAACTGATATTTATATGAAAATAATACCGCTTGAAACAACACTTACTGAATAAACAAGACTTACCGTGGTCAAGCGGATAAGACCGTAGATTTAAACCAGAAAAATGTCGCTGGATGAGGGTGGCGGAAGGTCGTTTGAAATGGCGAGCCTTTGGGAAGGCCTCCAGCAGTGGCCAAACACAGGCTCATGATGATGATGCCCTTATTACTTACTACTAAATATACCTCATGATGATATCAGTTGGGTATAATTTGTATGACCGCCTCCGTGGTCTAGTGGTAACAAACGTTGCCGAAAACTCGGGAGGTCGTGGGTTCGATTCCCACCGGGGGCAAGTTGTACATTGTATAATTTGTCTCGGTCTGGGTGTTTATATGTATAAAATGTATATATTTACAAAAAAAAAAAGTATAATATGTAGTTTATCAACCATCTAGTTTCCGTAACACAAGCCTCGTAGCTTACCACGGAAACTAGATGGCGCTGTGTGACCTGTCTGGAAATATTTATTTTATTTATTTATTTGTATTTGCTGTCATTACTTTTTAACTCCTAAGCATACCTGAGTAGGGGTGTGCTTATAAACGGGTACCTATATTTAGCATGCCTTTATTACTTACTACTAAATATACCTCATTATGATATCTTTTGGGTATAATTTGTATTTGCTGTCATTACTTTTCAACTCCTAAGCATACCTGAGTAGGGGTGTGCTTATAAACGGGTACCTATATTTAGCATGCCTTTATTACTTGCTAAATATACTTCATGATAATAAAAGTTATTTTTAAATCATAGTTTGTACGTATACATGTACCCACACTCTTTTCTTACTCTCCCAAAGGTGCTAACCAGAAACTGTCTAGACATTTTGATGTCTATACATTTGAATGTTTTAATTTTTGTGCAATAAAGAATTTATCTATCTATCAATGATATTGGTGAGAATTGTTAGAATCTTATCAAATGAGCTACTGTGCAGATATTTTTAGGTTATATGTGGGAATTATTGGGACTGGGAGTAATAATAGCTTATTTGACAGCTGAAAAGGCCAGTGTATAGTTAGCCGTGAATTCTTTGGGTGATTAAAATTCGAACCTGTCAAGGAGGCCCGCTGCCGATTTCCAGAAAATCCTTTAATTCGTAATGGGGTATATTGGAGCGCTCCATTTCAACATGAAGGAACTCCTAAATGTACCCGAGTTTGACCGAGACTTTAGGATTATTTAGGATTGTTGACTTCACTCCTAACTATACCCGAAGTCTTTAATCGCGTCTCCAAAATGTATATTATAGTCCATTTAATCTACAGATTCACAATGTTAATTTCCAGACAATTAAAGGTGGAAAACAAAAAATATGCGAGTATTAATTTTAAGAAAGATAGCGGATTTTTTCTTCATTGGCGAACATAATCTATAAAATTGCAAATTAAAAAAAAAAAACAATTTTTTGCTAACAAATCAAAAAGTTAAATATAAAAGTTGTAGGTTATTTTCCTCATTAATAAGAATAATATTACCTATTAAAAAGTTTATAGGTTGATTCAATAAGAAATTTATTATAACAGGTTTTTTTTTCTCGTTCTTCTTCAGGTGGCACTAATCAATACTTTGTGACACATCAATCGGAATATAATTTTAATACCTACAACTTTTAAATTTTTCCATTTTTGATTCGGGCTCAGCTTTTAGATTTTTTTTAGGTTAGGTTCGCCAATGGGGTGTGTCACTAACTTTTTATCACGATAGATGGCGCATGATAGTTGGTACCTTATATAACTATCAGTTGCATAGAAAACTTGTATTTTTATTACGAAATTTATTTTGGATATTATGTCGAAGTGAGCAGCTTTTAAGTGTACAAATCGAGATTTCCAAGCAAAATCGAAGATATGATGATCTCAAAATTGCCGTTCTATTAATTCAACCTTTTTTCTTATTAAAGACGGTCTTCGCTTTCTTAATTCGTATTTTAAGGTAGGTAACGTTAATTTAAAATACATTTTTCTGTTATAAAAATAAAAAAACTACAAAAACATTTAAAAAATGATGCCTTAAAAGGTGTAAACAAGGTACCAGTGCCGCTAGCGACATCTACAAAAAGCTTTGCCTGATAAACCCCATTAAATTCTGAAATAAAAACCGCTTTTTCTTAAAATCTTCTACATATACTTTTATTTTCTGTCAGCAATTATCTCGACCATTTTCGTAGATTAATTGGACTAAATGTCGCCCATTAAAAAAAAAAAAATCAATTATTTAGATTTACCGTTAAATTATTTTAAAATAGGTATAGCCCCAGTCCGTACTTCCGCAACGTCACTCGAGAGGTGCAAGATTTCTTGCTGATTGTATGCGACCAAGATGACAATAATAGGACTCCCAAACTTTCGCCGAAGGACAATCGATATCTATGTCTGCTGTCATATTTCGGACAACTGCTAGAAATACATCCCTGGACCGGATTTTTGGGATTGGTCCCTTTTGAGTGAGTTTTTTTTTTTTAATTTTTATTTAAACCCCTTAGTACTGAAATCTCAAATTACGACGGGAAGCTAATAAGTTTTCTGAAAATATGGACACGGGAATAGGGAAATGGAACATTCTAGATTATTATTATTATGAAATTGGTAAGGGTGTATGCAAGTGACACTTTGATTGCATTAAAAGCGGTAAATTTGAATTCATTGAGTGAGTTTTTTTTTGTTTACTTTTTTATTTTTATTTAAACCCCTTAGTACTGAAATCTCAAATTACGACGGGACGCTAATAAGTTTTCTGAAAATATGGACACGGGAATAGGGGAATGGAACATTCTAGATTATTATTATTATCAAATTGTTAAGGGTGTATGCAAGTGTCACTTCGATTGCATTAAAAGCGGTAAATTTGAATTCCATCCTACGATTTTATAGGTTTGGCCAAACCACATACTGAGCTTAATCAAGTAGGTAGCAAGAGGTCCACGATAGCGCGAATATTGACTTTCTTACGTTATTCTCTCCAAATCGAGCCATCTTCAAAAATATGGTTTACAAACACTTTCTTTCTAACTAGATTGTCCCAAATTTAGTCTGTTTTTCATGTCCTCACTATCCTCAATTGCAGCAACATTATATTTCACTTCCCTCATCATGTAAGTAGTTTTATTTTTATATTATTGTTTATTTATGATGTAATTTATGTTTATATATATATATGTATATATGTATGTATTTGTATATGTATTAGTATGTAAGATTGTTATGTATGTATTAATACTGTTAAGAATAACTTAATTAATGATTGCACCTACTATCTATACTGTCTAAATGTCCTCAAGGTTTGGCTGTCAGAGAATGCCTAGCGGCATTAAGTCTGCCTTTGTACATAGTGCAATATTTTTTTAAATAAAATAAAATACATAAATTCTTTCTCTCTATTTCATTGGAATACCTATTATAATATAAAGCAAAACTTTATTTTTTTTAAATGAAACGATTAAAACTACTTAAAAGAAAAAAAATAAAAACTAAACCTTATAAAAAACAAAACTATTCGTAAAAAATGTCCTCTAGAGATTACCCGGGATAGTCCCAAGAAGACTGGTAACATTTCCCCTCTGTATAGCGAGGCTAATACGTTGGCAGAAATAATTGCCAGCTTTCCTGTCTCCAGACTTTTCCATTAGCCGTTTGGACAACTCCTTGGCCAGATGCTTGGCTGAGTGTCCCCATGGGCCCATCGTCTCGACCCCAAACGGCGCAAATTCGTAACCTGTACTGAGGTTGGCGTATTTTCGCTGCTTGAGGTTTTCAGCAGAAACCGCCGCGCTTGACAAGGTCGCCTGGATGTGTGATGGGGCTAATACCTATTATTAAGTTACTCAGTTTATTATTATTAATATTATTATTATTAATTAAAGTGATATTATGTTTCTGTTTTGATCACTAGTGGATATTGTACTATTATAAAAAATAAAATATAGATTTTAATATATAACATTGAAAATATAAAATGTAACAAAACTGTTATGACGTGTATTAGTGCTAAAGATAATACCTTGCGCCCACGTGATGGTAAGCGGCTCGCAAGTTCCATGAAAGTTAGCAACTGTAATCAGACACTCATGACTGACTTCAGTCCTTATCACTATGGCCGGCTTGACTTGGCATGACCGTAATTCGAGCCTGATACGTGTGGATACACTTTACTGGGTTTATCAGCACGAACTTCCCCGCCCCGACAGACTGGGCAAATTACCACTTATTAATATTTTGATTTGCACTTCAACCCTTAAGGAGTCTGCCCACTACACCGTATCATACCATGAACGTAATAGGAACGTGTCAGGCAAAAAAAATATTTTTATAGAAAAGCATGACACTACGTCCACTAGACCGTTCCGTCACCGACCCGTACCGTCGCGTGCCATGCACGGAGCGTTAATAATTGTCGGCGAGAATATTTTGCCGGAACCGATACGCTCCGCGCATGGCACGTACATATACACAACGTCCAATATTCTCCTTCAGTTTTTCGTTCTTTTAGAGTATCGAATACTACACGAATACTACAGCTACGAATATATGTTTAATTGACATATTATTATTATTGACATTGTAAGGTGACACGGCCCGTATACAGCCACGAACTAGTATTAAGATTTGATATTTATTATTATTGTTGGACCTGCGTGACTCGCACTCCCGCTCCCTTCGCTCTACTCACAACAATCAACTCTCAATTCCTCTTCACTCTTCCAGCAGATATTCAGATTCTCTTACTGTTTCTGCAGCCCTCCAATGGAATAGGCGACCTTTATCTATTAGACAGGCCCCGTCTTTAAGTATATTCAAACATTTATTAATTACATACTTACTCAAAAAACAATATGACATCTAATTTCCACATCTTGACATAATAATTATTATATTAGTATTTATTTAATTTAAGCATTTATTATATCGTATGACATATTTATATATTGGTATGTTATTTATACTAACTATGGTATATTTATGATTGATTTTAACTATTATTATTATTCTGACCGCCTCCGTGGTCTAGTGGTAACAAACGTTGCCGTGAACTCGGGAGGTCGTGGGTTCGATTCCCACCGGGGGCAAGTTGTACATTGTATAATTTGTCTCGGTCTGGGTGTTTATATGTATATATTTACAAAAAAAAAAAAGTTTAATATGTAGTTTATCAACCATCTAGTTTCCGTAACACAAGCCTCGTAGCTTACCACGGAAACTAGATGGCGCTGTGTGACCTGTCTGGAAATATTTATTATTTATTTATTATTATTTCGTACTCTGCACCCATTATAATAATTTCTTACTCTCCCAAAGGTTAGCTGGTAGAGAATACCATACGGTATTATGCTCGCCTATGTACATTATTTTATATATTATATTTTGTGTGCAATAAAGAATTATATTATTATTATTATTAGATTGTAAGCTGACTCGGCCCTTTTACAGCCACGAATTTATATTTAGTTGACACGGCCTATTTACATCAGCCACGATCTTATATTAAGTAGTTATTAAGTTACAATTACCTTGCTTATGTCAATAACACACATAAATCTGGATTGTTTACCTGTTACGGTCCAACCATGATTACCTAACTTATGTTTGTTTATATATTTTTTATGTTTTTGTTTTATATTATTTTAGTGTTGACAATATCCAAGTTGTTACAAGATAACCTATGGAATTAAATATTTTGATTTTATCGTGAATCCAGTAGCGTCGAGTGGTTTTTTGGTTCTCTTCTTCTTCCTCATCCAATATTATGGCAATCATTGCCAGTTGTCTAACAGTTAATCTTTTAATAGCTATACCCATTTTATTAATTTAAAACTTGATAGCACTCCCCAGACATTACCGATACACACGCGAGAATGAAACGGCTTCCTATCAATTTTACGTCATACAAATTACGGGTTGCATACGGACACCATACCGGCATTAAACGCCGTCGATTCGTTTCGGTGGGCAAAGCAAGCCGTATCGTATTGCCTTCCGTGCTTGATACGTTCATAGCACGGTCATGGTATGATACGGTGTAGTGGGCAGACTCCTTTATCATTATTTTAAACTTTTTTCACAGGTCACATATCGATAAGATATGTGTTGCTTCAGACGTGGCTTTAGACGATAGTGCCTTGCTTGACATTTTGAATGGAAAGGTTGTCGCTTTGATTGCAGCACCAGACAATATGACGATGAGAAATTTAAAAAGATCTATCAAGTTAGATACAGACCCACAGGTCTGTTATGGCCACGGTAAGTATCTAATAAAATTGAACAGACAAATAAACGACACTAGCCTAGAGATTCTCAAACTTATTTCATCTACCGCCCTTTTCACTGAATATAACTAAATAATAGATGTTTTGTAATAATGTTTTAATTTCAGTGAATTTTAATATATAAAGTCACCTCCCTGAACCATGCCAACACCTTCCATTTCTTTCTGGGCCACTTGCCTAGAGGGGGGCGCTCCAGGCGTCCAACGCCCGCAAGGGGGCTTTATCGCCCACTTTGAGAAATACTGATTCAGTTATTTAATCTAAATATATATTTTTTAAAGACGGGTCTTTTTATTTTCAATTAACTTTTTTAATTTTATAATTTTTAGTTTTCGCTTGTTTGTTATTAGATGGTAAATGATAGAATATGATACAATAATTGCCTATGCGAAGGCAAAAAGGGTGCGGGAGATTTCCAACTCCCTCACAGGGTGGTAGATGAGTGGACTTTATATGGTATGGAGGGTTTGATGACGAGCCAGCTCCGTGAAGTCCAAAGAAACACTTAGCGCTTCCAGCAGCAGCTGACCACGCCTCAGTGGAGGCGACCCCAGGGTTCCAGAAGACCAGCTCTTCTGGTGTTAAAACTCTTTCACACAAATGTTATTTCACATAAAACTAATAATCACTTGGATTAGTTCCAACCGATAAATACACGCGGTGTGACGTCACTGAAGCACAAAATTCGACATCCGCCGCCGACCGAGATTAAACTGCGACTGGACCCTCCAATGGATCACAGAACTGGCTTTAACACTAATTATTAAAACCTCAAACTGATGTTCCCTTAAGAGAAGCCGTTTGACAGCTGGAAGGAATGGATGAGTGGAGGCTAATAACCCACGGACTAAAGCAACGACATTGTATTGCAGGATTGATCCGCGGCGTGGACAAGTCGGACGGCCGATTGTTCCTGTTGAGTCCTTCATCTCGTCTCCAGGGGGCCCGCGGGATATTGATGAGCTCGTGGACCCCCGAACTGCAGCTGCCGGTCCCTCCAGGTGTACCTGTCCCGTACAGAACTGCCTCAAACAGAGCTCTTCTCACGCCGGTCAAAAGACGATTCAACCCTATACACTTATTAAAATCCAAATAAATCCTATAAGCTTACTTACACGAAAGGGGCCGTCCATTAATTACGTAAGTATCGAAAAGGGGTTCAGTCAAAATCACGAAATATCACAAGGAAGGAGGGGGGTGTAGTAAAATATCACGTGTATTTATTGTGATTGTAATTACGGTTGCTTTTCCCCACTTAGTCTCTGTTAGACCATTACTCCTTCAGCGGAGTCATCCGATCTCCTCCAGGAAGGCTAGGAGGTCACGTTCCAGCAGACCTCCGTAAGAGTCCTCGCAGTCTGTGGAGGAACCTCAGTCTAAGCTCAGCCACACTGTCGCACTCCAAGAGCACATGCGTCTCCTACTCCGCCATGCATCCAATACACAGTGTAATCTGTAATGTTCAGAGTATAAAGATGTTTGTTAATGACACAGTGTCTCATCAAGACCTATTATAGATTATGCTGACGTCTGCTATCCTGATCTTACTGAAGAGCTACTAAATAAACTGGATCGCCTTCTAAACTTATGTATCCGATTTGTTTTCGGCTTGCGTAAGTATGACCTCGTCTCCCATTTTCGTACACAGTTAAATTGGCTCAATATCCGCTTTCGCAGGTCAGCACATCTTCTATATTTTCTATACAATATTATTTACAACCCTATAGCTCCCTCTTATCTTAAAACACACTTTGAATTTCTTTGTGATTCGCACGACCGCCCTCTTCGTTCTTCTCATAACAACCAACTTAAAATCCCACCCCACACTTCCAGCAGATATTCAGATTCATTTACCGTATCGTCTGCTCGCCAGTGGAACAAACTTCCACTGACCATCAGACGAGCTCCTTCCATTCACATCTTTAAAAAACTACTTAATACTTTCTTTTTAAACAAGCAGAACAATATATTTTAACTCCATAAATTTCTACTTCCTAATAATATATTATCCTCATATATGTATATCTTCTATAATACTTATATATAGATGAGTATTTATGTAGTCTATGTATTCATACTATTTATGTAGTTTATTGGTTAGAATTGCACCCCACATATTTATACTGTCTCACTCTCCCAAAGGTTAGCTGGTAGAAAAAGCCGAAATGGCGTTAAGTTCGCCTTTGTACATACTTTTAAGTAAAGTGCAATAAAGTATTTAATAAATAAATAAATAAATAAAATAAATAAATAAGACCCCCACCATATGCGTAGCCTAGCTCTGTCAAGGCCCAGGAGGCGTCTTGTAAAGGCGCTCGTCAGGATTGGGAAGGGCCTCCCTGGACTGTTTGCAGTCTGTGCTCGATGTTCACATCTGCTCGTGCAGTCTATCGGTTCTTAGACGAAGCCAGCCTTGCATCAATTGCAAGTGTAGGGGGATTATTGGTCCTGGGTCTATCGGTATTGTGGATGACCCCTTTCTGGCGAGTTCGTCAGACGCATCATTACCCAGTGAACCACTTTATCCACTGTAACGTGACTTTATTGCCAGGGCTAGTTGGCAGTCGAGAATCAGTGCAGAGCTGATGTAATTGCTTTTGAGGGCCAGAAGGACGGCTGAGAGAATGCGAATGTTGAAGTTTTTGGCATATCTCCTTGGTACAGATTGCGCTGCTTGTAGGGTGACTACGTCAGTATAGATCCTGAGTTCTTTGGGCCCTGAGTGGTCATTAAGCTCTTCATGGAGTTGAACGGTTTATCCCTTGTCAAAGACCAAACTTTTAGGGATTTTGTCATTAATGAATGCCTTAAGAGGTTGTTCCTCTATGACATCATCTACTATAGTGTGTTTAGCATAAGTATTGTTTCTCCAAAGTTTTAAGGTGGTCAGCCTTGTCGCCTCAGGTGCCGCTTCTTGTTCGACAGGTGCAGAGGTGGAATTCCCAGTATCACCTCCCAATCTTGATTTGGTCGTCTAACTATACATACCTTTACCTACTTTTTATGTTGGTATCATAACTTAGTCTAGAAGTACATAAAATATTTATACATATAATATATATTTTTATTTATTTAATTATTATTTGTAAACACAAATATTTTTAATTTATAACCTAGAATAATAGGCTAACTTCCATAACACAAGTAGCTTGGTGTGGAGTTAGAAAGTCTACTTTAATACATCCTTTATACAACTAACAAATAGCCTTAAGTAAATAAATAAATAAATAAATAAAATCAGTTTTTATTTGTCACAAAAATAGTTAATAAAAATAAAAAATATAGTTAAAAAATAAAACAAAGATATAATGACAAAAGGGTCTATGGTTCAGAAAATGGTGTTGGAAGCAGGTTCCAACAACCTCTGTTATTATACCATAGCCGACATTTAAATTTAGTGGAACAGTAATATAAATAAAAGTTATAAAACAATAATGAAACAAAATTAAAAAAAATAAAAAACTTAAAATTAAAAAGAAAAAAACACCATGAACATAAATAAATAAATAAAAAACAGAAACCTAGACGGGAGCTGCCCCAGCCTGCTTCACAAGCAGCCATGCTGCACACATTTTACGAAAGGTGGGTAACGTTGTAACTATCGCGTCCCGAACGGGCGGTGGAAGATCATTCCATATTTTGGCAGCGGTATGCTTGAAGCAGCCCCGGGCGCCTACCAGGCCGTACATGGGAAGGTTAAACAAAAGACCTCTGTGTCTGAAAGATCGTTTGTACGACTTGTAGTCAAACTTACTATGCAAATAGTCAGGACATTGAGTGTGTATTAAAGTGTAGATGAAACATGAGTATTTTAATATTCTGACATTTTCCATATTAAGGATTTGTTTTTCAACCAAATACGGCGTGATGTGGTCCCTTCTAGGTATACTGTAACAAAAACGTAAACATGCATTCTGGACTCTTTGAATCGCCTTAATTGTCTTTACAAACAGACATGGTCCGAAAACCATGTCGCAATACTGAAGGTGAGACAAAACTAAACTATTGCACAGCCTGTATCTAATCTTAGCATTTAAGAATGGGCGAATCCTATACAGGGTTTTTAGTGACCCAAAACACTTACCAATTTTTTGCTGAACGTGATGTTCAAATTTAAGATTTTCGTCCATAAGGAGCCCCAAGTTACGCACAGTTTTCTCTCTGGGCACTAAAGCATCGTTAATTTTAATGGCAGGGTTAATTATATTTATATTATCAACTTGATGCTTAGTGCCGCAAGTTATAGTAACACTTTTTTTGGGGTTGAGAATAAGACCGTGTTTGTGGGACCATTGAGAAATAGCATCGAGATCACTGTTAAGTTTATTAGTCGCGTCTAGGACGTCACTAGTATTTGGAGCAGTATGAACATATAATTGAGTATCATCTGCGTAAAGATGATACTTAGACCGTGTAATTTCTACTGTCATGTCAGCGGTATAGATTTCAAAAAGCGTGGGCCCAAGAATCGAACCCTGGACCACGCCCCTAGTCACAGGGAGCGGTCCGGAGTTGACCCGGATACCCGCGCCATTTGTCAACTGTACCGTCTGTGTCCGACCGAGGAAGTAAGACTCGAACCAGCTGCACGCGGCACTGGTAAAACCGTAATATCTTAGTTTAGCAATTAAAAGTTGCACATTGACACAATCAAAAGCACAGGTAAAGTCTAGCAGCACCAACAAAGTTCCTTTTCCTTCTGCTGTAGCATTTAATATATCATCGGTTATATGCAGAAGTGCGGAAGTGGTGCTGTATTTTTTTCTAAAACCGGATTGTAACGATGGTATAATTGAATTAAATTCTAAGTATGGGATAATTTGCATTTGTACTGATTTTTCGACAATCTTAGACAGGGCCGGTAAAATGCTGATAGGTCTCAGATCACCTACTTCTTCCACTTTGTTTTTTTTAGGAATAGGTATAATTGTGGCACATTTCCAGCAATCTGGAAAATCACCAGATACAAGTGATTTATTAACAATAGCTTTTATTGCTGGCATCGAATAAGGCAGTGTTAGCTTTATCATATACATAGATATGTCATCACTTCCCATAGAATTTGAAGATGAAGATGCGGTAATAAAACGCATTATATCGGTATCTGAGACCTCTTTAAAACTAAATGTTGAATTAGAATGTGTATTTATTAGTAATTTCGATACCTGTGATGTGTCAGCTGGTTGATGGGGTATGCTATTGACAAAATAATCGTTAAGTGCATTGGGGTCAGCCAAATGATCTGGAATACTTTTTCTATCAAATGGCTTAATGATACGATTCACATTACTCCACATGTCTGAACTATTTTTACTGTTGTCGTTAAAAAAATGAGAATAATACGCTTTCTTTTCATTAAAAACGGCCGAGTTGTATGTGTTTCTCATATCACGGTAATGCTGAATAGCAGAATCTGTCTTACATTTCTTTGCCCTACGACAGGCTTTATCTCGAGTACGTCTCATATCTATTATAGTATCAGTCATCCATGGTTTCGAAGGTTTTATAATTGTTTTGGATTGTATAGGTGCAAAAGTGTCGAATAAGTGGATAATAAGTATGTTAAACATAGATACCATATCGTTGACACCATTATACATAAGAACAAACTCCCAAGGAGTGAACATAGCGGCCTCACTAATTAGGTTCGCATTAGAGTTTATAGGTCTGTAAGTAATGGTGCGGGGAAGTTGCTTTTGCGTTACAATATTAAATTTCGATAACACAAGTCCGTGGTCGCTCAAGTCGTCATTATGGAGAACTTCTACAGAAATCGGCGTAATATTAGATCTAGTAAAAATTACATCAATTAGAGTTTCAGTCGTAGACGCAATTCTTGTGGGTTTGTTTACTATTTGTTGAAGATCATAAGATTCCGTTAAGCTCTTAAATATTGGGGGTAAAAAAATATCACCCTGTGTACCGAGGCAGTTGATGTTAAGGTCCCCGAGAATGAACAATAGTTCATATTGAGGAGCAAATAAGGAGAGAGATTCGTTTAAACAGTCTATGGCATCACCACGGCACACAGCTTCTGGGCGGTACGCTACACCAACAAGTATTTTATGTTTACCGAATTTAATTTCCAACCAAATTTGCTCTAAAATCGAAATCGGGTGTTTTAGCTGACGCACACTCAACCCTGAACGTATGTAGGCTCCCACACCACCACCGCGGCGGTTAGTCCGTGGTTTGTGCACCAATGTGTACCCCGGCAGAGAAAACGGTCGAGTATCTGTTGTGGATTTAAGCCAAGTCTCGGTCAGACACAGAACATCAAAGTTTAACGTTTCGTGACAATCGGTAAGTTCCTCCCAGCCAGTATTTAACGAATGTATATTTAGTAGACCTATAGTAAATTGGATATGTTTATTTTTTCTTATAAAAGATTTTTTAAACATATTATTTTATAAACAATACTTAAGTACCCACATTTGGGCGAATGATTTAATAGAATATTACTTTGTAAATAGTTGTAAACAAGTGGCCTTTTATCAGGGCGAACATTTTTTGCTTGCGCAAAAACAAAAAAGGGTCTATACCCGACTGTTAAAAAACATAATATTTTATTAATAAAAAAAACATTTGCATGCAATATTGAGTCCAGAATAGTGTAATCAATAATGTAAATAGTAATACAACAAAATAAGCAAAAATGTTCCTATAAAAACAATTTGAGCGAAATAACGAACTAAGATTTGTAAAAAATATAAAATAATTAAATACATATAACTTTTTAATTAAACTAATGAATTTAATTGGTTTTTTGTCTTAATAAGAATTTGTTCAGAGTCTTTATTTTTACGTACAAAAATACGACAGTTGTTGGTCCAAGCGTATTGATATTGTTTTAAATTTCTTGCTTCGCGAAAAATGTCTCTGTTTACTTTTGTGAGGTTTTCACTTACGAATATGCGGTGTTTTTGTTCAGCATAGCCAATATCCTGTAGTTTGATTCCACGTTTCTTTCTGACAGCACGTAGCAGGGAGTTTTTAACTATCTCTTGATCAAACCGTACCAAAACCGGCCTAGGTTTCAGCCCGTGATTGTCTTTACGACCGATACGACCCACCCATTTAATATCAGACTCCTTCAACGCTACATCGACAACCTGGCCGGCCTGGAGCATCACACTAACTAAGTTCTCCGCAGAGTGTTCCGTTAATCCATGTATTTCTAGATTACACATCCGATCCACTTGTTCCATAAAATTGTTTCTCTCCTCCAATACTGTAACTCGCGCCTGTAGACTGCTTATCAAATCGCCGATGTTTTCCAAGTCAAATAACTTCGTCTCAATCATAGCTATTCTATCCTGAAGATTAGCTCGTTGAGTTGAATCAGAGTTGTTTTTGTTCATGTCTTTCTTGATACCGTCCATTTCCATACGCAGATCTTTGATATTACGCACAATACTGGGACCGTCCAAGTCAATTGGGGACGCTTGTGGAGACCTAACTTTATTGTCGTCCTGCTTCAGCTTATTAGATCTGCACAGTCCGCAGCGCCAATTTGAATTCTCACGCTTTGTACGTAAACCGGCGCATGAAACGTGCCAGTATAGGCCACATTTGCCACAGCGTACCGTGGATGCGTCATCAACCCTCGGTATTGCAATATCGCACTTATTACACTTAGACATGGTTTATTTTCGATTGAAAACTTAACAATGTTCAAATAATATTTGAAATAAATATTTTTAACAAAAAAGACGTGCAGTTCGTTCGCTTCTTTAAACATGTATTAACAAAGTGTATCATTATGAAACTGTTGTACTTATGCAATAAAAATATTATTATTCTTATTATTATTATTTAATAATAATACTCCTTCGTCGGCGTGGTGGACATGCACGCTGTGGTCGACAGGCAGGCCACCTCCTAAACATCACCAAAGAGGAGGGAGGGTGAAAAAATGCTAAAAAAAATCATGTGATTAATGGACGGCCTCAAAAGTGTTGGAGTAGGAAGCCAAATAATTCCCAACTCCTTATAGCTTCACTCGATTAAACACGAAATTACTTGACTTTGGTTAGTTTATCTTGCTCTATACAGGGTGGTACGTAATAATAGCAAAGACGATTATAACCTTAACGTTTTCCTATTTTACTGAAATAAATATACATTAATAATACATTTCCAAAATGTCCGAATACGATCTGGATTATATGTACAGTGTAAACTCTATATAGCGACATTGAAGGGACTGTGCATTTGATGGCGTTGTAGAGAGTTGTCGTTAATTGGAGAGAAGAAAAATCAGAATTGGAAGACAAGCTAAACCAACCAAAGCCAATTGATTTCGACGCTTTAAGGAGTTTGTCGTTTAATCGAGTGACGTTATATGGAGTTTACACTGTAATTGATTTGAAATTGATGGTTTTAAGTTTTTTTGTGTAGAAAAACTTTTTTTCCAACTTTGGCTGGTACTATCGACGCCATTTTGAACTTGTGCAATAAGCAACACAAGCGTTTTAATAGAGCATAAGTTTTAAGTATAATAATCTATTGTTTTAATTGTATATTATAATTTATTGGTTAAACCAATGATTTTTGTTTTTTTATTATTTAAAAAAAAATACTTTCACACTTTGATTCTGTTCCAAAATTATAAATATTCTTTCTAAACAAAAAAAAACATACACAATGAGAGATTTTTTCGTTTTGTTAACGTCACTATATTTGTAAGGTGTTTCTGAACGGCGTTTAGTTTCCGCAAACGAGATTTTTATTATTAATATTAAAAAATAATAAAACCATTTAAAAAAATGCATAATCACCAAATTTGTGATTTGTGGTTTATCACGCGTCATTATTTAAATTATTTTGAATGATTCCACTCCTGTTAGTGGAAGACTAAGCAGCAAAGTGGACTAGCAGCTTAGCAGATTCTAGTGACATGTCACGTTATGCGGGACATTAGAAATAAAACAAAGGAATTTAAGCAGAGGAAGTTAATATATTAAGTAAAGTGAAGTTAACAGAACAAGATAAACTACAATTACATAAGGGAGGGTCGTAAACCAAAACTTAGCCCTATCACTCTTTATGCAGCCGTTGACCGTACGTAGGGGTACCTTCCCTCGGAGAGCGCTGCCGATCCCAAGCGGACAACGAGGTGTCACGGGGATCCTGGGCAGCGGGGTTATATTCTCAAGCTGGGTCCCAGCTCTAAAGTCCAGACATAGAACCCTGGAATGCACGGGGAACACGTTCCATCTCCAAATCCACCACCACTTCAGTCTACACCAAGACAAGATAACAGATAGATGGTGAGACTGCAGCGGTGCGCGGTGGTGCACAAAATAAATTAGAGTCACTGCACGTGGTCATAAAGTGACCGCGTACTATTTTCTATTCAATACTTACCCAAGCTCAGGGGGTGACGATATCTCACAGAAGATAAATGTGAAGAATAAATAGATTTTTAAAGCAGTAATTGTTAGCAAGGCTAGTCGAAGCAGCTGCTGGAACGAGAAGGAAAGAGTGAATCCGTCTGACAGTTGTTTTCTTAAAAATGGTGTGAGGCAAAGGATGTCGTTTGCAGCCGAAATGTTCATCCTTGGCCATTGTTGATAATAATCGCTACAATGTTTAATCTGACTGAGAAAGGAATCTGCATGGAATTCAGCTATAGCAGATTTACAAATGAAACAAATACAGAATTACACAACAACAATAAATAAATAAATTTCAAATTCATCTATGAGATTACAATACCTGGTACAGTGGTATCCTACCAGGAAAGTCAGAATTACAGTGCAAACTCTATATAACGACACTGAAGGGACTGTGCATTTTATGGCGTTATAGAGAGTTGTCGTAAATTGGAGAGAAGAAAAATCAGAATTGGAAGACAAGCTAAACCAAACAAAGTGTATTCATTTCGACGGTTTAGGGAGTTTAGTTTAGTTTAAATGTATATATTTACAAAAAAAAAAAGAAAGTACAATATGTAGTTTATCAACCATCTAGTTTCCGTAACACAAGCCTCGTAGCTAACCACGGAAACTAGATGGCGCTGTGTGACCTGTCTGGAAATATTTATTATTATTATTTGTTCGGCAGAACCAAAACAAATCTATTTTACGTTCTGTTCTTGGTGTATATTATTCATATTTTTATTACAATTTCATCTACAATGACCTTGCCGTCGCTTTGTTTACATTTGGTATCGCTTCTCGATGGGATATTTTTAATTAACGTTTGACAGCTGGAAGGAAAATATAAAAACATTACCTTTCGAAAAATGCTAAAAAAAAAAAAAAACAACACATGATTAATGGTCAGACTCGAGAAAAATTGCGAATTCATTATTGTGGGAACAAGGGATCAGGAACTATATGTACGTTACCTTCGCGTCTAAACCTGCGATCGTAACCACAACACTACGGAGGCAGTAGTGCTACTTCTAATCAGTTTTTTCTATTCTATATATTCGTATAGTTATCTAAGTTTAGCTGTAAGTTTTATTAACAGGGTGTAACGCTGTTGCATACCTCTCGCTAGCACATCTCTCATTCCTATCACTCGTTTTATGTCAGTCTTGTTTCAAACGCTATTTCCTTTTTTTTTTTTTAATTTATTGTAAATCTTACAAAAGGCGAACGTAATGCCGCAAGACATTCTCTTCCCGTTAACCTTTGGGACATATAAATTTGAGTACGGTGCAAATAGAGAAATGAAATTTTAAAATAAAAAAAAAGTAAAGTATCATCACGACCGTTTCCCTTTCGGGGTGGTCAGAAACCACGCTTATAAATAAGCGGATTCACATTTAGCCAACTTTACTATAGGCCAATCATGGCAAGTGGCAAGCTCGTCGATGTCTCCAGCGTACCAAACTCGAGAAATATCACAAATAAATTAAATATTAATTAAATGTATTTATTTATATTAATAAATATTTTTGTGTCCCGACCTGGAATCGAACCCGGTACCTCCGAGTCTAAATCCACGGGCTTAACCGCTAGACCACGGAGACAGTTAAACAGTACAATTAAACATAAATAATATTGTGATCAATATCTACAGTTGGGCATAAACAATCACGACTTTTTCTTGTATTTTCAGACTATGTCAAAATGTAAAATATGTCAAAGTCATACAAAAAAAAATTGAATATATTCTTGAATCATAATAAAAAATTCGTCGCTGCACAGAGGTTAGCCGTCGGCCACAATTATTAAATATATTTTATATGAATTCAACGAGAACAACAAATAGGTGGTAGGCGGACTGATGGTGGTAATTTGTCTAGTCTACCGGGGCGGGGAAGTATCCACCGTTCGTGCCGATATACCTTGTAGGTAATTATCCAAACGTTTCGGGATCCGGCTCGGAATTGCCGTCATGCCCAGTCAAGCGAGCATAGTGTTAGGAACTGATGTCAGTCATGACTGTCTGATTCCAGTTGCTAACATTAATGGACCTTGCGCGCAACTTACCATCAAGTGGGCGCAAGGTCACATGTCATTATTTAAAAAAAGTCTTGAATCTAGTATAAAGTAAATTGTCATCACGACCGTTTCCCTTTCGGGGTGGTGACCAATCATGACAAGTGGCAAGCTCGTCGATGTCTCTCGAGAAATATCACAAATAAATTGTAATAATAATACTAATAAAATATATTTATTTACATTAATAACTATTTTTGTGTTCCGACCAGAAATCGAACCCGGTACCTCCGAGTCTAAATCCACGGACTTAACCCCTAGGCCACGGAGGCAGTTATACCTCTTATGTTTCAATGTCCTGAAGGTTGATTGGAAGAGAGGGCCTATCCGCCTTTTGTTAATTTGACAATAAAATTTCAACATATAATTAATAATATAAATATTGTTTTTGTTTGTGTTGTTTTGATATTATTAGAGATATTTTTTTAAACCAGACATAATTATGTCTAATTTTGACATACGAATAATCTTAATTTAGCATACAATTTTAGTTTATCAGATGTAAGCAGACACAGTGTACAGTTCTTTATCAATGTTTTTCATTTGTATAAAAGAGATTGCCCAAAACCAGGCCCCAACTATTTGGCAGCGTGCCTCAACAAAATACAATTTAATAATCATAACAATTGTTTATTTATTTATTTAATTACAATATCATATAATTTAATTTATCTACTCTCATATCGTAAAATGCGAATTACAAACTTCAAAACGAATTTTTATTGACATACTTTATAAACATACTGCTGAAATTTTAAAATAGAATCACATTATAACACTTTTTCTCTAAGAAAATAATGTTATAATTCATTTTAAAAATATAATCATACATATTATATAACACATTTTTTTAAGGCAAAGGTTCCATTACAAAAAAGTTTTGATTCCAATTTTTACTTGTCTATGGCAGTAATAATAACAAAGAACTATTTATACGATTAGATTCTTTATTATGATTAGGTACTTTATTATAGATAAAACACTGGATTTTAAATCTGTGGGATCAAAACTATATAATTATTAACGTAAAAAAAAGTTTTTGACAATTGTCGTTATGCTAGGGTATAATAAATAAAATTAATTACGGATTATGAAAAAACAATATATTAACTATCAAATAAAAAAAAAACATGGCACGAGAACATTTTATTGGGCCTATTTCCATTCTCATTTGTTTGTAAAAATTATTACGGACATATTTTCACTTTTATATAACGAAATTTCTCTATTAAAATAAAAAAACAAAATACAATATTAACTTTATTTAAAGTAAATTATTATAAATTAAAAACCAACTAAATAATAAAATTTAAAATAAACTAAACTATAAATAAATAATGTCCTCTAAAGACCCATCCACTAGCAACATTTCCCCTGATTGCATGAACGCGGCGAACGAGTGCTTCATTCCGTAGCCACGACTCAGACTTAGCTGTTAAGGCACGCAGGGCCAACAGTGAGAGAGAGACAGTTTATAGAGTTTTAGTCCGTAGGCTAGGTAGGCCTTGGGGTCTCCTTATGAGGCCTCACGGTGAGTCGGGCATGCGACCTCTTGCGGTCGCTCTTCAGTCTATAAAAAAAATAGCAACATTTCCCCTCTATAAAGCGAGGCTAACACGTTGGCAGAAATAATTGTCAACCTTCCTGTCTCCACTTCGGCTTTAACAACTTCTTGCTGAAGGTCTCCATGGGCCCATCTTCTCGACCCCAAACGGCGCAAATTCCAAGGTACCAAGGTTGGCGTCATTGTGTAACTTGAGGTTCTCAGCAAAAGACGCCACACTTTCCGCTCTGACGAGGTCGCCTGGATGTGAGATGGAGCTAATGTACTTATCAGCATTATTAATATAAATAATTCCCTAGTAAGTTATTATTATTATTATTGATTAATAGGCATTGCTGATATGCCTATATCAAGCACTGGTGTAAAGTTCATAAAATAGTCAGTTATCACCATAGTCGTATGTCTATTGTCACTAGCCACGCGTTGATAGACTACATTTGTCAAAAGTACTCAGAATTGTAAAACCTTTGAAAAAAATAGATTGTGCAAGCGAGAGGGATGCAAAGCGTTAAGCCATCTTAACTGTATAAAATAAAATTTTAATATATTTTCTTAGAGTAGTCATTTTAAAACTTTAGACGCGTATATAAATAATATAATTTTATAAGTTGTCATTTTGGCTGACCAAATTTTTCGGCTCACAAGTTTTTTGCTAACCATTTAAATTGACCCATAAATATATTAGAATTAGCCATATACCATATATATACACCATAAATATATATATATATATATCGACGCCCTAGATGTAACCCCACGTAACTACATTTTTTAGTTAAATTAGATTTTTGTACAAAAATCTTCACCAATGGTGCCGGAGGTAACTCTATCCAATCAGGTCCTTGGTTAATATTTCAATATCAAAAATGATTCAGATAAAAATACCTTTTTTGACATATTCTAAATGTATTAAGATGGTTTAACGCTTGTGCTTCCCTCTCACTCGCACAATTCAATATTTTTAATCGACTTTCTAGGTAATAAATTTATGGACATTATGGACACTTTTTTATTTTCATATATCAAATTTTGGACAAAGTAAAATAGCAAAAACATTTATTACGTCTTATTTCTATTTTACTAAATCAAATCTTTGATTAATATACCTCCAAAATGTCCGCAATTTTATATCCTTAAAAGTACATTTGGAATTGGAAAGATCTTTGGAAATATTGGATTGGTGGGATTGGATCGTTTTAGCGTAACTACGTCTAAATGTCTCCTACATTACAATTTTATTCAAGGCTAAATCCACTTGTAACACCAGTTCCAATCCGGTTCGGAGACCCGGAAAATGTAGGATACAGCTCTTCAGTATTTATTTCTTCAGCGGTACTCCTTTATCACAGGTCAGGTGTTGGAGCCAAAAGTGGGTATTAGACATAGAAAAAGATCTTTTTACTGGCAACTCCCTTTTTTCATTCATTCATTACAGCCGCTAGAACACAGCGTCCTAGACCTCCAATGCTGGAGATGGGCCTTCCAGAACATATATCTGGAGAATTTGGCCTACACTCGCCACGCTGGCCAGACGGCTTTTTTCTAGACCAATTTCTATGACAATTTATTAGTGGAACCGGGACCGACGGCTTAACGTGCTCTCTGAGGCACGGGAACGGTGGTGTTGTAAATCTATTGCAAATGTACTTAACAAAAGTGTATTTCTCATTGGTACATGCCGGGTGGGTTTGAACCGACCTTTGTACAATTTAAGGAACGCGTTCTTACAACCTTCCTACGAATTGTATATTACAAGAATGCCAGTCTTTGGGCAACACTAGGCACCTTATTGACCTGTCCCAAAAATCAATCCTGTATGTATGATACATGAGAATGATTTACGTGGGGTCACATATAAGCTGACGTTATATTAGAATAAGTTACGAGTAGAATATATTTAAGTAGTCAGTACTCTTAAGATTTTTTTTTTTTTTTCTGAAATATACGAATTTATTTTACAATTTATCTTTTGTTTTATAGCCCAATTCTTCTAATAGTTTTATTTCCATTCTATTTTATTTTAGCATTTAATCATAGCTGGGCATTAACGAAGTTAACATTTTGATTAACGGGTTAACTTTTAAAAATGTTAACGGACACGTTAACTTCCGTTAATATGCAGAAGTCCGTTAATCGTTAATCCAATGCCACTATTTACCGCACGTCACCGCGGTGTGGCGCGAGAAACCGGTTCAGACAAGTATGAAACGACAAGTGCCGGGCGCGGCGGCGCGTGAGACGAATACAAAACTAGATATATTTAGCCGGCGCGTGCGAGTAAGAAAACTGCGAAGTACTAGCGCCAGTGCTTAGAGTGACGAGTGTTGTGTTTGTTGTTATTATAAATTACTGTCAGTGTTAATAAATAAGAGTGCAGTGTAATTAGTTAGATAGAAAAGTGTAATTAAAACTATATCATGGAAGACATGGAATCGGATTTCAGCGGTTCTGATGAGAATCCTTGGCCACATTTGACTGAGTATGTGGAATTTGTATCCAGATCGGGCCAGCAAATACTCTTTGCTTGTAAGCGTTGCCTTGCCGAAAGACACCAAAATAAAAGTTCATGTATCAAGCCAGAATAATTTGAAACAACATGTAAGGAGGGTACATGAGTCACAATACGTACAGTTTGAAGAGATTGTTAAGGCGGGCTCTAATCGAGGCAAGACAAAAAAGAGAACTCATTCTGACAATATTATATATTAACCTGTTAACTTACAGAACCCAAACCAATATATATAATAAGTTCACTAACGCAACGATATAAAAATGCAATTTTAGACATATTAACGGATTAACGATTAACGAAGTTAACTATTTGATTAACGGTGCCCAGCTATGCATTTAATGCTGTCAAAACATGTTTTGGTATTTACCTACCGATTCAATATTATTTAAAAACTTTAATCTTGAAATAGTTTTAAAATAGAACTAGTGAAAGTCCTAGTACTACATACTTGTTTTTTAAAAAAATTCTTTTAGCACTAAACATAAATAACTTCAGGCATACATTAATCGGATTTTTAGAAATGTACGTTCTAATCAGATATTTATTGATTTATTACAGTTGTATATTTGCTGTTTTTAAATTGGTTCAGACTTTAAAATAATTTGTAACATACGGGTGATTGTCTGGGCCTCATAAAATATTTTTTCCACAATGGGGTGTATCAGGCAAAGCTTTTTGTAGATGTCGCTAGCGGCACTGGTACCTTGTTTACTATTTAACTGATTATTTTTTAAATTTATTTGTAGTTTTTTATTTTTATAAGAGAAAAATGTATTTTAACTTAACGTTACCTAACTTAAAAATCGAATTAAGTAAGCGAACACCGTCTTTAAAACGGCAATTTGGAGATCACCATATCTTTGCTTTCGCTTGGAAATCTCGATTTGTACACTTAAAAGCTGCTCACTTCTGCATAATATCCAGGAAATAATAAATTTCGTAATATAAATAATAGTTTACTACTGCAACTGACAGTTATATTAGGTACCATCTATCATGCGCCATCTATCGTGATAAAAAGTTAGTGACACACCCCATTATTCCATTCAATTTGTTTTTGATTCAACTTTAGTTCAACTTTGTAGGTTTTTCCTTCAGCATCGGTTGGTATACTCCTTCATCGAACTACACTGACCATGGCGGTGTGCCTTCGTCTCGGAGCCCGGACTGTTGGGCGCCTCTAGTGGTAGATCACGAAACTACTCGCGATCCATAGACGATTCTACCAGGCTTGGTGGTGGGGATTTTGGAATTAATGTGGATGGGATAAATTGGTGTAGGCAGTGGCGGATTTACCAGTAGGCTTGAGCCTAGGGCGGCAGATTTTAGGGGACGGCAAATCTGCCCCAATTTATTTTTTATCTTACAGCAATAAAAAAAAAACATACAACGATATATTTATTATACAACAAAGAAACGAGTGACAAAAATTTTAATATTTTAATAATGCACAGTATAACTGAATACTCTTACGTCCGTAATCCGTATAATATACGGATTATATTTAGCATAAAAATAGTCTAGAAACTGACACAACTATCCCCTAGTTCAATGATACTAGGATGAATCATAAAGTTGCAAATTCAGAATAAATGTATATAATATAATTGTGAACTAAACTGACGTATTGAATTTCAATGGTCAGGAATGGCTAAAATTGAATAGCCTACTAGCGGCAAATTTGTAAATCCGCCACTGGGTGTAGGATCCTGTTGGATGTCTTAACAGTACGCTTTTGATAAATGTAGTAATGAACTTTCTTGGTATTTTGGAAAAATACCAAATTTTGGAAATATACCTACCAAATTTTATTCAGAGAAAAAAGCAAAAACAGCGATTTGATCTGTTTTACAAAAAAAAGTTTTTTTCTGTTAACTCTTGAAATTTTTGTAATCTACTTCCTAGAAAGCTGATATGACTACATTTCTCAAAAATAGGCACACTTCGATTTGAATAAATTTGATTGTGCGAGCGAGATGGAAGCAATAACGCTCTTAAGAAAACACGATTGGATTCCTGACTTTAGATAACTTTTTTTTTACTAACTTTCAATAGATGTGTTGAGACGTCAGTTTACCCGAACCACTCAGGTCCGGATCTACAAGATGTTCATCAGTTACCGTCTTACCTATGCTGAGCCAGTCTGGCATCACCTTCTGGCGAAGACCAACAGGAAAAAGTTCCAAAGTCATCAGAACATTGCTCAGTGATCTCCCAAGCGCCGTAGTTCTGTCATAGCTTGATATCTGAAGATGCCTATTATTGAAGAGTTTGTCGTCGGCCTAGACGGGCCGATAACACTTCCAGTGTTTACCTATTCTGTTAGGTACTCAGTCGCAAACGTTATTAGTGGATTTCGTTATTACATCAGATGTTGCGTCATAATTACAAAATGTCACTCAATTCTCAACTCTATAAGCGCTCGACATTGACATCGGCCGTGCAAATTTCAACTTTAATAGCGTGATATATATATAGTTAACGGATTCCATTATATAACGTTTGCGACTAAGTAACAGAACAGGGCTATTGGATATCGCACGGGAGACCACTTCCTAGAGAAGTGCTACTGGGGAGAGAGCTCAAGTAGTCGGAACTTCTGTTCCAAGCACCAAAAGTCGGAGTCTAAAATCCTGCCGGGAAAACGGTTAAATATCCCCAACCCAGATCCATTAGTCATCAGAGCCTGAACGACTCCACTGTCTGATTACCACTTATACTATTCCAATCTCAAGTATGCAAATCAAAGACGGTGAGAAAGAATATTGACAATAGATGTTATATTAATCTCCCAGTGTAAACGAGTTGGCATTAGTCATGCAGATTGGCTGTTCAAATTAAAAACCTAGTAACTGCAATGGGGTGTATCAGGCAAAGCTTTTTGTAGATGTCGCTAGCGGCAATGGTACCTTGTTTTAAACCTATGCCGCATATTTTTAGAAATGTAGTTTTTTTATTTTTATAATAGGAAAATGTATTTAACTTAACGTTACCTACCTTAAAGGACGAATTAAGAAAGCGAACACCATCTTTAAAAATAAAAAAGGTTAAATTAATAAAATGTAATTTTTGAGATCGCCATATCTTTGATTCCGCTTGGAAAACTCGATTTGTACCCTTCAAAGCTGCTCAATTCGGCATAATATCCAGAAAATAATAAATTTCGTAATAAAGATACTAGATTTCTATGCAACTGACAGTTATTAGGTACCATCTATCATGCGCCATCTATCGTGATAAATAGTTAGTGATACACCCCATCGTAGTATATAGAAAATCTGACTTTTGAAATTTGAAGACTATTAATCTGGTCCCAAGTACAAGTATAAGTTGTCTCTTTCATTCTTTCTTGATTTGACATTTTCCTTGTTTGACTTGTTCAAGCACTTTTTTTTTCATTTTATTTCGCTTTGAAAGTCGTTCGACGTCAAAGTTCTATTATTAAGGCTATTGATCGGAAATTACAAACATGATTTTATTCTTTTAAAAGTAGGTATATAAAATATATGTATTGTAGTGACAAGTTTACAGCTAAACGGTAAATGGATTCGCAAAAGGTACATTAATAATGTACAAATCGATAGGATCATGAGGATCAACAAACAAATAAAACGATTGACAGAAGTCTTGAGACAGGAATGCTAGTGTTTCTGCAAAAGTATTGGCATCATCGTGCAGAAGTCTTGTTTCAAGAGGTGTTATTTAATATAAATATCACTATGGCAAGCTTAGTAATTAGTTCTCCTTGAAATTAAAAATTGGCAACTTTGACTGATGGTGGTTATTTGGCCAGTCTGCTGGGGCGGGGAGGTATTCACCGTTTACGCCGATAAACTCAGTATGTATTCACACGTTCGGGATCAGGTTCGAATTGCCGTCATGCCCAGTCAAGCCGGCATAGTGTTAGGGAATGATGTCAGTCATGAGTGACTGATTCCAGCTGCTAACATTCATGGACATCGCGGGCCACTTTCCATCAGGTGGGCGCAAGGTAACATGTCGTGCCTTAGGATTCTGATGGGATGTATCTGGACAAACTTGTTTTTTTTTTAATCAGGTTAATTTAATTTTTAGGGTTCAGGATTTTAGGTCTGATCCAAGCATGAGCTTTCCAATGGGGTGTATCAGGCAAAGCTTTTTGTAGATGTCGCTAGCGGCAATGGTACCTTGTTTACACCTATGTCGCATCATTTTTTAAAATTTTTATTTTTATAACAGAAAAATGTATTTTAAATTAACGATACCTACCTTAAAAGACGAATTAAAGAAGCGAACAGTCTTTAAAAAGAAAAAAAGTTTTATTAATAGAACGGCAATTTTGAGATCACCATAACTTTGAATTCGCTTGGAAATCTCGATTTGTACACTTAAAAGCTGCTCACTTCGGCATATTTCGTAATAAAAATACGAGTTTTCTATGCAACTGACAATTATATTAGGTACCATTTATCATGCGTCATCTATCGTGATAAAAAGTTAGTGATACACCCTATTGTAATATATAGAAAATCTGACTTTTGAAATTTTGAAGACAAGCTCATGCTTAGATCAGAATATTAGTCTGGTCCTAAGTATAAGTTGTCTCTTTCATTCTTTCTTGATTTGACATTTTCCTTGTTTGACTTGCTCAAGCACTTTTTTTTTCATTTTATTTCGCTTTGAAAGTCGTTCCACTTGGAGTTTTCATACAATTTAAGGAAAATTTGTTAAAAAAAGCAAGCATTGCTTTTAAGTCAAACAGCATTTGTTAGAAGTGTCATAACTTGAGATTAATGGCCTAGAATAGATTTTATTTAAAAATATGTTGCAAGATTTTTAATTTTGACAGTCGATATAGCATCATTATAAACAGGGCCCAGATTCTCGCACCTTCGATTGCTCGATTTGTTCGAATACAACTGACAAGTTTTCTATAGAGATGTCGCTTTTCATTAAAATCTTTCGAACAGAAGTTGAAAGCTCCAGAATTAGGCCCCAGGTCATTGTATGCAGTAATAGATATTGGTGAAGAAATGAACAACATCAGAATTACAAAAGGAAGGTTAATCATATAATGTTAATCATGTATAATTTGTACTTAGTCTAATAAAACATAACATAGATGATTGATTTTTAACTTAAATATCCCCATCCTATACATAACCTTTGATTTATAAATGCTTGCAATAAATTTATAAAAGTCAAAAAGATTCCAAAAGAAATGTTGAAGTCAAAGTTTGTTTATTACTAACTGTATTAGCATGCAACATATATATAGATATATGGAAGTTAAGTTTCTCACACAAACTGGCCTGCACTTTTCAGGCATCTCTCGGCCTCTCCGCTCGTCAAACAAATACTACTATATAAATCACTATTTTATTGAAAAAGTAAAATAAAAAATACGAAACTAAACCGAGTCGGGCGACGTCGCCGGTCAAGGAGTTACTCTATATGCCAAGAAATGCTACTACTTGATTATATAACATGATAGTATAGCACGCCCTGGGGACCACGCTGCCCCGGCCGCCTCCTATAAGTCATTACGCTTATAGATATACTATAAATATACAAGTACCAAACATATATAGAGCAGGCGACGGGGGCCGGCTTCAACAGTATCAAGTCCACCCGCACTAGCACTTTACAACAGACAACATCTGGTCTTCTTCTTCTTCTTAACCTGCAGCGCCGCACGGGTGGCTGTCTCAAACACTTCGCGCACACCCTCCTTGCTCTTGGCCGAACACTCGAGGTAGGCGAAGGCGTTAATCTTTTCGGCCATTGCGCGGCCCTCCTGCGGCTTCACGGGCTCCTGCTTCATCTTGCGCAGCTCATTGATGGTGGCAGGGTCATTGCGCAGATCTTTCTTGTTGCCAACCAGAATAATGGGCACGCTGGGACAGAAGTGCTTCACCTCAGGCGTCCACTTCTCGGGGATGTTCTCGAGAGAGTCAGGCGAATCCACAGAGAAGCACATGAGAATGACGTCGGTGTCGGGGTAGGAGAGTGGGCGCAGGCGGTCGTAGTCCTCCTGGCCGGCCGTGTCCCACAGAGCTAGCTCCACCTGCTTGCCGTCCACCTCAATGTCGGCGACGTAGTTCTCAAATACGGTCGGCACGTACACTTCCGGGAACTGGTCCTTGCTAAATACGATCAGCAGGCATGTTTTACCGCACGCGCCGTCACCGACGATCACTAACTTTTTGCGTATCGCAGCCATCGGTTCTGAAAACAAATTGGCCGCGATTGATTACTAAAATCTAGCGTCAACGCCTTTAGTCACTTATAAATATGGCCGCCGTTAGTAATATGGGTAGGAGAGTAAATAATCAAGCCTGGATATGTCAATAAGCACCTGAACTAGCGGAAGAAGAACAGCACCACCACATAGTACCCTCACATACGAGGGTTGTTATTTAGTATATTTTGTAGATACCTGAAGATTCTGGCTAATTTCTGTAGTATATTGGCTTATCGACACTACAATCGCTCTTGCTCATCACAAGCACTTTCGTTCGTATTGGACAAATGTTGCCAAGTGAAAAACAATGTATTTTAGGGATAAGTTCTATGGTGAAATATCGATATTTAATAAAGGTATATTTTATTTACAACTTGTAAATATCGGAATATCGATATCTTAAACAAGATATCGACATTGATAACCGGGCATGTAAATCTAGCAACGAAACAGTCCGAAAATAAAATTACTATCAAAGTTGCTTATCACTTATTATTACACTTAAAATCTAGTACATAGGCGAGCTATAACGCCATTAGGCATACTTCACCAGCTAACCTTGAAGATCATTAAATGTAGATGAGGAGGAGGAGGATAAAAATAAGATGTCTATTATTTTTAGTTATGTGCCATTAGTTAGAATTGCACCCCACATATTTATACTGTCTCACTCTCCCAAAGGTTAGCTGGTAGAAAAAGCCGAAATGGCTTTACGTTCGCCTTTGTACATACTTTTAAGTAAAGTGCAATAAAGTATTTAATAAATAAATAAATACAGTAAATTATGTTTTTTAACATAATCATAGCATGCCTTCTTCTTTTTCTTCACAGCCCTAGAATAGAAAGTCCTAAAACTCCACTGTTGGAGATGGGCCTTCCAGAAAATTCTGGAGAATTTTCCCTACACTCGCTACACGTGATTAGACGGGTTGGCTAGCATGCCTGAAAAGTGTTAATTAAATATCGATATTATAAAATAATATTAATTTAGACGATAGTATCGAAATATTGAAAATAAACAATTCGATATTTTCTTAATATGGTACGTACATCCCTACGATATATTTTTATTCAAGCGCATTATATATATTTTTTACGAATTAGACTGCATTTAAATATTTTTTGTTTTTAATAATAAATATAGCTAAATTTAATTATTTTATTATTTTTATTTTCCTCGCCCGATATATGAGATGTTATGAAGGCAGGGAAGGCAAAGGAATCTAGTTCATACAGCCATGTAAGTCGTAATAATTATATTGCTTCTTTTTTTAAAGTTAATATAATAAGGTTATTAGCTAGGGTTATTAGTCACATAATTTAATGCTTTTTTTAAGGTCACTCGCAACATTATGGCTTATACCTAGGACTAAGCTTGGTCCTAGGCCCATACACATCAGGTATATGGATATTTGAAGTGCGACCTATGAAATAAAAAATACCTGAAGTTTTACCCCATATATAGGTACAGTTAGAATGATCGTTTTCCATAATTATTCACATTATTCAACAAAATACCAAGTCTTTTGACTAGCAATATGCAGAATAAATTACAAAACACAAACTTGTAGGTTCTGGATAAGTTTATGCAAAATGGCGGGAGGGACTCGATCGTTATTTTTTTACATGAATAGATTTTAGCCGCCTACGCTTGCAGTGTTGCTACATTAAAAGTTGACTTTGGTTGTTTTCTTTAACATCCCTAATTTCTTGGTATTTTGTCTCACTAATTGACCTTCCTTCCTTACCTCATCACAAATGACGACATGAGCAATTAGTCATCATCTTTGATGTGTTATTATAATTATTGATTACCTATCTCTTTTCTTTCCTGTCATAAACCGAAATATCAATGATAACGATCTTATGTATTGAGTTTTAGCAGAATAAAGAGAATATTAATTAATGTATCAAACTATGATTACCGAATCATAGTTTGATACATTAATTAATAAATATTGAATTCATTAAATAATGAATAACGACTTCCAACAAATCTTTATACAATAAAAATAGCTTTAAACTAACTTTACTATAAATAGCTTAACCAATAAACTATCTTTAGGTGATGTGCTAATAATTGATTTGGTACCTATCTATCCTTTTAGTATTAATAATAATAAAAAAAAGTTTATTATTCTAATATCAAACCACAGATATTTTGATAAATTGATTAAGAGATTGACTAAGAGAATAAATTTTGTTATTTAAGAGACGTTATACAACTTAATTGAAACTTTAAAAATTAAAATGTCAGATTTGGGTTTGTTGACAAACGTACATTTTGGCAATAACATTGCAATTTCTTCAAATACTGATAAGAGTAATACTTTTTTAGTTTCGGGAACTTACAAATATTATCATTATTTGTGCGATGGTGTGGACGACAGGGTATTGACAATATTATTTTATGATTATATAAAAGTTGAGGTTATATTAAAGAACCATCTATCTGATTCTAGTTTATGCAAAATTCTAATTATTTGCAGGGATGGGGTTGTGGCTACAGGACATTGCAGACAATATGCTCCTGGCTGAAACACAATGTTGATGGCAATGTACAGGTTCCATCTATTCGGGATATACAAGAGATTTTGGTACATCTTCAGGATAAAGAATCCAATTTTATAGGATCGAGGCAATGGATAGGAAGCTTCGAGGTATTAGACATATCCTTGGATATAAGTTATCATTGGCGAAAATATATTAATGATATAAGAAACAATATTTTACATATCCCACTAGAAATCAGCTAAGCAAATATTACTCGACAGTTAATATCAGATTGCATTTAGTTGTAGGTCTGAATGTTTGACAGACAATAAATTTATTGTAAGAAAGAGCTTCCAAGGCGGCATTACGGAATCATACAGTATTTGGATGGGCAGGGATAGGAGTGCAATGGGAATCCTTTTTCAAACCAGCCTATTGTTGGTTGCAAGCCCGAGACACCATTCTTTTCATCTCAGTCACACCTGCACAGTAAATCCATGGAATGCTTAGAAATTTGTGTTCAATAAATGATAATAGGGTTGAACATCAGTAAATTTAAAAATAAGCTACCAATGGCAATTTTTTCCCCTCTTTAGCTACTCTGCCCAGCGTGGCAAGAGACATATTTACAGCAGTGAATACCTAGGGCTCTTGTTCTTGGCGCTGTAATTTTTTTTTGTTTGTTGTTTTTATTAGCTAAATCACACAGTATTTGGTTGTTAGAGAAAGTAGCCAAGAGTAGTGGATGGGGATTTAATTATATATTCAAAAGACTTTCATCATCATTACAGCTACTAGAACACAGCGTCCTAGTCCTCCACTGCTGGAAAATTCGGCCTACACTCGCCACACGGCTTGGCGAGGATATGATGTCAATTTATTAACGATTCCACAAGTTGGTATTAGTGAAACCGGGACCGACGGCTTAACATGCTCTCCGAGGCATGAGAATGGTGGTTTTGTAAATCTACGACAAATGTACATAAGTGTATTTCTCATTGGTACATGCTTTGACCGACCTTTTTAGGCTTTAAGGAATGCATTCTTACAACTGAGCCACCACTGCGACCCTTTATTGCTCTAAAATGTACATTTTTTTACTTGTGCTATTGTACAATCAAAAAAGGGCCCCCGCAATACCGCCTGTCTATATGCATCCTCGTACCATACCCACTATCCCTATGCATATAAATTTGGATACTTACATCTGTCACATGCTGAAGATGTGGAATGCCAGTGTGTTTTCCCACTCTCATACCCTGCAGTCCTTCAAGCAAAGTGTGAATTGGTGTGAAGTGGCTGGTGTCAGTTGCTCCCATTCTTGCATTCACCTCACATACCACTTACCACCATGTGGGCGAGATGTCATGTTGTTCAGTTTAAAAAAAATCAGGCACAAGGCTGAGACACTATTCTTATTTCTTCCTCACAAACATTGGACACGGTGGATCTATGAATTGTAATTGTTCTTTATTTTAGGTATGCCTTGTAATAGAACATCTATTTGGGGTTCTCAGCAAGATCCTGCATGTGAATAGTGGTGAAGAGTTAAGTACCATAACAGACAGGTTGTGTGATCATTTCCAGAACCACGGCAGTCCAATCATGATGGGGGGTGATGTGGACTGCTCATCTAAGGGGATCATGGGAATACATGTAGGGGATAAAGATACTTACCTATGTGTTGTGGTAATTATTTAAATATTTAATATAATAATAGGTTTTAAATTAGGAAACAAAAAAAAATAGTTTTGGTGGATTTCAGCCGTAACCGTCCTCCACTGTCCACCAGTTATTGGGCCTATAAAAACAGGCTTTAATTTAAAACAATAATTTCTATTTCAGGATCCACATCATGTAGGTAAGGACTATACAGCTAAGTTTCTCCAGAACAAAGGCTGGGTAAAATGGCAACCACAAAAGGATTTCATAACCAATTCTTTTTATAACCTGTGTCTTCCACAGACTAGTAAAAATAAAACACAATGATAGAAAAAACAAAACTTTATATATTTAAAAATTAAGCACATCTGCAAATAGTTACTTCTATATTATGTATAAACCTAATAAAATAATTGAAAAACTATAATTGCTTTTTAACAAATTCCTAAAATTATTCCAATTAATATTGCATGTTTTCATCAACACAATGGGGTGTGTCACTAACTTTTTATCACGATAGATGGCGAATGATAGATGGTACCTAATAGAACTGTCAGTTGCATAGAAAAACTTGTATTTTTATTACGAATTTTATTAATTTCTGGATATATTGCCGAAGTGAGCAGCTTTTAAGTGTTCAAATCAAGATTTCCAAGCGAAATCAAAGATATGGTGATCTCAAAATTGCCATTCCATTTATTTAACGCTTTTTTCTATTTAAAGACGGTGTTCGCTTTCTTAAATTGTCTTTTAAGGTAGATAAAATTTAAATTCATATTTCTGTTATAAAAATAAAAACACTACAGAAAACATAATGATTCGTCTTAGGTGTAAACAAGGTACCAGTGCCGCTTGCGACATCTACAAAAAGCTTTGTCTGATACACCCCATTCGGTGGTCCACCATCATTACGACCGTATCCCTTCCGGGGTCGTCAGAAACCACGCTTTTCAAAAAGCCAACTTTGCTATAGGCCCATCATGAGCGGCAAACTCGGCGTACCAAAAACGAGAAATGAAAAAAAAAAAAAAGTGTCCCGACCAGTATCGAACCCTGTTCCTCCACGTATATTTAAACGTCTACGGAGTTTACCGCTAGACCACAGAGGCAATTCGGTGGTTACTAACTGATTATAAAATTATGTTTTATGCCATAAATAACAATGGCGAGATATAACCCAATAAAATTTTAGGCGTCGACTTTAAAAAAAAAACTAATTTCGTAAAGAGGTTAGATTTTGCATAATATTAATGGGCTTCAGAAGAATTTAGTATTTTATTAGAAGCTCAATGGAAAATTCCCAACATTCGCCGTATGGACCGTCCTTTGTCCGTGTAGTGAGCAAAGCGCACTTTTTTTACTGTATTTTGCGACTGAAAACGCTACTCGAACGCTTGTAATATATTCTTCTGAAACCCATTAAAATTATGAAAATCGCGCGCGCTTTATTTTCTATTCGAACACGACAACATTAGTTCAAAAATCAAACTGTAGTGTTGCTACTGGATTAAATAAATCAGATTTCGCAGAACACACAGTAAAATAACAATGCTTTATTTTGTATTCATTACTTAAAAGATTAATAAGCAATTTATAGTATTGTAGGAAAAAAAAATGATCCATAAAAAATAATATCATTTTACAACGAAAACTCACCTCTTTAATTGAAGACATTTTAAGACGTTTCCTCAACAGCTCCTCCATTAAACAATTCCTTCCAACTGTAAAACAGATTCCCTCAAGGTATTCTCAAACCTCGAAAGGCATAAATGTTGCCATTTTGAATATTTCTGGTTAGATAAGTTTTTTTTCTGGCAACATTAAATATTGCATTCCTGCATTCTTATTATTCATTCTGTCACAATGGAGTGTATCACTAACATTTTATCACGATAGATGGCGCATAATAGATGGTACCTAATATAACTGTCAGTTGCATAGAAAACTTGTATTTTTATTACGAAATTTATTATTTTCTTGATATTATGCCGAAGTGAACAGCTTTTAAGTGTACAAATCGAGATTTCCAAGCGAAATCAAAAATGTGGTGATCTTAAAATTGCCGTTAATTAATTAAACCTTTTTTTCTTTTTAAGATGGTTTCCGCTTTCTTAATTCGTCTTTTAAGGTAGGTAACGGTAATTTAAAATTCATTTTTCTGATATAAAAATAATAAAATACATACCTAAACATTTAAAAAATGACGCGACATAGGTGTAAACAAGGTACCATTGCCGCTTGCGACATCTACAAAAAGCTTTGCCTGATACACCCCATTACTACACGCTCTACTACTTTTGATTTCCATAAGTCTGTCTCTTTCATATTATGAATATACATGTGTCACGAAAAATAATTTTAATTTTGGAACGAAATTGATTTCAATTAGTTTGTCAATTTTTAAATTAAAATAAGTAATGTAACTGAATGTTGTTAATAAGAAATACAAGCTTAAATAAAATAAATATTAGCAGAAAATAACCTAATCACCATTTAAGGTTAAAATCTCAAGGTACGCCGAGATGTACCTTTTAGTTCTATTCCTCGAGCGTAGTGGCGTGCCGACGCGTTTCAGCTGGAAGGAATAATTACGTGGAGGAGCCTTTGCTCAAACGTCTAAGAATACGGGTGGTAGACTATTGGAGATGGGCCTTTCAGAATTTTCTGGAGATATCGGCTTACAATCGTAACCGTCGAAATCAGTCTGTGTTCATAATGAGACAGACGCCCTGCAGTATCCAGTGGCTGCAATGTTGTTCGGTCCACAGGTCGGATTCGAACACCAGTCCTACTCCCATCGCGTTCCGGCGTTGAGATGTCGTGTACACGGGCGTACGGAGCGTGTTCTGGTTATAAAGTTAGGTATTATTACCGGTAGATAATAATGGATGCTAAACAACTTTGAATCGTTATAGATCGTAAGTGGTCATTCTAAATGAAAAATCATAAAAGAAACCTTAACATGATTTTCAAATACCTATTCGATGATATCCCACTCAATATAGATTATTTATTTAATACTTTATTGTACAAAGACAAAGGCGGGCTTTAATGCCGCAAGACATTTTATCATAGCCAACCATTGGGATAACTTTAAACCATTTACTGGAAAGTCGGTGCTGAAATATTAAATATAAATATCAAAAGTATTATTTAATAACTAGCCACATACATACAACTACATATACATACATACACATATACATATAATAAACTAAATACTAATACATAAACCGACACATACATACATAGATAATAATATACTTACAAATTTTGTTGGGAAATGAAATGCGAATAGACCATTTTTTTAAATAGCGATCTGGTGGTTACTTGCCTGATGTTAGGAGGCAAATTGTTCCACAAATTTGTCGCTACAACGACAAATGAGTTTGAAATGAAACTAGAGTTATGCGAAGAAATAGTTCGTAAAGTTTATTTTTTTTAATTTTCCACAGTATGGCGTCTGGTCACCTTACTGAAATTTTATTAATATCTTCAGTGACACAAGTTTGATGAAAACGAATCGATTGACGTGAGAATCATCAAAATTGGCCAACGCGTTTGGTCTCAAGTGTGCCCCACAAAGGGACATACGAGTACATAAAGGAAGATTCATACAACATACATTTATTTATTTATTTATAATAGGGTAGCCAACAGTGCTAACATCACACACTTATTTGTACTTAACACTAAATCAGAAGTTTTAGATGTTGCACCTATTATAGGCGACCACCACATTACCCTTTATTGCCTATAAGAAATAACAAAATTATAAAATTTCCAATAAGTATACAAAAACTAAATATTATACGAAAAACTGAAGCTGAAACATTTTTTTTAAATATATATATAATAAACATACAATTCCTTTTAGAAATAATAAAAAAAGTAACGAAAATAACTAAAATATTACCTACTTCAAGTAATAAAAATAAAATTAAATTAAAATAAAAAATAATAATAATACATAGGCTGATAAACACCTTCTTTGCGTCGCGCAGTCGATTAAAAAGAACGCTAGCCGAAAATTGCGCAGAAACCGATTATTGATTTCATTAGAAAAATAAAATCAAATAATAAATTACCTGTAATTTAAGTTTGTGCGCTTCTATAGGTATGATGTACATGATGGGCAGCTCTGTGACCAGCACCTTCGGGTGGGACCTCTTGAGACAGCCTTCCTCCACGTCCCACCGACATCCCTCTAAGTACAGCCCTCTGACGTAACAACCCTAACAAAAAACGCAGCTTGATGACATGGACGTAGCTCTTAGAAGACCGGTCGTAGAAAAGACCTTATTGTTATGTTCGTACATTGATTGTCAAGTAAAATTTTTTTAAAATTACTACCGCCACTGCTCAAGTGAAACTCATATGTTAAAAACAACGATCAAAACAATATAATCTAGGATTTTCTTTATTTGTATATATATAATGCGAAAGTTGTGGGTGAAAGAGGCCCTGGCAGACCAAGACTCACTTATCACGATCAAATAAATAAAACAATAGCTAAAGGTGCAATAAAAAGCCATCGAAACAAAAGGGCATGTATGAAGAGGTTGATGAATGTCGAAGAATAATAAATATTTCCAAACAGGTCACACAGCGCCATCTAATTTCCGTGGTAAGCTACGAGGCTTGTGTTACGGAAACTAGATGGTTGATAAACTACATATTAGACTTTTTTTGTAAATATATACATATTATATATATAAACACCCAGACCGAGACAAATTATACAATGTACAACTTGCCCCCGGTGGGAATCGCACCCACGACCTCCCGAGTTCACGGCAACGTTTGCTACCACTAGACCACGGAAGCGAAAGAGGTATGTCGAGATCGTGACAAATGGCACTCAATTGTCTATGCTTACCCCGCAAGGGACCGGGCGTGAAGATATGTATGTATGTATATATATATACAATCCTGGCTACGCCCTAGTACGAGTATACAGGCTGGATACTGGCCGTTATAGTTACAGACAAACGTTCCTAGGAGACCGAGTTAATGTTATTGAGAATATAAGATCCTTTTTACAGCCATGAATATGTTGCCACCACTTTATTGACAACATTGCAGACAAGCCTTCGTCTAAAATATGGCAATTTTTCAATTCATTAGATCTGGGTCGTTGCCGCAGCCAGGTCAGCCTCGGTTCCGTGACAACTGATCAGCTTAATTTTCCCCGGCTCCAGTTCTTGATAGTGTTACAAAGTCATATTTTAGAAATAGCTGCGGTACCGGTACAAGACGCTGAACCGTTTTCCCTCACAGAGGTTTATGGTGATATTATTCTTAAGACGATTAATTCCACTACTTCGAAAGCAATAAGATGTGATTCTATCAGTCGTGCTATGATCACTCCAATTATTAGAGTAGGTCCTTTCAATAATTTCACACATCATTAATTTCTCCATCATATCCAAGACAATTTCCTACCCTATGGCGTATGGCCTATATCATCCCACTACTAAAAATACCTTCACCAACATCGCCTACCCATCCTAGAGTCGATTGTCCACAAGCAGTTCTCCCTTTTCCTTGATGTTAATAATCTTCTAAATCCTTACCAGTCCAGTTTCCGTTCTGGTAATAGCACAACTTCAGCTTTACTTAAAGTAACTAAAGACATAAGAAGAGGCATGGATGGAACTAAAGTCGCAGTACTTGTACTGATTGACTTTACGAATGCCTTTAACACTGTTGATCCCGATTTGCTAATTGCTACATTGTCTCGTCTAAGTTTATCGCCGGAGGCCATTGCCTGGTTTACCCAATATCTACACAATCGCCAGCAGCAGGTTCGAGTTGATCAGGTGTCGTCGGATTGGTGTGATTTGGATACAGGTGTCCCACAGGGTGGCATACTTTCTCCTTTGTTATTTTCACTCTTTATTAATGCCATCACCTTTTTTTTCCATTGTGACTACCACCTGTATGCAGATGATTTGCAGCTTTATGTGCAGTCAGATATTATTACAGTGCAATAGTTTGGCTTAATTCAGATCTTAGTACTTAGTACTTTCGTGGTCCAAACGCTTTGGGGTCGTTGTCAATCCAAGCAAATGTCAATCAATTATAGTAGGGCTCCGGAACATTGTCTAAAGTAGACTTTAATAGTATTGACCCTGTTCGGTTTAACAGCGTCCCAATTGCGTATACCAACGAGGTGACGAATCTGGGTATTTATCTAGATTCCAATCTGAGCTGGACAACCCAGGTTACCAAGACGAGTGGTAATATATATACATAGGCTGATAAACACATAACATTTCATTGCGTCGCGCAGTGGGGTGAAAAAAGACCAAATTGGATGATATCTCCTGGTAGGTAGGTGCCCTTCCCTATATAACCGTCGATAGTATGACAATAGAGTTACCGTATCAGGTCTCTCCTCCACGTCATCAGCACAGAGCCAGTGTGTGGCCCTCGTGAACTGAGTGGCTCGGTCTAGAGGTCGTGCTAGTTGCCGGCACCACACCTGCACATGCGCTGTTAGATACGACTCTGGCACCTGAATTCCTGATAACCACATCACTAAAGGTTCTTCTATGGTCGCCTGAAAATGAATATAGATGAAAATATCTTAGCTTTTTTATTTTGATTTATTTACAAACTTAATTGCACTATGTACAAAGGCGGAACTAATGCCGTTAGACATTCTCCGACAGCCAAAAATAATAATAATAATAACGAGTTTTCAGCATAAATCGATCATCCAAGTCATTAGTGAAACATTTCCAAAAAAGTTTTATTTTGAGGCTGCCTTTGTGACGGTCTGTAAATTTACGACTCGGGAGGTACCGGGTTCAAATTCTGTAGCCCTATTCTGTTACTTAAGCGTTATATATTTGAATCCCTTAAATAACGGAACCGTCAGTGTAAAATGCTATTAAAATTTGTATTCTCGTATAAAGGTTTCCACTTTTTTTTTTATTGTTCTCTTCTCCCGATGGATGATGAATGAGATGATAGGGAAGGCAAAGGGTCTAGCCCATACAGCCAAGTCTGACGTAATATATATTTCTTCTTCTTCATGAATTAATGAGGTCATCATCAAATTCCAGATGCTGCAGAATTTGATGCTTTTCTTGGAGTCACTCGCGGAACCATCCACTGCTTAAACACGTCGGGTAAAATATGGGAGTTGGCAGCGCGGGAAAACCGCAAAAAATAAACTGCAACTTGTGCCCCATATTTAAGGTCTAATTTATAGTTTTCCATAATTATTCACATTGTAGCACATTATTAAACAAAATAACACCACTTTTGACCAATAATATCCACAGTAAATTAATTTACAAAACAAAAACTAGCACTTGACATGTCCACGCAAAATGGCGCGAAGAACTGCGCGCCATTTCATTGTTTAGGACTTATGTATTCTGTACCAAGGTCATTTAAAAAAAAAAAAAAATTGGCGCCATTCAATACGATTTGTTGTATAGCATTTCGTGTGAATTTTCTTACTCTTTTAACTTTTATCTTTTATTTAGTAGGTTCAATCCATCCAGGTATGAGAGTACATAAATTTGTGTGTGAAACTACATATAACTAGGTGTTAAAACACTCACTCGTGTATAATACCCCTTATTATGCAACAGTTTCATGAATTACTATAATAATACTACAATTATAATATGAATTATACCCAGTCAGTGTATTGTTTGGTTCTCTGCATGAAGTGATCCATCCAACCTCCCAGACCCTTGCAAGTGGCTGGAGCTAATCCTCTCCATACCTAGTAAAGTAACAGTAACTACGCTGTCAAAGAAGCAGATTCACATTTAGCCAACTTACCCCGCGTTCGTATTATAGCATTTCCAACATCTCACCTTTCCAACACCTTAAAAAACCAGCGCGAAATATCGTTTTTGTTAAGAAATTCCACTTTTTTTAACAATGCTAACATTTCTTAAATAAAACGAGCGGTGAGGCTACTTTTTGACAAGTATTTTCCTTCATTTATCATACCATGGCATCCACAACACACATGATATTATTATGGTCTTTGAATTTTTTACATAAAATCGTTTAAAAGCGGCCTTAAGGTAAATCTTGTTTCAAGCGGTATTTTTTTTTTTTTTTTGGCCGGGCGTGGCGAGTGTAGGCTAAATTCTCCAGATATATGTTGAAGGCCCACCTCCAGCAGTGGAGGTCTAGAACGCTGTGTTCTAGGGGCTGTAATAATGATATTTGTATTAGTAAATAAATTAGTTGTTTTTCGTTTTTTTTTAATTAAAGTGAAAATATGTCCAAAATAAATGTAATTTTAATTCCTGTAAAGTTAATAGGTACATTTCTAAAAAGTACAATCATGCTTGAATAATCTTGTACTGTGAGAGATAAAGGGGCGAAAAAGCGATAAACAGTAAAGGCCGCGTTCGTTTTAAGAAATGTTAGCATGAAAATACCACTTTTTTTAGCACTAGTCGTTCGTTTAATGAAAATTCTAACATTTGATGCTAATTTCGTATGTCAGTACCGTGTTGAAAGGAGGGTTATTGATGTTACTTTTTGACAGATGTCATTAACATATAAAATGGTTTGTTTACCATTTTTATATAGGTACTTTATAGTTTTCTATTATATTTGTTAAAAAGGTATTTTAAACGATTTTATGTAATAAATTCAAAGACCATAATAATATCATGTGTGTTGGATGCCATGGTATGATAAAACATGAACGAAAACACTTGTCAAAAAGTAGCCTCACCGCTCGTTTTATTTAAGAAATGTTAGAATTGTTAAAAAAAGTGGTATTTCTTAACAAAAACGACATTTCGCGCTGGTTTATGAAGTTGCTACGAAATGTTGGAAATGCTATAACACGAACGCGGCCTAACAAATTGATTTAAACTCGTATTTTACCTGCGGCAATTGTCCGTTGAAGAGGCTGTTAGCAACATTATCTAGTATGGCGTCCATTCCGATCTCTCCCGCCAAAGCTTTGCGTAGGAGCGACAGGGTGGTGCGCATGCGCAGGATTAGACGATTGAACCTGAAAACAATCAACTAATTAATTTTAAAGTTAATAGCATAGAGCGGTGTGGTCGAATACAAAAAGGACCACTCTTTGGTGCAATCCGTCTACTTTCCCATTCGGTCCACTTTTATAAGAGTTCTACGTTCCCAATCGGTCCATTGGTCTACTATAAATCCCGTCAGAAATGTGTTTCCAGCCAAAGTGGCCAAGGAGTTGTCCAAACGGCTAACGGAAAAGTCTGGAGTCAGGAAAGCTGGCAATTTTCTGTATTATGAAAAAGACAGAGGGAAAATGTTGCCAGTCTCCTTGGGACTATCCCTGAAGGGTCGTCTCTAGAGGACATTTTTTACTTATGTTTTTTTTTTTATTTCTTCTTCTTTTTTAATACTAGTAAAACTAGTAATGGCAATCGCCACTAAGGCATTTGTGCCAACATCACGTTTGTATAGATTAATTAAAAAAGTAGCTATCTTGTGACATTGTTTTGACTTTTAGCTTGGTGCGGTGAATTTATTTATTTATTATTTAAATTCTTTAAAGCACTTAAAAATAGTACAGAGGCGAGCTATAATGCCAGTAGGCATTCTTTACCAGCTAACCTTGGGGATCGAGTAAGGTGATAGGCAGTATGAAAAAAATCACAAACACTAAAACATAAAACGGTTTGGTTAGTATGATACGTCACAACACAGCACAATAGGTTATTACGAGTGGGGACAAATAACATGTAACATATATCCATAGTGTAAGCAACCTATTGAACTATGCACGCTTTGTCCTCCAAGGCCACAGTCCCGCATACATTTTTTTGACGTGACAACATCTTATAAATTGGTTTGCCGGGTGACACTTCAAGAAACTGCGTTACGCTCCGCTCACGTTATGCGCTCACAATGAGAGCGAGTGAGAGGCACGCGTCCCTTCCACTCGGGCATGGTTAGCCCGCCTAAGAGCGAGAGAGACAGACATAAAAAGTGAAAGACATTGACTTGACATTTTCTAGGCACATTACAGCAGAAACACTTCCTTTCATTTCATATTTCTCCTATCATCGCCCTATCCTCAACAAAATCACTCAGATAGGAACAAGTTAAGTTGTAGTAAACGCTATTTCATTGTACGCAAATGTATTGCAAGTTATTGTATGTATATTAAATTGTCAGTGATTTGTTTTTAAAATTGTTTTGTGTGAGTATTATTATTATTAATAATGACATTGATTGCTTACTTCAATTAGCTTATTTATTTTGTACTCGCCTTTCTAGTTCCTGCAGCAGCACGACGAGTGTGGGAGTGATATTCATCTCGAAGTGTTTCCGTACGCGCCACACTTCATATTGGACAGGTAACTTGCTCAGAATATCCACCGCTACGCTATCAATTAGTTCGTCGCGACTTGTACCACCACCATCAGAACCTTAAAATTATTATGTTAGCATCATTGGTTGATAAAGTGATTTATTTTAGAAGCATTCTATTGTGACTTTAGAATATTTGAATTTAGAACAGAGATGTCACGAATATTCGCATTCGAATTGTTTCCCCTGTCGCGTGGATCACGTGTTACTTTCGACCAATAGAAAACATTTCTCTTTCACTGATTGTTTGTGACTTTTTTAGTTTACTAGTTTAGTTGTATTGAGCGGTGTGGTGGCTCGGTTGTAAGTGGTGGGTGGGTTGTAGAGCGGTGGTGACTCAGTCGCTAAGAGCGGTGGTGGGTGGGTTGTAGAGCGGTGGTCCCAAGAAAATCTATTATTCTCCACTCAACGTATGCTAGCTTTAGGCTTAAATAAACTAAAAAAAATATTCGATTCCAAGCTAAGATAATAAACTCAAAAATCTAATTATGCTGATTTAGTTTTTTTTAAAGTCACACTTTTTTTTTTTTTTATTCCATAACATTTTAATAAGTAGATATTTTGATATTCATAATAATTTATTACTATTAAGTGTGAAATTACAACTTACCATTTCTCACAACTGAGCAGCAATACAAAAATTAAGAATATTTTATTAATATTATGTAATAATATATTAAAATAATTGGTTATTGACATAAATAACTGAAGTGCTAATACTAATGCATACAATATGTTCATAATACTTGCATAAATTGCAACTTGAATAAATAATTTGACATAAGGAATACTATAATATTAAGGAATAATATAAAATTCGACCGCCTCCGTGGTCGTTGCCGTGAACTCGGGAGGTCGTGGGTTCGATTCCCACCGGGGGCAAGTTGTACATTGTATAATATGTATATATTTACAAAAAAAAAGTATAATATTTAGTTTATCAACCATCAAGTTTCCGTAACACAAGCCTCGTAGCTTACCACGGAAACTAGATGGCGCTGTGTGACCTGTCTGGAAATATTTATTTTATTTATTATATAGGTATATAAAAATAAAATAATAAGAAAAAAATAATATATTTTTAATATATCTTACATATTTATATAATCACATTACATTGCACTATACCAAACAAGTGTATTTATTATTATTAAGTTTGAGTCAAAGAAACCTGGAGTGCTTTAACACAGACTAAGCTTTTACTTAGTTTAGTTTTGGCTCCAGTCTCCTACATAAATGTTTAAAAAAATATTGTTACTAATATTAATTTGTTGTTTGTTCTCTTCTTGATTTTATTGGAAATAAACGATTTATTATTATTATTATTATTATTCTCCCGATGGATAATGAATGAGGTGATAGGGAAGGCATAGGGTCTAGCCCATACAGCCAAGTCTGACGTAATATATCTTTTTTTATGAGTTAATGAGGTTATCATAAAATTCCAGATGCTGCAGAATTTGATGCTTTTCTTGGAGTCACTCGCGGCACCATAGGTCAAACACGTCGGGTAAAATATGGGAGTTGACAGCGCGGGAAAACTGCAAAAAATAAACTGCAACTTGTGCCCCATATTTAACGTCCAATTTATCGTTTTCCATAATTATTCACATTGTAGCACATTATTAAACAAAACACTTTACAGCCACGAAGTTATTTATACATTCTTAGGTTAAGATATAAGTAATTGTTTGTGGCAACAATGTATTATACCTTAACAGTCCACCCATAATTTATGCTATTAATCTAGTTTATTTGTAAACTAAAAAAAATATCTGACAATATCCAAGAGTTACAGTGTGAACCATATGGAAATAAATGATTTGAATTTAAAAGAGATTGCCCAAAACCAGGCCCCAACTTTTTTGCAGCGTGCCTTAACTAAACTACAATTCAATAATCATAACAATTAATTGTGTTTTTTTTAAATTTAATTACCACATCTCTTTACCCCAGCATTAAAATATAATTTAAATATTCAATTGGTTAAAATTTATGTATGAAATAGTTAAAAAGAACCAGGTACTTTATTATAGATAAAACACTGGATTTTAAATCGGCGGGATCGAAACTATATAATTATTAACGTAAAAAAAGTTTTTGTCAAATGTCGTTATGCTAGGGTAAAATTAATAAAATTAAAACACAATATGTAAAAAAAAGAAATCATTACGTCAGACTTGGCTGTATGGGCTAGACCCTTTGCCTTCCCTATTCATCATCCATCGGGAGAAGGGAAGAAAAAAAAAAAAAGAAATCATTATGGCTCGAGAACATTTTATTGGGCCCATTTCTGTAAGAAAAATGGGCGTTCTCATTTAATACATTTTTAAAATAAATTATTCAAATACAATTTAAACTTACTAATTCATGGTGTCGCGAGTTTGTAACCGACATACCTAAACCAATATTTATTATCTATAATTAAAAAAAAAATCATTACTTACTAGTCTGTGGTTGCAATTCTATGAGGTGTCCCCAAATTTCCCTCACAGCCTGACTGAAGTATCCTATTTCGGCATTTGGATGCAAACCGAATACCTCAGGAGTATTAGCTAATGGTAACTCGTCGATAAACTCTAAAAAATATTAATAACGTGTTTGCACTTTTTTGCTCGCTCGCACAATCCAATATTTTCAAAGAGTTTTTATAAATAATAGATTTCTCAAAATATACACACAAACTTGAAAAACCATTAAATTATTGATTTTGTTCAATAGGCTATTTGTAATTTTTTGAAAATGTGTTATTAATTGTTTTTTTTTTTTTTTGGTATTACATTATATATTACAGCTATTACATTAAATTAAAGAATACGTTAATGACTACAAACTAATTACAAGACTAAAAGCAATTTATTTATATAAATTATATAATTTATTTGTGATATTTCTCGAGTTTGGTACCTACGCTGGAGACATCGACGAGCTTGCCATTTGTCATGATTGGCCTATAGTAAAGTTGGCTAAATGTGAATCCGCTTATTTAAAAGCGTGGTTTCCGACCACCCCGAAAGGGAAACGGTCGTGATGATACTTTTTTTTTAAACTAAAAACAATTCTGCACAGGCACACTTGTGCGCGGTGGTGGCTCGGTTGTAAGAACGCGTACCTTAAATCCTACAAAGGTCGGTTCAAACCTACCCGGCATGTACCAATGAGAAATACACTTTTCTTACGTACATTTGTCATAGATTTACAACATCACCGTTCCCGTGCCTCGGAGAGCACGTTAAGCCGTCGGTCCCGATTTCACTAATACCAACTTCTGGAATCGTTAATAAATAGTCATAAAAAAATGACATCATATCTTTGCCAAGCCGTCTGGCTAGCGTGGCGAGTGTAGGCCAAATTCTCCAGATATATGTTCTGGAAGGCCCATCTCCAGCAGTGGAGGTCTAGGACGCTGTGTTCTAGGGGCTGTAGTGATGAATTAACACATAATAGCAGTTTATGAAACTGTTGCATAATAAGGGGTATTATACACGAATGTGTGTTTAATAGTATCACACGAGTGTTTTACCTAGTTAAGTGCAGTTTCATACACTAAATTAACTACTCGCATACATTGGGATTGAACCTTCTAAATAAAAGTTAAAAGAGTAAGAAAAATCACACGAAATGCTATACAACAAAACGTATTGAATGGCGCCAATTTTAATTTTTATTTTTTTAAATGACCATGGTACAGAATACATAAGTCCTAAACAATGAAATGGCGGCAAAACCTAGCTTATGACCGCGAACGCGCTATGGCGGGCGCTGCCATAGACAAGTAAAAATTGGAATCAAAACTTTTTTGTAATGGGACCTCTGCCTTAAAAAAGTGTTATATAATATGTATGATTCTATAAATGTCAGTGACAAAGCTCGGCTCGCCATACACAATGCCATGTTGGTACCAACACTGATGTATGGAAGCGAAACGTGGATATGTCAGAATACGCATGAGAGTAGGGTTAATGCAGTAGAAATGCGGTCGTTGCGGCGGATATGTGGCGTCACTTTGGCGGACCGCATACGTAACGTCGAAATACGGAAAAGGGTTGGTATGAAGGAAAGCATAGGGACAAAAATAAGGAAAAGCATGCTACGATGGTTCGGGCATGTTGAAAGGATGAGCGAAGAAAGATTGACGAACCAGGTATATAATGCGAAAGTTGTGGGTAAAAGAGGCCCTGGCAGACCAAGACACACGTATCACGATCAAATAAATAAAACACTAGCTGAAGGAGAATTAAAAAGCCTTCGTAACAAAAGGGCATGTATGAAGAGGTTGATGAATGTCGATGAAGCGAAAGAGGTATGTCGTGATCGTGTCAAGTGGCGCTCAATTGTCTCTGCCTACCCCGTAAGGGATCTGGCGTGAAGATATGTATGATTCTATTTTTAAAATGAATTATAACATTATTTTCTTAGAGAAAAAGTGTAATAAGTGTGTTATTGGATTAGCATATGGTGAAGTACTTTCCCTAATAATGTTACCCGACTACGTTATGTAGTCGGGTAACATTGGGGTTGTAGAGAAATGTGAAGTTTAAGAACAAAAATATATTTTTAAAAACTAACCTATATACTGATCTCTTTCTCCATCTTCAGGCACGATATAGTCGACATGCGAGTCTTTATAGAAATGGAACGGCTGGAATTCGTCAAAGAGAAACTCGCCTAAATACTCGTCCATGTAAGTGGCCACCACGCGACGATCAAAATCGTCTATCACACGACCTCCGTACATTACCTGGGTTATAGCAACATTATTAACCTTTTAGGCTGGGTTGTAACAAAACTAAGTATCTGTAAATCGTCGCTTAGCTAACAAAACCGCGCAAGCAAAAAAAAATTTAATACATCTCCTCGTCTCCCAGAATTCTCTACAACATTAGTTCAAGAAACCCAATCAATCTTTAAAAGTTAAATAAAATTAAGAGTTGGAAATTAAAAAATAAATAAATACGTCTATCTATCTATCGTCTCCCAGGGTCCTCTACAACATTAGTTCAAAAAACCCAATCAATCTTTAAAAGTTAAATAAAATAAAGAGTTGGGAATTAAAAAATAAATAAATACGTCTATCTATCTATCGTCTTCCAGGGTCCTCTACAACATTAGTTCAAGAAACCCAATCATTCTTTTAAAATAAAATGAAATAAAGAGTTGGAAATTAAAAAATAAATAAATACGTCTATCTATCTATCGTCTCCCAGGGTCCTCTACAACATTAGTTCAAGAAACCCAATCAATTATTTAAAATAAAATAAAATAAAGAGTTGGGAATTAAAAAATAAATAAATACGTCTATCTATCTATCGTCTCCCAGGGTCCTCTACAACATTAGTTCAAGTATCCCCATCTCTTATAGTTTAATAGCAACCTGTCAGCGTTACATCAGAATGACTACTAAAATTACATCAATGACTTTATTCACTATACTCAGTTTCACATAAATGTCACACACTTGATAATCTATATATCGTCATGATCGTAGAACAGTGACGGATCTGCTATATTTAAAATTTTCATGGCGGCCATTCAACTGTCATTTCGACTGTTTTTTTGTCACTTTTTAAGTCTCATAATAAGTGCAAACCTTCTAGATTTCATTTTGGAACCCTTTCTAATATTTGCACTATAAATTACAGACCACAAACAATATAAAACTATATATAAATATATATGCAAAATTATGGGTATTTTTTTAAATCCGACACTGTTCTACGATCATGACGATATATATATATATACATTCCTTTATTTTACTAAAACAAATCTAATTTATTTCCTAGAAAGTTAAGACTATATTTCTCAAAAGTACTTGAAAAATCTTTGAAAATATTGGATTGTGCGAGCGATACGGATGCAAAGACATATAATAATACATATATGATACGTAAATATAAAATACGAGTAGTTTCAATTTCAAAGATAACGTTTCAACTCCTGTTAAATAATTAATTTGACTTGCGCGGTATTGTTTGCTAAGTGACGAAATGGCGTTGATTGTACCAGCTGACTGCTGAACTTTAAAATAAAACAGATACATTCGACGCCATTTTTAACTTTAATTGTAACAATCTGTGTGTTTGTTATGTTTTAATCAACATGTTTTAATGAGTCAATTTGACTTGCGCGGTATTGTTTGCTAAGTGATGAAATGGCGTTGATTGTACCAGCTGACGGTTGAACTTCAAAATAAAACTGATACATTCGACGCCATTTTTAACTTTAATTGTAACAATCTATGTGTTTGTCATGTTTTAATCAACATGTTTTAATGAGTCAATTTGACTTGCGCGGTATTGTTTGCTAAGTGACGAAATGGCGTTGATTGTACCAGCTGACGGCTGAAACTCAAAATAAAACTGATACATTCGACGCCATTTTTAACTTTAGTTGTAACAATCTGTGTGTTTGTTATGTTTTAATCAACATGTTTTAATGAGTCAATTTGACTTACGCGGTATTATTTGCTAAGTGACGAAATGGCGTTGATTGTACCAGCTGACGGCTAAACTTCAAAATAAAACTGATACATTCGACGCCATTTTTAACTCTAATTGTAACAATCTGTGTGTTTGTTATGTTTTAATCAACATGTTTTAATGAGTCAATTTGACTTGCGCGGTATTGTTTGCTAAGTGACGAAATGGCGTTGATTGTACCAGCTGACGGTTGAACTTCAAAATAAAACTGATACATTCGACGCCATTTTTAACTTTAATTGTAACAATCTATGTGTTTGTCATGTTTTAATCAACATGTTTTAATGAGTCAATTTGACTTGCGCGGTATTGTTTGCTAAGTGACGTAATGGCGTTGATTGTACCAGCTGACGGTTGAACTTTAAAATAAAAACTGATACATTCGAAGCCATTTTTAACTTTAATTGTAACAATCTGTGTGTTTGTCGTGTTTTAATCAACATGCTGTGTGCACATGCTTTTGGAGATAGTTCTGGAACTGTATGTAAAGATTTGAAATTTAAAAAATGTTTTGTACTCATTTCTGTTGTGTGTACCTAATAACAATAAATATTAAATAAATAAATCCGTAGTCTAGCGGTTAAGTTGAAATGAAATATTAAAATTGATGACTTACCTCGCCAAATAGATATTTAAGAGTAGCCCAAGGTATAGGTCCGTTGAGTGCAGCACATTTGTCTAAATAAGTGCTTAGTATCTGCATACACACTACAAAGTCAGATTCGCTGAAGTCATACGCAATGTTCCAGCCAATTTTATCGTATTTGCAACGTTCCTGCAATGAAAAATATAATCCAAAATAACCGATCGATCTAAAACACAGGCCAAAAGAATGGAGAAAAAATACGTGTGGCACTCGGGGACTGCCGCGGTAAAGCTATTGCATAGCATTTTTATCAACTCATGCAATGGGGTGTGTCACTAACTTTTTATCACGATAGATGGCGCATGATAGATGGTACCTAATATAACTGTCAGTTGCATAGAAAACTTGTATTTTTATTACGAAATTTATTATTTTCTGGATATTATGCAAGAGTGAGCAGCTTTTAAGTGTACACATCGAGATTTCCAAGCGAAAGCAAAGATATGGTGATCTCAAAATTGCCGTTCTATTAATTCAACCTTTTTTATTTTAAAGACGGTGTTCGCTTACTTAATTCGTCTTTTAAGGTAGGTAACGTTAAGTCAAAATACATTTTTCTGTTATAAAAATGTAAAACTTCAAATAAATTTAAAAAATTATCAGTCATAGGTGTAAACAAGGTACCAGTGCCGCTAGCGACATCTACGAAAAGCTTTGCCTGATACACCCCATTATAATTATTTATTTATTTTATTTATGCAGTTTTTTTTTCTATGATATCAATTCAAGTTTTTTATATTACTCGTGGACGCGGCCAAAAAGCACGCTGTCTCACCTAGCATTGTGTCTAAAAGAGATAGAATCAGTTATGAGCAGTTAGCAGCTAGTCTACACGCATACGTCTAGTCGCACGCACACAAACACCGTGCCGAAGTCTTCCGAACTGAAACGACGTTAGGCGATGTACGGCTTTCAACGCCGCACCGCTGTGGTCGGAGTGGGGGGTGTTAGGTTCATTTTCGTTACGGAATTTCTTGATTCGGTCGCCGCGCTCAAAGCCCGCGATATAAGCTATGCAATAGCTTAAAAAAAAGGTGCCGAGATATTGTTAGTGGTTTTGTATTAGGTGTGCATTACTAAACTAACTAAAATGTACTGGTTGGAATTCCTTGTTTGATTGTTTTTGTAGTCCTGAAGGTTTGACTGTTATACAATTCCTAGCGGCATGAAGTCCGCCTTTGTACTTTGTGCAATAAAGATTTAAATAAATTTATTAAAGAGCAAATAAGTATCATATTTTTATCGATTTCGAAGATTCGTTGGGAGAATCGCGATATCCATCGTGATAAATACCTAAAGGCTGGGAAGTGTAATTATTATTTTGCCCCGCCCACAGCCGAGACACGAAATAGAGGGAGAAAGAATTACGTAAGTCAACGTTCGCGCGATCGTTGACCTCTCGTACAGTAGTAATCAAGTAGGTAGCTATGAGTGGCGATATTTGTAGGAAAACTTCTCTGCACTGTAACTTAAGATATTATGACTGAATAAAGTTTAAAAAAACATAGTTCGTCATTTTTATTCTAGATTATAATAAAAAATAATTATAATAAAACTGCCTCCGTGGTCTAGCGGTTAAGTCCGTGGATTTAGATTTGGAGGTACTGGTTTCGATTCCTGGTCGGGGGGACGCAAAAATATTTATTAATATAAATAAATTAATTTAAAAGTAAAGTATGTAAAGTAAAGTATCATCACGACCGTTTCCTTTTCGGGGTGGTCAGAAACCACGCTTATAAATAAGCGGATTCACATATAACCAACTTTACTATAGGCCAATCATGACAAGTGGAAAGCTCGTCGACGTCTCCAGCGTACCAAACTCGAGAAATATCACAAATAAATTTAATTTTAATTTAATAAATTTGAGCTGCCTCCGTGGTTTAGCGGTTAAGTCCGTGGATTAGACTCGGAGGTACCGGGTTCGATTCCTGGTCGGGACACAAAAATATTTATTAATGTAAATGTATTTATTAACATATTATTTAATTTATTTGTGATATTTCTCGAGTTTGGTACGCTAGAGACATCGACGAGCTTGCCACTTGTCATGATTGGCCTATAGTAAAGTTGGCTATATGTGAATCCGCTTATTTATAAGCGTGGTTTCTGACCACCCCGAAAAGGAAACGGTCGTGATGATACTTTACTTTACATACTTTACTTTTAAATTAATTTATTTATATTAATAAATATTTTTGCGTCCCCCCGACCAGGAATCGAAACCAGTACCTCCAAATCTAAATCCACGGACTTAACCGCTAGACCACGGAGGCAGTTTTATTATAATTATTTTTTATTATAATCTAGAATAAAAATGACGAACTATGTTTTTTTAAACTTTATTCAGTCATAATATCTTAAGTTACAGTGCAGAGAAGTTTTCCTACAAATATCGCCACTCATAGCTACCTACTTGATTACTACTGTACGAGAGGTCAACGATCGCGCGAACGTTGACTTACGTAATTCTTTCTCCCTCTATTTCGTGTCTCGGCTGTGGGCGGGGCAAAATAATAATTACACTTCCCAGCCTTTAGATATTTATCACGATGGATATCGCGATTCTCCCAATGAATCTTCGAAATCGATAAAAATTCAAATAACAGGAAAATTGTACAAAAAAAAATAATTTATAATTTTAAACTGACGCAACATAATCTGTGCGTTTGATTACAGGAAGGAATAATTGAGTGGAGGAGCTGTTGCGAAAACGTACACGGGTGTAAAATGACATTGCCTTTGGCATAAGCATAGTTAAGGCGCGAACAGTGGGATCTAGCTGCGGAATTGCAATTCCTAGGTACTAACCTGTACGACAGCATGAAAAAATGCCAAAACATAGACCAGTTTCTTGTATTGCGGATGGGAACATTCTTCGAGCGCATGCGCCCTCATCTTGAAGTAGGTGTTGCGAAGATTTAGTTTCAATCCGTTAGGCGGTTCGGTTACCACTGAAATAAATTAAATTATAGCTATTAAACGTGCTAGATTGGCTAAGCTAGCTTTTCTTAGAGAAATGGGCCCAATAATGTTCTCATGCTATATCAATTTTTTTTTTATTTGATAGTTAATATATTGTGTATCCATAATCTGTTTTTTTTTTTTTTTTTTTTTACCCTAGCATATCGATAATTTACAAAAACTTTAATAATTACATAGTTTCGATCCCGTCGATTTGAAATCCAATGTTTTATCTATAATAAAGTACCTGATCATAATAAAGAACCTAATCATATAAACAGTGCTTTGTAACTATTTCATACAAAAAAATTAACCAATTTACTATTTAATTAAATAATATTTTAATGCTGGGATAAAAGAGATGTTGTAATTAAATAAAAAAAAAACACAATTAATTGTTATGATTATTGAATTGTATTTAGTTGAGGCACGCTGCAAAAAAGTTGAGGCCTGGTTTTGGGCAATCACTTTTCCAGCAATTGTCAATTTATTTGTACACAAAGTGGCGCCCAAAGAGTATAGGAACTAATTTGGAAAAGAGTGGTAACTCTCGTAAAAACTCTTGTTCACCCGCACACTAGCGTCGCCAGGTGGATGGTAGGATACTTAAAGTGCCATACATACATATTATAGGTCTAGCTTCTATATAGGAATAGCGAAAATTTTAGAGCCCGGGACCAATTATTTGCGCGCGAAAATTTAAAAATATTCTAGGCGCGGTGGTGGCTCGGTTGTAAGAACGCGTTCCCTCAATCCTACAAAGGTCGGTTCAAACCCCCCCGGCATGTACCAATGAGAAATGCACTTTTCTTACGTACATTTGTCATAGATTTACAAAACCTCGGAGAGCACGTTACGTTTCCACTAATAAATAAAAATAAAATGCGTTTATTTCGGAATAGTATCTGTTTGCGCCTTATCATATTTAAAAACAACTTTAAGGTTGTCTATTATTTATTGTCTATATTTTGTATATCGCCATACCCATCCTTTATCCCTCTCATACGCACTAGCGGAAGGGTGTGCCTATCTCGTTCTAAAACCTGCGAGATCTTTCCGAACGCACCTTGGGCATGGGAAGAAAATTAGCATTAATGAACGCGACCCAGCTGTCAGAAGCGTCAGTAGAAAATGTGCCAAGGTCATTGCTTGCACAGAATTTGAAGAAGAAACATCAACCGCTCGCAATTTCGAAATTGCGAGAAAAGAAGCCTGCCCGCGGCCAGCAGCAACCTGGCGACCCAAGGAAAGCCCAAGACCACCTGCAGCGAATACAAGTAAGTGCGTGTGAGCGTCCAGCCCCTTCATACAGTCCACTATTATAATTTATTAATTTTTGCTCTTTTTTCATGCCCGTCCAGTATCCATAGGAGTTAGTAACATAGTGTTTGCTTATTCTATATTAGTAAAAAGAGGACATTTATAGTAGGCACTGGGCACATACATGTGAGTATGTACCTTGTGCCTCATCTGGCTTCTCACTAACTGCCCTGAAGATGATGTTGCCGCTCCCTCGTACTCTGTGCATCAACGACGCGACTCGTTTCCGCAATACTGAATAGAAATCATCTGTGTGCGCTTATACCAACTTGTGGAATCGTTAATAAATTGTCATTAAAAATTGACATCATATCCTCGCCAAGCCATCTGGCCAGCGTGGCGTGTGTAGGCCAAATTCTCCAGATATATGTTCTGGAAGGCCCATCTCCAGCAGTGGAGGTCTGGGATGCTGTCTTCTAGCTAGCTTCCTGTTACTAGTTTACCATACGATACATAGGCAGGTACTAAGGACTTACACAATACAGTAAAATTTAAATTTTACTAAGCTTGTAGAGTATACTTTGCTAGTTGACAACAATGGCCGACATGTTGAACGAATTGATTAAATTAATGAATGAATGACAAATCCAATGTTCAAACCACAGACAAGAAGTTAGTTCCACCATCCAACCACTAGGCGGCGCCACTTTCCATAAAAATCAAAATATGTCATTGCTTGTTCTAAGTTTAAAGAGAACTAAATTCTAGTCTATGGTTTAAATTATGGTCTGACCGCCTCCGCGGTCTAGTGGTAACAAACGTTGCCGTGAACTCGGGAGGTCGTGGGTTCGATTCCCACCGGGAGCAAGTTGTACATTGTATAATTTGTCTCGGTCTGGGTGTTTATATGTAGTTTCCTTAACACAAGCCTCGTAGCTTATCACAAAAAACTAGATGGCGCTGTGTGACGTGTCTAAAAAAAAAAATAGAGTTGTCATTCATTCAATTCCTGTGTCTGATGCACAACCTCAAGGTCGCTCAGCGTAAATTATGACTTGTGCAAATTATTTTATCTTACCTTTAAGTGACCTTTGTAGTATTCCAATAGGAAAGGTTGGAGTGGGATCAGTTGTTAACCAAAGTCTATATTCAGGATGAGGTTTGCTCAATAATTCCAATTGTTTTTCTAGTTCACGTAAAAATGAGACCAAAAGATGACAGTTTTGAAGAATCAGCCATTGTCCGTGGGATATTGCGCCTTCTAGCAATGATAGGGCAGCCTGTTGACAAATAAATAAAGAAACATCATTAATTTTGGGCTATTTATACAATGATAAAAAAATGTAAATAGTAGTTTCGACACTTTTATTTATAATAATAATAAATAAATAAAAATAAAAAACGTTTATTTCAAACACAAGTTCATAACATAATATATAGCTTGATTAGTGGTTAGTAACAATGTATTATTTAAAACTATGTTACTTTTGTTAGTACCTTATAACTATTTACTGTGTTTATTACAACTGATGACTGTCTCCATCCAGTGTTCTTGGATGGGACAGTCAAACCGTGCAGCAATTGTTTTCAGAACACTACTGCGACTACTTCTCAGGCGCTGCAGCAGTGAGGCCATTTTCTTGCGGCGGATCGCGTAGAAGTCATCTGTCCGCGCCTCTGCGAACATACCCGACGCACTGCAGCGCCTCGGCAGTCCCAGCAGCATTCTGAATGCATTGTTGTATTGCACGCGCAGGACGTTGTAGGCTCGGCGCGTATACGTCACCCACAGACCGCTCGAGTAGAATGATTGGCAGAAGGCCTTGAATAGGGTTATCTTGACTGGTTCAGTACATCGAGCAAACCTGCGTGCGAGCATATTGCTCCTCACCGCCAACGCCCTGCGCTCCCTCTCAATATCCTCATCATCACATAGGTCACTTGTCATGACATGCCCTAAGTATTTGAACCTGTCAACCAGCTGTAGTGGAGCTCCACCGAGGAATACTGAAGGAACATGTCGAGGTCGTAGTCTGCCCGCTTTGAAAACCATAATTTCACTTTTCTTAGCGTTATACTTTAAACCGTGTGCCTCGGCATACATTTCACAAATTGACAGTAGTTTCCTCAGTCCACTTATCGAGGGACTCAGCAGCACCATGTCATCGGCATAGCTTATATTATTGAAACACATTTCGTCTATGTGACAGCCGACATGTGTGCTTTTACTATATGCAATTAAGTGTTTTTAGGTAAGTAGCTATCATGTTGATATTTAGTACATTTTGCATTACTAAACTATAACTAAAGGGTTATTTCTTCTTAAATTGTAATCTTGTTACGACATAGAATTATAAAAAGTCACTTTAAAAATTATAGCAGCTGTAAATAGGAATTGTCACAATGTAAGCTAAGACAGATACAGTTATAAAAATATAAATATCAGTTAAGATGATAGCTGCTGTAAAGAGACATTGTCATACTAATTATAAGTTAAGACATATCATTATAAAAAGGTCACTTTAAAATTATAGCTGCTGTGAATAGACATTGTAACACTGTAAGCTAAGACAAACACAATTTATTAAAGTATAAATATCAGTTAAGATGATAGCTGCTGTAAAGAGGCATTGTCATACTAATTATAAGATAAGACATGCAATTATAAAAATGACACTTAAAATTATAGCAGCTGTATAAAGACATTGTCATACAATTACAATACACCTTAAGATACAAGTGTCGTTACTTATATTACCCTTCGATGGTTTATAGTGTGCATAAAAATGTTTAAAATTAATTCATAAATAACTTACAGCTTCTTGTCCTTGTCCAAGTGATAGATACTTGAACTTTCCCCCACCAAAGCCGCAGCGATCTGCCAACTTCATCAAATCAGAAGTGGGATCGGATCCCGGACTCAAAATGAAAACAACTGGAGTAAAAGGCGTCGTCTGCTCAAATATCATGTCCAAACTGAAAAATACATTTTAGATAAATATGTCAAAGATATTTTTTTGAATAGTAATTAAGTTAAATCAACGAATAACTTACCCAATAACGGGTGAAGTACTATATGCTTTTCCATAGTAACTGTGATATAGTCGTTAAGGGCCCTATATATACTAAAATACCTTACCTAAACGTTCATGTCGCAATATATCCTGGAATAACTTACCTAATAACGGTTGGAGCAATATATGTCTCTCCATAGTAACTGTGATATAAACGTTGATGTCGCGATATATCCTGGAATAACTTACCTAATAACGGGTGGACTAATATATGTCTCTCCATAGTAACTGTGATATAAACGATGATGTCCCGATATATCCTGGAATAACTTACCTAATAACGGGTGGACTAATATATGTCTCTCCATAGTAACTGTGATATAAACGATGATGTCCCGATATATCCTGGAATAACTTACCTAATAACGGGTGGACTAATATATGTCTCTCCATAGTAACTGTGATATAAACGATGATGTCCCGATATATCCTGGAATAACTTACCTAATAACGGGTGGACTAATATATGTCTCTCCATAGTAACTGTGATATAAAAGATGATGTCCCGATATATCCTGGAATAACTTACCTAATAACGGGTGGACTAATATATGTCTCTCCATAGTAACTGTGATATAAACGATGATGTCCCGATATATCCTGGAATAACTTACCTAATAACGGGTGGACTAATATATGTCTCTCCATAGTAACTGTGATATAAACGATGATGTCCCGATATATCCTGGAATAACTTACCTAATAACGGGTGGACTAATATATGTCTCTCCATAGTAACTGTGATATAAACGATGATGTCCCGATATATCCTGGAATAACTTACCTAATAACGGGTGGACTAATATATGTCTCTCCATAGTAACTGTGATATAAACGTTGATGTCCCGATATATCCCGGAATAACTTACCTAATAACAGTTGGAGTAATATATGTCTCTCCATAGTAACTATGATATAAACGTTGATATTCCAATATATCCTGGAATACCTTACCTAATAACGGGTGGACTAATATATGTCTCTCCATAGTAACTGTGTTATACATGTTAAGGGTCCGATATATCCTGGAATAACTTACCTAACAACGGTTGGAGTAATATATGCCTCTCCATAGTAACTATCATATAGTTTTAAAGGGCCCGATATATCCTGGAATAATTTACCTAATAACGGGTGGAGTAATATATGCCTCTCCCATAGTAACTGTGATATAGTCGTTAAGGGCCCGATATATTCTGTCGACGCGGAAACACCTCAGTAACATTAATAACTCAAACGGCTGTAGCTTGTCCAAATAACCGTCTGGTATTTCGTTGGATTCGGGGTTGTCGCTGTCGAACCACTGTATGAAGAAAATTATAAAGGTTGATTAACCCAAATTTCTCAAAATTCTTGATATATGGTATACAGTGACGTCTATAAAAAAAAAAAAACAAGAGAATTCATTCGAGCTGTAGATGTCTCGGAGTTAGGACGCCCCGCGACCGGCTCCGCAGACCGTACCCAGCCGTTATAGATGCCACGCGTCATTTCGGTTGGGGTGATGAGATAGGACGCCCCGCGACCATCTCACGATCCATATCAGGGAATCTTTGTAAATTATATTCTAAGTACATTTGCATTGTAAAATAAATTGTAAGGAAGGAATAAAGTCCTACGTCTAATCCTGGGTTTCATTCTACAACCAACCTTATAACGTTTTTTTTAAGTTTATTTTTTTTATTTTGTTTGTCGGTTAACAAATTTTAAAATAATAACAATAATGTTACTACATATCGTAGACAAAGGAGCATTAGGAGCACAATATAGCAGAAGGCATAAGACCACAAAAAAAAAAAAATCCGTCAAAGTCATGTCACAATAAATTCTGACAGGTTATAAAAATCACTATTTTGGGAAAAGGGTTTTAATTATGTTAAAAATTCACTTGGTTGTAGTCTAGTTATGATCTCGGGTCAAACATCAGTCCTCCTACCACCTATTTGTTGTTCTCGTTGAAAATTTGCAAAACTGCCTCCGTGGTCTAGCGGTTAAATCCGTCAATTAAGACTCAGAGGTAAACATATTTATTAATGTAAATAAATACATTTAATTAATATTTTATTTATTTGTGAAATTTCTCGAGTTTGGTACGCTGGAGACATCGACGAGCTTGCCACTTGTCATGATTGGCATATAGTAAAGTTGGCTAAATGTGAATCCGCTTATTTATAAGCGTGGTTTTTGACCACCCCGAAAGGTAAACGTGGTCAAAAACAACGTTTTTTAAAGAGGCGGATTCACGATAATATTATTTTGAATGGTAGCTGGGAGAAATATGTATTCGAATTGTGACATCGCGTCCACTTGATATATTGCGGTACGGGAGGTCCAATAATGGGAGAAACTGACGACAGCCACTAACGACCGGCATTAGTATCTACCACTATGCAGGCCTAACAAGATTCCTTTTCACACTTTGTTTAAAGGACTCCAGCGGCATTATTCTGTTACTTAGTCGCAAACATTATATAATGGAATCCGTTAACTATATATATTATATATCACGCTATTAAAGTTGATATTTGCACGGCCGCTGTCAAGTTCGAGCGCTTATAGAGTTGAGAATTGAATAATATTTTGTATTATGACGCAATCTCTGATGTAAATAACGAAATTCACTAATACCGTTTGCGACTGAATAACAAAATAGGGCTGCTGGTTATAGGAGTAGGGAAAAGCATTCCACGTCTTAAGTTATATCGCGTAAAGACTATTTTTGTTTATTGTGTTATGTTAAAGTATTGGTAATAATTCTCACCTCTTGCCAATTGTCTAGATTCCTGCTTATATGATCAGGGAGAGCTTCAAATGGATCAGGGAAATCTATACTCAATTTCATTATGTCTTGCCAACCCTATAAACAATATTAGTTAATTAAATAACGCGTTATTCAACTACAGTGTCGTTACTACACAAAATTAGCAATAAACTAAATAGTGTACATACATTCCAGAATATTCGAGGGTGTTTTGGCAGAACTCAATATGTGCGAATTAAAAAAAATATATAACATTTTTTTTTTCTTTTTTAAAATCTATTTAGCACAAAGATTCTTTTACCACATTTACTTTTCCTGTGTTAAACAGTCTGCCTAGATTTTTTTCCTATAAATTTAAGATCAGAAAGTGATATTATCAAAGTCAAAGTCAAAATATCTTCATTCACGTAAACCTATTACAGGCATTTGTGACACGTTTTAATTTAAATTATTTAGAATGATTCTACTCCTGTTAGTGGAATGAATACTAAGCAGCGAAGTGGTCCAAGGAGTAAGCTGTTAGCAGAAGACTAACAGCTTAGCAAATTCCCATGGCCTGTTAATTATATAGCTATATATTTTATATCGTGATATTATATCATTAAAGTGATATTATATTTAATTCATCAGTCAAATATTGAGCAGTATCAACAAAGTAATAATAATGGCAAACGTTCCATCACACACACATCCTTAGTAATGCCTATACCTAAATTAGAAATCTTTAGACGAAACGCCTCCTATATGAGCGCTAAAATATATAATTGTTTGCCAAAGGTATGGACAGAGATGCCTTATAAAAGATTCTGTACAGTACTGCATGCGTGGCTAGTTCAGGAATGTTTCTATACTTTGGAGGAATACTATGTGTATTTTAAGCAACACAAAGGTTTTTGTGAAGTAAAGTTACTAAAGAAGCAACGCTGAGTTTTTTAGTAACTTTACTTCTATAACAGTTGTTGTAAATTTTTGCATGCTTATGGCGAAATATGTGACCCATTTAATATTAATAAGACCTAATATTGTTTGTTACCATGTTTCCTGCAAATAAATATTTCATTTCATTTCATTACATATTATGCACTTATTCGGTTTACTGAATACCCTAGATATAGTGTAATTTCTGTAATAAATAGTTATTACTAAAAAAAATGCCGGTCTTTAACTGACCCTTAACTAATATGCATTGTGACAAACAATCTAATTACAAAAACTACAACAGAAAACGCTTTTCTACGTGGTATCACTATTGCTGTATTACCAGTGCACAAAATAATTGCAAAAAATAATGTTAATATTTTGTTTTATGTGAATTAGTTGTCCAATGCGTATCCTTTTAAATGAAGCTTGCTTTTCGTTTAATGACAACACGCGATGTATAACACATAATCGTCAGTTTTTTGATATTCTGATTTCCTTAAAATTGTTTACCTTACTACTCGTGGACTTGAGAAGGTTATTAAGCTTTGTATCGCTCTAGCTCAAAAACACCAAATTTTTAAAGTATTTTAAAATCTGAATGTACTTTTAGAAACATATTTTTCATTTTCATATACCTGATATTAGACAGAGAACTGTAGCAAAACATTTATTATGATTATCCTCCATTTAAATAAAACAAATCTATGAAGAAGATTTGAAATTTCTTAGCATTCCATAGATTTACCGTGCGGGTGCCGCCGGGTTCATCGTGTGTGAGGCTTGTGACCGAGTATAGGCTGGTTTCTTGCGTAACAATTTTTAAATACTTCCAGACAGGTCACACAGCGCCATCTAGTTTCCGTGGCAAGCGACGAGGCTTGTGTTACGGAAACTGGATGGTTGATAAATTATTATTATTAAATATATACATATTATACATATAAACACCCAGATCGAGACAAATTATACAATGTATAGCTTGCCCCCGGTGGGAATCGAACCCACGACCTCCCGAGTTCACGGCAACGTTTGTTACCACTAGACCACGGAGGCGGTAAATCTTAAAATTATAGCTCCTATAAATAGGCATTGTCATAGTACAAACTAAGACATACACAATTATAAAATTAATACACTTAAGATCATAGCTGCTGTAATGAGGCATTATAATACAATAACAATTATGAGGATGTCACTTAAGATTAAAGCTGCTGTAATGTGGCATTTTCATGCTAAGCTAAACAATTATTTAAATGTAATTAAACTTATAGGTGTTGGATAAAAGGCATTGTTAAACTATAAGCTAAAACAATTATTAAGATGTCATTTAATTATAGCTGCTGTAAAAAGGCATTGTCATACTATAGCTAAAACTAAAATAAAAACACATAATGTATAACAAAATAAAGCTTCTAATAATAATGATTTTATTGTAGTCTACGAGTATAACTTGATTTTAACCTGTGGAGGTATCCAAGGGGCTGGACAAGGTTTGGACGATTTGTCCAAAGATACGTTTCCTTTGATAAAGAAATCTAATTGTGCCTGACTGACATTCCCGTCACTCTGTTCCAGTTTTATATTCATTTGGAAAGAGAATAGAAGTTTGTGACGTTCGAATATTCCTGTAATATAAATACTCATAAAATAAAACTATGGTACTAAGACAGAACTGTTAATTGCTAACTTTTCAAGACTATTCGCGCAATTCGCTGTAAATTAACCAATTTCGGATGGTTAGAAGATTTGTGATCAGTCGGTGCACAAACAGACATTCCTAAATTGTTACTCCTATACCTTGTCCTGTCTCTTTCTCGACGCGTTCTTTCTATTGCCCATCCCGCTCACTCTATTCCAAAGGCCGACGCTTGCGACTGAAGAGGAGCAACGTCTATATAACCGGCAGCGGAACATCCGCTGTGAAATTTGTGATAAAGGACAAAATTGCTAGTGCTGGTGTGCTGAGGACATAATTTTTACCAATTTCCTTTTTTTGTTTGTTGTTTGCACCAATTATTATACTAGCTGACCCGGCGAACTTCGTTTGAATGTCGTGTTACTTATTAGCTGATCTAAATTTATGATACTATGGAAGTAATATATATATATATAAATAGTAAATGAATTAATAAGCGCAAACGTTATATAATGTATAACGTTTGCGCTTAAATAACAGAATAGGGCTACTGGGCTGTTAGTTGTTACAACAGGCGAATGTGGTAACTACACATTTCTTTTAAATATGAAAATCATCAAATATTACCTGTACATCCATAATCGTAAACATTCTTTGTCAGCATGTTTATGATATTATTTAATCTTTTTACAAGAATCACATTTGGCATTGCCTTTCGAAGAGAGAATGAGAAAACCTATAACAAAAAATAATATTAAAAACACATCTCTTCCCTCACAAGGCCCCCGTGACTACGGTCGATGAAACAAAATGTCCATACGTCTCTAATATGTAATCATTAATGTAAGCCTTCTCATAAATCTGTGTTCAAGATATTTACATTCCGACAGAGGTTGCAGTCGCTTTCCGTAATTACGGACAGGGCATAGGGAAACATTTAGAGGTCGAAAGATACGGGGTCGTGGTCACTACCCCGTGATTGTCAGCAGGTGACAGGCGTATCATTGTCTAGCGTCGGGCGGACGGGCGTGCAGAGGGGTCCTCTCACAAGTGAGAAAGCTGACGCCTTCATTTAAAATGTGAATCAAAAAGTACCGATATACATTCTGTAACCATATTTAGCAAATACTAAAAAGAGAACTATAAGGCCGCGTTCGTGTTATAGCATTTCCAACATTTCGTAGCAACTTCATAAACCAGCGCGAAATGTCGTTTTTGTTAAGAAATACCACTTTTTTTAACAATGCTAACATTTCTTAAATAAAACGAGCGGTGATGCTATTTTTTGACAAGTGTTTTCGTTCATGTTTTATCATACCATGGCATCCTGTACACGTGATATTATTATGGTCTTTGAATTTATTACATAACATCGTTTAATATACCTTTTTAACAAATATAATAGAAAACTATAAAGTATATAAAAATGGTAAACGATCAATTTGACATCTGTCAAAAAGTAACATCAATAACCCTCCTTTCAACACGGTACTGACATACGGAAATTAGCATCAAATGTTAGAATTTTCATTAAACGAACGACTTGTGCTAAAAAAAGTGGTATTTTCATGCTAACATTTCTTAAAACGAACGCGGCCTAAGACATAAAAAGAATGTCAGAAAGGTTATGTAATAATGTTTTTAAAAGTTACGTCTTAAAACTGACCACGTCATGGGAGCGACAGAAAATTACATCATTTACCCTTCCAAACAATATCCTATATCCTCTCGGACTACCCATTCCCACGATGCAATTTCTTTAAATGTGGGAGTCACCCGTGACCCACCCATGACAAACATCATCGAGAATATAAAATTTATAATAACAATAACGAGGCATTAGTCCTATTACATACATGTTTTTCAATCTAAAACGACCAGCAAAGATTTTCTTTTATTCCCACTTACATCAAGATAGGAAGACAATGAATACTGGTACATAGAGTTGACTCCAGCCATGTCTGAGAGCACGAAGAACAGAATTGACCCACGTTTGGCTACCGGTCGGTATCCATCTCGCAGTTTCTCTATATCTAATGTAGTTGCTTCAGCCAATGCCAGTTTTTCCATTACCTATAATTTGAGTTAGTTTTATAGTTGGTGCAGTTAGCACCAGCCCCGAATTTCGTGATATTTCTCGAGTTTGGTACGCTGGAGACATCGACGAGCTTGCCACTTGTCATGATTGGCCTATAGTAAAGTTGGCTAACTGTAAATCGCCCCATTAGAAAAAGCAGGAAAAAAACAATTTAGATTTTAGGTTGAGTAGGTCCATGTATTTGATGAATTGACAAGTCGACGGACCCTACGTAATGTATCGGAACTGAAAAACTAGGTACATCTTGCTTGTACATTAATTGTTTCCACGTAGGAGCTCGAAAGGTGACTTTCGTAACATCACGACGAATGTGTATTACAAAAATCGATTTTTATTTTATCATATGAAAATATATCGATTTAAAGGCTGTTTTATGCAATAAAAAAAAGCGGATTCACATTTAGCCAACTTTACTATAGGCCAATCATGACAAGTGGCAAGCTCGTCGATGTCTCCAGCGTACCAAACTCGAGAAATTTCACAAATAAATTAAATATTAATTAAATGCATTTATTTACATTAATAATATGTTTACCTCCGAGTACTAATCCACGGACTTAACTGCTAGACCACAGAAGAATAATAATAATAATAAATTAAATAATAAATGACAATGGAAAATATAAAAAAGAAATTACCTATATAAAAATTTAAAAGAGATAATGTGAACCAAAATAATGTATAAATAAATAAATATTTCCAGACAGGTCACACAGAGCCATCTAGTTTCCGTAGTAAGCTACGAGGCTTGTGTTACGGAAATTAGATGGTTGATAAACTACATATTATACTTTTTTTTTTGTAAATATATATATATATTATACATATAAACACCCAGACCGAGACAAATTATACAATGTACAACTTGCCCTCGGTGGGTATCGAACCCACGACCTCCCGAGTTCACGACAACGTTTGTTACCACTAGACCACGGAGGCGGTCAAAAATGCAAATTAGTGAATAAATAATAATAATAAAAAATCTGAATTACACAAAAACTAAAGTAATGTTCACGTAAGACCACGGAGGCAGTCGAAGTATGACAATAATTCTTACCTCAGCAGCTTTGGACTTGGTGTTTTCTAGTGTGCTGACTAGTTCAACATTGTCAAGCATATTTCCAGTAGATGTGGCTAGTTCTCGAAGTAAGGAGTCTTCTAAGCCAGATAATAGACTTTTATTGGTACTAGTTTCTATGATTAGACTCTCTCTTTGTTCTTCTAGATCTGATCTCTCAGCGCGTACCACTACGCTTAGTAGCTGATCTTCTAGACCCTGCAAATTTTCGGCTTTAAGATTAACCGAATCAAATATATTTATTTTAAATACCACTAGACTGTCTCTGTGGTCTAGCGTATGGATTTAGACTCGGAGGTACCGGGTTCGAGACACAATAATTTATTTGTTATATTGTATTGTTAATATTTTATTTATGTAGGTTATATGTACGAGGGGCGTTCAAAATATTCTCGGTATTGATACGTTACAACCTCTTTTATATATATATTTGTTACTGGCCGCTAAGATTCATCCATTGACATTAAAAAAAAGTAAAATTGGAACCGAGATGTTCTTTTGTTTTTCTGCAATTGCCGAACAAACATGAACACCATGAGCGAATTAACAATTTTAACGAAATTAGAGCACCGATCCGTCATAAAATTCTTGACAAAACAGGGTAAAAATCAAAAAACCATAAAAGAGGAAATGGATTGTGTTTACCGTGAGTCTGCTCCTTCTTTATCTACTATTCAAAAATGGTCAAGCGAATTTAAGCGTGGAAGGGAGAGTATTGAAGATGACCCTAGACCTGGCCGGCCTGTAGTGGCTACCTCACAAGAAAATATTGATAAAGTGGAAAAACTTATATTGGAAGACGGCCGAGTGAAGGTAAAATCTATAGCTCAAGTAACCAATCTCTCTATTGGTACCGTACATGACATTATACATGACCATCTTAATATGTCAAAAGTAAGTGCAAGATGGGTTCCGCGAATGCTGACGCTTCTTCAAAAGGATATGCGTGTGGCTTGCTGTTCAGATTTTATCGACCTGTGTGGTGAAAATCCCGATGAGGTGCTGCAAAAAATAGTTACTGGAGATGAAACCTGGGTTCATCATTATGACCCAGAGAGCAAACAGGAGTCCATGCAGTGGCACATTAAGGGTTCAGCTCATCCCAAGAAGTTCAAGGTAATCCCGTCAGCTGGCAAGGTCATGGCCACAATATTTTGGGATTGTGAAGGAGTTTTGCTTATCGATTATAAAGAAAAAGGTGTAAATATCACAGGGCAGTACTACGCTAACGTTATACGTCAATTAAGAGATGCGATCAAAGAAAAGAGGCGAGGAAAGTTAACCAAAGGTGTTCTGCTTCTGCATGACAACGCCCCTGTCCATACTGCTCATATTGCCAAGGCAGCTATTGTTGAATGTGGGTTTGAAACTGTTACTCATCCACCCTATAGTCCGGACTTAGCCCCAAGCGACTTCTTTTTGTTTCCCAATCTTAAAAAGGATCTGCGTGGAAATAAATTTTCTGACGATGAAGCGTTGAAGACGGCCGTGGAGGAGCATTTTTACACCAAAGATAAAAAATATTTTTATGAAGGATTAAAAAAAATAATTGATCGATCTTATAAGTGTATGAACATAGGGGGGGAGTATATTGAAAAATAAAAATATCAAACTTTTCGTACTTGTTTGTTTTTATCCACATACCGAGAATATTTTGAACGCCCCTCGTATGTATTAGTATGTAATTATTAATAAGTATGTATATGTTATCTGCATTAAAACTCTTCAAGTTTATTTGGTATTGCACCTACCTTATGTACTTACTGCTCTCGTTGTCCCGAAGGTTTGACCGTCATAGAATGTCTAGCGGAATTAGGTCCGCAACTACTACGTACTTTGTGCAATTAAGTTTAAATAAATAAATAAAATAAATAAATATTTATCAAGTTTGGTACGCTAGATCGACGAGCTTGCCACTTGTCATGATCAGTCAATAATAGGTATATTTATTCATTCTATGGAGAACTATCAACAATACAATAAAAAAGTGTCATTAAAAAGTTCTCCCTAATAGTAACAATATATAAAAAACAACAAGTAATATTTCAACCTAAGATAATACAGCACTTAAAATTTATTTATAAATTCTTTATTGCACTTAAAAACTTAACAGTTGAGTACAAGGGCGAGCTTAATGCCTCTCGGCATTTTATACTAGCTAAACTTTGAGAGTGTGGTAGACGATTGCGGATGCATTAGAAATAAAATCAAATTTACTTACATAACAATAATTTACATACTAATACACAAATACCAATAAAAATATATACATTTAACTAAATTTATGTAAGAATAATATATAAATAAATAAATATTTCCAGACAGGTCACACAGCGCCATCTAATTTCCGTGGTAAGCTACGAGTCTTGTGTTACGGAAACTAGATGGTTGATAAACTATTATACTTTTTTTTTTGTAAATATATACATATTATACATATAAACACCCAGACCGAGACAAATTATACAATGTACAACTTGCCCCCGATGGGAATCGAACCCACGACCTCCCGAGTTCACGGCAACGTTTGTTACCACTAGACCACGGAGGCGGTCTGTTTATTTAGGAAATGGGCAATGAGGAGATTTTTAAATATATTTATTGATCTTGAGTTGACTGTTTTCAGTAAAATACATAATAACAGCATAAACAATACATACATGATAGAATATACTGAAGATACGATACAATATATGAGAATAATATATTATAAATTAAAGAATAAGTTGTTAAGCACATGTCTCACCGTCCTTCGATTTGTATAAAATATATCGATATCGCACTTAAGTAACAGCTCATTGAATGACCTACATGCTCTTTTAAATTATGAATTACGTCTATAAACATCTACTGGGCTGTGCAATAATAATAAATAAATCCTACGCGACTCAGTTAATAAAACAGAATTTAAAAAAAAGATATTAGCTAAAATTCCAAAACCTTAATATTTATATTACCTGAGCAGTTACGGTGTAATTAATAACCACGGCTTTGGCGTAGGCGGCCGGGTTGAACTGAGGGTTCGCCAGTTTGGTGGTCAGGTACATACGGAATTTCGGGTCATAGTCTACCTCAGTACTGCCCAACATCACAAAACTGCGTCCAGATTCCACTGAAACAAGAGACGTTCGACTAATGCATAATAAATAATAATAATAATAAATATTTTCAGACAGGTCACACAGCGCCATCTAGTTTCCGTGGTAAGCTACGAGGCTTGTGTTACGGAAACTAGATGGTTGATAAACTACATATTATCCTTTTTTTTTGTAAATATATACATATTATACATATAAACACCCAGACCGAGACAAATTATACAATGTACAACTTGCCCCCGGTGGGAATCGAACCCACGACCTCCCGAGTTCACGGCAACGTTTGTTACCACTAGACCACGGAGGCGGTCAATAAATAATAAATTAAATAATGCCACGTGATTTTCTCGATTTATCTTACTTTTATCTTACTTCACTAATATGCAATTCTATTATTGATAAAAATAAACAACGTTTCCTAAGAAACCATATGTCGGAACTAAAAATATTTTTTTTTTTTTAGCTTTCCATACAAACTGATGATTTTAAAGCAGCCAATTTGTACTTTGTTCTTTATTATGACCAGGTACTTTATTATAGATAAAACACTGGATTTTGAAATCGGCGGGATCGAAACTATGTAATTATTAACGTAAAAAAAATTTACAATTGTCGTCATGCTAGGGTAAAATAAATAAAATTAATTACAGATTATGAAAACACAACATATTAACTATCAAAAGAAAAGAAATCATTATGGTACGAGAACATTTTATTGAGCCCATTTCTCTAAGAAACATGGGCATTCTTATTTGGTACATTAGAAAAGAAAACGATTGGGAAGTTCTTCGCGCCATTTTGCGTGGACATGTCAAGTGCAAGTTTTTGTTTTGTAAATTAATTTACTGTGGATATTATTGGTCAAAAGTGGTGTTGTTTTGTTTAATAATGTGTTACAATGTGACTTATTATGGCAAACGATAAATTGTACTATAAATATGGGGCACAAGTTGCAGTTTATTTTTTACGGTTTTCCCGCGCTGTTAACTCCCATATTTTATCCGACGTGTTTGAGCTATAGTGCCGCCAGTGACTCCAAGAAAAGCATCAAATTCTGCAGCATCTGGAATTTGATGATGACCTCATTAACTCTTAAAAAAGAAAGATATATTACGTCAGACTTGGCTGTATGGGCTAGACCCTTTGCCTTCCCTATCATCTCATTCATCATCCATCGGAAGAGAACAAAAAAAAAAAAAGAAAACAATTGGTAAATAAATTATATATATATTTAGTTGGAATAGTTAGTTTTGTTTTATTTTGATCTAAGTTGACACTTACCTTTAATATTTTTCTCCAAAACATTGTCTACAACGGGATCAATGTATTCGTTGACATCTTGAAATAGAACTGGCAGTCCATATTTGATAGCCATCTCCAGTTGCCTTAAAAACTGCGGGTCATTGAATGAGAGAACCTAAAATAATACAAAAGGTATCATCACGACCGTATCTCTCAAAACTTTTAATCATGATAGATGGTACCTAATATAACTGTCAGTTGCATAGAAAACTTGTATTTTTATTACGAAATTTATTATTTTCTGGACATTATGCCGAAGTGAGCAGCTTTTAAGTGTACAAATAAAGATTTCTAAGCTGTAAGCTCTTAAATTTTAATTTGAATTTTTTTTTTTTTTATTCAGTTAAGGTTAGCACCGAGCATGCCTATCACACGAACCTTGTTTGTATTTAAGTAAGTATTTATAAGTAGTTTTTTTTAATGTATTGTATGATTTATTATGGAGCCAAAATAAGACCTCCACATAAAATTAAACACGTTGTTTTACTTTTATTTATTTCATAAAATGTTAAAAGTTGCTTTTTGTCAGTATTGTGTAGTTGTTTATATTTATTGTATCGAATTTGTGTAGTTGTATTAGTACTATGTATTTATTATATAGTATTTGTATGTAGGTATATGTATGTTTATTATACTTATATAGGTATATTACGTAGGTCTATATTATTTCTTAGAATTAAGATTGTAAATAATGTACATTATTCAATAATTTTAATTTTTTATATTTTGTGCACCTACTCCTGTCACTAAAAACTCTCTTATTGTCCTTAAGGTTAACAGGCAGAGAATGTCTAACGACATTATGTTAGCCCTTTGTACTTATGTGCAATAAAGTTTTTAAATAAAATAAATAAATAAATTTATGTACTGACTATTTTATATTTATTTTATTATATAATTATTATCTTTAATAGTGTAATTTATAGTATATTATATACAACATTTTATATTCAGATTTTTTTTTTCTTTGTGTCTATCGTCGTTTTCTTGATGCTCCTTGTTAACTTAGTTAAACCTGTACGTGAGCTAGGGTTTTGGCATAAAAACAGCGTCAGTTAGTGCACCACATTATGTGATGTACAGCTGACTGAAGCTGAGACAAGACCCTTGCCACATCATATAAATTTATTTTAAAATATTGTGCTCTAGATCTTGTATTAATTGATGTGACAATAAACGTTTTTATTCTTCTTATTCTATTCTTATTCTTAAATCAAAGATGATCTCAAAATTGTCGTTCTAATAATAAAACCTTTTTTCTTTTTAAAGACGGTGTGCGCTTTCTTAATTCGTCTTTTAAGGTAGGTAACGTTAATTTAAAATACATTATTCTGTTATAAAAATTAAAACTACAAAAACATTTAAAAAATGATGCGATATAGCTGTAAAATAAGGTACCGTTGCCGTTAGCGACATCTATATATTTTTTTAAATGAAGCGGATTCACATTACAACAGTCCGCCTACCACCTATTTGTTGTTCTCGTTGAAAGTATGTGCCATTTGCAATGATGTCAAATGCATTTTTTACGTTGAAGGAGAACTAATATTGCAAGCTTGCCATGATGATATTTATAAAAAAATAACACCACTTGTAAAAAGACTTACAGAATAAAAAGCTCAAATGGCATATTTTATCGCCTTTGTATATACATTTAAGTGAAGTGCAATAAACAATTTTAATAAAAGTATCATCACGACCGTTTCCCTTTCGGGGTGGTTAGAAACCACGCTTATGAATAAGCGGATTCACATTTAGCCAACTTTACTATAGAGGCCAATCATGACAAGTGGCAAGTTCGTCGATGTCGCCAGCGTACTAAACTCGAGAAATATCACAAATAAATTAAATATTAATTAAATGTATTTTTATTTACATTGATAAATATTTTTGTGTCCCGACCAGGAATCGAACCCGGTACCTCCAAGTCTAAATCCACGGACTTAACCGCTAGACAATAAAAGGTGTTCACCAGTCTGCACGTCAGTTAAATTGTTAACTTTAGGACACGTCAGTTGCAGAGGGTTTACGCGGGTCTGACGGAATGCGGGTAGATGAAGAACTTTACCTTTAGATTATTCTTAGCCTCCTTCTTCTTGATCCAAGTCAAAGCCTGAGTTTGTGGGTCAATGCAAAGCGGGAATCGAGATGCCCTTGTCGTAAGAATTCCGTTCTGAATTGATAACTCATCAGGAGGTAAGCCTTCGGAATTCCAACTGAAATATAAGTCAACAACAGCCATTAAAATTTGATATCCAATATAAGACAAACTGCCAACTGATCTAGATATGCCTACGCATATTCTACCAGGCTGACAACGGACACTTCAAGCATCTCCAGAATAGCGAACTTCCTAGAGAAGTACTACTGGGGGAGAGTTTAAATAGTCGAACCTGGGTTCTCGTTGCCTGCTGAGATCCTCCAGGAGAAAACGGGCGAATGTCCCCATCCCCAATCAACATTAACATCATAACATTAGCCATCCGGGCCTGGACGACCCCATTGTCTTGAATTCCAAACCCATTTTGTGTCGGGCGATAGGGGAAGAATAGTTAGTGTCTTGTAACGAAGCAAGCTTGGTTTAGGAGCCTTTTTTATTGCAAATATTACTCCATACAAAATCCAATTATTTTTTCCTAATCCGATTTTAAATGGTGCTTACACCGCATTACGGAATGAAGCGAAGTACACTTAGGAAATGACCTAATATTAGTATTTATAATAACTTCTTAATCATCTTCATCAGAGCCCCTAAAATACAGATGGGCCTTCGAGTAATTTCTGGAAAATTTGGCCTACACTCGCCACGATGGCCAGACATCAGCGAAGGTCTGATGTAATTGCTTTTATGACAATTTATTAACGATTCCTCACATTACAAGTATTAAACGCTGGATTGGAGATGTAACTGCGAACGTGTAAGCGTACCAAACTCGAGAAATATCACAAATAAATTAAATATTAATTAAATGTATTTTTATTTACATTGATAAATATTTTTGTCTCCCGACCAGGAATCAAACCCTGTACCTCCAAGTTTAAATCCACGGCATTAACCGCTAGACCTCGGAGGCAGTAGGTATAGGTAAGATTTAGGTATACTAAAATAAAATTATTTGCAAACCAGCTCTCCCAAGTTCCAAATACCTAAACGTTGTTTTTTCCTAAGGAACAAAAAAAAATATCAAAATTACAGACACGACGAAATTAAAAATGATTGAAAACCTAACCCCAAAAAAAGTTAACACTTTAGCAAAATTGCGAGACCAAAACCAAGATTGGGCAACACTATTGGTTATACGAGTATCTTGAGAATAATTCAAACTTACCCACTAATCTCAACTTCATTGGTCAAATTCTTCTCCAAAGTAAACGGCTGCGTCAAAGGAATGCCTCTTTCCACAATATCGCCCAGCCAATCTTCATAAATCATTGTCTGTCTAAAAGAGTACGAAAACGGTCCAGCATAACTCAGAAACGACGCCGCAAGCAAACAATTGCCGATCAATCTAGACTGTTCGACATACAATGCTGCTAAATCTATAGTCCATCGCTCTTGTTCCGATGACAAGCCAGACATGAGTTTATCAGCAGCTACTAATCTCCGCATCATAATATCAGTTTCTTCCTGCAATTCCTGACGACGCAACATAGCTGTCTCATATCTAGAGTTTAAGCCATCCAATGTGCTCTGTAATCTACCAATTTCTCTATTTAAGCTCTCCAAGTAGTTACACGCCTCGGAGTATTCCTTTTCCAAAGATTCAACTTTATCCTTTTTGGGCTTAACATCTTTGTAAACTGCGCAGTAACCTAACACAGCATAGACGAATTTAAGTAAGCCATAACCAGCTTTGCTGATCTGCTGCATTGTGTCTAACTTTTTACTCTTTTTTAAATGCGTTTTGACAGCTTTTACTTGATTTTGTGTGATAAGATCGCAGTTCATTTCTTGTAGGTTTCTTAGGAAGTTGGGGTCGGCCATCATGCCTTTCGCTCCCTTCCAACTAATGTCTTTTACGCCTCTTATTATAGCTACACATTCACATACAACCTGGGGATCAAAGTTAAATTTAATTATTTATCATAACACATAAACATGTATATGTTATATGCATTAAAACTCTTCAAGTTTATTTAGTATTGCACCTACCTTATTTATTTATATTATTTATTTATTAGGGTCGCCAACAGTGACAGCAACAAAACACATCGATTTTTACTTACAACTAAGACAGAAAACAGATGCTGCACCAATTACAGGCAACCACCACATGCTATTACAGTATCCATTAATTGGGCCTTTGAGTAGCCAAAATAAAAACACAATACAATTACAGGAACAATTAAGTAAATCTAAGCAAAAACAAAAACTAAAGAACATGATACAACCACAATCAAGCAACACAATTCCAAGTACCTTATGTACTTACTGCTCTCGTTGTCCCAAAGGTTTGACCGTCATAGAATGTCTAGCGGCATTAGGTCCGACTTTGTACTTTGTGCAATTAAGTTTAAATAAATAAATAAATAACTTATATCTTCAGAATGTGATGGGACTGCCTCGACGCAGCAGGGCGTCGGGTGTTTTTGCGGAGGCTCGTGTGGATGGATTTCCGGCTATAATCCGCAAAAAGGCAGCGTCGATACTGCAGAGAGGAAGCTTTGACAGAGCTTTTGTTAAGCGCTGGATTGGAATTGTAATTGAGAATGTGTAAATGTGAACAGCATTTGCGTTACCTAATGTTACTGGGGTTGTACGGGCATGGTTGTGACTTAATGACACACACAATGTAAATTACCAATAATTTTTATTTTTGTTGTGTTCTCTTCTCCCGATGGATGATGAATGAGGTGATAGGGAAGGCAAAGAGTCATACAGCCAAGTCTGACGTAATATATCTTTCTTTTTCATGAGTTAATAAGGCCATCATTAAATTCCAGATGCTGCAGAATTTGATGCTTTTCTTGGAGTCACTCGCGGCACCATAGCTCAAACACGTCGAGTAAAATATGGGAGTTGACAGCGCGGGAAAACCGCAAAAAATAAATGGCAACTTGTGCCCCATATTTAAGGTCCAATTTATCGTTTCCCATAATTATTCACATTGTAGCACATTATTAAACAACACAACACTACTTTTGACCAATAATATCCACAGCAAATTAATTTACAAAACAAAAACTTGCGCTTGACATGCCACGCAAAATGGCGCGAAGAACTCCTTTTTTTATTTTTACCTTGTTTTGATTTTATAACTATTTAGTTCTAAGTGTTACTAACATATGTCTATGGATCAAATCCGAAATAAATTAATTATTATTATTTAATGTGAATTCTTAAAGAATCTTGGTATCTAGCCGGTTAACCTAACGATGTTCACGGGACTCGGCCAAGTGAGCATCATGTTTCTTTAACTCCAAACTGACTATACGGCAAGTATTAAGGATTGTAGCTTTTTGCAATCGCTGTATGTGTGCTGGTCTACGTTAATAGTTTTGAGGGTGTCATGTAATGTTTTGGGTATTATTGGTACTAATATGGGTACAGTTGTTACTTTTTCAATTTGAGTTGGGATTTAAGCTCTATTGCAAGGTCTCTGTATTTAGTATGTTTATCTGTATATGTAGTTATTAAGTTATGAGTGTTAGGTACGGCTATGTCTATTAAATATGCTGTTTTGTTTTCTTTTTTATTAAATTAATGTCAGATTGGTTGAAGTGTACTGTTTTGTCAGTTATAATCGTTCTGTTCCAGTAGAGTCGAATATTGTCATTTTGCAGAACGGTGCTTGGCTTGTATTTGTAGAACAATTTGATTTTTAAACAGCTAAAACTCAAAGTATGTGTAAAAAATATCAGACATGTTCATGAACAATCACGTGTATTTCTATTTATTTATTTATGATTTTAGTATATAAGTAAGATATATATAATATTTCCTAAAGTCATCTAACCTGTACTGCTTCAGGCGGTGTAGCAAATGATCTGATTTCAGTAATATCATTCTTTTCTAGATCTGCTAGAGCTAGTCTAGCAGCTTCTAATGCGGGCATAGCAGCTAATAGCGCTTCTTCAGCGTCTGTCTTCTCAGCAACTATGACCACACTCTGTTCTGTGATCTCCTGACTTTTTATTGCTGCCACGGTTTGTTTTGATACAGCGGCATCCGTTGCTGGAATAATAAATACAGTAAAGAAAAATATTATTACAACTGTATACCTTGTGCCTCGGAGAGCACGTTAAGCCATCGGTCCCGGTTCCACTAATGCCAACTTGTGGAATCGTTAATAAATTGTCATAAAAAATTGACATCATATCCTCGCCAAGCCGTCTGGCCAGCGTGGCGAGTGTAGGCCAAATTCTCCAGTTCTGAAAGGCCCATCTCCAGCAGTGGAGGTCTAGGACGCTGTGTTCTAGGGGTTTAATAAATGAATGAATACCTTTCGGGGTGGTCGAAACAACGCTTTCTTGCGGATTAGAAGAAGTGGATTTTTATTTAGCCACCTCTACTATAAGCCTATCATGACAAGTTTTGCTTGATGATTTCTCTAGATTCAAACTCGAGAAATCCCACAAATAAATTAAATAATTTATTGTGTCCTGACCATGAATCGAACCTCCATGTCTAAATCCACTGACTTAACCGCCAGACCACCGAGGCAGTTTGGATAGAATAATGAATACATTTTGGTTCTACCAATATTAACGGATATTTTTTTTTAACAACCTTGTAGTAAAAATGTTATTAGTTAGTATTCTTAGAGTTTATTTGCAAACCGCAATAGATAGCTTAAAATCTTTGATTGACAATGTTATGCTATGTTCGGTACAAGTTCGTTTCCTAATCTGGTTTTATTGTCAAATTTGCAACTTGGGGCAGCAGTCTCGCCTTTATATAGGATTGCCATCTTAGCGATTTTAGTCGCTAAAACATTGAGAAAAGTTGCCACTGATTAAATCTAAAAGCCAAATTTATCAATATCTTTAGTTCTAAAGACGGTTATATATGAGAACTTATATCATTAAAAACTTAGGCAGCTCAATATATACTCATTTTATGTCCAAATTTGTGTATTGTATCAATAGGCAATAATATTTATTCATTTGTAACACTAGAAGCTAATGCCAAAATGTCAGCCTGCTGCTGTCAAATGGTCAACAGCTGTCATTATTCGTGATTATCAAGCTGACGTCGTCATTGGCTAAAATGAAAGTAGACGCAATCCAAAGCTGTAATGTCGTTTGAAAAAAAAAACATTCGACAGTCGTAAACAAATTTTGGAATGTGGCCATTTGGTTTATTGGAAGGCTGGTCAATACCTTAAATCACTATTAAATGGCGAGACTGCGCTCTTGGATGAAATAGCCATTAATTAAAACCTGACTCAAGACTTCATTTATGCATTATATTACCTGTTGAGATTTCCTTAAGTAACACTTCGCATTCTTTAGTCTGTTCCGCGACAATGACTTTTTGTACGGCTAGTTTAGCATTCAAATCTTCCAATTGGACGTTAGCTTCTTCGATTTTCGCTAAACCACCCTTAAGACGTTCACACTAAAATAAATTCAAAAATTTAATCGTTTCATTATAGTGCGCAATAACAATAGACTCACGCTACAGTGGATAAAGGGTTATAGCGGATCACTGGGTAAAGATGCGGTTGATGAACTAGCCAGAAGGGGGTCATTCACAACACCAACAGGCCCAGGACTAATATTTCCCCTACCGTTCCAATTCTTGCGAGACTGGCTTCAACAAAGAACTGCACAAGCAGATATGGACATCGGCCACAGACTGCAGAAAGGTGGATTGGCTTCATCTCGCCGAAACCAAAACCTACAAGAGGTGTATATCGTATTGAGTGTGTATCGCAGTGACACGGAGCTCGCAGCGGGGATTCGGCAGACGTTTTGATGATAAAACGTCTCATCCGAACCCCCACAACATGGACGCCTGGCCCCTTAACCTCCCCGCTGACTCCCCGGAGGGAGAGGGACGAAGAGCTCGTTTAGGATAAAGAGGAGTAGTATTTATTTATTTATTTAAAAACTTTATTGCACAAAGCACAAAGGCGGACTTAATGCCCGTAGACATTCTCTGACAGCCAAACCTTGGCGACAAATTTGAACAAATATAGGTGCAATGAAAGTGAGTAATTTACAATTATAGGATAATTCAACAAATATTATATACCTACTTATATATTCTTATATGTATTATAATATCAATATACTAAATACTAATACATAGGTACACAAAATTGTACATAAACATACACAAATACAACTTACTAACGTGGTTTAGAGCTATTCATGAAGTGTGAATAGACCAATTTTTTAAACGACAATCTGTTAGTTGCCTGCCTTATGTTTACTGGAAGATCATTCCATACTTTTGTGGCAGCTACTACGAAGGAGTTGGAGACAAATCCAGAATGATGTGAGGGAACAGAAAAACGAGAGTTGTGAGAAGAACGTAAAGGTTTATAGTGGAAAGAAGAGAGATAGGCAAAATTGTCCTTGAGGTATTTCGGGAGTCGCAGTGCAGAAAGCTAGGGAAGCTTTTCTTAACCCTGGCAAGCGCCTCAAGCGAGGCTTTTTAGGACTTAAAAGAGCTAAGCTTCGAAATATGGTAGAGGTGGTGAGGGGACACTATGCCTTTAACAAACATCGATACACTCTGAACATTACAGATAGCCAACGACGCTTTGATTAAAGTTCCTACAAACCGCAGGGGTTTTTCCAGAGGTCTGCAGGAACGTGACGGGTATCCTGGCCGCACTAGAGCAAATCGGGTGGCTCCACTAACGTAAAAATTGTCACGCAGAATGGTCTTTTAGCGACTAACATCCGTATTCTAACCCTTTATCAACGCTTCCTCCACTCAACCGTTCCTTTCAGCTGTCAAATGGGTTATTTAAAGGATTCAAAATATTTCTGGCAAGAAAATTTTCTGTAGCCTCTATTGTGTTTAGTCGCAAACGTTATTAGTGGATTAAGTTATTGCGTCATAATTACAAAATATTATTCAATTCTCAACTCTATAAGTGCTTGACCTTGACATCGGCCGTGCAAATATCAACTTTAATGGCGTCACATATATGTGTTAATATATAGTTAACAGATTCCATTTTACAACGTTTGCGGTAACAGAATAGGGCTGCAGGCTTCATTAAAAATTGCGTTACTGAATTCTAAATTTTGTCGGAATTACTACACGCTCTAGCATCTTTGATATCCATAAGACTATCTCCTTCATATTATAAATACTCAGGTGTAACAATACATATAATTTTAAAACGAAATCCGATTTCAATGAGTTTGACAATTAGTTTTATTTAAAAAAATCTTTAACTACAATAAGTATCTTAACTTATTATTAATAAGAATATCCTAGCTTTAGGTTTTAATAATAAAATTATTAGCCAAAAATAATATAACGACGCTTCAAGACATTACAGGTTCCAGAGTAACTCGCGATGAACTTTGTTTTTTTTTTTTTGTTCTCTTCTCCCGATGGATGATGAATGACATGATAGGGAAGGCAAAGGGTCTAGTCAAGTCTGACGTAATATATCTTTCTTTTTTATGAGTTAATGAGGTCATCATCAAACTCCAGATACTGCAGAATTTGATGCTTTTCTTGGAGTCACTCGCGGCACCATAGCTCAAACACGTCGGGTAAAATATGGGAGTTGAAAGCGCGGGAAAACCGCAAAAAATAAACTGCAACCTGTGCCTCATATTTAAAGTCCAATTAATCGTTTTCCATAATTATTCACATTGTAGCACATTATTAAACAAAACAACACCACTTTTGACCAATAATATCCACAGTAAATTAATTTACAAAACAAAAACTTGCACTTGACCATGCAAAATGGCGCGAAAGACTCCCGAACTTTGAGTTTGACAGTTCTATTCTACGAGCATAGTGACGTGCCGAGGCGTTTTCCATTTGACAGCTGGAAGGAATAATTAAGTAAAAGAGTCGTTGATAAAGCGTCTAAGAATACGGGTGTAAGAAGCTACGGTCATCACAATCAAAATTTAACAACTTACCTGGGCAACAATAAATGCATCTTTCTCGTTCAACAGCGCGAGGTAATTGGTAAGGTAATCCATGTAATGCTTGGGAGTGACGTAGTTGTTACGTCGAAGTCTCTGCAGGAACTCTGCGGAGTATCGAGCGACAGAGATGTGCACGTGGACGACATGCTCTACGATAATTGGCCGATATTCGTCGGGGATTTTTTGAACCTTAAAAATAGTACAAAGCACAGATCAGATCATGTATAGAATACTGTTCTCACCTTTGGGATGGTTCCGCCAAGTACCTCACAGATGCTCATAATGTCCTCTTTCTGCTCCCCAAGATACAACATAATGGTTTGGGGAGCAGAGTTCTGTATCTCTTTCTTGCTTACTTGTTTTGATTTTTTTTTTTTCCTGTACCAAATTTTGTAACTCAATTTACTTTTGCTTCAATAAACGATTTTTACTTTACTTTACTTTACTTTTACATAGGCGAGCTGTTCGAATTGTGGACGATGCCACTATATCTGGAACTCTCGAGATGTAGCTTCTCTGAGCGTGTTCTACCGTCTATACTATGGTAAGTGCTCCGAAGAACTCTATAACCTAATTCCTTCCTCTCCATTCCGCAACCGAACCACACGCACAGGTCAGAATATGCACCCACATACCGTAGTCACCATCCCTTCGCGTACGTATAAATTTGGGGACTCATACATCTGTCGTACGATAAAGATGTGGAATGCTCTTCCAGCCTCTGTGTTTCCACTTTCCTATAAATTGGGAGTCCTTTAAGCGAAGTGTGAAAAAGCATCTAGTCAAGCCGGCATAGTGTTGGGGACTGATAGGAGTTATGAGTGTCTGACTTCAGTTGCTACCATTCATGGACCTTGAGCGCCACTTACCATAAGGTGGGCCTAAGGTCACATGTCGTGCTAGTATAAAAAAAAATCTTAGTCGACAGCGTGAAGAACCAATGTAATAATAATAATAATGTGTTTATTGCAATAAATAAAAGATGTCTGATTGAACCCTGATCCCGGCGGTAGTTTAATTTATGGAAATAAGAGAAAAAAGCAAAAACTGATCACTATATCAATTTATACACCAAAACCTTGAGTGATTCCTCTCTTCCAACCCAGCTATCCAACACAGGTTGGATATTGGGAACTCACAGTGTGAGATCTTCCAACCTGCCTCGGGTTGGATAGTGGGAATATTATAGATTATTCTTCCCATCTTCCAACGTGTCCTGAATAGGGTACAGTCAAAGGTAATTCTATATATATATATATTTGTTATTTATATTTATATATTTATCGCCATAGGATCCTATCGGAACACTCGGTTAAGTCAATTTTTCTAAATAACAATGCTAAACAAAATACCTGGCCAGATATGGTGATACAGTATGGAAAGGAACAGCTCCAATTTCCATTATTATCATTTTATTATTATTATCTCTATCTCTAATTCTATATAGTCAAGTCGGTGGTCGTTTATATTTATGTAGGTTTATGTATATGCATTTTTACATATTTTTTGTTAGTACAGTACTTCAGTTCAAACCGAGGCAGGTTGGAAGATGGCACTGTGAGTTCCCAATATCCAAGCTGGGTTGGATAGCTGGGTTGGATAGCTAGGTTGGAAGAAGGGAATCACTCCAAACCACGGCTCAATGTTCATATTGTTCATTAGATTATTTATAATAAGTATTTAGCTAAATGTTTGATTGTAACTGTGTCACTTGCAAGAGCGACAAATCCAAACTCTGTTCGACTCTTCTTGTTCACACCAAAGGGCGTAAGCATATACCCCATTATTTATTGAAGAATAAACATTTGAATGAAGGAATCAAAATGAGAATGATACCAAGCCACAACACGTAAGGATAGTGATTGTATGTAGATGCATATTTTGACCTGTGCTTGTGATTCGGTTACGGAATAGAGAAGAAGGGATACGGTTATGGAGGTCCTCATAACACAATGTGTTATAAATTGTAGAAGCTATGCTGATAAAGATATAAAAAAGACACTTACGTCTGTCAAGAAAACGTTAGCCACGGCTAGTAAGGCTTGTTTAGGCCACGGAAACTGCCAGTCGATGGTTGTATTATTCACCAAACCCGGAAAACTGCGACATCTGGGACAAATAGAGAAAGACATTACCTTTTCTTCAAAGCACCTGATGGTAAGTGGCGTGCAAGGTCCATGAAAGTTAGCAACTGGAATCAGACACTTATGACTGACATTGGTCCCCAAAATTATGCCGGCTTGACTGGGCATGACGGCAATTCAAGCCTGATCCCGAAACGTGTGGATACACTTTACTGGGTTTATCGGCAAACGGTGAATACTTTCCCGCCCCGGCAGACTGGAAAAATTACCACCATCAGTCCGCCTACCACCTATTTGTTGTTCTCGTTGAAAGAATGTGCCATTTGCAATTATGTCAAATGCCAATTTTTACTTTCAAGGAGAACTAATATTGTTAGGTTTGCCATGGTGATATTTATATTTAAAAAAACACAGCTAGAAACAAGACTTACTTTCTATATGTTTATAGGTAATCCTTTTAGTATTTTATAAATATATGTAATATATATATATATGATTTTTTTTTTAATCAGTATCAGTATCATCACGACCGTTTCCCTTTCGGGGTGGTCAGAAACCACGCTTATGAATAAGCGGATTCACATTTAGCCAACTTTACTATAGGCCAATCATGACAAGTGGCAAGCTCGTCGATGTCTCCAGCGTACCAAACTCGAGAAATATCACAAATAAATTAAATATTAATTAAATGTAAGATTTATTTACATTAATAAATATTTTTGTGTCCCGACCAGGAATCGAACCCGGTACCTCCAAGTCGAAATCCACGGAATTAACCGCTAGACCACAGAGGCAGTTGTTTTTTTTTTTAAATTAGTTATAAAATATTATTTATGTTTATTTTTTATATTTTATTTCTCTATTTAAAATTTTATTTTAAATGTTCCAAAGGTTAACGGAAAGAGAATGTCTTGCGGCATTACGGTTGTCTTTTGTATAGATTTACAATAAAGTTAAAAAAAAAAATACCGTCCAACCCTAGGTTACAAAAAATATCTCTGCCAAATTTCATCAAAATCGGTTCAGTAATATACGCGTGAAGGCGAAATAAATATTCAGTCAGCTGGCATACCCTTGTATGTATGTATAGAAGATATGTCAGAACACGCATGAGAGTAGGGTTAATGCAGTAGAAATGCGGTCGTTGCGGCGGATATGCGGCGTCACTTTGGCGGACCGCATACGTAACGTCGAAATACGGAAAAAGATAGGTATAAGTACTATTGATATGTAGTATATATATTATTAATAAATATAGTTATTATTTAATACTTAATTATTATTTAATCTTAAATACGTCTTCGCACCTACTCGTCGATCTAAGTTATAGTTATCAGGTTGGCTGTCAGAGAATGTCTAGCGGCATTAAGCCCGCCCGTTGTACATAGTGCAATAAAGTTTTTAAAAAAATAAATATAAAAGTATAGGGACAAAATAAGGAAAGGCATGCTACGTTGGTTCGGGCATGTTCAAATGAGCGAAGAAAGATTGATGAACCAGGTGTACCCGTATAATGCGAAAGTTATGGGTAAAAGAGGCCCTGGCAGACCGAGACTCACAATCAAATAAATAAAACACTGGCGAAGGTGCATTATGAAGAGGTTGATAAATGTCGTCGAAGCGAAAGAGTCATGTCGTGATCGTGTCAGGTGGCGCTCAATTGTCTCTGCCTACCCCGCAAGTGATCTGGCGTGAAGATATGTATGTGATATACCCTATATCCGTCTCAAAGTTCAAAGGATCAATTTTGTCAAATTTAATTAAAATAGGTTTAGTAATATAGGCGTAAAAGCGAAAAAAACATACATACACACACATACATATACAGACAAACCTTCTTAGATATTTATACTATTAGTAACGATATAAACCAACGCACCTATTTCTTAGTATATCCCCGCTCGGCGACATTGACAATACCACGTGGAGGTTGTCAGAACATTTGTTGCAAAAATAATTCCATACAGCGTCCCTATAAAAACAATAATTGGACTTTAAAAATGGGGTACAAGTTGCAGTTTATTTTTTGGGGTTTTCCCGCGCTGTGAAATTCCAATGCCGCGAGTAACTCCAAGTAAAGCATCAAATTCTGTAACATCTGGAATTTGATAATAACCTCATGAACTCATAAGAAAGAAATATATTTTACGTCAGACTTGGCTGTATCGGCTAGACCCTTTGCCTTCCCTAGCACCTCATTCATCGTCTATCGGGAGAAGAGAACACAAACAACAACAAAAAACAAAACAAAAGAAGGAGTCCTTCGCGTCATTTTGTGCGGACATGTCAAATGCAAATTTTTGTGTTGTAAATTAATTTACTGTGGATATTGTTAGTCAAAAGTGGTGTTATTTTGTTTAATAATGTGAATAGTTATGGAAAACGATAAATTGGACTTTAAATATGGGGCACAAGTCGCAGTTTATTTTTGCGGTATTTCCCGCGCTATGAACTCCCATTGGGCTATAATGCGCGAGTGACTCTAAGAAAAGCATAAAATTCTGCAACATCTGGAATTTGATGACCTCATTAACTCATAATAAAGAAAGTTATATTACATCGGACTTGGCTGTATGGGCTAGACCCTTTGCCTTCCCTATCAACTTACGACAAACAAAAAAAAGACATACCTATATTTGACTTATTTTAATACATTAAACAAGATAATATTAGTACCTAATAATACAAGAGTAATATCTTACTTGGCGACTCCAAAGCCGGCATCTTGGCATTCATTCCGCACCGCATTAATAATGGCATCTTTTTCATCGTCACCAAAAAGCGCGGGAATCATACCAATCATCAGTATATTGTTTATATACTCCAGGAATCCTTCTTCTAATATCTGTATTGAAAGTTTACTATTTATTTTGAGGTGATCTAGATCAGTCTTTTTTAAGGTGGGCGATAACTGTAGACTGGAAACCTAGAGGGGGACGGTTGATGGCTCGATTTGGAGCTTGCCTTATACCTAAAGGTAGGTAGGTCATTCCAAAGATTTGCAGCGACAACAGCAAACTGCTATAATCGCTGTCGGGATTTTACCGGTGTTGAAACAGAAAGTACACATAAAATTTAAACGAATGTATTAGGTAATTATAGAAAAATAAACGATACATCCCAAATCTTCTGTCTATCATTCTGATTACCTGTGCAGCAGTGAAGAAGAATACAGTCTTTTTTCCATCCACTCCAAGCTGGTTGTAAAGTCTCTTCATATCATCTCTGAACGAGTTCTCGTTATAGTTTCGAGTTATCGTGATTTCGAATACTTCACAACCTAAAACATTAAATGCTTTGTAACTGTTTAAATTTGTTTAGCGACAACTATACTATAACGCCGCAAGTGACTCCAAGAAAAGCATAAAATTTTGCAACACTTCCAAGTGATAATAACCTCATTACCTAATAAAAAGAAATGTATTACGTCAGATATGGCTGTATGGGCTAGATCTCTTTGCCTTCCCTATCATTGGGAGAAGTAAACAAATAATAAAGGAGTTCTCCGCGCCATTTTTCACAGACATGTCAAGTGCAAGTTTTTGGTTTGTAAATTAATTTACTATGGAAATTGTTGGTCAAAAGTGGTTTTGTTTGGTTTAATAATGTACTACAATGTGAATAATGGAAAACGATAAATTGGTGGACGTGTTTAAGCCGCGAGTGACTCCAAGAAAACATCAAATTCTGCATCATCTGGTATTTAATGATAACCTTATTAAGTCATAAAAAATAAAGATATATTACGTCATACTTGGCTGTACGGGTCTTTGCCTTCCCTATGACGTCATTCATTATTCATCAGGAAAAAAAAACAACAAATATAAGGAGTTCTTCGCGCCATTTTGCACGGACATGAATTTACTGTGAATATTGTGAGTCGAATATGGTGTTATTAACCGATGCTACAATGTGAATAATTACGGAAAACGACAAATTTCACTCTATTTTTTTTTCACTATATATGTATATGGGACAGAAATAGCAGCTTATTTTTTCCGGTTTTCACGCGCTGTGCACTCCCCATATACTCGACATGTTTGGGCGATCTTGACACGAATTACTCCATGAAAAGCGTCAAACTCTGCAACACTTGGAATTTGATGATCCCCAATCTGTTATGAATAAATTACGTGTATAGAACTGATGTATGATTAAAGATTATATATATATATATATATATATATTTGACCGCCTCCGTGGTCTAGTGGTAACAAACGTTGCCGTGAACTCGGGAGGTTGTGGGTTCGATTCCCACCGGGGGCAAGTTGTACATTGTATAATTTGTCTCGGTCTGATTATGTATAAAATTTACAAAAAAAAAAAGTATAATATGTAGTTTATCAACCATCTAGTTTCCGTAACACAAGCCTCGTAGCTTACCACGGAAACTAGATGGCGCTGTGTGACCTGTCTGGAAATATATATATATTATAACGTCACAAGTCGAGCAGCTAGTAGTCCAGGGAAAAGCCGATGGCACATCGATGCTTTTATTAAATGGGCTGAACAGGTCAAGATTACAATACACCAATTTACCTATGTATATTTATATTTATAAACTAATAACTAACCAGAAGCAAAAGCAGCAAGTCGGCAGATAGATTTCTTCCCCGACCCGCCAACTCCGATAATCATGGCATTCCCCCGATCCATGCGCAGGATCCGATGTGTACGAGTCAAATGTTCTAAACAATCTTCAAATAAAACCACAGACATTTTGCCTATACGTTCGTTGTATTCGAATAGAATCTGGAAATAAAATATCATCACGACCGTTTCCCTTTAGAAGTCAGAAACTACGCTGACAAAACGGATTCACATTTAGCTAACTTTACAATACTTGTCATGATTGGCCATGACAAGTGGCAAGCTCGTCGACATGTCCCCAGCGTACCAAACTCAGGAAATATTAAAACTAAATAAATTATTAATTGAATTGTTTAAATAAATAAATATTATTGTGTCCCGACCAGCAATCGAACCCGGTACCTCCGAGTCTAAATCCACGGACTTAACCGCTAGACCACGGAGGCAGTTGGAAATACTATTTACCTCTTGAAATAAAAAGTACACTGCTTCATAGTCCAGTAGATCTTCGTAATATCTCACTTCCTCTTCGTCTAGGGCGTTCCTATAATCTCCAAATAATAGTGGATCTCGCAACACGTACTCTTCAAGCTATGTCAAAAACCAAAATTGTGGGTATTAGTCAAAATTTTTACCTCTCGTGAACTCTCATAATAGGTTTTTTTTTAAATAATTAAAAGGTCTTTACGCGTACTTACTGGCTCGGTGGTGGCTCGGTTGTAAGAACGCGTTCCTTATATCCTACAAAGGTCGGTTCAAACCCCCCCCCGGCATGTACCAATGAGAAATGCACTTTTCTTACGTACATTGGTCATAGATTTACAACACCACCGTTCCCGTGCCTCGGAGAGCACGTTAAGCCGTCGGTCACGGTTCCACTAATACCAACTTGTGAAATCGTAAATAAATTGTCAATAAAAATTGACATCAAGCCGTCTGGCCAGCATGGCGAGTGTAGGCCAAATTCTCCAGATATATGTTCTGGAAGGCCCATTTCCAGCAGTGGAGGTCTAGGACGGTGTGTTCTAGGGGCTGTAATGATGATGAATGATGATACGTGTTTTATAATAGATACATATTTCTCCTTCTTTTGGTCAAGCTGCATTGGCTGTAGTTACGAGTCGACTGGAGCTGCGCGGTGTAGCCTTCGTTCATAATTTTTTGTATTTATTAAGGAAAACGATTGACAATTAATTCACAAGTATAGATACAAAAATAGAAACAGAAAGTTATTTACAAGTTTTCACGAGTAGGTAGTGTTAGAATAATACATATTATGAACGATGAAAGCATCTACAAACTATCACTTCATGCAATAAACTAATAACTGTACAATGATAAAAACTATTATCGTTTAAAGAACCTTAAGTTAATAATGGGCGGTAAATGTAAACCTACCCACTTCTCACTTAAAGTTTTTAGAAATTGCTACACACAACACTCACAAAATCCTCGGCTATTCAATATACAATATGTCGGGAGAAATATGTTCATTTTCACTCTCCACTGTTGGAGATGGGCTTTCCAGAAATTTCTGAAGAATTAGGCCTACACTCGCCACGCTGGCCAGACGAGTTGGCAAGGGTCTGATGTCAATTGTTAACGATTCCATAAGTTAGTATTAGTGGAACCGGGATCGACGGCTTAACGTGCTCTCCGAGGCACGGGAACAGTGGTGAAGACAAATTTCTAAGCATTCCATGGATTCACCTTGCGTGGGTAAGAGATGAGAAGAATGGTGTCTCGGGCTTGCGACCGCGCAATTATACGCTCACCATCCACCATTCTACTCCTCTTCCTACCCAACCAAATACTGTATGATTCCGTTAATGCCGTCTTGTAGGCTCGTTGCATAAATGTATTGACGGCAGACCTGCTTAGGCCCAATACTTTCAGTAAGTGATGCAAAGATCTATGACAAATGTACGTAAGAAAAGTGTATTTCTCATTGGCCGGGGGGTTTGAGCCGACCTATGTAGGATTTTATGGTAAGTGTTCTTAGAACTGAGCCATCACCGCTGGTATGTAAAATTTTCATAATGGGCGGTAAATGTAAACCTACCCATTTCTCTCTTTAAAAGTTTTTAGAAATCGCGACACACCACTCACAATATCCTTATTTAATATAAGTACAATGGGAGAAATATGTATCTAAGGTAAATCGATTATTATGTAGTTAAATTTTAAATGTCGTGTTTGACTTGAAAGCAAAGAAAAGCAAAGCTCGCTTTTTTACTGAATTTAGCTTAAAGTGAAAGAAAACGCAAGTCGACAGACTTTAAGCGAAATAAAGTGAAAAAAAAAGCGCTTACGGCGACAAGTCAAACACAATTAAAAACACAATAAGTCGTTGTTGAAGCTTGCCAATTGTTATGAAGGGCCCATATATATAGGGATTTATTACCTAATGTGTGTTATAAAAATATGTTTAATGTAAATATATAATCTTAGGTCTAGTGGTAACAAACGTTGCCGTGAAATCGGGAGGTCGTGGGTTCGATTCCCACCGGGGGCAAGTTGTACATTGTATAATTTGTCTCGGTCTGGGTGTTTATATGTATAATATGTATATATTTACAAAAAAAAAAAGTATAATATGTAGTTTATCAACCATCTAGTTTCCGTAACACAAGCCTTGCAGCTTACCACGGAAATTAGATGGCGCTGTGTGACCTGTCTGGAAATAAAAAAATAAAAAAATAAAAAAAAAATATTATAAATGTTGTTAACTTTATTATAAATTCGCGGCGGACAATTTAAGTATTCAATTCACGTTTTTTTGAAAAATGATTTTGAAGTTGCAACCCCATGGGTGACCTTTGAAATAGTGGAAAACGATATGTTGACTATGATCCGAGAAACTCGGGCTAAAAGTGGTAGTAAATAACAAAATTCACTATTTTGACAATCTAACGTTTGCGACTATATATTTGTATATAGGTGAACCTATATAACAATCGTTATATTTTGGTATGTCAGTTAACAAATTTTAAAATAATAACAATAATGCTATTAACACCATGCATCGTAGACAAAGGAGCATAGGAACACAATACAGTAGAAGGCATAAGACCACAAAAAATTACAACTATTTAAAATAATTTTCCGTCAAAGGCATGCCAATAAAATCTGACAGGTTATAAAAAGCATTATTTTGAAAAAAGAGTTTCATATTTGTTTTAAATTCATTTGGTTGTAGTCCAGTTATAATCTCAGGTAGTTTATTGTATAATGTAATTTTCAACAGCAAACCTTGTTTAAACGTTTTTCTCAACCTGGTTTGCCTTGTATAGATTTCATTCTTGTTTCTTAGGTTATACTTAGTCAAACTATATATTTTTGGAAGTTCATTAGCTTTCGCATGAACCTCCTGTAAGCAACTATATACATACAGAGACGTGACTGTCATAATCTTGGCATCAACAAAATAATTTCGTACTGTGGTTCTGGCTTTTAAATTAAACAATATTCTAATTGATCTCTTTTGTTGTATGAACACTTTTCGAATATCTGCCGCGTTACCTACCTACTAAGTAACAGAAAAGGGCTGCAAGTCTAATTTTATGTATATTGTTTGATATATAAATTGTATTATGATTGTTATTATAATAAAAAAATATCGAAGAGCCGAATATAAAGCTATATACAATTAAGATTAGCCATGTAGCTCAAAGTAAAGCATAGCATAGCAGTAACATGAATATATTTCTGTTCACCTTCAAATATTTAGCTCTGTTGAAGATTGGCGTAAGTGAGGACTGAAGTATGTACTCGTATGCCAACTAAATATAAAGAAAAATAAATAAAACACTATTAATAGAAAAAAAATCAGGACAGTGTTTTCAATGCGGATGGGAAGATGATAGGGATGTTAAAAGAGTGAACGCGGGAGATAGTGTTAACGGTGCCCTGGGGTCACTGATCGCCAGTCGAAATATCAGTGACAAAGCTCAACTCGCCATACACAATGTCATGCTGGTACCAACACTTATGTATGAAAGCGAGACGTAGATATGTCAAAATACGCATTAAAGTTAATGCAGTAGAGATGACGTCGTTGCATCAGATATGCGTCGTCACTTTGATGGACCGCATACGTAATGACGAAATACGTACTTAGGTATTAAAGAAAGCATAGGGACAAAAATAAGGAAAGGCATGCTCCGATGGTTCGGACATGTTGAAAGGATGAGTAAAGAGAGATTGACGAACCAGATATATAAAACGAAAGTTGTGGGTAAAAGAGGCCCTGGCAGACAAGACTTACCGATCATGATTAAATAAATAAAATAATACCTGAAGGTGCATTAAAAAGCCATCGAAACAAAAGGGCATGTATGAAGAGGTTGATGAATGTCGAAGAAGCGAAAGAGGTTTGTCGTGATCGTGACAACTTGCCACCCGCAAGGGATTCGGCGTGAAGATATTTATGTAATAAAAAATACTATTCCTATGAATTTGGGACCATGGGAACGTTCAGCAAGGACAGAAAAGTCTAGAGACAGGAAGGCTGGCAATTATTTTTGCCAACGTCTTAGCCTCGCTATATAGAGGGGAAATGTTGCCAGTCTCCTTGGGGCTATCTCGCATGGGATTTTTTAGTTGTTCAATAGTTTATTTATTTACATTTAATGTACCTATATTAATTTACTTTGTATAAAATATTTAATTCCTATGATCCACCTGGCGGCGCTAGTGTTCGGATGAGATAAGGGTGACGCCACTTTTTCCAGAGAGTTCCTCTCTTTTCCCAATAGTAACTACTCGTATAACTATACTCTTTAGGTGAATGTTATGATCTGTCTATAAAATAGATATATTTATTTACCGTTAGCTGTTTTTCATCTTCAATCTCTTGTTCTTCTTCAATGGGTTCCATTAAAGTTTCATCTGTTTTTGGCTTTGAGTCCAGAGCAAATTCTGAAAGGTTGTAAATTGTAAAAATTTGAGTGAATAAAGCGTATTTGCCATAATCAAATCAAATATTCTATTTCCTTTCGGTTTACTAGTAACAACTTGGATATTGTCAGCACTAAAAAAAAGACAATCAATAAAAATAAATATACACTAAACAAATTGGTAATAACGGTTGTAGAGGTTCATATTTTTTTTTATTGACAATTTATTAAGGTTTGCGCCATTTTGCACGGACATGTCAAGTGCAAGTTATTGTTTTGTAAATTACTTTACTGTGAATATTGTTAGTCAAAATTAGTGTTATTTTGTTTAATAATGTGCTACAATGTAAATAATTATGGAAAATGATAAATTTAACTTTATATATGGGGCACAAGTTGCAGTTTATTTTTTTGCGGTTTTCCCACGCTGTGATCTCCCATATTATACCCGACGTGTTTGGGATATAATGCCGCGAGTGATTCCAAGAAAAACATCAAATTTTGCAACATTTGGAATTTAATGATAAATAAATAAATATTTCCAGACAGGTCACACAGCGCCATCTAGTTTCCGTGGTAAGCTACGAGTCTTGTGTTACGGAAACTAGATGGTTGATAAACTACATATTATACTTTTTTTTTGTTGTAAATATATACATATTATACATATAAACACCCAGACCGAGACAAATTATACAACAACGTACAACTTACCCCCGGTGGGAATCGAACCCACGACCTCCCGAGTTCACGGCGACGTTTGTTACCACTAGCCCACGGAGGCGGTAACTTATAAAAAACAAAGCATCATTAACTTATAAAAAACAAAGATCTTGGCTGTATGGGCTAGATCCTTTGCCTTCCCTATCACCTCATTCATCATCCATCGGGGAGAAGAGGATACGAACAACATAAAAAATAGTACCATCTTCTTCCTCTAGCGCTATTTTTTCCTCTTCTTCGGCTATAACTATTTCCTCCAACACAACCGGTTCTTCTTCCGGAAAGTACTTAGCGATGTGTTCTTGTATATGGACACGCATTAGTTCATTGTCCTAAAATAAACATATTTAATGGCTGGTAATAAAGAATGCGAAATCGTTTAAAACTTCGTCACAGTAGAACTTTTTTGTATACAACTAGACTAATAGTATACCGCGTGCAATTGTCAAAAGAGCAAATATTATTTTTAGGCTTCAGGAGTCATTAGTAGAACCTCCATTGGAGATAAAAAGGGCACTTTTTTTAAAGATAAAAATAATTATTTAAAAAACAAAATACTACTGCATGGTAAATAAGTCCGCGTCTGAAAATCGCAAGTTCCATTGTGATAAATACCTAGAGGTTGGAGAGTGTTATTTATTTATTTATTTCAAAACTTTATGCACTAGGTACACAGGCGAACTTAATGCCGCTTTAAAAAAATGTTAATTAAACTAAAAGAAGAAAAACAAAACACAACAGCTCGGTAACACCTCGGGAGACAAAAGGGCTGGGCAATATTTGGGCCAAAGGATCAGCATTGCCATTCAACGTGGCAATGCTGCCAGTAACCTTGGCACTTTGCCCATTGGCAGTGATTTGGAGCAATAAAAAAATTGCCACGTTGAATAGCAATGCTCATCCTTTCACTCAAATATTGCCCAGCCCTTTTGTCTCCCGAGGTGTTGACGAGCTGTTTTGACAACGCCTTGAAAAAACACTTAGTTCTTAATATTTATTGCATATGATAATATAACAATATTTGCTCTGTATTAAATTCCACGCAGTACAATAAAAAAAAATGTAAATTATAAAATAGTTTTTAACCGATAGGATTTCTGATGAAAAATGGCATTTGTTAAAAATACCCTGTATGGGTTTACTTACTTGAAAACTAATGAACCTATCGCATACGACTCTAACAAACTCGTTTCTCCAGCATCTGACAATTGTTTTTTTCTCGGCAAAGAAGTTTGGATGTGTGAGACATAGGCCAGCTGCGATCCTCGATAGGTCGCGTAGGTTGAATATATAGTGGAATTTGGCTGGCGTAGGCGGAAGCTCCACGATTATTATCTGGTATTAAAGACATATATTTTAGTCTAGACGTACACTGTGCAAGTAGCTAGTTTGTGATTGTATACGTTGCAAATAGACGGTAAAAGTACACGGTGCAGGTACACATACCGGAGTCACCATCCCTTCGCGTACCTATAAATTTGGGGACTAATACATCTGTCGCACAATAAAGATATGGAATGCTCTTGCAGCCTCTATGTTTCCACTTTCCTATGACATGGAGTCCTTTTTACTGATGACGGACATGAGTGTCTGATTCCAGTTGCTAACATTCATGGACCATGCGCGCCACTTACCATCAGGTGGGCGGAAAGTCACATGTCGTGCTAGTATTTAAAAAAAACACGTTGCATGTAGACAGTGTAGAAGTACACGTTGTAGATATACGATGCAAGTACACGATGTAGGTATACGATGCAAGTACACGATGTTGGTATATGGTGAAAGGAACATGGTGCAGGTAATAAAAAACAACTTAATAGTCCAAATAAATTTTACAAGTTAGGAGGGTAGTTAAGTTTTACATCCTTCTCACTCTAACATGTTTTTTTTTCTATGTTAATAGCGAAATTTCAATTTAATTCTGTGTTTATTAATTTATTTATAAAATACCTTATACAAGTCCAATGTCATCTGCACAAGGCTGTGAATGATGTCCATTACTTCTTGTGGGAAGATCTCAAAATGTCCGCTCAGTATGGACGTGTAGATATGCCGCAATGTAGACTCGGACGGGAATTGAAGGTTGTACACAGAGAACATTGATAGGAAACGTGGATCAACCTAAAAAAAAAAAGGAATTTAATTTGATAGTAAGGGGATTGGAACTGCCTCCGTCGTATAGCGGTTAAGACCATAGATTTAAACGCGGGGGTACAGTCGACCAAAAATGTGGTCTACAGTCGACCAAAAATGTGGTCTACAGTCGACCAAAAATGTGGTCTACCAACTTACGGTTGAGATTTATTTGCACCTCATCTAACAATAAGGTTGATTTTCCGTTAAAAATAGTACTGTCAATCGACCAATGCAATATTTTAATTACAAAGGAAGGTTTTGCAAAACTGATGGCAAGCTCGTCGATGTCTCTAGCGTACCACACTCGAGAAATATCACAAATAAATAAAATAAATTATTGTGTCCCGATTGTGAGATAATATTTATTCGACTTCATGTTGTGATCTTTTGGAATATTTGATTTTCAAGGAACCGTAAGTTCAATAAGGATATTTTTTTTCAAGTTCCGAGAAAACACTAAGATATCTGGTCTATAGGCTGATACAGCTATATCGACAAAATGTACGTAATTTCAATTCCCTAGTAAGTTCATAGACAAACTGCAACTGGCTATTAGACACGCACCGTCAGTCCATGTCTTCAAAAGCTTGGTTACTGCATTATTTTTAGACAAACAAGCATCGGGCTCAAAATAAATATTTGGCAAATATATACTTTTATTATATGTATTGCTTAGGATTTAGTATTATGTATTTATTAGTATGTAGTATATGTATGTCTTAGTATGTAGTATATTGTTTGTTATCTTATTATATTATATAAGCACTATCCTTAATCTCATACTCTCTTAAAGGTTAGATGTTATAAAATGCCTTGTAGGCATGATGGGGCTGCCGAAGTTCTGCAGTGCCTCGGGTATGTTTGCTGATTCGAGGACTGACAGTTTTCAGACTTTTCAGAATTATACGAAAAAGATCTGCGTCAATGCTGTGTCGCATGAGAACCAGTACCAACAGGCTCCTAAACGTATTGGCAGATCGGTGGGACTCTCCGCTGCTGGAGCACTGGATACAGCTGCATACAGTCAAGTAGACAGCCTCCAGTAGCGGATAGTTTAAAATAAATTATTAGTTAAACTAAATATAGATTAAGTAAAATTGTTACTAACAATTTATGGATGTAAAGTCCGAAATAAAAGATTATTATTTTCTTCTGATTCTTCGACTTTGTAAATTTTTTTTTGTGCAATAAATAATTTAATAATAATAATAGACTCCATTTCTCAAAAGTCCACTCAGACCTAATAAAATCTTCGAAAATACATGACGCAAGAACGTTAACCGTTAAAGTACCGGGTTATCGGTATTATAGGCTAACCTCGTGTACAATAATAATAAACCTATTTAAATAATAAAAACCAACTAATTATAAAACTACCCACATCATTTCTTCCGCCACCCGCTTTCCCCATTGCCGCTGAAAACCCGATGTCTTTCAAATTCTTCCAATTCAAGTCTTTACCGCGATCATAAAACCCTTTCCTCTCAAACAACAGTTTTAAAAGAGCTATCGGCTGCTGGGTTCCATATGTGTCTACCTAGAAAAAAATCAACATATTAATTCCATTAACATAAACCCTTCGTTCCGAGACACGATAATAGTAACGTAAGCACGCTTAAGGTGTTCCGAGACGCGCTTAAACTGTTTTGCCAAAGCTATGTGACGTCACAAATGACATCATTTATCGCGCTTAGACTGCTCACGAGTAGTGTATTATTGGGCATTCTGCCCCACCTTTCGTTCACATCGCTGTCGCGATGCTCACTTCAGGTGTGTTGAATGCCCAATAATACGGATGCGACAATATTAACATTAATGTTATTGTGTGAACCCATGTGTAACGAAATAAATGTAAAATAATGCTTAAGACATTATTTAGCTCGCCTATGTACTTTTTACGTTCGTTACAATGAACAGTGATAAAAAAATGGATTGGTGTTGATGACATAAATAGCGAAGACTTTATAATATTCTATTCATTTTAAATGAGGCTTTTGACAATAACGCTAATATGAAATTTATACAACAACCACAAACATTAAATGTTGAAAAACTATGTGTTGATACACAGAACATAGGATCACGACATGGTGTTCTTTTACCTAATACGATTCGTTGTATAGTTTGTGGTCCCTCAAACACTGGAAAAACCAATTTGGTTATTGGTCTTTTATTACACGAACATGGTTTACAATTTCAGAACGTATATGTATATTCTAAAACCCTTTATCAACCCAAGTATATTTTCCTTGAGAAGGTTTTGAAATTAGTACCAAGTGTTTCCTTTGATAAATTTCATGGAAACGAAGAAGTCATAAGTCCACAAGATGCTAAACACAATTCAATAATAATATTTGATGACGTAGCATGTGAAAGTCAGAATAATATGCGGGATTATTTTGCGATGGGGAGACATAGGACTATAGATTGTTTCTATTTGAACCAGACATATAGCAAAATCCCTAAACAACTTGTAAGGGATAATGCTAACCTTATAATTCTTTTTAAACAAGATGACATTAATTTGAGACATGTATATGATGAACATGTTAACACGGATATGACTTGGATTGAATTTAGAGAAATGTGTTCAAAAATATGGAAAGAACCTTATGAGTATTTAGTAATAAACAAAGATTGTAGTAAAAACAATGGTTGCTATAGAAAGAAATTTGATACTTTTGTGGTTTTTGAATAATAATATAAATATCGATATGATAATTTTTATTTTTTATTATATTAAACTTATCAAAGAATCACGCACGTATATAGTATATTGTTTAAAAATAATGGAAAAAGCACTTAAACAACAAATTGTTGACACCGCCGAGGCTGTAAGAAACAAAATAAAGAAAATGCGAGACAATGAAGCGGATAATAAAATTGTTTTAAACACTCTTTTCAAACCTATAACAGATCCTTTGAATACGGTAATTGGTGGAAAAAAAAATAAAAATAATAACATTAGAAATAATCCTAGTCCATCTAACCACGAAGATGATTTTGATTCTTCGTGTGAATCTTATTCTAATAAAACCATTGTGCAGAATAAACCTAACATAATATCTCGAGTGAAGAATGTCTCGAGTGAACTTGATGTTAGTGACAATAGTTCTGAAGAGTTTAAAGATAGTGTTGAATCATTTAACACAATTAATACGAAGCCGACTTTAAGTACAGATGCTTCCTCTTGGTCTTTATCTTCCGAAATTTATGAAGATGTTCCATTCGGTGTAAGAATTGAGCAAGGAAAACTTATGATGGGTACAGCTCATGTAAACATTAACAATAACATAATTTCCATAGGGGATCAACGCTATAAAAACACACCAGGGTTAAAAGAGCTTTTGTTCAATAAGTCGCCAGATTACACTTTAATCACCACGGATGATACTCTAAATTATAAACGAATGTTAATTCTCACAAATGCTCATCGACGAGATAATGATCCAAACAAGCCTATAAAAAGTAATAAGGGACAAAAATATATGAAAATTATAAAACCTCTTTTCCTATCCGACTCGGATCATACATCTATGACAAATGTTCAACGTGGAGAAGGTTTACCATTGATGAAGAAATTGAAAAAAAATACAGATTATGTGTATTGGGACGATCCTAATGAATTAGTTGCAAGATTACAGTTGTTATATGCTTCTAAGGATGCTGGAAACACTGGAGTAGATAATGAAATTATTTCTATCATAGAAGAGTTGCGAGAAAGTGGGAATTTAAATCAATAAATATGAGTTTGTTTATACATTTTGTTTCATTTTATGTTTATCATTTAATTCGAACAGTTCTTCAAATGAATATTGACAAATTCGGACATCATATTCATAAGCGTATGCGTTTCGCAGAAATATTTGAGATCACGGATAAGGCTCTAACAAAATCTGAAAGTGGTGACTTTGACTTACAATCTACAAGATTAAGAGGTATTAAACATCCAATAACAAAAGACGATGCAGTTAATAAAGAATATGTTGATAGTTCAATTACTAATTTCTGTAGCAAAAAAGAACTCCAAGCAGAGCTTAAAAAAATAAAAACTGAAATTCATAATGAAGTGGAAAAAAAACTGAGAGAAATTTTAGGCAAAGTTTGAAATACATTTAATAATTTAACTTTTAAAAAATGAGCAAACAACAAGTTGTAGATGAAATACATAGAGGTGCACGAAAAAATTTTAGCCGTCGTCTTGTTATCTTGAAGGGTATAGACGATTTATGGCAAGCTGATCTTATTGATTTGAAGAATTACAAAAATGTTAACAGAGGTTTTAAATTTATTTTAGTCGTTATTGATTGCTTTTCAAAGTATGTGTGGACTATTCCTGTAAAGACTAAAACTAAATTTGAAATAGTTACCGCTTTCCGAAAGGTATTGCTCATGAGCAATCGTCACCCTGTTAATTTACAAACAGATATGGGTACAGAGTTTTATAATACAGCATTTAAAAAACTTATGAATAACTATAACATTAATCATTATTCTACATTCTCGATCAAGAAGGCTTCCATAGTGGAAAGAGTAATCAGAACCATAAAAAACAAATTGTTTAAGTTGTTTAGTTTAAATGGAGAGTACAAATGGGTCGGAGAGTCACTAACAAGTGTTATTATGTCATATAATAATACTAAACATCATACTACTAAATATAAACCGATTGATATAAACGAAATGAACGAAATCATAGTGAAAAATAATATTTACAAAAATAGAAATAAAAATTCAATTAAACATAAATTCAAACTTAACGACTATGTGCGTATAAGTAAATATAAAAGTGATTTCGATAAAGGCTACACACCTAATTGGTCTACAGAAATTTTTAGAATCAAAGAAGTTAATAATACAAATCCCAAAACCTATCACCTTGAAGATCAACGTAATAATATTATACTAGGGTGTTTTTATGAAGAAGAACTTCAAAAAACAAAGTATCCTAATCTATATTTAATAGAAAGAGTGTTGCAAAGAAAGGGAAGTAAACTTTTTGTAAAATGGTTGGGTCTTAATAGCAGTGAAAATAGTTGGATTGATAAAAATGATTTGGTTTAATAATATAAAGTCAAATGTTGGTATTTGATGTCTTCATAATATTATAAGTAATGCAAGGAGGAGGACTAGTTAACAATCTGATAAATAATCTACCGTTCGAACTACATTTCCCTGGTTATAATTATTGTGGTCCGGGAACAAAGTTAGAAAAACGATTATTACGAGGTGACAAAGGAGTTAATAAACTTGACAACGCTTGCATGAATCATGATATTGCATATTCAAAATATTTTGATTTGATAAATCGTCACAAAGCTGATTTACAACTATTAAACATGGCTAAGCAAAGACTTCAGTCAAGAGATGCTGGAAAAGGTGAAAAAATTGCTTCTTGGATAGTTAAGAAAGTAATGAAAACTAAACTGAAGACAGGTGCTGGAATTACAAAATTTAAAACTATAGCATCAAAAATTCACTCGCAACTCAAAAAATGTAAACCTAAGAGTGATAAGATTGCAATTAAAATAGCATACTTAGCTGCTAAGAAACTATTGTCTAAAAATAACAAAGTTCGTTTACCACGAGTTATACCATTACCTAAAGTAGGTGGAATTTTGCCTTTATTACCTATTTTTGCTGGATTATCTGCATTGGGTACTCTAGCGGGTGGGGCAGCTGGTATTGCAAAAACTGTTAACGACTATAGATCTGCTCAACAAAATCTGCAAGAATCTGAACGCCATAACAAAAAGATGGAGCAAATTGCATTGGGTAAGGGTTTACATATTAAACCTTACAAAAAAGGTAACGGATTATTCATAAACCGTTCAAAAAACTGATTAGTAGGCTACCCAAACATGCTCTCACAAATTTAGATATTATAAAGTATGCAAATGGTATTCCATTTTTTAGAGGTGTTTACATGAAAGACAGATTACCAAAAAAATCTCGAGATATTGAATGTGGTATTGTTAATCTTGATAACTCTAAAAATCAGGGTACTCATTGGGTAGCCTATGTTAGATTATATGATTATTGTGAATATTTTGATAGTTTTGGTGATCTGAAACCTCCATCAGAATTAATATTATACTTGAATAGTAAAAATATGTTTTACAACTATACGAAATATCAAAATTTTAACACAGTCAATTGTGGACAATTATGTTTAAAATATTTAAGAATTTTTTGGAAAAAATATATAAAATAAGAAGTACATTTGAGTTAGTATCATTGGAAAGATGTCTTTCACACTGTCTATCACTGGTAATACATCGGTTCTAACAACTTACTATAATCCTAATTTACAACTTGAGGGTGAATATGAGTGTGCTCTATTATGCTTATCAACATTTAATTCTATACCGAACATTGATAGTAATAATAATAAATTTTATTATGGTAATAATGAATGTGTAGAAATACCTGAAGGAACATATGAACTTCAAGATATATGTGACTTTTTAAAAAATAAAATAAAAGATGCAACATTTAACCTGTGTTGTAACAACAATACATTAAAAACTACAATTTTTTGCACGAAAGATATGCATTTCAATAAAGATAACACCTTGGGAAATGTTTTAGGGTTTGGTAGACAGACTCTGCAAGCTAATATAATACACGAGTCACACATACCAATTAATATTTTATCATCAACTGTGGTGCGAGTCGAATGTGATATAGTTGGTGGTTCGTATATAAATGGGCGAGCGAGTCATATAATTCATGAGTTTGCTCCCAATGTACCACCGGGTTACAGAATAATTGAAATCCCAAAAAATATTATATATTTTCCAATAAACCAAAAAAATATAAACTGTATTAATATAAAATTAGTGGATATAAATAATAATTTAATAAATTTGCGAGGAGAAGAAATCCAGCTGTACATACATCTAAAGAAAAAATGATTGATCATAATAAAAACATAGCCACATGCATTAAAAATATCAGTACAGTTCGTACCATTCATAAAGAAGCATCTAAAAGAAAAATTAAATTAACAAAAGAAAATAGGAAATTCCTCAAAGTGATAGGCTTATTAAAATGAATATCTTAAATATATCAAATCCACCTATATACGATAATGGTATTGAAAGTGTTGAATTTCATTCATACAAACCTTATGTTACTAGCTTCAACAAGAATGATGAAATTCGTATCCCTATCAATCAACAAGATTTATATATATTACCATCAGCTAGTACATTGTACTTAGAAGGTGTGGTTCATATTTTTAAAAAAGATTCGAAAGAAAAAGTAACAAGTGTTCATTTCACAAACAATCCAATGCTCTATCTTTTTCAAGACGTTCGTTATGAATTAAATGGTGTAGAAATAGATAAAGTAAAAAATGCTGGAATCACCACAACTATGAAGTCACTTCTATCAATGAATGATAATGAATCAAAAACATCAAAGACTTGGGGTTGGGATATAGATGGTACAACCAGTGGTGGACTTTTTTGTGCTTCAATACCTCTTAATAATATCCTTGGTTTTGCAGAAGATTACAAAAAAATTATAATGAACTGTAGACATGAATTAGTTCTGTTACGTAGCAACACTAACTTAAACGCTTTGAAACTCAACACTGGAGAAACGGTTAAAGATATTGAAATTCACAAAATTATATGGAGGGTTCCTCATATAAAAGTATCTGACTTAGAAAGGATTAATTTGCTCAAGCTGTTAGAGAAAGATAAACCCATTCCACTAGCCTTTAGAAACTGGGATTTATATGAATATCCTTTGTTACCCCAAACTACTAAACATACTTGGGCGATTAAAACATCATCTCAAATTGAAAAACCAAGATATGTGATTGTTGGACTTCAAACTAACAGAAAAAACAATTCAAGTCAAGACATGTCTCAATTCGATCATTGTCACTTACGAGATGTTAAAGTGTTTCTTAATTCAACATACTTTCCATATGAATCTCTTAATATTAATTTCACAGATGAGAAGTATGCTTTATTATATGAACAATATGCTAGATTTCAACAGTCTTATTACGGACGCAGACCAGAACCATTGTTAAATGTTAAACAGTTCCTGGAAAAAGCTCCACTGTTTGTTCTAGACTGTTCTAGACAGAGAGAGTGTGTTAAAACTGGACCTGTTGTAAACATTAGATTAGAGTTGGAAAGCGATATTGAAATACCTAACCAAACATCGGCTTACTGTCTTATTCTAAACGACTGTATTATAGAATATAAACCACTAAGCGGTATTGTTCGAAAGATATCATGAATTTTTATATAGCAGATATTCAAGGTTTTAAAGATTACAAAAATAATTTTATTTTAAAAGAATTTGCATTAGCTACTCCCGAACACACTCAAGTTTTTTTAGTTAAACCACCTTATCCTTATAATAAACTAACAATGCAAGAAAAAAAGAACGTGTCTTGGATTGAAAAGAACCGAGGTATTTATTGGAGTGAGGGTTATATCGACTATCGTGAATTTAAAAGAATTATAAAACCAATAATAGAAAATAGACAATTATTAGTAAAGGGAGATGAAAAAATAAAATGGGTAAAAGAACTAAGTGAAAAGTGTTGTGTGATAGATTTAGGCAGTAAAGGGTGTCCTAGTTTTCTAAAAATGTATAATGAATACTGTAATGATAATGTAAATTTAAATTGTATTACTCATGTGAAAGAATGTGCGTTAAAAAATGTTATATGTTTGAAAAGATGGTATAAAACTATATTTATCCCGTCAAAGTACGATATCTAAATAAATACTAATTTAGTAATGATTTTTTATGTTTTATTTATTTATAAAAGATACCTATTAAATAAATACCTATACAAACAACTATGGTTATGAGGATACTTCACCTTTATCAGGTAAAATCTGGTTGTATAAAATAAATTTGCTTATTTAACTATATTCAAAAAAATTAATAACTTGTTTAGTGAAATATTTTATTGAATAATATTGTTAAGCTCTAAAATTAGGAGACCTATGTGAACAGAAAATAAAACATGATAAAATATATACAAACTGGACTTTATTTTTTTAAATTAAATAATTAAAAAATATACATATATTATTATAAATTACAACCACATAGTTTTTTTGAAATCTTGCGAATTAAATATTCGGTCTGCTCCATTATTTCATCCACTGGTTCTGTCACCACGTACTGTGCACTTAAAACCAGGTTATCTTCACCATCTTCACTATCTTGAGATTCTACTAAGTCCATTACTTTTATTTCTATTAATCGTGTTCCTCTCCCTTGTTCTTTGCAAATAATATATGATTTTAGTGAGCGAGATTTTTTTTTCAGATTTTCCTTCTTACGTTTTTGTTTCTTATGATTTTGAGTACTCAACTCAGGGTAATTTTCATCAAAGTCCTGTAACGGGTCTTGCGCATATTGAGAGAACAATATTTCATCAGTAGCAATATTCATTTTCTAAAAAAGTATTAAAAAAAGTTAATTAAACCTAAAAAAATATTATTACATTTATTTTTATAAAAAGATAAATTTATTAAATTTTATTACTTACAACAAATAATCGATTTAGAATATGTGAATTCAATCAACAAGTTACTCGGTTTAATAATAAATTACAAGTGCCTACTGTGTAGGTGATTTGACACACATTAAGGTAATTAACCTCTTTCCAGCTAACATCATCATAATATGAATCTAGTTTTTGCAGTTCTGTTTAATGTTGCATCATTATTTTTTTATTCATCACGACTATAACCTTTTGCAGGATGGTTAGAAGATAATTAATGAACTCGATAAAAGTGTAAATAAACAAAATTTATTGTGTTATGAAAATAGTAATTTTAATGAATTGTGATTTTTACCTCACAACACTAATATGTTACAGGGTGGTTAGAAACCATAATTTAAATATTATATATATATCTATATATTTAAATCTTACCGTTACTGCTAGGCTATAAAGTTAGGATTAAAGATATGATTATAAAGCGAATTATATTTTAAATTAAAACAACATAGTACATTTTATTAACTTTATTAAAAATAAACATACACACAAATAAAACACAACTAACAGGAGCTTAAAACTAATTATATTAAACACGATATGCTTTATTAAATATTTTTAAAAATAGAACTATTCCCCCATGCTTTTGTTTCTATCTTATTGCTAGATAATGAACGTTTATCATCATTACCAGAAAGTGCAATCTTCGTAACGCTTTGTGTGAATATTTGATGTTTAATTGTCTTAAACAAAATATTCTTCTTTCGAATCACTTCATTTTGGAAGAGCACTTTTTGGTAATCGGATATATCTAAATCCCGAACTACGCATGACTTTACACCTTTCGCTTTTTTTATTAATTTTTCATCGGTTTTGATACAGTATAATTTTGATCTTAAACCCACAAAATCTGTGATAATTTTACCACCCATTTCGTCTTTAAAAAGCCCAGGGATTTTCTTATTTCTTTGCATTATATTAAAAGAATTTTGGGTATCATAATTGCTAGTATCAAAATAGTTAAGAAAATTATTTTTTAGATCTTGATAAAAGTCATCTGTAGTTAATGTGTAAACGAATGAATCCGTGTCAGTGTAGCATAATTGTACACGATTTTGATAAAATGGTTTAATAATATTATAATGGAAATTGTACATGTGAGATTTAGATAATTCTAATACCGTAAATCCTATATATATTGGTTTATCCAAAATAATTTGAGACGGTTTCATTTGTATAGCTACTAAGTTCTCGGTGAACACAGAAACGCTGTGAAAGTAAGGGTTAGCAATTAGTCTCTCAGCATATAATGACTTTTTTGTTTTATTATTTTTATCAAACCATTGATTGACTAATTGAACATTTACTCTATTTTCAGTATTCTCTAAAGTTTTACCGAACACACTATTATTTAACAACTTAAAAAAATCTTGTTCGAATGTGCTTTTTGCTTTTTGTCGTAATATAGTATTTAGTTCAATATATTTTTTTAAGTATGGACTTTGCCTAAATGTTATAACTCTATGAACTTTACGTAAGATCAATCCATGTTCCAGACATTTCTTGAGGTGTATATAATGAATCACATAGTTGTATTTGTTATACAAGTTAGGTACAAGTTTTTCTGATTTCCCTCCTGGTGGAATACATTTTTCAGGGCAAAACGGAAGATCGTTGTGCTTATAGTGCAAGTATTCAGGGTACAATAGGTCTACTTCCAGAATATAACCCCAATCCGAATTATCTTTTATATTTTGAACAATTAACTGATCCATTTCGGGTTGACTTAAAAAGCGGAAATCAGAATATGGTAAATGTTGACACATACTAAACCCATAAAGATTATTGCAATCTAAATAGACGATATAGGATTCTGGTTGTGACTCGTCATATTCACTCATATACCTGTGATTAGCCTTTGCATATCGATGAGAACACATGCATAACCCTCCTCTGATACCTGATTGAATCATTCGAACTATAGCTAAGTCTGATACGAGTTCGAGTTGAACTTGTGTTTTTAATAACATAGCATCAAAAGAGAGACTTGGTGCAGTTATATAAAAAGCAGGGTCAAGTTTGTAATGCTGTTTACAAGTCTTTCGAAAACTCTCAAATATATCAGTTAATAAAAGAACATCGGTTTTCAGGTATAACTCAGTGTAATTTCCGAAATTGTTTATATTAAATTCTCTCCATACCTTCTTCGCGTGTTTGTAGTCATAGTCAGAAATATGTTCGTTAGTTAATGAATTATAAAAGCAGTTTTTTGGAGGTAACATTTTTTCTTTATAAACATCCCAATTTGTAACGTAACTGTATGGATATACACCTTTTCGAGTTAACAAATTAAATTGAGTTTTATTTGGAAAATGAGCTCTTAGACAATTAAAATCTTCAACATTCATTGTTTTAGCAAGTTTGTCTAAACTAGTTCCTAAGAAATTAAATGAATCTAAAAATCGTAACTGTATAAACTCCTCATTATTAACAGATACAAATTTGGAAAATGATGTGTATTTTTCTTTCGTTTTCGGTATAATATTGATCTTTCCTGGTGTCTCCCCTAATTCTTTAATGAATAAGTGACAATCGTAACCAGACAAGTTATGAAAAAAAACAGGAATAAATTTAGGTACTTTATATAGAAGATTACAGTACCGATGTGCAGCACCTCGGTAACGTCCGGTTAAATGACAATGATCTCTAACTTTGTTTCCCCATATGTAATTATCACATATGTGACATCGAGAGGCGTTTTTAAAATCAATATCATCTTTTTCTGTGAATATCATCGGTTTATTTAAACTCAATAAATCTGAAATGTCCTTCACATCCTTATATAGCATATCAATAAATTTAAAGACACAATCTTCACCGCGGTAAATTTTAAACCGATTAAAACTACTATCTATTGAGGAAACAATGTTGTATGCAAACGCAGCAGGTATATGACGTTGTAAATTAGTTGTGTTAGCAGATTCAAATTGATCGTGCTCAATAGGTTGTAATATTGTCTCGAAATCTGCATAAATAACAAACGGAATATTTTGTTTTCTGTTATAGTTTTTAAACTGTATTACCGATCCTTTTTCTGGTAAAACGGTAACAACACCCTCACACAAATGGTCATTAAATTGATTTTCAGTTTGAAAGAATAGTAAACAGCTTTCACAGAAATATAACTTGGCGTGATGTTTAGTCATTTGAGTTCTTACTAGTCGAGGCAAATCTCTAATAAGACAGTAATGAGATGATGTATTATTTTCTATAAGCAATAGATGAATACGTTTTGCTTTGAGATTTAAAGATTCAGATTTATACAGAGGACCTGTTATAGTCCGACCGTTTAATAACCCATACACGTTTATACTTAAATTGGGATTATTTTTTTCAAAAATTGCTATATCTGAGAAAGTAATTGGAAAAGACAAGTCATTAATATTTACAACATTTAAGAAGTTTGGATAAGACGATACTCTTTCAGGGTGACGAGTTGTAGGATATAAAGCAGCTGTCACAGACCACAAAAAACAATAATTATCATTATTACGAATATTTAAACATGCTTTTTTATTTTTTATGAATTTAGATAGTTCTATAAAACTCGATCCACTAAGAGGTTGATATTTATTTATGTTAACTTCAACATGTAAATTATTTAAAAAAGTCCAACCACTATCCCTATCCTGAAATTCTTCAAGTTTCTTTAATAAATCGTAAACTACTTTATCATACATTACATCGAAATTATAATTTGAATGAATACTGAAATTTTTTGTTGAAAATGATTTTATTTCATGTAAATCATTTTTAAACATAAAAAAGGTAGAAAAAAGTTCAAAATTAACCTTTACAGAAATATGCTTTGATAATGAGCGATTAATTAAAGATTTTACTTGCTCCCTAATTTTATTTAAAAAACATTCTCCTAAGTTTTGTCCTTCCTCATTGCATGCAAGTATTCTATAAGTAGCAATACGACCTTTGAATGCGGACTTAATAATCTCTATATTATCATACAATGGGGTGGTAGCATTATTTTTATGTTTATTACTCCTAATATGCCCAACCCATCGCTTCCTATCTACTGCAATATTACAAACAGAGCAAAAAGGCATGTTTTCTAAATTTCAATGATATTAATTAAACAACACCACCGTTCCCATGCTTCGGAGAGCACGTTAATCTGTTAGTCTTGGTTCCACTAATACCAACTTATGGAATAGAAGAAATTGTCTTCAGCACTGAAGATCTAGGACTCTGTGTTCTAGGAAGACATCTTAAAGATAAGTAAAAAATAAAATAAAAACTTAAGTACCTAATTATAAAGAAAATTATTAAATCTTGTGAAGAATTTCACATCTCCAAATTTGTTGTCCCCAATCATTGTTCTCGATCCGTAATAATATGATTCTGCAATAAAAAGTTAGTTTTATGATCATCGTTTTACATCATCGTTCCGTATCTATATTAAATCTAGAACCTGAACTAAAATATTTAATTATATTTGTTAAAGAAATATTGTTATCAAAGTGAGGTAAATTAAAAAAATATAATAAAATATAATAAAAAATAAAATACCTATATATAAAGTTCAAATTATCACCACTCATCCCAATTAGCTAATGCTATTGATTTATATGTCATCATGAAAGTTGATAGTAATTTATTTGTATACTGTCATATGATTTTTTCATTCCTGGTACCAGCGTAAAGATGAGTTAGATCTGTAATAATAAATCATAATATAACTTTACATAGTGTATTAAATAATTAAGCGTTTTACATACATACATAAAAAATTATAGCTAGGTAATATAGAAAATATATTTGTGAATGTTGTGCACTAACCTGTGATAATTGTTAGAAGAAAATCACCAACTCTTATGAGATATACGATGATAATAATGTAAGTACTATTTCACAATCTTTTATTTTATAAAATGCTGATGAAATAAAAAAAAAAATTGCATAGGGTAAATAAACCATTACTTGCCTCCTTTCAAAAAAAATCACATTTGATACCATCACAAGTGAAGATTGTCTAATAAAGCTTGTGTTTTATTTATACATAGTTCTTAGATAATATTTACTTATTATCCTAATACACCTACCTATCATTATAACCCTATTTACTACTATTGTAAAGTTTGTGGTTAGGTAATAGCTACTTTACCCTAACATAAATGTGATGAATGTGTTTTAAATAATAATTGTTTTATTAATTCTAATTAGAAGTCACCTTCAAATTGTTTATAATGCATTTTTTATATGTCAATAATTTAATATGAAACTCTAAATAATTTTAATCATTATTCGATTTTTGCTTTAATACTCAATTATTTATTTATTTATTTATTTATTTAAAACTTTATTGCACGAAGTACAAAGGCGGACTTAATGCCCGTAGACATTTTCTGACAGCCAAACCTTAGGGACAAATTTGAACTATTATAGGTGCAATGAAAGAAATATTAAAAAATTAGGAAGAAAAATTAACAGCTTAATTATACACTTACATATTATATTGTTATATATACTATGATATCAATATACTAAATACTAATACATACATAATACTATACATAAACATACATATATACACTTACTAATATTGTGAGGAGCTTTTCAGGTAGTGTAGATATACGAGTTTTTTAAACGAAATTATTTGTAATAACCATAAGAGCTATTTTACCATAATATAAGATTATCATAAAAGTGTTTTTTAAAATAATTCAACTTTGTGATGACATTTGTAATTTTTATCTATAAAATCTCTTACAGTTTAAACCTTTCATCAAAAGCAGTTTCAAGACTTACAAGACACTTGCACCTAACTTATCGTAAATCACGAGTTCTTAATAAACCAACAGCGTGGCTCTGTTCCTCGTTTATTGTAAGAAGAAGTTTTTAACCAATATAAAATGTAAGTTAAAATGGAAGAATTATACTACTATTTTATGTAACATATAATTACTAGATACCTTTATGTTTCAAATTGATTAATGAGTGGATTATAAATACATGTTTTGTTTTTTTATTATTTCAGGTCTGACTCTGATTATGATGTACAGAAACCAACAAGGAAAACCATCACTGCATGCAAGCGTAAAGAAAAATCCGAGGCTGAGAACGCAAAGCGTAGGCGTTCAACATTGACTCAACCTGAAGTTGTAAAGTGAGATCATTAACATTGAAATAAAAAAATATATAAGAAATGTTATTTTTATTGATGAAATCAATAAAAAATAATACATTTTAATTTTTTTTTTTTTTTTTTTTTTTTACATCAATATAATTTTGAGCTTACGTTCTCATGCGACGATCCATGATGTGAATATAAATTAGCTATCAATATTGGTAGCTCTCGGAGAATGCACATCTCAGAGCGACTGTTCATCACACTACCACTACGAACCATCGCATCAGTAGATCCGATATACTTGTTAGATGCATAAGATCTATCTAATAGTCCACATATTGTTTAGTAAAATACCAAGTTAGATACTTTATTCTGTTTTACTCATAATAATAGTAAAAACCGTTTATTCTAGCGAATAATAAACAATAATGTATGTTTTTGTTTTTTTCTTCGTTACAGAAAAACACTTAAGATATTCGACATCTTCGATTTGAGTCATGGTAGAAATGAGGATGGTAGGATGGAGGACGGAAAATCAGTAAAATCGTTTTTCGTAAATAAAGTTGCCAACGGTAACGAGCGACGTACCGCTAACCTTCGTGGTGAGTACGTGGTAGATCTCAAGATCTACCAAACAAATGATGTCTGCATTGGTGCGGATATGGAGAACGCATGGAAAAAAGCGCTCCTCCGCATTAAACTACAAATATCGCATGACACCGAGCAATGGAAAATTCTACAAAAATTCGTACATCAAACAGATGCTATGTTTGAAGAAGAGCCACATTTTTATTCATCATAATATAATAATCTATATATGTATTTTCAAACATTGTAAATAGCCTTTTCAGGAGTGTATTAAATAATCAAGTATATAGTTCCTGCATTTATTATTTCTTTCACCCTTTTTGTACATTAACTAGATAAATTGAAACACTTAGTTAATTAATTTGATTTCCTTAATAAGTATTGCACAGATAAGTAATAAACCTTTTATATTAGGTGTATTTGGCTAGCTGTCTCTAATTCACAGAGAATCAGCGTAGCGATTCAGCGAGGAAATGTGGTCAGCGTTCTTGCCACCATGCCGCGCGGATACGATTTAGTATATTTAAATTAGGTTTTGTGAATGTGGTCAGCGTTCTTGCCACCCTGCCGCACAGATACGATTTATATTTAAATTAGGTTTTGTGAATAATTAATATTTAATGTTATTTTAGTTTCACTATAGCTTTATAGAAATTTATGAGGAAACACACATTGACGATTATTCTCAATTTGTAATTGTGGACGTAGGTAAGTTTACCTTTATTTTCTATTTAATGAATAATAATGATTGTGTGATGATTATAATATTATCATAACCAAGTATGAATATATATTTTTTTACTTGTTACGTGTTTCACAGAACAATCAGTTTGGATTCATACAATGACATTAATGTTAATATTGTCGCATCCGTATTATTGGGCATTCAACACACCTGAAGTGAGCATCGCGACAGCGATGTGAACGAAAGGTGGGGCAGAATGCCCAATAATACACTACTCTCACGATATCGAGGTAGATCGTTCTGAGCGCTGTTACTTGTTTGTCATAATGTCCCGCGCCATTTTCAAGTTAATTAATATTTGGTTTTCTTTTTAATTATTTAATATTGTAATTCGTTAAATAAAAAAAAATGTCTGTAACACGGCAAGTTATTTTAAAAGACCAAAATAAGTTATAATATTAAACTTAACACATATAAAGATGAATAAACCGAGAGATGTATGTTTGTTAGTATTCATACTGAAAGATGTGGAATCCGCAATTTATCTTCCATACATTAAAACAAAAAACTATCATGTTATGAATGAAAATGTGATTTTGACCGTTCCGAATTGATATCTCCTTCCGTGGTCTAGCGGTTAAGTCCGTGGGTTTAGACTCGGAGGTACCGGGTTCGATTCCTGGTCGGGACACAACCATATTTATTAATAAAATAAATACATTTAATTTATTTGTGATTATTCTCGAGTTTGGTACGCTGGAGACATCGACGACCTTGCCACTTGTCATGATTGGCCTATAGTAAAGTTGGCTAAATGTGTATCCGCTTATTTATAAGCGTGGTTTCTGACCACCCCGAAAGGGAAACGGTCGTGATGATACTTTTTCGAATTGATATCACGCTCTGAGCATCCAAATCGTAATATTTGATTCGGAACGACTGTTAGTATCATATTCATTCTAAGCGCTCTAAGCTTGATTCGGAACGAGGGATATATGTATATTGGATTTTGACCACGTGATTTGGTCTGTTGGAAGGCTCGTCAAAACTCGTCTAAGTTAGCGATTGCTATTTAATGTCGAGACTCCAGTAGCCCAATTGCCAACAGTAAAGGTGACTCTGAGTTATGAGGGTTAAGTTATTTGATTTATTTATATATATATATCTTTTAAAGTTTAACAATACTTACAATAGGCATGTTCATATCATCAATAAAGACGAGCATTTTCTTGCCAACTGGAGGTCCAAAAGTGTCCTTGGTTCGTTTCTCCACCACCGACTCCAAGTTACGTTGAACGTCCATCGACGACGTACGCGAAGAGAAGTTCATTTGCTGAATTATCTAATAGGTATATAAATATAAATGATTGATTGAAATGAAATTAAGTTTTATTAATTGTATTTTAAGACAATGTAGATAATAGTTTTTTTTTATAATTTTAAGGTTGGTAAGGCTAAGTTGCATTGGCCGTGGTCACAGGTCGACTGGAGCTGCGCGGTGTTGCCTTCGTACATAATGGGCGGTAGATGTAAACCTACCCACTTATCATTGAATAAAAAAAAATCGCGACACAGTAAAGTTAAGTTTTTTTATGTTACCTAATCAAATTTAAGACTACTATTTATATCTCTAGTTTGTAATTATATTTCCTGGAAAGTTATAGACTACATTTATCAAAAGTACACTAGACTTGTTTATTTTTTTAATATTGGATTGTGCGAGAGAGAGGTGTGCAAAGCGTTAGACCATCTTGAACAGATTACATAGCGAATAGTAACAACATTATATTAATAGTTGCCTAATTTGGCCCTTGAGCTAATTGTTAAGAAATTGTGGTAACTTATTGTAGTTACACATCATCATTCATCATCATTACAGCCCCTAGAACACAGCGTCCTAGACCTCCACTGCTGGATGGGCCTTCCAGAACACATATCTGGAGAATTTGGCCTACACTCGCCACGCTGGCCTGACGGCTTGGCGAGGATATGATGTCAATTTTTTATGACGATTTATTAACGATTCCACAAGTTAGTATAGGAACGATGGTTTTGTAAATCTATGACAAATAATAATAATAATAATAATATTTCCACAGCGTCATCTAGTTTCCGTGGCTATAGCTGTCGTTAGCTACGAGGCTTGTGTTACGGAAACTAGATGGTTGATAAACTACATATTAAACTTTTTTTTAAAAATAAGTTTATACATATTATACATATAAACACCCAGACCGAGACAAATTATACAACACATTATACATTATACAACTTGCCGCCGGTGGGAATCGAACCCACGATCTCCCGAGTTCACGGCAACGTTTGTTACCACTAGACCACGGAGGCGGTCAATGTACGTAAGAAAAGTCTATTTCTCATTGGTACATGCCGGGTGGGTTTGAACCGACCTTTGTAGGATTTAAGGAACGCGTTCTTACAACCAAGCCATCACCGCGCGTAGTTACACATAACATGGGATTTTTTTCTAAAAGGCTGTTTTTTTCATGTTTTTCTATAGATGCTCTAGCAGACATCCTGGTAGACAATAACGTTATTCAATTTATTTAAAACTTACATATTTATCTGCCGGTAATCCTCGTAAATAGTTCGTGATGATGGCAGTCTTCGAAGTACCAGTATCTCCAACTAGGAGGACGGGTCTTTCCACCTGTTAATATTATAAGAGTTTAACCAAACAAGTCTACACGCATACGTCTAGGCGCACGCACACAAACACCGTGCCGAAGTCTGCCGAACTGAAACGACGTTAGACGATGCACGGCTTTCAACGCCGCACCGCTGTGCCGGTCGGAGTGGGGGGTGTTAGGTTTATTTTCGTTACGGAATTTCTTGATTCGTTCGCAATAGCTTAAAAATATTTGTTCTTTTGACAATTACACGCGGTATTTTATAATGTTCTTTGGTAGTTAATAAACAAAACACTTACAGATTCCATAATCTTGATAAGCCAGGTTAGTCTTAGCGTATCAACTGTAGGTACTAGAATTTGTGGGAATTTCATTTGTCTGTTGTGTATATATTCTGGAACAAGCCATTCCCACGCCTCCCATGTGCAAGTCGACACCTCCAAGCAATAGTCGTATAGCGTGGGGAATCCCATTGGAAAATATTCTGAAACGCCATACACATATATTATAAATGTGAAGAAAGCTTTGTATGTACAGTACATATGTCACGCCTATATTACTGAACTGATTTCGATAAAATTAGGCTGTATGACGTCATCATCTGATCGCGAAATGTTATCCTCTGGGTGTTTATATGTATAATATGTATATATTTACAAAAAAAAGTATAATATGTAGTTTATCAACCATCTAGTTTCCGTAACACAAGCCTCGTAGCTTACCACGGAAACTAGATGGCGCTGTGTGACCTGTATGGAAATATTTATTTATTTACTTTACATGGTATGATATTTAGTAATAGAATACTTACTGGTACTAGCTTTCTTTTCAATAGTATCCTCGACAAGCATCATTGGACACGCTTTTTTGACATAATTATCGAAATCTAACCGACCGTCATCTATTATCGTGGCTCCCAAAGAGTTGTACATAGACTGGAAATAATACAATATTTATTATTGTCAAATTTGAATACCTCTGTACACGTTAAAAGAGGAGATAGCCTCGATTTAGGTTCGTCCGTGCTGATCAAGGAACATACTAAAGATGAAGCGTATCTGTTTATCTATTTGGCACCAATTTTTCATTTTTAATTAGAGCATACTTAATAATTGATTAATTTCAATAGTAACTATGAAAATAAAATCAATAAAAGTACAAAATTGTCAAACATAAATAATAGTAGAGAAATTATTAAAAATAGCGGAATAAGTAAACAGACAATAGAATAAAAAGGGTTAAAGATAAGTACTCGTAGCTAGTTGAAAATAAGTAAAAAGTTGTTTATAGCGTGTTTTTAGTTAAAAAATATAAAATAAATAAAAAAATATGATAGTTGTTAAAAGTTAATATGTAAATAATAAATTTAATGTATTGACAATATCCAAGTGTAAAAATAATATTCAATTATATAAACAAAAATCTAAACTATAGATAAAGATTCACACACGACCTGATGCCAACGTCCATACCACGTTGAATACACCGGTTCTCGTCCGAACACCGAAGTTAAGCAACGTCGGGCGTGTAGTACTTGGATGGGTGACCGCCTGGGAACACCACGTGCCGTTGGCTTCCAATTTTTACGCGGCGAACGAGTGCCTTCACTACGTAGCCACGACTCAGACTTAGCTGTTAAGGCACACAGGGCCAACAGTAAGAGAGATACGGTTTATAGGGTTTTAAGAGGCTTCACGGATGAGTCGGGCATGCGACCCCCACCCGCGTTGGCCCTTCAGGCAGGGGGCGTATCATTGATGATTTACAGATTCACCGTCTGTAAAAAAAAAAAAACACGACGCGATCATGTGGCAGTGTGTCAATGTCAAGAACACTCGGAGCATTCCCCCGCTGCACAAGATATCAATAGGCAATTTTTATATAAAAATAACACCGCTTGTAACAAGACTTACTACTAGATTTGTTTTGATTCCAGTGTTGCGTTGTGCTTTTACAAAATAATTAAATGAACAAAATTCGCATTGATTTGTTATAAACAAAATACATACCACCATAAAAACGCACTCAACTATAGTTTTATCAAACTCCTCTCCCTCCTGTTGGTCAGGCAATAAACCTGATATCATGTAGCAAAGTTGCATTACCTGAAATTTTGTTAAATACGATTAATTTAGTTTATATTCAGAAGTATTTATTACGACTAGCGATGTTCTTTCTCCTATGGCAGATCAAGCCGATTTGACAGCACGTCCGCCTTTACGCTTGCTTACTTACGTTACTTTTTAAAACGCCTGCGACATGCATAGACAATTCTCTTTGGCAGGCGTCGAAATATTATATTTAAATTATTTATAATTTAATTATTTATTATATATTATTGTTTTTGTTTTATTCGAAGGAATTAAGGTACAATGATTTAAAAAAATAAAATAAAATATTAATAAACTAAAAACTTAATTTTAAAACATAAATGACTATTAATAAAAATAAACCTAATTAATAAATAAAAATACAACTAAAAACTAAAATGAAGAAAAAACAAAATATTTTAAGTGCCAAGGATACTGGCAGCAATGCCACGTTGTATGGCAATGCTGATCCTTTGGCCCAAATATTGCCCAGCCCTTTTGTCTCCCGAGGTGTTGACGAGCTGTTTTGACATCGCCTTGAAAATTTCATGTGCACTTTTTTATATTAGTAAGTAGGATTTATTTTTCTATTAGCTACACGATTCCCAAGTCATAACGCTACAAAATTGTAATTGTGTTAAAATTGTACATTTTAAATTACCTTCTATTTTAAGCTATATCAATCAAGGGATTTTCCTGTATTCGTATCTCAGGTCCAGGAATATTAGCTACGAGTAACACCGGTGAGAGTTACAGAAATCCTACAAAAGTCGGTTTAAACCCCCCCTCCCCACCCCTTTATATTTAAATACACTTTTATTACGTAAATTTGTCATTAGATTTACAACATAACCTTTCCCGTTATGCCGTCGGTCCCAGTTCCACATAGCGTGGAATGTAATTTATGATTTGGCTGTTATCATTAACTGATCGTTAAATGTAATAAAAAATATTTTTTTTTTCAGAACTTTATTTTTTTCCCCCTAATCATCAACATCACTAACAGAAGGAAAATGAATAGATGCTATTTGGTTTTTTACCGATGTCGGATGTTTTTTTAGTTTTTTTTTTTAACACCATACATTCCTACCGGAATTCGGTTAAGTCATACTCGTAATTTTCAATAGATAGGTACATGACAAATAACAGAACTGGAGGTTGAAACATTTACAAAAAAACACTTAAATAAAGGTTATTATTGCGGCTGTAAAGAGGCTTTGTCAATAACTTATAAGTACCTAATAAATAAATGATTAAAAATATGTCAATTAACTTGTATGATGTTAAAGATGTTTCGAACTGTATCCATTAGAAATTAGGGTAATATAATCTTACCAAATTAAGTGGTGTTTGCGGAACTATGGTTTTCAAAGGCGTTTGTTGTTGTAACCCAAACATGCCAAAAACAATGTAGTTAATTGCTCCGGGAACATAATGCTCAAATAGGGAGTCCAATTGTTCGCGTTCTTCCTCATTTGAACGAGATTTTAGCCACCTGTAAAAATCGTAAACAAATACAAAGTTAAGTATTATCACGACCGTGTCTATACAAGGGCTGTAAAGCTTGTGTGCGGGTAGAGGGAGGTATGTCGCCTTGCTTTGAATCCCAAATGGGCGTCAAACAGGGCTGTGTGCTTTCCGACAGATTATTTACCCTATGTCTAAAAAGAGTGAGAGAGACTGTGGGATAAAGATGAATGGTGAACTGCCTCCTTTATGCAGATAATGCTGTTCTTATGGCATCGTCCGAACAACAACTGCAATCACTAGTCACGGAAATAAAAGAGTGATGTGCAAAAAATATATGAATGTATGAATAATTAAAACCAACTAAGTTAGCCATTATTGCACAAATAATATGTGGAACAAATATGTTTTGAAAATTTGTGGTCTTTTCGCACATATTTGTCACATATGAGAGTGACCGCCTCCGTGGTCTAGTGATAACAAACGTTGCCGTGAACTCGGAGGTCGTGGGTTAGATTCCCACCGGGGGCAAGTTGTACATTGTATAATTTGTCTCGGTCTGGGTGTTTATATGTATATATTTAGTCATCTAGTTTCCGCAACACAAGCCTCGTAGCTTACCACCGAAACTAGATGGCGCTGTCTGGAAATATTTATTATTTATTGTTATTATTATATAGAGATGTAAGAGCAGGTAGTTGTGTAGCAAATTTTATGAACGTGTATTTCTATAAATTAATGAGTTTTAAACAACTGGTGTAAAAAAGTTAATTAAAAAAAAAAATAGTTAGCTGGTTTTCGCTCTAATAAATAAATACCATCAAGTTTAATGCAAAATTCGTATATAACTTACTAGGAAATACAATTACGGACATTTTGAAGATACGTGCCACGTGCGTCGACACCCTCGCCGCGTCGCATCTCAGGGGGACAGCGCATAAAGCGGGAGGGAACATGCGGAGTCCAGCAAGCGGCGCAAGTACGTAAGTATATTAAAAGATTACATATTTGTGCCGTTTGCTGTAGAAACTCTGGGCCCATGGAGTCCAAGCGCAAAAAGTTTTTAAAAGACAGAACACCGCGTCTTGTAGTCTCCTCCGGTGACAAAAGGGCTGGCTCTTTCTTCGCACAGAGAATCAGTATTGCAATTCAGCGGGGAAATGCAGCCAGCATTCTTGTCACCATTCCACGCGGACGGGACTTATATCCCTATCCTTAGTATTAATATTCATTTTATTTTATATTTTGTAAATATTTTTTTCGAATATATAATAAATTTAATTTTGAAGATGTATTGAGCATATATCTAGTAGGTGGTACGCGGATTAATGAGGGTAATTTGCCCAATCTGCTGGATACCGTTCGTGCTGATAAACCTAGTAAAGTGTATCCACACGTTTCGGGATCAAGCTTGATTAAAAAAAAAAAAAAAAACAATCATTTCCAATACATATAACTTATTAAATCTATCTTTTCATGATAAATTTCTCCGATCTTCTCACAACTCACTTCTTTCCGTTCCATCTCATTCCGGATTTGTTTCGAATTCCTTTGCGGTTGTTGCTACAAATCTGTGGAACAATCTACCTATTACCATAAGGCAGGCATCTACCAGATCATCATTTAAAAAGCTGGTCTACTCACATTTTCTAAATAGCTCCCAACAAAATTTGTAAGTTTTATATGTATGTTTATTATTGTGTATGTATTAGTATATTTATATTTATAAGTAGATTATATATAAGTAAGTTTATCATCTAAGTATTTATATCTAATTGATGTGTCACTTATACTTTCCTTGCACCTACAGTTGTTCTAATTAGTCCCAATGGTTTGGGAAGGTTAGAGAATGTCTACGGGCATTAAGTCCGCCTTTTGTATTTTGTGCATTAAAGTTTTGAAATAAATAAATAAATAATAAATAAATAGCCCGCCAAACTGCAACCACAGTTTGTTGGCGGAGACAATTACTCTCGAAGCTTGATAATAAATATTTATAGTAGGTACATAAAAAAGATGCGCGGGCGCGAACCACTCTCCCCCCGCGTGACCACCCCGTCCGCCTACAGGTACCATTAATTTAAGTCTATCTCTTTCTTAGGATTGCCGTCATGTCTAGTCAAGGCATAGTGTTAGGTACTGATGTCAGTCATGAGTGTCTGATTCTAGTTGCTAACATTCATGGACCTCACGCGTCACTTTACTACCAGATCACATCTCGTGCTAGTAGCACAAATAACATAACAGTAACACAAAAACAGTAAGGTTTAGTCGAATTCGTTCAGCATTCACAACCGAAGTCTGTTGAGGTTAAAATAACTTACCTATCCCAATACGGTTGGAAGCCCAAATTCTTAGGGTCAACATACACCATTCCAGCTCTTGATACTGTAGCAGGAGAGGCATAGTTAAGATCTCCAACTTCAAAGAGTAAGGAACAGTACGGTTCTAGTCGAATTCGTTCGCCATTTGCTAAAGTAAGAAGTCTATTGTCGTCCATTACTGAGTTCATATTTTCAATCCATAATGCGTCGACATCGCCGTCGAATAGCGAATAGCGACGCTCGTTCTTCTCAGCTGGTCTGCACATTGTGTTAATTTTCAGGTTATGTTTCAAATGGAATGTGTTTAATCTTAGGTAATTTATTTATTCACTGCCTCCGTGGTCTAGCGGTTAAGTCCGTGGATTTAGACTCGGAGGTACCGGGTTCGATTCCTGGTCGGAACACAAAAATATTAATTAATATATATAAATACATTTAATTAATATTTAATTTATTTGTGATATTTGTCGAGTTTGGTACGCTAGAGACATCGACGAGCTTGCCACTTGTCATGATTGGCCTATAGTAAAGTTGGCTAAATGTGAATCCGCTTATTTATAAGCGTGGTTTCTGATCACCCCGAAAGGGAAACGGTCGTGATGATACTTTACTTTACTTATTTATTCATATATTTCCACAGCAAATTAAAGAATACAATTGAGTTTATACTTTAGTTAAATTAGGAAAAATAATTTATTACTTATTAAAGAAAAGGTGAAAAAAAAAGAAGTAATACAACCAAATATACAAAAAATCTAATTTACAAAAAAACAAATAAATAAAAGATAGTAAAAGTAAAATATCATCACGACCGTTTCTCTTTCGGAGTGGTCAGAAACCACGCTTATAAATAAGCGGATTTACATTTAGCCAACTTTACTATAGGTCTATCATGACAAATAGCAAGCTGGTCGATGTCTCCAGCGTACCAAACTCTAGAAATATCTAAATATATATAAATATAATAAATTAAGTTTTAATTAAATGTATTTATTTACATTAAGAAATTTTTTGTGTCCCGATCAGGAATCGAACCCGGTATCTCCGAGTCTAAATCCACGGACTTAACCGCTAGACCACGAAGGCAGTAAATAAAAGATATCCAATACAAATTTAAAAATTAAAGAATTCTTGGCTGCCCTACCTACACAAAAGTGTACCCTAACAGTGAGTGAGATGTGGATATAGCCCTGTAGAATTGACAGCAGCATTGCAGACGGTACCAGCAACCGGGATCTGCACCCGGAGTACCATCAATACCACTACTTTTATATATATTTATCTATTTTCTTTATTCAAGTGACTTACATAAGTAATTATTGGCTATAAAAAACTCACAGTTTTAGTGAATATTACTAGGACCGACACCGCTATATTGCCATATGTGCCATGCTATGATGCCACGGCATCAAAATCATAGACTACACTCATTACGACCGCGCGAAATTCAAGTTCTTTTCAAAAACCACCCTTGATGTTGACGTACTAAATGAGTTAGTTACGCTATCTTATAGACAACTTGGGACGACTGCAGCGCCCTCGTACTGTGTTGAGCGCCATCGAGTGAGTTACTATGAATTGAGCAATTAGTAGGTAATGAGCCTCAATATCGCTAGATGGCGTTGTCCTTAAAGTCATCCATATAATGTAGATAAATATAAAACAGAGTACCTGTTCATTTCTCTAAATATTTTCGAATAGAGTCCATCTGTCCAATCTCTTGTGACTGGGTCCAATATTCCATACAGCTCTATGACAGAGCAAGCCTGAAAAGATGACAAGTTACATTATAGCATTTTTTTTGGATACCACCGCACCGATTGTAAGAACCTTAACCCATTGTTTTTTTTAAATAAATTTCGTGGCTCGACTGTTAAATAAAAAAATCCTCTATTTTTAATTTGTAAAAGACACAAAAATGCGTTTTTATTGGGTTTAACAAAATGTGAATCGAGTCGTCGTGATACGAACGACCGATTTCTGCCAATATTTTCCAGGTCGACTCCCTCCTGCTGTACACTTGCTACTGAGGTTCGCTGCCTGGTTAATGGTGGAATTCCAAGTTTTTAAAATTTAAATACTAATAAACGACATGTGACACCTGATTGTACTCGGTACGCGAGGTCCAAGAATGGGAGCAACTGAAGCCAGCCAACAACGATCGACAGTCAGTGTCTACCACTATGCCGGCCTAACAAGATGCTGTTTTACACTTCGACTAAAGGACTCCAGAAATTACCTTAGGATTAAGCACTATAAGTTTGGTAGGCAGTCCAAGGTTGGTTTGTGCTTTTACAATGGTGTTCATAATAACAGACTTTCCTCCTCCAGTAGGTCCAACCAGCATTGAAGAATGACGCGTCATCATTGTCTCGTATAGTTGGACAACTTTATCAACCTGGAAATAATTTATTATTAATAAATACTAATAGTCATATGCTTTATAGGCGTCATCTCAAGAAGCCTACAGCATTCACTTCAATTACTACATTTGCCCCACACACATACATCTTCGCACCGCAACCCAAAAGATTTTAAGCGCTTGGACCATTAACATGAAATTTTAATATGAAAAAACACTCATTTCAAATTAACCTCACTAAATTGTTTATCGGTAGGTATGCACAATAAATTGTGGAACGGGTTAGGAAGGAAAAAGTGATTTTGTTTCATGTTATTATCTCATTTTGTTATTATTATGTTTACTTTTATAATCTTATTAGTTATTACTTTTAGTTTTTATAGGTTTTACTTTTTTTATATATTTTTTTACTATTAACTTTTATTTTATATTATTACCATTTTTTGTATTATTCAATGTTGTGTACATTTTTTTTAGGCTGGCAAACCCGACAAGATTATTTGTCTATGATTTCAATAATTGTTTTGTTTGTTAGCTGTTATTTGTACCTTACTTCGAATAAATAAATAAATAAATAAACATATTTTGGAATACTGGTGGGGTCATTTGCTACCTTTCCACCCTGGGTCCTAAGAGTTGCCGTATACGAAAAAAAAAGTTAGTGATTGTGGGTACTTTAAGAAAAAAATAAAATAAACAATCATATCCCCGTAACAACGACTCATTCAAGGGTGGAAATTTATCAGATTAGTCAACCAGTATTCCGATTTTTTTTAACTGTCCAGAGGTCAAACATCCTGTATACGTATTAATAAATCTTCTCATAAAACAAACTAAAGCGTTACTAGTTTATCTATTATTATTATTATTAATTATTAAATTCCTTATTGCACAAAATAAGTGTAAAAAGGCAAAGAGTAATGCCTACAAGGCATTTTCTAACATCTAACCTTTGGGAGAGTGTGAGATTAAGAGTAGTGCCGATATCAAGTTTAACAATATAGAATATATTACACACACTACATACTAATAGATACTTACGCTGTTACATAAATTACACATATACCTATACATAAACGTACATCTCACGTACCTATACATACACATATATATTATGCCAAATATATATTTTTAGCCTGATGACGACTCCTGTTTGTCTAGAAATAAAGCAGTGACCAACCGCTTAAAAACGTGGAATAAAAATCACGGAATATTCTTTATTCTTTATTTTGTCACCGTACATTCCCACCGGAATTTGGTTAAGTCTATGATTAAATACATAATTCTATTAGGTACAACAAATAAATAAAGAAAACAACTAGAAGTGCCTCGTGGGCGTTGCACGTGAGCCAACCGTTTGCGATTTTCCGCAAAGGATTCTGATGGCGCGGGTTTAGCGGACTGTATAAAAAAGCGGGGTTGCGGTAATCGCCAACTTAGAATTCACAGACGATACTGTGACAATTGGTGCAATCAACAATCAAGAGAGGAAACTGGTAAAGGAACTCACCTGATGTCCTCGGCACCAGCATTTGAAAATATCACTAATTTTGCGGGGCTTTTCGAATGCGAGTATAATAGCAACGATCGCGGCGATTTCTTCGTCGTCTTCTATGACGTCTCGAGAACAACTTTAGGCCGGCATAGTGGTAGAGACTGATGTCGGTCGTGGTGACCGGCGTCAGTTGCTCCCATTCTTGGACCTTGCGTACTGCTTACCATCAGGTGGCCGCGATGTCACATGTCGTGTCCAGTATAAAAAAAAAAAAAAAACAACGACTGCGCGACCACGACTGCCGTGGCACACACGGCGTCCGTCATATATTTCTTCTTTTTAGGTGCGCAAGCGCAGCGTGAGCGGGATGGGTAATGTAGAAAGGAAGCGGAGAGAGAGAGACAGGACAAAGGTGTAGGGGGGTAACAAATTAGGACGTCTGTTTATGCACCGATAAATCACAATAACGCCTAACCATCCAAAATTGGTCGAATTACTAACCTAACCTAACCTAACCATCCAAAATTGGTCGAATTACTTTTAATTATTGGCGATCGGCGCGAACAGATTCTTTTAGTTGTGTTCACTTTTAGCCACTTCACTAATTGATTATAGGTTTGTTTGTGCGAGTTTGGCGACATTTAGTGCGCTTTGCCAGTTCGTCTTATTTTAGTAGCTCCGTAATAAAAATAATATATAAAAAAAAGTGAGAGTACGATCCCAGTTAAAATATTTTATGTATGACAGAATCATTGCATAAAGCGGATTTGTGCGGATTAGTAAACTGGTAAAAAATATTCTATAAATTTTAGTGAAGAATTTAAAATAATAATAATAATATTTTAAAATAAAAAAAATACCTGTTGTTCAAGCACAATATATCCTTCAGAATTCAACACATCGATAACAGCCGCATTAAACTCCGGGTATCCAACTCTGGGACATTCCAGACCGGGGAATAAATCCTTGATCAAACCCAGGAATAAGGGCACATCATCGTACACGAATTTTGGATAGTTCATGTCACTGAAACAGTACTTAAATAGATATACTTATATTATAGCATTATTTCCTAAACATGTTATTTATTTATTTATTTATTAGGGTCGCCAACAGTGTCAGCAACAAAACATACATCGATTTTTACTTACAACTAAGACAGAAAACAGATGCTGCACCAATTACAGGCAACCATCACATGCTATTACAGTATCCATTAATTGGGCCTTTGAGTAGCCAAAATAAAAACACAACACAATTACAGCAACAACTAAGTAAATCTAAGCAAAAACAAAAACAAAAGAACCACAATCAAGCAACACAATTCCAAGGATCAAAATTGGTTAAACAGTAGTTCAGTTTACAGTCCCAGCCAGGATCCGTTGCAGTGACAATACATTGCGCTTAAAAATGCGTTTATATACTCGTAAAATCCTTGTCAGTATTTAAAGATTCAGTAAACAATAGCCAATATAAAAATGTTCTTATCAAATTCATTGATTACTTGTAGTGATTATTTGTTTGAGTTTTTTTTTTTTTTAATATTTCCAGACAGGTCACACAGCGCCATATAATTTCCGTGGTAAGCTACGAGGCTTGTGTTACGGAAACTAGATGGTTGATAAACTACATATTATACTTTTTCTTTTGTAAATATATACATATTATACATATAAACACCCAGACCGAGACAAATTATACAATGTACAACTTGCCCCCGGTGGGAATCGAATCCACGACCTCCCGAGTTCACGGCAACGTTTGTTACCACTACACCACGGAGGCGGTTCCCTTACATTTAATGCATTTTGCCATTTCCTCTTTTTTTTTAAAATAATTTAGTTATTCCGTGTTTTTTTATTATTAATCTATTATCATTCATCATTATTACAGCCCGTATAACTCCACTACTGGAGATGGGCATTCCAGAACATATATCTGGAGAATTTGGCCTTGACAATTTATTAACGATTACCCAAGTTGGTATTTGTAGAACCGGGACCGACGGCTTAACGTGCTTGCCGAGGCACGGAAACGAACGAAACCTACATGGTAAACCTATGACAAATGTACGTAAGAAAAGTGCATTTCTCATTGTTACATGCTGGGGGGATTTGAACCGACCTTTATAGGTCTATAGATCTATTATTTTATGTAAAATATCTACTATAAGCAAATTAGTTACCGTAAAGCCCTCATAAGCACCATGATTTCGCTCAGCCCAACAGAGTCACGTCTGAGTTTTCCCGCCATTCTCAACACAGCAGTCAAGGCTCTCAAACCCCAATCGTAATGTGATTGTTTGGAAAGCTGTTCCCTTGCAACTTTGTATAGCACTGTCATTTTCTTTGCTAATACCTGAAGATGGAAATTTTAGGCATAATAAATACAGCTTTCTTGAATCATCTAGTAAATCATCATATTAATAATAAATAGTAATCATCTAATTAATTCAACCTTACCCGCTGACTTATTAGAATGCAAAACTGAGGCATAAATAAAGAATCCGTACAAACTCAGCCTGCAGCTTTGAACGTTCCATTGAGTATTGTGAATTAATTCATTATCATGATCCAACCGTATCCCTTTCGAGATGATCAGTAACCAAGCTTTATAAAATTCAAGCATAAACTTTTAAAACAATATTTAATCGGATTCACATTTAGCCAACTTTACTATAGGCCCATCATTACAAGTGGCAGGCTCGTCGATGCGTATAGTAAAATTGACTAAATGTGTATAACTGAATGTTTGAAAAACACGTTTAAATATTTAGTTATAATACAATAAATATTTTTTTATAAAAATTTTAGCATTATAAATAAATGTTTAGAAAGGTGTTGCTTAAACATTTAGTTATAAAACAACCGTTCCAACTATTACTGTTTCTACACTAACTTTATTGCATTATAAATAAATGTTCAGAAAGATGTTGCTTAAACATTTAGTTATAAAACAATAAAACAACCGTTCCAACTATTACTGTTTTTACACTAACTTTATTGCATTATAAATAAATGTTCAGAAAGGTGTTGTTTAAACATTTAGTTATAAAACAATAAAACAACCGTTCCAACTATTACTGTTTTTAAACTAACTTTATTGCATTATAAATAAATGTTCACAAAGGTGTTGTTTAAACATTTAGTTATAAAACAATAAAACAACCGTTCCAACTATTACTGTTTTTAAACTAACTTTATTGCATTATAAATAAATGTTCAGAAAGGTGTTGCTTAAACATTTAGTTATAAAGCAATAAAACAACCGTTCCAACTATTACTGTTTTTACACTAACTTTATTGCATTATAAATAAATGTTCAGAAAGGTGTTGCTTAAACATTTAAGTTATAAAACAATAAAACAACCGTTCCAACTATTACTGTTTTTACACTAACTTTATTGCATTATAAATAAATGTTCAGAAAGGTTTGCTTATACATTTAGTTATAAAACAATAAAACAACCGTTCCAACTATTACTGTTTTTACACTAACTTTATTGCATTATAAATAAATGTTCAGAAAGGTGCTGCTTAAACATTTAGTTATAAAACAATAAAACAACCGTTCCAACTATTACTGTTTTTACACTAACTTTATTGCAATATAAATAAATGTTCAGAAAGGTGTTGCTTAAACATTTAGTTATAAAACAATAAAACAACCGTTCCAACTATTACTCTTTTTACACTAACTTTATTGCATTATAAATAAATGTTCAGAAAGGTGTTGCTTAAACATTTAGTTATAAAACAATAAAACAACCGTTCCAATTATTACTCTTTTTACACTAACTTTATTGCATTATAAATACATGTTCAGAAAGGTGTTGCTTAAACATTTAGTTATAAAGCAATAAAACAACCGTTCCAACTATTACTGTTCATACACTGCGTTTACTGTCTTATAACTAAATGTTCAGAAAGGTGTTGCTTAAACATTTAGTTATAAAACAACCGTTCCAACTATTACTGTTTATACACTGCGTTTACTGTCTTATAACTAAATGTTCAGAAAGGTGTTGCTTAAACATTTAGTTATAAAACAATAAAACAACCGTTCCAGCGAGTACTGCGTTTACTGTCTTATAACTAAATGTTCAGAAAGGTGTAACTTAAAGAAAATTACAAAAAGAAAACAACTTTTAAATACAACCTTAGCAGTGAGAAATCCGTCAGAGAAGAGGGATATTTGGCAAATCATTTCCAGGTCTGGCAGAATACACACTACTGGTCTGAACAATGCCTTTACCGACTCGGGTAACTCAGTGCGACCTGCATATCCAGGGTTCATAGTAATGAAAATACCCACTTTGCTGTCCATTGCTATGTCTTGGCCTTCAAACTGCAATGTTTAAAATTTTATCATCACGACCGTATCTCTTCCAGGGTGTAGAGAAACCACGCTTAAAGAAGTAAGAAGAAGAAGGGTTCACATTTAGCCAACTTTAATATAGGCCTATCATTGTCATAATAAGCTCGTCGATGCTCTAGAGCTACCAAACTCGAGAAATATCACAATTTTTTTTTAATAACAAATTTAATTATATCCCGCATAACGATATCTCTCAATACCGCAAAATCTCTTTTCACTTATTGGCCTGTAAGATGCCACACATATACCGCGGATCGTGCTATAATTGCGTCAATCTTTTTTCACAGCACAAAACAATCCATAGCACAGATCCCATGTTTTGGAGCCCAGGGCATATTATGGGCACCAGCCTGCCCCCTACGTTACTTAATTTTTATTTAAAAGTAATCTTGTATTTTATTTTTTTATTTGCTATTTTCTGTAAAGTATCATCACGACCGTTTCCCTTTCGGGGTGGTCAGAAACCGCGCTTATAAAGAAGCGGATTCTTATTTAGCCAGCTTTACTATAGGCCAATCATGACAAGTGGCAAGCTCGTCTATGTCTCCAGCGTACCAAACTCGAGAAATATCACAAATGAAATATTAATTAAATGTATTTATTTACATTAATAAATATTTTTGTGTCCCGACCAGGAATCGAACCCTTACCTTACCGCTAGACCAAGGAGGCAGTTATTTTCTGTAACTAGTACTATTTTTAAGCTATTTTGTATTCGGCTTTTTTGAATAATAAAATATTTGATTTTTTCTAAAGTTAGCACAGATTTAGATACGGTCACACCGAAACATCTTGTTTCTTTATGATTCTACAACTATATTAGGTATAGACAAGACAGTTAGGTATTACTATGATCGGCATACACCTGCTATTATTTTTTTTTTCTTTTATTTTTTTATTCTTTATTCTTAGTGTATCACCGTACATTGCCACCGGAATTTGGTTAAGTCAATATAATTTAAACAAAATTGTACACAATATATATTTAACGTTAAAATATCTGTCTTGCCTGGAGAGTGCAATGTGGAGACAAGGAGCAGAACTGGTAGTGTCATAGGAACATCAACACAATAACAAAAAATAACCAAAAGTATACCTAGGTACCTATATTAAATATAAATATTTACCTACTTTAGAGTGTGGAGATCACTGTAATATGTTTCGATTGTAAATTAGTTTTTTTTTTGTCAATAAATATATTTTCCTTTTTCTTTTATTAACAGAGCGGGATTCTGAGGGATCCGCGCGGTACTGCGTTATCCAGCACATCATTCCTTTGGATTGGAAGATTGAAAGAGTTGCGGGATTGCAATCACATTTAGAACACAATACTTACAGTAAATCGCTTGAGTTTCATAAGCAATGCACTTCGTATACACTGCAACTGTGTAGATATGACAGATAACACGGATATATCGATTCTATTAAATTCGTCGAAACAACCCCACGCACCGCATTGGCATAGACCTAAAAAAAAAAATTATAAATCCTACATAGGTCGGTTCAAACCCTCCCGGCATGTACCAATGAGAAATACACTTTTCTTACGTACATTTGTCATAGATTTACAACACCACCGTTCCCGTGCCTCGGAGAGCACGTTAAGCCGTCGGTCCCGGTTCCACTAGTACCAACTTGTGCAATTTTTTTATTTTATTATTTATGTATTAGTATCATCACGACCGTGTTCCCTTTCGGGTTGGTCAGAAACCACGTTTATAAATAAACGGATTCACGCTTAGCCAACTTTACTATAGGCCAATCATGACAAGTGGCAAGCTCGTCGATGTCTCCAGCGTACCAAACTCGAGAAATATCACAAATAAATTAAATATTAATTAAATGTATTAATTTACATTAATAAATATTTTTGTGTCTAGACCAGGAATCGAACCCGGTACCTCCGAGTCTAAATCCACGAACTTTACCGCTAGACTACGGAGGCAGTTTTTATGTACGCCACACTATAAATATTTTTATTTATTTTTATTTTTTATTTAAAAACTTTATTGTTATACAAACAAAAGGCGGACATAATGCCTATAGGCACTCTCTTCCAATCAACCTTCGGGACAATGAAAACTTAAGAGGTAAGGTTAGCAAATAAACAAACAATATGAAAAGAAAAATAAAAATACAATATTTACTTACAACTAGGTACAATATAAAATTACATATATAAATAGGTATACACATTACATAAACGAAGTACATATACATACATATATATATTAGTATAAATATTATCCATTAACACCTCTCCTAACAAGGCAAATAGCCGAAAATCAGCGCTGTGGCCCAGAGCCACATGCTGCAATAATTTTAATTTCATAGGTATTTTTAGTTTAGTTTTATTTATAATTAGTGTGTAATCTTTTTTATATTTTGTTATTTTTGTACACTGGGAGACCAATCACGTGAAATGAAATGAAATAATTCATTTGTCAGAAACATGGTAGGGACAGGGATGTAAATTATTATATGTAATTATATCACATTCCGCGTTCGTGTTATAGCATTTCCAACATTTCGTAGCAACTTCATAAACCAGCGTGAAATGTCGTTTTGTTAAGAAATACCACTTTTTTTAACAATGCTAATATTTCTTTAAAAAAACGAGCGGTGAGGCTACTTTTTGACAAGTGTCATACATCTACAAATAATAACAAATCAATTGACAATGTATTATGGTCTTTGAATTTATTACACAAAATCGTTTAAAATACAAAGTATACAACAATGTAAACAAACCATTTCTTATGTTAAATGACATCTGTCAAAAAGTAACATCAATAACCCTCCTTTCAACACGGTACTGACATACGAAATTGGCATCAAATGTTAGAATTTTCATTAAACGAACGACTTGTGCTAAAAAAGTGGTATTTTCATGCTAACACTTCTTAAAACGAACGCGGCCTAAGTCACATGACTTTGTCGAGCTTAGTGTCTAGGTATTCTTTTGTCGAATAAAAACATTTATTAACCAGCATTTGTTTGACTTTTAATTTGAACAGTTTTAGTGGCAGCTCCCTTATAGTAACTTGAAGCTTATTAAATATCTTTGTTGCCATTGCATAACAATTTCGGCTATATTGAGTACTTTTATGCGCTGGAATTATTATTCTACTAGGATAACGCGTTTTAAAATTGCAATTATCCCCAAGAGTTTCAAAAAGTTCCGGGTGGCTTTTTACAAATAAACAGCATTCAAGTATATAGATAGCGTATGTAAGTAAATGTTGTATGTAGGGTATCTATCTATGTATGTATATAGTAAATAATAATAATTGTAATAATAATAATAATGTATGTGTATGTATTGTTGTGGTCTAGTGGTAACAAACGTTGCCGTGAACTCGGGAGGTCGTGGGTTCGATTCCCACTGGGGGCAAGTTGTACATTGTATAATTTGTCTCGGTCTGGGTGTTTATATGTATAATATGTATATATTTACAAAAAAAAAAGTGTAATATGTAGTTTATCAACCATCTAGTTTCCGTAACACAAGCCTCGTAGCTTACCACGGAAACTAGATGGCGCTGTGTGACCTGTCTGGAAAATTAAAATATATATATATATATATATATATATATATATATATATATATATAAGAACGATTTAATTTATTATGTAAATGTTTCATATAGCCAGTTGCACCTACCTTTCAACTTAAATGCTCTGTATTGTCCTAAAGGTTGGCTGCTAAAGAATGCCTAGCGGCATTAAGCCCGCCTCTTGTACATAGTGCAATAAAGTTTTAAATAAATAAATAGAAGGAACAGTCAGTGGGCCAATTTTAATGATTCTCAGGTCAATCGATTCGTTTTAATCACGCGAGTGTCACTGAATCAAATTAATCAAATTCCAGTAAGGCGACAACCAGACGCCATATTGTGGTTAAGAAAAAAAATAAAGTCGACGAACTATATTAAGTGGGGTATCGTAGAATAGGTATTTAAAAATCGTGTTGAGGTTTGGTATTTGTAATTTATTTACAACACCACTGTTTCCGTGTTTTGGAAAGCACGTTAAGCCTATAAATTTGGGTACTCATACATCTGTCGCACAATAAAGATGTGGAATGCTCTTCCAGCCTCTGTGTTTCCACTTTCCTATAACCTGGAGTCCATCAAGCGAAGTGTGAAAAGGTATCTAGTTAAGCCGGCATAGTGATAGTGCTAACATTCATGGACGATGCGCGCCATTTACCATCAGATGTGAGCAAGGTCACAATAATAATAATAATAAAAAAAAGCGGAAACGTTAATAAATTGACATTAAAAATGGCATCAGAACCTCGCTAACCTAATTAAACATATAAATTCCTAAGAAAAACAACCAGACGCCATATTGTGGTTAAGAAAAAAAATAAAGTCGACGAACTATATTGTGTGGGGTATCGTCTAATAGGTATTTTAAAATCATGTTGAGGTTTCCTTTATCATTTTTAATTTTGAGTGATCATTTAGGATCTATAACGATTCAAAGTTGGTTAGCAACAATTATTCATTTACCTGCTAATATTTGTCCAACGGCTCTAAAGTCCATTCCTTCACCACAGTTAGTTACCACACAAAGTAAGCCTAAAGCTTTTGCTAAATCCTTAGTCGTTTCTGTCTTCCCTGTGCCTGCTGGACCTGTAATAAAATTAATATAATATGTTTATTTACCAATATACTTGTAAAATAGAATCTACACTTATGCCAAACAAATATTTGCAGACCTGTATACCTTAAACTGGTGGTAACAGGGCTGTAACGACGCTTGAAAATTAAAAAAAAACCTAACAAGGTCGGTTCGAACGCTGGCATGTACCAATGAGAAATACACTTCTCTTACGTACATTTGTAATTTATTTACAACACCACTGGTGCCCGTGAATAGTTGTAGTAATAGATAATATTGGAGTTCACAAAGAAGCCGACAGACGCATTCAGCTAGGATGGGCGGCATTCGGGAAGCTGCGCCACATTTTCCTATCAAACATACCCCAGTGTTTGAAGACGAGAGTTTTAAACCAGTGCGTTCTTCCAGTACTGTCGTACGGAGCAGAAACGTGGACACTAACATTGGGTCTGGTCCACAAATTTAAGGTCGCTCAGCGGGCTATGAGAGAGCTATGCTCGGTATTTCTCTGGTGGATAAAGTCCGAAACGAGGAAATCCGTCGGAGAACCAAAGTTACCGATATAGCCTTTAAAATTAGTAAGCTGAAGTGGCAATGGGCTGGACATGTCTGTCGTAGAACCGATGAACGATGGAGTAGACGAGTTTTAGAGTGGAGACCACGTACGGGAAGACGTAGAGTGGGTCGACCCCTCGCTAGATGGACGGATGACCTGAGGAAGGTCGCTGGTGGGGGTTGGATGAGGGTGGTAGGAGATCGTGTGAAGTGGCGAGCCTTGGGGGAGGCCTATATCCAGCAGTGGAGAGACAGGCTGATGATGATGATGAGTTCACAACGCGGGATTACCAAAAACTATATTTGTATTTGTATATTTCACCTATATAACAATCGTTATATTTTGGTATGTCAGTTAACAAATTTTAAAATAATAACAGTAATGCTATTAACACCATGCATCGTAGACAAAGGAGCATAGGAACACAATACAGTAGAAGGCATAAGACACAAAATTATACAACTATTTAAAAGAATTTTCCGTGGAGAGACACAGGCTGATGATGATGTTCACAACGCGGGAAAACAAAAAAAAAGTGCTATTTGTGCCCCATATATAAAGTATAGCTGACCCGGCGAACTTCGTACCGCCTAACAGTCATTGAAGGTCGTGTTACTTACTAGCTGAACTAAATTTATGATTTTATGGAAGTAATACAACCAAGCGCAGAGTGGGCTCGCGCAGGAGTCTTAACAGCAACGACCGAGCAACTATATAAATAATAAGAGCGCTATAGGGAGTTTTAGGCTCCCGCCCGGTACCCTCAGTCGGTATGCCCCACAAATCAGCGCTGATGCGCGCCACCTATCGGACAACAGTATTACTATGTCAGAAACCTTTGCCGATGTTCACACAACAAATTCAAGTAGTTTTGAAATGCATAGGGAACATACACACAGACATTAATTTATATATATATATATATATATCGTCATGATCGTAGAACAGTGTCGGATTTAATAAAAATACCCATAATTTTGCATTATTTCGATAGCAAATAATAGGAATTATTATTTGCTATCTGATTTTATATATAGTTTTAGTTTGTGGTCTGTAATTTATAGTGCAAATAAGAAGAAATGACAAAAAACAGTTGAAATAACAGTTGATTGGCCGCCATGAAAATTTTAAATATAGCAGATCCGTCAATGTTCTACGATCATGACGATATATATATATATATATAGATAATTTATTATTTTACATAATTATTCACATTGTAGCACATTATTAAACAAAACAACTCCACTTTTGACTAAGAATACAATAAAGTAATTGACAAAACTTGATATGTCCATACGAAATTGGCGCGAAAAACACGCAATTTTTTTGTAAAAAAAAATATAGAATCTATTATTGCAGTATCTGTACATTTTCTTCGTTTTTTTATTATTGCTTGGGAACATTTATTTGTTTACATTTAGTTCTTACCTGCTGGTGCTGCTCCTAGTTGCATAGTAAGCGCTTGAGTAATAGTTAGATAGATTCTATCAGTAAGCGGCGTTATAACCAGTCTTCCATTCAAACCCATGTATTCATAACCGTACTCGAATGAACCTGAAACGATACCAATTCAAACTCTAGTTTTACAGTAATTTTCTACTGTCTTTATCTACCCTCAAATTGTAAAATTCGAATTAAAAACTTCAAAACGAATTAATGTCGACATACTTTATAAAAATAAATAAATAAGCGGTGGTATTTTTATGTAAATATCACCTTGGCAAGCTTAAAATATTAGTTCTCCGTGAATATATACCTTTGTATACCTGTGCCCACCCATGCGCGTATACATAACACTACCTTTAACAATTGTTTCACAGTAAGAGTATTAAAGAGTTTTCCTAAAACTATTCGGTCTATTGATTTAAAAACATGGGAAAGCTCTTTTATATGGCAGCTTGGTGCATACTATAGCCCTGGTCTGAATGTAATGCATTAGGTTTTGTCTAACTTGTTTTGTAAATTAATTAATATCGAACCAACAATGGACATAACATGCTGATGATGTTTTCCATGATGCGCTAGGTGATGATGATATTTTTCTAAAAAATAAATACAAAACTGTATAGTGCATTACCTTTACCATTGCTAAAAGAAATAAAATTACTTTTTCAAAATTTATGACAAAGACCTTCAGGCACTGTCACTGATGACGCCGCTCCAAAGAGAGGCGAAATATTTGGCAATAAAATTTTATAGCTTCAATTTATATATTTTACCAAGTAAGAAACACATCTAACACACTTTATTTGTTGCAGATAATTTATTTAATAAATAAAATTAACATTAAGGATAGGAATATATGTCCTGTCCGCGTGGAATGGTGGCAAGAACGCTGGCTGCATTTCCCCGCTGAATTGCAATACTGATTCTCTGGGCGAAGAAAGTGCCAGCCCTCTTGTCACCGGAGGAGACGACAAGACGCGGTGTTATGTCTTTTAAAAACTTTTTGCGCTTGGACTCCATGGGCCCAGAGTTTCTACATCAAACGGCACAAATATGTAATATTTTAATATACTTACATACATACTTTCAACAAGAACAACAAATAGGTGGTAGGCGGACTGATGGTGGTAATTTGCCCAGTCTGCCGGGGCGGGGAAGTATCCACCGTTCGTGCTGATAAAACCCAGTTAAGTGTATCCACACATTTCGGGATCAGGCTCAAATTGCCGATTACTTAGTCAACATACATATCTTCACGCCAAATCCCTTGCGGGGTAGGCAGAGACAATTCAGCGCCACTTGCACGATCACGACATACCTCTTTCGCTTCTTCGACATTCATCAACCTCTTCATACATGCCCTTTTATTTTGATGGCTTTTTAATGCACCTTCAGCTATTGTTTTATTTATTTCATCGTGATAGGTAACTACTTAGTCAAGCCGGTCAAAATATCGTTATTCACGTAAACCTATTACAATTAGTTCAACTCAGTTGTGCGCGCGGCCCTATGTGTGCGGCTCGGACGACGGCTGCCGCGTCACTGCCACACGAATGAAAGTTGTATATTTACAAGCGCACGCACACATAGGGCCGCGCGCACAACTGAGTTGAACTAATTGTACAGGCATTTATGAAACGTCATTAATTTGTTTATTTTGAATGATTCTACTCCTGCTAGTAGAAGACTAAGCAGCAAAGTGGTCCAATAAGTAAGCTGTTAGCAGAAGACCAGCAGCTTCAGAGAAGGTCAGTCATGAGTGTCTGATTCCAGTTGTTAACATTCATGGACCTCGCGCACCATTTACCATCAGGTGGGAGCAAGGTAAAATGTCGTGATAGTATATAAATTAAATTAAAAAACAAGATTAATGATGTCTTTTATATGTAAACGCGGCCATTTAAGTGAACTAAAGAAAGAAGTGATGACTTTGTAGCAGTCCATACGATATATATATATATATATAATATTAATAATTTACACAATTGAATTTTTACAATAATTTCTTGCTGAGCTGATGACCTTCGATTTTAAAATTTTGAAACAAAAGAAGTTGTAATTACCAGTACACTGCCTCAGCCAGCAGTTGTCGTCTTTCCTAAGCCAATAGAACCTCAGTTGACTTTCCCATTCGAATTCCTGCGCCTGAGTCACATTATCACGAACGAATCCTTCAATGATATCCCGCGCGTGAACATCCACTGTTGTTATTGTGCGGAATTTTAAACGGTCGTTTGGTGATAAATCTGGTTTCAAAATCAAGAATATAATGTTACGATATTTAATTTTTTTTTTAACTGCCTTCATGGTCTAGCTGTTAAGTCCGTGAATTTAGACTCGGAGGTACCTGGTTCGATTCCTGGTTGGAACATAAAAATATTTAATAATGTAAATAAATACATTTAATTAAAATTTTATTTAATTTGTGATATTTCTCGAGTTCTGGTAAGCTGGAGACATCGACGAGCTTGCCACTTGTCATGATTGGCCTATAGTAAAACAGTCGTAATGATACTTTTTTTTTTAAATATATAATAAAATAAAATATAATGTACCATGTTTTATGTACATAACGGACTCAAAAGTATAAAATAATTTGTCTAATCCTTATGAAGGATAAAACCACATACATATAACTTTAGCTAAATTATTCTGAAAAATCATACTTGGTAAGTTTTGAAAGCTATTTGAAAGATTGGTCTTAAAGTGTTCTGCGAGACACGGGAACGGTAGGGAAGAGAGAGAGGACAAATTTCCAAGCATTCCATAAATTAGGAGTGGGAAAGAGAGATGAAAAGAATGATATATGGGACCTACGACCGACAATAGGCTGGTTTACAAAGATGGCCTTCTTTTTTATATTTTATTACGCCACAAGACGCTCACAATCCACCATTCTACTCCTTTTTCTACCCAATTAAACTATATGATTCCGTTAATGCCGTCTTGGAAGCTCGTTCCAGAAATGTATTGACGGTAGACCTGCTTAGGCCCAATTCTTTCAGTAATTGATGGAAAAAATCTGCTGGAATTCCTCTCGCACCAACTTCCACTGCGTAAAGCTGAGTCTTGAACCCGTCCCTGATTATTTTGGAATAATTGATTCCCACATAACAGTAATTTTAATAAGAATAACATTTTTCAAGTTCCAAAAAATCACTAAGATGTCTGATCTATCTAGTTCACCTGGGATCCTATAATGATGTTTAAATGTATCCATGAGAATTTTACAGTCTAATGCGGCGCCAAGGATCGATGTGAGCATCCATTGAGTTTTCATACTTTAACAGATGTGCGAAAGAAAAGTGTATTTCTCATTGGTACATGCCGGAGTTAACTAACGGGGGGAACTAACCTTTTACCACCATCCCTCGTCCATCAAATAATACATATATCAAAATAAGTAAGATAATAAATAAATATAAGATAAATAAATTATGATGATAAGAATTGAAACATGCAGACGGTTGGGATGGGATCTGTCTCCTGAATAAAGAAAATAGACAAATATATATAAAAGTATTAGTATTAATCTGTACTTCGGATGCAGATCCCGGTTGTTGATGCTGTCCGCGGTGCTGCTGTCAATTCTACAGGGCTACATCACATCTCACTCACTGTTAGGGTACACTTTCCTGTAGTTAGGGCAGCCAAGAATTATTTAATTTAGAAATCTTTTTAATTTAATTATTAATTTTATCTTTAGTTTTTTTTTCTTTTTTAATTTAATTTAATTCAATATTGGATATCTGTAATTTTATTTGTGTTATTGTTTTTTGTTTAATTAAATTTCTATGTCTTTTGGTTGTATTTCTTGTTTTTCTCCTTTTCTTTGACACCTAAGTATCAGTAATAAAGTATGTTTCCTAATTTGGCCAATGTATAAACTCAATTATATACTAACCTTTATGTTCTGTAATGTGCAGTGGAAATGAATGAATAAATAAATAAAATAGTAAATTAAAAAAAAAAAAAAAAAAATTTAGGTATGCACCAATATCAAATAAATTTTACAATGAAACTATATTACAATTATAAAATATAAAAATACATATAAATCAAAAATAAAATATTAGGCAAACACTAGTGAGTGCGCACGAATACTCTACTCGACTTTACCGAGTCAAGCTCTCGGAAGGAATCGAGCAGACCACGCCCACTCCCAAGCGCCAGGATCATATAATAATATTTAGACATATTTGCTAATTCTTTGCATGTTTTTAAGCGCAGCGGATCCTGGCTGGGACTGTAAACTGAACTGCTGTTTGACAAATTTTGATCCTTGGAATTGTGTTGCTTGATTGTGGTTGTATCATGTTCTTTTGTTTTTGCTTAGATTTACTTAGGCCACGAACGTAAGTAATGTTAGCATGAAAATATCACTTTTTTAGCACAAGTCGTTCGTTTAATGAAAATTCTAACATTTGATGCTAATTTCGTATGTCAGTACCGTATTGAAAGGAGGGTTATTGATGTTACTTTTTGACAGATGTCATTATCATATAAAATGGTTTGTTTACCATTTTTATATACTTTATAGTTTTCTATTATATTTGTTAAAAAGGTATTTTAAACGATTTTATGTAATAAATTCAAAGACCATAATAATATCATGTGTGTTGGATGCCATGGTATGATAAAACATGAACGAAAACACTTGTCAAAAAGTAGCCTCACCAGTCGTTTTATTTAAGAAATGTTAGCATTGTTAAAAAAAGTGGTATTTCTTAACAAAAACGACATTTCGCGCTGGTTTATGAAGTTGCTACGAGATGTTGGAAATGCTATAAAACGAACGCGGCCTTAGTTGTTGCTGTAATTGTGTTGTGTTTTTATTTTGGCTACTCAAAGGCCCAATTAATGGATACTGTAATAGCATGTGGTGGTTGCCTGTAATTGGTGCAGCATCTGTTTTCTGTCTTAGTTGTAAGTAAAAATCGATGTATCTTTTGTTGCTGTCACTGTTGGCGACCCTAATAAATAAATAAAATAAATAAATAAAATAAATAAATATAAACCTTGTCTAACTTTGACAACCAAAGCGTCGAGCTGTTCATTTTGTTGCTGCAAATGTTCTTTCATGGCTCGTTTGTTCCCGTTCCGTATCTTGACGAATGTTTCCTCTGTCTCCGCGGTCCACCAGACCCCATTAGCGGCTAGACACACCATACCTTGGTATTGGAGAATCCATTCAGTTCTAGAAGGAAACATTTTAGCAAATCATAACTTTAGCATTTTAATTGTAATTTAAAAAAACACAGCTTTTTCTTGCTGTAAGCTATAAATAAAATAAATAAATATTTCCAGACAGGTCACACAGCGCCATCTAGTTTCCGTGGTAAGCTACGAGGCTTGTGTTACGGAAACTAGATGGTTTATAAACTAAATATTATACTTTTTTTTTTTTGGAAATATATACATATTATACATATAAATACCCAGACCGAGACAAATTATACAATGTACAACTTGCCCCCAGTGGGAATCGAACCCACGCGCTAGTGGCAACGTTTGTTACCACTAGACCACGGAGGCGGTCAACATACATATACGCATATATAATAAGTGAGTTAATAAACGTTGCCGTGAACTCGGGAGGTCGTGGGTTCGATTCCCACCGGAGGCAAGTTGTACATTGTATAATTTGTCTCGGTCTGGGTGTTTATATGTATAATATGTATATATTTACAAAAAAAAAACTATAATATATAGTTTATCAACCATCTAGTTTCCGTAACACAAGCCTCGTAGCTTACCACGGAAACTAGATGGCGCTGTGTGACCTGTCTGGAAATATTATTATTATTATGTATTTTATATTTAGTTATATATTTATTTGTTTATGTAGGACATTTATTTATATATAAGTACTATATGTTTATAATTAATGTGTGTTTTATATAGTAATAAATAATTTTAACTATCATTTTTCTCCTGCTGCACCAGCTTATTACAGCTCTCAGTCGCAAAGGTTAGTTGGTAGAAAATGCATTTACGGCATTCAGCTCGCCTATGTACCTGCACTTGTTTTGGTTTTGTACAATAAAGAATTTATTATTATTATACCTAGCAATTCTCCAGTTCCTCCCGTACTCAAAGATAGCTTTTTTGGTAATAAATTTATTGGTACTTCTCATTTCATTTAGTACCAAGTTCATCCACTCCTCAACTCTACCTTCTGTATATACCATGTACCGGAATTCCATTACCTTAAATAAGAATAAAACATTATTGGTAAAATGGCTGGAACAGGGACAAAACTGAGATTTTATTTGCGACCTGGGCCGGCAGTCTCGACAGATCTCTATCTTAGCTATTTCGGTCGGTAAGTCATAAAAAAATGTTGCCACTTACAAAATCAAAAAGCTGATTTGGTCAATATCAAGAGGTCCAAAGGATGGTAATATTTTATTATGAGAATTTATGTCATTATATTTGTTTATTCGGAAGAAGTAAGGTACAATGGTTTAAAAAAAACAACTTAATAATTAAAAATACAACTAAAGACTTTTTTTTTTTTTTCCGAGTTTTTTATTTTAATAAAGAAAAAACAAAATAAAATAATTATATATTCAACGTGGCAATGCTGATCCTTTGGCCCAAATATTACCATTCATTATCTTATTTCTAACCTAACCTAACCTAACCCCGCGTTCGTTTTATAGCATTTCCAACATTTCGTAGCAACTTCATAAACCAGCGCGAAATGTCGTTTTTGTTAAGAAATACCACTTTTAACAATTCTAACATTTCTTAAAAAAACGAGCTGTGAGGCTACTTTTTGACAAGTATGACAAGTAACAAATAATAACAAATCAATAGACTTTTTTGTCATACTATGGCATCCAACACACATGATATTATTATGGTCTTTGAATTTATTACATAAAATATATTTTTAACAAATATAATAGAAAACTATAAAGTATACAACAATGTAAACAAACCATTTCCTATGTTAATAACATCTGTCAAAAAGTAACATCAATAACCCTCCCTTCAACACGGTACTGACATACGAAATTAGCATCAAATGTTAGAATTTTCATTAAACGAACGACTTGTGCTAAAAAAAGTATACCACTTCATGCTAACATTTCTTAAAACGAACCCGGCCAAAACGGACGCCGTTTCTATCAAACAAACCCAATAGATGTGCGTCCAATTATTTAGCAGACTGTCGATTATAGCATTCAGCGTTCGCGATGCCATTTTCAACAAGATTATGAAGCTGACGTCGTCACTAGCGGCGGCGCAACGCAAAATAAACGTAGACGTAATCGAAGGCCGAGACGTCGTCGTTTAAAAAACAATATAAATTTTCTACAATCTTTCCTTGAGTAAGAAAAGTAGAAATATCAACTTACCTCTCCCTCAGCTGAAATCATTTTGGCAGCGACGGGTCTATTGGTATGATCCACATAAAGATCAAGGGAACGAATATTGTCGAACATCTATAAAATTGTAATAATGAATTAATTTAAAATAAATTAAATGATATCATCAAGCACCCAACAGACGAATATTCAAGAAAAGAGTGTACAGTCATTTTTATAAGTCACTAGCTTAACTTTTTACTGACTTTAATCTATTGTATGTAGTTATTATTAACATTAATGTATTATTATATAATTTATTGTATTATAGGTATTTATATAGTATTAGTATGTATGTGTATATATTATAATTGTCAATGTATAAAAAAAAAAATTAAAAGTTCTTGTATGTTAATTTTTAATATATATTATTTATGTATAATTTTAATATTTTATTTCTCTATTTGCTCCGTACATATATTTAAATGTTCCAATGTCCCAAAGGTTAACGTGAAGAGAATGTCTTGCGACATTGCGTTCGCCTTTTGTATAGATTTGCAATAAAGAATCGATTCCGCCAATATAATCGGAGAATTATACACTTTGAAATCCAGTGTTTTATCTATAATAAAGTACCTGCTCATAATAAAGAACCTAATCGCATAAATAGTGCTTTGTAACCATTCCATACATAAATTTTAACCAATTGACTATTTAATTAGATTATATTTTTAGAGATGGTGGGCGGACTGATAGTGGTAATTTCTCCAGTCTGCCGGGGCGGGGAAGTATCCACCGTTCGTGCCGATAAACTCAGTAAAGTGTATCCCAACGTTTTGGGATCAGGCTCAAATTGCTGCCATGCCCAGTCAAGCCAGTATAGCAGTGAGGGACTGATGTCAGTTATAAGTGTCTGATTGCAGTTGTTAACATTCATGAACCTTGCGCGCCACTTACCAACAGGTGGACGCAGGGTCACATGTCGTGCTAGTATAAAAAAAAATGTTTGTTGTACCTATCAGTGTCAGTGTAGTCAGTGTGGTTTCAGGCTCGGAGGTAATGGGTTCAATTCCCGGTAGGGATTAAAAAAAAATACATTTGTGGTATTTCTCGAGTTTGTTACGATACATCGGAGCTTGCAACTTGTCATGATTGGACTATAGTAAAGTTGGCTTTAAAAAGTGAATCCGTTTTTTTTACGACAGTACTGGAAGAACGCGCTGGTTGAAAACTCTTGTCTTTTAACGCTGTCAGGCAAATATTAAAAAAAAGCACTTGGATATGTAATAATTATTTGTTTTAAGTACTGTTACCTTAATCATGTGTTCTTGTACACAGCTACATTCACTGCTGCCCAGTATAGAGAGCAGCTCGTCAGTCGAAATGAAAAAGAAACGCGGGAAAATACGACGCTTCGAGTCCAAATAATCGTTCAATGACTTTTGACATCTAAAAATATTATATTACTTAGGCCGCGTTCGTTTTAAGAAATGTCAGCATGAAAATACCACTTTTTTTTAGCACAAGTCGTTCGTTTAATGAAAATTCTAACATTTGATGCTAGTTTCGTATGTCAGTACCGTGTTGAAAGGAGGGTTATTGATGTTACTTTTTGACAGATGTCATTTAACATAAGAAATGGTTTGTTTACATTGTTGTATACTTTATAGTTTAAAATGTATTTTAAACGATTTTGTGTAATAAATTCAAAGACCATAATACATTGTCAATTGATTTGTTATTATTTGTTACTTAAGATTTTGACACTTGTCAAAAAGTAGCCTCACCGCTCGTTTTTTTTAAGAAATGTTAGCATTGTTAAAAAAAGTGGAATTTCTTAACAAAAACGACATTTCGCGCTGGTTTAAGAAGTTGCTACGAGATGTTGGAAATGCTACAAAACGAACGCGGGATAAAAGATATTGTCAGAAGACGCCATAAATTATGTAAAGAAAAAATAAATAAAAATATATAAAAAATAATTTGTTAAAGTTATTATTTTTATATACTGCCTCAAAACTGCCTCCGTGGTCTAGCGGTTAAGTCCGTGGATTTAGACTCGGAGGTACCGGGTTCGATTCCAGGTCGGGACACAAAAATATTTATTAATGTAAATAAATACATTTAATTAATAGTTAATTTAATTGTGAAATTTCTTGAGTTTGGTACGCTGGAGACATCGACGAGCTTGCCACTTTTCATGATTGGCCTATAGTAAAGTTGGCTAAATGTGAATCCGCTTATTTATAAGCGTGGTTTCTGACCACCCCGAAAAGGAAACGGTCGTGAATAAACCTATTACAGGCATTTATGAAACGTCATTAAGTTAATTATTCTAATATTCTTCTCCTGCTAGTGGAAGACTAAGTAGCAAAATGGTCCAATAAGTAAGCTGTTAGCAGAAGACCAGCAGCTTAGCAGATTCCAGTGACCTGTTAATGTTTAATCTGACTGAGAAAGGAATCTGCAAGGAAAACTCAGCTATATCAGATTTATTTATTTTTTATTTATTCGTTTCCCTTTCGGGGTGGTCAGAAACCACGCTTATAAATAAGCGGATTCAAATTAAGCCAACTTTACTATAGCCCAATCATGACAAGTGGCAAGCTCATCGATGTCTCCAGCGTACCAAACTCGAGAAATATCACAAATAAATTAAATATTTTAAATGTATTTATTTACATAATTAATACATTAATCCACGGACTTAACCGCTAGACCACGGAGGCAGTTTATTATTATTAAGATATAAAAAAAAAAACACTAATAGTTCGGGAGGTAGAGGATGTTAAAATTGTATACAAAGCATTGATCAATTTAACTGTTCCAAAAGTATATTGCATAGTTTTTTTTTTAAACAATAAAGTTTATTATTATTATTAGATCTTATCGACAGCGCCCTACGTTCTCATTTGATGTCTATATCTTATGCCAAATATTTATTGTTAGCCTGATTGTACATAAAAAGTGCATTATAATAATAATAATAATAATAAAAATCTTTATTGACACATTTTTTTCTTCTACCTAATATATAAATGTGCTCTGTCTCCTGGACTAGTCTGATGAAACAGACTGTGTTCCAGAAGACAAGTGCTCTTCGTTAAAGTTACATAATATATGACAATAAAAGACGAAAATAATAAAAGCAAAAAACAACACATAAGCAAAACATAAATATAAAAAAAAAAAAAAAAAAAAATTATTATGCACGTACACAGTCGTTATGTTTTAATTATTTCTACAAACGGTATTGTTCTAATAATAATTCAAGCTTACTTTTGCAGCCCCAATTCAAGGCTGACAAGTTCTTCCAATCTACCGCTCATGATGCAGCAATCGACTACATTTAGACGTTTTGCTGTGTCTAACATAATCTGAAAATGACATACATATAAATGGCATATAGTTATACTTTGCTTATTGGGGGAATAAACTAAAGATTCAAAAGTGGCAGGTCCGAATGCCAATGTCTACCAAAAAGTCACCAAAGTCATTAAGTAACAAGACAGGGCAAGAAGCAGAACGTTATGAGAATCAAAGCTACGTCAATCGGTTATGACAGTCATTGCGGGTTATGGTCGTGTTCGACGTACACTTTATTAAAAAAATATTTTTATTAAATCATGTTAATTAAATATTTTGTTGTTCACGGATAATAGAGGAATTATTTGTTAATGGTTAATTAATTAATGTCAACCTTATGATTAGTACGTTTAAGACTGACCCCCGTTTACCCCGTCAGGATCTCAGCGGGTAACCACCTGCTGGTAATTCATGCAATTTTAGTGCTGAGCGCTCGTTACTAGTATAGGGTTTTCCAATAGAGACTTGACAACTTTAAATTCAATTAGTGAAAGCACCCTTTCACTAATCATCAACCTGTCACTGTCAATTTATTCAGTAAACTTAACATTTTCATCATGGTAAAGTACACGAACGAACGTCTGCAAATTATAAAAAAATACTACAGAAATTCGGAGTCGGTTACCGCTACTTTAAGAGCGTTAACTCCGATTTTCGGTCGTAATTATCGCCCTAGTAGACGGCAGTAACAAGTTTAGTGCAAAAATTTGAGTCTACATATTCGTTGTGTGTTGTTGCCGTGCCAGTGAGACTTGGTCGAAGTATCAAAAATATCGCTGCCGTTGAAACATCCGTAGCAAATGATCCAAATCAGTCAATAAGGGCTAGGTTCGACGGTTTTGGCAGTTCTCTAGGAAGTGGTCTCCCGTTGGGGGGCCGAGCGCAAGACGGAGCGATATTCTGAAGATGTTTCAAGTGTACGTTGTCGGCCCGATAGAAAATACGTCTAGTCAGGCCGACCACAAACTCCTCAATAGTAGGCATTTCCAGATTTTTAAGTTTATTATTGTGTGCATCTATAACAGCGCCATCTATGATCGAGTAGTGGAACTTTTACCGATTGACTTTTTTAAGGAAGTACACTTCTAGATTTTTTTGTATTTTTTTTTACATTTACTTCATATTTACGTATTAAAATAAACTGACATGACATCTATATTCTATTGTCGACGAAGAACGTGTTTTACAAATTTGTAGCATATTTAGTGGAACAGCAAAATAATCAATTTGAAAGTGCACTGCGAATACGGCTATAACCAGCAATGCACAGTGCATATACTATACATTCTGTAATATTAGCATAGCTTCAATTCCTATGTTGTTTGGCTTCTTGTTCTGTCTTGTGTCTTTAATATGCAAATAACACGTCCCACTTGTAACCCCATCGTGAGGATGTGTAGATATTACAATGAACTGACTAGCAAACACAACATTGACATTTTTTCATTTCACTTTCGACACAGAAGTCGAGTTCGAAGGATATCATGTAACACCTGCTTTATTTTTTAATTAATAAAAAAGTAAAGTATCATCACGACCGTTTCCCTTTCGGGGTGGTCAGAAACCACGCTTATAAATAAGCGGATTCACATTTAGCCAACTTTACTATAGGCCAATCATGACAAGTGGCAAGCTCGTCGATGTCTCCAGCGTACCAAACTCGAGAAATATCACAAATAATTTAAATAAATAAATATTTCCAGACAGGTCACACAGCGCCATCTAATTTCCGTGGTAAGCTACGAGGCTTGTGTTACGGAAACTAGATGGTTGATAAACTACATATTATACTTTTTTTTTTTTTGTAAATATATACTTATTATACATATAAACACCCAGACCGAGACAAATTATACAATGTACAACTTGCCCCCGGTGGGAATCGAACCCACGACCTCCCGAGTTCACGGCAACGTTTGTTACCACTAGACCACGGAAGCGGTCAATTAAATGTATTTATTTACATTAATAAATATTTTTGTGTCCCGACCAGGAATCGAACCCGGTACCTCCGAGTCTAAATTCACGGACATAACCACGGAGGCAGTTGATTTTATAACTCGTTGATTTTCGTATATCTTATCGTATTTTTTTTTATCCCTCAGAAATATTTTCATATCGTACATACTTTCATATCGTACATTTTTATTAATCTTCATTGATTTTAATTTTAATATATTTTGTTTCGACTAATTTTAAAATGGTTTAATTTATTTGTTAACACTTATTAGTTATAAGTACCTTAAAAAAACAAAAAAAAAAGTGAAAAAGATTGGCTGATATTGTGTACAAATGCTTTGAGTTTTAGCAATGTCTATCCACGCCTATATTTTCACGCCGAATCTCAATTGAGCGCCACTTGTCACGATCACGATATACCTCTTTCGCTTCTTCGACATTCACCAACCTCTTCATACATGCCCATTTGTTTCGAAAAAAAAAAAAAAAAAAAAAAAATATCTGGTTCATCTATCTCTCTTCACTCATCCTTTCAACATGTCCGTACCATCGGAGCATGCCTTTCCTTATTTTGTCCATATGCTTTCTTTCATACCTACCCTTTTGAGCATTTCGTCTTTACAATGTTGTTTGTTCTCTTCTTCTGATGGATGATGAATGAGGTGATAGGGAAGGCAAAGGGTCTATACAGCCAAGTATACGTATATAAAAATATAGATATATTATCTTTCTTATTTATGAGTTAATGAGGTCATCATCAAATTCCAGATGCTGCAAAATTTGATGCTTTTCTTAGAGTCACTCGCGTCACTATAGCCCAAACACGTCGTCTAAAATATGGGAGTCCACAGCGCGGGTTTCGTCATTACGATTGCGGTCCGTCAAAGTGACAGATATTTATATTATTTAATTAGTTTTTCATTTATTTCTATTTTAGTTTTTTTTAGTTTATTTATTGATTTAACCTTTTCAGGACATAGTAGATAGTCATGGGGTATCAAATAAACAAATTTTATAACTAAAACTCGAAAAAATATAATTGGGTTGAAATGGGAGTTGGGGACATATGTGTCCCTATATGGTCGTTACAAGTGACTTTTTCGTTTAAGCTTTTTAAATATACTCTTTATTAGGTTTGTTTTGTAAAAATAAGCATTTTGTTAAAAAACCTGTATAAGAAAATAACATATTATATTTAGCGCCAAATGGATTCCAATGACTATAGATATAAAATGCCGCCATATGTAGCTTAAAAATAACAAAAGGTTTGTTCAGAGACTAGAAAATAATTTAATTCACATTTAAAATGGTAATAATTTTTAATTAAATTTGTTTTTTTTTTGGCTTGGGACGTCCGTTTCCCCGCTGTCGTCAAAGGGTTAAATAATGAAGTATGTATATACAATGTAAAATAATTAATGTAACATTTACCTTGCGAAAGTTCTTATCAATATCATCAAACTTCTTGGCCTCTTCAGGCAGTTGGAGTCTTATATCGCCCCCGACGAAAATACCTTCAAGATACAACCATTTCCTCTGGGTAGCAAACCAGGCAGTGATGACGTCAGATATCAAGGCGAGCCGACGATCCCACGTCTGTACTACTGAGAGGAATGGACCTATAAATCTGAAAATTTCATTTTAAAAATTCCAACATTCGATGCTAATTTCGTATGTCAGTTATTGATGTTACTTTTTGACAGGTGTCATTTAACATAAGAAATGGTTTGTTTACATTGTTGTATACTTTATAGTTTTCTATTATATTTGTTAAAAAGGTATTTTAAACGATTTTATGTAATAAATTCAAAGACCATAATAATATCATGTGTGTTGGATGCCATGGTATGATAAAACATGAACGAAAATACTTGTCAAAAAGTAGCCTCACCGCTCGTTTTATTTAAGAAATGTTAGCATTGTTAAAAAAAGTGGTATTTCTTAACAAAAACGACATTTCACGCTGGTTTATGAAGTTGCTACGAGATGTTGGAAATGTTATAAAACGAACGCGGGGTCAGTGTAACGTACGACCATACAAAGTCATCCAGTATAATGTTTGCGATAAAAGTAACAGAATAAAACTGCATGGGGTGGAAACTTAGAACAACCAAATGTCAAATTTCGATTCATATAGACCCCTCATTCCGAATCGCGCTCAGAGCGCTTAGAACGAATATGACACACTGACCGTCGTTCCGAATCAAATATCGCGATTTGGATGCTCAGAGCGTGATATCAATTTGGAACGGTCTAAATCACATTTTCATTCATAAAATGTTAGTTTTTTTTTTTAAATGTATGGAAGATAAATTGCGGACACCACATCTTTGAGTATGAATACTAACAAATATACATCTCTCGGTTTATTCATCTTTATATGTGTAAAGTTTAATATTATTAACTTATTTTGGTCTTTTAAATTTAACTTGCCGTGTTACAGACATTTTTTTTTTCACTTCCTACTTAAATATTAATTATAGATTTGTTTTAGAAGTAATATACAAACAGTATAAACGAATTACAATATTAAATAATTTAAAAGAAAACTTAATTTAGATAAACTTGAAAATGGCGAGCGACATAATGACAAAAAACTGACAGCGCTCAGAGCGATCTACCTCGATATCGTGAGCAGTCTAAGCGCGAGAAATGATGTCATTTGTGACGTCACACAGCTTTGGCAAAACAGTTTAAGCGCGTATCGGAACACCTTAAGCGTGCTTAGGTTACTATTATCGCGTATCGGAACGATGGAGAATGTGGCGCCGCCTATTCGTTGGTAGAACTAAATTCTTGTCTGTGGTTTAAACGTAATAGAGTTGTCATTTATTTAATAATTCAATCAAATGATTCAATTTATTTAACTGGGCAGCCATTATTATTAACATGCGGACTATACGACTTTAGTAAAAATGTGTATTTTCTAAGTTCTCAGTAGGTTCCTATCAATATTTTTAAATTTTCGCCCTATATTAGTTGGTTGCGGGCTCATTCATCGAATATCTATCATCTATATATCGTCACTGCATCCGTGGTCTAGCGGTTAAGTCTGTGGATTTAGACTCGGAGGTACCGGGTTCGATTCCTGGTCGGGACACAAAAATATTTATTCATGTAAATAAATACATTTAATTAATATTTAATTTAATTGTGAAATTTCTTGAGTTTGGTACACTGGAGACATCGACGAGCTTGGCACTTGTTGATTGGCCTATAGTAAAGTTGGCTAAATGTGAATCCGCTTATTTATAAGCGTGGTTTCTGACAATCCCGAAAGGGAAACGGTCGTGATGATACTTTTATACTTTTTACAAAAGATTACTAAAATCATACTTAATTTTTAATAACTTACTGTGAAGCAGCCATGCTCTGAAGCGACATGATATCGTCGTCCAGTTTGACCATGATTTCGTCGCAGGGGTTTAGGGTATACCCCCGATCTTCTCCACGACTGATGTGACGGGCCACAGTAAACGCTATGCCGGCCCACGTCTCTTGAACGTCTTTTACTCCGCGTTCAATTGCTAACTCCTATTATATAAAAACAAAATATGTTAAAATGGAGTCTTTAAAAAAATATCCATGAGATTAGCAGTGACATCGATCAAGAACTTTCTGGAAGATAAATCGCTTACTATAACAAATTCTTAAAATTATAATTTCCAACTTTGACACTCATATTATTGTATATGTACAGTTCTCCCAAAGTGATAATGCGCATAGAAATCTTCGTCACTGTTCGGCAACGGTCGTATTCCCCGAGCGTCGGAAGACGATATGTATATAGAGTGGTTAAGTGCATTTTCTTCATGCATAATTTAGTAGAATTATGTGTAATAAACTAATAAAAACTAATAAATAAATTAATAAACTATTTAAAGTTGAATAAGATAATTAAAGTTGAAATTAAATTCACCTTTGAAAACAAAACCAAGAACGGTGTGTAATATCAGCTCTATATAATTCCACTCAGAGAGAACACATGCAGTCACCGACCGCCCGAATTGTTTTCGATTGTGTACACATGATATTGACTTCTATTTCTTTCGAACAAGGTGCAAAATGCAAGTGCAATGTTTACGCTCTTACGATTCAATGATTCGGGTGTTTCCGGGAATACGACAATTAGCGAAGATCTGTATGTGCATTATTAATTTGGGAATACTGTAAGTTAGTATTTAAAAATTTATGTATATAGATATTATTATAATTATCATTATAATATTGTACCGTAGATCGACTACACTGTATAACATCACAGAAATGTAAAACAAGACAAATTTCTAAGCATTCCATGGATTCACCGTGCGGGTGCCGGGTCCATCGTGTGTGGGTAGGAGATGAGAAGAATGGTGTTTCGGGCTTGCGACCGACAATAGGCTGGTTTAAGAAAAGGAGGCCTCCTTTTTTTTTTATTGCGCGATAATACTTTCACCATCCACCATTCTACTTCTCTCCCTACCCAACCAAATACTGTATGATTCCGTTATTGCCGTCTTGGAAGCTCGTTCCATAAATGTATTGACGGCAGACCTGCTTAGGCCCGATTCTTTCAGTAAGTGATGCAAAGATTTTGCGGAACTCCTCTTGCACCAACTTCCACTGCGTAAAGCTGAGTCTTGAACCTTTGTTTAAAAGAAATAAATGAATTATTATTATTATCAACTAGATTATAGGTGACAGATCTCAAAACGCCGGCAGAAATATCAAAACAAAATAATCGTGTGCTGATGTTTCCGACAGTACCTTTCAACTACGGACAATAAGAGGACGTGTTAAAACGCAGACATCTGTCGAGGCATTTTATAACTTATGTTTAAATAAATTAGGTCCATTTTGTAATAAATATTTAATACACACTACCTTTTTCGTATTCTAAATATTATATTTGTCAGAATTACTACACGCTCTTGCGCTTTAGACTTCCATAAGTCTATCTCTTTCATATCATAAATATTTATCACAAAAAATATTTTGAAATTTGGTACAAAATCTGATTTGAATGTGGTTGTCAATTTGTTTCTTTTAAACATTAAAAAAATGAGTTATTTTACTAAAGTAATTTAACTAATTATATAACTAATAATTTAACTGCCTCCGTGGTCTAGCGGTTTAGTCCGTGGATTTAGACTCGGAGGTACCGGGTACGATTCCTGGTCGGGACACAATAATATTTATTTATTTAAATAAATACATACATTTAATTAATATTCAATTTATTTGTGATATATCTCGATTTTGGCACGCCTGGAGACTTGCCACTTGTCATGATTGGCCTATAGTAAAATTGGCTAAATGTGAATCCGCTTCTTTATAAGCGTGGTTTCTGACCACTCCGAAAGGGAAACAGTCGTGATGATACGTTACTTTTTATTTATTAATAAGACATACAATTGTTTAATACAGGTTTCATGGTACGTTGTGATGTAAAAGAAATGGCCTACCTTAATCGCGTGATTTACTATCTCTTCAGCCACACTTTGATACTTATGAAGTTCCATAGAGAACATGTTGTCCAGAGTAAACCTTTCTGGTGACATGTCGAATTCTTTACCTGCAATTTATAATTTTGTTATTTTTTTTCTTGTTTTTCTTTTTGTAGAAGACAAGAGAAGACAAATTTCTAAGCATTCCATGAATTCACCATGCGGGTGCCATGTCAATCATGTGTGGGTATGAGATGAGAAGAATGGTGGCTTGCGACCACAAAGCAAGGAATCCACGCGCGCCGCCCGCTTCTAGAGACGGCATGTTCAAAATATGTCATACAAACGTGGGGGTGGGCTTTACCGTTTACTCGCATCTATACGCACACTACTACACCGATGACGTCTTGGAGTGCTGTGGCTGGGTCGATATTTTTTTATCGACATTATTTTTTATGAGCAGAAATATATAATAAGTCAATCAAATCCAAATAATTATTAAACACTCGGATTTTTAAGTAGACGAAGTTAAGTGACATTATTTTGTTAAAATGGCTTCGTATGGATATAATATTTAAGTTGCGTTTTTTTGTAAGGTAGTGGAGTCTAATATCTACCTATTTTTCCATTATTGCTTGTATTAATTGAATTGAATGATTATTCTTGGGTTCTTGGTCGAAAATAAAATATACTGGTATTCTATGGATACGCTAACTTGCATTATCGACATGACGCCAATCAACGCGTGCGTGCCTCACTATTGCATTCACTAATGGCTCAAGGCTTTCGCACGGCTGTGGTTTTGCGTTCCAACATACATGAACTCTTTTTTTAAAAAAGCTAAAAATTTACTTTATTTACTTACTCGATACGTGATATGATACGCCAGAATTTTGTTTATTAATGTTTTTACTTTGATTCTTATACCAAATCACAGCGCAATGAGGCATTTCTAACGATTTAATATTAATGTTATTTTTTTTAGCTTAAATGTACCTACTCCTATTTTACAACTTGAATTTTGTCATATTGTAATTGCCCAATATTGGCATGCCATTGAGGCGAAACATGTAACCATGCTTTCTAGCAAACAAATTATTTTGATTTGATTTGATTTGGATTTACAGATATTTGAATTGTATGAAATAAACGATATCAATTTATTTCAATTTATCCGAATCATCGAGCTTGTTAGACCAAAATGTCCTTGATATCTTACCGGTTTTTATCATAAGTTTCTTCCAATGTCGTTCCCTCATTGCTTCATTTCTCAACGACACCATTAACGGTACAACATTTTTAAACTGTTTCATTTTTAAGTCCAAAATCAACCCAGTATTCGTCGTTCTTATAGCTTTTGGGAGTTTTCTATAAAATAGAAGTAATTACATTTTCATAAGAATGATTTAACTCAGCTATAAGTAAAGTATCGTTACGACCTTTCGGGGTGGTCAGAAACCACGCTTATAAAGAAGCGGATTCACATTTAGCCAACTTTACTATAGGCCAATCATGACAAGTGGCAAGCTCGTCGATGTCTCCAGCGTATCAAACTCTATAAATATCACAAATAAATTAAGTTTATAATAGTCAATTAGAGTTCAAATTCACGAACTTAACCGCTAGACCACGAAGGCTATATAATAACATTTAAAACTTGTTGCTGCGTGCTGTGATAATCCTACTTCTGATGAACATAAAAAATCATATTACCTGTATTCCTTGAAGAACTGTTCAATGCCATCAACCAATGCTTGTGGGTTTAAATCAGCCCACAAAGTTTTAGCCCATACTTCTCTAGCGTTCTTCTGAGCTTTGTAAATCATATAAATTTGATCCATAGCATTGTAATCTCCTCTAGCACGGTTATAGTTAGAAAAATCAGCCAAAGGATTATCGAAAAGTTGTTCGGCTGCTTGCAATACTTTCTTACGAGATTCTAGCTCGTCGAATAGTTTTCCATATTCCTAAAACATTCCTAAAATTTGATTTTTCGAAACCGCATTTTTAGTGGCAATAAACATGACTATTCTGAAATCATTGCAGCGATGCCTACTAGACTATCGGTACGTTGAGGTCGTGAGATGTCTCTATAACTCTACGGGTCATATCCCCGAAGCTGTTTACGAACGCGTTGGAAGATGTTTTAAAAATGCTAGATTGGAATTATTGAGGCATAAACGTCGATGGTAAATTCATCCCATTCCTCCGATTCGCGGATGACATAGTTATGGCCAGCTCGATCAAGGATCTTAGCGGAATGTTAAACAGCTCAAATGTGGCTTCCCAGCGGCATGGTCTCGGAACTTGGGCAAGACGAAAGTGATGTTTAATGATCATGTCAAGCCGAGGCCAAACCGCGTGGAAAACGATACTCTCGAAAATGTGTAAAATTACGTCTACCTCGGTGTGTGCAGGCAACTTGAACAAATGGAATAGAACTGCTACCTTTTTGGATATATTATCTATCTTTATCTTTTAGTTTATTATAAAATGTATTTACAAGTATTGTTCGCGCCGATCGCGATGATTCGACCAATTTTGGATGGTTAGGCGTTATTGTGATTCGTCGGTGCATAAACAGACGTCCTAATTTGTTACCCCTATACCCTTGTCCTGTCTCTTTCGCGCCGCTTCCTTTCTATATTACCCATCCCGCTCACTAGTCCAAAGGCCGGCGCTTGCGCACTGAAGAGAGGCAGTGCCTATATAACTGGCCGCGCCGCATGGTGGTCGTAATCGTCGAATCGAAATATAGTCGTAGTCGTCGCGCAGTCGTTGTCCTACAGTCGTCATAGAAGACGCTGAAGAAATCGCCGCGATCGTTGTTTTCGCCCGCATTCGCCAAACCCGCAAAATCAGTGTAAGAACAATTTATAAGTGCTGGTGCCGAGGACATCAGGTGAGTTCCTTTACCAGTTTCCTTTCTAGTTTGTTTATTGCACCGATTATCATAGTATCGTCTATGTATCTAATTTGAAGATTATCGCAAATCCCGCATCTAGATACAGTCCACTAAATCCGCGCCATCATAAAGTTGGTCCTTCGGCCGCATTGGTTCGTTTATTTTTAAATTAAAATTAGTAACCAAAAAGTTGGTTACTTCGGCCGCATATTAGTTTCGTTTCGTTTTAAATTCAAATTAGTTAAACCGCCAAAATGTCGTCAGATGCAAAATTGGAATTAAAATTAAGAAAGTTGAACGCTAAAATGTCGTCTCATTTTAGTGAAATACAATTATGTTACGATTGTATTACTCGCGATGTGAAGGATAGTGAGGAATTATCGATATTGTTTTTGTCAAGATGTTCCACGATCGATTTAATTCGTTCGGAATTTGTTTCCATGTTGGATGAGAAAGTGGACATCGAATTAGCCCTCTATCCCGATAGGGAACCGAATTATAAATCGTTAAATTCGTTTCAAGATTTGTATTCGAAAATTAAATACACGCAAAGCGGTATTCTGTCGTCGCGTAACGCATCCGTAACGAATGTAGGTAAAACCCGCACCCTTGAACACCATACAAAACTTCCTCGTCTCGAATTGTGTTCCTTTAATGGGGAAATTGAGAATTGGCCTACATTCTACGAAAACTTTCGCACCGTCATTCACGAAAACATAAACTTGTCGGACGGTGAAAAGATTCAATACCTAGTCGGTAAGTTAACGGGTAAGGCACAGAGTATCTGCCACGGATTCTTGCCAACCGCCGAAAACTACACAGTTCTCTGGACTACCCTCGTTAGTAAATACAACGATAAACGTCTTTTGGGTTCAACGTACTTGGATCAGTTGTTTGGTTTGCCGAACGTTAGTAGTGCGAATCCAACAAATTTAGAAAATTACATTGATAAGTTCTCGTCATTAATTTGTGCGTTAAAACAGTTAAATCTTGATAGTTTGTTGGATTTCATATTGGTGTACATTGGTTCAAAGAATGTGGACGTTGAAACCATAAAATTATTTGAACTATCGTTGTCGCAAAAAAATGCCTTGCCGTCAGTTTCGTGTTTTGTTGAGTTCGTTCGAGAACAATCTCGTGTTATGCTTCGCGCTAATAGTGCCGTGAAACTATCGCCTTCGTACAGTAGCAGGCCTGCCAAGTCAGCTGTTACAAAAACATTTGTAAGTATTCCTAATTCGCATAATAATAATTCGTGTATAGTTTGTAAAGGTATTGATCATTGTCAAGCTTATCAGTGTAGCCAATTTCTCGAAATGTCGCCTCACGATAGATTTAATTTCGTTAAACTAAACGGTTTGTGCTTAAATTGTTTAAGTGGTAAACATATCGCTCGTAGATGTAATTCGGAAAGAAGGTGTCGTAAGTGTTTAGGTACGCATCATACATTGTTACATTTCGAATCGCATAGCGCTACCCCGCTCTCGACTGCTGCGCCCGCGCTGCCGTGCGCGCCCGCTGTTCAAACGACGACCGCACTGGAGCAATCTTCCATTGCCGCTTCTTGTAGCGTTGCGCCTCCCGCAGTTTCGTTGTGTGCCATCAATGGACGTCGTGACATTAGTAATGGTCGTCAAACGACAGTTTTACTAGGCACAGCTTTGTGCAACGTTGTCGATGCGTATGGAAACATCAAACCTATTCGCGTATTGGTTGATAGTGCATCCCAACAAGATATTATTTCGGTTGCTTGTTGTGATGCATTGAAATTGCAAATAGATTCGCCGCAAATTGAGCAGATTTCTGGGGTTGGCGACATTAGCAACCCGGTTTTGGGAACCACGTCCCTAACCATTCGCTCTCGCTATGATGATGCTAGTCGTTTCACTATCCAACCCTTAGTTGTTTCTCGTATCACGAGTGAGTTACCTTCCGCGCCTGTAGATATCTCTTCTTTAGAGTATTTAAATGATTTGCCACTAGCCGATTGTCGCTACTACAACCCCGCGGACATCGATATGATTGTGGGAGCCGAGATGTTCGCTCGAATATTACGCTCCAATACTATTTCCCGCGCGTCTGGTGAGCCAGTAGCTATTGAAACATCGCTAGGATATTTGATCGTAGGCAAAGCCCCGTGCCTAGCCGGTCCTAGTGGTGGTGATGCTCGCACGTTTTCCTCTTTCGTTCCGCCCGTTAAGAAAGTTTCGCACACTTTTCGCAATTCGCACCATGTCGCAAACATGGATAGCTTTTAGTACTTTTCCTTTCGCTTTTAAATTATTTTTTTTCGCTATTCTTTTCGTCTTGATTTCTTCATTCTCGTTTATCTCGCACGCATTTCGTCTCGTTCCTTCCGCACCACGTCGCACTTATTTCTTGTACCTTTCGTTTCGTGCTGCTGTCAGTTTTCTCGTTACTCGTGTTCGTCACATCGTTTCGGACAAACACGACCGCTTCGTGACGCAGCTTCTGTCACCATGAGGGATCCAAGCATCCTCCTGGTTGACACCGCCACTAGTTATTCTAGTACTTGAGGGTACAAGATGGCCAATCAACAACCCGCATTCTCTCTTGCTGGGAGGTTTTATACTTGTCGAGTTCTCCAGCATCTTGCGCGATGTAGTGGGTTCGATTACCGTAACTCGTTGCTATATGGTTAGCTGTGAGTCGCGGGTCGTGCCTCCTCGTATTCATTTATTACGAAGTTGTTTGGCATCCCGCCGTCGGGTCGCGTCGTTGAATTGAATATATATGCCATTCAACGACCCGCATTCTCTCTTGCTGGGGGGTTCGTACTTGTCAAGCTCTCCGGCGACTCGCTTGAGATAGTTGGTTCGATTCCTGTGACTTTAGCTATATGGTTAGCTATAGGTTGCAGTTCGTGCCTCCTCGTATTCGTTACGTTTAAAGTTGATTGGCATCACACCGTCGGTCGTTGAATCGAATACGTGTGCAATTCGACGACTCGCTTTATCTCTTGCAGAGGGGTTTTGAACTCCTCCAGTTCTCCAGCAACTCGCTCGAGGTAGTCGGTTTGATTCCCATGACTCATTGCTATATGGTTAGCTGTGAGTCGCGGGTCGTGCCTCCTTTCATTCGTTTGTTATTGTTGGAATCCCTGAAGGGAAACTTAACGTTCCTTGAAACAAAACAATTTGATTATTCTTAGACCTAATTTTAAAATAAATATTGTTATTGACGTTTAAAAACACCGCGTAAATTAGAAACACATCTCACGTAGAAATCGTTTCGTGGGCTCTTGTAAAGGAATAATTCGACCTTTACATGTTCGCAATTCTACTCGCTATCGTTCGCATCGCTTGTGAAAGAATCGTTTCATCGTTTCGTTGTAGTCACTTGTGACTTTGAATTTGTTTTATTTCGCATACGTGGGTAATGTACTCGTTTCGTGAATTTGAAGGACTGGGTCGCTTCAAGCTGGGGGGAATGTTCGCGCCGATCGCGATGATTCGACCAATTTTGGATGGTTAGGCGTTATTGTGATTCGTCGGTGCATAAACAGACGTCCTAATTTGTTACCCCTATACCCTTGTCCTGTCTCTTTCGCGCCGCTTCCTTTCTATATTACCCATCCCGCTCACTAGTCCAAAGGCCGGCGCTTGCGCACTGAAGAGAGGCAGTGCCTATATAACTGGCCGCGCCGCATGGTGGTCGTAATCGTCGAATCGAAATATAGTCGTAGTCGTCGCGCAGTCGTTGTCCTACAGTCGTCATAGAAGACGCTGAAGAAATCGCCGCGATCGTTGTTTTCGCCCGCATTCGCCAAACCCGCAAAATCAGTGTAAGAACAATTTATAAGTGCTGGTGCCGAGGACATCAGGTGAGTTCCTTTACCAGTTTCCTTTCTAGTTTGTTTATTGCACCGATTATCATAGTATCGTCTATGTATCTAATTTGAAGATTATCGCAAATCCCGCACCTAGATACAGTCCACTAAATCCGCGCCATCAAGTATTATTAACTAGTCATCGTTCATACCTCCATTAAATCAAGTCCTTTATCAAAATCCTGATCAACAGTGCCCGGTCCTTGCTTGTCGAATTTTTCCACAAAATCATCTACTTCCTTCAAGAAGTTAGCTATTTCTACAACATTGAGTTTTGAGAATTTTTCCTTGGTTTGTTCCAGAGTGTTGCCACGAAAAAGCGAAGTCTGGTATAGACCACCCCATGATGTTTCTAGGGATTTTGCAAATGCAATGTCTTCATCAGAAACCTGAAAAATTTAGGCAATGTATTTCATATTTCATTTATTCTCCAAAAGTTCTTTTAAAATGCTAACAACATTCCTACTATTACCTACCTCAAGTTCATGTCTTCTTAGCATATCGAACATTTCTTGCATCGCTTTATATTTGACTTCGGCCGTTATTGTCATCTGTTGCACTAGTGTTATCGTCGCCATCACCAGTTTGAAATCATCTAGACCCTTGATGTTCATGTTCATCGATGTTCGGAGAGACTAAATAGGAAGAAACCTTTTTTTTTATTCTGTCAATATTTAAAAAAATATTTATACCAACGTATAAGTCCTTTGATGCTATCTTTGATGGGACGTCTCTAGAGGACATTATTTATTCATACATATTTATTACGTATATTTTCTATTTTAACTTATAATATAAACAAAAAAAGACAAATTTTGTCTATTATTGCAAGCTTCTTCCTTTTTGCCTCCAGACTTTTCCGTCTGCCATTCAATATATATATATATCATTCACGTAAACCTCTTAAAGGCATTTGTGACACATTCTACTCCTGTTAGTGGAAGACTAAGCAGCGAAGTGGTCCAAGGAGTAAGCTGTTAGCAGAAGACTAACAGGTTAGCAAATTCCAGTGACCTGTTAATGTTTAATCTGTCTGAGAATGGAATCTGCAAGGAAAACTCAGCTATAGCAGATTTACAAATGAAACAAACACAGAATTACACAACAACAATAAATAAATATCTTTCAAATTCACCTGAGTACCTATGAGATTACAATACCTGGTCAGTGGTACCCCACCAGGTATGTTAGAATTAGGCCCATCTCCAACAGTGGAGGTTTAGGACGCTGTGTTCTAGGGGCTGTAATGATGATCATGAATGCTCTAGAAATGTGTTGCGGTTAGAGAATGTTAGGCGTATCATGGACGGCGTTCCGAACCAACAAATCCATCCTGGAGGAACTGGAGACAGGACAGCACATTTACTCAATCGTACAATCACGTATTTTCACTTTCTTTGGAGACGTGTCGCAGCGTGGAGTTACATCCATTGAGCGCTTTGTTTCAGGGAAGAGTCAATGGTAAGAGCATGCGTGGTAGGTCTCCGATGAGATTGACTGACCAGGTTAAAGTAGCAATGGATCACCCCCTACAAGAGTGCGCTACGAAGGCTGCAGTTCGACAGGAGTGGCGACGGCTTGTTAAGCATGCCACTTATAAGAAAAAGAGCAGTTAAATAAATTCTAACTCAATATAGCCGAAATTGTTATGCAATGGCAACAAAGATATTTAATAAGCTTCTAGTTACTATAAGGGAGCTGCCACTAAAACTATACAAATTAAGAGTCAAACAAATGCTGGTTAATAAATGTTTTTATTCGACAAAAGAATACCTAGACACTAAGCTCGACAAAGTCATGTGACTAAATAAATATTGTTAAAAAATTAGTTACATATAATAATTTACATCCCTGTACCTACCATGTTTCTGACAAATATATTATTTCATTTCATTTCATTTCAGGTTGTCTCTTTATAATCAGACACCATTCTTACACAATCTATCGATTTTTCTACTTAGTTGTTCGAGTAATTCTTTCTTAAATTTATTTTAAAACAGACTATATAATTAAAAATAAGTGTAGTCGTTTTAATATAAATAACTACTTACTTCAATATGATTGCTCAAATCTTGCATGTTCGTTCTAGTGCGAGTCGAAATACATTCGCCCAACGTCGTTTTCCAATCCAGCGCATGATCTTGGACTTGTTTGATTATCGGTCGTAGATTTACACGAATAGCTCCGACATCCACAAACTTCACGTGTCCGTACAAATCAGAGATAATGTCCTCGAAAAAGAACAGTTTCTCCTCGTATTTATGAATTTGATTGTGTTTCTGAATGTATTTCTCGCAAGATAAATGCTTGTCGAAAGCCCATAGGTGTTGATATTTTTGCCATCTGCACAAAGGAAATTTTATTAATATAGTCACTTTTAGTGTTGCCCAACTATGTTTTTCTTATTTTTTATACTGAACACGACATGTGACATCGTGCCCACCTGATGGTAAGCGGTACGCGAGGTCCAAGAATGGGAGCAACTGACGCCAGTCACTAACGACCGGCATCAGTCTCTACCACTATGCCGGCCTAACAAGATGCTTTTTCACACTTCGCTTGAAGGACTCCAGGTTATAGGAGTGGGGAAACACACTGGCTGGGAGAGCATTCCCACATCTTCAGCGTGCGACAGATGTAAGAGTTGCAAAAAAAGCAAAACCAATATTCAGACGATTTTTTTTATTAATGAAAAAAAAAAAGGCTTGACCATATTTCTTTTAATCAAAAATCTGAGCACATTTTAGTTAGGCCGCGTTCGTTTTAAGAAATGTTAGCATGAAAATACCACTTTTTTAGCACAAGTCGTTCGTTTAATAAAAATTCTAACATTTGATGCTAATTTCGTATGTCAGTACCGTGTTGAAAGGAGGGTTATTGATGTTACTTTTTGACAGATGTCATTTAACATAAGAAATGGTTTGTTTACATTGTTGTATACTTATATAGAGTCAATGGTAAAGCATGCGTGGTAGGTCTCCGATGAGATTGACTGACCAGGTTAAAGTAGCAACGGATCACCCTCGACAAGAGTGCGCTACGTAGGCTGCAGTTCGACAGGAGTGGCGACGGCTTGTTAAGCATGCCACTGACGACCGCGACCACTCTGCCAAGAGTGTAGCGACTTAGAAGAAGAAAAAGAGCAGTTAAATAAATTCTAACTCAATATAGTCGAAATTGTTATGCAATGGCAACAAAGATATTTAATAAGCTTCCAGTTACTATAAGGAAGCTGCCACTAAAACTGTTCAAATTAAGAGTCAAACAAATACTGGTTAATAAATGTTTTTATTCGACAAAAGAATACCTAGACACTAAGCTCGACAAAGTCATGTGACTAAATAAATATTTGTATGCTAGAAATAGCGAAGCATGTGATATAATTACATATAATAATTTACATCCATGTACCTACCATGTTTCTGACAAATAAATTATTTCATTTCATTTTTAAAAAAAAAGGAGAGTTCTTCGCGCCATTTTGCGTAAACATGTCAAGTGCATGTTTTTGTTTTGTAAATTAATTTACTGTGGAATATCCAAAAGTGGTGTGGTGTGGACAAAAGTGGTGTTGTTTTGTTTAATAATGTGCTACAATGTGAATAATTATGGAAAACGATAAATTGGACTTTAAATATGGGGCACAAGTGGCAGTTTATTTTTTGCGGTTTTCCCGCGCTGTCAACCTGGGAATATTTTACCCGACGTATTTGAGCAGTGGATGGTTCCGCGAGTGACTCCAAGAAAAGCATCAAATTCTGCAGCATCTGGAATTTGATGATGACCTCATTAACTCATGAAAAAGAAAGATATACTACGTCAGACTTGGCTGTATGGGCTAGACCCTTTGCCTTCCCTATCATCTCATTCATCATCCATCGGAAGAGAACAAAAAAAAAAAAAAAATTTGATTCTGAAATACATAAAAAATAGTTTGTTATTGTTGTACCTTTGTATACACTTATTAATATCCAGAGTAAGCCTGTAGACGGTGTCTTGTATAAGAATGGTGACGTCATTGATCGACATAACTCTTAGAATGTCTTCAAAGAATGAGAATACATAGAAATCGTTGCCAGTCGCGTCCGAAACACGTTGTGGAGGACACGGAAGGCAAGACTTCTTCATCCAACGAGGGAATGATGTTAGTCTAAAAAAATTAATGTAAAATGTACGTGAAGCTATAAATTAAGTAGGTACTAACTAACTCAGTTAAGTTACTATCATCACGACCGTTTCCCTTTCGTGGTGGTCAGAAACCACGGTAACAAGATAGCATTTCACAAGTTACGCAATGTAGTTTTTTTTATAATTTTAACGGGTCTTTACGCGATTTACCTTAGAGACATATTTATCACGACGTTTCAGCCAAGTTGCATTGGCCGTGGTCACGGGTCGACTGGAGCTATGCGGTGTAGTCTCGTACATACTGGGCGGTAGATGTAAACCTACCCACTTATCACTTTTAAAAGTTTTTAGAAATCACGACACACATTGGCCACGGCACTTGGATGAAACGTCGGGAGAAATATGTCTCTAAGGTAAATCGCGTAAAGACCCGTTAAAATTATCAAAACTATTATGAATGTGCGCGAAAGTTTAAATACCTGTTAACAAGTTTTATCTTGTTCTTTGTACAAAATCGACTTGTATTATCAATATTGCGTTTGTTTCCGTTAACCAAAATACTTTTAGTTCAATCAGATAACCACTTAACAAGTCGAACTTGTTCAAATTAAAAAACCGATTTCTCTCAGTGCACGGTTACCATTTACTTCATATTCATATTGTTGTATGATATTTCGCAGGCCATACAAATTACATACATTACATTACATCATCGATGTATATAGATAGGCCTTCACTGATATAAAAACGTTCCCGCAAAACTAATCGAAGTCATGTAGCCGCACCAACAGTCGCGAGCTAGCAAGCTTTGAGAGCGCTTATACATTAATATTTATATCGAGTGAAACTAGTCTTTATGAGCATGCATTGTGACAGAATTTCCGACAAATATCGCATGTGACATTCATTGCTTGAAAGTTGGTCCCCAAAGTTGGTAGGGACACGTGGCAAGCGGCACGTTTTTAGAGTGCGTTTTGTATTGAATAGGCCTATCTATATACATCAATGCATTACATACAAATTCTTACCACTTCATTTTAAAAGTTTAATTAAATTTTTAAAATAATAAATTTAGTGTCAAACTATATCCACAGAGTTTTAAGGCAGTTTATAAAACTCCCTTAAATAAATAAAAAACTCACCTGTTAAGAAAATGCTTAATATTGTATTGGACAATGTTACAAATCTCGGCCGGGGTTGGTTTCATGGTGATGTCAGGAGGTACCAATGTAGCGTCCACTTGGAACATCGGTACCCCTGCGCTGAGGCATTGCTGGAACTGTTCTAGGTTTTCTAAAGTCAAGCTAGAAAAAAAAAAGACATGATCTTATTTATTTATTATGGTACAACAAACAAATTACAATCATTTGCATACATTGACATATTTTATTTTTATTTTGTTTTTTTTATTCTGTTATTAATGACATAAAATTATTATATGTATTGATCTAAATTTAATAATACTAATAATAAATAATAAATATTTCCAGACAGGTTAAGAATTAGATATAGTTTTATGTTTAGATTTTGTTTTTATTTTGGTTTCTGTCGCTTGGCTGTACGACTTCTCGCTTTGGCCTTGGCCAAATAAAAAAAGGGACTTTTTGACGTTTGGCAGCGCGGGACGGACCGGCTGATTTTGTTGTTTATTTTTTTATTTGGATTGATTATCCTCGCGCTACGTTAATTTGTGGAGAAACGTAGCGGTATATTGTTGCTGAGCCTTGGTGAGGAGCGTCCACTACCAGGGCATTTGGCTGGAGCTGAGGCTAGGCCCAGTTCGGGAATTGCGGTGGTGGAGCTCTCACGGTGAAGTTTTGTGGACTCGTGTTGGTGGGGTTCCGGCAGGCCAGTTTGAGCCCACCTGGAGTAGGCACCCGTGATCTCCCAGATGACAGGAAAGACAGGTTTATGTTTGTGCATGTCCTAATTTAACCTAGAGTAGTAGTAGATGGTTTATGCAATAAATGGCCTGACCACAGATGGGTTTGTTTTATTTTGTTCTGGCACAAGAAAGCCGTTCCTAAACTCCTCAACAATTTTTAATAACATTTTATTAACGATTTCACACGTTGGTATTAGTAGAACGGCTTAACGTGCTCTCCGAGGCACGGTAACGATGGTGTTGTAAATCTATGATAAATGCACATAGGACAGTATTTCTCATTGGAAGATGCCGGGGTTTGAACTGCGTAACTTTTTATTTAAAGGAAAGGTTTTATACAACCACGGCACCTTATGTTAATATACTTGAAGATAAATTCCTTTGAATACCATGGATTTGTCACACCCGGGTCCATCATGTGTGGGAGAGAGAGAGACTTACTCGGGCTTACGACCTGGTATATGTCGAATAAATATTATGATCTCACAGAAGAAATGATCAGGAACGGGTTTAAGACTCAGCTTTACGCATTGAAAGACGGCATTGACGGAATCATACAGTATTTGGTTGGGTAGGGAGAGAAGAATGGTGTTTCGGGCTTGGTCTAAGCTGGTTCACAAAGATGGTCTTCTCTTTTTAATTTTATTGCGTAACAAGACGCACACCATCCACCATTCTGCTCGTCACCCTACCCAACCAAATACTGTATACTGCATACTAACGTAACAAGAGATTTGAATATCTTCTTCTCCCAATCAGAGTAATAGGAGCACATGACATCAGACTTTCCGGTGCTGGTTCCAAGAATTAGATACTCCAGCTTCATCAAAATGGGTCCGATCCGTTCGTAGATGCGTGACGTCATAGCTATGCGTTCCAAACGCTCGTTCTCCACTTCAACAAAATATGTCTGAAATAAATATAGGTATTCCAGATGCGAAAAGTCATAATCATTACCATCACAGCCCCTAGAACACAGAGTCCTAGACCTTCACTATTGGAGATGGGCCTTCCGGAAATTTGGCTGGAGAATTTTAATTTGGCCTACACTCGCCACGCTCGCCACGCTCGCCAGAAGGTTTGGCGTTGGCGGAAATAAAATCCTGGAAGGCCCATCGCCCATAGCGAAGGTCTAGGAGTTCTAGGAGCTTTGATGATGTACGAGTTTCATTGCATTTCATTTCAGCTCCCAGAATGCAGCGTCCTTGATTATATCTATTCATCTATATTGCTATCTAGCTGTAAGTTTTCCTGTAATAAATAAATAATACTACTACTGAAGTTTAAAAATAAATTTGCTCCTTTGACAATTACAACGGTATAACTGTGAATCCAAATCCCCATACAAAATGAATATATAATTTATATTCCGTTAAAATAAACCGATTGATGCCTAACTTTTTTTTTTTTTTTGACAGCAAACAGTCATTTACTTTATATTACCATTAAGGTCCTTCGCGCCATTTTGCGTGGACATGTCAAGTGCAAGTTTTTGTTTTGTAAATTAATTTACTGTGGATATTATTGGTCAAAAGTGGTGTTGCTTGGTTTAATAATGTGCTACAATGTGAATAATTATGGAAAACGATAATTTGGACTTTAAATATGGGGCACAAGTTGCAGTTTATTTTTGCGGTTTTCCCTCGCTGTCAACTCCCATATTTTACCCGACGTGTTTGAGCTATGGTGCCGCGAGTGACTCCAAGAAAAGCATCAAATTCTGCAGCATCTGGAATTTGATGATGACCTCATTAACTCATGAATAAGAAAAATATATATCGTCAGACTTGGCTGTATGGGCTAGACCCTTTGCCTTCCCTATCATCTCATTCATCATCCATCGGGAGAAGAGAACCAAAAAAATTATATTACCATTAACAAGACCTTGAGTGTCGAGAATTTACACAAAATACGAATAAACGACAACACAAACAAGCATAGCAGTGTGCTTAGTGTAAAATGCAAGTTTCGGAAAACGTAACTGCTGTAGTTACGTTTTTTTATTTTACATTGCGTGTTATTGCAAGTTTGGCTATAATAACAGGCAATGAACATCGAAAATTCAGTAAAAAAAACTCTACTACTATAGTTGCGTTTACGAAACGTCACTGTCACACTAGGCATACTGATTAAAAAAATAAAATTATTAACATCAAAATTGAATTGAGATAGTAAGTTACATCATAGCAGAAACAATATTACTAATACTACATATATAAACTGCTACTCATTAGAAATGTTATTATTAAAGTCAAAATATACCTTGCAAGGATACAACCAAGTATCATCACACTCCCCAGTCTCAGCATCTTTATAATCTTCAGGTTTCACGATAGGAAATAAATCAAACATTTGAATTTGTTCCAAGTAGAAACGTATTTCCTTTTCAACCATTTTTAGTTGCTGGTAGACCGCTTGCAGAGAGTTTTGACCTGGAATTTGAAGATAATAGTGTTAATGGGGCCCTGGGGTCACTGATCGCCAGTCGAAATGTCAGTGATAAAGCTCGACTCGCCATACACAATGCCATGCTAGTACCAACACTTATGTATGGAAGCGAGACGTGGATATGTCACAATTAATGCAGTAGAAATGAGGTCTTTACGTCGGATATGCGGCGTAACTTTGATGGACCGCATACGTAATAACGAAATACGCAAAAGGGTAGGTATAAAAGAAAGCATAGGTACAAAAATAAAGAAAGGCATGCTCCGATGGTTCGGGCATGTTGAAAGGATGAGCGAAGAGAGATTGACGAACCAGATATATAATGCGAAAGTTGTGGGTAAAAGAGGCCCTGGTAGACCAAGACTTGATCAAATAAATAAAACATTAGCTGAAGGTGAATTAAAAAGCCATCGAAACAACAGGGCATATATGAAGAGGTTGATGAATGTCGAAGAAGCGAAAGAGGTATGTCGTGACCGTGACAAGTGGCGCTCAATTGTCTCTGCCTACCCCGCAAGAGATTTGGCGTGAAGATATGTATGTATGTGTAATTTGAAGATAGCTTCAGCATACTGAAGCAACTGACCGCCTCCGTGGTGTAGTGGTAACAAACGTTGCCGTGAACTCGGGAGGTCGTGGGTTCGATTCCCACCGGGGGCAAGTTGTACATTGTATAATTTGACTTGGTCTGGGTATTTATATGTATAATATGTATATATACAAAAAAAAAGTATAATATGTAGTTTATCAACCATCTAGTTTTCGTAACACAAGCCTCGTAGCTTACCACGGAAACTAGATGGCTCTGTGGGACCTGTCTGAAATATTTATTATTATTATTATACTTGAAGTTGTCTTTAGATCGTAAGCTGACACGGCCTCCTTACAGCCACGAACTTATATTTATGTTTATTGACACAGCCTTTTTAGAGCCTCGAATTAATTATTAACTTGATATCGGTAATTTATTTTAGTCTATAAGCTGACACGGCTTTTTTAAAGGCACGAATTATTTTTAAGTATCTACCTGGTTTTAAAAAAAAACTTGTTTTAGTTAAGAATGTATTGTAGGTGTATACTCTTATATATGTAATATACATATAACTTATTTACGTATTTGTATATGTGGTTTGGCTCGAGGCGCGGTGGTGGCTCGGTTGTAAGAACTCATTCCTTAAATCCTACAAAGGTCGGTTCAAACTCACCCGGCATGTACCAATGAGAAATACACTTTTCTTACGTACATTTGTTATAGGTTAACGAGTTTCCAAGACGGCATTAACGGAATCATACAGTATTTGGTTGGGTAGGGAGAGGAGTAGAATGGTGGATGGTGAGCGTATTATCGCGCAATAGAAAAAAAAAGGGAGACCTCCTTTTCTTAAACCAGCCTATAGCATATAAGGTCGCAAGCGCGAGACACCATTCTTCTCATCTCTCACCCACACACGATGGACCCGGTACCCGCACGGCGAATCCATGGAATGCTTAGAAATTTGTCTTCTCTTCACCACCGTTCCCGTGTTAAGCCGTCGGTCCCGGTTCCATTAATACCAACTTGTGAAATCGTTATTAAATTGCCATTGAAATTCACATCATTTCCTTGCCAAGCCGTCAGGCTAGCGTGGCGAGTGTAGGCCAAATTCTCCAGATATATGATCTGGAAGGCCCATCTCCAGCAGTGGAGGTCTAGGACGCTGTGTTCTAGGGGCTGTAATCAAAAATATGTGGTTTTATGTAATTATAAGTATTATGTATTAGTTGTTGTTATACTTGTACTGTCAATAATAATAATAATAAATCTTTATTGTACATAAAATAATGTACATAGACAAGCATAATACCGTATGGTATAATTATAATTGGTGCAGAGTACGAATTAATAAAAAGTATAGTACCATCACGACCGTTTCCCTTTCGGGGTGGTCAGAAACCACGCTTATAAAGAATCGGATTTACATTTAGCCAACTTTACTATAGGCCAATCATGACAAGTGGCAAGCTTGTCGATGAGACATCGCGTACCAAAATCGAGAAATACCTATCACATTTTTTTTGTTTTTGATTTTTATATATATTATTGTAGTGTTATATAATTTTAACGGGTCTTTACGCGATTTACCTTAAAGACATATTTGTCTCGACGTTTTCTAAGGTAAATCGCGTAAAGACACGTTAAAATTATAAAAAAAACTATTATGAATGTGCGCGAAAGTTTCAAAAGTTTAATATATTATTGTGTTTCGAACAGGAAATCGAACCCGGTACCTACGAGTCTAAATCCACGGAGGCAGTTAAGAAATAATAATAGTTTAAATCAATTATAGATATACGATAGTAAGTATAAATAACATACCAATATATATGTCATATGATATTTATTTATTTAATTTAGCAAGTCAACAACATGTTTACAAAATCTTATACAATATACAATCTAGAAGGTATCTTAATAGTTTAGTAAACATGTTACTTACAGACCAGCATTGCATTCAAAAGAATGCAATGCTGGTCTGTAAGTAACATGTTTATATAATAAATCATCATCATTACAGCCCCTAGAACACAGCGTCCTAGACATCCACTGCTGGAGATGGGCCTTCCAGAACATATATCTGGAGAATTGGCCTACACTCGCCACGCTGGCCAGACGGCTTAAATAAATATAATAAATACTTAAATTAAATAAATAATAAAACATACCTTTATCGATATCTTCAATATACTCTTTAATGCCTAAAGCTGTCCAGGTAATTCTAGTTAGACCTGGTAGTATATGTCTTTCTGTATCCAATAGATGTTTCTTCAGCAGATGGGTTTCCGAAGCACTGAGCGAGGTTGAACTTTTATTATATTTAGCTATGATAGCCTCTAACGCTTCCAGTTCGTAGTAAAGTCTGTCCTTCTGCATTGCTACGTTTCTGATGTTTGAGGGTAGATTTATTCCTGTAAAATACAGTATAGTAAAGTATCATCACGACCGTTTCCCTTTCGGGGTGGTCAGAAACCACGCTTATAAATAAGCGGATTCACATTTAGCCAACTTTACTATAGCCTAATCATGACAAGTGGTAAGCTCGTCGATGTCTCCAGCGTACCAAACTCGGGAAATATCAAAATAAATGTTTACATTAATAAATATTTTTGTGTCCCGACCAGGAATCGAACCCGGTACATCCGAGTCTAAATCCACGGACTTAACCGCTAGACCACGGAGGCAGTTACAATATGTAACTTATTTAACTCCAAAGTTCGAAACGTGGACATCCGTCAGAGTAGCCTTTAAAATTTGTAAGCTGATTTAGTGGCTGGGCCGGAAACGTCTGTCGCAGGGCTGAAAACCGTTAAAGTAGACGGGTTCAAGAGTGTGCGTACAGGAAGATGCAGAGTGGGACGGCCCCCCGCCAGATGAACGGATGACCTAATAATGCTATTTGAATATAAGATGACACGGCCCATTTACAGCTATGAATTTATGTTTAATTGACATATCATTATTATTATTTAGATTATAACACAAGGTGTCAAATGTCGTGTTCAGTATTAAAAAACATGATTATAAAAGCGTGAACAATTTGTCATATTTGTTAAAATTCCAGCGTACAGGGACATGTGACAACATGTCGTGTTCATTATAAGAATACATGTTTTTAAAAGCTTGAAATTTTAGTAAGGTTTGTTAAAATAAATCCCAAATTACAACAAAGCTTTGAACTATTTTAAATAAAGTAAAAAGAGTTTAAGAGTATAGGAAAGAGATAAGGAGAGGATGTATCAACAATACTACAGACCCAATTGTTCCATTAATTCAGCTTCGTGAATCACAAGGAAGATATCCTTCGAAAAATTAGTTCTGAACTCCAATCCATATTCTTGCATCAACTTGTGTACTGTCAAATCTCTCCAAGTTACATCAGTCTGAAAATAAACAGTTTTTTTGACCGTTTCCCTTCCGGGGTGGTAAGAAATCACGCTTATAAATAAGCGGATTCACATTTAGCCAACTTTACTATGGGCCAATCATGACAAGTGGCAAGCTCGTCGATGTCTCCAGCGTACCAAACTCGAGAAATATCACAAATAAATTAAATATTAATTAAGTCTAAATCCACGGATCTAACCGCTAGACCACGGAGGCAGTTATGATTATATTATCATGTACTTGTATATCCTAAATAATATGTATATTGTTACGGCATCCTAACAAGATTCCTCAAGTTTCTAATTATTTTCTTCTGTTCGATCAGAACGACCGCGATGTGAGCTATCGTGTCTAGCTTTGATAAACTGACGTTTCCAATCCAATCAAATCCAACCAAAAGACTTAATAATAATAATAACTAAAGTTTTGTGTAAAGTGCAGTGCTTAGTAAAGCTGGAAATAGTGAGCTTCGAGATCTGTGAGAACCTATCTTCATTCCCCTAAGTCGTATGCCTTTGTATACTGATTTCAGCAGGTTCACCATCTCGTTAATCGACTTTGCGTTGCACATAGGCATGTAGTCTATCTTAATTCTGACTTGTCTGGTGGGTTACTGCTGTACCAGGTATTTTAATCTCATACGTACTAATAACTAAATTAAAAAGGTTATTAATTGATCGTTGTGGTGCAGTTCTGCATATGTTTTATTTTGCAAATCTGATATAGCTGAGTTTTCCTTGCAGATTCCTTTCTCAGTCAGATTAAACATTAACAGGTCACTGGAATTTGCTAAGCTGCTGGTCTTCTGCTAACAGCTTACTTATTGGACCACTTTGCTGCTTAGTCTTCTACTAGCAGGAGTAGAATCATTCATAAATGCCTGTAATAGGTTTATGTGAATAAAGATATCTTGACTTTGACTAGCTTAGATGTAAATGGAAATTCGACTATTGCCAATCCGTCTGCGTACAGTGATTCACCTAGAACAACTGGACGTTATTATTTTATGCAGTTTTTATGTCGTAAATCTTTTATTAGTTTTAATTTTAAATTAAGTTCTTAAAGTAAATAATCATGTAAATAATTAGGCTAACTTACGAGCCCTTCCTTGGCGAGAAGCGAGACAGAGCTAGGTGAGCGAACATTCTCGTAATGTTGACCAGGTATTCTCATCAGCATTACTGAAAAAAAATATAAATACAGCAAAATCTTTGCATCACTTACTGAAAGAATTGGGCCTAAGCAGGTCTGCCGTTAATACATTTATGGAACGAGCTTCCAAGACGGCATTAACGGAATCATACAGTATTTGGTTGGGTAGGGAGAGAAGTACAATGGTGGATGGTGAGCGTATTATCGCAAGGCCTCCTTTTCTTAAACCAGCCTATTGTCGGTCGCAAGCCCGAGACACCATTCTTCTCATCTCCTACCCACACACGATGGACCCGGCACCCGCACGGTGAATCCATGGAATGCTTAGAAATTTGTCTTCTCTCTCATTAAGAGGGTATAACACTTTTGCATCCGTCTCGGTCGCACAATCCAACAGTTTTAAAGATTTTTCAAATCAGGTGGGTAGTTTTGAAAAAAAATTTAGTTATATTTTATATATTAAAAGTTAAAATTTAGATTAGTCCAACATACAGATATAGGTATCAATAATTTTATTCAGTGTCTTTTAAGTTAAGTTATTATTTTTGTTACCAAAATGATATGGTTTTTGTACCGAAATTTAGAATTATTATTATTAAAGTCCCTTTGCATTTTTTTTTTTTAATTTTTTTTGTGTTTTATTTAATAATAATTGTGGCTTCTGTCTTCACTTCACTCAGACCAATCACCTCAAAATTGCATAAATATTTTTAGCAAACACTTACAAGCCTTGTCTCTTCTTCGTTTGTCAGCTAGCTCCTTATTGACAATGTCAGCTGGTTGTAAAGACGTGACAGACGCCCGTCTACGAGTACCACCTGATTGTTTTGTACGATTTGACGCTGGCACTGCTTCTACTAAGAAAATAATAACCAGGTTATAGTTCTTCATAATCATCCTCACGCCAAGTCTGCGACAATGCGAAAATGCAACAATGCGAGACACGACAAGAATAGCTATTTTGTAACGTTTGAAATGACAAAAAGTGACAGTAATGTTTAACAAACATTTCGAGCATGGAATCTAATGGCCGCTGTATTTAATTATATTTTATTTTTATAAAAACTTTATTGTAAAATACAAAAATATTCTCTGCCCGTTAATTATTATATAGGTATACATATATATATGGTTTTGTATATTTTAGTTTTTTTTTTAAGTTTTATGTTTTTTCACCTTTTTTATTTATTCTTTTTGTATTTAAACTATTGTTTTATTTAATCTAAACTTAAGTTTAGAAGCTTAAAACAGCTGTAAGTATTACAAACATTCTTTCATTACAGCCCCTAGAACACAGCGTTCTAGACCTCCACTGTTGGATATGGGCCTGGCAGAACATATATCTGGAGAATTTAGTCTACATTTGCCACGCCGCAGATGGGTTGACGAGGATCTGATGTAAATTTTTAATGACAATATTTTAACGATTCCGATTGACCACCTCCGTGGTCTAGTGGTAACAAACGTTGCCGTGAACTCGGGAGGTCGTGGGTTCGATTCCCACCGGGGGCAAGTTGTATAATTTGTCTCGGTCTGGGTGTTTATATGTATGATATGTATATATTTACAAAAATAATAATAATAATAATATGTAGTTTATCAACCATCTAGTTTCCGTAACACAAGCCTCGTAGCTTACCATGGAAACTAGATGGCGCTGTTTGACCTGTCTGGAAATATTTATTATTATTATTCCACAATTTGGTATTAGTGAAACCGACGACTTAACGTGCTCTCCGAGGCACAAGAACGAACGGTGATGTTGTAAATCTATGACAAAATGAACGTAAGAAAAGTGTATTTCTCATTGGTACGACCTTTGTAGGATTTTAAGGAACGCGTTCTTACAACCGAGCCACCACCGCATCTTATTTCAATTAATAATAAATAATTAAATCTAAAATAAACAAATTTAAATTCAAATAGTATCCGCCGGCATGGTGGCAAGAATGCTGGCCGCATTTCCTCGCTGAATCGCTATGCTGATTCTCTTGGCGAGGAAATAAACAGCCCTCTTGTCCCTAGAGCAGACAATTAGACGAGGGGTGATTATTTTTATTTATTTTTTTTAGCTCTTGGACCCTACGGGCCTAAATTAATTAAATAAATAAATATTTCCAGACAGGTCACACAGCGCCATCTAGTTTCCGTGGTAAGTGACGAGGCTTGTGTTACGGAAACTAGATGGTTGATAAACCACATATTATACTTTTTTTTTTGTAAATATATACATATTATACATATAAACACCCAGACCGAGACAAATTATACAATGTACAACTTGCCCCCGGTGGGAATCGAACCCACGACCTCCCGAGTTCACGGCAACGTTTGTTACCACTAGACCACGGAGGCGGTCAAATGTCAATTAAATCTTATTTCAAAATTAACTGTAACCATTTATAAAAAAATCAGTAGGTATTTTACAGTATGACAAGAAAGCCCGTGGTAAGTGAGTGATTGTGATACAATTATGATAAACTTAAAGCGCTACGTCGTTTTGTATTATAACTTACCATCAACCTCCATTACTTTAGCTTGTAAGAAATAAATAATATTAAAAAAAAAAATACAAAAAACGCAGTACTAAGTATATGTTATACAGCATTCATCGGGCCCTGAGATAAAATGTAAACAATCCAGTAGTGGTTTTCAAAATTTAATAAACGTGGAAAATGCTAAAAATGTTGGTTCAAGTTCGCTCAATTTGTATAAGAAACAACAAACAGTTAAAAGAATAACACAAAAAAAAACAACAATCGTAACAACGTGTTTGGAGAATCGCACTCGCGTCAACAAAAAGATCGAGACTGAGAGTAGGTAAAGATGGCTGATATAACCCTTCAATACCAAAATTCTTACACGGCTGTACATCTTTATTTGTCAGTATTAAAAAGCATTAAAAAGTTTAGAACCATTGTCTTTTTAGGTTTTTTTTACTGGCAATAATTAATTAGAAGTCAATTTAATAAAAAAAAAATGCACCACAGACAAAAATTAAAGTAAATATTATTTAAAACTAGCTTTTTTGGTCTAAGAAAATATTTGTGTTTTACGTACAAAATACTATAAGTAGGTACTCCGTCATAACTAATTATATTGCTATTTCCATAATTGATTCCCTTTAAAATACCTTTTTAGTGGTTTGTTTACATTTTGTGTAAGGGTCCGATGAATGTCGTATAATGGGGTGTGTCACTAACTTTTTATCACGATAGATGGCGGATGATAGATGGTACCTAATATAACTGTCAGTTGCATAGAAAACTTGTATTTTTATTACGAAATTTATAATTTTTTGAATATTGTGCAGAAGTGAGCAGCTTTTAAGTGTACAAATCGAGATTTCCAAGCGAAGGCAAAGATATGGTGATCTTAAAATTGCCGTTCAATTAATTCAACCTTTTTTTTTATTTTAAGCGCTTTCTTAATTCGTCTTTTAAGGTAGGTCACGTTAAGTTAAAATGCATTTTTCTGTTATAAAATTGTAAAACTACAAATAAATTTAAAAAATGAACAATCTTAGGTGTAAACAAGGTACCAGTGCCGCTAGCGACATCTACAAAATCTTTGCCTGATAAACCCCATTACTCCATAAAAAGCATCAAATTCTGCATCACTTGGAATTTAATGATCCCAACTCGTTTATGAACTCTGTTATGAACATATATTATGAAAATAAATTAAGTGTTTAGGGTTGATGTATTCTGTACATAAAGACACTTAAAAAAAAGTGATACATATTTTTTTTACAAACTTAACTCTCACCTCCGTCATCTTTGAATACAACTTTAAGAATATTTTTCTTCATGATATTGTCAACTAACTCCGATGCACCGTTCACCCAATCTTTGTATTTAGATTCTTCGTATTCTTTGATTACTTTCGACAAGTTCTTATAGAGTATAAACGCTTCTTTTTTCTGTTCAGACTCGTTTAATTCTGGCACCTACAGTTTTAAAATAAAATCAAAACATTTATTTTCTAGAATACGGTACATATTGTGACTAGTAGTAGTACAGTTTTCCGGCGTATCCTGCCGTCATGCAGCATGAAAATAATTTAATTTTCCTACTCAAGTACATCACTAAGAAATTCCTTATTTGAATAGTATACCTTTAGTACCAATAGCTTAAATAACTTTTTTTGAAAATCCCTTACATTTAATGCTTTTAAATCAGATGGCAAATGATTAAATATTTTTAAGCGTTAAGATGCGGTACATAGTTTGTCTTTGTATCTTTGACCTCGGTAACCCATAAAAAAATAAAAACTATAATACTTGTAACAATTTTGTACCTAGAGATTATACCCGACTAATCCCATCTGATTTAAAAGCATTAAATGTAAGACTTTAAAAAAAATATATTTAAGCTATTGGTACTAAAGGTATACTATTCAAATAAGGAATTTCTTAGTGATGTACTTGAGTAGGAAAATTAAATTATTATCTTTACCTATCCTTTGACATAATATAAATAATTGACATGTAATTTATTTTTCCATTTTTTTTTTAATGTATTTAGCTTTGTTGAAACTATTGTCTATCAGGATACGCCGGAAAACTGTACTTCTACTAGCGACAATATGTACCGTATTCTAGAAAATAAATGCTTTAATTTTGATTTAAAGATATTAGAATGTTTATTGACAAATATGACTATTTCAAGGATATACATTGAGGCCAATGTTAATAATTTTAGCTTTTTAAATAAGGGTCAGTCAATGATGTGCCTGATAGGCACACATTAAACATGTCAAAAGATAATCAGCCTTTCTGCAACTATAACAAAAATACAGTACGACTTACCTTTTGAAATTTTAATACAGGTTGTTTCATTTTGTTGAAAAGAAATCTAGCCCAATATATGGCACCAGCTGCTGGTGGGTGGTTGCGTAGCAATGGTGGATTCTTACGGTATCTCTAAAAAGTCAAAGTTTGAGAAGCTTTATATCACAGAGTCTCAGACCTCCAGTGCTAAGAGGAACCTTTTATTGACAATATTTGAAATATTTTAATGAGTAGTTCAATATTTCGTTATTTGAGTGCTAAGAGGAGCCCTTTATAACACACTTGTTAGATATTACGTTATTTGAGGGCTAAGAGGAGCCCTTTATAACACACTTGTTAGATATTACGTTATTTGAGGGCTGAGAGGAGCCTTTTATAACACACTTGTTAGATGTTTCGTTATTTGAGTGCTAACAGGTGCTTTTTATAACACACTTGTTCAATATTTCGTTATTTGACTGTTAAGAGGAGTCTTTTATAACACACTTGTTTAATATTTCGTTATTTGAGTGCTAAGAGGAGCCCTTTATAACACACTTGTTAGATATTACGTTATTTGAGTGCTAAGAGGAGCCCTTTATAACACACTTGTTAGATATTACGTTATTTGAGGGCTGAGAGGAGCCTTTTATAACACACTTGTTAGATGTTTCGTTATTTGAGTGCTAACAGGTGCTTTTTATAACACACTTGTTCAATATTTCGTTATTTGACTGTTAAGAGGAGTCTTTTATAACACACTTGTTTAATATTTATTTGAGTGCTGAGAGGAGCCTTGTTCAACACACTTGTTCGATATTTCTTTATTTTAGTGCTAAGAGGAGCCCTTTATAACATACTTGTTTAATATTTCGTCATTTGAGTGCTAAAAGGAGCCTGTTATAACACACTTGTCTGATATTTCGTTTTTTTGAATTCCACCATCTCGACTCAATACACAGCACAAATAGTAAACAAATAGCCCTAAAATGAATGATGTCATTACTACTGACCGTAAATGTATCTTCAATGACAGTAATTTCCTTAATAAATTGCCTCATAACTAGATCGAATTTAGTTGACAATTGTTTATGGATCGATTCTCGCGTTTGAAGTTCTAGGAATTTTAGCAAAACATCCAGTGCCTCTTCAGATGACCTAAAAAAAACAAAAATATGATTACACACTATACTATACTATACTATACTATACTATACTATACTATACTATACTATACTATACTATACTATACTATACTATACTATACTATACTATACTATACTATACTATACTATACTATACTATACTATACTATACTATACTATACTATACTATACTATACTATACTATACTATACTATACTATACTATACTATACTATACTATACTATACTATACTATACTATACTATACTATACTATACTATACCATAACATACTATACTATACTATACTATTTATTTATTCGGAAAATCAGCATCTTTAAATACATTTTTTTTTAAAGTAGTGATAATGAATACAGTCACTGTCACTGATGTCGCCGCTCCAAAGAGAGGCGAAATATTTGGCAATAAATATTTTAAGCTTCAATTTATATATTTTACCAAGTAAGAAACACATCTAACACACTTTATTTGTTGCAGATAATGAATACAGCCTATTAAATATTTTCACAAAAGATATATGAATATAACAAAAACCAATTGAAAAGAAAATCTTCATCAACAAATACTTAACTCAATAATAAACTCAAAAAGCAAACAGAAAGTGACTTATTTATTTATTTATTTAATAACTTAATTGCACTATGTACAAAGGCGGACTTAATGCCGCTAGGCACTCTCTGACAGCCAAACCTTTAGGACATTAGGAAAGTTTTCGTGGTAAGTAATATTTGTAAGACATTGAGAGCATCTGTGAGATACTTAGCGGAACCATCCCAAAGGGGAGAACAGTATTCCACGCATGATCTGATCTGAGCTTTGTACAGCAACAGTTCAATCAGAAGGCGGTAAAAACCGCTTCACCTTGTTCAGTATTCTGAGCTTTGACGCTGTTATGGTGATGCTCTCAATGTAGTTACGGTGGTTAAGGTCTGAGCGTATTTCCACCCCGAGAATGTTGAAGCTGGGCTGTAGATTTCTGGGCTGCCCTGAAGAGTGGGGGGAAGAGAGAAGGGAGACTTCTTGGCCGTAATCGCATGCCTGGGTCTTGTTGGTATTGAAGTAAACAAGATTTTGGAGACCCCACAAATAAATTTTGTGGACGGTGTCGTCCAGTTCTGCCGTCATTATGCGCCGTGATTCCCTTTAGTTAGTTACCTTCCAAAGCACAATGAACGTAGCCCAGAGACTTCATACCATTAATATTCAGAAGAATGGGTGAATACGTACTATACTATACTACTTAACTGATTTTAATAAAAGACAGATATGATCTTGGCACACAAGAACAGAAAGAGGGTAAATAGGAGGGTAGGTACGCGTAGGTAATACCTCGTAACGGATTAGGGTTGTGATTAAATTTCTTTTATTGAAACACACTTTACCTTAAATTTCCAAAACTCTGATTAATATAGTTCTTCGCTTCTTCCTCCAAATATTTAACTTCGTTCCAAAATTCGTTCATAATGACATCCCAGTTTTCCTTGTTATCAAATACGAAGATGCTGAAATCAATTGTTTTTAATGGAAAGACGAGATTGGTGACTCGTTTTCTGACGTCGTCGATTTGTGTTGGATCACTTATTATTGACTTCAGCTCTAAGCCGAATATTCTTTCAAAATCTATTAAAACCTGAAACAAAAAACTTATTTATGGCGTTTCCTTAACAACTCCATTCCGCAACCGAACCACACCACACGCACAGGTCAGAATATGCACCCACATACCGTAGTCACCTTCCCTTCGCGTACCTAGAAATTTGGTGACTCATACATCTGTCGCACAATAAAGATGTGGAATGCTCTTCCAGCCTCTGTGTTTCCACTTTCCTATAATCATCTAGTCAAGCCGGCATAGTGTTAGGGACTGATGTCGTACATGAGTGTCTGATTCCAGTAGCTAACATTCATGGACCATGCACGCCATTTACCATCAGGTGGGCGCAAGGTCACATGTTGTGCTAGTATTGAAAAAAAAAAAAAAAAAATGCCTACTCAATTATTTCTGTCGCTCGAGAACTGTCAAATTTAGTGTACAGCGCTACATACCTTGGATATCGCGGCGAAAGAGTGCCTTCACTCGTAGCCACGACTCAGACTTAGCTGTTAAGAGCTAACAGTGAAAGAGAGACGGTTTATAGGGTGTCTGGGCATGACGGCAATTCGAGCCTGATGTCGAAACGTGTGGATACACTTTACTGGGTTTATCAACACGAATGGTGGAAACTTCCCCGCCCCGGCAAACTGGCAATTTACCACCATCAGTAATATTTGTTGTTCTCGTTGAAAGTGTGTGCCATTTGCAATGATGTCAAAATGTATTTTTTTATTTTCAAGGAGAATATTGTAAGCTTTGCCATGATGATATTTTTATAAAAATAACACCGATTGAAACAGGAAAAAACTACTTATCATTAGATTATTTATTGCACAATAAACAATTAATATATTTAAACGTACATATGCGAACTTATGTCTAGTGACATTTTCTACCGGCTAACCATTGAGATAGTATAGATAGCAATGATTGTGGGTGCATTATAATCACTAATTTAAAATCGGGATTTAAAAAAAAATCTTTAACTATTACTATTAAATAATCTTACCTGTACCACATCGCCTAAGTCCCTAGCAACTGTGCCTATATAGTCTGTGGTTGTAAATAGCAACGGTTGGTCAAATTCCCATCGCGCGCCCTTAGCACTGATCTCTATCCGTCTGCGAGTGTCCCTGTACTGCTGATGCCACTCCTCCATTATCTTCTGAGACGTCCGTGCTAAGGACAGAATCTCCTCGTTTGGTTTGCTGTGGATTTTTAAATATTTGGTACAACAAGCAAGCATGGAATAGCGATATACGCGAAATGAGAATGCCCATATTTCTTAGAGAAATGGACGCAATTTCGTTCCATAATGATTTCATTTTTATTTGATAGTTAATATATTGTGTTTTTATAATCTGTAATTATTTTTTTTATTTTACCCTAGCATAACGATAAATGACATAAACTTTTTTATACGTTAATAGTTACATAGTTTTGATCCCGCCGATTTGAAATCCAGTTAAATGTTTTATCTATAATAAAGTACCTGCTCATAATAAAGAACCTAATCGTATAAATAGTGCTTTGTAATTATTTCATATATAAATTTTAACCAATTGACTATTTAATTAAATTATACTTTAATGCTGGGGTAAAAGAGATGTTGTATTTAAATTAAAAAAAACACAAATAATTGTTATAATTATTGAACTGTAAGTATTTAGTTGAGGCACGCTGCAAAAAAGTAGGAGCCTGGTTTTGAGCTCTTTTGCCACAAATTATTCGCTTTACAAACATGGCAATCTTTGGACTTTTGACACACCCGTCAAATAATATTATATCGTGCTCGGTGGTATATATTATACCCGACGTGTTTGGGCTATCAAATTCTGCAACATCTGGAATTTGATGATACCTCATTAATTCATAAGAAAGAAATATTACGTCAGACTTGGATGTATGAGCTATAACTTTTGCCTTCCCTATCATATCACATCATTCATCATCCTTCGGGAAAAGGGAACACAAACACCACAAAATTTATAGAATAATTAATTCATATAATTATATACGTAGAAGTATACAAGCTAAATCTCTAAAATTCATAGACAATATAGATTAATCATGTCAAAATATAATTTAAGGTTAAAACGATAAATTGGACTTTAAATATGGGGCACAAGTTGCAGTTTATTTTTGCGGTTTTCCCGCGCTGTCAACTCCCATATTTTACCCAACGTGTTTGAGCTATGGTGCCGCGAGTGACTCCAAGAAAAGCACCAAATTCTGCAGCATCTGGAATTTGATGATGACCTCATTAACTCATAGAAAAGAAAGATATATTACGTCAGACTTGGCTGTATGGGCTAGACCCTTTGCCTTCCCTATCATCTCCTTATAAATAAATAAATCTCATTCATCATCCATCGGGAGAAGAGAACCAAAAAAAGTTATTTCTGTTTATCAATAAATATCCGAGTTCTTCGCGCCATGTTGCACGGACATGTCAAGTCCAAGTTTTTCGTTTTGTAAATTAGTTTACTGTGGATATTGTTAGTCAAAAATGGTGTTATTTAGTTTAATAATGTGCTACGTTGTAAATAATTATGGAAAACGATAAATTTGACTCTATACAAGTATATGGGGCAGAAGTTACACTTAATTTTTTGCGTATTTCCCGCGCTGTAAACTCCCGTATACCCTTCGTGTTTGGGCGATATTGACGTGAATTACTCCACGAAAACCATCAAATTCTGCAACACTTGGAATTTGATGGTCCCCAATTCGGTTATGAACTCTGTATTATGTAAATAAATTACGTGTTTAGGGCTGATGTATTCTGTACAATGTCCTTCAAAGACACATAAAAAAAAACAATAAATATCTTTAGTTAAAATCTAATTTTTTTCATGAATATTGTATTAATACGTACAATGACGTACATCTTTAGAATATTGATGTTTTATTGTATGAATGGCAGTTAAATTTGTGATTTTGTAGAGTCAAGTAAATTTTTCAACTTTTTAACTTATTAATTAACTTTTTAGGTTATTAATAGGTCCCGGAATCCCGGAAACTTTTTTAAAGTTTGAGTTACATTCTAGAAGCAATAATGGTGATACTTACTCGAACAAAGTCTGCACACATAGTACTCTTTCGAGCTTGTCAGCTAGAGCCCAGGATATTCTGGACATAAGCGGTACCATGGTTTCATCTGCGCGGTATCCCTTCGACAATACCCACATCATGTATAGACTTTCAACCAGTTCTGGGAGCAATTCCAGCATTAAATGGAGGGGAGAATCGTCTTCTATCACCTGGATAAAATTATGTAAGTATCATCACGACCGTTTCGCTTCTAGGGTAGTAAGAAACCACGCTTATAAAGAAGCGGATTCACATTTAGCCAACTTTCATCTTTTTTTTTTCAGCCCCAAGCCCCAAGAACACAGCGTCCTAGACCTCCACTGGTGGAGATGGGCCTTCCAGAACTTGAGAATTTGACCTACACTCGCCACGCTGGCCAGACGGCTTGGCAAGGATATGATGTCATTTTTTTTGTATGACAATTTATTAACTTAACGAGAGCTTAACATGCTCTCCGAGGCACGGGAACGGTGGTGTTGTAAATCTATGACAAATGTACGTAAGAAAAGTGTATTTCTCATTGGTACATGCCGGGGGGGTTTGAACCGGCCTTTGTAGGATTTAAGATATGCGTTCTTACAACCGAGCCACCACCGCGCCAAGACAAGTGGTAAGCTCGTCGATGTCTCCAGCGTACCAAACTCGAGAAATATAACAATTAAATTAAATATCAAATTATTTTATTTATTTAGATACATATTATACTTTTGAAATAATCAATTCCTCTGTGTTACATAATTTTAATAAGGTACCGGGTAAATATATTTTATTTATTCTCAACACAGAAGCTAGTCTTCCATTGTTGGAGATAGGCTTTCCAGAAATTTCTATAGAATTTAGCCTACACTCGCCACGCAGTAGGCCAGATGGGTTCGCGAGAGTCCGATGCCATTTTAATGTCAATTTATTAACGTTTCCCAATTTGGTATTAGTGGAACCGGGACTGATGGCTTAAAGTGCTTTCCGAGGCACGGGAACGGTGGTGTTATAAATCTTGAAAAAAGCGTTTTCTTTAATACTAGCACGACATGTGACCTTACGCTCACTTGATAATAAGTCCATAAATGTTAGCAACTGGAATCAGACATTCATGACAGACATCAGTCTCTAACACTATGCTGGCTTGACTCAGGCAATTCTAACCTGATCCCGAAACGTGTGGATACACTTTATTGGGTTTATCTGCACGAACGGTGGATACTTCCCCGCCCCGGCAGACTGGGCAAATTACTATCAGTCCGCCTACCACCTATTTATTGTCCTCGTTGAAAGTATGTGCCATTTGCAATGATGTCAAATGCCAATTTTTACTTTAAAGGAGAACTAATATTGTAAGCTTGCCATTGTGTTATTTATATAAAAAAACGAGAACACAGCCTTAAAAGTTGATAAACTTACCGTAAAGAACCGCATAAGTGTAGATAAGAATTTCAAATTGTCCCCAGACAAATTGTACTGTTCCAATAGTTTCTCTCGAAAGTTTTCGAATTCCTGTAACAATAATTGCAATATTATAATAATCAAAAAGAAAACATTAAATAAACAAAAAAATAAAATAAACTACACTACAAATAAAACAAAAAAAATAAAATAAAAATTATAACCGTCCGATGTGCCGAGGACACTCGCACTACCAAGACTAGCTAAGTCTTGGTCTTGGTCTTGCTTTTGTCAACACTACTAGTGTTAGTGTTGTGCTAATTTCTTTGGTTCAATAAACTTTTTATTATTTTATTTAAAAAACTTCAAATAACCTCAATTAACGGTGACTTTGCATTTTCCAAAAGCGACAATATTTTGACAACATTCGGCGCTTTTAGTTGTTCAACCAAAGTCGATATCTCAGTATTCCTTTCCCGCCAATATAAGTATTCAGCTACGGGACCATCGCCTTCTTTAGCCTAAAAAAGAAATAAACCTAAATTAAGAAAAATAATAATAACATATAAGGTCGCTGCGTCGGTTATGCGGCGTCAATTTGTATATGCATTGAGAAAAACCAGGCAAGTAGTGTCTCTGGAGGCAGCCCTTATGGCCTACAACGGATATGTAGATTCAGCCCTAAGGTACGGCATAGTCATATGGGAAAACTCTTCACAGTTGAGTGATCTTCTTATAATACAAAAACGTTGCATTAGAGCTATGTTCAATCTCAAACGGTTGGCCTCTTCTCGACCATACTTCAAAAATTATAGTATTATGCCAGCTCCATGTCTGTATATTTACGAGGTCTGCATTTTTGTATACAAGTATAATTACTATTTTCAGCTTCAATCTACGTTTTCACAAAGACAAACTACAAGCCACCTGCGAGGTTAACAACAACATTAAATAACTCCTACATGATGTGTATTAAAATATTCAATAAATTGCGTGACTATTTTAAGGATGAGCCATTCAATAAATTCAAAAGATTAACAAAAGCATGGTTGTTGAAAAGGTCTTTTTATAGTGTGCGTGATTTTCTTGACTAAATTGTGATTATTGACTAAATTATATTGCATGCTTTGACATTTACATTATTATTAATAATCTTATTGACGGACTGATAAATGTTGGGATGGTTCAGCCAAGTACCTCAGAGATGCTCTCAATGTCCTACAGAGGCGAGCTGTTCGAATTGTGGACGATGCCACTATATCTGGAACTCTCGAATCCCTGCAGCTTCGCCGAGATGTGGCTTCTCTAGTGTTCTACCGGCTATACTGTGGTGAGTGCTCTGAAGAGCTCTATAACCTAATCCCTTCCTCTCCATTCCGCAACCGAACCACACGCACAGGTCAGAATATGCACCCACATACCGTAGTCACTATCCCTTCGCGTACCTATAAATTGGGTGACTCATACATCTGTCGCACAATAAAGATGTGGAATGCTCTTCCAGCCTCTGTGTTTCCACTTTCCTATAACCTGGAGTCCTTCAAGCGAAGTGTGAAAAGGCATCTAATCAAGCCGGCATAGTGTTAGGGACTGATGTCGGACATAAGGGTCTGATTCCAGTTGCTAACATTCATGAACCCTGCGCGCCACTTACCATCAGGTGGGCGCAGGGTCACATGTCGTGCTAGTATTAAAAAAAAAAAAAAAAAAAAATGTTTTACGTTTCTGGTTATTTGTATTTATTCTTGTGTCTATAAATATGATATTCTAATTGTAACTACGGTAATATAACACCTTTGCAGGTAGGGTTTGGTTGTACTAATCGATAGCAATCACAACTGCAAATTTGTCTACCCAGATTTTTTACACTAATAAATATTTCATTTCATTTCACTTTGGCCACATACGTACGTACTACATACGTAATGTCGAAATACGAAAAATGGTAGGTATAAAAGAAAGCATAGGCACAAAAATAATGAAAAGCATGCTACGATAGTTCGGGCATGTTGAAAGGATGAGCGAAGAAAGATTGACGAACCAGGTATATGATGCGAAAGTTGTGGGTAAAAGACCACAGACCAAGACACACGTATCACGATCAAATAAATAAAACACTAGCTGAAGGAGAATTAAAAAGCCTTCGTAACAAAAGGGCATGTATGAAGAGGTTGATGAATGTCGATGAAGCGAAAGAGGTCGTGATCGTGTCAAGTGGCGCTCAATTGTCTCTGCCTACCCCGTAAGGGATCTGGCGTGAAGATATGTATGTATGTATGTATTAACAAACATATTGGCAAACGGGCTGCATTTAGCTTACTCAGTTCTGCTCGTGTAAAAGTGGCACAAAAATACACTGTACGCCTCCAATGTATTATTTACGGCTTACGTACAAATTGAGGTGTACGTTCAATGGCTACAGTCTCTTGACTATAATATAACGGAGGAATTACTGTCAATAGTAAAATAGGAATGCGATAATGATAATAACAAAGTGTGTAAAGTTTACACACCCTCTTACACACACTCACACACTTACATCCTACACAAAAAGAGCACACATTTTTTTTTGTTTTTTTTTATTTTGAAATGAAAAGTAATATTATATTCAAAAGGGTGTCTGGGCGTTGACTGCTGACGGACAGACCTATACATAGGCTTAGTTCGGCTGCAAATGTCTGTTTTCCTGTACCATAATGCTTGATGATATATTTCATTATTTTCATATCTTGTAAAGTTTAATATAATAATTATTTATTTATTTGCATAAATGTCATATTTACAAATTTACAGGTCTTAAAGTAAACTTAAGAGTAGGTACATTTGTCAAGTTTTGGCGAGCAAATATTTTATACATGTGTGTTCTACTAATTCATTGCATTTAAAAAAAGATAAACAATACTAAGATCACAAATAGTAAACTATGTAATTTTTTGTAATACACACATCAAAAAAGTCTAGGGATCAAGCATGTTTATGCGGATTTCTTGTGATTGAGATGTGGCTTTGTAATAAATTTATGATTTTATAAATTTATATGGATCCTTTTTGGTGCATTTCATAATTTAAAACAGGAACTGTCAATCAAATTCGAGTAAAAGATGAAAATCAGCTGTCAATATTTTCCCTATAAAAACATAAGACGCATTGAAGACATTATTAGTGCTACTGTTTCCCTACTACTGATTAAAACCAACGTTATTATGGAGCGGCGACGTCATTTAAGCAGGGAAGAAATGATCAGAGCCGTGGGAATGATAGAAGCTGGTTCCCGGCAACGTACTGTGGCTTTAGCTCTGAATACAAGTCAGAGTGTTATCAGTCGACTTTGGACACGTTACCGAACCACTGGTACCGTGGCTGAGCGCCATGGAGGACGGTATCGCTGCACCACACGGAGACAAGACCGATACATTCAAATCACAGCTCGAAGAACTCCAACAATAACCGCCATGATGTTAGCCGTGAGCCTTCATCGCTCTTCAGGGAACTTAATTAGCGACCAAACAGTCAGAAACCGCTTGCATGAAGTGAACCTTCATTCCCGAAGACCGCTACGGGTACCACCTATAGCAATGCACAATCGTAGGACTCGATATCAATGGGCTCTTGAACACAGAAATTGGACAGAAGAACAATGGCGTTTCGTGTGCTTTTCTGATGAGTCTCGTTTTGGTATGAGGCCGGATACAAGACGTATACGACACTGGAGAACCCCTGGACGCCAACAGCGATTAAAATCCTGCCAGGAAGTCCATCCTTATAGTGGTGGAACCATCATGGTATGGGCGGGTATTTCGATCGGCGGAAGAACTGAGTTGATTTGGATCAGAGGCAACCTCAACGCTCAAATTTATGCTGAGACGGTTCTATCAGACGTCATCGTTCCTCTACAAGTGCATATCGGTCCCTTATTTCAGTTAATGCATGATAATGCACGACCGCACACCGCAAGAGTTGTAAGACAGACTCTCGCCGCAGCTAACATCAATGTCCTGCCCTGGCCTGCTCAGTCGCCAGACTTGAACCCGATTGAGCATGCATGGGATATTCTTCAGAGAAGAGCTCTGCCGAATATGGAGGGTATCCAGTCGCAAGAAGACCTTTTTTTGTTGTTGCAACGAACATGGGCGGCCATTCCACAGCGTGATTTGGATGAACTCATTTTGAGTATGCCAAACCGATGTTCTTGTGTTGTTAGTGTTCGCGGTAGAAACACGGATTATTAATTGTTTAAGTTACCCAATAAAATTAAAAAAAAAACTGTTATTTCAGTCTTTTTTTCGAACTTTAATGTTAGTGGTTCAAATGTCAAAAATCCCTTTATTAGGAAAATGGCAATTTTTTTTACTAATGCAAAGGTGACTTGGTTTATCGTTACTGTAGACAAACGAAAACATTTTATTTGATCAATCCTTAAAGAAAATTTTAATGAATATCAATCAGGAGAAAAGTTATTGCAAAAATATATGTTGATCCCTAGACACTTTTGATGTGTGTAGTAAAGAATTCATTGATATTATAATAACATTTTTCTATTAACCATTTTTAAAATTTTATAATAGTTTTTTTTTTTTCGTAATAAATAATAAATATTTCCAGACATGTCACACAGCGCCATCTAGTTTCCGTGGTAAGCTACGAGGCTTGTGTTACGGAAACTAGATGGTGGATAAACTACATATTATACTTTTTTTTTTGTAAATATATACATATTGTAGAGTTTGTCTGGTAACTGTCTAATTTCTTTAGGCATGATGTTGTAAACCTTGATACATATAATAAGTGAGTTCACACTAAATAATTTACTTTTATGACTGGGAATTTTAAGTTTTGTAGTGTTCATGCGACTAAATTTTCTTCCTGTATCACATTTGACAAATAGGTCATTATTTTTTGCAACAAAATTTACTATTTCTAGGATATTACTGAATAAAGATATTATTATTATTAATCTTGTGACTGCAAAGGCAGGTTACACTACTTAGTGCAAACGTCAAAATGAGTTGTCTCCGGCACGATTTTGTAAGTTTTAGTAGAAGCGCGCGCGTCGTCTTCCAAAATCTTTGATTAAAACTTACCTTCCCAATACAAGAAGCAATAGTATGATCAATATGTGTCTCCCAGTTCACCACAGCATCTTCCAGTTGCTTTATAAATGCTGGGTTATTTATTAATTGGTCTGGTATTACGTCTTCTTCTAAAGCTGGTATGTTTGGCATCGGCATGTGGATTTCTCCTTCTATGTGTTCTATAGTCCTATGTAAGTAATAAATAAATAAATAAATATTTCCAGACAGGTCACACAGCGCCATCTAGTTTACGTGGGAAACTAGATGGTTGATAAACTACATAATTATACTTTTTTTTGTAAATATATACATATTATACATATAAACTTATTTTAAGTGTTTTCATCTTAAGGTTCCTACTGCCAGTTCTGTTCTTTGCTCAAATATAACACTTTCCAGGCACGATAGATATACGAGAATGTAGTCAGTAAATTATATAACACTCGTACCTAATATAATTATGTACTTATTCATAGACCTAACCAAATTCCGGTGGGAATGTACGGTGACAAAATAAAGAATAAAGAATAAAAACACCCAGACCGAGACAAATTACACAATGTACAACTTGCCCCCGGTGGGAATCTACTATCACTAGACCACAAATGGCTGCATGTATCTAATTTGTACACTTACCAATCAACAACATCAATTAGTGTATCAATATCGGATGTAATTTCGTTAGCTGTTGCCTTTTTATTCGTCTCTGTATCGAATAGAGCTTCATCCTAAAAAAAATATATAAAACAGTAAGTTGTTTGTACAACAACGTCAAAGAAAAGTATCACCTTATCGGGGTAGTCGGAAACTACGCCTTTAAGAAAGGGGATTGATATTTAGCCAACTTTACTAGTTGCAAGCTCGTCGATGTCTCTAGCGTACCAAACTAAATTTTCTAACTAAACTGTCCTAAATTCATGTATTATTTCCATTTCCTCACTATCCTTAATTGCAGCAAAATCCTATAATCAAATAAAATGAAACAAAACCAATAATCAATTCGATTCAACACTGACTTGTCTTGACGGATCTCTGAGACCCTGCAGTACGGGTCACAAACAATATTGCAAAACATTAGACGCTTGCAAGTAAAAATACTATTAACTAATTATTTAAAATTAATGATAAACTAAAAATACTTAATAATTTTTCAATACTTAATAATACTATATATATATCAACGTGAACACTAACAGTGAGTCTGGTCCATAAATTCAAGGTCGCTCAGCGAGCCATGGAGAAAGCTATGCTTGGTGTATCTCTGATGGATAGACTTCGAAACGTTGATATCCGTCAGAGAACGAAAGTTACAGACATAGCTTTTAAAATTAGCAAGCTGAAGTGGCAATGGGCCGGACACATCTGCCGCAGAACCGACGATCGATGGGGCAAACGGGTTCTAGAGTGGAGACCACGTATGGGAAGACGCAGAGTGGGACGACCCCCCGCCAGATGGACAGATGACCTAAATAAGGTCGCTGGTGGGGGTTGGATGAGGGTAGCGAAAGATCGCGTTAAGTGGCGAGCCTTAGGGGAGGCCTACATCCAGCAGTGGAGAGATACAGGCTGATGATGATAATGATGATGAAATATTTTTTATTTAATTATAGTTCATGCATACCGTGTACCTAAAATATTGATTTATGTGTATTGTTGTAATTTATTAACCGTTTAATATTCTAAATAAATAAATAATAAAGATAATGTTTTATTCTAAACTTACTTCAACATCTATTTTAGAAATAGTTTTTTCTAACAATCTTGCTCGCGCCGATATTGTGGACCCACTGTGCATATTTTTCATTCTGAAATTAAATTTGTGATTATCAATTAATTCAATATAATTTAAAAAAATAAATAAACTATAAATAAAAATATACACCTATGATTTGTTCATGAGTTTAGTTCATCATGCATCATCATCACGACCGTTTCCCTTTCGGGGTGGTCAGAAACCACGCTTATAAGCGGATTCACATTTAGCCAAATTTACTATAGGCCAATCATGACAAGTGGCAAGCTCAAGGCGTCGCTCGTCGAAGTTTAGTTCATGGCTGACTTAATTATTGTTTAACTGTATGTGGTGGTTACCTATTTTAAATTAATTATAGATTTTAATAAAATGGTGCGTTAGTAACAGTTAGTTAGTCAAAATTGCTCACCTGCTTTCTGCATTTTCTCTTCTTGCAATATTGGACATTCTGCGATAATCGGATGGCCTTAGATAATTCACCTGCAAAATTTTATTTATTATTTAATTTCGAAAGGTCAAGTTACTTCGACCATGCTCACGAGACGTTAGATACGCAGATAAAAATGGCAAACATTATTGCGTAACCGGCACATGTACAAAATATGTCTGGGTCTATAAAAAGCGATCTTAAAAATGTAATATAACTATTTATGAATAATCGATCTGTGTATATGTATGTATCCAATGTACATATTTAGTAGTCTTATTTTTTATTCTCTATATCTATATAATATGTATTATAAAATACTCCTTTGATCCTAATCCAATTTTTTTAATCCTTTTTTCCCTAACTTTGACACTGGCAAATTGTTACTAATGCCATTAATAAATAAAAAAATAAAATAATCGATGATTCTATATATGATAATTTAAACTTGTGGAATACAATCAATAGAGTCTGGCTAATGAAAGTAGATAACGAAAAATCGCGGAAAATTCAAAAAATATTAGTCTGGTATCCTTCAAAGTTTGATAAAATACGTGGATAAAACTTACTTGATATTTGGTTTATTTATTGGTTATTGTTTTGAATACATTTATATGTACAAATCTTATACAAATTCCACTAACAAAGAAGCTATCTTTAAAATACAAAAGCGATGCATTCGGGCAATAAGTAGACTAAAATTGACTGACACTCCCGTGTCTATATTTTAGAAGTTGGTAACTTCGTAAAATCTAATCTAGAACTTTTTCCACTTAGCATAGATAAACGTAATAGAGTACGATATGGAAATAAATTATGCCCTCCAAGATCACGTACGGCGTTAATGTATAAAAGAATAATCTGTATGGGACCCAAAATATTTAATATTATTTACGACGATATTAAACCTTTATCCACAGAGATAGGGAAGCAGAGGTGATCTAACTGCGGTCAAAGCGTGGCATTTCTCACACACAAGTAATGTTCGCACACTAATACAGAAGACAGGACCGGACACATTTGCGAAATGTCAAAATATTATTATATAAGTATAATTATGCATATCGCTCACAAATCCGTCCTGAATCAGTGTATAAAGCCCACTTCGGAAGATAGGTTTTGTGTTCTATGATTAAAATAATGAAATGAGTATTTTTAGCTATATGGTTTTTTAAAAAATACAACATAATATAATAAAATCGTTTATTTATATTTTCTTACATATATTATTCAAAGCAATGGCACGCTAATTTTGGACCGGATGGCGAGTGGTATCTGGGTCTCGAAGAGATACCGAACCCCTCTGTACCGGCCGAATGGGCCCTAAATGGTCGGGGGGGGGGGAACGTAAAAATTATTACGAGACAACCGGATGGTAATGCGGTTGAAGTTGCTTGGAGTTTTCTGTAATGTTTATACCCTATTTAAATTTTCAAACATGTCTCTTTTCTTTTATCCAAAAAAGTACTTTTTTTTTAAATGGGCCGCTCTCATATTATTCTGAAAAATAAATAATAATTATTGTTTTATAACTTAACTTCCATAAATGTTTTGTAAGTATGAAATAAATCTAAGTATTGTATCTATACAAGGTGGAGTTTTGAGACGGGACAGTAAGGGCAAATATCTTAACCGTTATAGTTACAGGAAAACGTTCCTAGGAGACCATCCATAACTTATTGAGATATTCTGAACTTCATTCACAGATTTTGGAAAAATCTAGTCAGCAAAAACTTTTGTTTTTATGCCGATCGATCCTGTTTCTTATATGGATCAAAAGTCTCTACTGGAGCAACTGAGGTTTGAGTACTAGAAATGACAGAAACCAAACCAAAAAGGCCAAAAAGGTAGCTCGGTTGATAGAATGTATTCCCTAAAATCCAAAAAAGGTCGGTTTGAACCCCGGCATGTACCAATGAGAAATACACTTTTCTTGCATACATTAGTCAGATTTACAACACCACCGTTCCCGTGCCTTGGAGAGCACTTTAAGCCGTGGTCTAGTGGTAACAAACGTTGCCGTGAACTCGGGAGGTCGTGGGTTCGATTCCCACCGGGGGCAAGTGGTACATTGTATAATTTGTCTCGGTCTGGGTGTTTATATGTATAATATGTATATATTTACAAAAAAAAAAAAAAAGTATAATATGTAGTTTATCAACCATCTAGTTTCCGTAACACAAGCCTCATAGCTTACCACAGAAATTAGATGGCGCTGTGTGACTTGTCTGGAAATATTTAAAAAAAAAAAAAACCTTTTTTACTAATTAACCCGGTTCTACTAATACCAACTTGTGAAATCGTTAAGAAATTGTCATTAAAATTTACATGAGACCCTCGCCAATCCGTCTGGCCAGCGTGGCGTGTGTAGGCCGAATTCTCCAGAAATATTTCTGGAAGACCCATCTCCAATAGTGGAGGTCTAGGTCTCTGTATTCTAAGGGCTGTGATGATAAATAGAGGCGTGAAAGACGGACAAACATACATACATACATACACACATACATAAAAAGCTTTTTTCACGTTTATAATATTAGTATGGACACCCAGACAACCTAAGCGAAAAACGTAAATATATTTTTGGCCTTGGGTAAGAATCGAATCTACGCACTGCGGGCACTCTGTGGATACAATTCCATAGGATTTACCACTAGACCACGGAGGCGGTCACAACAATAAAACGGTAAAAAAATAATATAAAAATTATTAATTTTACAAATCCGACCCTGTGTTGATGGAACTGTCAATGTTGTTGTTTTGCAACAATTTTTACGTTTTTCTCTAATAAAGCAACAAAAATTGTAAGATTATTATTTTAATTTCGTTAGAATACAATGAAATATATCTTCTGTCTCTCACATATTTTGAAATTACAAGAATAATCACTAATTTTATTGAATTATGTGTTTGAATGCATGGTGTCAACATTTAAAACTTACTTGTGGAAGGTTATTCCTAGCACTTTTTTATGTTTTGCACTGTCGCACATATAAGCACTACACTAGACCATGATTTAGTAAAATTTTCAAGATGTAATTTTAGTTAAATAATGAATAATCACAATAATAAGTCGAGATGGTTGAGTTCGCTGTTGTTACTTTATTGTCTGTCAATTGCCTTGTAGTCTATGGTTTCAATGAAAAAATGCCACGGTTGCTCGTTTATGCAGTGTGTATGTGAACTGAGGAAGTGAGATAGCTATATGATCTTTGCGATGAGAATGAGTAAGCGCAACTTATATGGTTATACGACTAAATAATATGTTGTCTCTGCTTCCTTAACTCTGTGCCTTTATCGCATAGTCTGTTTAAAAAGACGTTGACTAAAGTTCTAATTGAAAAATCATATTATTCTGTGCAACTGTGTTAATATTTTATTTTTTTGTTTGTGTGATTATATAACCATATGTATCTTTAACAATGTATATATATATACAATATTTGTACGCCTCATGGCAGAACACAGCTGCACTTTTATTAACTGCTAGGTTAATATATTATGTAGAAATTGTGATCGGTAGAGATTGTGTTATCTCGTTTACTGTAGGTAACTAATATTAGTTACAGAGTATTATAAATTGATTTAACCAAGTGTTCCAGACGGTAACTACGGTGATAATTAAATGAAATGAAATTAAAAAAAATGAAATTAATTAATTGATTGATGCTTTCACTGAGAAGATTATTTGTTGCAAGTATCAAATTAATAAATCATACTAACCTATGAAATTCAACACCACACGTAAACAATTTTGTTTTTGGTTGATTAAGCTACTTTATCTTGTAATTTGTACATCATGTAAAACAATATCTTTCAGACTCCACTTTTAATAGTTTTATATATTTTACAACGCAAATCAAACCACAAAACAATAAAGAAAATGTTTGACAACAGCCATATTAAAAAAAATACACTGTCACAATAGTGTTGCCATTGTTTCCAAATAATTTGAATATCTACTTTCATTAGCCAGACTACCTATTCACATATTAAAATAGTTGTTTTGTTTTGTTTTTTAAATAACTAATTAAAAACGTCACCAAGCTGATTTCTCTGTATAAAGATTTATAAACCTGAGATGTCTTGTCATCAGTGTCGTGGTGTTCGCCAGCATAGGAATGTTCGCGGTTCAATGGGCCAGTAGTGGCCTCTTCAGTGCACACCGTAACCTCGTGAAATTGTTTCTCCACTAGCGGAGTAAATATCTAAAAGATAATAAAAAAATATGTTTTTATGTATTAATTTATCCTTTATTGCACAAAGTACAAAGGCAGACTTAATGCCCGAAGACATTATAGGTGCAATCATAGAAATAATAATAATACTATAATTATATTTATAATAATAATACTAATTTACAAAACAAACAACTTAGACTTGAGGTGTCCACGCAAAATGGCGCGAAGAACTTCTGCAAGCTTTGTCCTTAATTGTGGACGCCAGGTATGAAAACTTACATGTTTCAGCTGCAACTTCATGCTTCTCAGAACCTTCCCAGTTGTGGAGCCAACGATAAAGTAATCCGGCATCTTAAGTCTGGTAACCCTGGAGTTTTCGAATACAGGTACTTCATCTTTAGATTGGCGTACGAAATATATGTAGCGTCGGTTACGGAGTACCTCATCAGGGTTGAATTCACCAAATAGGGGCAATAGTTTTGGATATTTTATTACTTTTGGCACTGGATGCTGTAATATAATGTTTCAAATGAATACAAGTTGCTCATCCGAGAGAAGCTGTTGATGATAAACGCTTTCCTTTAGCCATTTTTTTTTTTATTTATTTATTTATTATTTATAAACTCTTTATTGCACAAAAACACTTAAAAGTAATGTACAAGGGCGAACTTAATGCCGCGGCATTTTATAACAGCTAACCTTTGGGAGTGTGGTAGAGGATTTGCGGGGTGCATTATTATAAATATACAATTTACATACAATACATAATAATCGTTACATACTACTACTTAAATACATAAATATATATATATATATACAAATACGAAACTAGTTGAGTATATAGTACTGTTTACATACAATAAAAATAGTATGATAGATATAGGTACTAGGAATATCTATGTTGTTTGTTAAGAAAGTGAGCGATAAGTAGATTTTTAAATATATTAATAGACGGCGCCCGTCTGATAACCAGAGGAAGTTTGTTCCACTCCCGAGCAGCGGAAACTGTAAAAGAATCTGAATATCTGCTGGAAGAATGGGTACGGATTTTGAGCTGATTGTTATTATGAAGATGAAGATTATGACTGTCTCCAAGGAACTGGAAACGAGTCTTAAGGTATAATTTTATGACGGTGAATCGATAAATCATCAATGATACGACCCTAGCCTGAAGGGCCACCGCGGGAGGACGCATGCCCGACTCACCGTGAGGCCTCCTAAGGCGCCTACGGACTAAAACCCCATAAACCGACTCTCTCTTACTGTTGGCCCTGTGTGCCTTAACAGCTAAGTCTGAGTCGTGGCTACGGAGTGAAGGCACTCGTTCGCCGCGTGAATAGTCTAGCCAACTCGGAATATTTATTTATTTAAAAACTTTTTTGTACAAAGTAGAAAGGTGGACTTAATGTCAAGAAGTGTAAGACATTCTCTAACAGCCAAACCTTGATTAAATATAGATGCAATCATAAAGATAATAATAATACGAGTAACAAATAACTATTTAAATTTAACAGCTAATTAATATACCTATACTCGTCAAAGTCAAAGTAAAAATTCGATACATCCAGTCTGGCCATTGACAATTTTATGTAATTGTAAAAGGTCATGTATGGATCTATGTGATTTGAGAGCAGTCATTTTCAAGAAAAACTAATATTATAAGCTTGCCATGGTGATAATTATATAAAAATAACATCGCTTGAATGCACATGACTTACGTAAAATTGTATAATAATATATATTGCCAACCCGTCTGATAATAATAAATAATAATAATAGCTTTGTACTTACAACAACAGTGTAATATTCAATGGTACCATCGATATTTGGATCTAAATCATCAGGAGCTAAAATTGAAACAAATCATTAGTGTTAAATGTTTTTAAAAGTAAAGTACCTATCATCACGACCGTTTCCCTTTCGGGGTAGTCAGAAACCACGCTTATAAATAAGCGGATTCACATTTAGCCAACTTTACTATGGGCCAATCATGACAAGTGGCAAGCTCGTCGAATCCTATAGTAAAGTCGGCTAAATGTGAATCCGCTTATTTATAAGCGTGGTTTTTGACCACCCCGAAAGGGAAACGGTCGTGATTATACTACTTGGTTAGGCAGAGGAGCAGAATAGTGGATGGTGAGCGGGTTATTGCGCAATAAATAGAGAGAAAACCATACGTTTCGTCTCTTTCTCACACTTAGTACTTATTGGAGCATATTATTTGACTTAAAGACGTTGCTCGAGAAGAATGATAAAAGAATAATAGATCAGCATCGCATAATAAAACATCAAATGTTCATTCTACGTAGTGTCGGATGGTGAAGAGGATAAGCCATACTTCTTCTCTCTTCCTCACGTGTATTTACTCAGAACCAATTATATACGATTGTCTTAAAAGACTTTCACACAGTCTCCAGAGTGGTTCACAGGTTTAGTTAAGATTATAAGTAATCTGGTTACAAAATATTACTTACGCGGTGGAAAGTAAAAAGGGTCATTAACATTGTCTTCAGTGGACACATCTTCACCTATTCTCAGATCTATGGAGGTCCTGATTGGTTCAATGTCTTCCGCGCCAGTCTCAGCCGCAGCTGCTGTCTCTATGTCACCCGCTTCCAATTCTGATAGAAATAAACCAGAACCATTATTATTATTATCATTAGTATTATTAATCAAAAATAAGAGCAACAGTTTCTGGGGATTATAGTAAGGGCGTTCGCGGGTTCTCTATAATTTTTAAGTGTCTTTATACTTTGCGCCGATAAGCGCCGAAAGTCATTGACAACAGCCGACCTGCTTCGATTAGTATCACTGAGTATTGCGCTAAATTAAGATGATAGCCAATTCGATATCGCAAGAATCCGAAATATCTTAAGAACAACTTTGCCTATCTTAGCCTATATTTTTAAACTCTTTTGCAGTTATTGCCGCCAACTTTTGGAACAAGCTGCCCTTAAATATTAGACAAGCATCAAATTGAGATCAATTTAAAATGATAAATAATAAATATATTAAATATTTCCAGACAGGTCACACAGCGCCATCTAGTTTACGTGGTAGGCTACGAGGCTTGTGTTACGGAAACTAGATGGTTGATAAACTACATATTATACTTTTTTTTTGTAAATATATACATATTATACATATAAACACCCAGACCGAGACAAATTATACAATGTACAACTTGCCCCCGGTGAGAATCGAACCCACGACCTCCCGAGTTCACGGGAACGTTTGTTACCACTAGACCACGGAGGCGGTCAAAAAAATAGTCAATTTACATTTATTGAATGGCTCCTAACTCAAGTATATATAATGTATATATTATATATAGTACATTTTATTTATATTTTGCACCCACTTTAAATGCTTTATCTGTCCCTAAGGTTGGCTGTCAGAGAATGTTTAGCAACAACGGCTTAACGTTTGTACAGTCTGCGGTCATTTGCTTTATGTAGGATGTGCTTATTTATTTAAAACTTAATTACACAATGTGTTCTGGAGATAGACTAATGCTCGACTCAAGGAACACGGTACCAAGATTAATCCTTCGGGTATTCACCATCATTGCGAGAGATCCCGGACGATGGGATTCCGCAATTAACCAAAGTCGGGTGAATCACATTGTTTATTTATTCATTAAATACTTTATTGCACTTTACTTAAAAGTATGTACAAAGGCGAACTTAAAGCCATTTCGGCTTTTTCTACAAGCTAACCTTTGGGAGAGTGAGACAGTATATGTGGGGTGCAATTCTAACTAATGAACTACTTGACAGAAACCATGGCGGAAACAACCATCGGAACTTTTTAGACAAGACATGCCGCCGTGGTGGCCAAGCTCATCAACGCTGCTGCCACATAAACAAATATGTTAAAGCTCTGCCCTAAGCTAATAGGCTTGGCGATTCTAATGCAGTTGTCATCCATAAATATACCTAGATTTTTGCTGTGAATGGCATGTAGCGAGTGCTTCAATCGATATCCGCAGCGAGAAGCCGAGCTAGCTCGATGTCGATGGCAGATTGTTCACCATCTTGAGTCATCTCAGACCCTTCCGGGAGAGACGGGAATCTCCTCCTAACAGAAGTAGCAATCGCTCCACGTAACAGGCAGATAATAATAAAGATTCCACACGCCCTGTATTGTCTTTTTTATTAACTAATTTCATTTGACTATTTATTTGATGTTTATTCTTACCTTCTCCCACAGCTGTATCTTCGGCATCTGTAATAATATAATTAAAAATATTTTAGTTTGAAATTAGCTTTTCGATCCGGCTTCCGTCGAAAGTCTAGCATTATATGAGCAAAACAAATAAACAGTTGTGGGATCAAATGATTTAAATTTATATTTTTCTTTATTAAGATTAACAAACTGTAACATTTAAATATATATATATATATACATTTAAATAAACAAATTGTTATGTGTGTAAACCTCAAATTAAATGTCCAGGTAACGTCAGATAGTGGAGTACAGTGGACACTGGGCATCAGATCGCCCATATAGTGATGAGTTTATCTTTGGGAGTAAGGTATATGCAGTCTTTATGCGATCTTTGTAATTGTAACGATTGAAGTTAAAAATGGCGTTTAATGTAACTTGTATCTCTCCACTGTTGGATGTAGGCCTCCCCCAAGGCTCGCCACTTAACGCGATCTTTCGCTACCCTCATCCAACCTCCACCAGCCACCTTCTTTAGGTCATCTGTCCATCTGGCGGGGGGTCGTCGTAGTGCGTCTTCCCATACGTGGTCTCCACTCTAGAACCCGTTTGCCCCATCGTTCGTCAGTTCTGCGGCAGATGTGTCCGGTCCATTGCCACTTCAGTTTGCTAATTTTAAAAGCTATGTCAGTATATATATAAGAAGTCTTTTTTTTTTTTTATACATTTATAAATTATCTGACATATGTATATAATTTCTATACATCATAATTATTAAATATTTAGAATGTAAACTGATACGGCCTCTTTACAGCCACGATCTTATTTAAGTAGTTTCTAAGTTAGTTAGTTTTACTTGCTTGTAGCAATAATGTTGTGCATAGCATACATAAATATGGATTATTGCCTGTTTACGGTCCAACTATTATTACCACTTTGATTAGTACATATGTTTTGAAAATTGTATTGATTTAATTAGTTCTGACTGTATTCAAGATGTTTTGAGAGAACCAATGGAAATGAATTTTGATTGATTTTGAGTAACTTTCGTTCTCTGTAATGTAACTTACGAGTATAAAAATTTTGGAAGTTTTTTTGAAGGTAAGCAAATTTTTAACTTTAATCTTTGCAAGTACAGTGTTTTTGTTTTGGTACAGCCTTTGAGACATACATCAACCGACGCACCTTGCATTGGCCGTGGTCACGTGTCGATAGTAGGATGTCTAACCCTGTGTGTGACTTATAGCTTTCTCTTGAGTAAAAGTATTTTTAGTATGGCTCCTAAATTGTACAATACTCTGCCAGACGGTTTCAAGGACTTGCCTTTGCCATTATTTAAGTCAAAACTAAAGACAGCTTTACTGGGAAAATGTCATTATACAATTGATGATTTTCTGACTGACGATGATCTCACATTTGACATACATTATAATATTTAAAATAGGACACTAATTATATATTTTCTGTTTGTATACCAATTTTTTATAATTTTTTATTTATATGCATTTATGAAAATAATTTTGACTTTGGCATTTAAATAAATATATCTATATGCCCTTAATGGTAAAGTATAGCTGAACGAACAAACTACTGAATACCAATTGTATGTACCTATACTTAAGGATGAATAAATGATTTGATTTGATAGCTTTAAGCGATTTTTTTCACTTTATTTCGCTATGATAGTCATTCGAGTTGGCGTTGCTCTATACTTTTTAAACAAATGAAGCAAAATTCTGCCTCCGTGGTCTAGCGGTTAAGTCCGTGGATTTAGACTCGGAGGTACCGGGTTCGATTCCTGGTCGGGACGCAAAAATATTAATTAATGTATATATAAATACATTTAAGATACTTTCCACCGATCGTCACTATTACCCTAGAATAGTACGTGAAGCGATAGAAATAAAGAAACACAAAAATTTCAAACGAGAGGGGGGTTATAAGCTATCTTCATCGTGGAATCCAGTAATCAATAGGTTTCGACGCCGGGAAAAATCGCCCGGTGTCGCCAAGGATATTGTAAGTGTCGTGTGTCGTGATTTCTAAAAACTTTTAAAGTGATAAGTGGGTAGGTTTACATCTGCCGCCCAGTATGTACAAGACTACACCGCATAGCTTCAGTCGACCCGTGACCACGGCCAATGCAACTTGGCTGAAACGTCGGGAGAAATATGTCTCTAAGGTAAATCGCGTAAAGACCCGTTAAAATTATAAAAATCTATAAATACATTTAATTAATATTTAATTTATTTGTGATATTTCTCGAGTTTGGTACGCTGGAGACATCGACGAGCTTGCCACTTGTCATGATTGGCCTATAGTAAAGTTGGCTAAATGTGAATCCGCTTATTTATAAGCGTGGTTTCTGACCACCCCTAAAGGGAAATGGTCGTGATGATACTTTTAAAGCAAAATTCAGTTAAAAAGCAAGCTTTGCTTTCAACGAAACACATACATAAGGTAAAAAGCATAAAGACCTATTTAATCATAAATATTCTCTATACTGGAATGAAAACTTAAAGTCATCACACCTTTTTTTCCTTTAGCTTTATCCTTAGCTGGCTTTTCAGCAGATTTTTCAGCAGTCTTCTTTCCCTTTTTACCCTTTTTCGGAGGGGTTGTTGGTTTTGGGGGAGGAGGAACGATTTCTGAAAAATAATAAGTCATATAAATAATACACAAAAACTAAAACAAGATGTTTATATAAAATAATATTAATATGGCGCTGTGTGACCTGTCTGGAAATAAAAAAAAAAAAAAAAAAAAACATTATCATCATTACAGCCCCTAGAACACAGCGTCCCAGACCTCCACTGCTGGAGATGGGCCTTCCATAACATATATCTGGAGAATTTGGCCTACACTCGCCACGCTGGCCAGACGGCCTGGCGAGGATATGATGTCAATTTTGAATGACAATTTATTTACGATTCCACAAGTTAGTATTAGTGGAACCGGGATCGACGGCATAACGTCCGGGGCGCGGGAACGGTGGTTTTGTAAATCTATAACAAATTTAAGTGTATTTCTCATTGGTACATGCCGGGGGGGTTTGAACTGACCTTTGTAGGATTTAAGGAACGCGTTCTTACAACCAAGCCACCACCGCGCCAATATATCATACCCTTAATAAATCAATAATATAAGGGCTCATGTCAAAATTTTCGTATAGTGTGATTTTAAATAATAAGGGTGCAAGATGGAATTATGTACCAGTTAGCGCTGACAGAGAGAAAACCTTCAATAATGACTCGGCAATTGAATTTGTCTCTGTCACACCATCACCACGCGTCTCCCATCTTACCAAAATCTTTAATCTTAATTTCCCAAAAAAATACTTTTCCTAACTCATAGATTTGCGTCCAAAAAATACATTTAACATTATATTTAAGAAATGGATTAACAAGGTATAACAACTCTTAAACACTTTTGAGACAATCTGTTAGCTTTCTGCATCTGATGATGTAAAATATAAAAGCTAAAATAAGAAGTAAAATCAATAAATTAAGTTAATATTGACCCCTTGAGTAGGTACAGATTTATTTATTTATTAATAAACATAAAAATAAAGTTTTTTTTTTCATAAAAATACTTACTCCACTCAGTAAACTCTCTATCTTCATGTATGAGCTTATCCACAATTATTTTACAAACATACATAATTTTCTTTTCTAAATTTAGTTCGGTATTGTGTACTGGTGCCAGTATCATAGCTGCCAACCTTTTCTTCACCTCTCCATCCTCGATCATATTGTAAAACACCTCATCATCAGGCATACCAATGAACGAGAGAATTCTATCCTTAATCCAAATAATTCTTGGATCATTCCGGAAGTTTATGTCATAGTCCAGGTCTGTAAATACTCCAGAAGACATTTCTGTAAAATTTCAACATTGTAATAGTAAAGTATCATCACACACACACACACACACAAAGTTGAAAATCAGCTGTCAAATTAGCTAACCTGTTGTAAGGAAACTTAAACCACATATAAGTTATATAGCAGTGAAAAGAGATGGTTTTTAATTATATTTAAGCTCTGGTTGAGATAGCAAAACCAGTGATAAAGTCTATATTAAGAATATTTGTAGAAAAGGTGGGTTGAGTTCATAAAGGTTGCAGGAAGTGAGTTAAAACAATTCTATAAATACCTACTGCAATATATATATATATATATATATCCAGTACCATAACTGATACATCTGGGAAGCCAAGACATACATGATCCTCCTGGCAGGCCAGATAGGTACTTCAATGATAATAACAATCTAAAAAACCTTTTCTATTTATTTTCAGGATAGAACCATAAACATTAGAACAAAGTTTTAGATTTGTGGGTAGACTGACAAATTGTTGTATCCATGCATAACCCTCAAAACCATAGATCTATGCTCAAAACTATGTTGCCTCAATAATATTAAAAAAACTATACTTACCTAAAAATTTTCAGACTAGGTAATTGGTTTTCAGGTTAACAATCTTGTAATTGCTTATTATTTATACATTTAATTAACGAATAAGTACAATAATTAGAAAACAAAAACTTATTTTCGTTCATAGCAACGGAATAATATTCGCATTTGTTTGACAGTTGCCGATATTTGTTTCATAAAAGTGATAATAAGTTATTGGAAGTACATTTTTGGTTTTATTTGATCTTATTTAATTATAATTCACAATTCAAAAATATAGGTAAGAAATAAATTAATGGGATAAATGCATGTTCATTACTTAGTTAGGGAAGGAGTGGCATATCGTCCTTGTCCGAATGTACGTTAAAAATAAATAAACGTATGTGATAAATACTTATTTAAATCGCGTTCCAATGTATACAATCAGATATTTATTTCATATACTACTCGCTCTAACACTTTATAACAGTTATAAGTCTGTCTTTTTCTTATTCTATATTTATCTAATGTTTTCAAATATTTCGTTATTAGATTAGCTATATAGTCTGTGGTTATTAGATTTGGAAAGGAACGCAATTTTGACGTTTAAAATTTGTTTTTGATTTGACCGCATTTTTGTCGGAATAATAATTATTATAATTGCGCATTTGTTTTGATACAAATATATTAAGCGTTTATAACTGTTAGGAAAGACCGTCTTTTGTGATATTAGTTCTCTGAATATCGCTAATTAGGAGTTAAAATGGTGGTTGTGTCGTCCACGTTTTCTGCGCCATCCGAGGGAGTGCTTGTTCAGATGAGCTCTAAATTATTTGTCAACGAACAAGAATTAGGTACTGGTTCTTTGTACATTACTGAAAGGTGAGTATATTTTAATTATTAACCATTTTTTGTTGTCTCTGTAACCCCTTTTTCATGACTTATTTCTTATTTGGTTAGGGATGTGGTGTGGTGTGGAGATGCAGATGCACCTACTCTCATCCTTCAATATCCAACGATTTCTCTTCATGGCGTGCAGAAGGACCCGACTCCTGCTCTCTTCATGGTTATTAACTTTGAACTCAGGTATGTTTTTATTCCATTTTATTTATGTTAGTATTTTCCCAAAAGTGCCTTGGTGGTCTGGTTATAAAAAAAACCTTGTATTGAATAAAAGAACCATGGTACCAATGAAAAATATGTTTATCTTACATTTATTTGTCATAAATTTTGACCACATTTGTAAAGGAAGGGTAAAGTAACTAAATGCAAGCCCACCTCGATCCTTGGGTCCTAAGCATCTCAAGCATAAGACTTGAAAATGATCATGGTTATATTTGAACATCATTATAGGACCCCAGATGAGCTATCTATAGGCCAGACTCCTTAGGGTTTTCTCGGTACTTAAAAAAGTTATCCTTATTGAACTTATTACTCCGTGGGTATCAAATATTTTTAAAGACTACAACATGAAGTCAAATATTATGATTTCACAGAAGAAATGATCAGGAATGGGTTCAAGGCTCAGCTTTACGTAGTTGAAGTCGGTGCAAGAGGAGTTCCAACGAAATCTTTGCACCACTTACTGATTGATATCTGACTGATAATATCTGATAATCTTACTGATAATTGTTTAATTTTGTAATTAAAAGAATCATACAGTATTTGGTTGGGTAGGGAGAGGACCATAATGGTGGATGGCGAGCATATTATTGTGCAATTAAATAAAAAGGGAGGCATTCTTTTTAAACCAGCCTATTATCGGTCGCAAGCTGGAGACACCATTCTTCTCATCTCTTACCTACACATGATAAATCCGGCACCCACACCATTTATTATTACCATCTTCATGCAAATAAATACTTTCATTAACATTATTTTTTTTATTCTAGATTACCACAGTTAGGCAACATGGAGAGCGGAGATGCTCAGGGTGCTGAAAATGATGATGACTTTGATCCCGAAGAGCAGTATTCAGTCACACAACTTAGGTGAGACACTACAATACACGAGTGTAGGCAAAATTTTCAGTAAATGAACCATCTCCAGCAGTGAAGGTCTAGCAGGTTACCTTTTAGGGTCTGTAATAATCAAATGATCAAATGATGATTGGTAGATAATTATCACATTTTAGTTCTCAATTAGTCTTTATCAAACATTAGTGGTGATGCACATACAATTCTTGCTCTAAAAATTTGTCACCTCTCTCTTCATGTTGGCTCAACTATGATTGATATTGGTTCCAGATTTGTCCCCCCTAATGAGGAGGATGTGCAAGTAATGTATGCAGCCATGTGTGAGGGTCAGTCACTACACCCTGATCCTCAGGATGAAATCGAAGAAGATGACCCTTATATGGACGGAGAAGACTTAGATGAAGGTACTAATATAATGTATAGACTTTTAAGTTGATGATGATGAGCTCGCTGAACGACCTTAAACTTGTGGATCAGACCCACTGTCAGTGTCCACGTTTCGGTTAAGTCTGTGGATTTAGACACGGAGGTACTGGATTCGATTCCTTTTCGGGACACAAAAATATTAATGTAAATAAATACATTTAATTTATTTGTGATATTTCTCGAATTTGTTACGCTGGAGACATCGACGAGCTTGCCACTTGTCATGATTGGCCTATAGTAAAGTTGGCTAAATGTGAATCTGCTTATAAGTGTGGTTTCTGACCACCCCGAAAGGGAAACGGTCGTGATGATGATACTATAAACATTATTGCACAAAGTACAAACCGGACCTAATGTCGCTACACATACTATACTGGTCAACCCTTTAAGTCAACTAAAGCAGTTTTGAAAATAAGTCAGGTGCAATCAAAACTAATAGAGGCTTAGACGTGTAAAAGTCTTCAGTCCCTATTATGTGCTGCTAACCACGTAGGGATATTGCTGCGGGTCTTCGATGGCTCAATTAAAGATTGTTTAGCAGACTGTATATGGTTTATTGTAGAAGTAGAAATTTAATTAATTACTTGAATAAAAGGGCTATGAAAATTGTGAGAGAAAAAACGTGTGACTGCTCGGTGCGCGGATTGATTCCACTCTCGTGGGCGCCGCTCCGAGCGCTGGCCACCAATCCCACGGTGGTATTGGCCGAGCGGCTATGATGTCGCTGTGATCGCTACTTTACGTGTATATTCGTGTGTAATTGTCAAAAGAACAAACTTTTTTTTAAAGATTACTTGTGCCATTAGTAGAATCTCTATTTGAAATAAAAAAGGTCACTTATTTAAAGAAACAAAATACTACTGCATGGTAAATAAGGCCGCTTCTAAAAATCGCAATATCAATCGTGATAAATACCTAAAGTAGGACATTGATGGTCAGTTTAGGCGTCAAAACAGACGTAAAAGTGTGGATTACATCCAAAATTTGATCGTGAGTGTCGAAACCCAACTCCAGAGTTTTAACTGACGACGCGCCACGAAGTTTTCCGTGACTACCCACATCCAACCAAACCTACATCCAAACTGACCGTGAGTGTGTGATCTGCAATCCAATCGCGTCAGTTCGCTCGCAGCGCCCGCTATAATTGATTGTTTTCATAGTTACTATCGAAATTAATAAATTGATCAATTATTAAAAATCGTCTAATTAGTAAAAAGTAAAAAATATATATAAATGTCCCGCCAATAAGAAGTTAAAACTTCCCGCCTATTTTTTTTCTCGACACAAATAGGTAGTACACGTCCTTCAAACAGTCGGCCGGTCGAAAGCTGAAGAGCCGGTTTGACGCCAGTGAGTGGGGAAATATAGTTGGCATAAAACTGTGGATGTAAGCCACAGTTTTACGTCTGGTTTGACGCGAAAAACTGACCGTCAATGCCGAGCTAAAAGGCTGGGGAGTGTTATTATTAATTGATCTTGCTCACAGCCGTGAGACGAAATAGAGAGAGAAAGAATTACGTAAGTCAAAGTTCGCGCGATCGTCGACCTCTGGCTACCTACTTGATTAGCCTCTGTATAAGGGGCGATATTTTTAGGAACACTTATCTGCACCGTAACTTAAGATTTTATTCTTTATTTTTTTTCTAGATTATAATATATAAATATTTAGTCTTTAATAAATTCCACAAAGTTAATTTATCGAGTTTAAAAATACTAGATTTTTAATCCTTTCAGATGATATGTTTGAAGATGCAGAAGAAATTATCCCCCAGCCCGACGAAGCAGCCGCAAGACTTCGACAGTTACGTCTCGAAAATACCAATGGACATACTGAAGGTAATAGACCTTCATTTCTAACCCCTCGTTCGGATACACAATAATAGTAACCTAAGCATGCTGAAAGCCGTTCCGAGACTAAACTGTTTTGCCAAAGCTTTGTGACATCTCAAATGACATCATTCCTTGCGCTCAGACTGCTCACAATATGGAGGTAGATCATTCTGAAGGTGTGTTTGTTAGTGTTCATACTTAAAGATGTGGAATCTGCAATTTATCTTCTATACATTTAAAAAAAAACTATGGTATGAATAAAAATGTATATTAGTCTGTTCCGAAATGATATCACGCTCAGAGCATCCAAATCGTGATATTTGATTCAGAAAGACTGTTAGTGTCATATTCATTTTAAGCACTCTACCTCTTTTTAGTACCTCTCATTATTTATGTTGCGTTATAACTCCTTAGAAGTTAGTCGCAATAAAGCATTAGTCTTGTATATATTAAATATTCTTTAGTCTGAAAAAACTTTGAAAATGTTGGATTGTGCGAGTGAGAGGTGATGCATAAGTGTGTCTGATGTCAATTTTAATGACAATTTTCTAACGATTCCACAAGTTGGTATAACTGGTACTGCTGAACTCCCTCTATTCTGCAACCGAACCACGCCTACAGGTCAGAATATGCACCCACATACAGTAGTCACCATCCATTTGGGGACTTACATCTATCGGAATGCTTTTCCAGCCGATGTGTTTTCACTTTTCTATCATGTGGAGTCCTTCAAGCTAACTGTGAAAAAGCATGTCAAGCCGGCATAGTGTCAGTCATGATGTCATGTTGGTAATGTATGACAAAGATGTTCGTAACAAACAAAATTTCTCATTGGTTCGAACCGCAAAGTTTTTTGGATTGGAAAGTGTTCTTACAGCCACCTGATTTATTTTATTGACTATAATATAACTGCCTCCGTGGTCTAGCGTTTAACCCTTTCAGCACGGACAATACTAAGCGTGCGTTATTACAAAAAAAAACTAGTGGTCTCCAAATTCTGTTTTGTCGCTTCGAAAAGACCTCGATAGTTTGTGCACTCATCTAATTATATCAATTTTCAATTCGTTTATTTCTGTAATTAGGCATAGGACAAAAAAAATTGTATTTTGCACTTTTACATGTCAAATTTACAATAAGTATACTTTAATATTAGGCTACATAATTTCACAGCATTCTACCAGGTAGAACGCCATGAAACTACCCAACCTTACTTAAATGTAAAGCAGTGCGTTACAATACAAACATAAAATAACATTTTAAAAAAAACCTACGTGAGTATAACACAATAATTCCACACAAAACTACACTTATAATTATAGCTGCTGTAAATAGGCATTGTCATCTTATCAAATAATACACAAATATAAAAAATATAATTGTCACTTAAGATTATAGCTGCTGTAAAGAGGCATTGTCATTCTAGAAGCTAATGCAACACAAATATAAAAAATAAAAATTAAATGTCACTTAAAATTATAGCTGCTGTAAAAAGGCATTGTCATACTATAAGCTATACTATATAAACACAATTAATTCAAATAATAAATGGGTACACCCATGCGTTCTTGTCTTGGAGATATTCATCAATAGTGTAATATCCCTTGTTAATCAATTGATGTTTAATAGATAACTTAAACCTATTAAGTGGCAGATTTATTAGATCTTCGGGCAGCTTGTTGTAAAAAATTATACATTGTCCAAGAAAGGACTTACTACATTTACTTAGTCTAAAGCGAGGAACGTATAGTTTGTTTATATTTCTAGTGTTGCGGCTGGTTAGGTCTTTATTTTTTTTAAACAAATGTATATTTTTGTGTACATATATTAAATTTTCAAGAATGTATTGTGATGCCATAGTGAGAATATTAGATTCTTTGAATTTTTCCCGAAGAGAAACACGAGTACCCAGACTATAAATAGATCGAACGGCTCTTTTTTGCAAAACAAAAATCGTTTGAGTATCAGCCGCAGAACCCCATAACAAGATACCATACGACATGATGGAATGGAAGTATGCAAAATATACAAGTCTGGCTGTATCAACATCTGTCAACTGCCTTATTCTTTTAACAGCGAAGGCAGCTGAACTGAGTTTACCAGCCAAACCAGATATGTGAGCACCCCATTGCAATTTAGAGTCAATAGTAATGCCCAAGAAAACTGTACTGGTAACAAGATCAAGGGGTTCATTATTTACTTTTAGAACAGGATTCGAATGCCTTGTATTAGGTAAAGTAAATCTAATACATTTGGTTTTATTAGCATTAAGTAAAAGATTGTTCACACTAAACCATTTAAGTATCTGCGTTAAAGCTAGGTTTACGTCGTCAAAATTTGAAATATTTCTTCGTATTCTAAAAATGAGGGAAGTGTCATCGGCAAATAATACTATGTCACAAAATTCTTTAATCATAAAAGGCAAGTCATTAATATAAATCAGAAAAAGAAAGGGACCTAGTATCGAACCTTGAGGGACACCCATAACTACAGGTGATCCCGATGATAGTACCCCGTTAACATCAACTTTTTGCGTTCTCCCCAGAAGATAGGAACGAATCATGGCAAGAGAAGAACTTTGCATTCCGTAGTGGTGTAACTTTCTAATAAGTATGTCATGATTAACACAATCAAATGCCTTCGAAAGATCGCAAAAAATTCCAATTGCATCACACGATTCCTCCCAGGCATCTAGAATATGTTTAATAAACATTACCCCTGCATCAGTGGTAGAGCGTCCTTTGGTAAACCCAAATTGTTTTTTATGTAAAAGTTGTTCAGTCTTAAAATGCAGTAACATCTGATTAAGCATAATTTTTTCGAAGATTTTACTGAAAGCTGGTAAAATAGAGATGGGTCTGAAGTTGCTGGGGTCTGATTTATCACCCGATTTAAACAATGGAATGATTTTGCTTAATTTCATTAAATCTGGGAACATGCCCGCATCAATACATCTATTAAAAATATATGAAAGATAAGGGGCAACAAAAGTAACAATAGAGCTTAAAACCCTAACTGATATACCCCAAATATCTTCAGTATTCTTCAAATGTAATGTTTTAAATGTTCTTAAAATATAATCTTCATTAATATATGTAAATTTAAATGCTACTGAACAAGCATTAACGTTGTTATTCAAAAGAGTACAAGCATGGGAGGCAGATGAATTAAGGCATTCCGTAATTATTATAGGAATATTCGAAAAAAACTTTTCGAATTCCAAAGCCACGTCTCCGTCGTTCGTAAAATTTTTATCACCTATCTTTAATTTAAAATGTAGATCTTTAGCATTGCATCTTCCAGTTTCCCTGTTTATGATGCTCCAAATTGTTTTAATTTTGTTATTAGATTGCCCTATTTTTCGAGCAGTGAACATTGACTTAGCTAAGTTACACACGCACTTAAAAGTTTTGGAATAGTTCTTAACATATTCAATAAAGCCCGGGTTAAAATTATATTTTTTTTCACTATACAAGTCATAAAGTTTTGACCTACTTTTATGTATTCCAGTGGTAGCCCATTCATTAAATTTCATCTTATTGTCAATTTTTACCTTCTTCTTTTTAAAGACGTCGCTAAACTCTTTATTTACAGTTTTAAAAAATAAGTCATATGTAATATTTGGATCATCAGTTGGGTAGGCTAGCTGATTTAATTTGCTTGCCGTTCTTATTTGAAAATTATTTATACGCCGCCTTGTAATAGCCCGATAAAACATTTCTTGTGGTGGGACAGATTGCTTTTTAACAGTAAAGGTCACAAACTGGCCACAATGATCGGAGGTAAGAAGACTTATAACTGATTTGGATATTGGGTTACGCGCACAAAAAAAAATATCTAGACAAGTAGCTGAAGTGGCTGTTATTCTAGTTGGCTCCAAAAATAAATTTGTTAATCCAAAAGATTTAAATAAATTAACAAAATATCTACTTAGTAATTACATTTTATTAAATTGTAAGGACTAGTAAAGAAAAAAACATGCATAAGTAAATTTTATTTACATTATATTACCCAACGCACGATGGTGCGCTAGCACAGTTGAAAACGACAACGCACGAATACACTAGGGGAGGAATTATTTCACATTTTTTAAAAGATTTTTTACTACAAGGACCTCAAAGTTATCAATTATCCTTCCAATATGTATAATATTTTTTGTCGTGCTGAAAGGATTAAGTCCGTAGATTTAGACTCGGAGGTACTGGGTTCGATTCCTGGTCGGAACACAAATATATATTTATAAATGAAATAAATACATTTAATTAATATTTAATTCATTTGTGATATTTCTCGAGTTTGGTACGCTGGAGACATCAACGAGCTTACCACTTGTCATGATTGGCCTATAGTAAAGTTGGCTAAATGTGAATCTGCTTATTTATAAGCATGGTTTCTGACCACCCTGAAAGGGAAACAATTGTGATGATACTTTACTAATATAATATACATGTTTTCTTTCAGATAATGGCGTTGATAATGTAGAAGAATAATCTCCTTTAGTTTTATTATTGCTTCATCTAGATATTTTAGGAGCTTGTACACAATGTTGTTTAAGACTG